>CM066195.1:13260450-15660450 GCA_033675215.1 Rhodiola kirilowii | reverse complement strand
AAACATAGACCAACCCTAGGATATTTTATAGACGACCTCAAGGGGATTAGCCCAGATTTGTGCATGCATAGAATTAACCTTGAGGATGATGCTAGACCTAGTAGGGATGCCTTGAGACGGTTAAACCCCAAATTGAATGATGTCGTTAAGAAAGAAATTCTGAAACTATTAGATGCCGGCATTATTTATTCTGTTGCTGATAGTAAATGGGTAAGCCCTGTGCACGTTGTCCCCAAGAAGGGTGGATTGACTGTTGTACGAAATGAGCATAATGAATTGATTCCTACTCGTACTGTGACTGGTTGGCGTATGTGTATTGACTATAGGAAATTGAATAAGGCTACTCTTAAGGATCACTTCCCTCTGCCTTTTATTGATCAAATGTTAGAACGTCTAGCAAAGCATAAATTTTTCTGCTACCTCGACGGTTATAGTGGATTTTTCCAGATCCCTATACACCCCGAGGACCAGGAGAAAACTACATTTACATGCCCCTTTGGCACATTTGCTTATAGACGTATGCCTTTCGGTCTTTGCAATGCACCAGCCACATTTCAACGTTGCATGATCGCCATATTTTCTGATTTTTTGGAACGCACCATGGAAGTATTTATGGATGATTTTTCGGTGTATGGTTCCTCGTTTGATTTGTGCCTTTCTAACCTTCCTGATGATCTTCGTCGTTGTGTTGACACTAACCTGGTTTTGAACTGGGAAAAGTGTCACTTTATGGTGCAGGAAGGTATAGTTCTTGGACACATGGTCTCTCACAGAGGTATCGAGGTTGATCGCGCGAAAGTGGAGGTGATTGAAAAGCTGCCACCACCAAAAGACGTAAAAGGGATAAGGAGTTTTCTTGGGCACTCTGGATTTTACAGGCGATTTATCAAGGATTTCTCAAAGACATCAAAGCCGCTCACTGATCTGCTTTGTCAGGAAGCTGAGTTTAAATTTACTGATTCTTGTTTAAATGCTTTTAACAGTCTAAAAACTGCTCTTACTTCCGCTCCTATAGTGCAGCCTCCCGATTGGCCGTTTGAACTAATGTGTGATGCTAGTGACTTTGCAGTAGGAGCAGTTTTGGGGCAGCGCATCGACAAGAAACTACACGTAGTTTACTATGCCAGCAAGGTCCTCGCCGGAGCAGTAGTCAATTACACTACCACCGAGAAAGAAATGCTAGCTGTTGTCTATGATTTTGAGAAATTCAGGCAGTACCTACTGTGTTCGAAGACCATAGTATACACCGATCATGCTGCTATGAAATATCTGCTGTCGAAGAAGGAATCCAAACCTCGTCTTATCCGCTGGGTCCTCCTCCTCCAGGAATTAAACATTGAAATTAGGGACAAGAAGGGTGCAGAAAATCTGGTTGCAGATCACCTGTCACGCCTCGAGCTAGGAGAGCTCGACCGCGAAGAGGACAAGCTCCCGATAAATGACTCTCTAGTGGACGAATAGCTTATGCACATTGATGTGGATAATGTCCCATGGTACGCAGATTTTGTTAACTTCCTGGCCTGTGGAATCCTCCCTCCCGACCTCTCGCACAACCAGAAGAGGAAATTCCTCTCCGACGTTAAAAGGTACTTCTGGGATGATCCTTTCCTGTATCGATTATGTGCTGACGGCCTCTACAGGACTTGTGTCGACGAGGATCAGATTCCATTTATTCTAGAACGATGCCATTCCTCACAGTACGGTGGACACGGGGCTGGTTCAAAAACAGCCACAAAGGTTCTCCAATCCGATTTCTTTTGGCCTTCACTATTTAAGGATGCACATGAATTCGTCAAAGCATGTGACCAGTACCAGAGGACTGGTAATATTTCGAAGCAGCAGGAGATGCCCCAGCAGAGCATTCTCGCAGTCAATCTTTTTGATGTATGGGGGATTGATTTTATGGGACCATTCCCATCTTCTTACGGTAATCAGTATATCTTTGTAGCAGTCGACTATGTCTCTAAGTGGTTTGAAGCAGTTGCTACTCCTACTTGCGACGCTAAGGTAGTTATCAAAATGTTTCAGAAGGTGATCTTCCCTCGTTTCGGAGTGCCCAGAACAGTTATCAGTGACGGTGGTTCTCACTTCAAAGAAAGAAATTTCGAAACTCTATTGAAGAAGTATGGTGTCTACCACAAGATTGGCACTCCCTATCATCCTCAGACTAGTGGACAGGTTGAGATCTCTAACAGAGAGATCAAGAACATTCTGGGTAAGACCGTCTCGAGCCACAAGAAGGACTGGGCGTCCAAGCTAGATGACGCGCTGTGGGCGTACAGGACTGCATACAAAACTCCTATCGGTATGAGTCCGTTCAGACTTGTCTATGGAAAAACCTGCCACTTGCCGGTCGAACTCGAGTACAAGGCATTATGGGCTATTAGGGAGTTGAACTTGGATATGAAGGCAGCCGGTGAGAAGAGAATACTACAACTGCACGAGCTCGACGAAATTAGACTAGATTCTTATGAGAATGCTCGGATTTACAAGGAGAGAACAAAGAAATGGCATGACAAGAGAATCGTGCGCAGAGAATTCAACGAAGGCGAGCGAGTTCTTCTCTACAACTCCCGCCTCAGATTATTTCCTGGAAAATTGCGCACTAAATGGAGCGGCCCCTATACAGTAGAAAGAGCACATCCAAACGGGCATGTGGAAATCAGCGTTGAAGGAGGCAAATCAATGGTAGTCAACGGGCAACGCCTCAAGCACTATCACGTTCTGAAGCATCTTGCGCCTCCTGAAGGAATCGACGACAACTTACTTCTCGGGAAGGGATCTCAGCAAGGGACTTCCCGAGAATGCTCTTAATACCACCACCCTTGCTATGTCTCGCCAAGACGTTAAACTAGGTCTCTTCGGGGAGTAACCCGCGCTGTAAGTTTTCTTTTGTTGCTTTTGCATTGTATGATTGTGTGTGACCATTACAGGACTATTCAGAAAGATCTTCATCGCCAAAGGCACAGCCATCGCGAAATAGATTTTGAAATTCAGGTTTTATTTTGTCCACCCGTTCAGCCCGTGACCAAAGGACTCGTCACGGGCGTTACGGGCTCTTCGAAGGTTTGCTCATTTTTGTAGCCCGTTCACCCCGTAACCAAGAGGCTCGTCACGGGCGTAACGGGCATCTGCCCCTTATTTCAGTTCGAAGAGAAGATAAAAAAATTCAGATTTTTTTGAAAGCTCGATCCGCCGTTCTGAAAGCTTCCGCCGTTCGCCCTGCCATTCCCGCCGCTCGTCCGTCCTCCGTCCGCCAGCTGCCTTCCACCATCTCCTCCTCTCCTCCGCCAGCCTCCTCCTCGATTCGTCCGCCAATTCCCCCAATCCCAAACACAATTTAGGGTTTTCTCTAAACCCTAAAAATCACAAACCCCCCAAATCCATCTCCTCCTATGGCTCCAACGAAAGGCAAGCGGGCCACCAGGACATCAACCGCCGCTTCCAATCCCCCTGATCTTCCAGCACCTCCGGCGGCCCCTGCTCGTCGGATTTTTGACCACGAAAGCCGTCCCACCTATAATGATACAGTGATGCAGCAGGTATACGACGCACTGTGGACTTTCAAATTTTGCAGACCCACCTTAGTTCCGCATTTTAAGTCATTGCGTGATGTTCGTGTCTTAGATCCAGTGCGGGATATATTTATTGCCTCTGGATTGGATATTATTTTTTCTCGTCAAGCTGCTACACATCCAGTCGCTTTATATGAATTTATGGCTTCTTTTGATCGCGTGCGGGATGACTCAGGCGTTACCGGATGGAATTTTCAGTTGAATGGCACCCCATTCTCATTAGATAAAGCTGAGGTGGCCCTATGGATGGCCACAATGAACATTATTCTGAAGCCGAGCACAATGATTTCTGGCAGTTTATCTCAGGGTTTGACGACCCGTACTTGGCCACGCATCCAGCAGCTTGCATTCAGCGTGGAAAGTGGTCCACCGTTTGGTTGCCATGGCAATCAATGTCCGAAAAGAGGGGGGCACGGTGTGCAATGAGAAGGACATCAACATTATGATCGCTATGAGCTCTAGCCTCCCCGTTGATTGGTTTGCTATCCTATCCGATCGTTTTCTGGATTGGCGCAGGCTCACTGGAGTTAATGTCAATGGAGCCGTTAGCGGTGGCCTCTTTGTCACTATATTGGGCGAAGAGTTGGGTTTTGATTTTGGCTCCCCTGAGAGCGCTCGTGTCTGGGAATTAGACACCAAGAAGATGCTTGACTGTCGCATGCTTAAGAAGGATTTGACATGGGATCACAAACCCATTCCAATCACCGGTGTCAAGGGCAAGCGGCTTGAGAAGAAGCGACAGCGCATGGAGCAAGGACCAAGCAATGCTCCCTTTCCAGAGCCTGATTTCGAGGAACCTGCCGGGAATGAGCCCGAGGTCGCAGCCCAGCCTCCACTTGAGGATGCTTTCATGGATGGGGCGCGCTCACCTCTAGCAGCTAGCCACATCCCTCCCCCTCCTCAGACCTTTCCTGCTGCCGATCAGTTGCCTTTCTCACTCGAAGAGCGTTTCACACGCTTGGAGACCTCTCATCAGTAGATCATCGGCACCCAGCAGCAGATCATCGCCACACAGCATGAGTTTCGAGATGAGCTGAGGGCTATGATGGCCTATCAGTGCCAGATTTTGGCAAACCAGGCCCCTATGATTTCCACTCAGAGCCGGCTTTCCGTCTCCCATAATCAGCTCAGAGATGAGTTCGCAGCACTCCGTATGCAGGCAGCGCAGCATTGGTCACAGAACCCCGGGGCTGGCCCTTCTGCTCCTGCTCCTCCTGCAGACTCAGACATTATTGAGCGGTTGTTTGGCCCCACTGGGGATACTTTTGACGATGGGGCTAGCTAGTTCCCCTTTCGGATTTTATTATGCTGATTTTCTTTTTGCCATATTGTCAGTATTTGCTGCATTTCACATCGTTGTACACTGACTTTTGGATATTATTCACTGCTTTCTTCTCATTTGATGTTTGAGTTATTCCATTATTGTTGTTCAACTTTACTCACATCGTTCATTTTTCTATTCATCTCGCGATTATCGATGCTAACTTATACCTTGTGCAGCTCTATCTTTTTATTCACACTCTACCAGCTCGCAGGTCGTATTTCACTCACCAGTCATCGTTTAATCTCTCTGACTTTCGCGCCACCACGCACGAGTGAAGTTCCTATGCACTTTCTCTTATTTTATATTTTTTTTTCGCTTAGGGACTAAGCTCGATTTTAAGTGTGGAGTGGGTAGCGCATAGTCACATGCATTGCATATCATATTCACTAATTGTACATGCTCAACTGTCTATGTATTGCGATTGAAATCCTCGTTTTCTACGATACTCCTTGACTGATTGACATTCTTTTGGATTCAAAATCTAGGACTTGAAATAGTTTTACTCGTACGTGCATTCTCTTGAGTCAGTATCATTGCTAACCCTCACCTATCACATGTTCTACGTATTTTTTGAAGCATGTTTAAGACTTGAAATTAGTAGGCACCGTTTCAAAACTTTCAAAAGCTTAAAATTGCATATCTTTTTCTAGGTGACCTTAGTACTAGTATATGATTCTCTACCCTTGTCGTGATTTGCATGCACCCGCCTTTATTCATACACTATGTCAAGCTTTAAGTGTGGAGTTAGACAATTGACCTTCAAGTTTTCCCCTCAAAAGCAAAGTTCTAAATTCTGGAAAATGGGTGCAACATTGGCCCCGAGCATAGTTGTTTATGAAAGAAAAAAAAGCCAGTTTGAAAAAAAAATCGATATATGCTTTTGTTGATTCTGCGAAAGCAGAAAATACCAAGGACCCGGTGAGAAAAGTCACCCCTGGTATATGGAAAACACTCTTGAAACAATTTCTGCTCCCTTCTGCTTGACGTAGTGTAAATCCACCTTTTCATTGCGTGCAAATCATAGCATATCTTGAGAATTCATATACTATAGTCTAAGGGACGATCCTCGTGCTTGCACTGAAACACAACTATGCAATTTTTCGTTCTATTTTTCAAAAAAATTATTAAGCCAGGCTCCTCTTCTCTTACGGGTCATTGCCTAATCCTTGGCACTTGAGAATGAGCTTTGCGCCAAGAGCTCGTGGACTATCCCTAGATAGTATAGGTGAATGGCGAGCATGTTTTGTGCAACTCTTCATACTTATCCCGTTGCTATAGAACTATTTAGAACTTGTGATGAGGTGTTTGTTAGTCGTGTGTACTGACCGTTTGAATGCATAATTTGTTTAATCTATGATTGTCTGAAACTTTGACGAAGATGTTTGTATTGAAGTTGAGGTAACACGATGAATCTGAGGTATGACATGACTTTACTATAACTTGTTGAGCACCATTTCATGCATACAGGTTAGTTAGTGTATATGGGATTTGTAGGTAGTCCCATTCCTGAAAACTTTCACGAGACTATACTCGTCCTACTAGGGCAGCCTAGGGGTTTAAAGGCTTGATACATACGCTAAATGCATTCGTGTCCTCTACGACAGTGAGTTATCTTTTTTTTGTTTCTGTTTTAGTTAGGATTGATCGCGTGTCGCTTGAGTAGGTAGTCCAAATACTCTTTGACTGGTCGAGCCTCATATTGACTTGCATTTTTCTGCCCCTTGTTCTAACTTTGTTCGGGACGAACAAATCCTAAGTGTGGAGTGTTTTGATCGGTCAAATTCTTGACCTATTATTCACCTCATTCGATGATGGATTATGTTTGTTTTCCGAACACTTTGTTATCATTTAACCTCTTTTCCTAGTGTTTCAGGTTTAAATTACACGATGACCCAATATGGGCCTGAATGCACGAAAAGATGAAGAAAATCAGTCAAACTACAGCATAAGGGCCACAGGCCCGTGACGAACCTCTCAGTCACGGGCGTTACGGGCAGCTCGAGCAAGCTCAGGAGATGCTGAAATCAAAGTCTATCAACCGCCCGTGACGAACCTCTCAGTCACGGGCGTTACGGGCAGCTCGAGCAAACTCAGGAGAGGCGAGGATTTTGACCGCCCGTGACGAGACGTTTTGGCCCGTGACGAAGCCGGGTCACGGGACCGTCAATGAATTTCGACTGATTTCCTAATTCGACTTTTGGGCTTATTTTGGAAATTCTGAGTATTTTTCTTTAAATAGAGGGCTCGACCAGATCTAAAAGGTTGTTGATACTTTGGAGAAAAACCCTAACTTGGGAGAAAAGACAAGCTTTCAATCGTGAGGATCAACGAGGATAATCTCTACGGTTTATTCGTTCTTCCCTTTTATACACTGTTTTAGGTTAAATCACCATAAATAGTGAGTAGTCTTCTCTATTCCGGGATCCTACGGATCCCGTGCTATGTAACCCTAACTCTCATGTGATCAATTAAAGTTTTTGTTTATGCGAATCGATTGTTCAATTTCAATGTGTGCTTAATATTATCGTTCTATGCATGTATTTACATCAAAGGGTATGTTTGCATTGGTAGAACGTATTTAGGTTATATGCCGAAAGGTGGATGGGCCTTAGGGATTAACCGGAATGCATGAAATTGATATTAGGTCATGTTTACATGATTTAATAGGAAAACCATTAATTTAATAAATCGAAATCGTTGATAATCCGTGGATGGGCGGCGTTCAACGATGGAGATTAATCTAGACAATGATCCGTGGATGGGCGGCTTGTCTAGTGCTATTTCGGTTATATTCCATATTCGATAGCATAAATACTTAACTTGTCATGATTGCATGATTAGTGGGGTTAGCACGGGTGAAGTACGGATCTTGGGATTATTTGTCTGATAAAAACACAACATTTAATTCTCTGCAATTTAATTTCTGCACTTTTCACAACAACCCAAACAATTGTCATTCGGAATAGCTAAATAGGTCGTTTGTTACCTAGTACTCACACGCACTGCTCCTAGGATCGACCCTTGGCTTACCAAGGATTAAAAATTTTGTTTGACTGCAATTTGACCCCCTAAAACTAATAATTTGACATCTATAAAGGGTTAAAAATACGCGTGTCATCGTACCACATCTCTTATGCAAACTTTATACAATTGTTGGATTTTCTCATACTTCGTTTCTGATGCGACACAGATGGACTTCTTCTTCTAGAAATGGATAGAGTTTTGAAGCCAGGAGGATACTTTGTCTGGACTTCACCACTGACCAATTCTCTACGCCATACGCGTAACAAAGCAAATCAGATAAAATGGAACTTCATTCGTACTTTTGCAGAAAGTATATGTTGGAATTTGCTATCCCAACAAGATGAAACTGTTATCTGGATGAAGACCAGTAAGAAAAAATGTTACAGTGCTAGGTATAGTCATTTACGTGTCTCTTTCGTTATCATTTTTTTAAATTTCCTGTTCTATTGCCAAGTGATGGATGACCATGACCATGACTCATAACATCTGTGTATAATAGGAGGCCTGGTGATGGCCCGGCTACCTGCAGCAAGGACCATGATATCATTTCTCCATATTATCGGTCACTACAGCCCTGTATTGGCGGAACTCAAAGTCGTCGCTGGATTCCCATTGAACAAAAAACAACTTGGCCTTATAGAGCACATCTAAATTCAACTGAACTCGCGATTCATGGTACATTTAAGCAACCGGAATGAGTCAGTTTCCTGATACATAATTGTTCATCTCTCATAGGTACTAACCACTACATACTAATGAAGTATAACAAAATTTTATAGGTGTGCATTCAGCAGACATTGCCGAAGATACTGGGAAATGGAAAATAGCTCTCCGAAATTATTGGTCACTTCTTTCACCCCTTTTATTCTCCGATCACCCAAAGCGACCTGGTGATGAAGATCCTTCTCCTCCTTTTAACATGTTCAGAAATGTGTTAGACATGAATGCTCGTTTTGGCGGCTTCAATTCAGCTTTGCTAGATGCTGGGAAGTCCGTTTGGGTCATGAATGTTGTTCCAGTTACGGGCCAGAACTACCTTCCCTTGATTCTTGATAGAGGATTTGTTGGTGCACTCCATGATTGGTAAGTTTAAAACGTGCTCCATTAGGTTTGACTCTGCATCTGACTATAATCTGTTATCAGTTGCTTGAGTTTTCATTATTTCTACTGATTCACGGTGCCTCACATATCTATTTAATAGAATATCGTCCTCTCTTTTTTTTTGCAATTAGTTGGGTCAATGATGAAGATGATTGGAGTCGCAGTGCTTGCCTACTTGAGAACTCGGGTTCAAGTTTTGTGTAACTATATACTCAGCTTGTTTGGCACACTAGTTTAAGTAGTTATTTTACAATTGGCCATATTTTCTTAGTATAATTAGCATTTGGTGTTCCCTTGTTTATTCTCTGCTTAATGTTAATGATAACACATTTAATAATATGACTGTGTTTTCTCCACTGCAGGTGCGAAGCTTTTCCAACATACCCTAGGACCTATGATCTGGTGCATGCTGATGGACTTCTGTCTCTTCATATTAGTCAGCACAGGTGCACTGTACTGGACTTGTTTACAGAAATAAACCGCTTACTGCGGCCAGAGGTAGCTTTAATCTCTTTTTGTAATTCTACATTACGACTTCACAAAAGCCAAGGAAAGTGTTCAACATACTGATTAGAAGACCATATTAACACCCCTTTACGAGAACAGCACGATGTGGAATTGATACTCTCTTTTAATAATTGTTCCCTTATACTTAGAGCTAGCCATAGAAAAGGTCTTCTAATCACCTACTTAAAACCACTGATGATTTCTGAAATTTAAAAGATGTGCCTTATTATACATGTATTATTTTTACTCAACTGGCTAATACCATCGTTTTGTTAGGAGATCCATCTGCATCTATGCAAAAATTTGAAGCTTAACTAGTTAAGATTCATGTTTCACGTTAAAAATTGTTTTGACTCAGTTTTGGGTGCAGGGTTGGTTGATAATCCATGACTCAGCTTCAGTCATCGAATCATCAAGGGCTCTAACAACACAAATAAAATGGGATGCTCGAATCGTGGAAATAGAGAGCAACAAAGAGGAGAAACTTCTGATCTGTCAAAAGCCCTTCATCAAAAGACAGAATTAAGTAGCAGGGTGTATAGTTTTCAATTTTCATAGGCTACATCTTGGGTCTTGGCAATGTTGATCATTACATACACAGACCAGAAACTATATACTCGCATCATAATCCGGCAACCATACGGCACGGGTAGAGATAATGAGACACTGGGGAACCTTGGCCAAACCAACCCCCAAATGCTTGGAAGCAGAAAGACCATGTGATGCCTTCTCTTAGAGAACAAATAATACATTCACTCAGCTTGACTGTATAGGGCCATGTTTTTAGTATCTACATGCTGACAGGCATTTACCATTTATTCAAAATGTTGCAAGATGCGCATGTGCAGTTTATGTAATATTGGAATTAAATGGTGTACAATTTTCATACTACATCAATTTTTTTTTTTGCATACTTCCATTACTTGATTGGGCCTAAGCTGGCCCATTATTGGTCAAACAGCTGCGGTTCAGCTAATAAAGCCTCCTCTTATTAGGGCATCTCCAGCAATGAGAGCAATAAGCAATAATAGAAAGACTTTATTGCTTATTGCTCTCATTCAGCAATGGAGCAAAAAAAAGAGCAATAAGCAATGCTTAATAGGTGAGCAATAATGGAGAGGGTGTGGGATAGGAAATCAATAAGTGGGCTCTATATGTATTTATGAAGAAAAACAAAAGTAAATTACATTTTGTTGGTTTTGAAAGAACTAAAAATTAGAAATGTCAAAAAATTAACATTAGATGGACAAAAAAAATAAAAAAATAAAATAAAATTAAAGAATCTTGGGGCAAAAGAAAAAGATGAAATAATAGAAGTGATAATTTTGGATGACTGTGTATTTATGGAAGAAAATGTTATATTTTGACTATATAAAAAAATGTTGCATTTTGCTCTTAGCTCTCTTGCTGCATTGAAATATATAGAGCAAAGAGCCATTTTCGCTCATTGATTTTTGCTCTGCATTGCTCATGACTTTTATAAAAAAATGCTATTTTTGCTTATTACTCATTGCTTATTACTGCGGATGCTAGGGGTGGGCGAAAAACCCGAAAACCCGAGAAACCGACCCGACCCGAAAAAGCCCGAACGAGTCGGTTTTCATCGGATCGAAAACCGACCCGAAAAAAACCCGACCCGATTGGCTTAATTCGGTTCGGTCCCGATTTTGAAATTTTTTTGGCCCGACAGCCCGAACCGACCCGAATTCTTTTAAAAAAAAACCCTACTTCGATTTTGACTAACACGGTCACACTCACAAGTCACACCAACGCAGTCTCACTTCATTTTCAATTCGCTCTCGGCTCTCGCAGTCTCGCCTCACACTTCATTCTCCGGCAATCGACTCTCGCAGTGTCGCTCTCGGCTCTCGGCTCTCGCAGTGTCGCTCGCCTGCTCTCTCGCGGTGTCGACTGTCGCCTGCTCTCTCGCGGTCTCGCCGACGCCTGCTCTTTCCGACCCGAGCGAAGGTAATTCGAATTTGAATTCGTTGAATTCCATTTATTAAATTTTTGGTCTCAGACTCTCAGTCCTGAATTGGATTCAGTGAATTCGAATCCTTTTGAATTTTGATTGTTTTGAATGTTGACCAGTGAATTGAATTCAGTGAATTCAGTTAAATCGAATCCTTTTGATTGTTGAATACTTGAATCCATTTGTTCATTCAGTGATTTGAATATTGTGCAGAGATGGATGCATCACAATATTCGAGCTCCAATTCAGAAGAGGATTCAAATTTGGGTGCGGATGCTTCAAAAAATGTTCTGACAGTCGATAGTACCGCTACCGGAGGCTCTTGAATTAAAAGGAAGCGTCCTTCTTCAATAGCAATGCAGAACATTGATGAAGCTGAACAATTTGAAGAAGCTGAACAGCTTGGTGAACCTGCTGAAGCGCCAGAAGCTGCTGAAAAGCGTGATGGAAGATCGTGGGTTTGGGGGTACTTCAAGAAGATTAAAAAGTCAGTATATGAGATGAAGAATGGTAAGAGGGTGCAAACTAATGAAGTGGTTAGAGCTAAGTGTAACTACTGTGCTAAGGATTTCGCTTGTGATTCGTATGGGAACGGGACTAGTACTCTAAAGCGACATATTGATAATGTTTGCAAGAAGTATTCAGGGAGAGTGAAGATAAATGATGGGCAGCAAAAACTCACTTCTACAGGCCGTAGTGGGGCTAAGGAGTTGGTTACTGTTAAGTGGAGTGATCAAGGGTGTAGAGAAGCAGTTGTGAAGATGATAGTCATGGATGAGCTTTCGTTTAGCTTCATCGAGAAAGAAGGGTTTAGATATTTTTGCAGGTATATTGTCACATACTCACATTGATGAAGTGTGAACTTGTATGAATTGTTTTTAACTTTTAATTTTTTATGCTTGGACTGAACATGTTTAAATGTTTATATGTTGTTGGATTGAATTGTATGTTGTTGGACTGAATTATATGTTGTTGGACTGAATTGGACTGAATTGTTTTTTCAGGTATGCCGTGCCTGATTGGCATGTACCTTCGAGGAGGGTGATTTGCAAGCAATTTTTAAAGATGTATGCTGCTGAAAAGATGAAGCTGACGAAAAAGCTTAAGGGGCATTGCTTGTGCTTAACCACCGATACTTGGACATCGGTGCAGAACATCAACTACATGGTGGTGACTGCCCATTTCGTTGATTCAGCTTGGAAAATGCAGAAGAGGATTCTTAGTTTTAAGGTGATTCCTAACCATCGTGGAGAAAGCATAGGGTGTTTGTTGGAGGATTGTTTGCTAGAATGGGGAGTGGATAGAGTATTGACCATATCAGTTGATAATGCTAGCGCCAACAAAGTGGCGATTGATTACTGATGGACCATAATTGTATGAAACATAAATGCAGTTAAACCCACCAAATTAGACTGTTTGTCTATCTAACGTCTACGTGTTAGTCCCGATATATTTTCACAGGGCATTTTAGAGACTGAAGTGAAAACACGCTAAGGAGAGGATTTTATGCTGAAAAGATAACAAGAGTCAATCCAAGGTCAAGATCATATGCCGACTGAAGAAATATCAAGGATCCTGACGTTGAATTGACCATAACAAATTAATCAGAAGAATCAGGAGTGGAGTCAAGACAGACCGGGGAAGAAACACATTGACAGTTTTGTGAAAAGACTGCACAAAACTGTACAAAACTCACATTTGGGCAAGATGACCGGCCACCATTCAAGGAGGTGGGCAAGGGAGGAGCTCCTCCCCCTTGGGTGACCGGCAACCGGTGGCGCCACCTCCTCCACCAAAAGCCGCCGGCCTCCTCCCCTTCCTCCACATGTGGCCATCTCCTCCCTTGATTTCTCCTCCAATCAAAATGCAACACTTGCCACCCATCTCCACCACCCATCTCCTCCACTTTGGGCTATAAAAGGAGGAGCTCCTCCCCTCATTTCAACACACCTCAATCTCAAATTCACTTCTCTCTCTAGAAGTTGTAACATTTGTAACGTTGTAATCTTAGCTTTGGAAATAAAGGATAGCTCCCTTGGCGCTTCAACGGTTGTAAGTAATTCTTAGTATTTATTTATTTAACTGTTGTCTTTAATTCCTTAGTTATAATGTTTAGCGCGATAAATAGTAGCTAAACTTGTAGTTCGGTCTAAGGGGCGCACTTGTATTATAAAATGTTTTAGACTATTAACTTAGTGTCTAGTCTAAGTATTCAAAACTTATTCTATGTGCCATATATTAAGTCAGAACGTCCAAGGTAGAGTGGATGCTTGGAATGGCAAAACTCTACAGCGGGGTTCGTAAACTTGTACGGATAAGTGGATGCTTGGAATGGCAAAGCTTATCTGAGAAGTTTGACTCATCTTAAACACCATTTGGTTGATCGGGAATGATTGATCAAATGGATGCACATAGGCTAATATAACCGGGAATGGAGTATTAGTCTAAATAGAATAAGTGTTCTACGTCCTTGGAATAGGCTAGACAGTGTACGCAAATCGAGTGCTTGGAATGGCCTTGATACACCGTTTGAATACTTAGGAGAGTCACTAAAGGTCAATGATAAATAGGATATAATACAAGTCCCCTGAAACCGAACATTTCTCTTTAATTATCAACTGTAATTTACTTTCCAGTATTAAAATCAACCAACCAACCAATCAATCAATCAAAATAGCTGGTAGCTTTAAAACCAACCAACCGACCTTAAACACGCTCCCACGCTGCGTAATCCCCCTGAAGAACAATTATTCCCCTGGTTCCCTTGGGTTCGACCCCTACTTACCAAGTACTACCCAGTAGTATAGTTGCGAGTAGCGGACTATTATAAATTTATTTGCACAAATCGCTTTGACGACGAGCGGTTCTGTCAAATTGGCGCCGTTGCCGGGGAATCAGCCATCGGATGAAGTTCTTTGAATCGTTACGCGCTTCAAAACAACCATGTCTCGCGAAGAAAGTCACCATGACTACCAGGATGACGAAGAAATAAATCTGTACGATCAAAATGATGAGGTACCGTTCCCATTCGTCGACGACCCGGAACAACTCATCAGAAACAGAAGAGCTCGTGATAGGGAAGCAGTCAGAAGAAACCAAGAATTACCCGAGAACCGAAATGCAGCTGGTCCAGTACAACCTCCTATCCATCCCCCACGACCACAACCTCAACCTCGATACATGCCAAGAAGAGAACCCGCTTTCGACGACTACTACGGGGACAACTACTACCGTGAACCAACTATGGGAGAGTTAAATGCCCCTAATTTCGAGACACAGCCGTGGTGCATCTATGAGAGCCCTGCATTAGAAAATATAACCATCAACGCATCAGTGGCACACAGCTTGCCAAAATTCTCAGGATCTCAAGGAGAATCTGCCGCAACTCACCTCCAACGCCTACATGGCATTTGCCAGAATCTAAAGCCCAATCGAGTAAATATGGACGACTTCAAGTTAAAGGCGTTCTATTTTTCCCTCGTAGACTCGGCAAGCGACTGGTTCCTTTCATTGCCTTCCGGAAGCATTAGAACATGGGCTCAGATGCAGAAGAAATTCTTAGACAAATACTATCCGGCTGGAAGAGCAATACAAGTAAGGAAGCAACTACAGGAAATCAAACAAGGTCCCAATGAAACCATGTACGATTACCTGGAAAAGTTCAATCACCTAGAAAGGAGCTGTTGTACCCTTGGACTGCCCGAGAAACTCGTCATCGAGTACCTCATTGATGGATTAAGACCATTAGACAAAATGCTCTTGGATGCCTCAGCGGGAGGGTCCATGATCAATCTATCATTAAGTGGCATCAGAAATCTCATCGCCAACGTTGCTGAAAATGCTCGATTTAGAGAAGAGACCACTCGCCAAGATGAATTCTCTCGATCAAAAAGGGTAGCACAAACCGAGGCATCAGTAAACTCCATAACTGATGACATGAAACAGTTAAAGGAGATGATGACTGAGATCATACGTAGACAGCCAGTTACGGTAAAACCTTGCGAGTTCTGTGGTTCTACAGACCACAAAACGGACGCATGCCCAACATTGATAGAAGAAGAACCGGCTGACGTAAATATAGTGGGAGGATATCAAGGATACAACAATGACAGAGCTGGACAAAATAGACAGTACAGTCAAACATCCAACCCAGGCTGGCGTAACAACAACAGCTATCTTCAGACGGAGACACAACCAGCTGTCCCTCAACTAGCGCAGTCATTCTACCAACCACCCCACCGACAATATCACCAGAACACTCCATCGGCAGGCCAATATCACCAAAAAGGGCCAAATCAGTACCAAGCCAGACCGAGCAATCAGCAGGAACCAAGCAAGTTGCTCAATGACACGATGAAGGAGCTCACGGGAAACATTAATCAATTGGGTACTTCACTACACCAGTACCAGGCAAAAACTGACGGTGCAATTTCAGAATTGACCAAACAAATGTCCCAGCTCGCCACCGCAATGTCAATACTCACTACTGAACCTGGCAGACTTCCTTCACAGACCATCCAAAATCCTAAGGCGAACATAAGCATGATAAGGAGGTCAAACATGAAGGTTACTCTAGGAGAAGTAGCACGGTCCCCAACCTACAGACTTACAAACAATCATTTCAACCGTAGGAGTCGACCTGATTGGAATCAAGAAGAAGACCGACCCAATGATGGCAAAACATGGGTTACGCATGCTGACAATGGACGGTACGCATTTACTGTTTGCATAACACCGCCGCCGATCACACACTTTGACATACCAGCATCTGGTTGGGACTCCCCAAATAATATTATTGCTTCGAAGCAAAATATTAAAGGGTCCGAGTACGCAAATTCTAAGCCAGGGAGTGGGCAGAATAGTCCGACAATAGAAAGAGCCCTCACTTCAGATCATGAGCCACAACCGGAAAGAAATAAAGACCCTGGGGCCTTTACAATCACCTGTGGTATTGGTGAAACCCAGATCCAAAAATGCTTAGTCGATCTTAGGGCTGCTGTCAACGCCATGCCTTCCTCCTTGTATTACCTATTAGGACTTGGTCCGTTGAAACCACCTCGATCAAATATCGAGCTAGGAGATAAATCATGCATCCGCTCGGTTGGAGAACTGGAAGATGTAATACTCCATGTGGGAGAACTTGTCGTTGCTGTAGACTTCTATGTAATACCAACAGAAGAAACCTGCGAAGACGACCCACCAACAATAATATTGGGACGACCATTCCTCTACGCCACTAAAGCAAGAATCGATGTGGGCAAGGGGTCATTATCACTTAAGTCGGCGGCAAAATTGCACACTTCTACATTAATAAGAGCCGCCCGGACACGAAGAAACCGCCAGACATAACACCTATCTCAGATCACGGTGCACAGTTTTCTGACCTGTCATTAGGGACCAAAAAAGTATCAAGACCAGCAGCTATGGTCAAAGGTCTCCCGCCTTCTCAGAAACAATGGAAAGAGAAAACACCAAAACCATGGAGCTCTTACTCCAGCAAGAAGTCAGGAAGAAGCAACACTGGAACGGTGGCAAAGTTCGACCTCAGCCACCCATGGGACCCAAACCAATGAACCACAAACGAGGTATCGTCGAGCCAACGACGTTAAACAAGTGCACTGGTCGGGAGGTAACCCGACACTATCTTACTTTTCCGCACTTTAATTTCTGTCTTTTAAATTCAGTATTTAGTTTTAAGCTTGCATGACTTTTGAACTAAGGCACGCCTTCGTTCAAAAGTGTGGGGTGAGATCCACATGTGTACATAAATAACATGCAGCTATTTTTTTTTTCTTTTTTAGTAATAGTATCTTTTTGAAAATATGAACTTAAGAATGTGAAAAAGATAAATCGTAATTCATGCATTAACCTTGTGAAAATTCAACTGTTTAAAAACTTAGAATGTAACTTTCCATTTGTCCTTTGTGCTGAGATAACTAGGGATGTGGAGTTGATATAAACTGCCCTAAAGAGGCTTGGCAAGCAATCAAAGGATCAGATCAAACTATATGGTTTTCAAAGTCAGTGGAGGCTGCACTTCGGGTTTTCAGTGAATAATTGAAGTCAACTCCGCCAAGAAGCATCTATGCAAAGGCGAGGACGGGAATCAGACCGTCCTCTCTCTAGTCAAAATAGCCGAGAAAATAGATGAGCGACCCTCATCTTGACCCGCGCAAAACGACAAAGACAAGAGGAGCAGGGAGGTATTTCCATAGGCTTGCGGGCGATGATTGGACCTCCCAAAAAGGCTTGAGAAAATGGACTAGCAGTCACAAAAAGGCGAAAAGCTCAATGAAGCAAATCAAGAGGCCAAAGGCCCAAAATTGTGAAGGTTTTAACCTAGCAAAAGTGAAGCACTCAAAAAGTCAAATCAAAGGCCAAAGGCCGATTCATTACAACAAAAAAGCAGTCCCTCGCCAAAGAAGAAAATCAAAAAGGCTCAACTCACTGAAACCCGAATCGAATCATGTGCTAGAGAAAGCTACAAGAAAACCATATAGTAGGAGACGATCCCAAGATTGCAGTCTAGGAGCCTAAAACGGGGCTATCTCCCGAGACATCCAATATAATTTGCATCTCAGCACGGAGGTACAAGTATTAAGTTTCTTCTGTTTATTTACGCAGTTTAATTTGGTAATAAGTAAGCAATGCATGAATTAGGATAGATCGAGTGCCACAGTCTAATTTTCATATTCCAAAGCCAAACTTAGAACTTACGCCCTTTAATAGCATTGTTCGGGACGAACAACTAAAAGTGTGGGGTAATCTGATGGACCATAATTGTATGAAACATAAATGCAGTTAAACCCACCAAATTAGACTGTTTGTCTATCTAACGTCTACGTGTTAGTCCCGATATATTTTCACAGGGCATTTTAGAGACTGAAGTGAAAACACGCTAAGGAGAGGATTTTATGCTGAAAAGATAACAAGAGTCAATCCAAGGTCAAGATCATATGCCGACTGAAGAAATATCAAGGATCCTGACGTTGAATTGACCATAACAAATTAATCAGAAGAATCAGGAGTGGAGTCAAGATAGACCGGGGAAGAAACACATTGACAGTTTTGTGAAAAGACTGCACAAAACTGTACAAAACTCACATTTGGGCAAGATGACTGACAGAACCGCTTGTCGTCAAAGCGATTGTGCAAATAAATTTATAATAGTCCACTACTCGCAACTATACTACTGGGTAGTACTTAGTAAGTAGGGGTCGAACCCAAGGGAACTAGGGGAATAATTGTTCTTCGGGGGGATTACGCAGCGTGGGAGCGTGTTTAAGGTCGGTTGGTTGGTTTTAAAGCTACCAGCTATTTTGATTGATTGATTGGTTGGTTGGTTGATTTTAACACTGGAAAGTAAATTACTATTTTAATGATTAAGAGAAATGTTCGGTTTCAGGGGACTTGTATTATATCCTGTTTATCATTGACCTTTAGTGACTCTCCTAAGTATTCAAACGGTGTATCAAGGCCATTCCAAGCACTCGATTTGCGTACACTGTCTAGCCTATTCCAAGGACGTAGAACACTTATTCTATTTAGACTAATACTCCATTCCCGGTTATATTAGCCTATGTGCATCCATTTGATCAATCATTCCCGATCAACCAAATGGTGTTTAGGATGAGTCAAACTTCTCAGATAAGCTTTGCCATTCCAAGCATCCACTTATCCGTACAAGTTTACGAACCCCCATGGTGAGCTTTGCCATTCCAAGCGTCCCCTCAACCATGGACGTTCTGACTTAGTATATGACACATAGAATAAGTTTTGAATACTTAGACTAGATACTAAGTTAATAGTCTTAAAACATTTTATAATACAAGTGCGCCCCTTAGACCGAACTACTAGTTTAGCTACTATTCATCACGCTAAACATTATACTAAGGAAATTAAAGACAACAGTTAAATAAATTAATACTAAGAGAAATTTACAACCGTTGAAGCGCCAAGGGAGCTTTCCTTTATTTCCAAAGTAAAATTACAACATTACAAATATTACAACTTCTAGAGAGAGAAGTGAATTTGAGTTGAGGTGTGTGAAATGAGGAGGAGGAGCTCCTCCTTTTATAGCCAAAATGGGAGGAGATGGGTGGTGGAGATGGTTGACATGTGCATTTGATCCAAGGGAGGAGAAGGGAGGAGGAGGAGGAGGTGACAAGTGGCGGAATAGTGAAGCCGCCGGTCCCTCCTCCCATAGCCGCCGGTTGCCGGTGGTCCAAGGGGGAGGAGCTCCTCCCTTGGCCACCTCCTTGCGTGGTGGCCGGTCATCCTTGCCCAATGTGTGAGTTTGTACAGTTTTGTGCAGTCTTTTCACAAAACTGTCAATGTGTTCCTTCCCCGGTCTGTCTTGACTCCACTCCTGATTCTTCTGATTAATTTATTCTGGTCAATTCAACGTCAGGATCCTTGATATTTCTTCAGTCGGCATATGATCTTGACCTTGGATTGACTCTTGTTATCTTTTCAGCTTAAAATCCTCTCCTTAGCATGTTTTCACTTCAGTCTCTAAAATGCCCTGTGAAAATATATCGGGACTAACACGTAGACGTTAGATAGACAAACAGTCTAATTAAGGGGGTTTTAATGTGTTTCTGACTCGTATAACTTTGGTCCATCAGATTACCCCCCACTTTTAGTTGTTCGTCCCGAACAATGCTATTAAAGGGCGTAAGTTCTAATTTTGGCTTTGGAATATGAAAATTAGACTGTGGTACTCGATCTATCCTAATTCATGCATTGCTTACTTATTACCAAATTAAACTGCGTAAATAAATAGAAGAAACTTAATACTTGTACCTCCGTGCTGAGATGCAAATTATATTGGATGTCTCGGGAGATAGCCCTTTTTAGGTTCCTGGACTGCAACCCCGGGATCATCTCTTACTATATGGTTTTCTTGTAGCTTTCTCTAGCACATGATTCGATTCGGGTTTCAGTGAGTTGAGCCTTTTTGATTTTCTTCTTTGGCGAGGGACTGCTTTTTTGTTGTAGTGAATCGGCCTTTGGCCTTTTGATTTGACTTTTTTTTTGAGTGCTTCACTTTTGCTCGGTTAAAACCTTCACAATTTTGGGCCTTTGGCCTCTTTTGATTTGCTTCATTGAGCTTTTCGTCTTTTTGTGATTGCTAGTCCATTTTCTCGAGCCTTTTTTAGGAGGTCCAATCATCGCCCGCAAGCCTATGGAAATACCTCCCCGCTCCTCTCGTCTTTGTCGTTTTGCGCGGGTCAAGATGAAGGTCGCCCATCTATTTTCTCGGCTATTTTGACTAGAGAGAGGACGGTCTGATTCCCGTCCTCGCCTTTGCATAGATGCTTCATGGCGGAGTTGACTTCAATTATTCACTGAAAACCCGAAGTGCAGCCTCCACTGACTTCGAAAACCATATAGTTTGATCTGATCCTTTGATTGCTTTCCAAGCCTTTCTAGGGCAGTTTATATCAACTCCACGTCCCTAGTTATCTCAGCACAAAGGACAAATGGAAAGTTACATTCTAAGTTTTTAAACAGTTGAATTTTCACAAGGTTAATGCATGAATTATGATTTATCTTTTTCACATTCTTAAGTTCATATTTTCAAAAAGGTACTTATTAAAAAAGAAAAAACAGCTGCATGTTATTTATGTACACAGGTGGTTCTCACCCCCCACTTTTGAACGAAGGCGTGCCTTAGTTCAAAAGTCATGCAAGCTTAAAACTAAATACTGAATTTAAATGACAGAAATTAAAGTGCGGAAAAGTAAGATAGTGTCGGGTTACCTCCCGACCAGTGCACTTGTTTAACGTCGTTGGCTCGACGATACCTCGTTTGTGGTTCATTGGTTTGGGTCCCATGGGTGGCTGAGGTCAAACTTTGCCACCGTTCCAGTGTTGCTTCTTCCTGACTTCTTGCCGGATGTTGTGTTCTGGTCAGGACTCCTTTGTTTCGGGATTTTTTCCTTCCAATACCCCGGAGGGGGTGATGGACCCTTCACTATAGTCGCTGGTTTCTTGAGTCGGGCTCTCTTATTTTTCCATCCGGGCTTCCATTCCACCGGGCCATTTCTTAGTCGCTTCTTTGTGTATGAACGGTTGGCATCCGGTTTGTGCTCTTCGCTAGCCCTCTTCTTTGCGGAAGAGGTGAATGGCCGTTTCAGCATGAGTGAGTTTCCAGGGTTGTATGGTTGACTCGTGGCGAGAGAGTGCTCCATCTTTGGCTCTTCTGGCTCATGTTTTGTCTCCAACTTGCCTAGCACCGTATCATCATGGACCACATCATCTTTGGAGGCCGTAATATGCTTAGAGAACAAGGGGTCAAGTTGGGGGACTTCCACCACAAGGGCCAGGTCTGTCTCGGGTATTTTGGTAATGAGGCCCAGGCCTGCCTCAGGTGCTTCGATAGTGAGGATCGGGCATGTTTCGGCTGATTTGGCAGTGAAGTCCGGGACTTCTCTTGGCTCGTCAAGTAGAGTCGGGACTTCTTCGGGAAGATTGGTGATGAGGACCGGTTCAAGTGGCTCGACTGGTTTGGTAATGAGGACTGGGCCTGATTTAGCCGGTTCTTCTTCGGTTATTTGCGAGTTTTCATCCTCAGTTGGCCCCGTGGACTCTAATATTGGCTCCTTTAGAGCCTCTTCCACGTCCATTACTACCCTTGTACCGATGTCTTTTCTCTGCTTTGTTGCGGGTAAGCTCGTAATAGGTGTGGTGTCGGGCTTGTTTTGCACGGAGTCCACTTCCATCGTCGGTGCCTTATTTTTAGTTTGGTGCCACTGACCCTGTTTTGTGTTCTTTGCCAAATCATTTATGAGGCGCCAGGCTTCACCTATGGTTAACTTCCTGAGTGAACACCCCGTTACGTCATTAAATCTTTTCCGCTCAAGTGGCATCATTCCACCGAGAAATATTTGAAGAAGATTGAGTCTGGTGAGTCCATGGTGCGGGTAGCTCTCTATCATGGAGTCAAAGCACGCTAAGTACTCGTCCAAAGTTTCGTCCCGCGATTGCTTAGTGTTGATGATCTCTTCGCGGAGTAGCAAAACATATGCCTCATTGTTCCAAGGCTCGTGATCATAGTAGGAAGGCATGGCGAAATTTTAAAAGAACAACTATCCATTAACTAGTTCCCCGGCAACGGCGCCAATTTGACAGAACCGCTTGTCGTCAAAGCGATTGTGCAAATAAATTTATAATAGTCCGCTACTCGCAACTATACTACTGGGTAGTACTTGGTAAGTAGGGGTCGAACCCAAGGGAACTAGGGGAATAATTGTTCTTCGGGGGGATTACGCAGCGTGGGAGCGTGTTTAAGGTCGGTTGGTTGGTTTTAAAGCTACCAGCTATTTTGATTGGTTGATTGGTTGGTTGGTTGATTTTAACACTGGAAAGTAAATTACTATTTTAATGATTAAGAGAAATGTTCGGTTTCAGGGGACTTGTATTATATCCTGTTTATCATTGACCTTTAGTGACTCTCCTAAGTATTCAAACGGTGTATCAAGGCCATTCCAAGCACTCGATTTGCGTACACTGTCTAGCCTATTCCAAGGACGTAGAACACTTATTTTATTTAGACTAATACTCCATTCCCGGTTATATTAGCCTATGTGCATCCATTTGATCAATCATTCCCGATCAACCAAATGGTGTTTAGGATGAGTCAAACTTCTCAGATAAGCTTTGCCATTCCAAGCATCCACTTATCCGTACAAGTTTACGATTCCCCATGGTGAGCTTTGCCATTCCAAGCGTCCCCTCAACCATGGACGTTCTGACTTAGTATATGGCACATAGAATAAGTTTTGAATACTTAGACTAGATACTAAGTTAATAGTCGTAAAACATTTTATAATACAAGTGCGCCCCTTAGACCAAACTACTAGTTTAGCTACTATTCATCGCGCTAAACATTATACTAAGGAAATTAAAGACAACAGTTAAGTAAATTAATACTAAGAGAAACTTACAACCGTTGAAGCGCCAAGGGAGCTTTCCTTTATTTCCAAAGCAAAATTACAACATTACAAATATTACAACTTCTAGAGAGAGAAGTGAATTTGAGTTGAGGTGTGTGAAATGAGGAGGAGGAGCTCCTCCTTTTATAGCCAAAATGGGAGGAGATGGGTGGTGGAGATGGTGGACATGTGCATTTGATCCAAGGGAGGAGAAGGGAGGAGGAGGAGGAGGAGGTGACAAGTGGCGGAATAGTGAAGCCACCGGTCCCTCCTCCCATAGCCGCCGGTTGCCGGTGGTCCAAGGGGGAGGAGCTCCTCCCTTGGCCACCTCCTTGAGTGGTGGCCGGTCATCCTTGCCCAATGTGTGAGTTTGTACAGTTTTGTGCAGTCTTTTCACAAAACTGTCAATGTGTTCCTTCCCCGGTCTGTCTTGACTCCACTCCTGATTCTTCTGATTAATTTATTCTGGTCAATTCAACGTCAGGATCCTTGATATTTCTTCAGTCGGCATATGATCTTGACCTTGGATTGACTCTTGTTATCTTTTCAGCTTAAAATCCTCTCCTTAGCGTGTTTTCACTTCAGTCTCTAAAATGCCCTGTGAAAATATATCGGGACTAACACGTAGACGTTAGATAGACAAACAGTCTAATTAAGGGGGTTTTACTGTGTTTCTGACTCGTATAACTTTGGTCCATCAATGACCGGCCACCATTCAAGGAGGTGGGCAAGGGAGGAGCTCCTCCCCCTTGGGTGACCGGCAACCGGCGGCGCCACCTCCTCCACCAAAAGCCGCCGGCCTCCTCCCCTTCCTCCACATGTGGCCATCTCCTCCCTTGATTTCTCCTCCAATCAAAATGCAACACTTGCCACCCATCTCCACCACCCATCTCCTCCCCTTTGGGCTATAAAAGGAGGAGCTCCTCCCCTCATTTCAACACACCTCAATCTCAAATTCACTTCTCTCTCTAGAAGTTGTAACATTTGTAACGTTGTAATCTTTGCTTTGGAAATAAAGGATAGCTCCCTTGGCACTTCAACGGTTGTAAGTAATTCTTAGTATTTATTTATTTAACTGTTGTCTTTAATTCCTTAGTTATAATGTTTTGCGCGATAAATAGTAGCTAAACTTGTAGTTCGGTCTAAGGGGCGCACTTGTATTATAAAATGTTTTAGACTATTAACTTAGTGTCTAGTCTAAGTATTCAAAACTTATTCTATGTGCCATATATTAAGTCAGAACGTCCAAGGTAGAGTGGATGCTTGGAATGGTAAAACTCTACAGTGGGGTTCGTAAACTTGTACGGATAAGTGGATGCTTGGAATGGCAAAGCTTATCTGAGAAGTTTGACTCATCTTAAACACCATTTGGTTGATCGGGAATGATTGATCAAATGGATGCACATAGGCTAATATAACCGGGAATGGAGTATTAGTCTAAATAGAATAAGTGTTCTACGTCCTTGGAATAGGCTAGACAGTGTACGCAAATCGAGTGCTTGGAATGGCCTTGATACACCGTTTGAATACTTAGGAGAGTCACTAAAGGTCAATGATAAACAGGATATAATACAAGTCCCCTGAAACCGAACATTTCTCTTTAATTATCAACTGTAATTTACTTTCCAGTATTAAAATCAACCAACCAACCAATCAATCAATCAAAATAGCTGGTAGCTTTAAAACCAACCAACCGACCTTAAACACGCTCCCACGCTGCGTAATCCCCCCGAAGAATAATTATTCCCCTGGTTCCCTTGGGTTCGACCCCTACTTACCAAGTACTACCCAGTAGTATAGTTGCGAGTAGCGGACTATTATAAATTTATTTGCACAAATCGCTTTGACGACGAGCGGTTCTGTCAATTACGTCAGGGAGAGGATGTTAGGGTGGGAGATAGCACCTCTGGTTGGTGGGATTTATTTGCATATCAAGTGCTTTGCACACACTCTGAATCTCATTGTCCGAGCTGGTCTTTTGATAATGGGAAATTCAGTTGGTTCAATTAGGAATGCTGTGAGATATGTGAGGAGCAGTGGGGCAAGACTTCAACAGTTCAAAAAGTGTATGGAGAAAGAGAAGGTGGAGTGTAAGAAGGTGTGCATCCTCGATGTGCCAACAAGGTGGAACTCCACCTATCTAATGTTATCAACTGCATTAGAACTCAGAAAGGCTTTTGATAGATTGGCAAGGGAAGAAGGCACGAAGTACAGGGGTTACTTTGAGGAGGATGAAGACCTTGAATTCGAAGAAGACTTGGTGCTTGGGTTGGGAGAAGTGAACTTGACTGGTGTTGCAAGTAATGCAGCAGAGGGAACTCAGGCAAGGAAGAAAGGGAAGGGGAAAAGAGTAGGACCACCGGTTACACATGATTGGGAGAAGGCTGAAACTTTTGTGAGGTTTTTGAAGATATTCTACGATGTGACAATGAGGATCATCGCCTCAACCAAACCAACATCGTGGAAAGCTTTTCATGATATTGTGTGTATCAAAGCTGAGATTGATGGACTATTTCCTCAGGATGGAATGAGCACCGGGTCGGAGACTGAAATGATTTTAATGGATATGGCAGTAGGTATGAAGAGGAAGTATGAGAAATACTTTGCCACCTTAGAGGACTGCAATCAGCTTTTGTTGATTGCCTTGGTGTTAAACCCAAGGTACAAGCTCAGAAACTTCGAATCTACATGCAAGAAATGGCTGAAGATGGAGATTGATGATATTAGAAAGAAGTCAGCTGAGCTTAAAGATCTTCTGATTCAGCTTTGTGATGCTTACAACTCCATGATTGTTGAGGCATCCTCAAAGGTAACAAAATCTCGGAGTGGAGATAGCCAAGGGAACAAATCCTCATCTAAGAAGAGGACTATAGAGCCTACTGGAATTATGAAGGACATGGAAGAAGATTGGGAGAGAGAATTGGAAGACTCTGATGAGGGAGTTATAGGACATGAAGTGGACAGGTATCTTCTAGACCCGATTGTGAAGGCTGTAAACCCTTTAGATTATGACATATTGGAATGGTGGAAGACAAATGGTGACAAGTATCCTGGCCTTGCCGCTCTTACCAAAGATATTATGGCAATTCAAGTGAGTACAGTAGCAAGCGAGTCTTCATTTAGCACCAGTAGAAGGGTCATTGATCCATTTCGGAGCTCTCTATCTCCCAAAACTGTGGAAGCATTAATCTGCTACCAAAACTGGATACGGTCTGAAAGTATCCATAACCTTCAATACATTCCAACTGTTGAGGACATTGAGTTTTATGAAGCTTTGGAGGAAGGTAATTAACTTGTTATCTGAATTTTGTTTATATTTGAGTTTGATTTTGATTTTGGTTGTTAACTTGTTATCTTGTTTAATGATAGAACAAGCAAGGGAAGAAGATAATGCTACAGTTGATCAACAAGAGAATGAAGAGAATCAAGAGATGCCTTCTACCTCAAAATCAACTAAAGTTTCGCAAGTTGATAAGGGGAAAGGTAAAGTTACAAGTACCACAACCTTGAAGAAGGGGAATCAAGGGAGCAAAAATTTATTCATAAGGGGTTAAGGACCTAAGGTACTTATTTCTAAATTTGGCTTACTTGATAATTGAATCCTTATTGTTGATATTTGATATTTGATATTTGGCAAGTTGAATTTGAATCCATACATTTTTTTCTTTGAATCTGTGATCTGTTAACCTTTTGTAAACAGGAATTGGATGAACAGTTTGAGGTGGAGCTGATGCTCAGTTTGTTAGGCTCTGCTAGGAATTGTTTTGTTATTCTTAGAGTAGCTTGTCTTTTTGGTTGCTCTGTGCTGGTGTCCTTGTTTTGTTGGTGCAGCAGGGGCTTTGTGCTTTAGTTTTGTCTTTGTCTTGAGGCAGCAGGGGCTGTGTGCTCTGTTTGAGTTGCTTTGGCTGTCGGTTTGTTTTGTACAGCATTCTTTGAATGAAATCACCTTTCTTTCAAAAAAAAACCTTTTGTAAGCAGTCATAACTGAAATCTTTTTCTTTTCTAGTTTTGGACATTGTCAGAAACTGCATTTACACAAACTGCAAACTGCAGTTTACACTGCCTAAACAATTGGTGTCTTTGTATTTATTTTGTATTTGAACGCCATGTCAGTATGTCACCATTTGTTTGCTGTAAGAATATTTGGTTACCTGTTACTGTTAGTGATGATCAATTTGGCATATCATGAGTTTTGGCATATCATGTTTTTGGCATATCATGAGTTTTGCACTGTGATATGATGTTTTTGGCATATCATGAGTTTTGCACTGTGATATGATAACTGATAACTGTTTATCTATTTGGCATATCATGTTTTTTATAGAGATTTATCAATGCAGAATGCTCTTTAGTCTTTACAAATAATTACAATGCATAAATCAGAATGCATTGCAGAATGCTTTTTAATTTTTATAGCCATAAAAGATAAAATACATTCTATTATTCTAACACGCTGCTCTTTACAATGCAGAATGCATGGTGTGGCTGTGATAGGCATTAGGCAATGATGACTGCTGCTGCTGGCTGCTGAAGTGCTGCTGCAGTGCTGCGTGGCGCCTGTTGTTGTCGGTTGTTGTTTGTTCTTCGTTCATGGATGCATACTTGCATAGCTATGTTGTTGTACTGTTGTCACTGTATTCATAGCTATGTTGTTGTACTGTTATCTCGTATGCAAACCAGGAAATGTATGTTTGAGTCAGAGTCGGTAGTTTTAACTTTTAAGCTGCTGCAGAACATCAAATTGAGACCAGTCAAGTGTCTCCTTTGAAAAAGCCCGAAAATAGCCCGAACCGAGCCCGAAAAAAAGCCCGGTAAAAAAAGCCCGATAAGACCGAAAATGGACCGACCCGATCCGAAACCTGAAAATCGGGTTTTTTTCGGGTTTCAATTTCAAAAAGACCGAGACCGATCCGATCCGAAATTTCGAGTTTCGGATCGATTTTTACAAAAAATGGGCCCGAACCGACCCGTGCCCAGCCATAGCGGATGCCCTTACACATCCTTCTTCGCCAACTCCCCGGTAATAATGGCGTCCGACGCCGGCGACGATCACTCGGACTGTTTTGAATTCAACGCAATACCTATTATCGACATCCGCATGTTATCCCGATCCGATCTCCAAGCCTTATCCATATCCTCCAATTCCAGCCTCGGCGATCTCAACCGATTCGACGACGAAGTCCTGATCCCTAAAATCGATCGAACCGTATTCAACGAGAGCGCCGGTAGCAGAAAGCAGACCTACTCCCGTATCCGCCTCGCTCCTCGCAATTCAAAAATCGAATCGTGCTCCAATCGAACTAGGCCAGAAATCGCCACGTCTGCGGACGATCGAGTCAGCGAAGAGAATCGTGAAGTGATTGAGGCTCTCAAGGAACTTTTCGCAGACGGATTGTCGAAATCAGAGCCTATCAATGACCTTCAGAATGCATTTAGCCAGTCGTTGTCGACATCGGCTAAGGATAAACTTCAGAAGGTTGAGGCGCCGGATGAATGTAGAGGAATCCGGAAGCGAGGTAGACAGCGACGCGCGAAACCGGATTCAGCTATTGAAAATGCAGCAGATCGAAATGGAGACGAAAAAACAGTTGGAGTAGCTAAGAAGAAAGAAGTTGAGAATTCTGTGGATTGATCTCAACAATGTCATACCATTTGGACAAGGTCGTGTTTCTTTCTTCACTCCACAATTTCGTTTCTTAACTGTGAACATAGATTTTCTTGGATGCATGATGATAGCAATTAGCAGACCTGATATTGTGTGATGTTGTCAATTGTGATTTTTGAGGACTAGTCAGATACCTACGCTTGCTGTTGGGCATCATAATGCGTTAGCAACATATTGTAGTTTAATAGTAAGAAGAACGCGCAGATGGCGTAGAATTATGGGAAAAACATGGAGACCTAAATTGGGAGATTTCTGCTTAGGCCTAAGAACATTGGTTTTCTTAGTACCTTGGCATTCCTCAAATGGCTTTACCATTGAGGAGTTCCCAGGGCCGCGACTGGCTTGTAATGTAGGGCTTTTCTGTTTGTACTGAATAATGAATAATGCATTGGTAGCTTCTTCTTCTTTTTTTGATAGTTGGAAACAATTTAACAGATTACAATTGAACTGTGGGCATGCATCTGTCCTTGTCCACGTCCAATGCCTAGATCTAGCTTGTTTGGCAATGCAGTCTGCCTCCTCATTTGCCTCTCTTCTTATCAGCATCTGCATTACAGTCCAATCTTTTTGACAATCCAGCTCCTTAGTGCACCAAGTGTACCATTGTTTATTGAAGCAGTTCCACATGTTCCTGCAATTGAGTGCCTGAACTGCTTCAGCTCAGTCGGACTCCACAATAGCCTTGGTGATTCCAAGCTCTTTACACAGCTTGAAGCTCTCCATAATGCATTGGTAGCTGGATTTACTGAAGTCGTATTGCTGCTTCTAGGAGCGAAGATCATGTAGGTTAAAAGTAGTGCTGTTGTATCCTGACCTCTGTGGTAATTGGTATGGAGGATTCATATGTAAGGTTGCAGTTGTACTAAAATCAGATTCATTTTCAGTTTCTGATTTGAATATAAATCTGATCAAATTTTCATTACAGAAAAAATATACTCAAATACAATGTGTTACAGAGCTTTGAAATTTTGAGTTTACAACAGGAATGTTTATTGTTAGCATGTATGGTTTCCTAAAGCTAGCTCTCATTTATGGTTGAAGCTCCCGCCAGTTGCCGAATTAGCCAGTATAAATGACTTGAGGTGCTTGTAGAACTCCTTGGGCTTTTCCACCAAGAATCCGTGCCCTGTGTTCTTCAACACCACAAGCTCCGCAGTTTCCCCTAAATGCCTGCTTCCCGGGTTCAAAAAGTTTAGCCTCAGAACAGCTCCCTTTTGTGTAAATTACCACACAAACAAATGCATAACTAAGGACGATGAATTACCTTTTCAGTCTGTAGCCCAGCTCGAGTGGAAACACCTGATCTTGCTCTCCCCACACTATCAGCGTCGGCTGCTTCATCAGAAACCAAAGCCACAATGAGCAATGCCATGATCAGGATCAACCCAACCACTGCAGTTTTAATATAAAACTTAAGGTTGTTATAATATAACCTGTGTGATCTTGGGCAGCTCAGCGAGCTTTCGATTCCTGGGAATCTCTCTGATCAGCTCCTTCCTTTCCTCAACATAATCCCTACACATTTCCTGCCCAAAACACACATAAAACCCCAAATCAAGATTACTCGACTTATTCAACAAACAGGGAATTCTTGCAAGCTCCATTCTTACATCAATAAAATCATTGAGCAAGCAATCAGGCAAGACTCTAGGAGGCTTCAAGAACGCAAACCCAATAAGCTCCCTGAGCTTCTCAGCCGTCTGCGGCACCAAAATATCAGCCGCCTTCTCAACATCATCCACCTTAAACACCCCTCTCCTCAAATCCTCCTCCTCCAAACACACCCCAGCACAACACACCACCACTCTCTCCACCTCCACCTCTTCAAACATAGCCATGGACGCCATACTATACGCCACAAAGCCACCATAACTCATCCCAACTAAGCTCACCTTCCCAACCCTCAGCTCCCTCAACACCCTCATCAAACACTCAGCCTGAAACCCGTCTGATCTCTCGGGTCGGGTCGTGTACGATCCACCAAAAAACACCAAATCCGGAACGTAAAGGTTGAAGTGAGGAGCCAAGTGGGGGATGAGAGTGGCCCACTGCCACAATGCGTTGGTGCCGAAGCCGTGGATTAATAAGAGGTTGGGTTTTGTGAGTGATGGGGTTTTGGGTGTCCAGATGTGGATGAGTGTGCCGTCTTGGAGGTCGGTTGTGGTGGATTTGAGTCCGGATTTTGTGAATGTGGAGCGGAGGCAGCGGGAGCGGAACTCGGTGAAGCTGAGGATGAAGCATTTTGACATTGTTTGGGGTTGTGAGTCTGTTCTTCTTCTATGAGCTTCTGGAAAATGGGTACACTTTAATGATGGAATTGGAAAAAGAGATAGGACTTTGGAATATGTGAATTTGGACATGAAAATCACATGTTTTGAATAATAATAACAATAATAATAATATGAATGGATCGTACAAAAAATAATAAGAAGAAATAAGGGAAAGTACAAAAGGGTGGTATAAACTACCACCTTTTTGCAAAATCTTGTCCGAACTATACACATTTTCGAAATCTTGTCCAATTCTAATTAATGAGCCAAATTGCAATTCTGAATAATACGAAAAATTTCCTAAAATGCTCAAAAATCAAAATTTGATTCCCTTTCTACTCAAACTTGAAATTACATTCCCAATTTACTCACGTTTTCTAAGGCGCCGTTGCCAACGGCGCCTTAGAGTTAAGCCGCTCTTGTGGACGGCGGTTTAAGTCTCGTGGCATATAAACGCTAAAAAATAAAGCTGATTGGGCACAAATTACCACGTAAGCTTAAAACGCTGTTGACCACAGCGTCTAACACTTAGCCGCTGTGGACAACAGCGCCTTAGTAAGAAATTTTTGGGCTGGTGCATAAGCAACAGATTCGGTAACATTGCACTTTTCAATGCTTTTGGGGGTTTGTTTCCATCACTTTTCAACATCCAGGTTCATAATTTCCCAAATGCTACTATTTACGGAACTCCTTCGTCCCCTGGATACGCATACCCGTTCCCCAACATATTTCATGGTGGACATGGACATGGGTTGATCACCCAGACCTTTAATGGCACGCCTCAAGGGCAGGAAAATCTTCTGAAGAACATATTGTTCATAATTGGTTTCTTTGTGCTCCTGGAGATGATCTGTTACTGAAGCAGCTCAAAATATACTTTTAGTTGGCATTGTGTCCATCGTCTAATTGTGTGGAATAAAATGTTGAGAGCATGGATTCAGTCTTTTTCTACCTCGGTGTAATATCCGTGAGAGTAGTGTACGAGCGTAGTGTACCAAGGGATACTCTGTTTTACTGAACTGTGTAATATCACCACAAAAGCATAAGCTTTGAGATAAAAATGCATGACCAGCAACACCTTGTCCTCTCTGAAGGTGGTGCTCAGCACAAGCTTCGCGGAAACCCCACATATGAGCATCAACCACATAAAATGTGACATCAGATGTGGACATGCAAATCTGTCCCATGCAGCTTCCATCAAAGCTAGAGCAGCTCTTTCTCAAGCCACCACCATCAGCTAGAACATTACGATGGCGGCAGGGAACCCAGCTGGGCCAGGCCTTCATTGCGTATCTGTGGCTTTGGATGATCCAATATATTTGAGCTATTCAAATTAACAGCCTGAAACAAGAATCACAATTAATTATCAGAGAAACAACGAATAAATGAGCGTAGCACCCATAATGAGAAAAGACAATGGCGACAGGGAACACAGTTCACGCATGGCGGCAGGGAACACAGTTCACGATGGAACACAGCTAGAACATTACGATGGCGGCAGGGAACACAGTTCACGCATTTCTTATTAAGGCGCTGTTGTCCACAACGGCTAAGTGTTAGACGCTGTGGTGAACAGCGGTTTAAGCTTACATGGCAATTTGTGCCCAATCAGTTTTATTTTTTTGGCGTATATATGACACGAGACTTAAACCGCCGTCCACAAGAGCGGCTTAACTCTAAGGTGCCGTTGCCAACGGCGCCTTAGAAAATGTGAGTAAATTGGGAATGTAATTTGAAGTTTGAGTAGAAAGGGAATGCAATTTCCAATTTTGAGCAAATTGGGAAATTTTTCGAATAATACAATGAGCACCCAAACCTTTCAAAAATTATGTAATTGAAATATTTTTTTGGTTGGACCAAATAAACCAAATATGATTTTGAAATGTATTTGGTTTATCCAAAAAAAAATTTGGTTGTACTCTTCCCTAATTTAAAATTTATGTATTTGATTTGATTAAATGCATTTGGTTTGATCTAATAATATAATTTAAACCAATATATATTTTAAATTGTTTAAGATTTACAATAATTGTTTTTTTATAATTACAATAAATTGTTAACCGCACCATGATTTATAGCCTGAATTTTTAAATATACAAATTTCGTTCTTAACTAATTTATATATATTATATATGCAAATTTCGTTTTTAGTTTGGTTTCGTTAAACGATTTTAGTTTGGTTTCTGAACTGGTGAATGCAATTTGTATATTTAAAAACGAAATTTGCATATATAATATATATAAATTAATTAAGAACGAAATTTGACCACTTTTCACCTCTCTGAAAAATCGTTAAACGATTTTAGTTTGGTTTCTGAACCGGTGAATGCATATGTTCTGATGAATTGGTTCTCCTTTTTCTTTTAGTTGTGATTTTACTACTATTAAGATGCGTATGTTGCTGCCAATTGGTATATTTAAAAACAAAATTTGCATATATAATATATATAAATTAGTTACAAACGAAATTTGTATATTTAAAAATTTAGGGTATAAATTATGGTGCAGTTAACAATTTATTGTAATTATAAAAAACAATTATCGTAAATCTTTAGACAATTTAAAATATATATTGGTTTATAATTATATTATTAGATCGAACCAAATGCATTTAATCAAATTAAATACATAAATTTTAAATTAGGGAAGAGTACAACCAAATTTTTTTTGGATAAACCAAATACATTTCAAAATCATATTTGGTTTATTTGGTCCAACCAAAAAAATATTCCAATTACATAATTTTTGAAAGGTTTGGGTGCTCATTGTATTATTCAGAATTGCAATTTGGCCCATTAATTAGAATTGGACAAAATTTGAAAATGTGTATAGTTCGGACAAGATTTTGCAAAAGTAGGCATCAGCAATTGGCCCGAGGCCAAAAACAGCCCAACCAAAGCCTTATAGGCCGAAGGCCCATTACTCGACCCGACCCGAGCATAGGGCTTATATGTACCCGACCCGACATACTTAAAAATGGGCTGGGGCCCAACTTCTGAAACCCGATCAGCCCGACGACCCGAACCCAACTAAGCCCTATATATGTATCATATTCTACCGAGAAAACCCTAGACTTAGATCTGAATCTCCCTTCTCGGCAGTCGGCACTCGTTCGTTTCTCTCTCAATATTCATCCTCATTCATCAATACTAATTCGCTAAAAATCAAAGATCTTCCTCCCATCTCCACTGTCATCAGTTCATCACTTCATAATTAATCATCTCTTCTCCCTACTGCATAGGTATATCCTTTTTTTTTCTTGAGTTTTCTGCTCTTATATGAACATATTTTATGTAGATCTACACAGATATGTTGATAACTCTTGCAGATCTGATTTTTCTATTTTTTTTTGCTCCAGTTTTCTGCTCTTTGGTGTATGGATACGTGCAGATCTTTCAATATTTGCCCAGATCCAATGATTTACAGCTTATTGAGCATCTACTTGGATTAATCCTGTACAAGGAAGCAAAAGCTTGTCACTTACTGCACAACTTCTTCATGGTCTCTGTTATCAGGTTTAGTTATCGAAATTCTTTCCGGTATTAAATATGCCTGTTGGGTTTGGAATCATTTACTTTGATGCTAATTAAACTGTTAGATTTGTAGGTATACATATGTTTGTTAAAAGTTATTGGCAAGTTTATTTTTGAATCAGTGGGTTATTATTATTTGATGTCTTGTTCAAACCGTAGCATTTTTATTTGTTTGTAAAATGTTGTTTACAAATTGCGATGGATTATTTACTTTATTCTGTTACTTTATGTATCAGTGTTTTTTTGTTCATACAAAATGTATTAAAGCTAAGTATCAGGATTCTGAAGATTTGTGATAAGCATTCTCTATAAAAAAGATTGTTGTGATAAGCTTCTGAGTTTTAGATTCCCCGTCATGAGTTTTAATAGCTAGAAAATTTATAATCGTTCATTTCATTTCATTTCAGATTACACAAGAAATATGAAGTCCGTTTGATGAGTATGTTGAGGCTATCAAAATGCCTTCGCCCTTGCCTCTGCACTAGCCTCAACACCTTGCTGCCTTCTTTGATGCATTGTGGACAGTTCTGTAAAGATAGCTTGCATTAATAATTTTGTAGTCGATGGAATCTATGTATTTATAGTTTATTGTTTTTAATTTTTTATTAGGCTAAATCATCTTAGATTGAATATTCATGCTTGAAGCAGGTGTTAACAATACAATTTATTGAAATTTTTATGGTGTTGGGCCTTGATTAGCCCGAAACGGCCTGAATTTTATAGGGCTCTTTTTAGGCTACTATTATTTAGCTGTATTAGGCTCGGCCCGACCCGATAAACAGTAATGGGCCATCTCATATGTAGTCAGATCCGGTCCGAACCCGAAAATTATAGGGTCGGGTTAGCCCGACCCGGCCCATTGCTGAGGCCTATGCAAAAGGGTGGTAGTTCATACCACCCTTTTGTATTTTTCCCAAGAAATAATTCATTCTGAATATAAAATCTTCTTTTCATCCGTTCAATTTCATAAGAACCAAGTAAATGGTTAGGGTCGGTTAGATTTAGAATGGTCAAAATCAGGTACAAAATCAAATTTTGGTACAAAATATAAAATATGTCAAAATCATTTTATAATTCGTCAGTTTATTTTATAGTTCGTCAAAATTATTTTATAATTCGTCTTTTTTCGAGCCAAAAAATGAAGAGACGACATAGTTCGTCAGTTTCATTTTATAATTCGTCACCAAGAAAAATACTAAAAAATCAAGATTTAATCTCATCCATTCAAATCAAAAGATCAAGGGCTATGATTAGTTTGTATTTTGTACTCAAAAAATTAACTTTTCACCGGATCCTTTTCCAGATTTAAAATGCTTTCTTTTAACGCACTTAATTTCGTGACTTAATCTGAATATATTACTTAAGTTTATGCTAAGAAATCGGGTCAATTCAAACTACGTGTATAATCAGAATTCATAAATGAAGTGACGATCTGAAACTGAAGAAACCTCATTTATAAGTTCAAAAAACATACCCTTAATGTTAATGGGTTCACTAAAGAAAAATATCTCATGAAATAATGAGAAAAATAATTTGAATATAATTATTTATATCCACTTTGTTTTTGGATTATGAAAAATATGGGCATGAAAGGAAAATTAGATGGGAAATGAAAGAATGCAATTACACTTGAAGGAAATTTTTTAGATTGTCCATCTCTTTTTTGGAAAACCTTTCTAATATTCAAACGAGAAGGAAAATAAATGATATTCTGTTAACTATATGTGAATATAGATATGATCCCAACATTTTACTTGATATTTTTCGTTACAATCAAAGAAAAAAATTTAGAAAAAACTTTATGAGGTTTGTTTCCATTTCATTTTTCATTCCTCCCATTTATTCCTTAAAAGCAGTGTTATTAAAACCAAACCGTGGATCGAACCGGTCAAGTTACTGGGTCAATGGGTCAGTGGTTCAACCATGTTCAACCGGTTTGACCCGCACATATTAAAAAATAAAAATAAAATACTTATATATGATATTATACTTTAACATATTTATGACTTGAATAAATATTACATGATTATGATCTGATTATAACAACATACCATAACAAATTTAGAATTTGACCAAGTACAAATCAATAATAGAACAACAATAACAATTTTAGTCTTAATTTGCAAGTCACAACAATAAGGGATTTCTAAGAGTAATTGAATTTCTAGTTAAATGGTGAATAACTAATAAACTGTATAGATTTGATAATGAATATACATTATCGAAAAAAATAATAAAACAACAATCATCTTTAGCCTAGTGGAAGGAAAGAGAATAACTATTAAGTATGGTTGGGTTCGAGTGTTGTCCAAGTCAAAATTAAATAAATAATTTTTCAGACCAAATCGAACCAATCAAATTAGCATTTTAATGAAAAACCAGGTCAATCGGTTCAACCACCCGGTCAACCGGTTTGTGACCGGATCAAATGTAAAACGGTCCGATAACCAACCCGAACCAAACCGATCCGGTGATCGATTCTCGATCCAACTGATTCCCAGTCCAACCGATCGGACCGACCGGTTCGATCCGATTTTCATAACTATGCTTAAAAGGCAAAAGCAAACAAGTAAGGTATATGTCTTTTTCGTTGGAACAATAAGGTACACAAATATTTATAATCGACTAAGAAAATGTTACGAGTGAGATTATATGTTGTGAATATGGAAATAGACCTTTAACTGAACTGAAGCCGTGAATATTTTTATTCGTAGATCCATCATATCATTAATTGCTGCCAGTCTTTTTTTTTGGATTGGAATTGCTGCCCAGTCTTTGAATGACCGTTCCGTTCAATGATCATTGCTAAACTAAAAGTCAAGGTTCCTAACGCTACGGCTCAAGGACTCGTATCTGCCCGGTGAAATGCTGCCCGGTGAAATGCTGCTAGCCCAAAATATTGGGTTGTGAAGCCTGATTAAATTATTGGGCTGCTCCAATTTAGGAAGTTCATAATTTTGACAGTGAGGTTTAGAGTTTCTATTTCCTAATTAGATAATTAGGGTTTAGATGGTTACCCTAGTTATAACAAACTTGATTATTGTAATTGTATCCAACATCATAGTGAAGAAAACCCTGGCTTGGTAGTGCCCCCAGACGTAGTCACGGTGTAGTGACGAACTGGGTATCAAAGTTTGATGTCCTCGCATCGTTCCTTTTGTTTTTCTCTCAGCATCGCTGCTTGCGCAATCCTAACAACTGGTATCAAGAGCTTGAGTTTTAGCAGTCATGCTGAGAGATAGAGAACATCCGGTGGAGAAATTCGATGGGTCGGATTTTGGGTTTTGGAAGATGCAGATTGAGGATTACCTGTATGGTAATGATTTACATCTACCAATTGACGGCAAGAAACCAGAAGGTATGGAAGACGATGTGTGGAAGCTGTTGGACAGGAAGGCGATGAGCGCGGTTCGTTTGTCGTTGTCCAGAGACGTAGCATATCACATGGTCAAGGCCAAGACGACGAAGGAGATATTGGATACGTTGTCGGCACTGTATGAGAAACCATCCGCGGCGAACAAGGTTCACCTAATGCGGTGGCTTTTCAATCTCAGGATGGCAGAAGGTGCGGGTGTTGCTAAACATTTGAGCGAGTTTAATATGATAATCGCGCAGCTGAGCTCGGTTTATATTAAATTCGATGAGGAGGTACAAGCCCTAATTTTATTATCTTCCTTGCCAGAGAGTTGGAGCGGGACGGTTACAACAGTAAGTGCGACAGTAGGAAAGGAGAAACTTAAGCTTGATGAAGTTAGAGACTTAGTAGTGAGTGAAGAAACTCGCAGGAAAGAGTCGGAGTCTACTTCAGGATTAGCTTTCACTACTACAAACTGGTCTTTATGCATCGGTTTTTTTTGACATTATGCATCGGTTTTTGTTCCGATGCATAATAAAGCGTTGCATAATGTCCAGACATTATGCATCGGTTCATAAAAAACCGTTGCATAATGTTCAAAAAATGGCAGATTTAGCTTTACAAAAGCTCAAATCCACCTGAAATTAAACATCAATAATGAACCTGTTGTTCCAACTTTCAAATACACTACAACTTACATGCTAAACATCGTTTCACTGAATTTGCAACATACAATATCATTCATACACATATATTTGTGTCTTTAGCACAAATACGCCACAAAACATCACATAAAAAATGTTTTCTAAGTTAATGTCCTATAGTAGTGTAGGATGAGTAGCCACATATTCACGTAGGTAGTTGGCGATTTCATCCCGAACGCCATGAATCTTGTCGATGTCGTATGACTCTACTCCATTAGGAAAACAGTACTATAAAAAAACAAGAGAACTAAGTCAACAATTAAAGAGTGAAAACGATTAAGCCTTAAAAAGCTTAATTAACGACTAACGTCTATAAAGCTAAATCAACAATTAAAGAGTGAAAACAAGAGAACTAAATCAACAATCAACAAATACACAGTTAAATGATAATAACATATGTATATATCTCTCTAAAAAACTCACTTGGTTAATGTCTTCAACCCCCGCACCATTATTAGCCCGTACAAATGCGATAATGTCCTTAATATAATGAAGGACATAATAACCACAAAAAAGCTAGGTGGTTGTCTTGGACACTGCACGATACCAATAATCACAGTTAACATACTTTATAAATGAAAAAAATATTTAATAAAAATGTCCAGACATTTGTGAATACCAAAACTTTCTTCCACTCTACTTTACGTGTACTCCTCAGTACACATCCTTGGTAGTATCGATCTAATCTCCTAAAACAAACACAATAATATAATTATTAGTGACTTTCAATACAAGTTATAAGATAAAAGTAATTTCCAAACTTACATGTCCACCAACTCTTTTGCATCAGCGCGTATATCCGTCTCTTCTGTAGATGAATCAAGCCAAAGAACCGTATGTTGTCTTGAAAAAATGACGCATAACATCCAATGTCACCTAAAAAAACCCACTAACTTAAAAACAAATGTGTTCAGAACAGAAGTGAACAACTTAAAAAGTAAGTGATGAACTACTCAATGTGATCAACATAAGGGAGAAAGTAGCAAAAAAGTTGGTCTTTGTCTGGCATATTCAATCTTCCCACGAACGTCGCCAATCTATCGTTTTTCTCTATGGTTGGGGTCATTAATGACGGAATAAAAAACCAAACTTGATATCCCAATGAAGCATCTGATCGTGTAAATGACTACAAAGTAAACACTTGTGTTAGTTAGACTAATTACAAAAAAAATCATTTTAAAGATATAAATATTACCATATATATAACTCAGCTGCTGCGTTCCCCAACGCTTGAAACTTTAATAGGTCCGTGACTTCCTCGTCAAACACGTAGATATCGTAGTCGTCACCGAAAACCTCAGCTTTGGCAGTTACCTGAACCGATGCTCTACCCAAAGTCTTCCACACCTCACGCAGAAGTCTACAGTCCACAGACATTTCATCTACAAAATCATCGCCAGTGAGTGGCAAAGACTCGTAGAAGTGTATGTCATATGCCTGCATGTTAAATTTCCGTGAAGCTTAAATATCTTATTTTATTTGTAGTGTAACACAATAGAGCAAATGAAATTATAATCTTTGATGATCTCACCCTTTTATCGACAACGACCAAGTCTTTTGGCCAAGCCACGTGATGGTTAACTGCTTCTTGAACAGTCGAGTGCTTTGGATGGGCTGTTGGCAATACTGCACCTCGACCTCGTAAAAGTACTTTATCGACCTTCACCTTCACGGTATCTTCGGGTATTGCTCGAAAATTAACAAACCGGCCATTTATGCTTCGACCAATAGCCACAAGATGTTTGTCACCTTTAAGTTGCCCCTCGATGTATAATAGGCTCTTCAGGCCACCCTGTTAGTAGAAGTAATAATTTGTAAACAAACACAAAAAGTATTACATACATTTAACCAACATAAACAATAAATTTAATAATTGTAAATGTACCTCTGGTATGTCATTCCACGGGTCTGAATCAATGGGACAGTGAAGGCTGCAGTGATCGGACGCATCTCTTCGAATAATATTACTTGAACTGGGCGTGCCACCAGAGGAGGTGGAGATTGGTAACCCAACCCTCCACGGAATGTGTGACCCGACTCCTCGGGTGCGTCCTTTGGGCTCCGGCATCCCAATCGCCTCAGTCAGTATGTCATGTCGTCGATTACGAGACGAGAACTGTCCTTGAGAGGATCTCTCCACTAACTCATCCTATATAAAACAATCATTAAATACCAAAATTTAGTGTATCATATTAACTATTGAAATGTACATAAAAAATAACTTACGATCTTTGTTGCCACTCGCTGGGATGCTTCGGTGACGTACTCGTCATTTTTCTTCTTTCATCCCCTCTTCCACAACTCATGTCTATCTATAGTGACAGAAGAATGCACCTCTTCAAGTGCGCCCTGCGCAAATAACTCGGCTATGTTCTCAGTTGTTAATTTTTCTTCAAGTTGTCTGTAGCCTCCTCGACCAAGTATGTGTGCATACACATTCTTCTTCACAAGATCTTTGTTAGTCTCTCTTAACTTCATAGCATTTTCAGAGAGCCTCTGCTCCTTAAATATCCTCCAGGTATCTTTGTCAAGATACTTATACTCACCCATAGGATCTTCATTTGCCTTGGCACCGTGGATGTACTCTTTTGCCAGTCTTGACTTGAAATTCTTCCATATGCTACCAGCGACCTTCATCTCATGCTTTTTATGCGGCTCGCATCCATCAAAAATTACCTAAAGAGACATATAACAAGTTATAATTAATTAAAAAAAATCAACTTCGCTGACAAATATAAGTGTCAATTAAAGAAAAACTTACAGTTGCATCTCTCCACAAAGTGAGCTTATAATGGTCAGGAACTTTCCTCCAATCGTTATAGGTGATAGGAATTCGAGAACGAGCCACTGTACCCAAGAAGCTCCTCCAATTGTTTCCATTCTGTCCTTTGGGATTCCCCTTACTATCGAAGTTGACCGTAAGCTTGGTACCAGCCTTTGTGTGTTGCTTAATCAACTTCGCCATGTATACAGGGCCTTTCTTGTGGCTCGGTGTGTGGGCAGAGACACAAAAATCATCCTCACCGCTGCTGCTGCTGCTAGCCATGATTCTGTAAAAGAGTCACATTAAATGTCAGATTAAACACATTAAATATATGAATACATAAATGAAGACGATAAGTAAACAAACAAAATGACGTGTGATAACGAAATAAGTAGCATATACAACATACGCACAAATTAAGTTTCTTTATCAATCCATATTAAATGCACAAATTAAGTATAGATTTATACGCACAAATTTAGTTTCTTTATAAATAAGTAGAGATTTATACGCACAAATTAAGTTTCTTTATCAATCCAAATTCCTTCGCCGTGATCTTCTCGCAACTGTATTTCATCATCAACTTCGCTGTCGTCGTTGTCTACTGGAACTGTCGTACAAACGGGTAGGCAATCAACATTCATCTCTTCAGATGTACCACTGATTAACTGTTGTTTTCCATTTATCACAACATACTGATTATTGTTTGAAGGGTCTTTGACGTAAAACACTTGTCTTGCTTGTTCGGCCATAATGAATGGCTCATCCTTAGATCCCTCTCTTCGAAAATCGACAAATGTCATTCCAAATTCATCCATATGAACCGCCAAATTGTTAACCCATTTACATTTAAAAATGGGTACTCGAAAGTTTACGTAATCCAACTCCCATATTTCTTGGATAATCCCAAAGTAATTCACAGGCACAGCTATTGGATTCCGATCTCTTGCGCTAGAAACATGAGTGGTTTCGGCAACAAGTGTGACACCACTGTTTTGCACAACGGTGTGCTCATCTTGATCTTATGTTTGAAAACAAAATCCGTTAATATCATAAGCTTTCCACGTTTGTACAATAGGTCTTGGGCTTGCCATAAGCCACTTCACCACGTTATCAGATTCTTCTTCCGAGTTGGTCTGATTATTTAAAACCTCATTACTCCTTAGCCATTCAACAAATGATCGACTGTGTTCTTTTTGCAACCACTGCTCAGATTTTCCTCGGTATGTACTCCTCGGTATATTCATGTGATCCTCGATAAAAGGTGTTATTTCAGGTATATGTTGCAGTACATAGAAATGAGCTTTCGTTAACTCATCAAATGACTTAGGCATCATTTGATGACCACTTGTGCCTTTTCCCAAGAATCGATCAAAATGACGTGGCCTTGGAACCCCAACCGCAGTTGTATTTCCCAGAAAGTTAGTGCAAAATTCAACAGCCTCTTCAGCTATGTATCCTTGCACTATACATCCTTCGGGACTTTGTCTATTCCTCACATAGCTCTTAAGAACCTTCATATACCTCTCAAAAGGATACATCCATCTCATATGAACTGGTCCAAGAATTCAAACCTCACGAACCAAATGAACAGTAAGATGCACCATTATATCGAAAAAGCTGGGAGGGAAAAACATCTCTAGTTGGCAAAGAGTAACAACTATCTGCTCTTGAAGTCCATCAAAGCTCCGATATATCAATAACCTTAGCACATAAAGAGCTAAAAATGACGCAAAGTCTTTATATAGCTGTCCTTACTTTGGGAGACATTATACCTCTGATTGCAATAGGCAGGAGTTGTTGCATCAATGTATGACAGTCATGAGATTTTAAGCCATTCAACCGCAGATCTTTCATTGAAACCAAGCTAGCAATATTTGAAGAGAACCCATATGGAACTTTAACTCCCTTCAGACATCCGCAAAAACTAGTTTTCTCGCTCTTAGAGAGTGTGGTGCACGACGGTGGTAAATATGTACGCTGCCCTCGAGATTCAGGTGCTAATTTGGTACGAATATTGATCTCCAGCATATCAAGTCTTGCTTTAATTCCATCTTTTGTCTTTCCAGGAATGTTTAATAAAGTACCAAGCAGACTTTCACATGTATTCTTTTCAACATGCGTCACATCAATACAGTGTCTGATGTCAAGAGAATGCCAATAAGGGAGATCAAAAAATCGACCGCTTCTTCCATGGAGCACTTTCGGTGCGCGAATATAATTTCCCGAATCGAGTTGTAATATTCTGTATTTTTGAAGTATTTCATCACCAGAAGCCGGTTGTGTTTCTATTCCGTGCTCAGTCTCACCATTGATGGCAGCTTTCTTTCGCCTGTAAGGATGATGTCTCGGTAAGAAATGTCGATGTCCCATATAAACCATTTTTCGACAATTGCTTAAATGGCGTGCATGTGTCCCTTCCCCGCATACATGACAAGCTTTGTACCGTTTAATACTATATCCGGACAAGTTGCCATAAGCTGGGAAGTCATTGATCGTACACATCAACATAGCACGCATATTGAAATATTCTTGCCTCGATGCGTCATATGTGCCTACTCCTTCGTCCCATAAAAGCTTCAAATCATCTATCAGAGGAGCCAAGTATACATCAATATCATTTCTAGGTTGCCGAGGACCCGATATTAACAAAGAAAGCATCATATATCTACGCTTCATGGTTAACTTGGGAGGTAGGTTGTAGATAACCAAAATCACAGGCCATGTACTATGCTGACTACTGAGATTCCCATGTGGATTCACCCCATCAGTAGAAAGGCCAAGCCGTAAATTTCTAGACTCTGCTCCAAACTCTGGGAATGTGTTGTCTACTTTAGCCCATTGCAGTGAATCGGTAGGATGACGCATTTTTGTATCAGCAACACGTTTCTCAGCATGCCAACGCATATTATTGGAATCTTCCTTGTCGGCAAATAATCTCTGAAACCTGGGGATCGGTGGGAGATACCATAGTACTTTCGAAGGAGTGCCTTTAGATTTACCTTTTGGTTCTTTGTTTAACTTGTAGCGAGAAGCCTTGCACACTGGACATTCTTTCAAATCACTGTAGGCATTTCGATACAAGATACAATCATTGGGACATGCATGTATTTTCTCATACTTGAGACCCATGGGACACATAACCTTCTTAGCCTCGTAAGTACGGTTAGGTAGGGTGTTCCCCTCAGGAAGCATGTCTTTCACCAGCGCCAATAATTCGGTAAAACTCTTGTTGCTCCATCCATTTTTTGCTTTGAGATTGAACAACTTCAACGTTGCCGATAGCCTTGTATATTTGGAACACTCTTCATACAATGGTAATTCGGAGTCATTCCTCAACGACTCCAAAATATGTGGCGTATTAACAAAGTCATTAGCGACGTTGTTAACCATCTCAATTAGATTATCCTCTTCCCAATCATCATTATCCTCCGGCAAGCTTTCTACGGGTGGAGGCTCAAAGGTTTGTTGTTCACCCTCCCCATGTAAATACCACACCATATACTGTGGATTAATCCCCTTTAACAAAAGGTGTTTATGTAACTTCTTCGGTTTGACCTTTTTGAAATTCCAACAACCCATACACGGACAAAAGACACGTTCAATGTTGTTTCTAGACGCATATGCCGACGCAAACGCACAGAAATCCATAATCCCTTTCTCGTACTCATCACTCAACCTATTACTGGACACCCACTCTCGATTCATTATAATTTCACTACATGAAACGTGTAATAATTATAGTTAGAATAAGATTATATCAAATGTGATATTATTACCATTATCATATTGCATAGCTCAAAAACTTATAAGAAATGAAATAAAAAATGTAGCTTGTTTACATACTACTTATTTACACCAACCAACAATTAGTAAATTAAGAAAGAAAATCAAATATCCAAAATGAATGGAAACATAAGTAGTGAATTAGTTTAATCGTGATGTTTACCTTGATAAAAAAGCGCGCGAAGAAGAAGCTTAATAGTGGGTCTGCAACAAGTACGGTCTAGAGCTATAAACAACAAAAACAAATTATTAAACAAGGAAAAATAAATTCTAACTCCATGTTAATCTGAAAATAAGAATGAATGAAAACCATCAAATACCAGGAATTGAAGAAGCGAAGCACAACCCAAAGATGTAATGATGTTCGTTGGATAAAGTTGGAGAGGAGAAGCTTTCTCTTACAAATCGACTAACAATGACTACAAGTAGTTAACGAACACAAGTTAGAAATTAAGAACAAATGGTTTCAACAACATGTTACTATAAATGCGTATACCATATCGGCATAGAATTACACACCAAAATTCATTAATAAGAAACAAGTAGACGGACGTAACACCATTTCTTCCATTATTACATACTAAATCATACCCCAAAAAATGGATTCAACAAGCATACACAACACCCCCAAATCGGGTTACATGTCACCATAAACCCTACACACGCTCAAATTAAACACATTTGACTCAATATCATACCGGGGAATACGAATTCATACAGATGGAAATGCAAATTCGAGCAGATGGGAATGCGAATTCAGAGGAGGCGTATTCGAGTAGATGGGAATCCAAGCAGGCGACGGAGGTTTAGGGAGCATATCGGATGCGACGGAGGCGACGGAGGTTTAGGGAATCCGAGCAGGCTTCGAGAAACCGTATCGGATGCGACGGAGGCGACAGAGCGTATCGAAGTCGGAGGGAGGAGAGTAGGCGGACTGACAAAATTTCGAAATAAACCTAAGTATTTTATCGAACATTATGCAATGGTTTTATGTAAACCGATGCATATGTTAACCATTATGCATCGGTTTAATAAAACCGATGCATAAAGTAACAATATGCATCGGTTTACATAAAACCGTTGCATAACGGTAACCATTATGCAACGGTTTCATTATAAACCGATGCATAATAATAAACGATGCCTATTGTAATTTTTGAACTGATGCATAATACATGTTCTGTAGTAGTGTTTGAAGGTTGGATGCAGAGGCATGTCAAAGTTCAGAGGGGACGAGCGACATGTGAAAGATAAGAGCAAAGTTAAGTGCTGGAATTGTGATAGGTTCGGTCATTATAAGGGTGAGTGTAAGGAACCATTACGGGATATGTTAGGGAGTGCAACCACGGAAGATATAGCAGATGCATTGATAATGAGTGTCAAAGATCTAGTAGAGGCGTGGGTGTTGGATTCTGGAGCTTTGTTTCATTCGTGCAGTAGTGGCGCCGTAATGGAAAATTACATCTCTGGAGATTTTGGGAAGGTGTATCTTGGTGATGCTGAGCCTTTAGAAGTCGTGGGGAAAGGAGATGTTAGAATCAAAACACCAGATGGATCTATGCTGCAGTTGCGTGGAGTAAGGCACATTCCTGGGTTGAAGAAGAATTTGCTATCAGTTGGGCAGTTAGATGAAGATGGTTATGTTGTAACCTTTAGCTACACGAACTGGAAGATAGCAAAGGGAGCTAGGGTGATAGCTCAAGGAAAGAAGAAAGGAACGTTGTACAAGGTGAGGAACATTCGGAACGACATCGCAGGTTCAGGTGGGAGCGGTGATGCAAATTTGTGGCACTGTCATTGTGGTCACATGAATCAGAAAGTTTCGTAGAGTAGCAAAACTTTAAAGAGGAAGAAGTTGAAGTTGTGCATTGCTTCAACGGAGCTCAAGACGTGAGCTGAAGTCTTGGCACTACCGCCTGCATGGGTTGCTCAGGACGAAGACAATTACGATTGGAATCAGTCTCCAGGTGGGAGATTGTTGGGTTGTGGAGCCTGATTAGATTATTGGGCTGGTCCAATTTAGGAAGTCCATAAGTTTGGTAGTGAGGTTTAGGGTTTCTATTTCCCAATTAGATAATTAGGGTTTAGATGGTTATCCTATTTATACCCAACTTAATTATAGTGAAGAAAACCCTGGCTTGGTAGTGCCCCCAGACGTAGTCACGGTGTAGTGATAAATTGGGTATCAAAGTTTGATGTCCTCGCATCGTTCCTTTTGTTTTTCTTTCAGCATCGCTGCTTGCGCGATCCTAACACAAAACACATTCGAATTACTTTTAAACAAAATAAAAGTTTCAGAATACTCTTGTTTAGGAGAAAAATAAGCTTGACTATGTCTTTTTTTTCGACTATGTTAGTTTTTAGTGGCATAGGTGTTAGCAAAACACTGTGAAATTGTTCAAGCTATTGTACAAGGAAGAGTTCAAGGCCAGAGAGACAACCGACGTGGAACAGCAATGGAGTAGCAGATGTTTCCTAATTCATATTAGGCAAGTCGGTGCTGCTGAACATTGAAGATATGAGGCAGATCTTGGAGTCGGTTGACGCAAATATATTGATGCATATCTAAAAATCGGTTGAGAGATTTTAAGGAATACTTGCGCTTGAGATTATTTGGGGAAGAAGATAATCGAAGAGTTTCTTAAACGAGTTAAAGATATATTGAAGATTATCTACAAGAGAGATGCGCAAGGATTTAGGAATGTTTCCTTAAAGATTTAGGAAAGATTTTCTAAAGATATAGGCGGTTGAAGATTGGAAATCTTATTCGTTTAGGATTTCTACCGCACTATATAATGAGGGCTGAGGCATTCGTTTCTCTCAGCACTCACGGAGATATTATTCACTCATATACATTGAAGGGAGGTGGAGGCAAACGGCCAGCGATATTATCATTTCGATAAGATCACGGCGCTCGGATTCAGTCTGTTCTAGTGCTCGGCAGACCGATTGTAGAACAACTTGACGATACACGCATTGTTGCTGTTGCTGCGCATTCTGTGGAAGGCGTTGATCATCGTGGAGGATCATCTGGTGGAATTGGAGGAGAGACTCTGATCTAGGTATAGCCTAGTCAGCAATTACTAGAGTGTTAGAGGCTCTGGCAGTTTAAGAAGGATTTTGTAAACGTAAGCTCCTGTACTTAAACTCAATATTAGTGAATTGCTTTCCACCGGGCTAAGGAGACAGCCCTCCAGACATAGGCTTGTTACCGGTGAACTGGGTAACAATATTGCATGTCCTTATTTACTGCACTGCACTTACGTTTATTAGCTTTATATTCTGCAAGTTGTTCTGGTTCCTGTTTGATATTCATCCATACAACATCTCAACATACACGGGAAGATTTCAATTGGTATCAGAGCAAACACTCAACACACAGAGTGAGATCCAAGCTGTTTAGATGGATTTAAGGGAAGGATAGAATATTTCACGCCCACCGCTGCTGAAAGGAAACAAATATGGATACTGGAGGGTGAGAATGAAGGCGTTCCTGAAGTCGCACGACAAATCGGTCTGGAAAGTTGTTCAATAAGGGTGGACCCATCCAGTGACTGTTGAAGAAGGAGACAAAGTTGTTCTAGTCGTAGAAGAAAGATGGACTGAGGCACAGAAGAATGCTGAAGCCGTGAACTCCAAAGCAATGAACGCTACATTCTCAGCAGTTGATGGGAAGAATTTCAAGATGATATCAACCGGTGAAATTGCAAAGAAGACTTGGGACATATTGCAAACGGCTCATGAAGGTATGAAAAAGGTCAAAATATCAAGAACGGAGATGGTCACTTCAAAATTCGAAAGTCTAAGGATGAAGGAGGACGAGACCATAGCTGAATTCAACACAAGGGTACTTGACATCTCTAATGAATCGTTTGCACTTGGAGAACCCATGAGCGAAGAGAAACTTATGAGAAAGGTGCTAAGATCTCTACCAAAACGATATGCCATGAAGGCTCTCGCAGTCAAGGAAACACAGGATGTGAAAACTATGAGACTAGATGAACTAATGGGATCACTGCAGACTAATGAGATGGAGATGAATGAAGAGGAACAACACGTGAAAGGTAAGAGTGTTGGTCTGAATCTGAAGTGACTGATGTTGAGGACAAAGAAGCGGAGATGTCTGAACAACAGTATGCAATGCTGGCCAAGAACTTTGGAAAGTTTATGAGAAGACCATACCAGAAAGGGTCCGATCCAGGTCAGCCATCTACCTCAATATTCCTGAAGGATGGAAAATTGCAAAAGAGGAATAAATCTAGAGACTTCAACCAAGACAACGAAGGCAGTGGGAACCAATGCGGAATGTGTTAACACACGCAAAAAGAAGAATGCATATGCTGTCAACTGGTGTGACTGTGAATCTGATGAAGAGAATCAGGAAGGTGAGTCCAATAACTTTGTGGCCCTTGCTAGCTATGTCAACCAGGAATGAGAAAGAAGTAAAGGAGTGTAGTCAAAGTCATCCTCTAAGGAACCTATAGAGTACTCAAGCTGCAGTGCTGATGAAGAAATCATTGAAGAATCTATTGCTAACAAGTACAAGGAGTTATTCCAGCAGTGGCTGAATGAAGTTGAGTGGAACAAAAAACTCCGCTGCAACCTGGCGGATCTGAAAGAAGAAAAAGAAAAACTATGGGAAGATGATGATATCCTAGTAGCTCAGAAGGTGGAACATCAACAGATAATCACTGACCTTAAATCTCAGATGATTGAAGTAAAAGATGAACGAGCTGAACATGTTGCACAGAAGGCCGAGCTACTGGCAGTTGTGTCATCACTGAAGATTCAGATTGAAAAAAACTAAGGTGAACATCCAGGAATCAGTGATGATTTAAAAAGGAAGAATGCTTCTCTAAGACGAGGAGAGGTAATTCTTCTTAATACTGTGGATGCCTTGAAATTTGAGATTGAGACAGACAAACTTGTTCATGAGGAGACATTGGAAGAGCTGAATAATCTTAAGAAGTCTGTTAAGATGCTCAATTCTGGAATAAAAAATCTAGACTCTATTCTAGGAGCTCAAAGGATGGGTGGCGATTACAAAGGACTAGGGTTCACTAGTGCATCTGGCTCAGGAAAGACAACTTTTGTAAAAGTTGAGCCACGATCTTACAATGTACCAGCTAAACATCACTCGCGAAAAAGAACAACATGGTATCCCCCAAGAAGGCAAGACAGACGAAGGTGCTTTTACTGCAACTGAGTGAGACACATCAAACCAAGATGTCAAGAATTCCACAAGTTTCTCAGAAAGATGGATCATGTGCCGAAACCACGGGTGAACCAAGTCTGGAGAATTAAGCAAAGGAGTGAGGTATGCCATGTTTCCTTCAGTTCCACTAGTCATCATGAAGAAGGAACAATGGTACTTCGACAGTGGTTGTTCTAGACACATGACTGGCAATCCTGAGTTTCTGATTAATGTAGTAGAGTTTAAAGGGAAGTCAAATGTGACGTTCGGAGATGGAGTAGAAGGCAGAGTGCTTGGAAGAGGAACACAGCTTGCTATGTCAGACGGGTTGCTATGTCATTAACAGAGTGACGATTTGGTCTGGCACGCAGACGACATGCTATGAGTTGTGGAAAGGTAAGAAGCCAACTGTGAAGTACTTTTATATCTTTGGAAGTCAATGCTACATCCTCAGAGACCGGAAGGAATCTTTCTAGGCTACTCTACTAACATCCGCGTTTACCGAGTCTACAATAAACGCACTGGAGTCATTATGGAATCTATCAATGTTATTGTGAAAGATGTTGTGACAGATGCCCTTGAGACAAGTACGACGGATGATGATGATGTTGCAGCCCAACCGGAACAACATGTTACTCCCACTCCAAATCCAGAAGTTGTCCTGGACAAAGCCTCAGGACATCTTGCTAAAGAAAATGACCAGACTGACGGGGAAGCTGAATTGAAGACACAACCTGCTCCCTCACTAGTCCTTCAACCTTCGAGGACTATTGAGAAGAATCATCCAGTTACAGAGGTGATATGTGAACCTACGGAAGGAATAAAGACGCGAGGTAAACAAGTAAACTTTTGCGAGTTGGCTGGTTTTAAATGTTATCTGTCAACAGTGGAGCCCAAAAATATTAAAGAGGCGATCAATGATGAATACTGGGTGGTGGCTATGCAAGAAGAGCTTGGTGAATTTCAGTGAAACGATGTTTGGGATCTTGTTCCACGCCCTAATGGTGTGAATGTGATTGCAACAAAGTGGATTTTCAAGAACAAGTCTGACGAACAAGGGAACATCACCAGAAACAAGGCGAGGCTTGTTGCTCAAGACTATACTAAAATCAAAGGAGTGGATTTTGATAAGACGTTTGCCCAGTTGCTCAATTGGAGGCTATATGGCAATTACTGACACTAGCCTGTCATCTGAAGTTCAAGTTGTTCCAGATGGATGTCAAGAGTGCTTTTCTAAATGGGCTGCTGAATGAAGAAGTCTATGTGGCACAACCTACGGGATTCAGAGATCCTCACCATCCTGACCATGTGTATTGACTGAACAAAGCTCTATATGGATTCAAGCAGGCGCCTAGAGCATGGTACGAATGGCTTACTGAATTCTTAATCAACCATGGCTATGTGCGAGGGGGAGTAGGCAAGACGCTTTTCGTCAAACACACAAGGTCAGATTTTATCATTTCTCAAATTTATGTGGATGATATTGGGTTCGGCTTGAGCAATCAGAAGATGGTGGACAATTTCATAGAACAAATGCAGAGCAAATTCAAGATGAGCATGGTAGGAGAGATGTGTTACTTCCTAGGGTTACAAGTAAAGCATAAGAAAGAAGGTATCTTCATATCTCAAAGCAAATATGCCAGGAACTTGATCAAGAAGTTTGATCTAGAGAAAGTTCACTACAAATTTTGCAAAAAAATTCGGCAACTAAATTTGGCCAGATATGCGCCGGAATAAGGACAAAAATTGGCAAAATTCCGGCCAAAATTTTGACGCCGACAAACGTCCCCCGAATTATTGTTTCGAAGAAATTCCGGGGACAAATTCTAGCGATACTCATGCTAAAATCAGGCGCATTTTCGGCCAAAATAAATTCCGGGGAACATCTGGGGAGCAGAAGGCGGGGAAAGCCTTACGAATCTCCGGGGACAAAATAGGAGGGGAAAGTTCTGCGGAAATCCGGAGACAGAATATGTGGGGAAAATCCTGAGGAAATTCGGTGACAAAATATGCGGGGAAAGTCCTACGGAAATCGTAGGATAAAATATCTGGTGAAAATCCTACGGAAATCCGGGGACAAAATATCTGGTGAAAATCCTGCGGAAATCCGGCGACATGGAAATTATCACCTCCAAGATCGCAGCATCAATTAAATTTACTGATTTTTGAAAATTTTAATTTTTTAATTTTTGAATTTTGAAAATTAAATTAATGAATTGGCCGTCCTAAGCCTACTCTCTAAGATTGCAGCATCAATTTTCACAGTCCTTCCCCGGAATCTGACGATTTGGCAGACGCTTTTTCGATAAATCCGTTTTGGTTTGTAGGGACAAATTCCCTCAATTTTCACACTCCAAAATTATATATGATTGGGCGGCGTTGGCACTGAGGGGAACATTGGCTGTGTTGAATTTTCCAGCTGAGGCGGTTAGGGAGTCAATGAAGGAGATGACAGTGAGGTTCGGTGAGGGGTGCTCGCCTGTGTTGGAGCTGAAGAAGAAGCATTTGTTGCGAAGGAGATCGGCAATGGCGACGAAGACGGTCGAGGAAAATGAAGTGAGGAAGGAGAGCGAGAGTGATGCAGATGTGTTGGTGTTTGATAATCTTGGCGCAGATTATTTGGAGGAGTTGCTCTGCTTGAGTAGCTCTCCTTAATTGGAAAAGGTTTCACAAAAGGGTTTTGGAAAACACTGTGAAGTGATTTTGCTATAAACCCAATCAGATCTATTTTTGCCATAAATATTTCGGCAGCAATTAGGGACAACTCCGGCGACATATATAATTTAAATTATAAAAAATCCGGCGATAATTAGGGACAACTCCTAGGACATGCAAAATTCAAATGGAAAATTTTATTAATGCAATTTATCATTTCCGGCAAAATTCTGGGGAAATCTAACAACATGGATTCGGGCATCGGAATGTCCCCAGAATTGCGCAGGAATTATTTAGGGGGAAATCCTGCGGAAATCCGGCGACATGGATATTATCACCTGAATGTCCCCGGAATTGCGCAGGAATTATTCCGGGGACATTCCGGGGATACTTTTTTGCCGGAATTTGAGTGGCCGGAATATCGTCGGAATAACACCAAATTTTGTCTTAAATAAATTTATTTCCGGACCGTTGTCGGAATTTTGTCGAAAAAAATTCCGACGATACTAACATTGCCAGAATACCGTCGAAAATTATGGCCGAAAATTTTTGCAAAATTTGTAGTGGTTGCACATAAGAGAACCCCCGTGGCAACTCATGTAAAGACCACAAAGGATGAAGCTGGTACAAGTGTGGACCAAATCATGTACATGAGTATGATTGGGAGCTTACTGTACCTGATGGCCAGTAGACCAAACATTGCACATGCAGTTGGAGTTTGTGCCAGATATCAAGCTAATCCCAAGGAAAGCCACCTGATGAATGTGAAGAGAATTATCAAATATATCTGTGGAACAGCAAACTATGGATTGTGGTACTGACGGGCGTCGTTTGACCTGCAAATTTAAATTTATATTTTTCCTTGCGAGAAACTAGTGTAGTGGCAAGCAAGGGTCGAACCCAAGAGAGCTGGTGTGGTTCAATTGTCCTGTAACAAATGAATTGGGGATTTTGTGTGTGAGAAAATATTAAAAAGCACAAGAGAATAATATCGAGGGATTCAATCAGCGAGAAAATTCAGTTTAGGGTTTCTATTGTGACACGTTTATTATAGATATCTAATGATCAATTTTATATTTCAAAGTGTGGTTATTCCGGGACAGGCTCTAACCCAAAGTATTCCATTTCAGGCAATACACCACAATCTAATCCGGGTAAGGCATTCGACTTCTAGTTCTCCTAAATCTAATAATCCGGGTAAGGCAATATTAAACTTAGGTGTTCTTACTTGTCTTTACGGGTAAGTCTCAAACGAGTATTAACGATAAGAACTGAATTATTCGGCTAAGCTTTACGGGTAAGTCTCAGCTTAGCTTCACAATTCAATCCTTAATATCAGGCACAAGAACTAGTGAAATATGAAATAGCATTAAGAACGAAAATCTCAAAACGTGTTCACAACGTACGAAACCCTAAACTGAAACAGAAATTTAGCTACTCATATCCATGGAAAAATAAACAAATATTTTGGATGAAAGTAGAAATTCTCTTCTCTCTTGTCGAAAGTTCGATCTTCTCTCGAGCCGTGTCTCCTCTTCGTAGAATGATTGATTATGTCCGATCCTCCAAACCCTAACCCACGCTTCTTGTTTATATTAAACTGCGATTTCCAAATCTGTTTTGGGCTGGAATTATCAAAATTCGGACTTGCTGACGTCATCAAACGGCCTGCTGATGTCATCTACCGCGTTTTCCTTTAGCATTATCGGTGCTTTTTCCTTTGACATTAGCGTTGCTGCTAACGTTAAAACAAAACGCGATATGCACTGTATCCCGACTTCGGATCTTGATTTGACCATCTAACCGACCTTGGATGCTCTTGGTGTTAACTAGAGAGTTGTAGGGAATTGAGTTAGCTTCGCAACGGCGTATGACTCGTATTTTTCTGATCATCGGTTCATTCCCAGCGCTCCGTCGAAGGTCCAAAGGTCTAATATGAAACTCTGATGTTTTTGGCATGAAAAGTCATCTTTTATGAGCGTTTCCTCCTAGAGCTTCCGAAACACCTAATGCAAAACCATACTAAAAAGTAAATGTTCGCATACAAAAGTGTCGAAATAAACGGGATTAGTATAAATACGACTCATCAAACCACCCCACACTTAAACTTGTTCGTCCCGAACAAGAACTAGTTATAGAAGGAAAATAAATGCACACCACAATTTCTTCGACGCCCTGGATAATACTACATGAAAATGAGCTGCTAGTCTAAATTCCTCCTTTTTATGCATCGCTCAATCGGTACTCAAATCATTATGCTTAACACAGAATTAACTTTGATACATATTACCTTTTGAGCCGAAATTCAAATTAATTCGGATGACTGGGAGATAGTCCTTTTCAGACCCATGATCTGCATTCGCTGTTCCGAACTCTCGCTATATGGTTATATATCATTGCTTTTTCTTGCACGTGATTCATTCAAGCTTCAAGGTTTTCTGAGCTTTCTTTCTTATGTTGGACAGCTTTTGTAGTAAATTTCTTTTGATGTAACAGTGGTGTACTTCACTTTTGTTGCGTGTAAAACTTCACAATTGACTGATTTTTCTCTTTTTGCTACTGATTGTGAACTGCTCGTCCTTGATTCTTCTGAAGGTCCAATCATTGCCCGCAAGCCTATGGAAATACCTTCCTGCTCTCCCTCATCCTCGTCCTTTCGACGCGAGTCAAGCCGAGGGTCGCTCGTCTGTTTTCCCGGCTACTCGGACTAGAGATTGGACGGTGTGTTGTTTTCCTGTCCCACCTGACCGCATAAGTACCGCAGTGGCGGAGCAGACTCTTAACCATGTTGCCTCGAAGTGCTAGCCTCCATGAAATCCACATAACCATATAACTCGAAATTTGGTCCTTTGAATGCTTCGTCAAGTCTCTCTAAGACATTTCTATCAACTCCACATCCCTGTTTATCTCAGCTCAAAGGACACGTAATGGGTTAAATTCACAAGTAAAAGCACAAATCAGATTTCACGGGAGAAATACATGTAGTCGGGATCATAAATTTCACATACTCATAATTCAATACTGCATATCCAAGAAACAGAGAAATTTCATACTTCAAATTTTTTTTAAAACGAAACGTGCAGACACAGTACAATATGCAACAAAACAAAAACAAACGTACAGACGCAACAAACTGACTCCCCCACCCCCACACTTTTGAATCAAGTCGTGTCCTCACGGCACGACTTTAATTCAAAGACAACAGACAATGCAGACATAACAGACTGACTGACAAACAGAAAAAAGAAACAAGTAAGGGAAAATAAGTAATCCCCTAGTCAGAATCGGACGATGAAGCTGGATGAGGAATAGCAAACTCCGAAGGAATTGGATCTCTGAACTCCCATCCGGGCGGGGCAGGTACCTAGCCAAGTTAAAGGCCATGTCTAGCTGTTGCCTAGGAGAGATAACTGCTGATGGCTCTGGGACTCTGGCATGTCTCTGTCGAGCTGTGGAGCATTCCCCTACCTCTCGGGTTTGGTGTCGGTGGGCAGCGGCTGATGAAGATTCAGGTTTGCGTCTGGGTGTAGAAAAATTGCGCCGATCAACAGGCATGGCCGTGTGATACCGCGAATCATCATGGTAAGTCCACACATACTGCTCCCTCCTGCGAGCACGCCTAGTAATAGCTTTCCTAAAAAAATAAGCGTCAAAGCGAGCTGGAGGGAGGCGACGATGATCTGCCAAGTCCGGCTGCCCGTGCAGACGGCGCAGCATATATGTGATTATCCCTCCACAAGCAACTGGTCCTTGAGAAGGGCAACGCTCCCAGAAATGGCATGCTAGGTGGAAAAAATCTAGTGGCGGCCCTCGGTCAAGAGCATCCAAGATGATCATGTCGGGGAAAGTAACCTTGTCGCCCCCGTTATCTCTGGCGAATAGTGTACCACTCAGCACCTTGTGCAAATAAATAGGGCAGGATCACGAATACTCATCGCCCTCGAATCAGATGGCCGAAATGTACCTTCTTTCTCCACCCTGATTCTGGCCCAAGCGTCTACCAATCGAACTTCATCTCGAGCGAATTCCCCAAATGCTGGCCACCCAAAAATCTCCTTCACCTGGACAGGGAGAATATGGTGAAACTCACCTCGGTGCCTATAGCGAATACCCTGATGGTCCTGTCTCCCCACATAGTTGAGGGAAGCTAAAAATTCGCATGTATCTTTGACATCCGTCTCATGGCTGATGGTGAGGAGGCCCGGCCATCCACTCACCTGTAACATATCTCGGACTCGGTCTTCAAACCCACTGTTTCGTAGAAATTCAGCCTCCACAAATGTGCTCGGAACGTGTCGTCGGGCCATAAGCTTCTCATATAACTCCTCGAATGTGAGCATTCGTGGTGCCATGTCGAATCACGGCTCAAACCGAAGAAAAATCCACTTGGTCAACTCTGGCAGCGTTGACCGCGTTTTCCTTTGACGTAATGTAGCCGCGTTTTCCCTAAGCGTAAGCTTAATGTAAAGACAAAACACGCTCCCCTAATGATGAAGGAAAACGCGCTGATTCTGAGGCTTTCTTCTCCGATCGGATCTCCTATATCAAACCCCCAAACTCTTCTCTAAACACCGCTTTCTTCGTAAATCCTAACGAAATAACCCTTCCAGTGCTCCTCAAACAAACCCAAGGCAAAAATTCCGAATTCAGCAACCAACTCTTCACAAATACCCAAACTGAGGTTACCTTGATTTTTGATGATTCGGAGTGAGGCTTGATATGATGCGGGACGATGATGATGATGATGTGAATGAGTTGCGACCCGAATCCGATTGCACGAGTCCTCCAATCCTGCTTCGCGATTTGGGTGAGCTCGGTCGTGAGAGGGATGTGTGGGTTGGAATGGAGGAGAGAAGATCAGAATTAGGGGTTTTGAGTCTGGTCAACGAGCCACCGCGTTTTCCCTTGACGTTATAATCCAGTCAATGCCTTAATGCTTCTTCAAAACGCGCCTTTAATGATTAACGGAAACGCACCAATAATGCTGAGCGCAAACGCGATCCGCACTGTATGTTACCTGAGATTCATCTGCAAAACAGCCTTTTTCCACAAAAAACCAAGTCAAAGTAGACCGGTTACATTACGAAAACTAAATAAGACTCAAACATGACACAAAAACACACTAAAACATGGAAAAAAGAAAATTTGCCGGGCTGCCTACCTGCGAGCGCCTTTGTTTTACGTCGTTGGCTCGACGGTACCTCATTTATGTTTCAATGGGAGGTTCGAGTTCAAACTGCTGTGCAGTTGGTACGGCTTCACCTTGGTAGTGCTTTACCCGTTGTCCATTGACCTTGAAGCAGTTTCCAATCGTTGGGTCTTCAAGCTCAAGTGCTCCGTGGTTGAAAACCTTCGTCACCGTGTAGGGACCTGTTGATGGACCATAATTATACGAATCATAAACACAGTTAAACCCACTAAATTAGACTGTTTGTCTATTTAACTTTTGCTTGTTAGTTCCGATATATTTCTACAGGGTATTTTGGACTCTAGAGAGAAAACACGCTAAGGAGAGGATTTTACGCTGAAAAGATATTACGAGTCAGTCCAAGGTCACGATCAGACGCTGAATGAAGAAATCTCAAGATCCTGACATGGAATCACTCAAAACAAATCCAACCGAGGAGCAACCAAAGTCAGACCGGAGCAAAATTGGACTGATAGTTTTGTAAAAACTTTACAAAACTCACACAAACTCACTCTTATCCATTGATGACCGGCGGCTTTGGGGAAGAAGATGACTCATGGGTGGCATTTCCCCCTTCTCCTCCATGGTGACCGGCGGCTCTTGGCAAGAGGTGGCCAAAGCCACCTCTCCTCCCCTCCTCCAACCGGCAACCGACGGCTTCTCCTCCCACCATGAGAGCTTGCCACTTGTCTCCTCCTCCACCACAACCTTCTTCCTCCCTTCTCCTCCCTTGGATGAAAGCCATCTCCACCCTCCATTCTCTCCCCATTTGGCTATAAATACCAATGCCAAACTCATTTGTAATCCATCCCAAAATCAACAAACACTTATCTCTCTAGAAATTGTGCTACTTTTGTAAGCTTTGGTTTGAAATAATACTCCTGTTGGTTATTGAGTATTATAACAGTTTTAGAGAATACTCCTGTTGGTTCTTGAGTATTCAAGTAGGATTTGGGAATACTCCTGTTGGTTCTTGAGTATTCCCCTTTACTTACTGTCTTTCAAAAACCCCCGAGTATTTAGCTATGATATCCTCTTCCATGGATAATCGTAGCTAAACTCTTCATTCGGTTGAAGGGGTGTACTTGTATTATAAAATGTTTTAGACTATTTTAGTGTTTTTTCTCTGTATTCAAAACTTGTTCTATGTGCCATATATTAGGTCAGAACTTCCAAGGTTGAGTGGATGCTTGAAATGGCAAAGCTCTTCCGTGAAAGTTCGTGAACATACTCGGGTAAGTGGATGCTTGAAATGGCAAAGCTTATCTGAGGAGTTCGATCTCTCTCAAACACCATTTGGATACATCGGAAAAGATTGTCCAATGGATGCACATAGGCTAGTATATCTTGAAATGGGGTGCTAGTCTAAGTAGAACAAGGGCTCTTTGTTTTTTGCAAAAGATTAGACGGTGTTGCAAGTCGAGTGCTTGAAATGGCCTTGATTCACTTTCGAACACTTTTGCAAAAGACTAGACAGTGTGGCAAATCGAGCGCTTGAAATGGCCTTGATACACGTTTGAATACTTAGAAGGATTACTAAAATGATAAAACAGGCTATGATGCAAGGCCCCCGAAACCGAATGCTTTCCTTAATTTACAAAACCCCCTTGTATTTACTTTCCTAGTATAACTGCCTTAATCAACTGCACTCACCATCCGGAGGACTCGCAAATCACGCATCACCCACTGTAAGTCTTTCTTTTTATTTTTCAGTATTTATTTTTCTGTAATTTACTTTCCGTACTAAAAACCAAAACAACCAAAAAAAGGTCACTTAGTTATAACCGCTAAAACCCCAATCAACCTTAAAACACGCTCCCTCGCTGTACAATCCCTCAAAGAACGACTATCCCCCTAATTCCCTTGGGTTTGACCCCTACTTACCACTTGCTACCCAGTAGTAAGGTCACGAGTAGCGGAATATAAATTTATTTGTGCACATTGCCTCGCGACAAGGCAGTGCTGTCAAATTGGCGCCGTTGCCGGGGAATTAGTTAATTAATCGGATAAAGTTCTTTGAATCAATACTCGCTTCGAAACAACCATGTCTCGCGAAGGAAGACACCATGATTACCAGGATGACGAAGAAATAAACATGTACGATCGAAATGATGAGGTGCCACTTCCATTTGTGGACGATCCGGAATAACTCATCAGAAATAAAAGAGCTCGTGATAGGGAAGCCATGCAAAGATACCAATGGTACAATAACAACAACAACTACGCTCAGAGAGAAATACAACAATACGCCCCTAAACCAGCTCAATCATTCTACCGACCTTCCTATAAGCAGTACAACCAAAACTCTCCACCGGCTAGCCAATATCAACAGAAGGCTCCAAATCAATACCAGGCGGGCCCGAGTAATCAGTAAGGACCAAACAAGTGGCTGGAAGACATAATAAAGGAGCTCTCAGGAACTGTGCAACAATTATTAGGCTCTGTACAGCAGTTGAGTACTATTGTGCACCGATACTAGGCAAAAACTGACGGGGCAATTTCAGAATTAACCAAGCAAATGTCTCAGCTAGCTACCTCACTAACCGCCCTTACTAATGAGCCCAGCAGACTTCCTTCACAAACCATCCAAGACCCAAAGAGGAATATTAACGTAGTAACAATGTCAGAAGTGAAGGAGGCACTGGAAGAAGCTGCACGACCCTCACAACCAAGGAAAGAAGAATTCGTTAATATGATTGGGGAAGACGAAACACGAACACTCGAAGAACTGAGAGCCATGGAAATACTCAAAGAAGCACAAACTGCTGCCCTACTGAGAAAACAACAACGAGGACCAGCAGCTATGGTCAAAGGACCCTCACCTTCTCAGAAACATTAGAAGGAGACACCACCTGAACAAGGGGAACAGGACCCAAGCACATCATCTCACAAGAAATCGGGGAAAGGCAAGGAAAAAATGAAAGTAGAAACTCCGCAACACTACGACCTGAGCCACCCATGGGATCCAAACCAGTGATCCAAGAATGAGGTACTGTCGAGCCAACGACGTTAAACAAGTGCACTGGTCGAGAGGTAACCCGACACCTATCTTACTTTCTGTCTTTTATTTTCTGTCATTTAGTTTTTTCCAATAAGTCGCTCTCACCCACTTGGTGCATAGAAGAAATGACTTTTCAGGAATCGGACTTGGGTGCAACATTAAGCCAGCCAGGCCTACGCCAAGAGTTCAAGGCCCCAGACGAACTCCCTCGATTATCCAGCCTCATGCCATGTCATTCGACACAATAAAGGGAGTTCTGTTCTTCCCTTTTCCTTGATGTCATTTCCTTCTCATATAATATCTGCTTGCATGGCTTTTGAACTAAGTTGTGCTGAAAAGCACGCCTTCGTTCAAAAGTGTGGGGTGAAAACCACCTGTGTACATAAACATGTTTTCTTTTTTTTAATATTATCTTTTTGAAAATATGAACTTAAGAATGTGAAAAAGATAGATCATAATTCATGCATTAACCTTGTGAAAATTCAACTGTTTAAAAACTTAGAATGTAACTTCTCATTTATCCCTTTGTGCGGAGATAAACTAGGGATGTGGAGTAGACATAAATTGCCCTAGAGAGGCTTGGCAAGCACTCGAAGGATCGAATCAAACTATATGATTTTCGAAGTCAGTGGAGGCTGCACTTCGGGTTTCAATGAAGATTGAAGTCATCTCCGCCATGCAGTGTTTATGGAAAAAAGAAAAAAAAGGCGAGGACGGGAATCAGACCTTCCTATCTCTAGTCAAAGTAGTCGAGAAAATAGATGAGCGACCCTCATCTTGACCCGCGCGAAACGACAAGGATGAGAGGAGCGGGGAGGTATTTCCATAGGCTTGCGGGCGATGATTGGATCTCCCAAAAAGGCTTGAGAAAATGGACTAGCAAGTCACAAAGAAGCAAAAAGCTCAAAGAAGCAAATCAAGAGGCCAAAGGCCCAAAATTGTGAAGGTTTTAACAGAACAAAGGTGAAGTACTCAAAGAGTCAAATCAAAGGCCAAAGGCCGATTCACTACAAAAAGATGTCCCTCGCCAAAAGAAAATCAAAGACCAAACCATTGAAACCCGAACCGAATCACGTGCTAGAGAAAGCTACAAGGAAACCATATAGTGCGAGACGGTCCCGAGAATGCAGTCCAGGAGCCTAAAAAGGGCTCTCCCGAAACATCCAGAATAATTTGCATCTCAGCACGAAGGTACAAGTATCAAGTTTCTTCTATTTATTTACACAATTCAATTTGGTAATAAGTAAGTAATGCATGAATTAGGATAAATCGAGTCCCACAGTCTAACTTTCATATTTTAAAAGCTTACTTAATATGCCACCCTTTAATAGCATTGTTCGGGACGAACAACTAAAAGTGTGGGGTGATCTGATGGACCATAATTATACGAATCATAAACACAGTTAAACTCACTAAATTAGACTGTTTGTCTATTTAACTTTTGCTTGTTAGTTCCGATATATTTCTACAGGGTATTTTGGACTCTAGAGAGAAAACACGCTAAGGAGAGGATTTTACGCTGAAAAGATATTACGAGTCAGTCCAAGGTCACGATCAGATGCTGAATGAAGAAATCTCAAGATCCTGACATGGAATCATTCAAAACAAATCCAACCGAGGAGCAACCAAAGTCAGACCGGAGCAAAATTGGACTGATAGTTTTGTAAAAACATCACAAAACTCACACAAACTCACTCTTATCCGTTGATGACCGGCGGCTTTGGGGAAGAAGATGACTCATGGGTGGCATTTCCCCCTTCTCCTCCATGGTGACCGGCGGCTCTTGGCAAGAGGTGGCCAAAGCCACCTCTCCTCCCCTCCTCCAACCGGCAACCGGCGGCTTCTCCTCCCACCATGAGAGCTTGCCACTTGTCTCCTCCTCCACCACAACCTTCTTCCTCCCTTCTCCTCCCTTGGATGAAAGCCATCTCCACCCTCCATTCTCTCCCCATTTGGCTATAAATACCAATGCCAAACTCATTTGTAATCCATCCCAAAATCAACAAACACTTATCTCTCTAGAAATTGTGGTACTTTTGTAAGCTTTTGTTTGAAATAATACTCCTGTTGGTTCTTGAGTATTATAACAGTTTTAGAGAATACTCATGTTGGTTCTTGAGTATTCAAGTAGGATTTAGGAATACTTCTGTTGGTTCTTGAGTATTCCCCTTTACTTACTGTCTTACAAAACCCCCGAGTATTTAGCTATGATATCCTCTTCCATGGATAATCGTAGCTAAACTCTTCATTCGGTTGAAGGGGTGTACTTGTATTATAAAATGTTTTAGACTATTTTAGTGTTTTTTCTCTGTATTCAAAACTTGTTCTATGTGCCATATATTAGGTCAGAACTTCCAAGGTTGAGTGGATGCTTGAAATGGCAAAGCTCTTCCGTGGAAGTTAGTGAACATACTCGGGTAAGTGGATGCTTGAAATGGCAAAGCTTATCTGAGGAGTTCGATCTCTCTCAAACACCATTTGGATACATCGGAAAAGATTGTCCAATGGATGCACATAGGCTAGTATACCTTGAAATGAAGTGCTAGTCTAAGTAGAACAAGGGCTCTACGTTTTTTGCAAAAGATTAGACGGTGTTGCAAGTCGAGTGCTTGAAATGGCCTTGATTCACTTTCGAACACTTTTGCAAAAGACTAGACAGTGTGGCAAATCGAGCGCTTGAAATGGCCTTGATACACGTTTGAATACTTAGAAGGATTACTAAAATGATAAAACAGGCTATGATGCAAGGCCCCCGAAACCGAATGCTTTCCTTAATTTACTAAACCCCCTTGTATTTACTTTCCTAGTATAACTGCCTTAATCAACTGCACTCACCATCCGGAGGACTCGCAAATCACGCATCACCCACTGTAAGTCTTTCTTTTTATTTTTCAGTATTTATTTTTCTATAATTTACTTTCCGTACTAAAAACCAAAACAACCAAAAAAAGGTCACTTAGTTATAACCGCTAAAACCTCAATCAACCTTAAAACACGCTCCCTCGCTGTACAATCCCTCAAAGAACGACTATCCCCCTAATTCCCTTGGGTTTGACCCCTACTTACCACTTGCTACCCAGTAGTAAGGTCACGAGTAGCGGAATATAAATTTATTTGTGCACATTGCCTCGCGACAAGGTAGTGCTATCACCTATCCACCTAGTACGCAATTTGTCAGGAATTAATCGCAAAAGTGATGAAAATACTAGTACCTGTTGGCCAATCTCGAATGTGCGTCGTAGGATAAACTTGTCATGGTACAGCTTGGTCCGCGCCTTGTAGTCTGATTGGCTCTCATAAGCCTCTAGGCGTAGCTCCTCAAGTTTGCATAGCTATAATTTTCTATCCAATCCTGCTTTCTTCAGGTCCAAATTGCATGTCTTAAGCGCCCAGAAGGCCTTGTGCTCTAGCTCGACTGGAAGGTGACACACCTTCCCATACACCAACCTGAAGGGTGAGGTTCCTATTGGTGTCTTGTAGGCTATCCTGTAAGCCCATAGGGCGTCATCCAATCTCTGAGTCCAGTCCTTCCTGGACGGTTTCACCATCTTCTCGAGAATCCCCTTAATATCTCAGTTAGAGATCTCTGCTTGTCCATTCGTCTGGGGGTGGTAAGCTGTAGAAGTACGGTGATGAACGTGGTAGTGCTTCAAAGTTGCTGCCATCATCCTGTTGCAGAAATGCGTCCCCTGATTGCTGATTATAGCTTTAGGCACTCCGTATCTGCAAAATTTGTTAGTGCGAAGAAAATCCACAACAGTTTTAGCATCATCGCATCGAGTAGCCTTAGCCTCTACCCATTTAGATACATAATCCACAGCGACAAGAATATATAAATAGCCGAATGACGCAGGAAAAGGGCCCATGAAATCAATCCCCCATATGTCAAAGACATCGTTAACTAAAATAGGCACTTGGGGCATTTCATTCCTAGCAGAAATATTACCTACTCTCTGGCATCTATCACACTTCTTACAATGATCATATGCATCTTTAAACACATGCGGCCAGTAGAAACCACTATCTAAACTTTTTCTCCTAGTCCTTTTGGGGCCAAAGTGACCACCACATGCATGCTCATGACAGAAACTAAGCACAGACGCAATTACATCGTCGGGAATACACCGCCTAAGTATTTTGTCTACGCCAATTTTCCACAAATATGGATCATCCCACATATAATATTTTGAGTCATGCTTAAGTTTCAGACACTGAGCTTTCGAGTAAGAGGGTGGAAATTTACCTCCAACCAGGTAGTTCACAATGGAAGCATACCATGGTACTTTACCTGTGAGAGCATACAAGTGCTCGTCCGGGACGGTCTCTGTGATCTGTCCCGCATCCTCTTCTCGTACTAATCGGCTCAAGTGGTCAGCTACAGTGTTTTCTATCCCCTTCTTATCTTTGATTTCTAGGTCGAATTCCTGTAGCAGCAAAATCCATCTAATCAGCCGCGGCTTGGCCTCCTTCTTCATCATCAGGTACCTGATAGCTGCATGATCAGAGAAAACAACTACTTTAGTACCAAGCAAGTAAGATCGAAATTTCTCCAAGGCAAAAACTAGTGCTAATAATCCTTTCTCAGGGGTCGAGTAGTTTCGCTGAGCTACATCCAGAGTTCTCGAAGCGTAGTAAATCACTACTAGCTTTTTGTCCACTCTCTGGCCTAGCACAGCTCCCACAGCGTAGTCGCTGGCATCACACATGATCTCAAATGGCTGGTCCCAATCTGGTGCTCAAATAATGGGCACACTGGTGAGGGCGAGTTTCAGCTCGTCGAAGGCCTCCCTACATGAATCTATAAACTCAAAAGGAACATCCTTCTGTAAAAGGTTAGATAGAGGCAGAGCCTTCTTCGAGAAATCCTTTATGAATCTACGATAAAAACCAGCATGTCCCAGAAAAGACTTAATATCCCGCACCGTGGAAGGATAAGGGAGAGTAAGAATTAAATCAATTTTTGCCTTGTCAACCTTAATTTCTTCATGTGAGACAATATGTCCAAGAACCACACCATGAGTAACCATAAAGTCACACTTTTCATAGTTGAGCACCAAATTCATAGACACACATCGTTCTAGTACTCTACTCAAATTATACAAGCATGCATCGAAAGTGTCACCATACACAGTACAATCATCCATAAACACCTCTATAAATGTACCTATCATGTCAGAAAATATGCTAGTATAACCCGCTGAAAAGTGCCGGGTGCGTTACACAATCCAAAAGACATACGTCTAAAAGCAAACGTACCAAATGGACATGTGAAGGTAGTCTTTTCCTGGTCCTCAGGTGCAATGGGGATTTGATTATAACCAGAAAATCCATCAAGAAAACAAAAATAAGGCTTACCTGCTAGCCTGTCAAGCATCTGGTCAATAAACGGAAGAGGAAAGTGATCCTTACGCGTGACGGCATTCAGTTTTCTGTAATCGATGCACATGCGCCATCCGTTCTTGACCCTAGTAGTCACCATCTCACCCGCAGCATTCTTCTCAACTGTGATTCCTGTCTTTTTCGGGACTACGTGCAATGGACTCACCCACTGGCTGTCTGAAATCGGGTAATAACGTCAGCATCCAGCAATTTTTGAATGTCTTTCTGCACTACCTCCATCATGATCGGGTTCAGCCTCCTCTGAGGCTCTCTGGAAGTCTTAGCTCCATCCTCCAACAAGATACGGTGCATGCACACAGTTGGGCTGATTCTTCTGATGTCTGCAAGCATCTATCCAATAGCGAGCTTGTGCCTACTCAATACCTCGACCAATCGTCTCTCCTGGTCGATTTCTAGCCCATTTTTGATGATGAACGGCAGCGTGTTATTCTCCCCCAGAAATGCATATTTCAGGTGCTCGGGTAGAGGCTTCAGTTCCAGTGTAGGTGCCTGCACAGTAGAAGGCAAAAACAAGTTAGATTTAAATAAACGAACCTCATTAACTTCATACCTGGATGTGAGAGGTTTCGCAATCTCCAGCTGAGATAGCACATCAAGAATTGTCTTAGTGAATTCGTAGGAGTCTGATGGACCATAATTATACGAATCATAAACACAGTTAAACCCACTGTTTGTCTATTTAACTTTTGCTTGTTAGTTCCGATATTTATCTACAGGGTATTTTGGAGACTAGAGAGAATACACGCTAAGGAGGAGTTTTTACGCTAAAAATATATTACGAGTCATTCCAAGGTCATGATCAGACGCCGACTGAAGAAATCTTAAGATCCTGACATTGAATTACTCAAAACAAATCCAACCGAGGAGCAACCAAAGTCAGTCTGGAGCTGAAATACACCGATAGTTTTGTGAAAACATCACAAAAATCACAAAACTCCTCTTCTCCCCTCTAGATGACCGGCTACTTGGGGAAGAAGGATGACTCATGGGGTGGCTTTCCCCTCCCCTCCCCTCCCCTCCATGACCGGCGGCTTCTCCTCCATGACCGGCCACCGGCGGCTTTGAGGAGACCATGGATTTGTGCCATGTGTCCCCCTTCTCCTCCACACATCTCCTCCTCCCATGGCTATAAATAGAGCCTCTCCCCTTCACTTGTAATCCATCCCAAAATCAAAAAACACTTCTCTCTCTAAGATTTGGTACTTTGTAAGCTTTTGTTCTATATCTATAATACTCCTGTTGGTTCTTGAGTATTATAGTTGATAGCGCTAAAATATATGCATTTTAGGCGACCTCTATGCTTACTATTTCGTTCGTTTTATCACGATTTCACTTGTTATTTGATGCCTTGTGGTTCATTTCAGGCGAATTACGGAGTTTAAGCCAAGAACACAAGTAGACATTGATTTTGGAGCAAAACCGAGCATTCTGGAGTAAAAACGAGCAGAAGTAAAGTCGGAGCACAAACCCTCAAATTATGTACGGTCGCACACCCGCATCTGTGCGAACGCACAGATCAAGGCAGAAGCACAACAATGTTGTGCGTTCGCACAACTCAAATCAAGAAAGCACAAGTCAGTATTTTTGCCTTCTGTGCGAACGCACACCTACATCTGTGCGAACGCACAAGCTAGACCAGAAGCACAACAATGTTGTGCGTTCGCACAAACTGAGGCCAAGAAAGCACAGAACAGAATTTCAGGCATCTGTGCGAATGCACAAACCATCTGTGCGAACGCACACGACGTAAAGGCTGCGTTTTTCTGCTGAAATAAATAGAAAGTTAGGGTTTTTCAGCAAAGGTTCGATTTTTCTGGGCGATTTTCAGCTGGCTTTTGGACGAAAAACTGCTGGGAGAAGATTACATCCTACTTGATCATCATCAACATCTCAAATCGTGATCATCTTCCATCATTAGGGCTCCATATTGGTTCTAGATCTAAAAACTCTACACTCTCCATGTTTTTCTGTTTTTCTACCATTGTTATGGGTTGTAATCTCACTATGAGTGAGTAGTGATATTGGTTGGGGTTCTATGAACCCTTAGACATGTTTGTGACATTGCTAATACTATGAATACCATTGATGAATGATTTTACACATGACTCTTCTTCATTTGAACTTAATGTTTTTGAATTACCTATGACATGTTTTTAACAAGTCCGAAATAGGAATTCTAGTTGATTTCATGCTTGATGTAGCTAACCCCTGAAAAGTATGATTTCAAATGATAGAATTGAAGAGACATTAGGATTTTAGTGTTACATGGCGATGCTTTAATCTTAATGAGAATGGCTTGAATTTAACAAGTGCATGATTTATTTAGCCAATAAAGCGCGAGTGTGAGGCTAGATAAATAATGTGCTATAGCACCAATAAAGCGCGAGTGTGAGGTGCTATGCGAGGTGTAACCTCTTGATGCTAGGTTGTAGCGCGAGTGGAACCTAGTATTAATGTTACATGGCTAAATTCTAAATGTGTGTGTTTGAGTCCATCAATGGTGTTCTAATTCGCAGTCACAATAATTGTCTAGGAGGGATTAGAATCCTAGTCATCTTTGATTGATTGTTCACCTGTTGCGTTGCTAAAATCTCTTTCAGGATAGTAAATCATTTGCTATCAACCTCTTTCGAGGACCAAACCCCCCCCCCCCCAAACCATTAGACACTCTAGGTTTAATCGTTAGCACCAATTAGTTTGATCACCTATCCTCTGGGTACGACCTCGGATTCCCCGAGTCAAAATATAAATTGTTTTGATTAACCGTGTTTGGCATAAGTATTTGATAATTCTTATTGAATATTTACACTGAATTACACTCGATCAATAGTTTGCTCTTGAGTACTCTTGTCGGTTCTTGTAGTACTCAAGCTTGTCTTTACTATTCTTGAGTACTCTTGTCGGTTCTTGAAGTACTCACCCCTTTCCTTTACTTACTGTCTTTCAAAAACCGTAAGTACTTAGCTATGGTATCCACCTCTATGGATATTCGTAGCTAAACTCTTCATTCGGTTGAAGGGGTGTACTTGTATTATAAAATGTTTTAGGCTATACTCTTAGTGCCTCTTCTTTTTATTCAAAACTTGATCTATGTGCCATATATTAGGCCAGAACTTCCAAGGTTGAGTGGATGCTTGAAATGGCAAAACTCTTCCGTGGGGATTCGTGAACATACTCGGGTAAGTGGATGCTTGAAATGGCAAAGCTTATCTGAGGAGTTCGACCTCTTTTAAACACCATTTGGTTTGATCGGAAATGATTGATCAAATGGATGCACATAGGCTAGTATACCTTGAAATGGGGTGCTAGTCTAAATAGAACAAGTGCTCTACGACCTTGAAATGGGCTAGACGGTGTGTGCAAATCGAGTGCTTGAAATGGCCTTGATACACTTAGAAGGATCACTAAAGGTAATGATAAACAGGCTATGATACAAGGCCCCAGAAACCGAATGCTTTCCTTAAATTTAAACACCACCTGCATTTACTTTCTTAGTATAAACTGCTCTATCAACTGCTCACGTTTCGGAAGGCTTGCCAATCACGCATCACCCGCTATAAGTCTTCTACTTTTATTTTCAGTACTTTACTTTTATGTCATATACTTTTCCGCACTAAAAACCAAAAAACCAACCAAAAAGTCACTTAGTTATTACCGCTAAAACCTCAATCAACCTAAATCACGCTTTCGTCCTGTACAATCCCTCAAAGAACGACTATCCCCCTAATTTTTTTTGGTTCGACCCCTACTTACCACTTGCTACCCAGTAGTAAGGTCACGAGTAGCGGAATATAAATTTGCTTTTGCACAGAGAACACCGCACCTTAACGACAGTGCGGTGGGCTCCGTCAAAACTGGCACCGTTGCCGGGGAATTAGTCATCGGATTAGTTGTTCTTTCCTTTCCCTTCTCGTTTCTTCATCACGCTACACACTATGTATGCATGGACAACGCGACATCTTCCTCTGTTTGGAGGTACGGATGGAGAAGACCCAGTACAACATTGCCGAAACTTTCACCACATTTTCCGCCAGACATCATACCTATCTCAGATCACGGTACACAGATTTCTGACCTGCAAAAGGAGACCGAAAGAGTAACAAGACCAGCAGCTATGGTCAAAGGTCCCCCGCCTTCTCAAAAGCAATGGAAAGAAAAACACCAAAACCATGGGGTTCTAACCCAAGCAAGAAATCAGGAAGAGTCAAGGCCAGAATCAACACAGGAACATTGGCGAAATACGACCTGAGCCACCCATGGGATCCAAACCAGTGATCCAGGAATGAGGTACTGTCGAGCCAACGACGTTAAACAAAGGCACTGGTCGGGAGGTAACCCGACACCTATCTTACTTTCTGTCTTTTATTTTTCTGTCATTTAGTTTTTTCCGTAAGTCGCTCTCACCCACTTGGTGCATAGAATTAAATGACTATTTAGGAATCGGTTTTTGGAGCAAGACCGGATCAGCCAGGTAGCTTCCGTGAATTACCGGGCCTGCGCTGAGAGTTCAAGGCCCCAGCCGAACTCCCTCGATTATCCAGCCACATGCCATGTCGTTCACTCGACACTTTAAAGGGAGTTCTGTTCTTCCCTTTTCCTTAATTTCATTTCATTCTCATAATGTCTGCTTGCATGGCTTTTGAACTAAGTTGTGCGGAAAGGCACGCCTTCGTTCAAAAGTGTGGGGTGAGAACCACCTTTGTAAATAAATAACATGTTTTTCCTTTTCCCTTAATAATGATCTTTTTGAAAATATGAACTTAAGAATGTGAAAAAGATAAATCTAAATTCATGCATTAACCTAGTGAAAATTCAACTGTTTAAAAACTTAGAATGTAACTTCTCATTTGTCCCTTTGTGCTAAGATAAACAAGGGATGTGGAGTTGATAGAAATGCCCTAGAGTGGCTTGGCAAGCAATCGAAGGACTGAATGTTGCTATATGGTTTTCGAAGTCAGCGGAGGCTGCACTTCGGATTTCAGTGAAGATTGAAGTCATCTCCACCATGTAGTGTTTATGCAAAAAGAAAAAAGGCGAGGACGGGAATCAGACCGTCCTATCTCTAGTCAAAGTAGCCGAGAAAATAGATGAGCGACCCTCATCTTGACCCGCGCGAAACGGCAAGGATGAGAGGAGCGGGGAGGTATTTCCATATTCTCGCGGGCGATGATTGGACCTCCCAAAAAGGCTTGAGAAAATGGACTAGCAAGCCACAAAAAGGCAAAAGCTCGAAGAAGCAAATCAAGAGGCCAAAGGCCCAAAATTGTGAAGGTTTTAACCGAACAAAAAGTGAAGTGAAGTACTCAAAGAGTCAAATCAAAGGCCAAAGGCCGATTCACTACAAAAAAAGCTGTCCCTCGCAAAAAAGAAATCAAAAAGGCTCAACTCAGTGAAACCCGAACCGAATCACGTGCTAGAGAAAGCTACAAGGAAACCATATAGTGCGAGACGATCCCGAGGATGCAGTTCAGGAGCCTAAAAAGGGCTATCTCCCGAAACATCCAAAATAATTTGCATCTCAGCACGGAGGTACAAGTATCAAGTTTCTTCTATTTATTTACACGGTTTAATTTGGTAATAAGTAGTAATGCATGAATTAGGATAAATCGAGTCCCACAGTCTAACTTTCATATTTTAAAAGCTTACTTAGTGTGCCGCCCTTTAATAGCATTGTTCGGGACGAACAACTAAAAGTGTGGGGTGATCTGATGGATCATAATTATACGAATCATAAACACAGTTAAACCCACCAAATTAGATTGTTTGTCTATTTAACTTTTGCTTGTTAGTTCCGATATTTATCTACAGGGTATTTTGGAGACTAGAGAGAATACACGCTAAGGAGGAGTTTTTACGCTGAAAATATATTACGAGTCATTCCAAGGTCACGATCAGACGCCGACTGAAGAAATCTTAAGATCGTGACATTGAATTACTCAAAACAAATCCAACCGAGGAGCAACAAAAGTCAGTCCGGAGCTGAAATACACCGATAGTTTTGTGAAAACATCACAAAAATCACAAAACTCCTCTTCTCCCCTCTAGATGACCGGCTACTTGGGGAAGAAGGATGACTCATGGGGTGGCTTTCCCCTCCCCTCCCCTCCATGACCGGCGGCTTCTCCTCCATGACCGGCCACCGGCGGCTTTTAGGAGACCATGGCTTTGTGCCATGTGTCCTCCTTCTCCTCCACACATCTCCTCCTCCCATGGCTATAAATAGAGCCTCTCCCCTTCACTTGTAATCCATCCCAAAATCAAAAAACACTTCTCTCTCTAAGATTTGGTACTTTGTAAGCTTTTGTTCTATATCTATAATACTCATGTTGGCTCTTGAGTATTATAGTTTGCTCTTGAGTACTCTTGTCGGTTCTTGTAGTACTCAAGCTTGTCTTTACTATTCTTGAGTACTCTTGTCGGTTCTTGAAGTACTCACCCCTTTCCTTTACTTACTGTCTTTCAAAAACCGTAAGTACTTAGCTATGGTATCCACCTCTATGGATATTCGTAGCTAAACTCTTCATTCGGTTGAAGGGGTGTACTTGTATTATAAAATGTTTTAGGCTATACTCTTAGTGCCTCTTCTTTTTATTCAAAACTTGTTCTATGTGCCATATATTAGGCCAGAACTTCCAAGGTTGAGTGGATGCTTGAAATGGCAAAACTCTTCCGTGGGGATTCGTGAACATACTCGGGTAAGTGGATGCTTGAAATGGCAAAGCTTATCTGAGGAGTTCGACCTCTTTTAAACACCATTTGGTTTGATCGGAAATGATTGATCAAATGGATGCACATAGGCTAGTATACCTTGAAATGGGGTGCTAGTCTAAATAGAACAAGTGCTCTACGACCTTGAAATGGGCTAGACGGTGTGTGCAAATCGAGTGCTTGAAATGGCCTTGATACACTTTTGAATACTTAGAAGGATCACTAAAGGTCAATGATAAACAGGCTATGATACAAGGCCCCAGAAACCGAATGCTTTCCTTAAATTTAAACACCACATGCATTTACTTTCTTAGTATAAACTGCTCTATCAACTGCTCACGTTCCGGAAGGCTTGCCAATCACGCATCACCCACTGTAAGTCTTCTACTTTTATTTTCAGTACTTTACTTTTATGTCATCTACTTTTCCGCACTAAAAACCAAAAAACCAACCAAAAAGTCACTTAGTTATTACCGCTAAAACCTCAATCAACCTAAAATCACGCTCCCGTCCTGTACAATCCCTCAAAGAACGACTATCCCCCTAATTCCCTTGGGTTCGACCCCTACTTACCACTTGCTACCCACTAGTAAGGTCACGAGTAGCGGAATATAAATTTGCTTTTGCACAGAGAACACCGCACCTTAACGACAGTGCAGTGGGCTCCGTCAAAACTGGCACCGTTGCCGGGGAATTAGTCATCGGAATAGTTGTTCTTTCCTTTTCCATATTACCTGTATATTATTCATGCGTTCGCAGTGGTGGCGGGACAGAGAAAACAAACTGTCCATCTCTAGTCGGAGTAGCTGGGAATGGGTGGGTAACCCCTACCTTGCCTCATGCAGAAACGACGAGGATGAGATGGATAGTTTGTTTTCTCGGTCCCGCCACCACTGCGAACGCATGAATAAATTTGTATAACTTGGTGACGGAGCTACTCTCAGGACTAGGCTAGTGAAGCGTCAACCTCCACCGCTTTTCTCAATCATCAGAACCAAAACTCAGAACTTCCTGCAACTTGCCGTACCTTTCTAGGACATTTCTGTCAACTCCACATCCCTGCATATCACAACTCACAAGAATAAAGCATCGAATTTTTTTGAAATTTCGCATTTTTAGTCAAATGAGCACAATAGTCATAAAAAGCTGGAAATGAGATTTCGACATATGAGAAAAGCATAGCAGTGCATCATCAGTTCATTACGACACATAACATGAAAACAAAAAAGAAAAATTAAAAACAGACACGACACACAACTGATTCTATAACAACCCACCCCACACTCAAATTGACACGTGTCCTCACGGTACAACTCAAGAGATAAGACTGACAACAAAACAGACTTAAATAAAAATAAAACAATAAATAATAAAAAACGAAGGAATTGGTACTCCCCTAATAATCTAGAGGTGGTGGTGGCTGCGATTTTACCCTCTGCGATGCACTGCGGACGCCTCCATCATTTACTGCCGCGGACGTCTCTTGATTTAGCAATAACTGTTCCGGCGTCCGCGCAGATAATTGTTAAGACGTGCGCCAAATGCACTGATGTAGAATTCCTTTCTTCATTTAATCACCTGAAACCACCAGAAATAAAACATGCACTCGGGGCGCATTATCAGCGTACCAATTCCACTAATTAATCTACTTCTAACATGTGTAAAGTAAAAACACACCAGGTTGCCTCCCGGTAAGCGCCTTTGTTTTACTTCCTTGGCTGGACATTACCTCTATGGGATCACAAGTTAGGATCCCATGGCCGCTCCAAGTCAAACTTCTTTACTCCCTTGTGATGCTCATAGCCCTCATCGAATGGTGCTCTCGTGTCTCTCCATCCTGGTTTCCATCCAAACGTGCCATGTCTCGGTCGCTTCCTCATAAATGGACGGTCGAGATCCTCGTAAACATGGAAGTTTGATGTCTTGCCAGCAAATGAAAGCGACAACAAGCGCGTTCCCATGTCACTCTTGGTCCCTTTGGCCAAGAGGATTGATTGTCCCAGAATGAGTGCAAGAGGACCGTTATCGATGGCATCTCCCATCTGCAAAATATAAGAGTCAACATCACGGGTGATTGTGAGAGTACCTGGGTCCATACACTTTTTGGGTGGTGCTACTTGACTTGCTGCAACTGGGCGCTCCATCGTTGGATCGTTTTGCTCATTCCTTGCCTCCAATCTGCCTTCTAGCTCATCTTTGTCGATCGTGTGGTCCTTAGGAGCTATCACTTGCATTGGGAATGGTAGAGGAGTGTTAGAAATTGGAATTTCCTTACCTGAATTAGTGCATCCCGCGGACGTCTCATGTTTATCTTCCGCGGACGTCTCTTGATTATTTTGTAATTCTTCAGGCGTCCGCGCATCAATTGGTGAGGCGTCCGCGTCCTGCATTGAGGTAGAATCTTTGTTCAGCTCTTCTTCTCGCCTTTCGTAAACTGCGCTGGCAATTTGAGACGCTTGCTTCTTTAGCTCGTTAATGACTTCAGCTTGTTGGCCCATCTTTTGAGCGAGTTCTTTGCACATTTCTCTCATTTCCTTGATCAGGTCCTCGTCCATCCTAATGCACCAAGGTTCCTCATCACTATACGGCGCATAAAGTCCTCTCATAGTGCGTCCCGAATCCCAACGCCTAGGTAACTGTCCATATCGATTTCCTCCACCGAGGTATTCTCGATCCAACTCATCCTCGTGTCTAGCTGCACGAGGTCTAGCATACTCATTCACAAATTTCTGATTTCTGGAGGATGGTAGTCTTCGATTAACAGCGTCGTCATAAATTGGTTCACTATAATAGGAATACATAGCAAACCATAAAACCAAACAAAAACAAAAAAAAGACAATAAAATAAAACTAAAAAAAGAAGTACTTAGTGAGATTCTTCGTTACCGATCCCCGGCAACGGCGCCAAAATTTGACGGGCGTCGTTGTACCCGTCAAAAATAATATTTTCTTTTATCTCCGACTAGCTAGTGGTAAGTGATAGCGCTAAAATATATGCATTTTAGGCGACCTCTATGCTTATTGTTTCGTTCGTTTTATCACGATTTCACTTGCTATTCGATGCCTTGTGGTTCATTTCAGGCGAATTACAGAGTTTAAGCTGAGAACACAAGTGGGCATTGATTTTGGAGCAAAACCGAGCATTTCGGAGCAAAAACATGGTTTTTCGGGCAAAACGGGACAACCCGACCTCTGCGGAGTATTTTGGGCATAACGCTCTCATACGGTGTCCGATTTGGCTGATCTTTAGCTTGTTGGAAAGGTATTTCAAAGGACTACAACTTTGTAGTTTGCACCAAGATCAGATTCGGATGGTAAGAGGCTCTGAGGACCCGAACCGCGCGGCACAAATTAAGGGCAAGATTGTGCCGCGCGGCACAAATGCTCAGAAACTTCAGACGATCTTCTCCCCTGGTTGTGCCGCGCGGCACAAACTCCTCAATGATTTGTGCCGCACGGCTCAACTTCTCAGAGACTTCGGAGGATCTCCCCACATGTTGTGCCGCGCGGCACAAATTCCTTCTTCATGATTGTGCCGCGCGGTTCAGACCTGCTACAGTACCGGAAACCCTAATTTCTGCTATAAATAGAAAGTGATCAAGGAAGAAAAAGAGGACTTTTGGGGGATTTTTGGCACGAATTTTGAGGAGCATCTAGCACAAATCTCAAGGGTGATTAAGTGAAGAAGAAGATCAACAACAAGGATTCTCATACTTTTCATTCATCAAATTGGTTCTAGACTCCTAAACCCATCTCTTTTATTTGTGTTTGATTGTAATCTCATCATGTGTGAGTAGTGACTTGATTGGGGATTATGGATCCCCTAGACATATTGTGATGATGTAAATACCATTGATGTCAATATTGAATGAGTTTGCACATGAATTCTCTTCATTTGAACTACATGATTAGAGTTGCCCATAAGGTGTTTGTGAAATGTCCTCAATGGGAACTTAGCTTAATTTCATGTTTGATGTAGCTCACGTTGATCAACATGAATTTAATGAAATGAATGGAGAGGCATTAGGACTTTTGTGTTACATGGCGACACTTAAATTCTAACGAGAATAGCTTGAGTTTAACAAGAACATGTTTATCTAATCAATAGAGTGCGAGTGTGAGATTAGAAATGCATGTTCTATAGGGCCAATAGAGCGCGAGTGTGAGGTCCTATGCGAGGTGTAACCTCTTTACCCTAGGTTGTAGCGCGAGTGGAACTTAGGGGAAATGTTACATGGCTAAATTCTATTCAAGTGCATGCAAATTCATAATTGACATCTAACATCATCATCACTATAATTGTCTAGGTGGGGAAGTAATCCCTAGTCATCTTTGATTGATCGTTTATTCGTTTCTTTGCTAGAATCTCTCTTTTTGGATAGTAAATCATTGCTATCAACCTCTTTCGAGGCATAAACCCCCCCCCCCCCCCCCACCACCTTAGACATTCTAGCTTGATCTTTAGCACAACTAGTTTAATCACCTATCTCTTGGGTACGACCTTGGGTTTCCCGAGTCTTTACAAATGCTTCGATTTAACGTGACTTAGCATAAGTATTTGATTTACTTATCGAATATTTACACTATATCTACGTCCGACCAAATGGCGCCGTTGCCGGGGATAGGTTAATTAACTAGGTGCTATTAGATTAGTTTAGTTTGTCTTGTAAATATTTTTCTTTTTCTTATGCTTGTATATTCTTTTCTTTCTCTCATATCCCTTACTAACTTCGTTAATCTTGTTTTGCGAGGATGGACCACTATAACCAACAAGCCATGCACGATGAAGATTATTATGAAGAGGATGACTCCTCGAATTATGCAATTGAAGATCAATTGGCTGATTTGACAAAGATTGTGGATAGCATGATGAGTTTGGTTGACAAAAGGAAGTATGAAGACAATGAAGATTATTATGAAGATGATCAACCAAATGCCCATTGTGAAGACTATTGGATGAACAATCAAAGCCAACAAGTCTATTCTAATGAGGGATATTATCAAGAGGGGGAGCAACCATATTGGAATTACCAAGAGCATGACTATCAAACTAATCGTTATAATTTGGATGGGGATGACCAAGAAGAGGAGCAACCAAACGGCTATTGGGAAAACTCTTGGAATCCATCACATACTTACACTCAAAATTGGAATGATAGTCAATGTTTCGAAATTGAAGACTCCTACCCTCCATACCCTCAACCTCCTCAACCTTCAAATGAGCCTTCCGATTGTGAAGCCATGTTTGCCAATCTCCTTGAAAACCAAGAGAGGATGAACGCTAAGTTGAAAATATTGGAGGCTCGAAACCATGAGTTAAAAAGCGAATGGGCTCAATTGAGGGAGATGGGTGCTCAACACCAAGTTTTGGGAAGCGAATGGTCACAACAAACAATGGAATGTGAAGACATGGATGTTGAGGAGGAGGTACCCGAAGAAGAAGTTATTGAACCTAATGCCTCAAGGGAAGAAAGGGATCAAGAAGGGGAGGATGAGTTCATGAGAGCCGTTCGCCAAGCCGTTCATGAGGAGATGGAGAGTAAATCTTGTGACGAAGAGGAGGTGGAATGCAAGAGTGAAGCATCCTTCACTACTAGCACATCTCAAGATCGTTTGGACGAGAATGAACAAGAGCTCACCATTCCATCAAAACCTTGGCTCTCCGATGAGGAATTCTTCGACGATGACGACTCATGCATTGAAGAGATATCTCTTTTGGATGAAGAAGACCTCCCTCTCGCTATTGAAGAGCATAAATGTGAACCCGATTCTCTTGTTGATGATGGAATCGAGGAAGAGGATATTAAGCCACGAGAACTTCATGGGTATGAAGACTTTGTTGAGATCTACATGGAAGAAACGAGAAAGCCACCTCGCATGCAAGTAAATGGAAGTTTAATGAGCGATATTGAGGTGTGGGCACCCAAAGAAATTATTGAGAAATTAAAGGAAGGTGTGCCCATCAAGCTCGAGACAAACTTTGAAGACTCTTTCTTCATTCCGACGTCTCGAGACAAGTTTGGGAGCTTCGTGCCATACTTTGCAAGATCATTTGGAAGAAGCTCTCATGACCCCTTAGGTATAAAGGGATTTCACGTTTGAAGAGGTCAAAATCGCAATTGGATGCCCATCGTAGACTTGGTGGGAAGAAATTCAAATGGGATTTGAAGGTGGTTTGACACGATCAAGTACAAGGCCCCGCTTGAGGAGGGATCTTAGCAAAAGACTCCTCAAGTGTGCTTCCTATCTCTTAAGAGGAGAATCGGCTCCGTCTTAGCCAAGACGTTAAACTAGGCTTGTGAGTGTTTTCTCTCCCGATCTTTGAGTATACCTATTTTGATTGGATTTCTATTTGTTTCGTGCAAGAATTTGAGGATGTGAACTATGCATGTGCGAATGCCTATATTTGATAATTTCTTAACATGTGCTTGGTTAACTTGATGCCTTGATAGGACATAAGTGTGGGGTGCCTATATTTTGACATGTCTTGACTACATGAGATGTTTGTGCTTGCTTGATATGCTTTAATGTGTGGAATCCAATCAACTTGTATGTTTTAGGGAAAACATTCACACTACTCGGCAATTCATCCAAAAATTTCGAATTATCAATGAAAACAAAAAGTCTAGGCAAGGCTACATTTCGAAAAATTTCATCTCTAAATTCAACTAGTCGTGCATGATTTCACTTGATTGATCCTTTAGATGACTAATGGATTGGATTGTTGACTTTCATTCTCGAGGATCAAAGCATCTACTAGCACTTCTTTATCTTCTATTCTAAGCTTTTTCCCGTTGAGACTAAAGAGTTGATCTTTGAAAGCATAAAATTGAAATGATTTATAACTCCAAAACCCTTGCATTCCATGATTGCCTTTAGGTGACTTTAGTGACCTTGCTTATCTTGTGGATTTGTCTTGTTGGTTTGTCACGCTCCATTTTTAACACTTAGCCCTTTGTCAAAGTTCTAAGTGTGGGGTCAAAAGAGGGCGAGAAAAAAAAAAGAGAAAAAAAGGAGAGAAAAAAAATGTGAAATAAGCCCCAAATCCCCTCCTTATGATTGATCACCATTAGGAAGAACTTTAAAGAAGTATGTGCTAGGTGCCGAGGGTTAGGAAGGTAAGTTCCCCCTCGAAAGTGCTTAGTGCGGCTTCTACCCCCTTTAATGTTTCAATTAGACTTGACAATCGGCTATTCCGCCTTTCTCTAGCATGAAAACCAATGAGACAATTGATACTTCTTAGCAAGGATTCACTAGGGGACGAGCCTCGTACTCTTTTGTACTTAGGCATGATATGACTTGCAAGCATTTACAAATACTGTGATGTTGGAACTCCTCTTCTCTTATGACTAAGTGACCTTTGCGTCCTAGGCTTGAGAATGAGTTCAAAGCTCACAAGCCAATGGACTAGCCTCCTTGCTAGCATTGGTGAGTGATCCAACAAGATTTCTTTGCAACTATTAGATTGTTTTCTTGAAGTCACTAACATAGAAAATGACTAGAATCCTTGATTAAAGATTTATTAGTCTTTGCTTTGATTTGCTTGAATGTCCTAATTCATGAATTTTCACAAGGATTCGAAGAGGTTTCATGTAGTGATTGAAATGCACATATCTAGTTGAATACATTTTGAACTTCATGAAAAACACCTTGCCTAGTACTTTGACAATTGTGAGCTTAAAATGCCTATTTGGATGGTTGTTCTCTTTGTGGGATTTGTGAGTATTCCCGTTTTTGAAAACTCTCAGGAGACTACAACTCCTCCACTAGGGTAGCCTAGGGGTTTAAAGGCTTGGTGCATTCGCTAAATGCACTCGTGTCACCTACGAAAGTGGTTTATCATAAGTAGTATTTGTTCCTTAGTATTTTTAGTTAGTTTTCATGACCATATGGAGTTTCTTTGAACTGATCTTGAGTGAGTGAAATGCCTTCTTGTTGTTGATCTATATGATTAGTTTGCTCGGGACGATCAAACGTTAAGTGTGGGGTGATTTGATAGCGCTAAAATATATGCATTTTAGGCGACCTCTATGCTTATTGTTTCGTTCGTTTTATCACGATTTCACTTGCTATTCGATGCCTTGTGGTTCATTTCAGGCGAATTACAGAGTTTAAGCTGAGAACACAAGTGGGCATTGATTTTGGAGCAAAACCGAGCATTTCGGAGCAAAAACATGGTTTTTCGGGCAAAACGGGACAACCCGACCTCTGCGGAGTATTTTGGGCATAACGCTCTCATACGGTGTCCGATTTGGCTGATCTTTAGCTTGTTGGAAAGGTATTTCAAAGGACTACAACTTTGTAGTTTGCACCAAGATCAGATTCGGATGGTAAGAGGCTCTGAGGACCCGAACCGCGCGGCACAAATTAAGGGCAAGATTGTGCCGCGCGGCACAAATGCTCAGAAACTTCAGACGATCTTCTCCCCTGGTTGTGCCGCGCGGCACAAACTCCTCAATGATTTGTGCCGCACGGCTCAACTTCTCAGAGACTTCGGAGGATCTCCCCACATGTTGTGCCGCGCGGCACAAATTCCTTCTTCATGATTGTGCCGCGCGGTTCAGACCTGCTACAGTACCGGAAACCCTAATTTCTGCTATAAATAGAAAGTGATCAAGGAAGAAAAAGAGGACTTTTGGGGGATTTTTGGCACGAATTTTGAGGAGCATCTAGCACAAATCTCAAGGGTGATTAAGTGAAGAAGAAGATCAACAACAAGGATTCTCATACTTTTCATTCATCAAATTGGTTCTAGACTCCTAAACCCATCTCTTTTATTTGTGTTTGATTGTAATCTCATCATGTGTGAGTAGTGACTTGATTGGGGATTATGGATCCCCTAGACATATTGTGATGATGTAAATACCATTGATGTCAATATTGAATGAGTTTGCACATGAATTCTCTTCATTTGAACTACATGATTAGAGTTGCCCATAAGGTGTTTGTGAAATGTCCTCAATGGGAACTTAGCTTAATTTCATGTTTGATGTAGCTCACGTTGATCAACATGAATTTAATGAAATGAATGGAGAGGCATTAGGACTTTTGTGTTACATGGCGACACTTAAATTCTAACGAGAATAGCTTGAGTTTAACAAGAACATGTTTATCTAATCAATAGAGTGCGAGTGTGAGATTAGAAATGCATGTTCTATAGGGCCAATAGAGCGCGAGTGTGAGGTCCTATGCGAGGTGTAACCTCTTTACCCTAGGTTGTAGCGCGAGTGGAACTTAGGGGAAATGTTACATGGCTAAATTCTATTCAAGTGCATGCAAATTCATAATTGACATCTAACATCATCATCACTATAATTGTCTAGGTGGGGAAGTAATCCCTAGTCATCTTTGATTGATCGTTTATTCGTTTCTTTGCTAGAATCTCTCTTTTTGGATAGTAAATCATTGCTATCAACCTCTTTCGAGGCATAAACCCCCCCCCCCCACCACCTTAGACATTCTAGCTTGATCTTTAGCACAACTAGTTTAATCACCTATCTCTTGGGTACGACCTTGGGTTTCCCGAGTCTTTACAAATGCTTTGATTTAACGTGACTTAGCATAAGTATTTGATTTACTTATCGAATATTTACACTATATCTACGTCCGACCAGTAAGTCGGGTCGTATCCACAGAGATCGATATGAGAACCTATTTACTAAGTACAAGAGTAACAATGGTGTCGTAAATTTCAAACAAGTTAAATAAAAACGCAAGTAAGCAACAATGATCAATTATCAAGAGATAAAACGTCACACAAATTCAAGTATCAAATATCAAAGAGAAGTGCAAGCTAGAACTTTCGATTGTGATGCAAGACTAAATCATGGACCAATTCGTTTTGATTTCTAATGTTCTACAACTTAGAGTTCCCCCGCTAGGGTTCCACTCCCCGTTCTTGTTCTAGTACTTAACCTCGCGCTAGCGATAATCAAGCCCCTAACTCGCTAGAGTTGCATGAACATATAAACAAGTTGTCCTAGGGTGTTTAATCCTAGTGGTATTGATGAGTCGAATTCTCGACTCATTTATCTATCCATTTCCGAAGATTTTGATCCGTTCCGAGTCTCTTTCGATGTCATTTGACCCTCTTCATTGTCATTTCAGGTGAGAAACACACTTTACGGTCCCCGGGTTCAAAAAGATCAATTCTCGCAGAAAACCGAAGTTTCGGAGCAAAAATATGGATTTTCGGGCAATACGGACAGACTGACCTTTGCAGCTTATTTTGGGCGCACAGATCTCATATGATGTCTGATTTGGTTGATTCAAAACTTGTTGAAAAGCTACCTCAAAGGGCTACAACTCTTCAGTTGATGCCAAGACCAAATTCGGAGGTTAAGATTTCCAAACATCCGCTTCACTCGGCCGAGTCCCGTTGCACCCGCCCGGGTCCCCACTGCTGCTTGCTCGGATGAAACACGCACCCGCCCGAGTCTTGAGTAGCTCGCCCGGGCCCCCTGCCTTCCTTCTTCGGCTCAGCCCCGACAGTCACCCGAGTCCCCACTTGACCCGCCCGGGTCCCAACTGAAAGGCAGCTCTTTTAATCGATGGCTATAAATAGAAACTTTGGCTTCGGCCACAAGCATCGAAGACTATCAAGGGGATTTTTGGGGGGTTCGAGCTAGGGTTTTGGAGCACGAAAAATTGAAGGTTTCTAGAGAGAGCAAGCTACCAAGGCTTCAAAGGGGATCATCCATTGAAGATTGAAAATCATTGGTTTATTCTTTCCATTATGTCTTCATCTATGTACTCAATACAATTTGTGTTTGTCTACGAACATGATTTGTGAGTAGTGTTTTGTATTCTAGGGTCTTATGGATCTCATGTGTGTTAATACTCCTTATCTAATATGAATGAATGCTAGAATAACATGTTTTGGATGATTGTGGTTTACTTTGAATGAATGATCAAACTATACACTATAGGTGTTTGAGAAAATGTCTAAGTGAATGGTTTTGGTTTATGACTTGAGTTAAGCACTCTAGGTGTTTGACAAAATGCCTAGATGATTAATTTCTATGGTTCTTTGGTCAAGTAGCCGAGAGGTGGAAGCCAAAGTATCTAGATATTGAGTCATTAAAGAATCCTAGGCTAAGTAACCGAGAGGTGGACGCCTAAGGTTCTCAAAAGCAAGTAAATCACCCTTGCTAGGTGGTGTTCACTAGCGTGACCCATCCTAGCATTGAGATAGGCTAGAACTTCACCTCCTCATAAGGATCGATTATGCAACGAGAGTTGACAATTGAGAGATATGAGTAGGACGCGAGTTAATAATATCGAGAGATTGAGATTCGTGTGTATAAGGTATATCTTCCTCAAGTCGGAGAAGTAACCGAGAGGTGGAATTTGACTTGATAGATATACAGGCCGTAATCTAATCATCTAGGACAAGTATCTTGCATGAAATTGAACTCTTGGAGTCTAAAAACACATATTAGTGAAGTAGTTCCCTAGAGTACACCTTTTGCCTTGGTAGTGACATTATCTCTAGATTCCTTAGATTGTTTACATTGTTTATATACATTTGCTCTAATAACCACATCAACCCAACCATTCGCAATTAGAATAGACTTATCGGAACGAAATCGAATAGTGCTCATAATTTTGGACTTGCTCCTTGGACGACCCGGTACTTACCGGTCAAATATAAATGTTTTTGATCATGCACTAAAAACTGCACGTCAAAATGGCGCCGTTGCCGGGGAGCAATGAATTAACTAGAGCACTAGAGTAGATTTTGTGAGATTTGGACTATTCTTGTAAATATTTTTCCTTTTCTTTTCTACATTCTTTACACTCATTTCTCTTGCTAACTTTTGTTCTCTTGTCTTGCGAGGATGTACTCATACAACCAACAAGTCTTCCACAATGAAGAATATTACCAAGAGGAGGAGCAACAAAATGCATATTGGGAAGAGTATGGCTATCCGACACATTCATACTCTCCATATTTGGATGATAGCCAATGCTCATTCAAGGAAAACTCCTACCCTCCTTATCCTATGAATCCTCAACCTAGTGCCAATGAACCCACCCTCGAAGAATTGCTAAACTCTTTGAAGGCAAATGAGAAGGGTAACTAAGAAGAAGACTCCTACCCTCCATACCCTCAAAATCCACAACCTATGGACAAGGAGCTCTTCTACAAGGAATTGCTAAACTCTTTGAATGAAGGTGAGAGGGTTAGACAAGAAGGGATGGCCTCTTATGAAGCTCTTAATGCCAAGATCTCCCAAGATCGCCTAGACACGCAACAAGCTTTCCAAGCTTTGAACCAACGCATGGATGAACTTATAGCTCAAAGAAAAGTGTTGGAAAGCACATTAGCGCGACAAGCAATGGAAAATGGGGACTTGGATGATGAAGAAGAGGTGTCCAAAGAGGAAGTTCTTGAATCTAATGCCTCAAGGCAAGATTGGGATCAATTAAATGAGGAGGAGTTTAAGAGAGCCGCTTGCCAAGCTTTTTATGAGGGGTGTGATGGTGAATCTTGTAACGAAGACGAGGTGGAATGCAAGAGTGAAGCATCCTTCACTACTAGCACATCTCAAGATCATTTGAACGAGAACACACAAGATCTCACCATTCCATCAACGCCTTGGCTCTCCGACGAGGAATTCTTCAATGATGATGCCTCTTGCATAGAGGAAATAACTTTTATCGATGAAGAAGAACTCCTCCCTCCCGCTATAGAAGAGCCTAAAAGTGAACCCGATTCTCTTGTTGATGATGGATTAAAGGAAGAGGATATTGAGCCACAAGAACTTCAAGGGTATAGAGACTTTGTTGAGGTTTTCATGGAAGAGACTAAAGACCAACTTCGCATGCAAGAAGACACAAGTCTAATAAGGGATATTGAGGAATGGGCACCCAAGGAAATAATTGAAAACCTTAAGGAGGGTGTGCCCATCAAGCTCGAGACATATTTTGAAGCCTCTTTCTTCATTCCGACGTCTCGAGACAAGTTTGGGAGCTTCGTGCCATATTTTGCAAGATCTTTGGAAGGAAGCTCCCATGACCCCTTAGTTCTTAAGGGATGCACATTCTTAAAGAGGTCATGCTCCCAAAGGAAAGTCCATTGTAGGCTTGATGGGAAGAAATTCAAATGGGATTTGAAGGTGGATTAACATCTCAAATGTCCAAGGCCCCGTGAGAAGGGATCCTAGCAAAGGACTTCTCACGAGTGATTCTATGGGGCGCTTTGCTACGTCTTTGCCAAGACGGGAAAAACTAGGCCCTCGCGGGAGGTAACCCGGTTTGTAAGTTGTTCATTCTTGTTTTTCATGTTTAAGTGTTTTGCATGACTTGGGTGTGGCTTCGATTTTAAGTGTTGAGTGAGTCTCACTCACTCCAATTCTAGTTCACATCGCCTAAGCCACTCCACCTCCCATGATTTTTCTGTGAAATATGATGTCACCCCTTAGTGTTCATGAGCTTTATATGACTTTAATGTATTGGAACTACTTTGTTGCTATGACTTAGACACATTGTGCATGAAGGAAGATGTAGTTTACTTTCCTTGTTTGAACTCTCTTAAACATATATGTCATGATGTTATTTTGTGATCGTGTGATACCATATTTCTCATACTTGAGTTTGTTATTATTTCTATATCTATCACTTGTTACATTTAACCTCTCATGTTCTATTGTCATCAAGGAAAGTATTTGCATCATGAATGATAAAGCTTAGCACATTGGCGTCTCTATTATTCAAGGGGACACATCTACAAACGAGGGGAGTTCCTATGCGCCTATATCTCATTTTCTTTATTGTTTGCGCTTAGGGACTAAGCTAGATTTTAAGTGCGGAGTTGGTAATCGTATAGTTCACTCATATCATGCCATGCCTATCATTTTTGAATGGACACTTGCATTCATCATGCTTTATCCTAATTTTATGAGTGTTATACTACTAAAGGCTTGTGACTATCATCTCTCAACTTCTATAAGTCACATCTAGCTTACATTTCACTTTTACATGATTTAGAGTCTAAAACCGAACTAGCTCTATTGAATGCACATTCTCGTGAATCAATTTTCATTGCTATCTTGTGCCTATCTAGCAATCTAAGTATTTTTCGCGCATGCTTTGAACTTAGTTTTTAGCAAGCACACTTTGAAAACTTCATGAAAAAAAATTAAACCTCTCGGTTGCTTTTAGGTGACTTTAGTTCTCTTGCTTAGTGCCTTGTTTGTGGTTGTTTCTCACACATTCCATAATCACATTGGGCATAATGTCAAGTTTTAAGTGTGGAGTCAAAAGAGGGCGAAGCCCCATGTGAAAAAAAACTTGGTCAAAGAGGGCAAAGCCCCGACTAAAAACTTTCTCGAAGTACAAGAGAAGTTTTGTTGCAAAAAGATACAAATGCCGGGGGTTAGGAAGAAAAGTTCCCCCTCGAAAGCATTTGTAGGCCAAAGGCCAAATAAAAACCACTTAAACTTGACTTTATGCCCTTCCATCATCTCTTACATGTGTGATTTCACCACGTGCATTGTGTGCTAGCAAATTGGACTTTGGGACGACCCTTGTGATTTCACGTAAGCTATCGGTTGGTTTATGCTTGTTTTAAGAACTCTTATTGTCAAACTCCTCTTTCCTTATGGATTACGACTTTAGCGTCTAAAACTTGGAAATGAGTTTATATCGTGAACCTGTGGACTAGCCCTAGCTAGCATAGGTGATCGAACGACATTTTTGTGCAAAAAAAAGAAGCTTTAATCATCTTTCAAAAGCCTTGCTTCAAAAATGAATAGACTTCTAGGTGAGGCGTTTGATAGCTCTAGTATTGACTTCCTTGAATGTGCACCCTCATGTGAACTTAAACGGTTTGAAAACTCTTTTGAAATGTATAGTGATAGTGATGCTAGCTTGGGATGTGAAGTTGGTTTTGAGAAATCCATGCCGTAAATTGTTAAACACTCTTGTTTTCACTCTTATGGGATAAGTGCATTTTGGGATTTGTGAGTATTCCCTTTTCTGAAAACTCTCACGAGACTATAACTCGTCCACTAGGATAGCCTAGGGGTTTAAAGGCTTGGTGCATATGCTAAATGCACTCGTAACACCTACGAAAAGGAGTTAGAATGTAAATATGTGTTAGAGTAGTTAGAAATAAAAGTTTGAGACATTAAATGGATGATAGGAGCAAATGGGCGTTGAACATAATGACTTAGCTATTCGCCATTTGTTTCTCTTTGGCTTGATTTTATTGTTTGCTCGGGACGATCAAACTCTAAGTGTGGAGTGTTTTGATGAGTCGAATTCTCGACTCATTTATCTATCCATTTACGAAGAGTTTTGATCCGTTCCGAGTCTCTTTCGATGCCATTTGACCCTCTTGATTGTCATTTCAGGTGAGAAACACACTTTACGGTCCCCGGGTTCAAAAAGATCAATTCTCGCAGAAAACCGAAGTTTCGGAGCAAAAATATGGATTTTCGGGCAATACGGGACAGACTGACCTTTGCAGCTTATTTTGGGCGCACAGATCTCATATGATGTCCGATTTGGTTGATTCAAAACTTGTTGGAAAGCTAACTCAAAGGGCTACAACTCTTCAGTTGATGCCAAGACCAAATTCGGAGGTTAAGATTGCCAAACAGCCGTTGCACTCGGCCGGGTCCTGCAGCACCCGCCCGGGTCTCCACCACACCATGCTCGGCTGACCATTGCACTCGCCCGGGTCTCCCTGCACCCAACCGGGTCCCATCTGCTCCTCTCACCTGGATAGCCTAACACTCGGTCGAGTCCCGTTGCACCCGCCCGGGTCTCCTCAGCTGCCTGCTCAGATCAGCGCCTCACCCGATCGAGTCTCGCCACAACCGCCCGAGTCCCATGCGCTGCCTGCTCGGATCAAATGCACGCCCGCCTGGGTCTCCCCCACACTCGCCCGGGTCTCGACTTAAAAATCAGATTTTTACCTCTTGCCTATAAATAGAAACCTTGGGGTTTGGGCAAAAAAAAGGGCTTCAAGGGGATTTTTGGGGGAGTTTAAGCTAGGGTTTTGGAGCACGAAAAATTGAGGCTTTCTAGAGGGAACAAGCTACCAAGGCTTCAAGGGAGGATCATCCATTGAAGATTGAAGATCCAAAGGGGGAAGAAGACCATCTACACTAGATTGGTTCATTCCTTCCATTGTATTTTCATCTATGTACTCAATACAATTTGTGTTTGTCTATGAACATGATTTGTGAGTAGTGTTTTGTGTTCTAGGGTCCTATGGACCTCATGTGTGTTAATACTCCTTATCTATTATGAATGAATGCTAGAATAACATGTTTTGGATGATTGTGGTTTACTTTGAATGAATGATCAAACTATGCACTCTAGGTGTTTGAGAAAATGTCTAAGTGAATGGTTTTGGTTTATGACTTGAGTTAAGCACTCTAGGTGTTTGAAAAAATGTCTAGATGATTAATTTCTATTGTTCTTTGGTCAAATAGCCGAGAGGTGGAAGCCAAAGTATCTAGATATTGAGTCATTAAGGAATCCTAGGCTAAGTAACCGAGAGGTGGACGCCAAAGATTCTCGAAAACAAGTAAATCACCCTTGTTAGGTGGTATTCACTAGCGTGACCCATCCTAGCATTGAGATAGGCTAGAACTTCACCTCCTCATAAGGATTGATTATGCAACGAGAGTTGACAATTGAGAGATATGAGTAGGACGCGAGTCAATAATATCGAGAGATTGAGATTCGTGTGTATAAGGTATATCTTCCTCAAGTCGGAGAAGTAACCGAGAGGTGGAATTTGACTTGATAGATATACGGGTTGTAATCTAATCATCTACGACAAGTATCTTGCATGAAATTGAACTCTTGGAGTCTAAAAACACATATGAGTGAAGTAGTTCCCTAGAGTACACCCTTTGCCTCGGTAGTGATATTATCTCTAGATCCCTTAGTTTGTTTACATTGTTTATATTCACTTTCTTTAGCAACTCCACCAAACCCAACCTTTCGTAATTAGGATAGACTTATCGGAACAAAATCGAATAGTACTCATAAGTTTGGACTTGCTCCTTGGACGACCCGGTACTTACCGGTCAAATATAAATTGTTTTTTGACTGTACTAAAACTGCACGCTAGGTATATTACTCGTGTCCTAGTTTGCTATCCCCGCTAGGTTGCTAGTAAACTTTGACAATCGAAATCAACAAACAAACAAAAGCTCCCCCACTAGGGTTCCACTCATGCTAGCACATCAATCCCATAAACATTGCATAGTAATATAACACAAAACATAGAAATCAATAGAGGTCTCAAGTCAAAACATCACAATTTCGAGTTCAAGCCTACACATACGAGTTTAGCTACTCATCGTAATGGAATACATCATCAAGTATTTGAATAAGATGAAATGAAAATACTGATGACGAAATCTCCACCAAGCTGCAGCTCAACTCCACAAGTAACAATGAAGTCTCAATTCCACAAGCTCTTCAAACCTTTGTTTCTTTCTCCCTCAAAACGTCCCCAATCCTCCAAATGTGTATTTTTGTTTCTCTGAAAATCCTCTCTAAAACTCACACCCGAAGTTGGCTCTGCCAACAACACTTCAATTCCACCAACCAAGCTTTTTCCAAAAACTCCAATGTCCAACCCTAAAATCCACGGCCAAAGACACTTGTTCTTCTCCCTTTTCTCTCTTTTTTTATCTTCTCCAATTGTGAATGAGCCTCCTCGAATTCTCCTATTTTCTTCCCGAGAATATGGCTCCTTGTATTCTGTTATTCTCCTTCCCGAAAATACAAATCTGGTTTTAGTAAATTCGACTGCCAGCTGGATTCCACTTACGTCTCTTGATTTAACTTCCCGCGGAGGTCTTAACAATTATGGAAATTCAGAAGACCTAAGCGCCCATAATCCTTCAGACGTAAGCGTAATCCACTGACTAAACTTTCCAGCACTTCAGACTTCATTTCTTCGACGCAAACATCTTCTAACGGGCTCCCTTTAGCCTATATTCCTTCCATGGCCTCCAAATGCACCCGAGAACGAAAACTACACATAGGTAGTGAAATAATATACATGCAACCACTAAGAGACGGGGTTTTAACATAGAAAATAGTCGTACAACTACGACTTATCACACATTCAGACGTTAAGACCACGAAAAAGCCATGAGAAGTCTCTGCCAGTTTGCCCTGCCGTGACATCCGTGACAAAACAATATGTCACGGGTGTTACGGTCCCTAAATTGCCCAGAAACATTTAGGGGGTCGTGACACCCGTGACAACATCATATGTCACGGGGCCATCGTCAATTTTGGGCTATAAATAGCAGTTTTGGATCAGATTTTGAGTATGCTGACTTTGAGGATCGATTTTGACCTAAACCTTCCTAACCTTCTGTGGACCTTGCTTCGCTTATGATTTTTGCTACTTTTATTTATTTTTACGGATTTCCATCTTAGAGAGTATAGGTATAGTCACTCAACTAATCCACTCGTGGAGCGTTGGGGTGCTTGAGAAGTACCCCTATCGGGGTTAAGTAAGCTTTGATTGAAGAAGGAGGATGACTAAGAGCTCAAGAAGGACCGAGATTCGAGGGTACACTTCATCAAAACACGGTTTCCTCATTTCTAATCTTTTCATATATATTTGTGGTTGATAGCCATGAATCGTGAGTATTCGTTTTATTCTGTGATCCTACGGATCCCGTGCCATGTACCCAACTCTTCGTGTGATTAATTGAACGTTTTTCATTAATGCAATTCGAATATTTAATTTCATTGTGCTTAATTTTATCGTTCTTGCAAGTTTTACATTGAATGGGATGTTTGCATGCTAGAACGTATTTAAGTTAATTACCAAATGATGAATGGGTCCTAGGTATTAACCAGATCATATAAAATTGATATCAGGTCATGGTAGCTAAAATGGTAGTACATGAATTAATAGGAAAGTTGACTTTTGTCTGAAAACCCTAAGCTTAACTTATCGAAATCGTTGATAATCCGTGGATGGGCGGCGTTCAACGATTGAGATTAATCTAGACAATGATCCGTGGATGGGCGGCTTTTCTAGTGTTATTTTGGTTTATTTCCATATTCGATAGCATGATGAATTTACATGATATTTTTGCACGATTTGTGGGTTGGCACGGGTGAAGTTTGATCATGGGATTCTTTCTCTGATCAAGTCAAACCTTTATATTTTCTGTATTTAATTTCTGCAATTTTGTTTCACATCAAAGCCTTTCATTGTTTTGAATAGCTAAATAGGTCACTTGTTAGCTAGTACACGCACACGTCTGTTCCTTGGATTGACCCTTGGCTTACCAAGGTTTATAAATTATTTTTTACTACAATTTGACCCCTAAAACATATAACTTGACAATTATAAATGGTTAAAAATACGCTTGTCAAATAGATCACATGAAAGTTGGTCTAGCTTAGCCTAAGCTAGGTTAGAGACAATGCTTAGGTAGGAAGTGAACTAGTGCGTATGCTCATTGTATTTATCTCCCACCCATAGGACGATAATGCAATGGAATGAACCGATATCCTCGATTGAGTGAGGTTCGAGTTAAGAGGGTTTGTCTAGGAATAGATTCAAGTGAGAGTTAGTCTATCTAAGTCTAAACTAGGTTCATTACTATTTGACTACCATGAAATGTTTGAATATCATGTATGTGATCATTGGGAATGGCCAAGGAGGGGAGTAATCCCTCGAAAAACCTCCTATCCATCTTTTATCCTTAATTACTCGCCACATAGGATTTAGAATATACACACTCTTATACATTTTTGGTTTAGAATAGCCGAACGGAAACACAATCTTAAATAGTGCATGTGCTTGACTTGCTCCTTTGGGTTCGACCCGGTCTTACCGGTCTTTATAAATGTTTTGACCTACTACATTCGATCCTCTCTTCATTGATACTATTCTAGAGGCTAAAAAGAATTAGTTTGTCAAATGGCGCCGTTGCCGGGGAGTAACTAGTTAGCACATCCCTAGACTAGATTGTGTGGATGTTCCGACTATTCTTGTGAATATTTTTCTTTTTCCTTATACTTATATATTCTCTTTTACTACTCATATCCCTTGCTAACTTCGTTTATCTTGTCTTGCGAGGATGGATAACTACAACCAACAAGTCATGCACAATGGAGATTATTATAAAGAGGATCAACCAAATGCCCATTGTGAAGACTATTGGATGTACAACCACAACCAACAAGTCTTTTCTAATGAGGAATACTATCAAGAGGAGGAGCACCTAAATTCTTATTGGCAAGAACATGGCTATCCGACAAGTTATTACACTCCAAATTGGGATGATAGCCAATGCTTTGAAGTTGAAGACTCCTACCCTCCATACCCTCAACCTCCTCAACCATCAAATGAGCCCTCCGGTGTTGAGGCCATGTTTGCCACACTCCTTGCATCCCAAGAGAGGATGCAAGCTCAATTGATGGAAATGGATGCTCGCATGGATAAGCTTCAAGCTAAGATGGCACAACAAGCAATTGACATTGAGAACTTGGGTGAGGAAGAGGAGGTATCCGAAGAATAAATCCTTGAATCTAATGCCTCAAGGGAAGAACAGGATCAAGAATCGGAGGATGATTTTCAGAGAGCCGCCACCGAAGCTTGGTTAGGGATGGTGAATCTTGTAACAAGGACGAGATGGAATGCAAAAGTGAAGCATCCTTTTCTACTAGCACATCTCAAGATCGTTTGGATGAGAACACACAAGAGTCAACCATTCCATCAATGCATCGGCTGTCCAATGAGAAATTCTTCAATGATGATGCCTCTTACACAAGGTTGTAAAAATCTCTAGGCGCTAGTCGGGCGGAAAGGGTCCTTGAAGAATAAACGGGGATTAATCGGGGTCTAGGCGGGGATTAATAGGTTTTATAATTTTGTAAGTTTTAACAATTGATAATCATATAAATATTATTATGGTATATATTTTATTGTATTTTAATAGATATAAAAGGCAATCTGATAATAAAGATATTTTAATAGTTTATCAAATATTAAAAATGATATACAGACATATGTAAACTATGTAAAATAAAGAAATTTTTCATTTTGATCAAAAAAATTGGTCATCTGGTTAACGCTTATACGGATTTAGAGGCGACTAGGCGGGTCTAGGCGGCGACTAGGCGAGTCTAGGCGGGGACTAAGCGGGTCTAGGCGGCGACTAGGTGGATCTAGACGGCGACGACTACATGGATCAATTAATCGGGCGGATTCGTAAATTTCGGGGCCTAGGCGGGTCTAGGCGGGGATTTTAGAACACTGCGTCTTACATAGAGGAAATACCTGTTATTGGTGAAGAAGAACTCCTCCCTCCCGCTATGAGTGAGCTTGAATGTGAATCCCAACTTCTTGATGAGGATAAGATAGAGGAAGAGCTTATGGTGCAAAAAGAACTTAAAGGGTGTGAAGAATTTGTTGAGGTATACATGGAGCAAACCAAAGACTCCTCGCGCAAGAAAACACAAGTTTAATGAGGGATAAGGAGTGGGCACCCAAGGAAATGATTGAAAAACTAAAGGAAGGGATTCCCATCAAGCTCGAGACTAGTTATGAAGACCCTTTCTTCACTACGACGTCTCGAGACAAGTTTTGGAGCTTCTTGCCCTACTTCAAAAGATTATTTGGAAAAAGCTCTCATGACCCCTTAAGTCTTAAGGGATGCACATTCTTAAAGAGGTCATGCTCCCAAAGGAAAGTCCATTGTAGACTTGATGGGAAGAAATTCAAATGGGATTTAAAGGTGGATTGACACGACCAAATCCAAAGCCCCGTGAGAAGGGATCCTAGCAAAGGACTTCTCAACGAGTGATTCTATGGGGCACTTTGCTACGTCTTTTCCAAGACGGGAAAAACTAGGCCCTCACGGAGGTAACCCGGTTTGTAAGTTGTTCATTCTTGTTCTTTATGTTTAAATGTTTGCCATGATTTTGAGTGGCTTAGGCTCCAAATATGGAATGTGAAATTTATGATTAGTGGGTAAAATTTTAAGTGTGGAGTGAGGTCTACTCACTCCAATTCCACTTCACATCGCCAAGTACCTCTATTTTTCCCTTGATTTCTCAATGTATGATGATGTCGACCCTAAGTGTTCATATGCCTTCTTTGAGTTTACTAGACGAGGACTGTCTTGTTATACCATGCTATGAGTCTAGTTTCACATTTGGGGCACTTAGGAACCCTTGTGCATATTTTAGAGGGTGTGGATCAACTTCCTTGTTAGAACTCTATCAACCTTATGCCATGATGTTATTATGTAACTTGTGATGCTCTCTTGCTCATACTTGCGTTTTGCATGACCTTGTATGTCACTTGTTGCTTTTAACCTCTCATGTGTTCTTGTTATCAAGGAAGTTATTCGCATCATATATTATCAAGCTTAGCACAATGATGGCTTTTCTATTGGTGGGGCACATCTACAAATGAGGGGAGTTCCTATGCGCATTTATCTCATTGTTCTTTATTGTTTGCGGTTAGGGACTAAGCTACATTTTTAGTGTGAGTGGGGTAGTCGCATAGTTCACTCATTTCATGTCATGCCTATCATTTTAGAATGAACGCTTGCATTCATGTATTTTATCCCTAACATGAGAGTATTTTTAACCACAAAGGCTTGTGACTATCGATTCTAAATCCCTATAAATCACATCTAGCCTACTTGTCACATTTATAGGATCTTGAACTTAGAACCGACCTAGTCCCTTGAATTTGCATTCTTGTGAATTAATATCATTGCTATCCCTTGCCTGTTTTGTCATGTTTTTGCCCAAATCTTCACCAAATGCTTTGTTTTACTTCGGATAAATCCAAAAGTCTTAGGTATGTGATATTTGGCCTGAAACACTAGAAAAGAGATTAAATGACAATAAAATGTCAGGAAAACAAACATAATCCATCATCGAATGAAGTAAATAATATGTCAAGAATTCGACTGATCACTATTCTTAGTCAAACTCTCTTAATTAGAGTTTTACTCATTCGAGGATGTTGATTCACTCTATAACACTATTATTCTTGGAATGTCTTCCTAAGGTAATAAGTGAAATAGGAATGAATGACTAGTTAGCAACAAATGCAAGTGTTTACTTCCATAATACACTAGATAGGATCACATTCTCTATTATCCAAACTATCCCTAAGGTCGTTAGATTCTTAGGTCTAGTTTTAAGATTCAACATGTTACTTAGGCATTTTATCAAACACTTAGTAACATGGCATGTATAAAGTGCATAGTGAACATGAATTTAACACCATTTAATGGGATTACTTGATGATTTGCTTAATGACCAACTCCAATGAATTAAACATTCAATCCTAGTCAAGTATCCATATCCTCAGGTTCACTTCCATGATTTAAGATATAGATCATTTTCTCCATCATAGAACTATTCCCTAGGGTTTCCAATTCCTAGGTTCAAGTTTTAGTCTAAGTTGTCACGTAGGCATTTTAACAAACACCTAGAGTGCATAACATTTCATAACACAAGAGAAAATGAAATCAACAATCAATCATATGAATATCAATATATATTTGTGATCAAAGAGTACCAAGGAGAGTCATAAGACTCTCAAAATACAAGATCACTACTCACACATCATGTAAGACAACATGGGGTGAGTAGGGTTTATAGCACACAACAAGTAGAATGGAAAAGAAGTAGAGGAAGGAGGATGGTTAATCCTTGAACTTCCTTTTGATCTTCTCTTCTTCTCCTTAGTTGGATCTTTTGATGATTGATGACATTGGTTGAGCCTCTTTCCCAATCTTCTTCTCCCTAAAAACCTCCACACTTAGGTCAAAACCCCTCTTTCTATTTATAGGCTCGGGTGAAAACGGCATTGTAGCAGTTTAGCCGGTCGACTGGTTCTGGGTTGAAATCCAGCCGGTCGGCTGACTGGTCCAACCGATCGGCTGACACTTCCCTGGGCTTTTTCGTGGTTTAACGTCCGAACTTGGTCTTGGCGTAAACTAGAAAGTTGTAGCTCTTTGAGTGAGATTTCCAACAAGCTATAGATCTACCCATTTGGACACCGTATGCGATCTGGGCATGCAAAATAAGCCGGAAAGGTCAATATGCCCTATTTAAGTCAAACCGGTTTGGCGGAAATCGGTTTCATGCCGAATAAAATTAGGGTTTCTTTTTTTTCTCCTCCGCCGATTCTTTTCTAATTAGATGGTAATTAGTTGAATTGTTTGTATTGAATTATTGAATTGGGTGTTAATTAGTTGAAATGTGTGTGTTGAATTGAGTGTTAATTAGTTAAAATGTTTGTGTTGAATTGGGTGATAATTAGTTGAATTGTTTATGTTGAATTGGGGAATTGGTTGGTAATTAGTTAATTTTTTTAAAATAATTGTTGTTGACTAAAGAAAACCGGTTTTATTAAAAGAAAAGAAACCATAATTTTATTCCGCATGAAACCGGTTTGGCGGAAACCGGTTTTACACCTGGCCATAATTACATTTCTTTCGGTCCACGTAGGACCAAATAATGCAACGCATTTGCACAGTCAGCAAACCAGTTTGGGAGAAATCGGTTTGGTTGATTTTCAACGAAACCGGGTTCCACAAAACCGGTTTTTATCAAAAATGAGCAAAACCGGGTTCCCCCAAACCGGTTTTATTAAATAACAGGGCAAAATCGATATTTGAGTTTAAAACAGGGCAAAATCGAGATTTTAGTTTCAAAACAGGGCAAAAATAAAAAAAACTCCTTTAACTAACTTGAATTGAATTTAATTGAACATAATTTAACTGAAATAATTTGAAAAAGAAAGGGACCCCGAACTACCAATATTATCCAATTTAGAGCGCGAACTAACAAATTTTCAAATCAATGGCGAAATCAACGATTTCATTAAAGTTAACGGATGGATTTAATGTAGTTATATTTGTTTAACTATAATTAAAATTACATATTTTTTAATTTCATTTAATTTATGTATCTCACATTTAAATAAAACAATATTTTAATATAATATTTTCAACTATTAATTTTATTAGAATTTTTGAATTCTTCAAATCTCATATTACAAATGAATATTATTTTTAAAATTATTATTCACGATGTTATTTACCATATAACATGTATGAATAAATATTAAATTAATTTTGATACTTTATCCATACTACATTTGTATTCTTTTTGAGATTCATTCTCCTATGATTATCATTGGTAAAAAAAGTAATAATTTAAATTTTATTCATACATGTTATATGTTAAATTGTGACACCAAAAATAAATCTCAATATAATGGTCACTCCTAACAGCGGCAGACTCAGAAATAGTTTTTACTGGGGGCAAAGAAAGAAATTTAAAATGGTACCGTTAGTTAGTTTAAGTGAGCTTAGGTGAGTGTCAATTAAAATTTTAAAACTAAAAACTTGGTTTTTTTTTTAAACTTGAACACTTACTAGTACTGTATGACAAGAAACAATTGTAAATTTGAAAAAAAATATATTTAAAACGTATTAATGAAGTAATTAATTGTAAATATTAGGGATTTTCAAAAAAGGAATAAATCTTTTAGATTTTTGTAAAACAAATATTTGAACTCAATCAGAGTTTTATAAATTAATGGGGGGCAATATATGTTTTTAATGGGTGCAAAAGGAATTAAAACAAGTAAATTCTACTAAAATACTAAAATTGAATGGGGGTATTTGTACTCAATCCCTCTCACTTGGGTCCGCCCTGACTTATGGAATTAACTCTATCCGTTACCTTTAACGCAATTTATGATTTTGTCCCTTATTTAAAAAATTGATAATTCACGCCCTACATTTAAAAATAGTGATAATTTGGGGATCCTATTTGTACTTTTCCCAAAAAGAAAAGATGAAACTTAAATTGAACAGAACAGCCCGTAAGCCTGAGTGACGAACCAGACTTGAGACAGTCAAGGACAAAGCTCTGACCGGTGTTGGGTAGGGGTGGGAAAAAATCGTTCCAAATTTAAAATACGCCTGCACCGCAAAAGTGTGTTTGGTTAACCGCACTGCTTGGAAAAAACCAATTTGTTAAAAATCGCACCTCAACCAAATATAGCAGTGCGGAAGCGGTTCCATATCTCAAACCACCCGCTTTAAATTGCACCGCACCGCATATATAATTAAATAATTAGAAATTCAAAGTTATTACAAAAAAATTTGAAGGCCCAATCCCAATTTAAAACTAAGTCGTAATAACACAAGTACAAATTTGATTTTCTCGTTCCGTCGTTCCTTCTTCGGCACAACATGTCTTCTTCTTCCCTAAGCGGTCAAGCCACGAGAGTCTTGATCGTTATCGGTTTGGTTTATCATGCTTATGTCTTCTTCAAATGTTACGACAAGCAATGCAATCACCACTAGTCAAGCCGAATAAGTTAAAAAAAGAAAAAATCAATTAGAAGTTTGGCAACATTTTACCAAAATGAAGAACTTGATGGAACTGAAATGTTGAAGCCAAAAGCCAAGTGCAATTTTGTCCCCAAATTTATGCACATGGTAGAAACAACGGAACTGCAACATTGCGCACTAACATGGCATGTATCAGTGCAAGAAGTGTCTTGCATGCGTTCATAACAAGAAACAGAAGCATCTAAATTTTGATTTCGGAGGTACTCATGAAGTTAAAGCGTATAATTTTGATGCTGCTAAGTTTGCATTGATTAAGCTGCTGCTAAATTTGCATTGATCAAGCTGCTGCTAAGTTTGCATTAAAGCGTACTCGTGAAGTTAAAGCTTATAATTTTTTTTAATCAAGATGATAGTTAAAGATACTCAATTCAAGAAGAAGCAAAGGAAGTCAAAAGGCAAAACCAAGAAAGCCAAGAAGTCTCTACTAGTGTGCAATTTACATTTTTTTGTAAACTTTAAAATCGGTTTTTAAACACATCCGCACGATCAAATAAAATGGTGCGGTGCATATTTGATTTTAACTTTTCTAGTGCAATTTGTGGTTTATATATTTTATAAACCAGTTAATATGATGCGATTATGAATTATTTTATAAACCAGTTAATATGATGTGATTATGAATTTACTTTTAAACCGTACCGATTCGCACGTCGCCCAATCTAATGTTGGGGCCATTTGGATAGACTCGACGTCTACGTAGTGACTAATACATTATAATAATTTCAAGAAAAAAAATATAAATATTATAAGAGCATCCCCAATCATGGTTTTTTTATCATAGAAAAGTACTATGAAAGAAGATCAAAAAAATCATGCATCCCCATCTTGATCTTTTTTATCATAGTTTTGATCATCTCATGATTTTTTGTAAAAAAAGATCATCTCATGATCAAAAAACTGGATTTGATCATGAGCCGTGAACCAATCGCAACGCGACACGTGTCCTGTGTAAGAAATAATACAGTTTTTATTTTGATGTTGCAACGAATATATCTTTTAAATTACAAAGTAAAAAAAATCAAAATAAATACCAATATTCATAATTTTTTGAGCTCTATAAAACGAGATACAATTTGATATATTTTTATTAATGTTAATATTTATGAGCTATAATTTATGTAGTGATGAGGGAGAATGATGATGAACTTTTTATTTGATCATGAGAGGGATGCGTATGATTCATTAGATCATTGGGATGATTAGATGTGAGAGATGGATGACATGATTTTTTTTATTACAGTGGGATGCTTTAAGAGCATCTCCCACCATGCTTTTTTTGAATCTAGAAAATGATCATGAGAGATGATCAAAAAAATCATGCACCCCCACCATGATCTTTTTTATCATAGTTTTGATCATCCCATGATTTTTTATAAAAAAGATCATGTCATGATCAAAAAATGGATTTGATCATGAGCCGTGAGCCAATCGTAACGCGGCACGTGTCCTGTGTAAGAAACAGTACAGTTTTTATTTTGATCTTGCAACGAATATATCTTCTAAATTACAAAGTAAAATAAATCAAAATAAATACCAATATTCGTAATTTTTTGAGCTCTATAAAACGAGATACACTTTGATATATTTTTATTAATCTTAACATTAATGAGCTAGTATAATTTATGTAGTGATGAGAGAGATTGATGATAAATTTTTTTTTATCATGAGTGTCTTTTTTTAATCATGAGTGGGATGCAGTAGATTATTTATAACAGCGGAAGATGGTTAAGGTAGCTTGCTTCCAATTCTGTCTGATCGTACTAGGCCATTAAGGTCTCACCACTTACTATGTTATTGTATTCCCAGTAAAATCTCATGCATTGAGATAGAAGGAAGTGTGAACGTATATTCATTGGCGGGAAGTCCCGAAACTGGTGTTTGGGTAGAGAATCTCTTTTGAGGGACGAGAATATTTATTAAAAGAAGAAGTGTTAAGAGAGAAAAATGTGATTTAAAAAAATATGAGCAATGATTAGATAAGAGAGAAAAATAATAAGAGAAATGGATGACATCATTTTTTTTTTATCATGATGATGGGATGCTCTAAAACAACAAAATCTGAATGGAAAGCAGAAGAAAGAGATCGAATCGATCAAGTAATCAATCATGGCGGTAGTGATAATCGACGGATCCACTGTGAAATCCTTCGTAGACGACGAAGCCGCTTTCAAGAAAAGCGTCGACGAGAGATTCGCATCTCTAGATCTAAACAACGACGGCGTTTTGTCCCGCACCGAGCTCCGCAAGGCCTTCGAGAGCTTCCGCCTAATCGAGGCTCACTTCGGCGTCGACGCGCCGACTCCTCCCGACCAACTCACGCAGCTTTACAATTCCATATTCGACAAGTTCGACTGTGATAACAGCGGGACTGTGGATCTGGAGGAGTTTAGGTCAGAGATGAAGAAGATTATGCTGGCGATAGCGGATGGGCTGGGCTCAAGTCCGATTCAGATGGCTTTGGATGATCAGAGCTTTTTGAAGCAGGCTGCTGATTTAGAGGCTTCCAAGATGTCCGACGCGGCTTGATGGATTAAGTAAAGTAAGCTGCTTGTTGTTGTCTTTCGTTTCCTCGTTGTTGTTGTGTTGTGCTGTTTGTGTGAGTTTGCTTCTTGTAATAAAATGGCTACTTTTTCAGACATTCCATGTCGTTTCAATTGCTCTAGTTTGGTTTGGTTTGGTTTGGTTGATACTTTGATTTGGTATGGTTGAATTATTTCCAGAACAACTTCAATAGATGCGCTGTATCTGGATGTAAACTCTCCCATGAGACTGTTGAGCTGATGGTATCAATATCAATGATCTTTATGGAACAAATTTCTTATCAGAAGAAATGACCAATTTCTGGGCTGCTGTCCGATCAAAATATAATCTTGTATTTGGCGGAGTTTTTATCTAAAATGACAGATTTGAGTTTGTTGATTTCCCCAAAACAAGTTTTACCTATCTTTTTTTGACCCTTTTTATTATTATTATTATTAATAAAACTATTACCCAGTATCCGGTCAGCTGGAAAATACAACTAACCGTGCCCTAGGTACCGATTATTTTAAAAACAATTGTCAAAATACACGTTGAAAACAATACACCAATTAATTGCTACACTGACAATGCTATGAGTAATTACTATGTTGGTGTGTTGCTGTTATGTGCGTTACTGTTGGTGTGTTCTCACTTTGTAGGTATGAAACCTATCAGGTGCAAGTTTTGGTGACAATGCTATGAAGATTGTTGTTTTTTGCTAGAAAAAACTAGTTTGCGTGAGAAGTTAGGATAATTCGTGAAACCGGTTTGGTCAATTGACTGTTTAGTGCTGTGTTGACATGTAATTTCGGGTTCGGGGATGTGGTTTCCACCTGGACTCCACGAGGATTACCCACCAACACAAAACTCCACATGACAATTTTTTTTTATAAAAATAATCGGATTCTATGATATCAGTTTTGTTATATAAAAAAAAAGATCAAAACGGATATGTAAAACTAGTTTAGGTCAATCGGGAAATTATCGAACTAAAATAGGTCATTTTAGATCAAAATTCGATTTGGGAGGGTTCGAGTGAAAATCCAATTATGGTACAAACTAATGATAAAGGTTGATTATGACAATCTAACGGCTCCTTTTAACTCAAAAATTTATTCAAATTTTATATGATTTAATTCATGATTATAATCAATGTAAGGATAAAATTGACAAAAAATGTACTGAATATCAAAACCCAAATCGAGGAATTTTTGCTAAGCTCTTATAGTATCCAAAAGAATTTGCAAAGACGAACACTTGACCTCAATTCGTGATAACTCAATCCACGATAATCGGCAAACTCAAATAGTTAACTTGGCGTTTCGACGAAGAACCGTATTGCAATTTCGTGTGCGAATGATACTGAGTCCGACGAACGGTACTGGATAATCGACAAACGCTACTGAAATTCTAGAGTTGATATGTTTCACTGAACTATTAACTAGCATTTAGAAACCCTATATGAAAACAGATGTGGGTGCATTGCTGTTTTGAGCATATGAACTCTATGGAGACAATGCTGTTTTGGGGTGGACATGTGGATCCATGTATGGTAAAGGTGTTGAACATGGTCTGTGCTTCAGAAGTAGAGAAATGTACCAGATGATTTCGGATCCGATCAAGAAGCCTGACTTGAGCTTCGGAAATCAATATAAAAAATATATGTACTAGATGATAATGCGTCCTATATGTAATGTAATTGTTGTACCCCACCCATTATAAAAAAAAGTAGTTTGAGTGAGAATTTAGGTTAGTTGGTGACAACATGATTATAGTTTGTCTGTATAGTTCGTGAAATGGTGCATCAGTATTTTAATCCTCTTATGTTATTTTTGGCTATAAGAAATGAGTTTGTGTGAAAACCTAGGTTAAATCGTGAAAAGTGGTCTATAGTTCGGCGCATCAGTTGAAGATCGATTTGGTCAATGGACTGTTTGGCCTTATAGGAACTGTTTTGTTTTCCAACACGTGATGTAAGATGATGGTTATGGATTTTTACAAATGAATAACACTACAAATTTTTGGTCAATTTTACGACACAAACTGTGCGACACAGCTTATCGTCGGACAAAATATACGACGAACACACGACAGTTATACGACACAATAATTCATTTGTCCTTTTATGTGCGACGCATGTTAGTCGCATTTGCGAGGCCATTAAAAAAAAGTGTCGCACAACTATTTTAATTACGTCGAACAACTGACCCCACCATAAAATTTTGCTTGTTTGATAGCCCAAATATGAGTCATACTTACGTCTACTCTACACATTTTTAACTTTAAAATAATTTTTTTTCTTCTATCTCCCTTATTCTCTTCCTATATAGTATGCATTTCTCTCCTCCTGCATCCGTCCGAATTTGATCGCCGAGTACCTTCCACGGCCGTCCACCCATCCAAACTCAATTTTTCAGACGAGCGACTAATGAATCAGCATCCGCCATCCCCAAATTTGAATCGGTATCGCCATCCGCGAGCGACCGACCGACGAATCAGCATCCGCCATCCCCAAATTGTAGATCTAAATTTGAGTCGGTCGACCGAGCGACCGAACGACGCTCGCCTCCGCTCCAAGTTGCCGATGGACCACTCAGTGTCTTTGGTTTCGCTGGTTCAGCACGTGCAATCGGGTGATAGAAGAGTGGTGGCGATGGGCGTCGGGCGACACTGGGAAATGTGAGATTTTTATGTATGTTTTTTTGTACTGCAAATCTGAGCTTAGGTTTCTTATGATTTGTTGAATGGCTGTTGAAATTTAGGAAATTGAATGTCGTTTGGGTCATTTAAGGTTGTTGGTTTTGTACTACGATTTAAGTGTTCTAGGAGGAAATTTATCTATGAGTTTTGATGAGTGAAGTGAATCAATGTTGTCTGATATGTTATAGAGTTGTGTACTTGTGTTACTACTTACTATGCCGTGCTATGCTCCAATCTGACGAGAGTCAGGTCAAGATTCATCTCATTTTTCTTTAAAGGATCCACAAGTATGTTTAGGACGAAATCAGTTTTGATTTTGATTTTTCTATTGCTGTGGTTTATATTGTATATTTGTTCTACAAGCAGTTTGTTCTTTATTTGTTCTACGAGTAGTTTAGACTTTAGACCGAATCAGTTTTGGTTGTATATTTGTTGTTGTTCTACAAGCAGTTTAGGCCGAATTAGTTTTGGCTCGGATCTACCAGCAGTTTTGATCTTTTTCAATTGCTGTGACTTTTCTTCAGTATGTGATTTGTCTATTTTCTGTTCATTTTGATGTATCTGTAACTGTAATCTGTCTAGCGCCTATCAATGTCTTGCTAGAACATATCAAAACAAAGATAAACTATGTGGTTCATGAAGCTATTACAGAGATCAAAGATATCTTTAGGAGGTATCCAAACACGTAAGTGCAATGTGGTACATTGTGAACTTAGTTCAGTTGAAATTGCGACATCTTATTGGTTGTTTGTTCTTCCATGACGACAGCTTTTGATTATATGTTGTTCAGGTATGAATCCATTATTGCTTGGATACTTTGGATGAGCCAGAAGTGAATGTATTAGAGAGTACTGCACATCATCTGCAAAATTATATATCATGCTTACAAGTCTTTTTGTTTTAAGTTAGATTAGTAATTAGCTTCCTAGCTTTGCAGGCATCCATGATTTGGATTATTGGTGAATATGCTGAAAGAATAGACAATGCCGATGAGCTTCTTGAATGCTTTTTGGATAGTTTACTCTCATCAGGATCCAGATTTGAAGGTGTTCTCGATGAGTTCATTTTCTGCTAGGTGATGAATTCAAATTGTTCACCTCTATTTATCACTTGTTCATTTTCCTCCGTGGTGAAAGTAGTTCATTTATCACTTGTTCATTTTCCTCGGTGATAATTAAATTTTTATTTATCACTTGTACAGTTATTGAAATAGATTCGATCCACTCGCCTGATAGAAGCAGAGGAAGCTTTAACAGTGATGAGTTGTTATGGAGGAGCAGCAGTTCGTAGAGGTCGTGCACCGACGATGAGGACATTAGCGAGTACCTCGGACAATTAGTTTAGTATTTCCATTTTTTAGTTGTATTGTATTTTTGGTGATTGAAACAATTTATAAAATATTTTGTTTTGTATATTCGAAATGTTTTGTTAATTTGGTAATATTTTTTTTAAATGTATATTAAAAATGAATAAATTATAAATTAATAGAAAATATGATTATTATAATAGTAGTTGTATTCTTAGTGTCGCACAAACCTCACATGTATGTCGCATACATTGTGCGACACATATGCCTCACTTTTATGACAATGGCGTCGTATGGTTATCAAAAGTGTGTCGCATAAATTGTGCGACAAATGTTAAATAGTTGTGCGACACTATGACGTATTACTGACTTACCAGTGTCGCACACATTGTAACGCAAGGCTGTCGCACACCTCTTGCGACATATGTTTGTGCGACACCATTGCTTTTTGTCGTAGTATCGACGAACGTACGACACTTATTCGATACTTTTGCGTCAAATTTGAGCTGTCGAACAACTCAGCCAAAATTTGTAGTGTAAACAGAATACAAGTTTCCGTCATATAGTTTGACATGCAATTTAGCTTCACATTCACATTTGGTCACTCCTATCAGTCTTTGGGATTGAAAATTTTACTTGTGTCAACAATCATAGGGGTGCCCAAAACTAGACTAGACTGTAAACTCGGGTTCGATCCGGTTTATGATCACCTTTTTGGAAAATGTAGGTCCATCAATCTGATTCAGATCGTGAAATTTTGGCATAGTCCGATCCACGATTCAGTTTTTCAAAAAATTTCGGTCGGACCCGTACTATAAAATTCCTACTCAGTCTGATCCGAAGAATGTGCATTCCCTAAATGGTGTTTCTGTATGAAACCTTGCATGTGGCATAACATATGTTTCAGTGCAAAGGTCTCAACCTATGCCCGTAAGAGAAGAAGAGTTCAAACTTCAATATAACAAGACTTGGTTTAATCTAAGTTTTCTCATGCGCAATGGTAATTTCTAAATCCAAATAAAACCTAATAGAGTGTAAAAATAAATTTCCTATGTCGCGAGTTTTTATAAGGTACAAGTCTAAAGTATAAATATATATTCTTTAGTAGTGACTTACTTCCATTTTTTTCCCGTAGTAATATTTCACTTTTGTTCCGGGGACTATTTTTTGCCCTCTTTGTTTTTGGATAGTCTCACACTTAGGGGATGCAAGCGAAAAACTAGACACCCTACTTTCTAGCAAAAAACTCAGATCACGACTGAAAAACTTTTAATTTAAGCATGTTGATGTTTATTTGTGTTTTATGTCTAGACATATTTCTTATTTAAAAATTATGTAAGTATAGAAAGTATTACCAAAGTTTTAGTGTAATACATTCTTACTTGTGCCATACATATTTCGAAAAATTTCCCAATTTGCTCAAAATTGGAAATTGCATTCCCTTTCTACTCAACTTTCAAATTACATTCCCAATTTACTCACGTTTTATAAGGCGCTGTTACCAACGGCGCCTTAGAGTTAAACCGCTCTTGTGGACGGCGGTTTAAGTCTCGTGGCATAAATACACCCAAAATAAAACTGATTGGGCACAAATTGTGATGTAAGCTTAAACCGCTGTTGGTGACAGCGTCCAACACTTGGCCGCTGTGAACAACAGCGCCTTAGTAAGAAATATATTTTTTTAAAGAGAAACCAAATGCTACAAACACATGCAACCTTCTCTATAAATACAAGCCCCACTCAACTCATGACAACGTCCCGAGCAGCTGGAGGTTTGTCCATCAGGCGGCCAGCATTATTTGAACTTGAAGAAGTTCCTCTTTTTTATGGACTACTTGAGATGATGAGGTTGATGTTGAAGCAGCAGGTAATGATGCACGGCCGTCCCAACCGGTCAGGCGTTGGACGATAGTCTTGAAGTCTTTTGGGTTGGTGTGGATGACCTTCGAAGGGGTTTTGTAAATGATGCGATGCGAGGCTCCGTAGGACGGGAGGAAGGTCGTCGTTGTTGTGGAGAACGTTGTTTTTTTCTTTTGTGGGAGTCTGCTTGTCGGAATTCAAGCTGAGCCGGCGGAGGAGCTGGTTGATGCTCTGTGCTGCTTCTTGTGGATGATCCACTGGTTGGGAATGGCTGTGATGGTTCCATGTTGAGAGGTGAGATGAAGAAGGAAGGAAAAAATGGAGGGAAGGCAGCAAGATGAAGTTGTTTATAAGATGCTCTGTACTTGTAAAATAGGCCAGAAGGGAGGCGCGGCTGACAAAAGGAAAGCTGAAGAACAGAGGCACAAGGAGCAGAAACCGAAGGCCAACGAGAATAAGCCAGTTATGAACGAGTAAACCTTGTCTTTCACAATATGAAGAAGGATGAATAAAATTTGGAACGAGTAACAGCGGTTTGTGAATAACAATATAAAGCGCTGTTGTTCACAGCGGCTAAATATTAGACCGCTGTGGCTAACAGCGGTTTAAGTTTACATGTCAATTTGTGTCCAATCAGCCTTATTTTTTGGCGTATTTATGCCACGAGACTTAAACCGCCGTTCACAAGAGCGGCTTAACTCTAAGGCGCCGTTGGCAACAGTGCCTTAGAAAACGTGAGTAAATTGGGAATGTAATTTGAAAGTTGAGTAGAAAGGGAATGCAATTTCCAATTTTTAGCAAATTGGGAAATTTTTCACATATTTCAAGCTCCTAAATTACCATGTCTTACCCTTTATCTCTTTTGATGTACCTGGCTCAGCCACGACATCTATCATAAATACCTTCTCAATACCCCAATCAAACGGTAATATTTACTGATTCCCTCTGCGTCATTTCTGGCTGGGATGGCAATATTCCCCGTGATCCTTTTCTATGCTTCTGCTAACAGTGCTAGTTGTTTTTCCATCATCTTTTTATGGGTTTCTGCCTACGGTCAGTTAATTCGCGAATTTCTTTAACCGTTTACCTATTGAAGTATTAAAATTTTTCTGATCCTTGGTGAGTTCCATGAGCATTCTTTTAATTGAACCTAGCGCCAAAGGGCGTTGCTGCTGATAGATGATGGATTCCCTGGCTCGTTAGGAAAAATTAGGGTGACGGCGATGGATATTTTGAGGTGAAAAGTGAAGTGCTACATCATCTATCCAAGTTTTTTTGAGTTGTTGGAGAGAGCCTTAACAAATATTTATTTGAAGGAGTTTCACATAATCTTCTCAACAATGAAATCCTACGGGTTTTTAGAGGATAAATTTAAGTTAAATACATTCTCTTTTTCTCTTATTAAAGATGTGCTTAGTCTTGGTTTCTTACTTTGGCTCTAGGTTCCATCTTGATTGTGCACCTTTTCTTAAAAATAGTTTGTACTTTACGTAACTTTTATAGAAGTTTTTATGGTTCGGACAATAGATTAGAAATCACTGTCTGAAATTACACGTTTCTTTTTTTTAATAGTTCCTCTTATTTTTCTTATCATTATTCAGACTAGGGGTGTGAACGCCGAGCCGGATCGATCAAGTGTATGTTTGGCTCGAGCTCGAGTTTGAAGAGCCTAATAAAATATGTGTTCGAGCTCGATTCGATTATTTTTTAAGATATTCGAGCTCGGTTCAATATCTTACTGAGATCGAGCCGTAATCAGGGGCTGATGCAGGCTTTAGGTAATGGGGGCGGTCGCCCCCGGTCGATTTTCGATAATTTACTTAATATTAGGTTAATTAGGCTAATATTTCAATAATTTTTACTGTTCGCCCCCACTCGTTTTGATATTATGCCCCCACTATTAAAACAAAATAAATTTTCAGTTAAACAATTTGATAGTTTATTTTAAAAACGAGTATAATTTAATTGTACAATTTGTGCGTAAACAGTTTAGCTTCGTATAAGAATATACACTTACTCAAAATAAGATTTATTCAATAAATATTAAACAAATAAACCAATTAAAACTTGTAACCAAACATGTATTGGTTCACATTATAGTTAGGTTTAAGTTAAAGACAAACAAACGTGTATTGCGAATTGTGAATCAGAAGTGTAGCTGAATGTTCGATCGAATGTTTGTGACATGTATAATTTTAAAATTAATATTTGCTCTTTGTAATGAGAGCTCTACAGTCTACACCTCCTGCTCCATGTCTCTATCTTTTTTTTTCCTTTAGAAGAAGTAGCCACCTCATGACTATATATTTATCTAAATTTTTATTTATAAATAGTTTTAAAGTGTCTATATTTAGGTCGCCCCCGGTCCAAAAAATTTCTGGATCCGCCACTGGCTGTAATCAAGTTATAAATGAGCTACTCGAGTTAAATTTGAAAAACGAGTTATAAACAAGCCATTATCGAGCTATAAATGAGCCATATAAGAGTTGTTCATTTTTAGCTTGTTTATATGATAAAAGTTAGTTTTTTTATCGAAATATGATAAAAGTTAGTTACTTACTGAATAATCGAGCAATAACCGAGTTTTAAACCAATCTTAATCGAGTAATAGTCGAGCATATAAACAAGCCAAATATAAACGAACCGAGCACCAACTCGTACTCTATTCGTTTAAGATTGAGTTGACCTTTGATCGAGCTTGTTCACATTGGGTTTGCAACTATATCTACTCGTTTACAACCTTGATTCAAGCCGTGTTTGGAAGGTGTGACAGCGAGAGATCTCAAATTGTAATTTCTATGAGGCAAATGACCAAATGAATGCGAGAAATCATCAAACAGTACCTTAATCCGTTAATTTTATAAATGTAAAAGAACCACCATCAACTTCTGAATTTTATATTTGAACCCCTGATATTTCCTTTTATTAAACCGAGAAAGTAAGACCGGCCGACCGACCCGAGCAACGTCTACTGGCGTGGGTATAAAGCCACATTTTTGGCGCTCAGTTTCGTTCATCAGTTCCGAACTGGCGAAGTCGCATCCTTCTCGAGAATGCGTCGGAAGTAGAATTCTAGGGTTTCGTTGCAAGATTGTGATTCCATTTTTTTTTAATCGTTTCGACTCGCGAGAGTTACGACTCAGATTCTAGATCGATTGCCTTTGGGATTTGGCTGAGAATCGATTTCTAGGGTTTCGGATCACATTTTGCTGTTTAACCGTTGTGAAACATGAATAAGCTGGGATTGTACGGACTGAGAGGCTTGGAGCAGTTCAAATCGGCTTCAAGTTCTGGATCTGCTTCAGTGAAGACGTTCTCGATGCCCACACGTCCGTCCTCGGATTCGCTCTCGTCAGGGAGTTTCGCGAACTTGAAGCTCACTGCAGGTTCGCCGTTTCGTGATTTATTTCGGAAGCTTTGTTTTATTTTGTTGATATGGAAATTTCGGGAGGTATTGATGTACTTTGAATTCAACATTTGCAGAGAAATTGGTTAAAGAGCAGGCTACTGTCAAAACTGACTTGGATATTGCTGTATGCTACTTCCTCCATTATCATATTTTCATTTTCAGAGTTATAAATTCATTAGGATCATCAATATCCATCTATGTTGCTGAAGTGTTTATCTATTTTGCACGATCTATGAATTTTTGGAACCTGTTTTGTGGTTGTTCAGGAGCATTAGGTTATTGAAATTTGGAAGGTGTATTTAACTAATTAGTTTTTGACTGCTACAATGTGATGGTAAAATATCAGAGTTCCAAGTTAAAGAAATCAGTGGAGCACATTCACATTTTAGAAGAGAAGCTGCAGATTGCCTTTAATGAGAATGCAAAGCTTAAAGTGAAGCTGAAAGAGGATGAGAAACTGTGGGAAGGTTTGGAGTCAAAACTCACGTCCACAAAGACCTTCTGTGAACAGCTAATGGAAACTTTACAGCAGTTGGCTTCTCAGGTTCAGGAAGGTATTTTCAAGAACTTGCATGATGTGTCAGTATACTATCTCCCAGGATATTGATAATAACTACGTTCCCCTTTCTTCTTCATTTGCTTTTGGATTTCTTTAATTTTTGTGCTAGACCAATTATTTTAAGTTTATTTTAGAGGAATTTTTTTGTCCTGCAGCTGAGAAAGATAAGGAGACATTTCAAGGTATACTGACTGCCAATTTGTCAGACATAGATGAGTTAAGCCACCAAATGAATAGCCTGGCTTTGAAGTTAGAGGATGCACAGCAAACTATTAGTGGGCGTAAGTTTTAAAATTTATAGTATCAATTTACTTTTGTATCTAGGATACAATGTATTCATAATTCGCTATCATCTTTTATTCTCTTACACATTGTTTTATAAACTGCATCTATTTCATGTAACCTGAATAAATTTCTTACTTTCTATTTTTCAACATGATAGGTGACACGGAGTTGAAGGAACTGAAAACCCAAAGTGATGTAAGGGAACAAATTTACAGGGACGAAGCACATAAATATTCCTGTCTCATTGAGGACAAAGGTAAAACGCATGTCTCTTATATGCACCAAGATTTTGTCTATTAGAAACTTTTATAGAAGTGGCATACACAATACCACTGACGAGAATTTCTTCGGTAACTAATTGAAATTGAAACAGTCTCTCGGGAATCAGCTTTTATATCAGTTACTTCGTCATGTATTTCGTATCTATTTGGGTTTGTGTGTTCTATTTTAATTATCTATTATCGAAGTGTTCCACATGCATTTGAATCAGATTCTACAATCAATGAGCTTAAACAAAAAGTACAAGCTGATCAGCTGGATCTCGAGAGCTTGAAGTCCAAAATGGCAGAATGTCATCTCGGGTTGCAGAAAAAGGAGGAAGAACTAAAGAGTTTGACATTGAACCTGGAGAATACGGAAAGAGAAAAGAGTGATAGTCAAGCTAGAAATGAACAGCTGTCAAACAAATTACAGAAGTCACTGGAGGACACGAAAGGCCTGGAGAATTTAGTCCAGCTGTTGGTGGAAAAGTTGGTTGAGCTAGATGAACAGAGTTCCATGCTTCCAAAAAAGCTCTTTGATCTGAATTCAGTGTATAGTCGGTGTTTAAACTTGGTTGAGATGGAACAAGAACTCACTTCCAAGAATGCTGAAAAGGAGTCCAATAAAATTAATGCAGATTTTCTACAGATCAAGTCGGAGAAAGATGCATCAGTGTTGGTCAATAAACAATTAAATGAAAGGGTCATTGAGGTTCAGAGAGCTCAAGATTCTGCAATGATACAACATGCCGAAGAACTTCGTGAAGCAGAGGACAGAATACGGGTATTGGAATCTGAGGTAGGCAAGCTCTGTCAAGAAAAAATTACTTCAGAGTCTTTAGTCAGCAAACTGGAAGAGACTATAACCAATCTATCCAACACTACACTATTATCTGAGAAGAAAACGGTATTCTTTAGACTCGAGTTTCTAATTGATGCGAAGATACACATTTTGTTTAGTACTAAAGTGATATTGATACGTCACAGCAACATCTGATGCAAAGCTTGTCAGAACTTGAGTTGGAAAGCAAAGACGGTTTAGAGAAGTTGCAGCTAGATATTCAAGATAAAGTAGAAAAAATAAGCAGTCTGCAGAAGGAGGTAAGTCAAAGTGAGCAGCAAACTGAACTGATGAAAGAGAAAGTATCACAGCTGCATAGTCTCCTTGAAGAGAAAGAACAACTTATTCTCCAACATAAGGTTGAAGAGAAGGAGCAGGGTGATCAGATCCAACAGGTGAGGGAAACATACTACTCTGTCTTTGTGGCTGTAAATAACACAATCATGAGTCAACTCTTTTCTACAGCTCAAGGCGTCACTTTCTGCCGCTGAAAGTAGACTTGCAGAAGCCAAAAAGCAATATGATGCGATGCTGGAAAGTAAACAGCATGAATTATCTAGGCATTTGAAGGAGATTTGTCAAAAAAATGACCAAGTATCACCTCTTCTTATTCTGATCAATTTTTTACTGATTGAATGAATGTATGTGTGAAAAGTAACACTAACTATTTGGTTAGGCAATTAACGACATCAGGAGGAAGTACGAGGTGGAGAAGCTTGAGATTCTTAATCAAGAGAGAGAGAAGGTAATATAACTTCCTTTTCAGTCATTTGCTTTTGTCATATCTGTGTTTATGTTTGGTGTTTCTTGAGTTATATATCCCTTTCATAGTTCAGTATTATAGTTTTATATATATCTTCTTACAATATTCAGGTAGAAAAATTAGTTGGAGAAACGAAAGACAGATGTGAACAAAAAGTCACTGAATGTAAAAAAGAAGCAGAGCAGAAAGTTGCACATATCCAGGAGGAACACAAAGCACTGGTTAGTTTCCAGCCGTGTTATTTTATTTGTGAAGTACATATCAAATTTCAATTTCTTAATTTTATAAAAGCACTTCATCCGAGTTGTCTGGTCACAAGTTTGTATCCAGTCAGCTGCATCATAATTCATAGATATAGGCGTGATTGGAAACACCAAGGAAAAACGGCATTTGGAAGGGGGAAACTAGAAATACACAAATTTAAAACATATTCTCATTATTAAAAAAAATCTGTAGTCAAGTGTTATCTAAAAAATGATATCCATTTGCTTATGAATGAAACTCATTAGGTCATACATGGTCTACTGTTATTATTGCCTCCTGTAGGTATCCCAATTGCAGCAAGAACACCCGAGGAAGGAATGCAGCCTTAAAGCTAGCCATACTGAAGAATTAAGGCGTATTCAAATTCAGGGCGAAACTGATTTGAAAGAGGTAGCACTCGGTTTCAAACATGGTACTACTGAGCTCAGCTTAAGTAATTTTTACTGTGGCTGAGGATACATATCTTTCCAGAAAACAAAGTTACTACTGAACGAGCATGATGCAGAAGTTAGAGCCCTAAGGAGTGAACATGAGAATGAATGCAAGAGACTTCAAGATGAGTTGGATCTTCAAAAGAGCAAAGTAGGTCTATTTACACTTTTTTACCTACGTTAGTTTTAGGTATTCATGATCATGCTGTGCTTTAGGAAGACAGGCAAAGGGCTTTACTGCAAATGCAGTGGAAAGTGATGAGTAACAACTCTCATGAGGAACAAGAAGTAGATTCGAAGAAGGTAAGAATGCTAAGCCACCACTATTTCTTAGAAAGCTGCACCTCTTAGTGCAAATCTAAATAAACAAATTACAATGCACTTAATCCTGATCTGATTCATTTCTGTATACTTTCAATAACCTTATAACTTTCTTTTCTAATTTTCAAGACCCTATATTGAACCAATGTTGTAGATAAATTTGAATTTTTATCCTGGATGCTTACGGTTAAATGGAGTCATATCAAAGCAGTTGCTGTTATTCATTCATATATACAGGATCAACACCAAGACATATGTGCAACTCAATATCCATGTAACATTTAGCACACCATATCAATGTATATATCATTCTGTTGACCATTCTACCTGCTGGCAAGCGCGTGCAGGATCGCTCAAGGACAACGATGATGAGGAACTCTGTATCTGTGAGAAAAGGTCATCCTGTCATTGTAAGAGCACAGAGCAACTCCAAGGTGAGTTACACCAATAAATACTGCCCGATATCTCGAGAATTATATGTAAGTTAACTGGCTCATGATTATGATTGAATTCTGCATAGGATATATCTTTTGTTGGAGGGACACAGACGCCAATGTCAAACTTGATCAAGAAAGGTGGCATGGTTTCAGGAAATGCAATTAATATCCCTAAGCATAGCCGGAAGGTATTTACCATATTGTATGCAGTCCATAAGATAGTGTAGTGGGTGGATATAGCCCTATATGATATTCAGTTGGGTAACTGTCTCTAAGTATCTGGTTTATTGTATGACAGGTAACTCGCCATGAATATGAAGTTGAGACATCCAATGGACAAACAATTACAAAGAGAAGAAAAACTAAGAGTACGGTTATGTTTGAGGTATAGCTTTTGCAGGAAAGAATTCACTGTAGCGCCAGAAGTACTTGCTAACTGCATAGTCTGACTCTGATATGCTTTCCCTATGGTCCATTAGGATCCAAGGAAACACCGCACGATTAGAACTCCGAGAATAAGGACTCCAAAAGAAATTAAGGTTAGTCGGAATTCGATTATGATGAGCCCCTATGGAGTTGCTCTACCTACCGTTGTTTAATCGATCCTGACTCAGACATGCATTCTGCTGTTCCGCGTGTTAATTTGAAGAAAATGAGGAATATATAGAATTTGTTGCATTACTCTATGCTCACCATCCATTCAAATGGATTGCGCAGGTGATCAAAGGAGGAGCTCAGACACAGCCTTCAAATATCGGTGATCTTTTTACTGAAGGGTCGTTAAATCCTTATGCTGATGACCCATACGCATTTGGTTGAAGGTATGTGCCATCATACATGGTCTTGGGAGGACATTCTATGTTAATGAACAAACCATGCTCTGCCTGTTGGACCAATAACACCTTAATAGTTACAGATAGGGTCCGGTTGATTAGCAAAATAGATCGACGCCATGGTAGACAAGGTATTCAGTATCTCGATTAGATGTTAATCAGTAGCATCTTACCTCACATCTTGCTATCCCAACTCCCTTTGGATGGCAGAATCCATTGGTTGTCTGTTACAGAGAGTTCTGGTATTTCAATCCTACATTTACTTGAAGATTTTGAACTTTTCCACCTCTGCTCTACAAACCAACGTTGTTAGCTGCTTTGTTTGTCCTTTTTGGTTTCTTTGGCTTTGATTTAAGCTTACATTGTGGCCAAACTTGATGTCACTGGCAGACGATGGGGATGGGTGCAGGCGTTTCCTTTCCTGATCAGAGAAGCGATACATAGCTTGTGTTAAACTCAAGGAAGAGGAATGAAGCAGCTTAATCATGTAGCCTGCCTGGTACTGTATGTACAACGAAGCAAAATCCACAGGAGTGAACAGATATAGTAGATGTGTAAATATAAATACAAACTGGAACTGTATGCGTGCTGATCCTATAATCAGAACACTGCAAATAATTGAGGGTAGCCTAAACTTGTGTGTTTCTGTCAAGTCAAGCAGAGCTGATGTAGAACTACACACTTGTGTGTTTCTGTCCATTGTGTCAAATGCAATGTGTTGGAAGTTGAGAATACATTTTAAACATTGTTTTCACATGCTATGTCTATAACAATCGTACGATATCAAACCCCGATGATTTATTCCATGCTGACATCCCAAGACAAGTGGCAACTCTCAATAACAAATCTCGACCTTCATAATTACACAAATATGTATATATTTTTCAGACATTCTTACAGTAGGATCAGCTTATTAGATCATCCAAAATCACAAAAATCAAACTCAAACAAAACCAAACCCTTTCTAGAAGAAGATGAAACATAAAATGATGATAAACAGAACAAGACCTTCTTTGATGATGATGATCACCGTTTCCAGCTTCGACTCCTGGAAAATGGATTGACCGAGCCGACCACCCACGTCTCCTTGGCTACATCGTTCGACAATTTGTACAACTCCGTGTCGTATTCCATCACTACCAGATAGTCCCGCAGCTTCTTCCTCTGCTTCTCCTCTATCTTCTCCTCTTCTACATCTTTTTCTTTTTCTTTTCCTGCCTCCTTGTCTTCTTCTTCATCTTCCACTATCACCTTCCTTCTGTTCTCCAGCCAGCTCTTCGCCGGCGCAGACCTGCACCGCATCAGTAGCAGAGCGTTAGGCGGAGGAGCTTCCGGTTCATTCTCAGTCTCGGCCACGTCCTGATTTTCTTCCAATACCATGAACCAGTTAGAAAACACTGTTCTTGAACTCTTCCCACTCTCGTTAATCTCTTCCTTGTTGTCAGATTTTTTATTCATGTTTTTGTTGTGATTGGCTTTTTCTTCTTCTTCGTCTTCCTCATCGTCGTCGGAGGTCAAGTCGCATTCTGGCATGGCTCCGAAGCACCGAAAGTCAAGCTTAATATTCCTCAAACAAGTCAAAAACTGCATCACCTCTTTCTTTATCCCAAGCGCGTCTCCCCAACTCGCTCTCTTCTTCTCATTCTTGTTTTTCATATGAATCCTTTCCAACTCTTCCATCACTGACTGCCAACTTTTACAGCTCCCACCTGCTGCTGATCTGTGTCGTACCTTGATCTGTCCGGCACATGTCACTTTCGGGGAACTCGGTTCAGAAGCTTCCCTCTTATCTTTATCCCATGAACTAGGGCTCCGAGCCTGCGGCCCGAGCCCTGACCCTAGCCTTGTAGATGGAAGTTTCTTCAATTGCCGCAGTCTAGCCGGACTGCGGATTTGCTTCGGCATGAGAGTTAAGTGAGCTCTGGAGGGAAAGCAGACCAGGAGATCTGCCGGTGGGGCTCCCTGCTGCTTTGGCTGATTGGCTCTTCTGATCATCTCGCCTCTGTTTTTTTTTTTCTGTTTGAAAGAGTGATTTGGGGATTTGGTTTGAGTTGAAACTTGAAACAGGGTTGAAATAAGGAATGTGTAAAATGACAGCTCTTGCCTACCTCTTCTTTTTGCTTTTTTTTTTTGCATTTGATTAATCCAAACATATTATTCTAACCACCACTTCAAATTTAAGATGTTAGTTTATAAATAGTAGATAATCATGTCAATTTCATATCCACATGATCTCCACTCCACTCAAATAATTAATTGTTATGGCATCATTTGAAACACTCTACCATACTTTCTTGTGTCTCATATGAATAATTGTCCATCTAAATTCTATTAGTAAACTATCTGTCTTATTTTAAGTATATCATGATATTACAGTAGATTTTAGACTAATGACCGCGTGTTCTTTTGAACTTACAATTTCTGTATCATAATCAAGTACTTACACCATCCCTCACCATCATTTTTTGAGTCATGAGTGATAATATGAAAAAATGAATTTCCTTCATGATTTAACCGATCATAGAAAATGTTATGAGATGATCAATTTGAAGAGAAAAAAAAGATCATCTCATGACCAAAAATTAGATTTGGTCATGAACCGTGAACAAATTGTAATGCGACACGTGTTTTGCGTAAGAACTTTTTCAGTTAAGATTTTGATCTTGCAACGAATACATCTTATAAATTAAAATTTTAAATAAAATGAAAATAATTACCAATATTCATAATTTTTAATATCTATAAAACAAGATACATTTTGATATATTTTTAATAATTCTTATATTTATGTACTAGAATTTATGTAGCGATGCGAGAAAATGATGATAAACTTTTTGTTTGGTCATGAGTGAGGTACACCTGATCAAAATAGTCATTAGTCAAGACAAATGTTTTGATGATGAAAGAAAAAATAGATGAGTGAGAAGAGTGATATGTTTTTCTTGGTCATTGCGAAGGATGCTCTTAAGTCTTAGATCACAAAGTTAAGTTTTCATTTTGTTCTCCAATTAAATTTATGTTAAGTTAGTAGTAACTTAAGTTCAGTTTTAACTCATATGAATAATTAAGAAGAACAATCAAGACAAATTACAGATTTTCAAAAATGTGAAAAATATAAAAAAGACTGAACTTCTACCATAATTAAAGAGTTTATGTGTGAGACTGTACAATTAAAATTAAATTAAATTCCACACTAGTAAGGGACAAAACCCTAAATTTTGTGGGTTGAATCGTTGACCTTCTGATCATTCGATAAAGATTATGACCGTTAAACGTATACCATCACCCTTTCTGCAAAAGTAAATTTTATATGATTATACATTGGAGTGATGAGAATAGGTTTCATTTCAATGATGATTATTGAATAACAGGGTAAATTTTATATGATTATACATTGGAGTGATGAGAATATGTTTCATTTCAATGATGATTATTGAATAACGGGGTGTAGTTTGATTGAAAGAGTGTTAATATGCTCCTCCACTTTGACAATGAGGGGTTGTAAGATAGACTTCACTTTACACCTTTTATGATGTTATGTCTTGTTTTCTTTTGATATCATTGCTGTTTATTATTATTATGTAAGGAAAAAGATCAAGTGTAAATGTGCAAACCACAAATTGATGAATTATAGTACACTTTCTACGAATTATGTCATATATAATTCGGGAAAGTGGCTTATAAAAATCACGGCATAGTTCGGTAGGAAGTGTATCATAATTCGTCGCTCGTCGATTTGTAGTTTGCGTCAAAAATCAAATTTACACCTGACCTTGATTCTATTATCTAATGTAATTAAAAGCATATATGAATGGTTGAAAGACAAGGTTAAAGATTAAAAAGGAGAAAAGTGTTTTTTTTTAGTGATTGAAAGAGGCACGAGCATTGTTTGCTCATCCAATCATTCTCACAACTTGTAAATGTCTTCCCTCCTTTGCCAGTTAAGTCTCATGTCCTACAACCAATATTTTCCAGCCCTTTCCTTTCTTCAACAGCCACCCAACACACCATTGCTTTCCTTTTGATCTAGTCGATCTCGAAACCCCGTTTAATTAGAAACATATAATTGTATCGTAATTAATACAGTTGCTCAAAAGATGATGAAAGTATTTAAGAAAAAGGGCACTCGATACCGAAAGGTGTGATGAGGAAAGGAGATAAGGCTTGTAGGATGATTTTGGTGATAAGTTGTGGGTTTTTTTAGTTGGGAAGAAGATTGTTAGGATGAATGAGGATGTCATATATAATTTGATGATCAATGAGGAGATATGAGTAGGACCACCAAAAGAGCTTATACCTTAGTCACCACCACCAGGACATCATTGCGTCAAGATTAGGCTTTGTAATTAATGAACTTAAATTATAATTGAATCATCTACTTCTAATTCTAATTTAGTACGAATTGACATGTTCAGATATTAGAATTTTATGGATATTGTTGCCGTACCATTTAATCCTTTATTTGGGTCATGGAAAATACGATGGAAAGAATCAAATGAAAAGTTATTAGGAAAATTGTTCTCTATGGAAAACGACAAGGAAAAGTTTGTATTCAATCTTTTTATCTTTTTTTTTTCAATATTTCCATTGGAAACACGAAAGGGAGGTGTTAATCGCACCCCTCACAAGACAAAAAAATTTGTGGGCCCCATGCCCATTTGACAATTTTACCCCTCTTTACAATCATATTTACATGTTATGCCATTTAATTTTGTATATGTTTTAAAGTTTAATTAAATGCTAATTTAAATTCAATTAAATAATGATTAATATTATAAATTAATTGTACCTAATATAAGTTATTTGTATCATATTTATTTATATTATTATAAATCAAAAAAAATTAAAATTAAAATACAACATGTGCCAAAATTTTAAAAATTATTGTACTTGATTTTTTAAATTTTAATTGAACTTATAATTAGGAGTGAGTGAGTAACTAGTTTTATTTTATTTAGGGCGAATAATAATTTATTTCGTTAGTTTGGATTTAGGACGAATAATAATTGATTGGATAGCTCAACATTAAATTAGATTCAACAAAACATGCAACGGTGCTAAAAATAAATACATAAACAAGTAGACATATTTAATCAATATTTCCTCCAAATTGTGCTCCTGGAGGCCCCATGCTTGTGATTTCCGCCATAAATCAGCTCGTACTTGATATGAGGATGCCCATCCTTTAGCTTCGTACGATGAATGATTCCACCACCATGTTGGTACAGGTGGCACCGGATGATAAGGGTGCAAAAAAAAGTGTGAGTGAGTGACTTGCTACTTATAAGTCTATCCATTATATAGACTACATTATGTACGTTTAAAATTTGAAATCCAAAAAGTTAGTGGGAAATATCAGATTTGACAATACATTACGAAACAAAAATAGACAACTCACTGCCAAGATTCTCTGGCAAAAGCAAATTACACTATTCATAGGTAGTGGACAGAAACAGATTTGACAATACATTACGAAACAAAGATTGACAACTCACTGACTAGATTCTCTGGCAAAAGAAAATTATACTATTCATACATAGTGGACAGAAACAGATTTGACAATACATTACGATAGACAACTCACTGATACATTACGACAAAATAGACAACTCACTGACAAGGTCCATAATTTATTTTTTTGAATTAACAGTAATATCTCATTAATTAATATATATTACATATATTAACTTCTAAATACATGTAAGTTAAAATTATTAACTATAATATATGTAATATATTAATACTAATTTTTAAATATTTTTAAATCATCATTTATAGTATATAATATATATTACATTAATACTAAATTTTAAATATTTTAAAATCATTTGTATATATTAATACGAAATTTTAAATATTTTAAAATCATTTTTTAGAAATTTTAAAATCATTTTTTATAATATATATAATAGGTAGAAGGGTAGAATGAGAAATATACCTGGGCTCCACATGGGAGGTGTGGGGGGGGGGGGGGGGGGGTGTGTGATTAACACCATCATATTTTCCTTCAAAACTTTTTCTATCCCCAAAACTTTCCATGAACCCAACGGGGGTATAAGTGAATGAGAACTTTTGTTATTGGCAAACATATGTAGGGCTGTGGAAGAAAGGAGGATTGAAAGTGAAGCTTTCTTCATGTGCTGAGAAAGTCCCCAGCTATATAAAAAGCAAAAAGGTTGGCAGTGAGTTCATGGAATGTGGTGTGAGATGCTGATCAACTCGATCCACAGGCAACACTATCTTCAGCCAACTTACTGAAACTGTGATGTGGAACCAGTACATAAACATATTCTTACACGCTCACCATTTTTGGATGTGCTATGTTTTCATTTTTTTTTCCTTTTCAAGTTTGGCTTTGGTCTATCCACAATGCTACCTCATCTCCATGTTAAGCTCCATTATACAACACTTTCTCTTTTGTTTCACTCTCCAGACATTTCTTATTCATTTTGAGCACTCATGGATATGACACATGGGAATCAAAGATTTGGGTTCAGATACATGCATAGACTCGCAAACTTTTTCTTTAAAAGAAGAAGAAAAAAATAATAATGGACAAACCTCAGATTCTAACCTTGTACACATTCTATCCTTCTAAGGGCATTTGTACCGCCACAACAATTGAAGACGTTCTGGGCAAAATTGAAAACGTCCGAGGTAGGTGAGCTGCGCAGCAAAGCGTGCGGATGGAGGAGGTGCTGAAAACGTCCGACTGGGCGTGCTAAAGGAGGATGTGCGAGAAAACGTCCGACTTTGGTCCAAGTCCAACACGTGTTTTTTGCCCAACGAATAAAATAAAATTTTCTTTTAATCTGGACAGTTAGATCATATCTAACAGTCCAGATTAAAGGACCGTCATAAATTGCGAATTAAAATAAAAAAAACTGAAAAATTTATTTTGAAAAATTTATCTATAAATTCAGAGTTGGCATCTCTACCAAATCACTTCAATTTTACCCAAAAATCGATCGATCACTCATACAATATTAAATCTAACAAAATTATTATTATTATTTATTTTTTTTATTTTGAGTAGTAATAGGATTAGGAGCGCTCAAATGAGAACACCTCTTTTTTCGAAAACTTGAGAACCCAAATCTCACCTTTAACACTGCATCATCTAGTCATTATGATGATGACACGTGTCTCATGTGCACATTTAAAGTTACATTTAATGCAAAGTCAAACCCACCAAGTTTGACTTCACTTTTTGTGCATGTGTTATATGCAGGTTTAAAAATACATCGTGATCTTATGGTGAGATTTGAGTTCTCGAATTTTAGGGGTTGAAGGCATATGCACCCATGAGTAAGGAAATGTTACGAGAGGACTTCCTCACCTAGCATTTCCTACGAACAAAGCACAAAATTAGGTAGAAAGTTCTCTCACACATGCTCTTTGAGGAAGTACGAGAGAACTTCCTACCTAATTTTGTGCTTTGTTTAAAGGAAATGCTAGGTGAGGAAGTCCTCTCCTAGCATTTCATTGTTCATGGGTGCATATGCCCTCAACCGAGCGCTCCCTGTAATAAGATTTACTCATGTAGAATGTCTCGGGTGCACAGAATGCACAAAAATGCTATTACTTTTTTTATGAATATTAACATAAAGTTCTTTTTGAGAATGCCCTTAAAGAGATATGATGTCCTTAAGAGTACGGATGTTTTAACTACACTTACTAGAGAAAATCGAGGTTTTTTTTCAAAATGACCCATTTCAGTATCAACATATCTAAAATGACCCATTTGAGTTTGTCATTTCAGTTTTGGCCTATTTTTAATGAAACCGGTTCCTCAGGATCCGGTTTTGTGCATTTTTCACAAACCAGAACATGGGGATCCGATTTTCTGCCTTTTTAACAAAACTGGATCACAAGGATCCGGTTTATGTGCAAACAAGAAAATGTGGAGTTTTCTCATTTGCACGCCCTCTCGTTTGCACCTAAAACCAGATCCTGGGGTTTTGGTTTTGTTAAATACGCAGAAAATCGGATCCTGAGATCCGATTTTGTTAAAAACAGGCCAAAACTGAAATGTCAAACTCATTTAGATCATTTTGGATATGTTAAAACTCAAACGTATCATTTTGTTGAAAAAAAACTAGAAAAAAACCCACTCTGAAGTTCATATGGCAATTCTCTCTTAATGAGTTTGATTTGGAGTGCTGTGATCATTGAGGTGGTTTTGATTGATTAAGTTGGGAACGTACTTGGTCCGCCGTCTTGGGTAATCATGAACGGACATCTACCTACTTGGATTAGAGAACTTACATTGAAAAACTAACATAAACTATGCCACTATGGAAGATATCAAGCTATAGATCATCATCATTATTGAGATTTGAGAGAATCAACAGAGGTTTTTCTTTCTTTTTTTTGGATAGGAAATTACACAACTGGTTTAATATAAAGTGTTTATGGAATTGGTGGAAGGGGGTATGTGTATGATTTAGGTGGGTGTGATCTTTAAAAAAGACATTCATGGAGCACTTGGCCTACACACAATGATGCTGCTTATTTAATAATAACAATATTAGTCGTCGTGTGTTATTGATATATGGGAAAACTATTCAATTGCAACATGAGAGCGCTCGGTTAAGAATTCTTAAAAATTTGAGAAACAGATTATCATCATTAGATCATGATACATCTTTAAATTTGTATGTGACACATAACCAAAAAGTAAAATCAAATTTGATGACTTTTTTTGTTTGGGGGGTTACAACATCTCGGGTGTCTCTATAATATACCCCCTTTGTAACCCAAATATCAAAATACACCGCCCAAAACTCAAATATCCAGAATACCCCATTTGAGATAATACCGGTTCCTGAGAAACCGGTATCATACATTTTTTATAATACCGGTGCACGAAAAATCGGAATCATGCATTTTTTTTACAATCCCGGTTACCCAGGAACCGGAATTTTCAAAAAAAGCAGGTGTGTCACATTTCAACGGATATCGATTGGTCCACGTAGGCCACAAACAGAGCCACATAAGCAATTTTTACTCTTAACGTTTCCTCGTGTATCGGGATTGTAAAAAATGCATGATTCAGGTTCCTCGTATACCGGGTTTGTAAAAAATGCATGATACCGGTTCGCCAGGAACCAATATTAACTCAAATGGGGTATTCTGGATATTTGAGTTTCGGACAGTGTATTTTGGAGATATGAGTTTCGAAAGGGGGTAGAATATAGAGAAACTCTAACATCTCATACGAACCAAGTACTACACGAATACATTTTTGTATGTATTACATGAACACTTTTCACTCGGGCACAATCACTAGACTTTGAAGCATGTGCCACGCAAGGCACCTACCCGGATTGATACTTGAATCGTCCACATTGATGCACAAGTCATAAGACATCTCTATCTTTTAACCTCACGATCGAATACGCACCTCCACGATTGACTTTACATTAAGTGCAACTTTAAATATGCACATGGGATACGTGTGAAGATTGAATTCTTCAATTTTTGAAATTTAAAGGATTTCTCATTTGAGCGCTCCTCTATATAGGGTGCAACAACAATCGCACAAATGTGCAAAAATTTGTAGTGAAAATCACACACACGATAAATAAGTAGTGTTACAATGAAGAGCGCTCAAATAAAAATCCCTTTGTGTCTCATTTTATAACTTGAGAGATTATTATTTTCTGACTCACAAATGCCCGATTTTAAACCTTCAAAATTGTGTAATTTTATCATATAAAAAATTGTGTAATTTTATGATCCATCAGTACTAAATAGTCTAACCTTTAAAATTGATGTGCGAAAATTGTGCAATTTAAGTAACTGTAAGATAGTTGTGCGACAATATCAGTGCGACAGTTATGCGGCACTATCTGTGCGTTAGCATGATGCATAGATGCGTTTTTATTTGAGCGCTCCTCATGAGACATAGAAGAGCGTTCGGTTGAGATCCCTTAAAATTTTGAGAACTCAAATCTGACCATTAAATCATGACGCATTTTTAAATCTACATGTTACGCCCTTAAATATGGGGTACATTGTAACTTCGTATATGCTTGGCATATAAAAATAATTTGGACCATGTTTAATTTGAGTTCAGATCTCATGAGTAACAAATTTGGTAAGAAATGTGAAGTAATCACAACCATTCAATTTTTGGTCGAACAATCCTTATTTTTTGGATTTTTTGAATCTTAATATCTATATTATATGTTCGTGAGGGTATTATTGTAAATTTGTATCCATGTAGTTATGAATTTTGTTCTTTAAGTCTACGAATTTTGATCTTTAGGTTTTACTATTTTTACATTACAAATTTTGTTCGTTGTGTCTACGAATTTTGATTCTTTAAGTTTTAGCTTTGTTCTTTAAGCTACGAATTTTGATTAATTTTTATTTCTCACCAAATTTGTTACTTCTCATATGATCTTATCCCTGTTTAATTAATCTTATTTCATGATGGGTTTATTTATTTTAAATATATACAATTTGAATGATTGCAGATTGCAGGCATATACTCAGGGACTGACAAATCAAATCATATTGTTTAGTCCTCATTAAAAAAACAAAATAAATTGGTGCTCCGAACTATCTATATTTTCCAGTGGAATGTCCAAACTATTGATTTTTCTAATCAATGACAAAATAAAAAATATATTGACAAATTTTTGAATACCGAGAACAGTAGCTACACCGTGATCAAATTGCAAACTCAATCATGGAATTTTGTTGAATATAACACGACGATCTCATCATATACTCTTAACGTATTAAATCGTTCTTTCTTCTTTAACACACCAACATACATTTTTATTGTGTCGTTATTAACGAGATGCACATAACTAAGTTCGCAGTTTAATTACGGTTAAGTTATGATGCTCGGTGTTCAAAAATTGATCAATTTATTTTTTATTTTATCTTTGCTTGAAAAAGTTTATAGTTTGAATTTTTAGTTAGAAAATGACGATAATTCAAAGCAGCAATGTGTACTAATCTTGAAGATACATCATACTTTATGAACTCTACACTTATCCTATTCTCACGTATATCTACTTTCTCAGCCTTAAAAACTAATCAGAAACGCAGGGTTGCAATTTCCATGCCCCTACTCATCAGAAATGCCAGGCAGCACCAGAACAAAATAGGCGCCTCTGAGCTACTTGCTGCGCTCCCCTTCGATAACCACACACAACCAACTACATTCCATCCCAACCCAAAGCAAGACATAATCTATTTGAAGCACAAAACTCTGAGTACTGAGTAGAATAGTTCCAATCCATCAAAGCCAAGGTTCCTTCCAACACAGTCGCACAAATAGACCACAGTCCATGCTCTCAAAGGCACATTGGGCTTCTCATCATTCGACAGAATCAATACAACAACACACGCAACAATCTGGATAACCAGTTTCAAGCGAATAATCAGTGTTTGCTCCGCTAAACATGATCAAAAGATCTTCACTTCTCCTCTAGCAGGAAGTGCAAGAATAGCTTCTGGAGAGACAATGGTTTGTCAATCGATCAATTGTTGCCTACTGGCGAATATGATGATCTCCGCTAACCAGCACAGCATCCACCAAAGGCAGAGGCAGCAACTGACATGCAATCCTTTAACAAACCTCACCGTGAATTCCTGCAAGCGCACAAGAGAAAAGTGTAAAAGAAATCATGAGGATTGAATATACAAACCAGGATGATTTTAATCGAAATGAAAATAAGTATCAACCATTTTATGATAGATTATTGACTCGATCGGAAAATCAATGGTTGAGATTATGAATCTCATATGATCTTCTTTGTCATTCCCGGAACAAGAATCATCCTCTGATCCACCTTGCTTCATAATGCCGATGCGATCTACATAAGAGCGCCGCCTCATCTTCTCAATCTTTTTGTTGTGCTGTAGGGGTTTCAATCGAGGACATCGTTAGCAAATTTTATATACTGCTCACTTCAACCCCTATCCATGAAATACGGCGTCGTGTCATTTTTCTCTCTCAATCAAGTTTTTGTCAAAACAATATCAATATAGGTAAGCAATCAAATTAAAGAAGAAACCGATATTTTATTAGTCTAGTATACAAGATACAACGAAAAATTCCAAATGCTTATAAACATTGAAGATTCTCTCCAGAGCTATGAAGTATATATCCTACTTTAATCTAAGCGGAATCGAAATAATAAGACCTGGAGTAGACAGTTATAGCACAGGTAATCAGAATATAATCGAAGATTTTATGAATAACATATACAGTAATATTTAAGATATATGCATAGAAAACAATGGAATAAAAGAGTATAATAACAAACAAGTATATAATATCTTGAATGAGTTTTTAAGATAATTATACAACAAAAATACAATACAAAAGAGCTTTCGGAAAAAGAGTTAACTGAGTTATAAATTAATAATGAAAATCTAACCATGAAATTGGATGAAAAAAAAAATCTGTAATAACATAATTTAAACTATTTCCACATTCCAAGTTTGATGCACATGGAAGGAATATTTGGCACAAAAAACAATCAATTTCAGAAATCTCCTTCCAAAACTCAGACCGTATGAGAGTTCATCATAGACTGGTAATTCACCATCCATTTGGAACTCTAATGCATCACAAATCTCCTCCCTAGGCATCCGGCATATATTACCAGTTGATACTAACTAAGCTAAAGATAAACTAGAGAGAAGAGTGTAAGTTGATACAAACTAAGCTTGATAAAGTATGAAACCAGTTCGTTAGACTTATCAAAAGTCACATGCTAATTGGCTAATTCACTTATTAGTTTCTTGCTGATGATAGGTATATAGCCTGACATACAGAGTTTCTGTTGAAATATTACTTTGAAATCTTGCTAAGATGATAGTTGCAATTTCAAAGTTGCTATTGTTTAAATTGATTTGTTAATAAGCCAAACCTCAGCATGGATCATCATTATGATCCTGCTCTTTAGGACCAGAGGTTGGACTACTCAGAATTTCGATCTTTCACCATCTTCGGTTTTTAGAGCATCTAGTTTTCATTGAAACCGTTCCCCAAACTGTAACTCCTGAACATCCCCTTGACCAACAAGATTCCGCACAAAGCTACAAACAAAATACCGTGTCATAAAAAATATCCCCATTAACACATGGCAAATGTTAACACGGGCATCATCTTCTCCACCAGAGCTTCCTGACCTTCTCTCGAGGTGGCACTGCATTATTGTGCCTTGTGAGTATCTTCTCCATCTCAGGAACCTACAATCAAAAGGTGTTGAGCTTTAACTGAACAATTTCTTTCATACAATTTCAATCAAGGCTTCCTCTCAAAACCCTGGAGATGAAATCAGCAGTGCCCACAAGTCAAAATACATCAAGTTCAAATCTTTGACAAACTAAACTCCTTAGAAAACAAGATAAATAAACCCCACAACAATCTCCTCCTCAGTCCTAAAAATAGCCACATTTTGTTATCGCTAAAAAACATATCGATTTTCTTATAATAATAAAAAACATATCGATTTATGGTTTCTTACCTCTGAGGATGTGAACAGAAACTAGGTCATATCAACTCCGTCCGGTCCCTCCATCCTAACCAGCTGAAGAAGATTTCATAGAGATGATTTTTGTACGACAGCAGTTGGCAATACCGTTCATAGAGGACGCTTAACTATAAACGTCTCTCGAAGTTATGTGACCGTGCAGAGGACGCTTAATTTCATATTTTAGGATCAGATGATTTAGACTAAATACAAACAAAAAAATTTCGGAGTTTTTTTTCGTTGATGGGTGGGGTATTAGGATTCAAAATATTACAATACACGGACACGGTTACTGCAACACGTGGCGTCAAATTCAAAATGTATAAAAAATAGACATGACAGTACACGCCGATATAAATTATATAAAAATATAATTATAATTAAGCATATGCAATTCTTTTGAAATTAAAAACAAATATTCAAACATTAAAGTCACAAGAATGCATAAAAGACTCATAATGCGTTTTCTTGACTATCTTCAAAGAACACACGTAAGGTTGAGTCAGCCGTGTCGGTCGATTGATCCAATTTTTTTTAAAAATTGGTTTAATTGCAAGTGTCGGCCGATCCAGCCGTGTCCAAGTGCCCGAAATAGCAAGTCACCAAAAAATGGGGTGTCCGTGCTTCCGAGCTTGGAGAAGGATCAAATGAGAAATACTCAATTTGGTGAGAAATGAGAAAAAACTGTAGATCGAACGGCCTTGAATTATCCCATTTGCCTGCATATATGTCGCGTTAAATACAATATTATGGGTGTAAGCCTGATTTTGTCCAGCGTAATATTCTCTACTTATTGAGATCCTGTTTTATCGTCCATGTACGCGCAATCAAATTTCTTTTCGTCCTGTTCCGATTGACTGCAGCCTGATGCGCGACATCCCAAATTGTAGGATTCGTAAATTTATAGTCTACGTCGTTTCTGAAATTTGCGTCATTGATGATGCTTTTTTCACGACTCGGGACTACATGTATTGTATATAATGCGTAATTGTCAACTATTATTCGTAACGCACTCAGACTGCATGCATTGCATTTAATGCGTAGTTTTTAACATATATATTCGATTTGTAGCGGACTCAGACTGCATGCATTGCATATAATGCGTAGTTTTCAACATATATATTCGTAGCGGACTCATGCATTGTAATAAATTTACCGATTGGTAAAATATGTAATTTATAATATATAATTCGTACAAATTTTAGTGTGTTTCACTATTTTTTTCTATGCTATCGAACCTTTCATAACATTCGTAGTATGTAACACATAATTCCTAACATCGAACTTGTACTTGGCTAATTTAAATAGTCAAACTATTTGGGAATTGTGTCTTTCACGCTACCTTTAACTTATCTTCATCGGACTCAGAGGTTTTCGGAAGCTTTGGAATCGTACTTCATTCTTTTTCATTGCGCTGCACGTCATAACACCTTATGTCTCCTTGAGTTTCAAGTCTGGTCGTATGATTGGTCTGAGGCACAGATCACGAAGCTTTACCAGCTGTTCACTTTGCTTGATTACAAAGGAGACATTATTCAGCACTTAAAGTAAAGTGTACGAACTTAATGAATAGTGATACATATGCAGTAATACACAAATCATGTATAAGAATATAATATTAATTGTAACTATAGTGAAAAGCTAACACTGTACAAAAAAGGAGCAACATAAATTATAACCCTTGAATAGTTACGCATTTTGATTCAATTACTACGAATATTATCCTATTCATTTTGATTCAATTACTACGATTATTATCCTACAAATAGTGATTCAATTACTACGAATATTATGCTACGAATATTGATTGTGGATGCTACGCATTTTATCGCGCTACCCATAAACGAACTTAGCAAACACCGATTCTTCCAAAATAGTTGACTAGCTTTTAATGTAGTCGACTATAATTGGTTAGCTTCAAACCCTAAAAAATTATTTATTTCAATTCGTAATGGCAGATATCCTAGTGGTGGTCGACTTTTCTCAGGGTTGGGTGCTCCTTGTTCATTTTGTCTGCCATGGTGATGTTAGATCTGAGAGAGTCGCTGAAATTTGCCGATTGAATTTGTAGAACGATTTTTGCGTAGCTGGTTTAGGTCGTGGATTAGGGAAGAAATAATGGGATTTGGGTTTAATTTTAATTTTTGTTTGCCTAATTTTCCCTTAATGACATGGCCATCGTTAAATAATTATGAATTATGAATTTAATCTCGTTTAATTTGAACCCTAAATGTAATAGGATGGAAGGTTGAGATCATTTCTCATTTCTCACCAAATTTAAGGTTCTCTTTGGGATATCAACTCTACTTACTTTACTGTTGCATGACACAATACTTGACCTCTTGACTATTTGTCAAGAGTTCAAGCCACCTGAACAAGAACACTTTCGTATAAATTTGGTTATTTATACTGATTTAAAGTGAAATAAAAAGTATTTTGCACTTTTATAATTGGGGCTTGCACATTTTAGATAAATACAAAAGAGTTTTTTTTTGAAATAGATAAATACAAAAGAGTTGAACTTTCTTTTTAGTTTATAGATCATTTGATTCAAAAAGTAAATATATTCATGAATCCACCAAATAGTAATGAATTCATTTGAGGACTCTTTATTGCACAATAACAAATGACCATTTGATCAAGTGCTTCCTAGATATGATCATATTAAATATTTGTCATCCATCTCTTTTCTAAGTTGAAAAAAATTATAATTCATTTGAGATACATATGAAAATAGAGCACTCAACTCAAAGGCATCCTTCAATCTGGTTGCATCCCTTGTATCCTTTTGTGCATGAAGTGTAAAATGTTTTCGCACATGTTTTGCATTTTTTGCACCTAAAATCATAAAACGGCATTGCAACACATGTTAAATTGCTTGAGGTCAAAACTTTCGCAAGCAAAACGAAGTGCTCTGATCTTAGGCCTCCTCAAATGTCCTGATGGACCTTAAATGCATGTGGATGGCATGAAGTTCAGAACCTAAAATCCGATTTGATCCGAGTTGAAGCCCATATGAAGTCTCGCTCTGTGATTATTGGGTTTGATTAGGGCACTTACATTTGAAGCTCGGTTCAGTCCAAAAGTCCGGTTCGAGTTTAGCCCGAAAGTTCAGTTCGAAAGAAACTCGCTCCGAGTTTATGCTTCATAAACATTATTCTTGATTCTTACGGTATACATCCAGTGGCGGATCCAGGACTGGACCGATGGGGGGGGGGCGGATTTTGTGATGGGGTCCTAAAATTTTTTTTTGATGAATAAGGGTATAGGTTGTATTCGGAAATTTTTTTCCTATATATATATATTCCTATTTGATGATATAAGTTTTTTCTAGTAAAATATCAAAGTTTGAATTCATATAAAGTTCATTGCCGATCTAACTTTGAGATGTCATAGAAGACACGTCGATTACCCTATAAGATCGAGATATATATCATTTGAGAGATAATTTGACGGCCTACAACTCTTCAATTGATATCAAGATATCAATTAGACGTTTAAGCAACCCAAAATATAAGTAAAGTAAGAACGCATAACAAGTGTACATAGTCAATCACATGCAACCTTAACAACTTTAACATATAACAGGTAGACTGAGCACCACTTGAGAAATCAATCACCTTGCGCATGAAGCTGACGATAAGGGCTACAACTTCTATACTTACATCTAGGCACAAGTCTAATGTTAAGGTGACTGAAAACTAAGTCGAAACATGACATATGTTTGAAGTCCGCTAATGATTAGCCAACTTTTTGAAGCTCATAAAGACATCATCCGGTGTCCGTTGAAGATGATCTATGTATTGATAGAAAGCTAATTGAATTTTCTATAACTTTCATGTTTAATTCAAGATGAATTTCGGAGGTTAAGCTGATAAAAACAACGATCAAAGATAGACAATTAGTTGAAATTTGCCGAAATTGGGGGGATTCGAGCCAATCTTCTGAAGCTCATTAAGGCATCATCTGGTGTCCGTTGACCATGATCTATATATGTATAGAAAGCTAACAGAATGTTCTATAACTTTCATGTTTATTTAAAGATGAAATTTGAGGTTAAGCTGTTAAAAACAGTGACCAAAACTAGATGTTTGATTGAAGTTTGCCGAAATCAAGGGGGTCTGAGCCAACTTTCGGAAGCTCATAGAGGCGTCATGCATTGTCCGTTGAAGATGATCTATATATGGATAGAAAGCTAATTGAATGTTCTATAACTTTCATGTTTAATCCGAGATGAAATTAGAAGGTTAATCTTAGAAAAATAGCAACCGAAGATAGGTGTTTAATCACACATCCTTCCTCTTCCCTTTCTTCTTCTTTCCAGTCTTCCTCTTATCCGTCATCTGAGTATCTCTTCTGCAAGCGAACGTGGGGGCGAGCGAGCGAACGTGGGGGCGAGCGAGCGTGGGGGCGAGCGAATGAACGGGGAGCGGGCCAAGGGGCGGAGAGCAGACAAGGCATCAGAATGAACCAAAAACAGGGGATTTTCCGTCGAACGGGGGTCGGCCGCCCCCCCCCCCTTGCATCCGCCAGTGTATACATCCACAACATTAACTAATGTAACATGTTACTAAACTACTATAATTTTTTCATTTATGACATTATAATTCATTTACGATATTCAATCTCATAATTGGTGGTAAGGTGTTGACATGAAACAACACTTTAAGAAAAAGATATTGTCAAATGGTAGCTCATTTACACCAAAAAGGTGATGGTTAAGTTGGTTGAACACTTGCCAAGCATTAGTTCGAACCTCGCCGTGGCTTTTTCTTTTCACAACTTTGTAGATTTTCCTAGTCTCACCCTATGGTGTGTACCTTTCATCCATCCTTAGTGGATGTTTTCCTCTTCCCTTTCCTCTTTCTCTTCTGCGTCCCTTATGTGCGTTTGCAGGTATTATCCTCTCGCGGAGGCGAGTTAATAAGGCCCTTCCATGGCGGTGTGCGGAGACATGCTAAGGTGCTTCCATGGAGCCATGTGTAGATTCGTGGGTTTTCCAAGTAAGAGGTGCCAAGATGGCTTGTGCTTCATCGAGTATTCAAGTTCAAATCCGGATTGGGTGCCCTTTACATGGCTGTGCTTCGAAATATATATGTACCCGATATGTATGAGATGTATTCCTTGATATGTCTGATATAAACCCACTATTAAAAAAATGGTAGCTTATTTACGATCTTCAGTATGATAATGCAATGCATATGAAATTTCTTATGTTCTAAATATGGTTTGGTGTCATTTATTGCATTTTGTATCAGCTCATATGTACAATCAAAAGAAATAAAGATTCAAATATACATACACAAAGTCAACAAGGTGGTGGTTGAATTGGTTGAGCTCCTTGTCTTGTAATGACAAGTCAAGGGTTCAAACCCCACCGGTGGCATAGTATTCTTCCAATTATTGGAAGTGTGATTAGTCTCATTTTTGATGCGGACTTGTGATTAATCCCGCTTATGCGTGAGTTTGTTACTCGTCCCTAGTGGATGCGAGTTGCAACTTGCATGTTATTTGATTGCTTGAGTAGTGGATTACATTCAGAATGATAGAATTTAAAGTCACATGGAGTGTAGAGTTGTGCTTCAGTGGTGATACATTACGCCGAAAGAATAAGAGGGCATATATGCAGAGATGTTTGATGAGACTTGCGCTACAGTGTTGGATATATGATTCCAGGAGATTAGGATATGTAGAGGTGTCTGACGAGACCCGCGCTTCAATTTCTAAAAAAATTGTGCTTGATGATAGCTATGAGCTTAAATACTGTGTACTAAATCTGTTGTACCCATCAATCAAAAAAGATATACATACACAAAGAAGTACAAATGTATTCTTCCTAGTGATGTTAAATGGGAATGTATATGTTATAATGAATTCACTGATTTGCGATCGACGTAAAATTTATTATTTTATAATGATACCAATCACCCTTCAATTAAGCATTAGGATCCATATTTTGTAATGACCTAGAAAAATTGAGTACTTAACAATCGAATATAAAATTAGCCAACATGGGTGGTGGCCTGTTGGTTAAGGAATCCACCTTAAGATGGTTGAATCCTTACGCCCTGGGTTCGAGTCCCGGAGCCACCAACTTTCTTCTTTCCTCTTCCTTTTCCCGCCTCGCGCGTGATGCTTTCTACATCCCTCGTGGATGCCTTTCTCTTCACGCCTCGCACGTGATGTGTTCTTCCTCTATTGTGGAGACCTTCATATTCACGCCTCGCGCGTGATGTGTTCTTCCTTCCTCAAGGAGGTGCTACTCGGTAATAGTGCCCAAGGTGGCCTGAGCTCCAAGTGTCGAAGATGTACCGATGATTTGGGTGAATGTGTGCGGATCCATGGTAAATGTGTCGAAAGTAGGCATGCGCTTCAGAAGTGGAGAGATGTACCAAATGCTTGCGGATCCGATCAAGATGACTTGCTAAGAGCTACAGAGATCAATATATATGTACTAGATGATAAAAGCTCATATGCATTGTAATGTTCCTAGTTGTTGTATCCACCCACTAGCAAAAAAAACAATTGAATATAAAATTAGTTTGAATAATACTTATGAGGCTAGATCTGGTGCAAAGTAAATTTTTGGTACAAAATACAAAATTTGTCAAAATTATTTTATAATTCGTCAAAATTTGAGTCGAAAAATGAAAAAGACGAGCCGAAAAAAAAGACGACATAATTCGTCAGGTATATTTTATAATTCGTTACAAAAAAAAACCCAAAAAATCAAGATTTAATCTCATCCATTCAATCACAAGATCAAGGGCTATGATTAGTTTGTATTTTGTACCAAAATATCAACTTTGTACCTAATTATTTTCCTAATACTTATATATTTTGTGACTCTTTGATTCTCAATTTTTGAATTTCCTTAATTTGGTATACTGACATGAGATAACAAAATTGATAATTGGTTTGTGTTGTTTTTTTTATCTCACTAATACGAAACTCATCTATCGAATGAACATTTTGTTACATGAGTCTCACTCGGGCTATGCCCGGTAAAGCTCAATGCAAGCCCGAGGAAAGTCCAATCCAGCCTAAGCATGATCGAAGTCCATCCAAACATTAGGACCGCTTAAATTCTTCCAAACGCGGCCTGACACGATCCGAAATTAAGCAATGTGTTGGATTTTAGCCTTGTCAAACCTGACCCGATCCTATATAAGCCCAACCCGACCTATTTGGGTAGCCAAACCGAATCTTTAAGCATAATAACAAACAAAGATCCATATTATTAATTTTCAAAGTTCAAACCATTAGTTTGCATATTCTTGAGAAATAATTTAGACTATACAAAAAAGAAAATTTTCAGAATATAAATATTTGATGAATATTATTACATTACCGGTTTAGTTATTTGGAATATATACAATTATTGAAGAATGCATTTACAACATGTTATGGGTTGTACTTAGGCGACCGTGAAAGGGGTCTTAGTCGAGTGTCTTGAATTCTTGACAAATTGTCAACTAGTCATGAGTTCGACGCCTCTGAGTAGCATATTTCTCATCATTTTTGCCCTGAGTGTTGTATCCTGCATGTAGTTGGTGCTGGCTGTAGCCTCGTCTATTTATTCCATGTGCGTGTGGAGGTGCTAAGTCTCAAGTTAATGCTCGTGGGTTCAAGTTAGGGGTGCCTTATAATATGTGCTTGAATGAACGAATTTAAAGTATCAAATCCGGATTGGTGCCGTGCGCGACCCGTGCTCAAAGAGGCTAATATATATATATACCTGATAAAATTGTCATGCAATATGTATAAGTTGTCATCGTATGATGATTCATATGTATGAGATGTAAAAACTCATCATAAAAAACTTCATATCATTACTCCATGACTTCAAATTCAAGTGGTAATAACACCAATAGTTCCACTACCAAATTTAGATTACATTAACAGATTTGGTGCAGAAAAAAGAGTCACTGTAGTTAACCAGATGGATGGATCTCGGATGTCATCAGAAGGTTGATCAAATTGGGAACCATACACCAACCCGAGACTATTTTCAGCCGCAAGAGAATCAAATAGAGAGTTCGAGTGCATAGGATTGTCGTCGTCGAACCGATTGTTGTCTTCAACCAGCATCTGATTATTAAGGGATGAGTTTGAGGGTTGGAAGAGATTCTGATCAAGACCGATATGAGCCTGACCATTGTTGTCGCAGAAAGAGACCATATTGTCCATCAATTGTTGTTCGTTGTCAACACTGGCGGATGCAGGGGGGGGGGGCGGCCGACCCCCCGTTCGACGGAAAATCCCCTGTTTTTGGTTCATTCTGATGCCTTGTCTGCTCCCCGCCCCTTGGCCCGCCCCCCTCCCCCCCCGTTCATTCGCTCGCCCCCACGTTCGCTCGCAGAAGAGATACTCAGATGACGGATAAGAGGAAGACTGGAAAGAAGAAGAAAGGGAAGAGGAAGGATGTGTGATTAAACACCTATCTTCGGTTGCTATTTTTCTAAGATTAACCTTCTAATTTCATCTCGGATTAAACATGAAAGTTATAGAACATTCAATTAGCTTTCTATCCATATATAGATCATCTTCAACGGACAATGCATGACGCCTCTATGAGCTTCCGAAAGTTGGCTCGGACCGCCTTGATTTCGGCAAACTTCAATCAAACATCTAGTTTTGGTCACTGTTTTTAACAGCTTAACCTCAAATTTCATCTTTAAGTAAACATGAAAGTTATAGAACATTCTGTTAGCTTTCTATACATATATAGATCATGTTCAACGGACACCAGATGATGCCTTAATGAGCTTCAGAAGATTGGCTCGAATCCCCCCAATTTCGACAAATTTCAACTAATTGTCTATCTTTGATCGTTGTTTTTATCAGCTTAACCTCCGAAATTCATCTTGCATTAAACATGAAAGTTATAGAAAATTCAATTAGCTTTCTATCAATACATAGATCATCTTCAACGGACACCGGATGATGTCTTTATGAGCTTCAAAAAGTTGGCTAATCATTAGCGGACTTCAAACATATGTCATATTTCGACTTAGTTTTCAGTCACCTTAACATTAGACTTGTGCCTAGATGTAAGTATAGAAGTTGTAGCCCTTATCGTCAGCTTCATGCGCAAGGTGATTGATTTCTCAAGTGGTGCTCAGTCTACCTGTTATATGTTAAAGTTGTTAAGGTTGCATGTGATTGACTATGTACACTTGTTATGCGTTCTTACTTTACTTATATTTTGGGTTGCTTAAACGTCTGATTGATATCTTGATATCAATTGAAGAGTTGTAGGCCGTCAAATTATCTCTCCAATGATATATATCTCGATCTTATAGGGTAATCGACGTGTCTTCTATGACCTCTCAAAGTTAGATCGGCAATGAACTTTATATGAATTCAAATTTTGATATTTTACTAGAAAAAAACTTATATCATCAAATAGGAATATATATATATATATATAGGAAAAAAATTTCCGAATACAACCTATACCCTTATTCATCAAAAAAAAAATTTTAGGACCCATCACAAAGTCCGCCCCCCATCGGTCCAGTCCTGGATCCGCCACTGGTTGTCAAGAACTTCATTTTCACTCACATTAAGGGCATATGGCACCGAAGAGCAATTAGAGGACGTGGAGCAGGTGCAGGGAGGTGGAATTGTGCAGCGGCGGATATGAGGACGTGCGCCAATAGGTGCTGCTCGAGATGGTGCTGGAGCAATTACAAGTGAAGGGTTTGGTTGTGGGCTTTGCTGCTTTAGGGCTGATTTTTAGCCAAAGTTTTCAAGTTTTTTAAAAAAATCAACATTGACCAAAGTTGACTTTGGTTTAATTATGTTGTAACAATAAAAAACGGTCCGTTAATCTGGTCCGTTCATTTGAGCCAAGATCTAATTTGACGGTCCAAATTAATTTTTAACGAAAATATTTACAAAAAATCTGAAAAAATCTAAAAAAATCTTTAAAACATTTATAGATAAAGTCTATAAATACACACTTATTTTAACTCATAACGCATACAAAAATCATCTACATTTCTGTCGATAATCTCTCTACTTCAAATATTTTCATAAATTTCAAAGTTTCATATTCCTAACATGTCTCATTCTTGGTCTATGACCGAAGATGTACAATTGTGCATCTCATATTGTCGACAATCCGTTTATCCAATTTCTGGCAACAAGCAAAAGATTGATAAGTTGTGGCAAAAAATATAACTCCATTTTCATCAAAATTGGATTTCGAATGGCAACCAACCTAGGACGGATTCGAGGTCGCAAGTGTCACTTGCGACTCGATTCTACCAATTGAAGGCAGACTTGATTTATTGGGGTTCTTGTATTTCCTACGCACAAAGAAGTAGGGAATCAATATGCAATTTGCAAGACGAGGTATCTATGCATATATATTTACATATATTGAATTTTGTATTTTGAATTACATTATATAATTGTATCGTTTAATTATTTTATTGGTAGATAAGAAAAGTGCAAACTATGTACGTCTCAAAGAAGGAGTTCTTACATCCATGTTGGGAGGTAGTGAAGGATCATCAAACTTTTGCTCATATCGAAAGTAGTACTCCACCGACTTACACATATGAAGCTAGTCATGTCGCCATTGACGTGTCCCCAAATGTGAGCATTGAAGATCTCAATTTTTCTACCCCTGAAAATCATCCTAGAAATTCATCAAGTCCAGTTAGACCGCCCTGAGTAAAGGCTGCCAAAGAAAAAAAGGGAATACAATCTGCGAGTAAACGCTGAGATGATGCTTCGGAAACCATGGCGACTAACCAAGCAAATTACATAGAATTGCAAATGAAAAAGGGAGATTAAGAAGTAGAAATTCAAAAAGAAGCTATGCGTTTAAAGAGGATGGACGACGAGAAAAAAAATCATGGAAACTAACTCGGAATTTATGAATCCTCTATCAAAAAGGTATTTCTCCAAAAGAAAAGCCATGATCATGCAACAATATGATGACATTGAGGGGCAAGGTACTTTGGGAGAATTTGATGATTGTTATCGTTCAAATCGTAATCTTAACTTTGACGATTATAATAGTTTAGTATTACAATTTGATTATGTAGATTTATCTATGATTTTATTAGAGAAATTTAAATTTAATTGAATAAGAAATAAAATGTTGAAATGGAAACAAAAAACACAACGAAAACTCAAATACATACGAAATTGAAATACATAAACAAAGTTAAGCATATAACTAAAATTGAAATGCATACAACTTTGAAAGACATAAAGAAAATTCAAAGTTCTTCACCGGTTGCCATGACCCAATTATGCTTCACTAGGTCACTTCGAAGTTGTATATGTAAATATGTCGATTGAAGAGTAATAAGACGGTTATGAAATATTTTCGATCGTTCGGCTCTTTCAACTGGATCATGATGAATCCGACTATCATTTGGATCGACTGGCCTATCATACACTGTGAAAGCAATCGATGGGTTGTACAGATCTTCTTCTTCGTGCTCGACAAATTCTTCCTCAATAATTATGTTATGCATGATAATGCAAGCTAACATAATTTTTTTCAAAACACTGAGTCGATGGGTCATACATGCGTGATGAAGTATTGCCCATCCAGATTGTAAATTCCCAAAACACCTTTCCACATCTTTACGATGAGATTCTCGTTTCTTTGCAAATAACTTCTCTGCATTAGTTTGTGGATTAGGACTTGTTTTGACAAAGGAGGAGTACCATGGATAAATACCATCAACTAAATAATAAATGTTGTCGTATGTGCTATCATTGACTTCATACGTGACTCGTTGTGAGATTCTAGCATGGAGAGGGTCGAATATGTGTGATTTGTACAAGACATTGATATCATTCTGGGCTCCAGGCACACCAATGAAATTGTGCCATATCCAGGTATCGTACGAGGCTACTGTCTCTAGAATTATAGTGGGATGACCTTTATGACCTGAATATGAACCTTGCCACGCAGTTGGACAATTTTTCCATTCCCATTGCATGTAATCAATATTGCCGATCATACCAGGAAATCCTCGCTACTCTGCCTTGCGTAGAAGTCTAAATAGCTGCATTTGGAGATCGTATGTAATCATTTTTGTAAAGCTCGATTATTTGTTCACCCAACTTCTTCATACATTTGAGTGTTGTTGACTCACCCATCCTTGTAAGTTCGGCATATTGATCTGCACACGATCCGTATGCCAACATTCATATAACACTGGTCATCTTTTGCTCAAGAAGGAGAACAAGCAATCCGGTGGCATCACATCGTTGATGTCAGAATGTATCATGATTGCAAAGCGTAATTTTGATACGGTTAAACAAGTTAATATTCATCTGGTACCTCTGACGAAAGTCTTGTTGTTGAAAAATAGGACGTTTAACAAAATATTCTTCCTATAAATTCTGTCCTCTAGATTGTCTTTGTCTTTCTCGATTCGGTTGACAACGAGGGGGAGAATCGTCTTCATCACCGAATGTTGCTAGCACGACCGCATCCATGATGAAAGAATTAGTAATTGTATCACTTTCCCCTCGTTGTTGTTGGTACCACCTTCTATTTCTATCGAAATCAAATGGATCCATATTGTTGTTTATGAGTGAATGAGAAGATGATGAAATAATGTGGAATGTGGTGGGAGATGGTGCGAGTATAGAGTAGTTATAGGTCTATGGGGAGCGCTCGGTTGAGAACTTTTAAAAATTCGAGAACTTGAGAACTCAAATCTCACCATTAGATCATGATACATCTTTGAATCTGCATGTGACACATGTCCAAAAAGCAAAGTAAAAAAGGTGGCTTTGATTTTGCATTAAATGCATCTTGGAAAATGTACATGGGACACGTGTCACCACCAAAATGCAACTTGGAAAATAAATCTTGCATTTTGGAAGGTGAAGATTGGGGTCTCAAGTTCTCGAAATTTAAAAGGGTTCTCATTTGAGCGCTCCTTATAGGTCTATTATATATAGAAATTTTGGATTTCATAAATCCAGTCATATACACGTGTCACATAACGATTGGTCTAAAACATTATCAGAATTCTAATCCAATAATTCTAAGGATAGTATACAGATATTGAGATTTTCACAATGTAAATGTATAACGTGTCACACGCAGATTAGGTAAAAATGTGATCGGAAATCTCGATTAATTTATTTAGTTATAATTAATTTTTTAAAATAAAAAATAATAATATTTTATTTGATTAATAGTTCATGGAGGTGTTCAACTTTTAAACTGGTGCATAAATTACAGATCAAGGATGTACTGCTTGTCTAGGAGGTGCTGATTGAGCACCTTCTCCATTTGCAAAGGTGATAAATGGGTGCGAATGCCCTAATTGAACCAGGCTGCACGTAGCCAATCACCTTGAACTTACGATTAAATGAGCCATTTCTGTAATGGCAAGCAAACTGATGAATCTTTGAAAGTCTTGTCGAAAAAGCCCAGTCTCGAGTCACTATAAGGGCAATGAAGGCTGGCACATGTATAAATTGTATGACCAATCTGAGATTTTCTTTTGAGGGATAAGTCTATATAAGTGCCCGCTAAAACTTTTTGTACCGAAGTTGGATCCGAAGACATTCATATCGTCAGATTTCAGCTTGTATACAGTAGTTTCTTGTACTTAGCTTCTGGACCGAACGCTTAAGATAACTCGTCATCCAGGATAGACAGCATGTGCTTGAAATCAGAGAATACAACTAATTTTGTTGTTGGGTTCTCGTTTCTTGACGCTGACATCACGCTGAGTAGTGTAGAAACTTTCGCCGAGGAATGATGATAGTTGCCCCCGAGGACCAACAATCCTGCAACCACATAGGAGAAAACTGAAAGAAATAATTAGGATTGAATAAACAAATCGAGAAGATTTCAATCGAAATTACAATTAAGAATGAACCTCTTTTCAGATAGATTATTGACTCGATCAACAAATCAATAGTTGAAACCGTTAATCTTGTACGATCTTCTTTAGTTTACCCTGAGCATGAGTCACCCTCCAATCCTTGCTTCATGATCCTGATGCCTTCTACAAAAGACCGTTGCCGCCTCATCTTCTTAATCTTTTAGTTGTGTTGTAGGGTTTCAATCTAGGAAGACATAGCTAGCGAATTTATATATTGCTCACTTTACGAGGGACGACGTCGTACCATTTTTCTCCCTCAATTAACATTTCGTCTAAATAATATCATCATAGGTAAGAAATCAAATTAGAAGAAAAAGATACTTTGTTACTCTAATATGAATTCTTCGTTCTCATTATAAAGGAAATGATCAGGTGCAAACTATAAAATTTGTCAAAGGTGACCTATAATTCGTCGCTAAAAAATCAACTATATGACGTAAGATTTAATCACATTCGTACAAATGACCAAATCAGTGACTATCATTTATCTATATTTTTTACAAAAAAAAAGGAAGTTTGCACTGGATCGTTTGTTCTTATTATGATAATAATTTTCGAGAAAAGATCACATGAGAACATTAAGTTACCATGAGAAATGAGAACAAATATTAACCATTAGATTGATAATCTAATGGTTGTTAATTAACACTAATTTAATCTCTCAATTTCGATTTATACATATATTAAAGGGTAAATTAGTCATCTTCCAATTCTTCTCTCTCCTCTATCAGACTCTCTCTCTCCGATCAATCCAGATCAGAGAACCCTAAAAAGTAAAATCGCGTTTTGATTTGCGAATCGGAAGATGGTGTACCTCGTTGTTTCCGCCATTTCTGATTTCGCATGTTCATTTGAATCCAATTTCGCCATTTGGGTTGCCATCTTCCGCCGCTGAACATACCCGATGGCAGCAACCTCATTGCAGTTCTGCACCGTCAGATCCGGCTTCGAAAATTCGTCGATTTCAACACCCTTGCATCAATTTCCATCTTCATTCAACTCCCAAAGAGGATGATAAGGAGGAGTTGGAATCGGTGTTGAAAACATTAGAGGCGTTTCCGCCAATTGTTTTCGCGGGGGAGGCGAGGAGTCTGGAGGAGAAATTGGGGGAAGCTGCTATTGGGAATGCGTTTTTGCTTCAAGGTGGGGACTGTGCTGAGAGCTTCAAGTAGTTTAATGCGATTAATATCCGAGATACGTTCAGGATTCTGCTACTGATGGGTGTTGTTCTGATGTTTGGTGGCCAAATGCCTGTTATTAAGGTAAGGGGATTGTTTTTTATTAATGGAATTTGTGGATGTTGTAGTTTCTGCCTTGCTGAAATTGTTTATGTTGTTGATCATGTGGTGATAATATTGGACAAGGATCATACACTGTAATTGTTTGTCGTCTTGTTTGTGAGAGGATGAATTAGGGAGTTTTTTTATTCCAGGATTATCAAGCCATGGTTGCACAACTTGAGCACCAGTCAGCAGAGGATGGTCGGATGAATGCGGGTGATTTTAATGAGGTTTTCTATAGTTGGGAAACAAGAGGATGCGGTAAAGAGAAGAAGGGAGTAGAATGAGGATGTTCAGAGAAGTGGCTGACAACTGTGTGGATTTAAAGGATACATACAGCAATAGAAGATGTTGGTGGTGTTTTTCGTAGCAATTATATTCGTATCAACTATATATAATATTCGTAGCAATTACTTTATGTACAAATCATTGTTCGTACAAACAGCAATTTCTTGACCTTTTCTTGGGCTTCCACCAATTTCTGAGATATAAGAATAAACTGTTAGAGCAATATGAAACAATATGCACTATATGTAAGCTGCAATTCAATACGAAAGATAAAACTGCTACTACGAAAGATAAAACTGTTACTACGAAAGATAAAACTGATACTACGAAAGATAAAACTGATACTACAGACAATAAAACTATTACTACGAACAATAAAACTGATACTACGAACAAAAAAGGCATCTTACTACGAATAATGTGTAGGAGTAATTACTCTGGCGTTGATAACACAGAATAGACTCTGGCTTTGATAACACAGAATTCGCGACAGCAACTGAATGCTTTTCAGAAAGAATCAAATGCTTTACCTACTTCACATGCATGGTACCCACAGAAATTCTCAGAATTTATTGATAACACAGAATAGTTAAAAGGCATTGGCTGCAGCAACTGAATGCTTTCCATAAGAATACTATGTTAATTAGTTCTACTCACATGATAACAAGGAATTCTTTATAAGCACAAGTTCTGTTCCATGTCAACATCTTCCTACCACATAGGCCAACCATAAATTTGGATGGCATCACAGCCATCAATAGATCTGGATGAATACTGCATCATTAAGCTTCATTTAACTTCCTGGAAACTGAGAAGACAGAATACTCAATCAAGGGACCAAAGCTGTTAATACTTCATTTAACCCCACTACAAATAATAAGGCATGTTACTACGAATAATCTGTGTGACACTACAAATAATAAGACATCCTACTACGAATAATGTCTGTATTCAGTACGAATAATAATATGAATCACTGTGTAGGACAACTCCGATTAATACCCGCATCCTACTACGAATAATGGCTATATTTAATACGAACAATAATACGAAACTCGATTGAACACCACTACGAGTAATAAGGCATCCTACTACGATTAATGGCTTTGTTTAATACGAACAATAATTACTCATTTTCAGTCGACTTGAAACCCTAATAATAAATTTGACGACTTCCGAATACGCTTACCGTCAGTCATGGCGCCGTCGGCCGTCGTAGAAGTTGCGCCTGTCGTCGGTCGTCCGTTGCTGTTGTCTGTCGCCGGTAGTGTGCCGTAGGTCGTAAGTCTTCCGTCGCCTGTCGTCGTCGTCTGCCGTCCGTCGTCGGTCGTTGGTCGTAGTCGTCGGTCGTTCTGGAGTAGAAGTTGTCAGTCGTCGGTCGATACGAATTCGAGTTCGTATTCGTATTGAAATTCGAATTAGGTTAGGTTAGGCGAAATTAACGGGATTGAAATTTATTTATCCGATTATGATCCGATTTTACCCTTCTAAGCCATAATTAGTCTTTTAATTCAATTTTTATACGAATAATAGGGTTAATTTTAGCCACAGATTATATTAATTACATGATCTGGACTAGTTCTCATTTCTCATGGTAATTGGCCTTCTCACGGAAATTGGACTCATAATTTTCAACCGATTTCTCACCGTGGTTCAATGCCTTCTTATTTACCATTTATTGGGTCATGCAGCCAAAACACAGCCCACTATGAAATAAAAGCCCAATCCCCATGAGTCGTAGTGTCTTATCGCAGTTGATGACGTCACCCAAATTATCAGCGTTTCAAATTTTGGGGACATCTTGCAAAAGACGAAGAAATCGGTGAGCGAGGATCATGCCGGAAGAGAAAAGTCCGACGGTGAACGATACCGCTAAAGAGAACGGGTGCATCATGACGGCGGCGCAGTTTCAAAACTGGAAAGCTCGGAAGGTTTTTGAATCGTTAGAAATATGGGATTTCGTTTATTGTATGCAATCGTCGCTTGTTTGATTTTCTCCGTTACATGGGAAAATTAGGGCTGACCTGCTTAATACCTTGTTCTGTAACACGGTAAATTAGGTTAATTTAGGTCTCAACATTTGAACGAGGGTCAAAATGTGCATATAACGCTTACCCTACTTGACCCTTACTCACCCAGCCCTGTCACTTACTCTATATGTACGTAAGGGTCACACAAAAAAAAAGAGAGAAGAAGATCATATCCTGATCACCCCTTTCCATAGTCTGTTTTATTTCTTGCCCTATAATTATCAATTATATTTTGTATTTCTAAATTACGCTTAAACAGACCATATTTTACCCAAATATGACCCTGTCCATGGGTTACCCACCAGGTATAGAAAAACCGCCCTGCCCATTGCCGACCCTCGATAAATTGATGCCTTGTTGATTTCTTATAACATGGTGATTTCATGATTGCTGCTATAGAGACTATAACAAAAATGTTTAGGTCAGTGTTAGGTACTTGGAATAGTGAGAAATTTAGGAATCAATATTCAGTTGTAATGTGCGATTATGATAGGAAAGAGTAAAAGTATAATAAAAGTTTAGCAGCCAATAAATATCAAATTTCTGTAACTCTTTGTCCTTTTCTTCTTCATCGTCTTGGTGTTCTTCTCTTCTTAACACTAGCATCATCTTCCACTTGTTATCTCATTCTGTTCATATTTATTATACTCCTCAGTCCTCATCTCTGTTCTTCATCTTATCAAAGCTCCTCCAGTCGGCTGTTTGTGATATATGTATCGTATCATCAAGCTTGTGAATTCTTCTAGAAGTTTAAAGTGTTGAGCTAAGGATATTTAAAATTAAGAAGTTTCCCTTCTGGGGCTTGACAAGATAAATCTTATATTCACTTTTAATTTTTCACTATGAAGAGCATTGACAACTTTATAAGAGGTTATGAAGCTTGATACCATTTTGCATGCTTCATTGTTTCTCATATGTCATGTTATTACTTTCCACATTTTTTCTTGTCAGCTACTCGTTTCGTTATTAAAAAGAATACCGACATGTTTTTCCTTAACAGATGTTTTTGTGGGTCATGAAAACTTTGGTGTTTGGTGGACATTTATCATTGATGATTTGTGTGGAGTTTTTATTTTGGATTGTGCTTGACTTTTATAGTGAACAAACTGTCGTGTGTGCTTTTGAATTCAGGATCCACAAGTGCTATATGTATAAATGATGAGGTTTAATTTTTGTGATGATTGGGTATGTCATCAAATATGTACAAGAGATTTACAAGTAGTGGCTATGTTTTCATAGAATACGATGTATTGGCAGAACTTTGCATCTCAAGTGTAGCCATTTGTGTAACTACGTTTATATGCATTCTGAATAGGTATGACTGATTTTATTTACAAGGCTCCTCAGAGAATTATATCTGTTTTTTTAATAGTGTGATGTGACACGTTTCTTGTATAGTCGTTAAAGATCAATTTTTCACCTGAATATAAGGTATTGAATATTGATGGATTACCTTTGAATATTTTGATTAACGCCAGAATTATATGATAACGATAACGCTGTTTCACAAAATAATATTAATTGGAATGGTAGAGCCAGACCACTTTTCCAGTTTATTAATAAGTTTGTTTTGCAGGATGCTGATGCGTCAGCTAGAAAGGCTGAAGCGGCTAGGAAGCGAGCGGAAGACTTAGCTGCAGGATATGTACAAATGAATGGCAGGGAACTCTTCTTACACGAACCATGGGTATTTGACAATGAAAGATTCTGAAGGTTTGCTTCTAGTGGACTCTTCAATGTGTTATGTAAGACTGTTATTAGTCCTCGAATCCATTACCTATGATACTTGTAACTCTGTGTCTGCGTTGATGTTCTTCTCTTGTTAATTGTTCTTCCACACGGCTACTCAGAAGTTATCCTAATCAATAAATTTGGCACTTTATTTTAAGATGAAAAAGCTTTGGAAATTCTTTATTGCATTTTACTGTGATTAATTCGAAATTTAAATCATAATTTATCTTCCATTATCTAAACTTAAAACACATTATACGTTCCACACACAAAAAAACAAGTGGCTGCATATAGGTTTCATACTCCAATGGCTAAATTTTTTTTTTTGATAGGCAGTGGCTACAACTTCTAACCATCAGTATGCTTCAAAAAGTGGTATTGAAAACATATTCAATTTATAAAAAATAAAAAATAAAGGAAAATATGATCAGTGATGAACATCAGGAAAATTCCAACGTTGAATGAGTATACAGAACAACGGATATGAGTAAGTTTCAGATTTCATATTTATTTTATATATTTTTGAATTTATGATCATAGATAATTTAAAATTTGAAAGATAGATAAGGTAATTGGCGGCACAATAAATGCTAAACGTATATATTAAATGACAAAAGAATAGCAGCTGATTGTTGGGACAATAAATGCTTAATAAGAATTGAATATTTGATGATTCAACTTCCACATGGCTATCATCTCACCGTCTAACTAGACAGAGTTAATGACCTATGGGTCAACATATCATTTGTCTTTTTTTGTCTTCTACAAAAAAAAATGTAGCAGTTGTCTTTTTGTGTGTGTGTGGCAAGTCTAAATGTAGCAGTTGTCGTTTGATCTTTTCCATGCATTAATGTTAGCTTTATCCAAAACCTTATTTCTTTCCTGAATTAATAATTTGTCATTTATTGATACATGGCGGAGGTAAGATTTAAATCTATATACGGTTAATTTTTTTTGGGGTTTGAAATTTAATGATGCAGCAATTACGACCTAGGGTTTGTGGAAATATGTGTTTATAATAAGGTATGAAGAAAATGGCAGTGCGCTCCATTTGAGACTTAAATTTGAGCATGGAGAACACCTCGAAATGTGTTGATAAAATTAGATTAAAATACCTTGCATTGAGAGGTATGAAATCGAACGTGGAAATGCCAAAATTGGATTTGTATCGAATGAGAAATAAATGCTCAAAGTTGGACTAAAACTATTAAAAATAAGTTGTTGATAAGAATGAATGAGTGGATAGTGGATTGTGGATTGATTTCACTTAAGTGAAAACCCATTGTCCCACATTGGAAGCCATATGAAAAGATTATATGTTTATATATTATCATGTTTCTTACACTTGGTTAGATGTTACGCAGAGAGGTTCTCTCTAGGCGCACGGGTGCGCATGGGGAAAATCACATCCGGCTCGACAAAGTCGGATTTGGCTTTCAATGTGTACACGTCGTACGGAACACGAATGTCGCATCGATTGAGTCCACTTGGCGCAGTTCGGTTTTGCAGAATTTGATTTTCATTTTGGCATTAAATTAAGTCAACATAGACCAAGTCTTCTTCGTAGTGGGTTGTTGGCCTGTTCTTATCTTCTTGTGAAGTTACGGTAGTTCCCGGTCTTTCGTCACGTCGTGATAAGTTTGTGGTCAGTTCATCACTTCGTGGGAAGGTGCAACAGTTCCACTTTGGGGGGGGGGGGGGGGGGTATATTGGAGTTCGTAACAATAGTCCTCCTCTCGGTTTCTACACTTTCGTTTTCCAGTCGTGATAGTTGAAGGGCAGAATAAGTTCGATCAGCAAGACCGTGGTGCACAGAGCGCTTGTTGATATTATTTTATCCCGGGAAGCATATTGCCGGTAATATCAAGCACTACGGGCGTCAATTCTGCTTTAAGGACAGCGTCCAGGACGTGACTGAATCAATTACGGGTTGTTGTCCTTTAATTATTTCGTTCACCTCATTCATGTTCTAATATCAGTAGCTTCAATACTGCATGTGTATTCAAATTATTGCCAACAATCTTAAAGCATAATTGTTTATTGTTCAGTTCTGAATATTATTTGAAGTTACTAACAGATCTGTCTGTTGTGGACATGTTTGAAAACAATCAATCAATGAACATGGATGATTGACGCGCATTTTTATAAAATAGTTGTGGTCACTTGGTTAGCCATTAGTCCCCACAAAAGGGAACTGAACTTTAGCGTTTGAATTCCTACCCATTCTGTAATTGACTGGAAATCAAATTGTTTGCAGATTAAACAGTTGGCTTGTACTAGTACTGTTGGAGTATGAGCTCCACCTGTTTTGATAATGACAAACATTCTGCTGATGTGTTACTTGAGCATGCAGGTTGATGCACATGTACTCTGGAAGTAACGTTCCCTCAGTTTGTAACTGGAGGGAGAGAATATCGGTCTAGATATTCTGGAAGATCTTGAAGTTCCCAAAGATCTCGTGATCCAGCTGGATGTGGCGTGTATGAAGTTGGAATCTCGGATTTGGCACTCCTACAAGTTAGGCAACCGCCATGAAGAAAATATCACAAAAGATATGAAATATCTTGGAGTATATTTGGATAAGAGATTCGGTCAATATTTAATGAATAAATATATTTGAAATATCCAACAAGAATATCACGGGATATTCTTGTTTAAGATTTGTTGACAATAGTATGGGATATTCTCAACAAATTAGGAAAGATATTCAGATATTTTCGGAAGATATTCTCTTTGAATATCTAGGGTTTCCTCGTGGAGAAGACATTTATAAATAGGAAGCTACGACCTCCATTCTGATGCGTTTTTCAGAGGAATTACTGGAGCTAAAGTTTCTTGCAAAACTGAAGCTGCTGATTGCTGAAGGAAGGTCGACTCAGCTGAGGCGCACCAGTGAGGGAACGGACGTAGAAAATCGGTACTAGTGAAAGATAGCGACTTGGATTTGCAGTGCGGACAACAATTGAGGTAACTACAACTAAGGTTCGTCCAAAAAGAAGGCACCTCATTGTAACCAATATCTATTAATACAAGGCGCTATTCTGAAATCCTTCTAGTCACGCTAGAAGGTAGTGGGTTTTCTTCAGTATTCGTTTGAGTACTGAAGTTTCCAGTTTCCACTATAAGTCACTGTACACTTTATATTTTATGTGTTTAATTTTATTCCACTGTTTTACCCTGACAAGGAATGTTACTTGCCAGGTCGCTAACCACGATCCAACAAGTACCATCTGTGTTGCCCACTTCAGAGACTTTGACCCACCCAATTGGTCGGGACAAGCTGTGGCTCACCGTGGTATCCTACTGATAGATAACAAGCAGTAGAAAGCATCTTTCACAAGCATCATTGGCTCATTTTCATATATATTTTTAGTTTATTCAAACACAATCCCAGTGACGGTCTCGAACTTTTGACGCTCGTAAGCCTTGTGATGAGATTAACAGCGAAGTCTGTATATGTATATTCTTTTTACTTCAATGTATATTTTGTCCCGGGAACTAATTTCTTAAACTAATTTTGTAAACTGAACGTGTGATATGAATGAGTTAAAAGTTCATGTTTCTTAAATTAATTTTTGCAAACTAAACGTGTAAAGTTTAAATTTCTGAATATTGAAAAATAATTATAACGGTGTTAGTTTATATTTGCATATTAGTCCAAAAATAAGTAAATTATAAAAGTCCGGTACTAAATTTGAAATACGGTGGTAGTCTAGACTATGTTTTTGCAAATTTCCCTAAATTTATTTATGTAATGCAAAACCTCAAATTTATTTTTTGAATTTCATGGATATAATATCTAATTGAGGCGCATTCTTTTTTAATAAAAAAAGAAAAGAAAAGAAGGTGATTTTGAATTTGAAAACGGTAATCCAATAAAAACACACTGCGCATGTGTCGTCGAATTTGAAAACGGTTATTCAAAGCCGAAGAGTACTGGGGAAGGTGAAAAAGACATTATGTGAAAATGGGTCTCAAAATATTTGTGTGGCCGAAAAACTTGGAAGGGGAGGAAAAACGGCATGGATACACATGTTTGTTTCAAAAACTGTCTGTCAACATCTGTTTGACTAGGTCCCGTTTTACTGAATTAATAGATTTGTTAAACTGCAAAGATTGTGAGTAAATTTTGAGGAATTTGGGGTGAGGAGGAGATATTTTGATTAAGATTTAAGAACATCATTAAGTGCACTGGACAACAAGTCCTTGCTGAATATCTAAAGGCCTTTTTATGGAATATCTAAAGGCTTTTCAGGTGTTTAAAATTTTCAGAAGATGCATTCATGTATCAAAAATAAAAAATTCATAAGATTAATAAGTGAAAGTAATTGATGATTAGGGTTCATTATAGAAATACAGGGGAGAGTTTGAAAAGTGGTCCCGAACTATCAATGCTTTTCAAGTTAAGGCGCGAACTACCAATTTTTCTAATTATGTGGCAAAATCAGAAATTTCGTTAAAATTAACGGAATGAGTTAATTCCGTTGTTCAACTTTATTTGACTATGTTTAAAATGATAATTAAGTACTTTTTTAATTTAATTTATATATCTTGCATTTTAAGAGTGCGGTTCAGGTACAAACCACTCTTATATATAAAAACTACAAACCAAATTTCAAGCTGACACGTGACCAAATTTGTCGAAACCTCGGATATAACACGAAGGGGTATTATGGTCATTTCACATATTTCGATATGGTCAGACTTAAACAATCAGACATAATAAAAGGAATGATAAGACTTAAAACATACAAAGATCAAACTTAAACTATTATTGTAGCAATGATCAGACTTGAAACAGAATGATCAGACTTAAAAAAGACAATGATCAGACTTAAAAAAGGAATGATCAGACTTAAACTATATTGTAGCAATGATCAGACTTAAAACAGGAATGATCAGTCTTAAAAAACACAATGGTCGTCAATAAAAAAAATACAATGACCAGACTTAAAAAAAGGAATGATCAGACTTAAACTATTACTGTAGCAATGATCAAACTTAAAACAGGAATGATCAGAATTAAAAAAATACAATGATCAGACTTAAAAAAGGAATGATCAGACTTAAACTATTACTGTAGCAATGATCAGACTTAAAATAGGAATGATCAGACTTAAAAAATACAATGATCAGACTTAAAAAAGGAATGATCAGACTTAAACATACAATGATCAGACTTAACTATTATTGTAGCAATTATCAGACTTAAAACAGGAATGATCAGACTTAAAAAAATACAATGATCAGACTTAAAAAATGAATGACTAGACTTAAACTATTACTGTAGCAATGATCAGACTTAAAGCAGGAATGATCAGACTTAAAAAATACAATGATCAGACTTAAAAAAGGAATGATACTTCAACATACAATGATCAGACTTAACTATTACTGTAGCAATTATCAGACTTAAAATAGGAATGATCAGACTTAAAAAATACAATGATCAGACTTGAAAAAGGAATGATCAGACTTAAACATACAATGATCAGATTTAAACTATTACTGTAGCAATGATCAGACTTAAAACAGAAATGATCAGATTTAAACTATTACTGTAGCAATTTTTAGGACGATTATACCCTCGCATCTGTTATGTATTTTCAAATATGTCCGTTTTAATTTTTTTATTTACAAAAAGCACCCCGAATTCCGATTGATCGAAATAGACACGTGACAATATTTTATTAGGTTTTTAGTATTTATTTATAAATTTGGTTTGTATTTGATCCGTTTCCTTAATACTAAAGCTTCAACTTTTAATTTTATTGTAATTTTATAAGTTTTTTTAATCTCATATTGGAGTGAGTATCATTTTTAAGATAATTAATTGCGATGTCACTATTCACCATGTAACTTGCATCAATAAGAAATTAATTATTATTTTCTTAGTTCATGTTCATTAGAGAATGACTTCAAAAAGGAATATAAATTTTTTATTGAGGGAAGAAAAACATAATTTAGTTTCTATTCATACATATTATATTATAAATTATGACACCACGATTAATAATTTATAATAATATTCACTCGTAGAATGAGATTTAAAGAAAATCAAAAAATTATAATATGTTATAATAATATGATTTTATGAATTCACACTTAACATTTGGTTACACTCAATTAGATCACTCCATTATACCTCTATTTTATTTGTGTTAAAGGATCATGTCCTTTCATTTGTCTCATGTAATCCTATAAATAGGTGCCTATCTAAAGAAGAAATAAGAAGGAGAATACAATTCTCATACACATTTCTATCATTTTTTGTTTCTTCCCCATTATATTACAACATAATAAAATTAATAGTTGAAAATTATGTGAGACATAAATTAAATTTTAAAAGTTATTTAATTGTTTAATCATTGGTTAAACCAAATTGACTAACGGGGTTAACTCCATTTGTTACTTTAACGAAATTTTTGATTCCGCCGCCTAATTGAAAATTTTGGTAGTTCGCGCCTACCTTGAGAAAACAACGGTAGTTCAGGATTCTTTTTTTTGTACTTTACCCAAAAATCTATATAGCAACGTGTCAACATCTCTCTTTATGTCTCCTCGAAAAATCTCTCGTTTCGTCCGGAACCCTCGAGAAGCTTTCTCTCCGTCAGTTCTCTACCATCGGCAGGCGCCGACTTTCGTTTTTCCTCCGGCTGATTTTGGCTGTCGCCCCCACCGTGCCCGAGCTCCGAGCCCTCTCACCCATCGCCCTCTCCCGCCGCTTATCCTCCTCTCCTCCCCTTCTGTCGCCTGTTTGCCCGGCCGTGTCCTTGCCCTTTGCTTCGGCCGATCTCTTTGTTTGGCCTCGCTTGTCTCCGTTGTTGCTCTGGCTGCGGTTGAATTGGTGGTGGGGTCGGTGTAAGAGTCGGGTTGGTGGTTGGGGGCAGAGGATGGCGGTTTTGGGTGGATGTGGTTGTAGGTGGTGCGGCTGGGGTGTTTGGGTGGTCGGCCAGGATGTAGTTGCTGGTGGTGATTTGGGTAGTCTTGGTGCTTTTCTTTTTGACGATGGTTTTTCCATGTCATAGCTTTGGGACGAAAGTTTTTGGCGCTTGCCGGTGCCCGTGTTGCTCCTTTGTTTAGGTGTCTTCTTTCAATTTCTTTGTTCATTTTCTTGTCTTGTCTTGCTTTAGGTTTCGTTCGGTTGCGCTTGTTATAATTGTAATTTTTCTGTCTTTGGTGGTGTGGTCACCTTCCTTGGCGTAAGGCAAAGTGGAGCATCTTACTGTTCTCGGCTAGCTAACTTGTCCTAGCTCTTAAGTCCTCTTTGTAGCCTTCTTTAGAGTTTCAGGTGGCGTGCTATCTTTGACAGGAAACTGAGCTATGAAGGACACGAGTGTAGCCTTATCGAGTTTTCAGTGGAAATCTGGCCGGCGCTTCATAGTTGTTTTGAAGTTGGCTGACGGATCACTTCTTCTGTTTGGCCGGTTTGACATGGATTGGCTTAGGTGCTTTCAAGGTTTCAAGATAATAACAGCAGATGGATCGATTACCTTTGCACAAAATACTTTTCTTATTTAGATGTTTTGTCCCTGTACTTATTGGTCGATTGCTTTGATGTTGTTGTTTTTTTTGTTTTCCAGATCTTTGTATGCCATTTTCATTCTATTAAAAAAAAAATCTATATAGCAACAGTCAGCCATTTGTGTATCTTTGAATTTAGCTTCATTGTTTGGTCGGACATGAAACAGACATTTAACAAAACATAACATTATTTAAAATCTAATTGAAATTATCGTAACGGAGACAGAGCTGACAAAGTAAATTTTAATCTGTTGGTAGTGGGGCACTAATAATTTACTACTATTTTTTTTCTATAGTTACAAAGCTTATATGGCTACTACAACTGACATCAACCATGGCACCAAGTGTGTGTCTACGCAACTAACTTGTGTTTCTTTCAGATTACCCTTGTTCCTTGTATGGTGTCCAGATCAGCTTGCTAACATCAACGTCCAGACCACCTCGACCTGCAGCTTTCAGATGGCGATCAAGGACTTTAGGGTCTGCGCAGATTACATGCTGACCTTTACGGTACTGAATCAGCTCAAGGCTTTGGAGAGTAGATAAAATGTCCTCGGACTTGATTGCAGTCATGTCGCTCAGTTCCTGTGATCAGTCAAAGTAAAATGTCATCAGATGAGACTCTAAAAGCTCAAAACAGATGTGACAAGTCTGATAATTCCGACCTTGATTGATATACTACCCTTGTGCTTTTTCAAGATTTCCAGCAGCACACGTGTCCAGTATCCCCTATAGCTCACCAATCCTAGGTCAGATAAGGGCCTTTCTGGAGTACCAACTTTGCCTTCCTTCTTTGAAAGTTCATAAGCTGCAAGTATTAGAATGGTCAAACGTTGTTTTTAGATTAGCAAAATTCATGTAAACTTACCCTTCATAAAGTATTACTGCTGGATGTTGCGTAGCATTTAAATTTAAGTTTGATTAAGGTCTGAATCACATTTCAAAAGCGGAATGGACTTACAGAATGCAATGAGAAACTTCCCGTAGCCTTTCCTTTGATATGGAGGGAGAGTGAGAATGCAAGCCAGATTATAAGATTCCTCCGAATGTTTTTCCTGTATCATTAATAACAGATATTACAATCTGTAAAAAAAAAGGACATTACAATCTTTAAAAGCAGAGGGCTAAGATATTTGGAAGCTTCTAAGGCCACATGTATCATTTTCAAAAAGCAATATCAAATATTTAATCAAGTGGCAATAAATTACCTTAGAAAAATACCCAACCATGTGGCACCCTCGATCATCACATTCACATAGAATATAAAACAGAAACAAATCTACATCATAATAAAGAGTCTTGTGGTCAAGGAACAGTTTTGCAAGGTAACATAGATTTTGCCCATACACTTTGTTCTTCTTGCCATCAACCTGTTCACCAAAACAAAGTTTTATAAATCTAGGCACATGTCAAGGAAATAAAAAAAAAGAGTACTGAAAGTTCCAACATAAAATTTACTATTGACTGAGGATCTATTCTTATTAGAAAAAATATTTACCTCAAACATCGATAGTGTGCCACTTCTGTATATTTCGTCACCAGGAGGATGCTTGAGATCACATTTTTTCTAGTTGGTAAGAAAAAAATGAAGACGAGTTAATATCTTGTGTGAAGACAATGACAAACTATAGCCGAACATCAAAAGTGCAGATCTAGATGACACTCAAAGTAGAGTGTATGCCTTTTTCTTCTTTACTTAAATAAAAAAGGTAGCATCACTTTTTTGATAGATAATCAAGGATACATATTTTTTTACATCATGCATACAAAGTAATCTTATAAATACTGAGTGAAAAAAAGTAGTAACTCTACGAGCATAGGAAAAGACTTACAAGGAGCCATGGATATCTAGAATCTATGGATTAACTCACCATATGTCGCTGGAGTTGTTCTTTGCGCTTCATGAAATTGAGGCAAAACTCACAGAAGAACAGTTTTGGAGCATCATTATACTCTGGCGGGAATGGAGAGAAGTACCATGTCTCAATCTCATATCTCCCAAGCTCAATGGTGGCAATATTTTTAACTTTCGTGAACTCTTCATGTTCACGTAAACTGGCAGCATCAAGCTCTTCATGTCCCTATACCATGCAATGGACATCATATGCATGTGTTAACAAAGGAACTCCACAAATAGCAGGAGCACGATAAAGCCTTCTTCTTTTCCAAATATATTTACTAACTTACATTTCAGAGAAAATTAAGTTTGCATCAATGATTGCGAAATGCGAATTATAGAAACAGGAGGTGTGGGATAGAGGTCAACGTGACACGTCTTCTACATTGCAAAACTATTTGCACGGCAGCACAAACTCGCAAAGTAGATGAAATAACATGCTTGCAAGGTATAAGAACCAATTGTCTATTTTTTGCTTGCAACACAAACCTTACTATCATCCAATAGATGAATCAAATTCTCGTACGAAGTACCCATATGAATGCGTACAGCTAGAGGGTTACATACTCATAATAGTGGCATCGACCAAAAGTCATAAATAACAATCATGACATAAGTTTCACAGAAAAGCAGTCCACAGCGTTAGTTCACAATCACAAGCTCCACAATACTGGTTTACAGCAAATACAATCTAGATGCTGGAAGCGAACTGTTATGAACATACCTCTACATGTGTTTCATCAATCTTGCGCTTTTGGTGTCGGGTCATTTTCAAGCTTGTAACCTGTATATAAAAAAGACATGCAATTACCACAATGGTAAAATCGGCACCTAAAAGAAGTATCATCAGGGGTTTCCAATGGTTTTAATATATTCTCAGTTCTCTAAGATGATAATAGACTATCAACTTCATATTTCCTTACAGATACGAAATTGAAAAGACAAAAAAAGTAAAGAGCTTCAGTTTAAGAATTACTGTTGCGAGATTTTGGAACAGAGATATAGAACGGAGCCCATTTCCATATTACACTAGTGATCTGTTCTTCTCTACCGAATTAACTAAAAAACAAAGCAAATGTGGACGGAACATTTGTCACGCTGAACAGTGAAAAAACGTTGTAGAGATCTTTCCAACATTATTACATTAGTAAGAAGTTCTTACAAACTACTACATACACGAAAGAGAGTATTAATACTAAAGAAGATACATTTTTTACTTGAATGCCATTTGCATTACAAAGTTTACCTTGTCCTCCACTTTTTCGTCAACCTCGGTAATGACGGAATCAAGATCAAGTTGGTCAAGCTTAACCCACTCGTCAAGCCTCCTGTTAACTTTAAATGCAAAACAAAGAAAACTTGGATCATGATTCTAGTCAAATACTGGAAAATAACTAATCCATCTCAAGTTAACTTGTCAACCGACTAACTACAGCCCATGGGTTTGCCTAAAAAATGAAACCCTAAAATTCCAATTACGTTTTGGCTAATTTTTTGTAATCCAAGGTGAAATTACAAGTCGACAACAAATAGAAACTGCCTTGAACTTTCTAAACAGAGGATAGAGTGAAGCCATCATCTCCTCAGCCAGTGTCCTCCTAACCTCAAATATCTGAGTTTTGATAAGCTAAGTAATGAGCAGAACTTATTTAGTTTCATCCACACCTTGAGGTAAGTCCACATCAATTAGCTTGGTTCTCAATGGATATTGCAAAGACAAACAAGCCTACAAATTACTATCATATTTCTTCCAGAAGCCTGACTCCTGGGTTTAACAATTTCGAGAACCAACCTAAACTTGTCAATTAAATCGAAACAAACCCTAAAATCTAAAATGATCAGATTCTTACACTCCGTATAGTGCACGTAATACTCATACTCGCTAGAACCGGCGTTGTTCACCTTCCTCCTCTCGATAACCTTCACCGGATGATACTTATTGTCCCTCCAACGACACAACACCTTCGTACCGACCTCTAGAGCCACCGCCTCCGTCTTCCTTTTCTTGGAAAAATCATTCTCCACTTCCATAACCACCACCGCATCTTCCTGCGCCGAGCCGATTTCTTGAGTCTCCTGATCCCCGTTGTACGCCTTTGCCGCCCCGTCCGGCGGCGATTCAATCGAAATCGAACCCATTCTCCTCCACTACAAATGTGGACACACACAATGCCTACGTCTCTGCGAGTTTTTTTAAATGACCCTTTTCAATTTGTACATTTCAAAACTAATCCGCACGAGTTTCACATTTCAAAACTGATTCTTTTTTAATGAAATCGGATTCTCGAGTTTCGACTTTTAGAAAATCGAATCCTGGAAATCCAGTTAGTTGCGTTTTGTAACTAACCGGATCCACAGGTTCCGGTTTTTAAGAGATATGGCTGATGTGGACGACGATGGAATACATGGCTTCCACGTAAGACCGGAGTGCAAAAATCCGGTTTTTTTAAAACCGGATTCAGGAGATCCGGTTTTCTGCGAACTTAAAATTTGTTTTATTGTTAAGCCCGTTATTACGATCCGTATTTTAAATAAAAAGATACAACAGTTTGGAAATCATTGAAAGTTGGACATTGGAAACATAGTTGTAGTAAAATAAAAATGAACAATAACAGTACTATAGGTACTCGGATATTGGATTTAGCTTGCATTGGCGAAGGGACAAGACCTTCTGTTATGACCAGTTTGTTGGCATAATTTGCACCTTTGAATTCTACCTGGGGGTTGTGATGATGAAGCCTCTCCTTAAGTACTAGACTGGCCGACATCCCTCTGGGCCATTTCAGTACGCCTTTGCCTTGTTGGATTTCTACCGACATTTGTACGTTTGAAGTGAGGATTAGGCATATGAGGAAGTCTATCATAGGGTTCCCAGAAGGCAGAATGAGGTAATGGACTGAAATGGTAACTCCAGGTCATGTTGTAAGCTTCAAGTGTATACTCATGAGGCACATAGTCGCTGTATTCCCTGTTCGTGAACTTACAAACTGCATGACTGCAGGGAATATGAAGTGTCGTCCATTTTCCACAGGAACATGTTCTCTCGGGTATGCGAACTCTCTACAGATGATGCTTAATTCCCGTGGTAACCTGATAAATTCCCTGGGACGGGTTAAAATGTACGACTCTGTAGAACTGTGCCCTTTCTCGAAGTACCTCCAACCTCTCATGTACCTTTGGTGCAAAAGCCGAATCCGTATTGTCGTAACGATAACGACGGGTGTTGAAGTATTTATTCAACTGTTTGAAAGTGAACATAACCAATGCTAAAATTGGTAAAACACGTCTGTGTTTGAGAACGCCATTGAACGATTCCGAAGCGTTCATGGTCATTGAGCCCCATATCATACCATCAGTATCCATTGCCAAAGACCATAAATGAGCATCCACGTTGCGCAACCAATCACGTACGTCAGGTCTATCTTTCAATTGTTTCATCAACTCCTCATATTGAGCTGCAAACTTGTACTCTTTTTTGGCATATGCAACCTTGCCAAGTTTTTTTCTTCAAATAAGAGTCTTTCACCTTCGTGTTGAAGTTGCTTTGGAAGTGGTGAACGCAGATACAATGGTAAGCATTAGGAGGTGACCATTGTGGTTCATTCATAATAGCCATTATTCCTCCGTGTCTGTCAGATATGACGCACAAGCCTCGACGTGAAGTGACACCCTCTCGAATGCAACTCATGAACCAAATCTAGCTGGAGGTGTTTTCACTCTCGACCAAAGCAAACGCAACAGGTAAAACACCATTGTTTGCGTCCAATGAGCATGCTACGAGGAGCTTCGCATCGTACTTACCATACAAATGAGTTCCGTCAATGGATAATACGGGACGACAATGCTTAAACGCATGAATACATTCAGCAAATGCCCAAAAAACATGATTTACCTGAATGTACTCACCATCGATTTCGTCCGTATCCCATTTGACAACTGTTTCCGGACTATGATCAACTAAAGCCTTCATCAAGTGCGGCAGGTATGCGAAGGAGCCATCCCATGTTCCAAATAAGTTAATAATTGTTTGTTGCTTCGCTTGCCAAGCTTTCAAGGGGGAAATTTCTAGCCCATAGTCTTTATAAATTCTTGCTTGTATCTCTGCTCCACTCAACCGTAATTTCTATCATCACATCCCACAGTTCTTTAGCGATGTACTTAGACGTCATATGAACGTTGTTGGCCATAATTGTGTCGTTCTGACATATGTGGTGCTCACGATGCTTTCGCACTTCCCAACGGTAACTGTCTCTCAGTGCAGCTATCCAGAGGCCCCATGGACAAACTTCTCAACCATTTCGACAGCGAAACACCATAAAAGAAGGGTTAGATTTTTTTACCACGTATTCCACCCGATTCATTATCGACCATTTCCACACCGCATGTATGGCAAGTTCTTTTGAGTCAAACTCAATCCCAAATCCAAGGGATTCGTGGAGATCCGGTTGGTGACATGATCATCGTCTATGATGTTCCCATGAATGTCATGGCTTTGGCAAAACGGCTTTAGACAGTTCTAGCAGGAGTTCAAGGAGTGTTCAACCGACTACTGGAACTCGCATACAGCAGATCTAAAGATAAGATGTTTCCTAATTTAGACGAGAGAAGATCTGATCTGATTGGAGTCGGCTCAACAATAAATTAGAGGATCAGATATTCAAATGAATATCCTCTCATCAATTAGGACTCGATTAAGAAGATTCAAAATTACTTGGTGATAAAGAAAGATCGAGATCTTCTTAAAGATTGGAATAAAGATCTGAATATCCAGAAGATATCGACGAGATTATTTGATTGGAGCCAATCGACAAGTCATCACCAAAGATCAGATAGGCGATCAAATATATGCAGATTGGCTGAGAGAATATCGGATGGCTTGGCGTGGAAGTCATCTATGAAGATTGGATACGGATTGAATATTCTGCAAATATTTAGGAGTATCTCCGAAATATTTGACAGGATATTCAGATTGGATCTGGACTTCACCAAAGCCTATAAAACGAAGGCTAGGGCGTCCAGATTGAGTATCGCTTCCTGAGAGAAAAGAAAACACGAGAGCATTCGTGAGATTGGAGGATGAGTGATGGCCGGCTGATTATTCCACACTGGAATATCAACGGCTAAGAAGCAGTCTGTTTAGTGTGCTGTTCAGACTGTTCTTGAAGGCAACAAAGCGCACACACACGGTGATCAAGACACGTCTTCGAGAGAAGGCAACTGGGCTTCGGGGAGGTCTAAGACTAGGCCGAGAGGGAAGTCTCGTCCTACCCATAGGGGATCGAGGGGAGCTGCGGTGAACCGAGATTGCAAATCCGAGAGACGGAGTGTTAGAGGCTAGGCTATTACAAACAAGGCGTTGTGTAAGTGTAAGTCCACGAATAGCTCTAAACTCGTAATAAGATTTGTGTCCCTTTTCGGGTGTGGGAAACCCCCCAGAGTAGGCGAAGCCGAACTGGGTTATCAATCTGTGTGTGCCTCTATTTTGTTTTGTTTACGGTTCTGTCTGCTAAGGTATTCCAGTCTCTGGTAGAACACAACCTGGAACTGTCCGACAAGTGTTCGAGACGAGTTCGAACACCATCTGGAACTCGTCTTGACTAAGACAAGTAGACTTCAATTGGTATCAGAGCAGACACTCGACATACAGAGTGTGATCCGGCCACTGTTCAAGATGAGTTTGAAGGAAAGACAGAGCACTAACCGACCACCGTTGCTTGAAGGGAGGAATTATGCCTATTGGAAATCCAAGATGAAAGCCTTTCTGAAATCCCTCGATGAAAGGGCTTGGAGAGCTGTAATGATAGGATGGACAGAACCCATGATGGCCAACCCTGAAGGAGCTGTTATGCCAAAACCCGAAGCCCTGTGGTCTGAAGCAGATGATGTAGCGTCTGTTGGGAATTCAAAGGCCCTGAATGCAATATTCTATGGAGTGGACGAGAATGTGTTCAAACTGATTGCTGAATGTGAGGTGGCCAAGGAAGCATGAGATATTCTCAGAATAGCCTATGAGGGTCCAGACAGTGAATCTAATGATAAAGAAGAAGAACATGAGAATGTCAATCTCGTCAGACTTGAAGACTGCAGTGAGACAAGTGAAAATCCATACTCTAGTACACTGTCTGAACAGGCTGTTGACGACGCATCAAGCAGTGATGACGAAGGACCTGCTCATGGGACCTCGGTAGAGACGTAAAAGGAACTCTATGAGAAGTGGCTATTGGTAATTGGCCTAAACAAGAAGCTCACAGAAATAGTGGCAAGCCTGACAGAAGAAAAAGATAAAAAGTGGCAGGAGGTTGAACTTCTCGTTGCCCAGCAGGTGGAACACCAGGAGGAAATATCTGCTTTGAAGCACGAGATGATTGGAATGAATCAAGAACACTCGTCACTTCTTGCACAGAAGGTGAAACTGCTAGACACCGTATCGGTTCCGAAAGCTGAGATGGAGAAAAATAGAGAAACACATCCTGTAGGCTTGGTGGGGCTAAGGAGAAAGAATGCTGAGTTGCACATCCGCAAAGAAGTTCATCTCAATATGACAGGTAATCCTCAATATCTCATCAATGTTAAACCTATTCGCAAGAGTCAGTTTGTCACTTTTGGAGATGGAGGGAAGGGCCAGGTGATCGGCTGTGGGACATTGAAGGTTCCGGATCTACCTAAGCTCAAGGGTATCCTCCTAGTTGATGGGTTAAAGGTGAACCTGATCAGTATCAGTAGATTGTGTGATGAAGGACAGTATGTTATATTCACTAGTGATTCGCGTCAACTACTGGATAGGAAAGAAAACACACTGTTGGAAGGAAGTAGGTCAACAAACAAAAGCTACTGTCTAGGCACAGTTGGAACAGGAGCTGCCACTGTCTGTCCGACAAACACGATACATGAGATGGAATTGCAAGGGATAGGTATGGTGTCCTCTTCTGGAAAGGTGAAAGATAATGTTTCCCCCACTCAGTTCTAGAAGATGATAAATGTATAGGTGGGACTTCATCTGAAACACCCATTCAGACCAAGTCTACAGAAGATATAATTCTAGAGGGAGGTTCAGCCGATGAAGCCACACCTACTTGATCGGTCAAGTTCTTGACCTGTTATTCACCTCATTCGATGATGGATTAGGTTTGTTTTCCGAACACTTTTTTATCAGTTAATCTCTTTTCCTAGTGTTTCAGGTTTGAATTACACGATGACTCGATATGAGCCTGATTGCACGTAAAGGTGGAGAAATCAGTCAAAATCCAGCATAAAGACCATATGCCTGTGACGAACCTCTCGGTCACGGGCGTTACGGGCAGACGGAGTCAATTCAGGAGGTGCTGAGATCAAAGCATGTCTACTGCCCGTGACGGACCTATCGGTCACGGGCGTTACGGGCAGACTGAGGCAGTTCAGGAGCGGCATGGATTTCTCCCGCCCGTGATGAGCCATTCTGGACCGTGACGAAGTCGGGTCACGGGCCCGTAACGAGACAACGACTGGTTTCCTAAATTTAACTTCTGGGCTTGTTTTGGAAATATCAAGTATTTTTCTATAAATTGAGGGCTTGACCAGATAAAAAAGGGGGTGCTATTTTGAAGAGAAGAAACCCTAACTTGGGAGAGAAGACAGAATTCATCGTGAGGATTAACGAGCTTCATCGTTTACGGTTTACTCGTCCCTTACTTTCATTATACACTGTTTTAGGTTTAATTACCATGAACAGTGAGTAGTCCTCTTTATTTCGGGATCCTACGGATCCCGTGCTATGTAACCCTAACTCTTCATGTGATCAATTAAAGTTTATGTTTATGCAATTCGATTATTCAATTTCAATGTGTGCTTCATATTATCGTTCTATGCATGTATTTACATCAAAGGGTATGTTTGCATTGGTAGAACGTATTTAGGTTATATGCCGAAAGGTGGATGTGCCCTAGGGATTAACCGGAATGCATGAAATTGATATTAGGTCATGTTACATGATTTGATAGGAAAACCATTATTTTAATAAATCGAAATCGTTGATAATCCGTGGATGGGCGGCGTTCAACGATGGAGATTGATCTAGACAATGATCCGTGGATGGGCGGCTTGTCTAGTGTTATTTCAGTTTTATTCCATATTCGATAGCATAAATATTTAACTTGCCATGATTGCATGATTAGTGGGTTAGCACGGGTGAAGTAGGATTCTGGGATTCTTTCTCTGATAAAAACACAAACTTTATTTTATGCACTTTAATTTCTGCCCTTTAATTATTGAAATTCTCATAACAAAACGAACCTTTTTAATTGGAATAGCTAAATAGGTCACTTGTTACCTAGTACTCACACGCATTGCTCCTAGGATCGACCCCTGGCTTACCAAGGATTATAAATTTTGTTTGACTACGATTTGACCCCTAAAACTCATAATTTGACAACTATAAAGGGTTAAAAATACGCGTGTCAAAATGGCGCCGTTGTCGGGGAGCAGTGTTTAGTGTGATATTAGATCTAACTTGTGTAGTTTAGACTATTCCACCATTAATTTCTATTTTTTTTTCTGTTTTTCTGCCATATTTCTTCGCTCACCGATTTTTCTTGGCTTTTGCAGGATCTACCTAGTTCATGCCAAGGAAAGCATTCAAGCAGAAACAGCGAATTCAGATTTCAGACGAAGACACACCGGACCAACGAAAGTTCAATCGTCAGGCCCAGAACGAAGCTCGGCAGCTACGAGCGTTGAATCGTAATTTCGCAGCAATGGCTATGAATAATAATTTGCTAGACGGAAGGGTCGAAGATGGACAGCAGCCACGAGTGCAACAACCAGTGCGCAGAACTCTTGGAGATTACACTACTCCACGCGTCACTGGATTTCAGTCCGCTATTGCACCACCTGGAATAGAAGCCAATACTTGGGAGCTGAAAATCGGTCTCATTCAGATGGTGCAGAATAATCAATTCTCAGGAAGGATTAATGAAGACCCTCACCAACATCTCAAGCGTTTCGTTCAGATGTGCAATATAGTGAAGACCAATGGGGTCCCTTCAGAGTCTTACTACCTCAGGCTATTCCCATTCTCACTGTCCGACAAAGCCAGCAGATGGCTAGATAGCCACGCAGAGGGTACATTTACTACATGGAATAGGCTGGCCGAAGCTTTTCTCTAGCAGTACTTTCCGCCATCGAAAACAGCCCATTTCAGGAACAAGATTATATCATTTCGCTCTATTGATGGTGAGACTCTCTACGACGCTTGGGAAAGGTACAAAGAGCTGACAAGGATGTGCCCACACCACAATCTAGAGTAGTGGCAGATTATTGATACCTTCTATCAGGGGATCGATCAGGGGATGCGTACCTTAATCAATCAAGCAGCAGGTGGGGGACTGAATCAAGTTCCGCTAGAAGACACCTATGATATTATAGAGCGAGCAGCCCAAGACTACCATCTCTGGACAAGTGACCGCGGTAATCCCAGGGACAGGAAATGCGTGCAGGACCTCTGCCAAGCCGAGAGCACTAATGACATTGCTCGGTTGGCTGATTCAATGAAGATACTTGCCACCGAGATGCAGAATATGAAGCTAGCAAACGCCATGAAATCCTCAGACGTAGCTCATGTTGGCGTATACTGTCAGATTTGCGGCTCTCCTTCTCACTACGCAGATAGTTGCCCAGTGGTCGGATCAGATAATGACAGTGGGAATCAAGAGGATGCAAATTTTGTTGGGCAAAATAATCAAGGGACTGGTTTCGGGAATGGATCAACTGGCAACAGATGGGACAATCCCAACCGGAATCACCCTAACCTATCATACAAACCACAGAATCAGGTACCTACGAGTTTCCCCTACAAATAGCAGCACGGAAATGCTCCGTACCAGCCGCGAGGGCAATACAACGTCCGACCTCAAGAGAAAAGCAACAACTCCTACCAGCCAAAGCCTCAGTACAATAACCAAGCACAAGGGCAGCAAAATCAGAACTCAGGAGGCTATTCATATCAGCCGCAACAGCCCAAGCAGCAGGAGACTAGCGAATCGTCTGGCCTGGAGGGCATGATGGCTAAGTTCATGGCAGATCTAGAAAGGAGAGCCCAAGAAGCAGATAGAAGAGCTCAAGAGGCAGAATGGAGGGCTCAAGAGCAGGAAAGACGAGTGAAAGAGCTCGAACAGACAATTCGGATGATAGGAAATCAGGTTGCTCAATAAGCAGATTCAGCACATAGAGAACCTGGGAAACTCCCTTCAAAACCAGAGCATCATCCCAGGGAATCGGTGAATGCCATCACACTCCGAGGTGGCAAGCAACTCGAAATGATACCAGCTCAAACTACTCGAAATCCTGCAGAAAAATCAGCCTTGAATTCTGCACTTGATGAAGGTGAAACATCGAGAGAAGCTGGAAACCGAGAAGAAAATTCTGCGCAGACAGTGGAGCCAGCTCCTTACAAGCCTCCAGTCCCATACCCTCAGCGTCTCAAGGGTGCTAGGAGAGACAAAGAATTCATGAAATTCGTGGACAAGATTCGTACTCTCTACATCACTATGCCTTTCACTGATGCTATCACGCAGATTCCTACATACGCTAAATTCATGAAAGAGATCATGACTGGAAAGAGGAAAATAGATGGCACCGAGACAGTAGCTCTAAGTGAGGAGTGCAGTGCTGCCATGCACATTCCCATGCCGCCTAAGCTTAAGGACTCAGGGAGTTTTTCTATTCCTTGTGATATTGATGGTCTTACTATTCGTCGTGCTTTGTGTGATTTAGGTGCTAGTGTGTCTATCATGCCCTATTCTCTATATGCTAAACTGAATTTGGGTGATCTTTGTCCTACGAACATCTCTATTCGCCTTGCGGACCGTTCTTGCAGACTCCCGAAGGGGATTCTGAAGGATGTACCCATCAGGGTGAAGAATATTTACATACCTGCTGATTTTATTGTGCTAGAGATTTCAGAGGACACTGACATTCCCATTATACTTGGTAGACCATTCCTGTATACTGCTAGAGTATTTATTGACATGGATAGGGGCTCTATAGCTTTACGAGTGGGCAGCGAGGAAGTTGTCTTTTATTTGCCTGACATGTGCCGGACTCCTAGTCTTTTAGCTGATTGTGACGTTTTAGACTCTGCTGATGTTGATCAGCCCATATCACTAACGTCTATTGAATCTTACAAGGTTGTTCCAGGCTGCCCTATACCGATGGATGTCTATGCTATAAGCATCGAGGGCGCAGACGCAGCTGATGCTGCAGGAGACACATGTAAGGGATCTTGCAGTGTAGAGTTGAAACCTCTACCTGCAAGTCTCAGGTATGAATTTCTGGGCCCTAACTCAACCTATCCGGTGATTGTTAATGCTTCCTTGACTGATGTAGAGACCCAGAGATTGCTCGATGTTTTGCGAAAGTATAGGCCAGCCCTAGGCTATTCCATAGACGACCTCAAGGGAATTAGCCCCGATTTGTGCATGCATAGAATTACCCTTGAGGACGATGCTAGGCCTAGTAGGGATGCCTTGAGACGCTTGAACCCCAAATTGAGTGATGTGGTTAAGAAAGAAATTCTGAAATTATTAGATGCCGGCATCATTTATTCTGTAGCAGATAGTAAGTGGGCCAGTCCTGTGCACGTTGTCCCTAAGAAGGGAGGTTTAACTGTTGTACGAAATGAGCATAATGAATTGATTCCTACTCGTACTGTGACTGGTTGGCGCATGTGCATAGATTATAGAAAACTGAATAAGGCTACTCTTAAGGATCATTTCCACTACCTTTTATTGATCAAATGTTAGAACGTCTAGCAAAGCATAAATTTTTCTGCTACCTCGACGGTTATAGCGGATTTTTCTAGATCCCTATACACCCCGAGGATCAGGAGAAAACTACATTTACTTGCCCCTTTGGCACATTTGCTTATAGATGTATGCCATTCGGCCTTTGCAATGCGCCAGCCACTTTTCAACGTTGCATGATGGCAATCTTTTCTGATTTTCTAGAACGCACCATGGAAGTTTTTATGGATGATTTTTCGGTGTATGGTTCTTCTTTTGATTCGTGTCTCTCTAACCTCTCCCATGTTCTTCATCGATGTGTTGACACTAACCTGGTTTTGAACTGGGAGAAGTGTCACTTTATGGTGCAGGAAGGTATAGTGCTCGGACACATGGTCTCTCACAGAGGCATAGAGGTGGATCGCGCAAAGATTGAGGTGATTGAAAAGCTGCCACCACCGAAGGATGTGAAAGGGATCAGGAGTTTTCTCGGGCACGCTGGTTTTTACAGACGCTTTATCAAGGACTTCTCGAAGACAGCAAAGCCACTCACTGATCTACTCTGCCAGGAAGCTGAATTTAATTTTTCTGATTCATGTTTAAATGCCTTCAATAATCTGAAAACTGCTCTTACTTGCGCTCCGATAGTGCAGCCTCCCAATTGGGAGCTGCCATTTGAACTAATGTGTGACGCGAGTGATTTTGCAGTAGGAGCTGTCCTGGGGCAGCGCATTGACAAGAAGCTACACGTAGTCTACTACGCCAGCAAGGTCCTCGCCGGAGCAGCAATTAATTACACTACGACCGAGAAGGAGATGCTAGCCATAGTCTATGCTTTCGAAAAATTCAGGCAGTATTTACTTTGCTTGAAGACCACAGTCTATACCGATCATGCTGCGATCAAATACTTGCTGTCAAAGAAGGATTCAAAGCCACGTCTCATTCGATGGGTCCTCCTCCTCCAGGAACTCGACATTGACATTAGAGACAAGAAGGGAGCAGAAAATCTGGTTGCAGATCATCTATCACGCCTCGAGCTCAGAGAGCTTGACCGCGAAGAGGACCGACTCCCGATGACTGACTCTCTTGCAGGAGAGCAACTATTTCTGATCGATGAGGAGAATCTCCCGTGGTACGCAGATTTCGTCAACTTCTTGGCCTGCGGAATCATTCCGCCCGACCTCTCGCACAACCAGAAGAGGAAATTTCTCTCCGACGTTAAAAGGTACTTCTGAGATGACCCTTTCTTGTATCGTTTATGTGCTGACGGTCTCTATAGGACTTGTGTCGACGAAGATCAGATCCCGCATATTCTGGAGCGTTGTCATTCATCACAGTACGGAGGACATGGGGCCGGTTTGAAAACAGCCACGAAAGTTCTACAGTTCGGTTTTTCTAGCCCTCACTATTCAAGGACGCGCACGACTTTGTCACAGCGTGTGATCAGTGCCAGCGGACTGGTAACATTGGAAAGCAGCAGGAGATGCCCCAGCAGAGCATTCTCGCAGTGGAACTCTTCGATGTATGGGGGATTGATTTCATGGGACCATTCCCATCTTCTTATGGTAATCAGTATATCTTGGTAGCAGTCGACTACGTTTCTAAGTGGGTCGAAGCAGTTGCTACTCCTACTTGCGACGCCAAGGTAGTTATAAAAATGTTTCAGAAGGTGATCTTCCCTCGATTCGGAGTGCCCAGAACAGTTATCAGTGACGGTGGTTCTCACTTCAAAGAAAGGAATTTCGAAACTCTATTGAAGAAGTATGGTGTCTACCACAAAATTGGCACTCCTTATCATCCTCAGACTAGTGGACAGGTTGAGATCTCTAACAGAGAGATCAAAAGCATTCTAAGCAAGACAGTTTCGAGCCACAGGAAAGATTGGGCATCCAAGCTAGATGACGCACTGTGGGCATACAGGACTGCATACAAAACGCCTATCGGTATGAGTCCGTTCAGACTAGTCTATGGAAAGACCGGCCACTTGCCAGTCGAATTAGAGTACAAGGCATTATGGGCTATTAGAGAGCTGAATATGGACATGAAAGCAGCCGGTGAGAAGAGAATACTACAACTGCACGAGCTTGATGAGATCAGACTGGATTCTTATGAGAATGCTCGAATTTACAAGGAGAGAACAAAGAAATGGCATGACAAGAGAATTGTGCGCAGAGAATTCAACGAAGGCGAGCGAGTTCTTCTCTACAACTCCCGCCTTAGACTATTTCCTGGTAAATTACGCACCAAGTGGAGTGGCCCATACCAAGTAGAACGAGCACATCCAGACGGGCATGTGGAAATCAGCGTCGAAGGAGGAAAAACAATGGTAGTCAACGGGCAACGCCTCAAGCACTACCACGTTCTGAAGCATCTAGCACCTCCTGACGGGATTGACGACAACCTACTTCTCGGGAAGGGATCTCAGCAAGGGACTTCCCGAGAATACTCCTAGTTCTACACTCCATACCTGCGTCCTACCCAAGACGTTAAACTAGGTCTCTTCGGGGAGTAACCCGCGCTGTAAGTTTTCTTTCGTTGCTTCTGCATTGTATATTATGTGTGTGACCATTACAGGACTATTCCGGAAGATCTTCATCGCCAAATGCACAGCCGTCGCAAAATAGATCTTGAAAAGTCAGTTTTTCTTCTTCCCTGGACCGCCTGTTCAGCCCGTGACCAAAGGTCTCGACACGGGCGTTACGGGCCTCTCTCGACATTCAGTGATTTTGCAGATTTCTGGACACCCCGTTCAGCTGGTCACGGGCGTTACGGGCCTCTCCAAACGTTCAGTGGGTTTTACGCTTTGACTGCCCGTTCAGCCCGTGACCAAGAGGCTCGTCACGGGCGGAACGGGATTCTGCTGTTTATATTAGTTCGAAGAAAGAAAAAAAAAGAATAAAAAATTTGTTTTGCGAATTGCAACCGACGAAGTCTTCTCTCCTTTCGATCCGACCGGCCAATCCTCCGTCTGCCGACTTCCTCTGCCCGTCCGTCCTCCGTCCGCCAGCAGCCACCACCATCTCCGCAATTCGCCCTCCGTCTCCCGCCTAGTCTCAATTTAGGGTTTCTATAAACCCTAAATTTCTATAAACCCAAAATTCAGAAACCCATCTCTCCTCCTATGGCTCGAACGAGAGGCGAGCGGGCCACCAGGGCATCCACCGCCGCTTCCACTGCAAATCTCCCCGCTCTTCCCGCACCGCCAGCAGCCCCTGCTCGTCGGATTTTTGACCATGAGAGCAGTCCCATATTTTCTAATCCGGAGATGAAGCAGGTATATGACAAACTATGGACTTTCAAATTCTGCAGACCCACTTTAGTTCCGCATTTTAAGTCATTGCGTGATGCTCGTGTTCTAGACCCAGTGCGGGATATATTTATTGCCTCTGGATTAGACATTATATTTTCTCGTCAAGCTGCTACGCATCCAGTCGCTTTATATGAATTTGTGGCTTCTTTTGATCCCGTGCGGGATGACTCGGGCGTTACCGGATGGAATTTCCAGTTGAATGGCACCCCTTTCTCATTAGATAAAGCTGAGGTGTGCCGTATATTGGGTTTCCCTATGGATGGCCACAATGAGCATTATTCCGTGGCCGAGCACAATGACTTCTGGCAGTATATCTCAGGGTTTGACGACCCGTACTTGGCCACGCATCCAGCAGCTTGCATTCAGCGTGGAGAGTGGAAAGTGGTCCACCGTTTGGTTGCCATGGTAATCAATGTCCGAAAAGAGGGGGGCACGGTGTGCAGTGAGAAGGACATCAATATTATGATCGCTATGAGCTCTAGCCTCCCCGTTGATTGGTTTGCTATCCTGTCTGATCGTTTTCTGGATTGGCGCAGGCTCACTGGAGTTAATGTGAATGAAGCCGTTAGCGGTGGCCTCTTTGTCACTATATTGGGCGAAGAGTTGGGTTTTGATTTTGGCGACCCTGAGAGCGCTCGTGTCTGGGAATTAGACACCAAAAAGATGCTTGCCTGTCACATGCTTAAGAAGGATTTGACATGGGATCACAAGCCCATTCCAGTCACCGGTGTCAAGGCCAAGCGTCTTGAGAAGAAGAGGCAGCGCATGGAGCAAGGGCCGAGCAATGCCCCCTTTCCAGAGCCTGATTTCGAGGAGCATGCCGGGAATGAGCCCGAGGCCGCCGCCCAGCCTCCACTTGAGGACGCTTTTATGGACGAGGCGCGCTCGCCTCCAGCAGTTAGCCAAATCCCTCCCCCTCCTCAGCCCTCTCCTGCTACCGATCAGTTGCCTTTCTTGCTCGAAGAGCGTTTCACTCGCTTGGAGACCTCCCATCAGCAGCTCATCGACACCCAGCAGCAGATCATCACCGCACAGCATGAGTTTCGAGATGAGCTGAGGGCTATGATGGCCTATCAGCGCCAGATTTTAGCAAACCAGGCCCCCTTGATTTCCTCTCAGAGCCGGCTTTCCATCTCCCACAATCAGCTCAGAGATGAGTTCACAGAGTTCCGCATTCAGGCAGCGCAACATTGGTCACAGATCCCCGGGGCTGGCCCTTCTCACCCCCCGGTACTGCCCCAGATAGCATTGATCGGATGTTTGCCTCTGAGGATGCTGCTAATGACGATGGGGCTAGCTAGTTCCCCTTTCGGATTTTATTATGCTGATTTTCATTTTGCCATATTGTCAGTATTTGCTGCATTTCACATCATTGAACACTGACTTTTGGATATTTTTCACTACTTTCTTCTTATTCGATGTTTGAGTTATTCCATTATTGTTGTTCATCTTTACTCACATCGTTCGTTTATCTATTCATCTCACGATTATCGATGCTAACTTATACCTTGTGCAGCTCTATATTTTTATTCTCACTCTACCAGCTCGCAGGTCATATTTCACTCACCAGTCATCGTTTAATCTCTCTGACTTTCGCGCCACCACGCACGAGTGAAGTTCCTATGAACTTTCTCTTATTTTATATATTTTTTCGCTTAGGGACTAAGCTCGATTTTAAGTGTGGAGTGGGTAGCGCATAGTCACATGCATTGCATATCATATTCACTAATTGTACATGCTCAACTGTCTATGTATTGCGATTGAAATCCTCATTTTCTACGATACTCCTTGACTGATTGACATTCTTTTGGATTCAAACTCTAGGACTTGAAATAGTTTTACTCGTACGTGCATTCTCTTGAGTCAGTATCATTGCTAACCCTCGCCTATCACATGTTCTACGTATTTCTTGAAGCATGTTTAAGACTTGATACTAGTAGGCACCGTTTCAAAAATTTCAAAAGCTTAAAATTGCATATCTTTTTCTAGGTGACCTTAGTACTAGTATATGGTTCTCTACCCTCGTCGTGATTCGCATGCACCCGCCTTTATTCATACACTATGTCAAGCTTTAAGTGTGGAGTTAGACAATTGATCTTCAAGTTTTCCCCTCAAAAGCAAAGTTCTAAATTCTGGAAAGTGGGTGAAACATTGGCCCCGAGCGTAGTTGTTTATGAAAGAAAAATCCAGTTTGAAAAAAAAAATATTTGCTTTTGTTGATTCTGCTAAAGCAGAAAATACCAAGGACCCGGTGAGAAAAGTCACCCCTGGTATACGAAAAACACTCTTGAAACAATTTCTGCTCCCTTCTGCTTGACGTAGTGGAAATCCACCTTTTCACTGCATGCAAATCATAGGTTATCTTGAGAATTCGTATACTATCTCTAAGGGACGATCCTCGTGCTTGCACTGAAATTTCCTATGCAATTTTTCGCTCTATTTTTTCAGAAAAATACTTAAGTCAGGCTCCTCTTCTCTTACGGGTCATTGCCCAGTCCTTGGCACTTGAGAATGAGCTTTGCTCCAGGAGCCCGTGGACTATCCCTAGATAGCATAGGTGAATGGCGAGCATGTTTTGTGCAACTTTTCATATTCTTATCCCGCTGCGATAGAGCTATTTAGAACCTGTGATGAGGCATTTGTTAGTCGTGTGTACTGACCGTTTGGATGCATAACTCGTTTAATCTATGATTGTCTGAAACTTTTGATGAAGATGTCTGTCTTGAAGTTGAGGTAACACGATGAATCCGAGGTATGACATGACTTTACTATGACTTGTTGAGCATCATTCATGCATACACGTTAGTTAGTTGTACAGGGGATTTGTAGGTAGTCCCATTCCTGAAAACCTTCACGAGACTATACTCGTCCTACTAGGGCAGCCTATAGGTTTAAAGGCTTGATGCATACGCTAAATGCATTCATGTCCTCTACGACAGTGAGTTATCTTTTTATTTCTGTTCCATGTAGGATTGATCACATGTCACTTGAGTAGGTAGTTCAAACCCTCTAAGACTGGTTATGCCTCATGAGACTTGCATTTTTCTGCCCTATTCCTAACTTTGTTCGGGACGAACAAATCCTAACTGTGGAGTGTTTTGATCGGTCAAGTTCTTGACCTGTTATTCACCTCATTCGATGATGGATTAGGTTTGTTTTCCGAACACTTTGTTATCACTTAATCTCTTTTCCTAGTGTTCCAGGTTTGAATTACACGATGACTCGATATAAGCCTGATTGCACGAAAAGATGGAGAAATCAGTCAAAATCCAGCATAAAGACCATATGCCCGTGACGAACCTCCCGGTCACGGGCGTTACGGGTAGACGGAGTCAATTCAGGAGGTGCTGAGATCAAAGCATGTCTACTGCCCGTGACGGACCTCTCGGTCACGGGCGTTACGGGCAGACTGAGGCAGTTCCGGAGCGGCATGGATTTCTCCCGCCCGTGACGAGCCATTCCGGACCGTGACGAAGTCGGGTCACGGGCCCGTAACGAGACAACGACTGGTTTCCTAAATTTAACTTATGGGCTTGTTTTGGAAATATCAAGTATTTTTCTATAAATTGAGGGCTTGACCAGATCAAAAGGGGGTGCTATTTTGAAGAGAAGAAACCCTAACTTGGGAGAGAAGACAGAATTCATCGTGAGGATTAACGAGCTTCATCGTTTACGGTTTACTCGTCCCTTACTTTCATTATACACTGTTTTAGGTTTAATTACCATGAACAGTGAGTAGTCCTCTTTATTCCGGGATCCTATGGATCCCGTGCTATGTAACCCTAACTCTTCATGTGATTAATTAAAGTTTATGTTTATGCAATTCGATTATTCAATTTCAATGTGTGCTTCATATTATCGTTCTATGCATGTATTTACATCAAAGGGTATGTTTGCATTGGTAGAATGTATTTAGGTTATATGCCGAAAGGTGGATGGGCCCTAGGGATTAACCGGAATGCATGAAATTGATATTAGGTCATGTTACATGATTTGATAGGAAAACCATTATTTTAATAAATCGAAATCGTTGATAATCCGTGGATGGGCGGCGTTCAACAATGGAGATTGATCTAGACAATGATCCGTGGATGGGCGGCTTGTCTAGTGTTATTTCGGTTTTATTCCATATTCGATAGCATAAATATTTAACTTGCCATGATTGCATGATTAGTGGGTTAGCACGGGTGAAGTAGGATTCTGGGATTCTTTCTCTGATAAAAACACAAACTTTATTTTCTGCACTTTAATTTCTGCCCTTTAATTATTGAAATTCTCATAACAAAATGAACCTTTTTAATTGGAATAGCTAAATAGGTCACTTGTTACCTAGTACTCACACGCATTGCTCCTAGGATCGACCCTTGGCTTACCAAGGATTATAAATTTTGCTTGACTACGATTTGACCCCTAAAACTCATAATTTGACAACTATAAAGGGTTAAAAATACGCGTGTCACTACTCCAACCGGGACACTTGACGATGCACCTGCGCTGCAACCCTCATGGAGAATTAAGAGTCGAGCGAATGAGATCAAGTGCCGAGAGTTGGCTGCCTGTTCATCCAGTCCGAAGAATGTCATCAAAGCATTTATTGATGAGATTCGGGTGGTGGCCATTCACATGGAACTGGAAGAGCTCATCAGATATGAAGCATGGAAGTTATGTCATCTTAAGCATAGTCACAAACTGAAGAAGACTATGTACGGACTCACACAAGCGCCCAGAGCATGGTACGAAACGTTCCTCATCGACCATGGCTATGAGCGAGGGGGAGTAGTGAAGCATATGTTCGTCACGAGTACACAGAAGCTGTTTGGACAGTTCGTGAGACGGATGCAAAAGGAGCTCTAGCTGATCATGGTGGGAAAGATGAAACACTTTCCTGGAACACACTTTGCCCAGATGCCGGGAGAGCAGGAGAGCATCGCTGCAGGAGAGCAAGAGAGCATCACTGCAGGGAGGTGCTGCACTCAGTTCCTATGGATGAAGCAGAATCTGTCTGAACACGGAGTGGAACGGATGAAGAAATTTCTGCCCAAGAACCCAGTACAACACTCCATGAGCAAATATCACTTCATCAGAGAGCTAGTGGTCATCACATCGAAACTCATGACAACCGTAAGTGTCATACTCACCATGTCACTAGACGCCGCTCAGTTCAAAACACTTAGATCCTCTCTGGGTCTGCGTGTTATCGCCAACTAAGTGTTTCAGAAGGAGGTCAGCCAAGAGCAGAATGCCAGCAAATCAGATGGGCTGACCTACCAAAGAAGAGGGCTGGAACAGATGGTACGTGGTTGAAACTGATTACCAAATTCAACTTATTAGCAGTTTTATGAGGCATTGGAGCATTTCAAGGAGGAGAGAGGTGATTGGACAAATATCTCAGGAGATATACACATGACAGTTTTTGGCAAGTTGAGGAGTCCAAATATTTAAAAATAAAAAATGCAGTCGAATTGAATTCGGATGAGGATACATTATCAGCAAACCCTAAGATCAGAGAGGGGAAAAAGAAGGGAGAAGAGATGGCTGTCACGGAACTTAAAGAAGCTACTTCAAAGGCGTCAAAGGCTGATCCTAATCCAACTAAAGGGATTGTGCAGACTGCGAAGGAAAATCAGACGCTGGCTGAACAACCCCTCAATGAGGTAATCTCTTGTTCTCACTCCTAGGCTACTGCACTCAATTCTGTTGATGAGGAAGTACACACGATTGGTAAAGATTCGGTGAGTTATAAGGGTGGCAAAGTGGTTAGTAAGAAGCCGAAGGGATTGAAACCTGCTGTAGATTCTGTGGCCGATGCTACAGAAGAAGGTGAAGCCAATATGGCTGAGATTGTGGTTCTGATAAGCAGAAGAATGAGGATGCAAGTGGAGAACAGCAAGCTAAGCAATCTGGCAATGTGATGGAAGAGTCTCATGCATCCGGCAATGATGAAGAACTAGATGTGTTGTTCAAGGACATTGATGATGTTGTTGATGAGTTGCAAAAAGAGGAGGTTACAATACCTGTTGAGACAAGAGCTGATCAGTCCTCATGAGCCCAGGTCGTAGGGGTTGAGAAGGAGGCAAGTGTGCTAGATGATGCTGTCTCAGATATGCAGCAAGGTGGTGAGTCCTCTAGTTCTGATGCAGTCCCAGAGGGTGAGTCAATTAAAGCACCAGACGTCGTGCAAGGAGGGTTACATGATGATTTTGTGGAGGATGCACATGTGGTGGTGGATCCCCCAGCTATTCCTGATTTTTTGATGAAGGATGCTCAGGACTTCGTCCCTCTTTCTGAACTAAGGAAGGCAAAGAAAGACAGAAGGAAGGAGATGTGTTTGTTTGTGTCTGCAGCACAATCAGAAAATGAACATGTTGAAGAAAAAGCATCTGATGCACCAGTTGTGCCGACTGAGTTGGAACGTCCAGCCAATACAGATGTGGAGATGCAATTATCTGATCAAGAAGAGGCTAAGAACGAGAACACTCAGAAGGAGGATCAGGATACAGTTTTACTAGCTGAGCTCAAGAAAGCTGAAAAGAAGAATCCCAAGAAGAAAGTGACATTCCAAGCATTCTCATCTAAGGGAACTATCAAGATGAATGGGAACATAAACGCAGGGGAGCAAAAGCGTCTAAGAAGAGGAAAATGTATAGTCCAGATCCTGTTCCTGGCCATGTTCTAACCAAAATTGTGAAAAATGGAGTATGGTGTGCCAGTACAGAAGCAGCAGCCAAGTGGAAGGCAGTGCAGAAAAGAAAGATCATCCCTGAAAGGCTGCTTAATGAGAAGACAGTTCTATCCCAGTTGCAGATCTGACTCTATTCTACTCGATGTTGTTCTTCATCACCATAGTCAACTGGTAGTCTTCATCTCATAGAACCACGATCAACAAGGAGATGGGACAGCTGCTCTACCAGATTGGAAATAGGATGCTCATTGACATGGGAAGAATTATGTTCGACCAGATTACAGAACACGCCATTCTACAAAGTCTCTGCACCAGATAATTTTCCCATCATTTATCTATGAGTATCCAGATTTGAAGACTGACCAGGACCGACTGTCAAGTGCTCGTTCAAGTTGGTAGTTGATCACAAGCTGTTCAAGGGTCGACATAAGAATGATCTGAAGGACCCTGGGCTGAAGAGGAAGGATGCACCTGTGTCTTCCATAAGGAGAGCTGCTGGTGAGAAGTTGTCCCGAGCTGAACGCGGATAATTACTGAAGGAGGTGGAGATCATATTGGAGGTCGAACATGAGCAGATGTCAAGAATCAATCAATTAGTGCACACTCTGCGATATCCCAATGATGATGAAGCAGATGAAGCTTGACGAGCTCATGGGGTCACTAAGGACATTTGAGATGAATTGTTCTGATGATCTTCGAAGAAGGATAGAAAAATGTGTTGCTCTGAAAACTGATGTATCTGAAGAGTGGAACAGCGTCAAGGACGAGTCTGAATCAGGTCAAGACATTAGTGAAGGTGTTAAACTCTGGATCAAAAGACCTAGACACGATTCTGAAGTCTCGGAGGATGAGTGGAGGACATAGAGGCATTGGCTACACTGATGGGAGCAGTTCAGGAAGGATTAAGTTTGTCAAAGCTGAACAGTCGGTGAATAGAGAGATGAATAGGTACCCTCTGGCCAACATGAAGAGTTCTAACGGTGAATGGAGACGAGACTCAAGAACCTGTTGGTACTGTCACAAGAAGGGGCACATCAAGCCAAGGTGTCACGAGTTCTTCAGTGTGCGCAGAAAGTTGCAGCAGAACAATACTCCAAGGATGACATGAGAATGGAGAGTGAGAACGTGGACCAAGAATCTCTGATGGAGGAAACCAGATCATCAAAAACCTATCAGTTTGATGAGACGTATTTATACGACTCATTAAGTCATTAAATCCCACCATTTACGACATTTGATCAAGAGAACATTTACTTGTTAATGTCGTTTTGGATTTCTTGGCCTTTTGGAGTCCAAAGAGGAATCGAGCTTAAAAGAGGGCATTTTGTGCCAAAATCATCACAAGGAGTTCTTGACCATCTTATGAGCATATGACTCGAGGGATGCTCGAGAAAATTTGAGGTTTGCCCGAAGAAAATCGAGGGAGGCCCGAAATGGCCAGCACCTGCCGAGCCTCCAAGGCCCACAATCAATTCTCTCGAGCAAACCAGCCAATCTCACAATTCCGTCTCGACCAAAGTGATTCAAATAGCAGATATATCGGAAGATTTCACCTTTCCAAAGAAAACGCTCAAGGGGATTGGGAGTTGGCCCAGATTCAAGCAAGGCCCCGCGCGCGCTGAAGGACCAAAACCAAATTGCTCGAACAAATGGACGAATCTGGGAAAACTGGCTCGACCAAGTTGTTTGGAATGCCCACTTTATCGGAGGATCTCAATTTTCAGGCCAAACGCTCGAGCAAAACTTCCCTTGGCCGAAGACCAAGCCATTTCGACTCATTCGAAGGCTAAAAGTGGGCCCCACTTCAAATCTCGGCTCGTCCTTCGAGGCACGCCACTTTTGCACATGCCAAGACCTCTTTGACTCATGCCACACCCCTTTGGCCAAGGAACAAGTCGGTTTATGCTTTGGCCCCTTCCAAACCACTAATGCCACTCAAACTTGAAGATCAAGTCTCATCCAAGGGCCTAGAATCTTCCTCATTCTCTATATATAGAGCCCCTTGGCCCTTGTAAAAGACATGCAAAAATCTCTCTAAAATCCCTTAGGGGAACCTCTTGTAATTTGGCTTGGGAAAGAATCAACATCTCTCTACTCCTTCTTTACTTTGTTGCACATTTACATTCTTGTATTACTTTCTTGCACTTACTTTACTATTCTTACTTTCATGTACTTGCATTCCATCCATTGCCCTCATATCCTTCCCATGGATATGAGTGGCTAAATCTCACAATTCGGTTTGGGGGTAATAATATTGTGGCACGGTTTTGAGACCCCATTCTTAATGCTTCTTTGTGTTCTTGTGGTGTAAGAGCTTGGAATGGCCTTACTTTGGGTGATCTCTTGGAATGGAGTGAACCACACTCATGACACAAAGAATGATCATTAGAGGTCAAGGATAAACAAGCCACAATAATGTTGTAGCACAACTTTGAGACCCTTTCCTTAATGCTTCCTTGTATTCCATTTGCTAGTCATGTGCCTATGGATCGGAAATGAATACCTAGGAGAATCCGATGCTACGAAAGGGCTAGGGTTAACCGTATGGGTTCACTACCACCATAGTGCTTGTTGTCATTGAAAAGTGAAACAAGCTTGCACCTAGTCTAGTACGCCTCGAAAGAGGATATTAAACTTGTTTGTACTAGAAATCCAAGTCTCGAAAGGGAATGGATTGTGGTGTATGCGCTCGAAAGATGCCTTACTTTAGGGTTTTTGTCTCGAAAGAGGACCAACCCACACTTATGGATGCAAGGATAGATCATTAGAGGTCAATGATGAGTTGCGCCACAACAAAAGGCCCCTAGACCGAATACCATTCTCTTGATCACCTTCCCATTGCATTTACCTTGCATTTACTTTTCGCACTTTCATCTTGTTCCCAAAACCCCCAACTTGCATTCACGTTTCGTTACTTGTATTGCATGAGAACAAATAGTAGCCATTACAACTCCATTGGGTTCGACCCCTACTTGCCACTCTACTATTCTATAGTAAAGTACAAGTTAGTGGACTTATAAATTTATCTTTGGTTTGCACGATCACGACTAGTGCTCATCAAATTTTGGCGCCGTTGCCGGGGAGTTGTGCATTGGTGAAGTTGTTCTTTTTGTTTGTTTCCCTTTTTGTTCTTGTTGTGATTCTCTTGGTTCACCATGGCCTCTTATTACAATAGAGAGCCTTGGTATGATGAGGAGTTGTTCCCACCATCCTTCCAACGAGAAATCCGCGAAAAGATCATGTACTTTGAGCAATCCCGGGATGAAACATTGGATGAGTACTTACGGTACTATGATTCCCTTGTGACAAGCTGCCCGCACCATGGATTCACTAGATTGGATCTTATTCAAAGGTTTCTCGGAGGAATGTTGCCACATGAATGGGATAGGCTCAATGAGGTGGCAGGAGGCTCGGTCTATGACTTGACCATAAGTAGTATTTGGGAATTGATACATGTTTTGGCCGAGGACTCAAGGCTAAAGCAAGAACAACACAAGGCACTTGGGGACATGATGGACGACATGATGGACGAAAACCAAAGCCGATCCTTGGAAGACTTGATGGAAGAGTTAGCCACGAGTTATGCGCAAATAGATGCAAGAATCTTGCAGAATCAAGCCGAGAGTTCAAGGCCACAACAAGAGCAGACCAAGCCACTTGAGGACTTTGTGATGGAGCCGGTCGAAACAATGTACCAAGACCATGCCAAAACCGAGGGAACTTTGGCCGAAGAAAAATTGTCCAAATCAGGTCCGGATCTCACTCCCATTCTGTCCGAGGAGGACCCAAACCTCACTGCCGAAAGCTCCCTATTGGACCCCTCTCACTCAGTTTGCATGACCTCAGATCCTAAGGATGAAGTACCCAACAAGGAAGAGGTTTGAGGCCGGTTGGAAGAAAAGCATGGGCAAGAATAGCCAATAGTGGAGCACTCACTCGCCCTAACTCAACAAGGCAGCCCGGAGAACTCCCTCATTCTGAAAAGACCATACCTCTTTGCTACCAAGACAAGGCTCACCAATGAAACATGCTTGATGCCACTTGTGAGTGATGGCAAGATTATGAACTTACAACATTGCAAGGACGCCATCCACTCCTACATGAAAAAGAGACCAAGGCATGGAATGTTTCAATGGAAGCCGAGATGGAAAAACAAGAGGGCACGGCTTGATGGATCAATGGCTATGCTCAAGAGGTTCACTTCTCCTCGAAAAGATGTAAAGACAAGGCCACCTGACCGGTTGAAGGTAGAACCGAGCCCACTGCCATATGAGAACTTTGGAAAGATTAAGAGAGCAGTTGGGAAGAAGTTTGACCTCACCCGCCCATGGGACCCCAACGAACCTCCTTAAGGAGGTACCGTCGAGCCAACAACGTTAAACAAAGGCGCTCGCCGGGAGGCAGCCCGACATTTTACAGTATTTTTTGCACTTTACTTTCTTGCATTTTATACTAACCCTCACCTCTTTTATGATTGGAAAGAAACAAGGATGTTTTTGTAGGTCGGGTCCAAGTGTTACGCACTTTGCTCTTTATGCTACGCATTTTATGCCAACCGGGCTTGACCCAAGGACACCTTTCCGAGACCTTAGGCCCGAGGAACCCAGCGACGGTCCTAGACCGGGACGCACCCAAAGCCGAGGCTCGCCTAGGGAGGACGCTCTTGCTACGCACTTTACCCTCTCGGCTACGCATTTTATGCAAAGCCGAGTAGAACCTCAAGCGTCCGGACGTATCCGAGAGGAGCAGCCGAGCCCGACCTAGCCCCCTTGAGCTTCATCCGAGTCCACGCCTTGCCACTTCATGGCATACAAGGGGAGTCCTGTTTCACTCTTTTACCTTGTTTCTTTCCATTGATTTTGTGCTTATTGTCTTGATTGAGTTGTGCCGTGAGGCCACGGCTCATTTCAAAAGTGTGGGGTGGGGTGTTTTGTAGTTTGTTGTGTCATCACGTTTATTTTCTTGCACATGCATGAGTCAGCACGTTTCCCTTTGAAAATTTTAATTTTTTTGAATAAAATGAGTGGATTAGTGAATAAAATGCGTAGGAAGGGGGTGTTGAGCTTGAATGATGTGAAATAGATGGATCCAAGTACATGCGTGACTCTTATGAAATTATAATTGTGCGACTAACATGTGATCTAACTTCTTATGTGACCTTATGAGTTGGGATAAATAGGGGACGTGGAGTTGATAGAAATGTCCTAGTGAGGCTTGACAAAGCACTCAAGGATCGGGGATTCGAGTTACATGGTTATATGGACTTGTGGAGGCTGCGCTTTGAGTCTCGTGGTTGTAGTTGACTCCACCATTGCAGCGTTTATGCAAGTGGTGGGACGGGAATCAAACCGTCCTATCTCTAGTCCTAGTAGTCGGGAAAATAGGTGAGTGACCCTCATCTTGACTCGCACGAAACGACAAGGATGAGAAAGAGCGGGGAGGTATTTCCATATGCTTGAGGGCGATGATTGGACCTCCCAAGAAGGAATGGACAAGAAAATCACAAAAGGAGCAAAGCTCAAAAGAAAGAAAAATCATCTCATGTGAAGTTCTAACCGAAGCAAAGTGAAGGATTATCAAAGTCACACCAAAAGGCCAAAGGCCAAAGTTCACTACAAGTATGTCCAAGAAAAGTATCAAAAGGACTCAACCCTTGAGCTTAAATTCATCACGTGCTAGAAGAAGCAACAAGTATAACCATGTAGCAAGATCCGAATCCAAGAGTGTAGATCATGGGCCTAAAAAGAACTATCTCCCACTCATCCGAATTGGTTTGCATCTTGACTCAAAGGTACATGTATCAAGTTGAATCTCATGTTTTAGCAAAATGCTTGAGTAATGATAGAGAATGCATGGAAAGGGGAAGTCTAGACTAGCATTTGTCTTGGATGCGAGAGACTTGTGATGTCTGTATGTGATTTTCCTCTTGTGACTTAAGGCCTTGTTTGGGACGAACAAGTTCAAGGGTGGGGTGGTTTGATGAGACGTATTTATACGACTCATTAAGTCATTAAATCCCACCATTTACGACATTTGATCATGAGAACATTTACTTGTTAATGTCGTTTTGGATTTCAGGGCCTTTTGGAGTCCAAAGAGGAATCGAGCTTAAAAGAGGGCATTTTGTGCCAAAATCATCACAAGGAGTTCTTGACCATCTTATGAGCATATGACTCGAGGGATGCTCGAGAAAATTTGAGGTTTGCCCAAAGAAAATCGAGGGAGGCCCGAAATGGCCAGCACCTGCCGAGCCTCCAAGGCCCACAATCAATTCTCTCGAGCAAACCAGCAAATCTCACAATTCCGTCTCGACCAAAGTGATTCAAATAGCAGATATATCGGAAGATTTCACCTTTCCAAAGAAAACGCTCAAGGGGATTGGGAGTTGGCCCAGATTCAAGCAAGGCCCCGCGCGCGCTGAAGGACCAAAACCAAATTGCTTGAACAAACGGCCGAATCTGGGAAAACTGGCTCGACCAAGTTGTTTGGAATGCCCACTTTATCAGAGGATCTCAATTTTCAGGCCAAACGCTCGAGCAAAACTTCCCTTGGCCGAAGACCAAGCCATTTCGACTCATTCAAAGGCTAAAAGTGGGCCTCACTTCAAATCTCGGCTCGTCCTTCGAGGCACGCCACTTTTGCACATGCCAAGACCTCTTTGACTCATGCCACACCCCTTTGGCCAAGGAACAAGTCGGTTTATGCTTTGGCCCCTTCCAAACCACTAATGCCACTCAAACTTGAAGATCAAGTCTCATCCAAGGGCCTAGAATCTTCCTCATTCTCTATATATAGAGCCCCTTGGCCCTTGTAAAAGACATGCAAAAATCTCTCTAAAATCCCTTAGGGGAACCTCTTGTAATTTGGCTTGGGAAAGAATCAACATCTCTCTACTCCTTCTTTACTTTGTTGCACATTTACATTCTTGTATTACTTTCTTGCACTTACTTTACTGTTCTTACTTTCATGTACTTGCATTCCATCCATTGCCCTCATATCCTTCCCATGGATATGAGTGGCTAAATCTCACTATTCGGTTTGGGGGTAATAATATTGTGGCACGGTTTTGAGACCCCATTCTTTTTTTTTTGATGGGTACAAATTGTACAGAAGTTGGACACTGACTAATCAATGACTCAATTCAGTACATATATTCCAGATGACGTCCAGACCTGCATGGGCCACCCATCCTCGTCATGAAAACTAACAAAGGTTGTGAATCCATGCTCGAGAGCATGGACCAACAACCTTCAGCAGACACTAAACCCTTGCGCAGAACCCGGGGTAAAAGGGCAACTCACTCAGTTCACACGCGGCTGAGAACAACTAACTCAGTCCGAAATCCGGCTGAGAAGTGCCACTTATTGAACTAATCTAAAACGAACTAAACTAACACTAATCTAAAAAAACTCAAACCTAAAACTAACACCAAAACGAACACCGGCAGCAGCAGCCACCATCTTCATCCACTTCGGCTCCGCCAGCAACCCAACCCGCCCCAGCAACCAACGCCCCCACCCAGCAACCCCACAAGCAACACCACAGCCACAACCCAGCCAGACGCCGGCCACCATCCCAAACGCCGGAGAGAGCCAAAAGAATGAAAGCATCCGACCGCCAGCCCTCACGCTAGCCTCCACCCCATTCTTAATGCTTCTTTGTGTTCTTGTGGTGTAAGAGCTTGGAATGGCCTTACTTTGGGTGATCTCTTGGAATGGAGTGAACCACACTCATGACACAAAGAATGATCATTAGAGGTCAAGGATAAACAAGCCACAATAATGTTGTAGCACAACTTTGAGACCCTTTCCTTAATGCTTCCTTGTATTCCATTTGCTAGTCATGTGCCTATGGATCGGAAATGAATACCTAGGAGAATCCGATGCTACGAAAGGGCTAGGGTTAACCGTATGGGTTCACTACCACCATAGTGCTTGTTGTCATTGAAAAGTGAAACAAGCTTGCACCTAGTCTAGTACGCCTCGAAAGAGGATATTAAACTTGTTTGTACTAGAAATCCAAGTCTCGAAAGGGAATGGATTGTGGTGTATGCGCTCGAAAGATGCCTTACTTTAGGGTTTTTGTCTCGAAAGAGGACCAACCCACACTTATGGATGCAAGGATAGATCATTAGAGGTCAATGATGAGTTGCGCCACAACAAAAGGCCCCTAGACCGAATACCATTCTCTTGATCACCTTCCCATTGCATTTACCTTGCATTTACTTTTCGCACTTTCATCTTGTTCCCAAAACCCCCAACTTGCATTCACTTTTCGTTACTTGTATTGCATGAGAACAAATAGTAGCCATTACAACTCCATTGGGTTCGACCCCTACTTGCCACTCTACTATTCTATAGTAAAGTACAAGTTAGTGGACTTATAAATTTATCTTTGGTTTGCACGATCACGACTAGTGCTCGTCACAGTTGCTGACCTGTGGTCGAACAGCTGCTGAGACACCATGGTTCGACAGACTCACAACATGTGTCACTGTCCCAGGCTATGTTCGAGGGGGAGTTGACAAGATTCCAGATGCCGAGGAGACCGGTTTGCTCGATTGGACCCCTTGCCAGTTTGTGGCAAAAAGGGGGAGTGTTTTGAGGTAAATATTCTGGTTCCTCAAGTTGTGTCTAAAGCATAGATTTGGTTTTCCCAAAATGCCAAGGGGGAGATTGATGTTCCCATGAATGTCATGGCTTTGGCAAAACAGCTTTAGACAGTTCTAGCAGGAGTTCAAGGAGTGTTCAACCGATTACTGGAACTCGCATACAACAGATCTGAAGATAAGACGTTTCCTAATCTGGACGATCGAAGATCTGATCTGATTGGAGTCAGCTCAATAATAAATTAGAGGATCAGATATTCAAATGAATATCCTCTCATCAGTTAGGACTCGATTAAGAAGATTCGGAATTACTTGGTGATAAAGAAAGATCGAGATCTTCTAGAAGATTGGAATGAAGATCTGAATATCAAGAAGATATCGACGAGATTATTTGATTGGAGCCAATCGACAAGTCATCACCGAAGATCAGATAGGCGATCAAATATATGCAGATTGGCTGAGAAAATATCGGATGGCTTGGCGTGGAAGTCATCTATGAAGATTGGATACGGATTGAATATTCTGCAAATATTTAGGAGTATCTCCGAAATATTTGACAGGATATTCAGATTGGATCTGGACTTCACCAAAGCCTATAAAAAGAAGGCTAGGGCGTCCAGATTGAGTATCACTTCCTGAGAGAAAAGAAAACACGAGAGCAATCGTGAGATTGGAGGATGAGTGACGGCCGGCTGATTATTCCACACCGGAATATCAACGGCTAAGAAGCAATCTGTTCAGTGTGCTGTTCAGACTGTTCTTGAAGGACAACAAAGCGCACACACACACACGGTGATCAAGACACGTCTTTGAGAGAAGGCGACTGGGCTTCGGGGAGGTCCAAGACTAGGCCGAGAGGGAAGTCTCGTCCTACCCATAGGGGATCGAGGGGAGCTGCGGTGAACCGAGATTGCAAATCCAAGAGACGAAGTGTTAGAGGCTAGGCTATTACAAACAAGGCGTTGTGTAAGTGTAAGTCCACGAATAGCTCTAAACTAGTAATAAGATTTGTGTCCATTTTCGGGTGTGGGAAAACCCCCAGAGTAGGCGCGCCGAACTGGGTTATCAATCTGTGTGTGCCTCTATTTTGTTCTGTTTACGGTTCTGTCTGCTAAGGTGTTCCAGTCTCTGGTAGAACACAACCTGGAACTGTCCGACAAGTGTTCGAGACGTAGTTCGTACACCATCTAGAACTCGTCTTGACTAAGACAAGTAGATTTCAGTCTACACTCATATCATCATCGTCACCTATAATTAAAATTTATTAGTATATTAGTTGAATAAATTACATATACAATTAAAATGAGGAAATTTACCGTTTCCAAACTGATTACTATCAGGGTTGATATTCAGTAGCCGCAACTCCCCTAACACCCGTAGTTCCTCCACTGCGGTATGGAAAATGCAATGAAAAATTGGTCGCAAGTCTGCAGTACTGTTGAATCCTTCTACAGCCTGCGAAGCACAGATGAGCAACGTGCGAATCTATATAAACAAATTGTTAGTTACACATGTAAAATAGTATAATAATAATATATTAAAAAACATGTGATAACTTACATTGCTAGGTAATTCATGGGCACTAGGGCGATACGCCTGAGTGTCCTCTTCTTCCAATTTGGGCTGGATAAGGCGACGTGTGATCATTGAATACCAATGCACATATTCATCACTGGGAATATCAATGTCTTCGCCAACCTAGCCCGGATCCCCATATATTAGTCTCTCCCATCTAGTATTCCATAACTGAACATCCTGGAAGAAGTACACTCTCCATTCAACTCTCTTTTTTCTTTCTAATCCGTGGTGATCATGCGTAAACGCTATAGGAGCAGGGGGAATGATCTGATTCCATCCAAACTGTCTCATAGTACGAATAGGATGATGCCACTCAATGATGTTGAAGCAAATAAGTGGCACATCAGCCGCCCATAATTGTCGTGACTCGAGATATACGTGATGCAGTCGTTCCATCAAATCCTCTTCATATGGTCGATAAATAAAATCACCGTGGACCATTCGCTCAAGCTTATCCCGATAGAAGATTAAAGAACCACATGGGGTCTCTTCAAAATGTTTTGGTCCGGCCCAATGTCTGCGCATAAAGAAAAGCGTTACAAATTTAATATTTAACAATTTTCAATATCAAAATAAATATAAAGTTTACTCACAAGTACGACCAACAAGGTCTAAGATATGGATGAATATCATCTTCAAGTTCTGGTGCGTCTCTGTCATATGGTTGTGGACGTCCAATACGCATGCGCTCCAAACACCAAAACTGTAGTAATAGTGCACATCCACCAATTTGCGACTTCTTATAATTACTTGCTCTGCACAACTGACTATACTGAAAAGCTAAAACCGCGCTCCCCCAACTGTATCTCTTGGCGTTATCCAAATCCGCCAACAATGGAAGGTAGTGGAGCGCTACCTTATCACCGGACAAGTCTGAAATCTTCCCCTGGTAGATGAGATGTTGTTCTGGTTGAGATCCAGAGCAAATCCTAAAACAACTTATGCGCTAAAACAAGTAATGCGGAAATAAAACGACACGCAAGGTTGTTACCCAGTTCGGCGTTAACGAGCCTACGTCTGGGGGGCGTTCTCTAGCCCGGTGGATAGCAATTCACTATTATTGAGTATTGCGAGTACAGGGTTTACCGTTTACAGAATCCCTCTTAAACAACCTGAGCCTCGGACACTCTAGTAATTGCAATCTAGGTCTCCCCCTAGATCTTCGCTCCCGCTCCGTATCCACCAGAATGATTCTCCGTGAGAATCAGCGCCTTCTCCCGAATGCGCAGTAACGGAACTTCAGTGCGAGCCTTCAGCTTCGTCCTTTGATCAATCTGTTGAGCACCAATGCAGATTGATCCGAGCGCCTTCGAGTAACCAGTGACGGTTAGTTCTCCAGCCGTATACGTGCGTCGTGAATAACCAGTTAAGATTGATTCACCGCCGTTTGCCTCCTCCTCCCTTCAATGAGTATGAGCGTGTATTGTATCTCCGTGAGTGCTGCTAATAACCGAGTATTAGCACTCCTTATATAGAGCGGTCGAAACCCTAAAACAATAAGGATTCCTAAACTAAACCGCCTCTATATTTAGGAAATCTTTCCTAATCTCTTGCGCATATCTCTTGTAGATAATCATCCGTTCGAATCTTCAAACTAGATTAAGCAACCTTCGATTATCTTCTCGACTAAGATAGCTTCAAGCACAAGCAACTGACTCCAAGGATATTTCCAATAATCCATAAGCACCTGACTCGACAAATATGATTTAGGAAATTCACTGCCGCGTCAGAGTTGTGCTAAGTCGGCTTAGACAAGTTTCCAAATCCGAATATGGAAACTTCCAACTTCTGTCCACTGATGGGCAACCGCCTTGATCTTCCAACGGTCGACTAGGTTTCCTAATCTGATTTAGGAAACACTTCTTCTGCTTCAACTTGTTCTAGGACAGTTGTCTCTTCCAGTCTTGAACAACAGCTAGAACAACTATACTAAGTTTTGCCAAACTACATGCCATATAAAGTAACAATCTCCCCCTTGGCATTTTTGGCAAAATTACCTATTTGAAGCTACCTGTACTACTAATACAGTTGAATCTTTGAGATGATTTCAAACTCCCTAGCTGTGCTACTAACTAAGCTACCAACTGAATCTTTGAGGAGATTTCAAACTCCAAACACAATAAAAGCACAACGAATATTTTAAGGAGATTTCAAACTCCAAACATGATAAACACTCTAGCACAACTGAATCTTTTAAGGAGCTTTCAAACTCCAAAATTTACTCCCCCTTTTTGCCATAAAGTGGCAAGGGAGTACCACGACTTCACAAGATGCAGATAATATGAAATACCTTGAAAATCCTTTGAAACTCATTCTAGCCATACTGCCTCCAAGTCAACCTATCACGTATAGATGAGAGAGAACCGGTTGACCATCCTGATCCGAAACCACTTAGTTGTCAATGACACACAGACCCAGAGAGGATCTAAGTGTCTCAAACTGAAGATTGTCCAAAGCCTTTGTGAATATGTCTGTAAGCTGTTTCTCCGTTGATATGTGGGTCAGGGTGAGAGTCTTCTTTTCTACAAGTTCCCGAATGAAATGATGCCTGATATCGATATGCTTTGTTCTAGAATGTTGTACCGGATTCTTAGATATGTTGATGGCACTCATGTTGTCACAGTAGAGAGTCATCATACCTTGTTTTACCCCGTATTCCTCTTGCATCTGTTTCATCCATACCATCTGGGTACAACAACTTCCGGCTGCAATATATTCTGCTTCAGCGGTAGATAAGGATATACTATTTTGCTTCTTACTGAACCAAGAGACCAGATTGTTTCCTAGAAAGAAACATCCTCCAGAGGTACTTTTGCGATCCTCTGCATTCCCAGCCCAATCTGCATCACAATAGCCTACCAGACATGCGTTAGTATCCTTGGTATATGATGGACCATAATTATACGAATCATAAACACAGTTAAACCCACCAAATTAGACACTTTGTCTAGTTAACTTTTGCTTGTTAGTTCCGATATATTTCTATAGGGCATTTTGGAGCATAGAGAAAATACAAGCTAAGGAGGAGTTCTTAGAGGCAAAAATGGAGTACAAGGCAAATCAGGCCACTTTGGCCCAAGCAGGACCAGGCCACGCCCAGCAGAGTCCTAGGCCCCAGTCGAGCCACCAAGGACCAATAGCAAGTCGCTCGAGCAAACGACCTTATTTAATGAATCCACCTCGACCAAAATATTCCAAATGACAAATAAGGTGGACAATGTCGAGAAACCAAGAAGCAAGCTCGAGCCAATTGAGAGTTGGCCCAATTCCAAAGCAAGGTCCCGTGCGCATAGGCACCAAGTCCAAATTGATCGACCAAACTTTGGAATACGGAAATTCTGGCTCGACCAAAGTGTTTGAAACACCCAATATCTCGGTGAATCTCAAATTCCAGACAAAATGCCCGAGTAGATTCATCAGTGGCCGAGAAGACCAAGTCCCGTCCAAAGAACCAGGCCCGCGCCGAGAGCCAGTCCGAGACCTGTGCGCACGCTGAACTTCAAATCAGGCCCAGACCTAGTTCCGGCCAAATTATGACAAAACGGTCTCGACCATTAGTCTTAGAATTGCTTCAACTTTCAGAATCAGCTGTTCAAATGCCAAGGACCGTCGGCTCATTTTCCGGCCAGAATTCCGGCCAAGCTCCGGCGAGCCTCCGGCGAAGCTCCGACCAGGTGAAACTCCGACCAAGGCCAGGCCAACTCCGGCAAGAATTCCGGCAGAACCACCGGCCAAGTTCACTATTGCGGTTGGCTTTTTCCGGCGACTCAAGGGAAGCTTCCACAAGCTTCCACAAGCTCCTCCTCACATGGTGGCTCCTCCACTCTCCTCCCTCCACTTGTCACAACCACCACCCTCCTCCAAAAGCCGCCGGCGGCTAGAGCTCCTCCATGGAAATGATGACATGTGGAGGCTTCTCCTCCACATCTCCTCCCCTTCCTCCTCCACCCTTGGATGCTCCTCCACATGCCCACCATCTCCACCCTCTATTCTCCAAAACTTGGCTCCCAAGTCTCCTCCCATGGCTATAAAAGGAGGCTTCCCCTTCTCATTTGTATCTCATCCCATACTTGTACACACTTTAGAGAGAGAGAGGGCTTAACCCTCCTCTCTTCACTTTCAATAAAATTGTTCTTCGCTTTGGAAATAAAGGATAGCTCCCTTGGCGCTTCAACGGTTGTAAGTATTTCTTCGTATTTATTTACTGCTTTTATTTCCTTAGTAATAATGTTTAGCGCGATGAATAGTAGCTAAACTAGTAGTTCGGTAGAAGGGGCGTACTTGTATTATAAATGTTTTAGACTTTACTCTTAGTATACCTTTGTATTTGATACTTGTTCTATGTGCCATATACTAAGTCAGAACGTCCATGGTTGAGGGGACGCTTGGAATGGCAAAGCTCACCACGGGGGTTCGTAAACTTGTACTGATAAGTGGATGCTTGGAATGGCTAAGCTTATTTGAGAAGTTTGACTCATCTTAAACACCATCTGGTTTGATCGGAAATGACGGACCAGATGGATGCACTTACGACTAAGATACTTCGAAAGGAGGAATTAGTTTTGCTTAGAACAAGTGTTTTAAATGGTGTTGCAAGTCTTGCGCTAGAAATAGCCTCGATTCATCTTTGAATACTTAGCATGATCATGTCTTGCGCTAGAAATAGCCTCAATTCATCTTTGACCACTTGGTATGATCATTAGCGGTCGATGATAAACAATTATAATACAAGGCCCCTAAAACCGAATACTTTCCTTACAATCCATTATCAACTGCTGTAATTTACTTTCAGTTCTAAAAACGCACTCAAACCCAACCCCAATCGTAATTAAATTCTGCATAAGCTTCATTAAAGAACAATTAATCCACACTGACTCCCTTGGGTTCGACCCCTACTTACCACTTGCTACCCAGTAGTTAAGTCACGAGTAGCGGACTTATAAATTTATTTGCACATTTGCTGTGACGACAAGCATCTGTCAGTATACCATAGACCATAGTCAGCTGTTCCACAAACATATCTGATAATTCTCTTCATATTCATCAGGTGACTCTCCTTGGGATTAGCTTGATAGCTGGCACAGACACCAACTGCATGAGCAATGTCCGGTCTACTGGCTGTTAGGTATAGAAGACTGCCAATCATGCTTCTGTACAAGGTTTGATCCACCTTAGTACCAGCATCATCCTTTGTGACCTTCACATGAGTTGCAGTAGGGGTTCTCTTATGAGTTGCTTTCTCCAGATTAAACTTCTTGATAAGGTTCCTTGCATACTTGCTTTGGGAGATAAAGATTCCATCTGCCTTCTATTTAACTTGTAATCCTAGGAAATAACTCATCTCTCCTACCATGCTCATCTGGAATTCGCTTTTCATTTGTTCAACAAATTTGTCCACCAGCGTCTGTCTGCTAGAGCCGAACACAATATCATCCACGTAAATCTGAGCAATGATGAAGTCTGACCCTGTGTGCTTCACAAATAGCGTCTTATCTACTCCCCCTCGCACATATCCATGAGAGACAAGGAACTCTGTAAGCCGCTCATACCAGGCCCTGGGCGCCTGTTTAAGACCATATAGAGCCTTCTTCAGGTGATACACATATTCCGGGTGATAAGGATCTTCGAAACCCTTTGGTTGAGCTACATAAACTTCTTCATTTAGCACCCCGTTGAGAAAAGCACTCTTTACGTCCATCTGAAACAACTTGAACTTCAGGTGGCATGCAAGAGCTAAGAGAAGTCGAATGGCTTCCAAACGAGCAACAGGGGCAAATGTCTCATCAAAGTCTATTCCTTCAATCTGAGTATAGCCTTGAGCCACAAGTCTTGCCTTGTTTCTAGTGATGTTTCCTTGCTCATAAGACTTGTTCTTGAAAATCCACTTCGTGCCAATAACATTCACATTATCAGGACGTGGAACAAGGTCCCAAACATCATTGCGCTGAAATTCACCAAGTTCTTCTTGCATGGCAACAACCCAGTATTCATCATTGATGGCTTCCTTGACGTTCTTGGGTTCGATAGAAGATATGAAGCATGCAAAGCCAGCCAGATCTCGAAAGTTACTTGTTTACCTCTAGTGATGATGCCTTCATTTAGATCACCAATCACCTCGCTGATGGGATGATTCTTCTCGACGGCCCTTGAGGGATGAAGGACACGTGGCGAATCAGGAGACGTTGTATCCGGATTATTATCTTCTTCTGGCTGATTGTCATTCGAGATCGGAAGTTTGGGATCTGTGTTAGAAATGACAGTTGTGTTGGGACAATTGATTCCCAATTGGTCTGGAAGGGACGGAGTATCATCATCATCTGCAGCATGTGTCTCAGGAGCTTCTGGTACAACATCTTGAACAACCACATTAATGGATTCCATGACGACTCCAGTGCGCTTGTTGTAGACACGATATGCCCTGCTGTTAGTAGAATAACCCAGAAAGATCCCTTCATCACTTTTAGGATCCAGCTTCTGCAGATACTCTCAATCTCTGAGAATATAGCACTGGCTTCCGAAGACATGAAAGTACTTTACTGTAGGTCGTTTACCCTTCCATAGCTCGTAGCAAGTCTTCTCTGTTCCGGATCGAATCGTCACTCTGTTAATGACATAGCAGGCTGTATTCATTGCTTCCGCCCAAAATTTTAAAGGCACCTTCTTTGCGTGAAGCATAACTCGAGTCATCTCCTGAATAGTTCGATTCTTTCTCTCCACAACTCCATTCTGTTGAGGAGTGATAGGAGAAGAGAATTGTTGTATAATTCCTCTTTTTGAACAGAAATCAGCAAGAGCAGCATTCTCAAACTCTTTCCCATGATCACTTCGAATTTTTACTATATGCTCATCTTTATCCTCTCTTTCGCGTTCCAGTTGAGTGCACAGCTGAACAAACGCCTGAACTGCATCTGACTTTTCTCTCAAAAAACAAGGCCAGGTGAACCTTGTGAAATCTTCAACACAAACAAGAACATACCTTTTGCCAGAATAACTTTCCACTTGCATGGGCCCCATTAGGTCAATATGAAATAGTTCCAGGGGTCTGCTTGTATTAATCTGAGTGGTGCTCTTGTGACTGACTTTGATTTGTTTTACAATCTGACAGTCTCCGCAAACAATGCTAAGTTCTCCTTGAACTCTGGGAATGCCTCGAACAAGCCCCTCTGAAGTAATCTTCTGTAACGTTCTAAGGTTCACATGTCCCATTCGCTGATGCCATAAGTTCATCTCTTCAGTACGGCTCAGTAAGCATGTTGTTTCAGCATTGGGTTTACCTAGGTTGAGAAGGTAGCAGTTATTTGACGACCTTCTTCCTGTGAGGACTGGTTCATTCTTCTGGTTTAACACCACGCATTCATCCTGGGAGAATTGGACATGATGCTCTCCATCGCACAACTGACTTATGCTGATAAGATTGGCCTGTAAACCTTTGACAAGAAGAACTTCTTTCAATCTGGGCAGACCTTGAACATTTAGGATTCCTTTCCCAATGACTTTGCTCTCTACACCATCACCAAAAGTCACATTAGAACTTCCTTTGCATTCTTCTAAACTGGTTAGAAACTCGGGATTGCCAGTCATATGTCTCGAACATCCACTGTCAAAGTACCACTTTTCTTTATTCAGATGACTGGACGAACTGAAGGCAACATAGCATACTTCACCTTTTTGCTTAACTCTCCAGACTTGCTTCATTCGTGGTTTCTGGACTTGTTTCTCTTTTCTGAAGGTCATATGAAACTCATGACATCTTGCCTTAATGTGTCCCATTTGATTACAGAAGAAACATCTTCGTCTGTCTCGCTGTCTAGTGGGATGTCGTGTGGCAAGCCAAGATAATTTTCTTTGTGGGAAATGATTGGCTGGAACAGTTTCCGGTTCTGGCTTAGCAAAAGATTTTCTTTGAGTACGATGTTCAGCTGGAACAAGTTGTGGTAGTAGTTGTGGCACAGCCTTAACAAAAGCCGTCTTTCCGGAGCTTGATCCTCGAGTAAATCCAAGCCCTTTATGAACACCCCCTATCCTTTGTGCTCCCAGAATAGAGTCTAGATCTTTTGTTCCAGAGTTCAGCATTTTGACTGTCTTTTTCAAGTGATTCAGCTCTTCTATTGTCGCCTCATGGGCAAGTTTGCCTGTTTCGATTTCAAATTTGAGGGAATCAATAATCTCAGTAAGATTTACCTCTCTTCTTTTCAGAGTATCATTTTCATGCTTTAGGTCATCTGTAGCTCCTGAATGATCTCCTTGGTAGTCTTTACTTCGAAGTTTCAGGGAAGATATAACTGCTAGTAACTCCGTTTTTTGAGAGATTAGCTCAGCTCTTTCGTTTGTTGCTGCCATCAACTGGGCTTTGATATCAGTAATAGTCTGCTGATGATTTAGGTTTAAGGTGCTAACCTCTTTCTTGAGCTTCTCCTTTTCTGCTGTTAGATTTTCTAGAGAGTTCTGAAGGTCTGTTTTTTGCTTGATATCAACTAGCCATTGTTGATATAGATCTTTGTAGTTGTTAGCAATTTCCTCGTCAGTAATTTCATCATGGTCACTGTAGCTAGAATATAGAATGTGATCTTCAGGAGATTTCATGGTCTCCTCTTCTATGCTTGGGTTCTTTTTGGGTTTGATACATCCGGTAAGAGCAACAAAGTTGTTGGTTTCCCCCTCAGAGTCACTATCACTCCAATTCACAGCATATGCATTCTTTTTCTTCTGTGTGTTAATACATTCTGCCCGGATATGACCATAGCCCTCACATTCTCTACATTGTATCCCTTTGCCTTTGTTATCAGTATCGGAGTCTTCAGATTGGTTCCTCTTGAAAGTTTGGTCATTCTTTTGGAATCTTGACTTAGATGACTGACTGGACTCAGTCCCTTTACCGTACTGCCTCCTCATAAATTTCCCAAAGTTCTTAGCAAACATGGCATACTGTTGTTCTGACGCATCGTCTGTCTTGTCCTTAACAACTTCAGCCTTTAGACCAACGCTGGAGACTTTTGTGAGACGGTCTTCTTCATTCATGTCCATCTCATGGGTCTGCAGGGAGCCCATCAGTTCATCTAGTCTCATGGTTTTCACATCATTGGCTTCCTTGACGGCAAGAGCTTTCATGGCGAACCGCTTTGTGAGAGATCTCAACACCTTTCTCACCAGTGTTTCCTCAGTCATTTGTTCTCCTAGCGCGAATGCTTCGTTAGAGATGTCAAGAACCCGAGTGTTGAAGTCAGCAATGGTCTCATCCTCCTGTATTCTCAGATTTTCGAATTTTGATGTGACCGTCTCCATTCTAGAGATTTTAACTTTGGTTGTTCCTTCATGAGCAGTTTGTAGAATGTCCCAAGCCGTCTTGGCAATCTCACAGGTAGAGATCATCTTGAAATTCTTTCCATCAACTCCAGAGAATATGGCATTCATTGCTTTAGAGTTCGCCGCTTCAGCTTTCTTTTGAACCTCAGTCCACTTGTCTTTAGCAAGAAGGCTAACCTTACCTTCTTCGTCGGTAGCCACTGGGTGAGTCCATCCTTGTTCAACAGCTTCCCAGACTGATTCGTCTTGAGACTTTAGAAACGCCTTCATTCGTACCCTCCAGTAGCCATATTTGTTTCCTTCGAGCAGAGGAGGTCTCGTGATGTTCTGCCCTTCTCTTAAATCCATCTCACCAGTCTTCGGATCTTACTCTGTGTGTCGAGTATTTGCTCTGATACCAATTGAAATCTTCCCCTGGTAGATGAGATGTTGTTCTGGTCGAGATCTAGAGCAAATCCTAAAACAACTTATGCGCTAAAACAAGTAATGCGGAAATAAAATGACACGCAAGGTTGTTACCCAGTTCGGCGTTAACGAGCCTACGTCTGGGGGGCGTTCTCTAGCCCGGTGGCTAGCAATTCACTATTATTGAGTATTGCGAGTACAGGGTTTACCGTTTACAGAATCCCTCTTAAACAACCTGAGCCTCGGACACTCTAGTAATTGCAATCTAGGTCTCCCCCCAGATCTTCGCTCCCGCTCCGTATCCACCAGAATGATTCTCCGTGAGAATCAGCGCCTTCTCCCGAATGCGCAGTAACGGAACTTCAGTGCGAGCCTTCAGCTTCGTCCTTTGATCAATCTGTTGAGCACCAATGCAGATTGATCCGAGCGCCTTCGAGTAACCAGTGACGGTTAATTCTCCAGCCGTATACGTGCGTCGTGAATAACCAATTACGATTGATTCACCGCCGTTTGCCTCTTCCTCCCTTCAATGAGTATGAGCGTGTATTGTATCTCCGTGAGTGCTGCTAATAACCGAGTATTAGCACTCCTTATATAGAGCGGTCGAAACCCTAAAACAATAAGGATTCCTAAACTAAACCGCCTCTATATTTAGGAAATCTTTCCTAATCTCTTGCGCATATCTCTTGTAGATAATCCTCCGTTCGAATCTTCAAACTAGATTAAGCAACCTTCGATTATCTTCTCGACTAAGATAGCTTCAAGCGCAAGAAACCGACTCCAAGGATATTTCCAATAATCCATAAGCACCTGACTCGACAAATATGATTTAGGAAATTCACTGCCGCGTCAGAGTTGTGCTAAGTCGGCTTAGACAAGTTTCCAAATCCGAATATGGAAACTTCCAACTTCTGTCCACTGATGGGCAACCGCCTTGATCTTCCAACGGTCGACTAGGTTTCCTAATCTGATTTAGGAAACACTTCTTCTGCTTCAACTTGTTCTAGGACAGTTGTCTCTTCCAGTCTTGAACAACAGCTAGAACAACTATACTAAGTTTTGCCAAACTACATGCCATATAAAGTAACAAAGTCTGCCATGAGAGTTAATCCCAATAGACATAAAATGTACGCCCTAGCATATTTTTTCAACGTCTCTTCATCCGCATCGGCTGGCATATTGTTCAAGTAGTCATCGAACCATGTCTTGCTACCCATCAGTTTCAGCTTAGGACGGTCGGGCACAACACCCAATAAATTCAAACAAACAGGCTCCCATTCGAACTCCCCAAATCCAGACATGGGCTCCCCATCTATGGGTAATCCAGTAAGAAGAGACACGTCCTATAGTGTAATTGTAGCCTCCCCTCCATTTAGATGGAAGGTGTGTGTCTTGGGGCGCCATCTCTCCACTAGGGCGGTGCATAATCTAGGATCATTCTTCACGTTGCATACTTGGGTCCAAGGTAGAAAACCGGCATTTGCAACATAATTCGTAAGTCGAGGGTTCATACTTACGACATTATGACCCATTACCTTTAATGGCTTATCAGACCTAAATTCTTTATCCATCTAATATGTAATTAATTAATGAAACATTGTTATATAATATGAATTGAAAATTTTTTACTTAATGAAAATCATACCTGATTTCTCCAAATCGCCTCAGTGCGATGCACACTTTGCATCGTCAACAAGGATGGATTGATGGGTCCAGGATGAAGATAATCATCCATGACCATGTTTGGATTAGCAGTCGCTCGTTGAGAAGACGACACATCGCATTGACTAGTGCTTCTTCGCCTGTTACCTGACGACATTTCTGTAAAAACAACAAATATTCATTATTACCAATTCATGAAGAAAAACACAATATATATCAATACGCTAATTCAACTACAACAAAAAATTATCCAAATTCCAATATACTAATTCAATAACTATGACATATGACATCACTCTTTTTGCGAATATAAACCATATTCCATGGACAATATCAACCCAATGTCAAGCAACCGCCAATTCAACGATAATAAGTCAAAAACAACTATTAACCGGACTAATATCAAACCAAAAAATGCACAAAATTCACAATATTCATACAATTAACCGGACTAATATCAAAAACAAACAATTCAACAACACTAATAACAAAATTCACAACAACAATCCTTCAAAAAGAATTCAACAACACTAATTACACAATTAAGTTTTTTTACCTATCAATTTCGGAGGTGGTGAATGGGGGACAAATCGGACGGAATCGGGCCGAATTGGGGTACGATTTCGGACGGAATTGAGGAAGGATTTCAAAATTCGAGAGAAATCGGACGGAAGTGGGGAGATATCGGACGGAATCGGATGAGGGAGAAGTAGATCCGGCGGGTTTCAAAAAGGTAGGGTTTCAAATGGGGGAGAAGAAGCTGTGTCGGTAATTTAAGTTCGCAAAAAACCGGATCTCCTGAATCTGGTTTTCTTAAAAAACCGGATTGCCGCACTCCGGTCTTACGTGGAAGCCACGTATTCGACCGTCGTCTACATCAGCCAGATCTCCTGAAAACCGGAACCTGGGGATCCGGTTAGTTACAAAACGCAACTAACCAAATTTTCGGGATCCGGTTTTTCAAAAGTCGGAGCTCGGGGATCCAGTTTCATTAAAAAAGGGTCAGTTTTGAAATGTGAAACTCGAGGGGGTTAGTTTTGAAATGGCCAAACTCAAAAGGGTCAATTTTAAAAAAAAACTCCGTATCTACTCGTCTATATTCCATTTTACCCACTACTCCCCAATGTTCCAGTCCTATCAAATTCACCACCCTTTACTTGCAAAAGTTACTTTCACTTCCCATTTATATAACAGGAGCAAAATATAGAAAATGTGCCGAGAACAAATTCAAATGAAGATCAACATGAAGAGGAATATAGAGTTTCTCTATAATCTACCCCTTTCAATATTCAAATATTCAAAATACACCGTCCGAAACTCAAATATCCAGAATATCCCATTTGAATTAATACCGGTTCCGAATATCTCATTTGAGTTAGTACCGGTTCCTGTTTTACAATATCGGTACACGGAAAACCGGAATCATGCATTTTTTACAATCCCGGTTTCTCAGGAACCGGAATTTTCAAAAAAGAAGAAGCAAATGTGTCACATTTCAACGGATATCGATTGGTCCACGTAGGCCAACAAATAGATCCACATAAGCTATTTTTACTCTTACCGGTTCCTCATGTACCGAGATTGTAAAAAATGCATAATTCCGGTTTCTCGTATACCTGGATTGTAAAAAATGCATGATACGTATTAACTCAAATGAGGTATTCTGGATATTTGAGTTTCGGACGGTGTATTTTGGAGATATGAGTTTCGAAAGGGGTAGAATATAGAGAAAATCAGGAATATAGCGACGAATTGCGTTTTCAATATTTATAAGGTGTTCAACAAATGATATTTATGAGTAAAATACAAAGCATATTTTTGATGCAAAATACAAAGTTCGTCAAAATAAGGTCGCCGAGAAATCAAAAGTACAACATAGTTCGTCATCGATAAATTAATCATAAACGGAATTTAATCTCATCCGTTCAAATGACCAATGACTGTGATTGGTTTGTATTTTTTTAAATAAAAATATTCCTTTTACACCGGATCCTATTTATATTTCTGACACCTATTTATAAAGTTATATGGAGACAAGTTATAAAGATGGACATAAATGACACACTATTGGGCTCACCATGGGACACTTCATAGGGCACACACAAGATACATCGAAAAGGATAAGTGACAATATTTATAAAACTTATGTTTGTAACTAGATTTATTCGGAAAATTGATAAAAAAAAAGATTTATTCGGAAAATTTTGTGAAAAAAATCTAATGAAGAAAAAAAAGTATATAATTTGATCAGAACCATAGGATTTTTAACGTGATATTGAAGAAAAGCTTGGAACATGGTGGGCCTGAAAATTTTGTTGGAAATATTATTTTAACAGCGGCGGATTAAACAGAAGTTACAAACAGATACTGGAATGCAGATATGAATAATAGGAAATCCTAGTTAGTGCATCGAGTCACGTTAGACGTTGTCCTTAAAGCAAGATTGTCGTCCGTAGGTGCTGGGACTCGCTGACAATATGCCTCACAGGATAAAACGATCATCGGCAGCATACTGTACTAAGCTCTACCGATCGAACTTGTATTGATCTTCGGCTATCACCGACATCAGACGAATGAAAACGATGAAAAAGAGTATCGTTGTTTTCTGCGTGTTGAGAAGTGAAGGCAACACTTCAATTTATAGTGGAAGTCCTAGGAAGACGAATCAGTCATTCTGCCCCTCTTAACTCTATGAAGGCGTACGTTTAGTGCATAAAAAATAAATACAAAAAGGAAATCGAATTGAATACATTTAGGGTTTTGCCAAATCTGGTTCTAAAAACTAAAATTGAATTTTGCAAAACAGAACCGCGTCAAGCCGGCACAATCGATGTTGCATTCGTGTCCCGTACGACGCGGGTGAACACATTGGAAGCCAAATCCGACGTCGTTGAAACGTGTCGACACATTCTTGTCACTGACCTCGTTGTCAGACTTGAGGCTTAGTTTATAACTAAAGCCATTGCCCATCTATCAAATTCATTAAAAAGACTTAGGTTATACATCAGTAGTTAGTGCATTGATATTAATTAACCGTTAGCTAGGTATGTGAGTACAGCACATTAGTCCATGTTTACAATTAAACTTCTAAATCATATCACGTATATTAAAGGCTATCACCTAGAAAATAATTGAAACACAAACATTCGTGCTTTTTTAAGATTTGTTCCTCGCCTTGTGCCTTGACACCAGATAACCATTTGCGCTTTGGTGTTCCTTGTTGCTTCCTATCCTATGAGTATGAAATGTTAACTTTCTTCTTGAATAACAGATGCCAGCAGTTATAATGCATTGGGCACGGAATAGGAATGCATGCTGCCTGAGATTCCCAATGACTGTTGGTAATTTTAGGGTTTTGAACTTGAAACTGCATTATAACATGTTAGGGTAGTATGCCCTAATGATATGAGAGGTTTAGAAGCTCGATTGAGTGAAGTTTGAGTTTGGAACTCAGTGGCTACTGCGCCTCCTTTAGACATTAAGTCTATCGCGTCTGGCTTTTTTTTTCTTCGAAAACCTCATATATTATGAAAAAAGGGGGCCGAAAGGCTTACAAAAGGAGGCAAAGCCTCTACAAGGAAAAACAAGGAATCAAAGACGGTTGTCATCCTGAAGGAGACGCCTTATCGAAGGGAGGATGACTAAGCCGTCGTCCAGAATCCTGTGGCTGAAAACAGAGGACGCTGGCTCGCAACCATCATCGTGGCATAGGTGCGGAAGGTTGAGCTTATCCCCGGAGATGGCAAAACGAGTGGCTGACGGAACTTCGGGAAGATTGAGCTGGCCTTCTGAGGAGGCAAGGAAAGCAAGAGAGAGGGCTGTGCCATTTGCAACGGCACAAATCTTTTGGAAAGAGATAATACCGAAACTCTGGATCATCCTTCTTCCGAGATAGACCATTTCAACTGGCACTTCCTCCCAATGGAAGGTGGCCAAATGACGGATGGACGGGTGAGAGCTTTGGACTGTCCAAGAGTGGGAAAGATCAGCGTTACTGGATAAGGCGTGGTTGATGATCCAAGGAAGGCCACTCCCCACACTAGGTGGGATCTTGAGAGCACCCCCGAAGATCCACTCGCCGTAGCAGTTCCTCGCAACATAGCCACCCCAAGGCGTATTCCCTCTAACGACGAGAGCAACATTGAGCGTGAAACGGCTGATGCCTGGGTTCCAACGACGCCAATGCCCGGTGGGATGAGATCTCACACCGTGAATACCAAGCAAGCGGAGACAGTCCTCATTAATGGGTCCTTTCTGAGGAATAAGACGCGCAAGATTACGGCCCCAAGCATGCAGGTGAAGCTTCCAATCGCGGGTTTTGCCTTCATAGATCAGGGAATTTCGAGCCTTCCAAACCTCCCATAGGCCGCAACAAGCTAATCCCAAGGCTAAACAATCCATGAAGCTTCTGGGGTTTTGCCCTACCCAAACATGCGCTAAGCCCTTGGTGCCATGAATCCGGGGTTTAGTGAAAACCAATCCCATCCAGCGCCATAATTCAATACCCATGTCTCCCTCGAAAAAGAGATGAGTTAAGGATTCTTGACGGGGGTTGCGGCAGCACACACAACGAGAGGCAAGAGGAATGCCGAACCTGGATATGATTCCATCAACTGGGAGGATACGGTGAAAGATCTTCCAAACAAAGCATGAGATTTTAGGAGGAAGCCATCTCTGCCACAAATGATTTGCCCACTTCCGAGAGGGATGTTTGGTTTGTCCGTATTGCCAGAACTAACGGACCGAAAAGCCATGACTGCCATTCCCGGTCCATAAGCACTGGTCCTTCCCAAGGCCTGGAGAATAATGAGCGAGAAGATGGGCTTCCCTTGCTGGGAGAACTGAATATAGATCCCCCAAGAGCTCTGGTTGATTGAGGATATCCATAATTGTCATACCCTTAAGGTGATCAGGAGGAACAGCTCCAACTCTCCAGCAATAGAAATCTACAGTCGTATCACCGCGCCCTAGGATCCAAACGCTGTTGTCTCGAATAGCCGGAATAAGGTGACTAAAGGCGTTCCAAACACCGGACCCTCTTTCCCCCATTCGAAATCTGGCTTTGCTGCACCTTGCCCAGAGGGTTTTTTGTTCTAAGAAACTCCATGCCATCTTCCCATGCAGAGCAAGCATGACAGATTTAGGGTTTCTTATTCCAAGGCCGCCACAATGCTTGGGAATACACATGTCATCCCAACTCTTCCAGTGATGCCTTTTGGAACTTCCACTGTCCCAAAGGAAGTTGGCTATCAGGGAAGTGAGCCTGTTGAGAATGGTGATGGGGATTGGGAGCACCATCATAGAATGAATACCGATCGAATTGAGAACAGAGTTAATAAGAGTCACTCTGTCACCCATGCTCAAAAATTTCTTCATCCAGCCACCAATACGATCATTAACCTTGTTAACCAAAGAGGAGAACATGTCAATGCGAGCCCTCCCTCGATAAAGCGGAACACCCAAGTAAGGAACTGGAAAATTTCCTTCTTGAAAACCGGTAAGCCTGAAGATCTCACTCTTGCGATCAGGGGGGAACCCTGTAGGGAAAATAATGATGCTTTTGTCCGGGTTGAGACGCTGCCCTGAAACCATGTAGAAATCACTGATGATCTCCATAAGATTGCGAATCGAATTCTTGGCTCCGTTTGAGAAAATAAGGAGGTCGTCTGCGAATAAAAGATGGTTCACTTGGATAGCCCCCCGTTTGGAGAAATAACCTTTGAGGATACCGTAATCCACCCCTGCATTGAGGATCTTACTAAGCCAGTCCATCGCAACAACAAAAAGGCTTGAGGATAATGGATCGCCTTGCCGGACGCCTCTAGTCGACTTGAAATACCCAAACAGCTTTCCATCCCATTTCACCGAATAAAAACAATTGGATACACACCTGGAAATCATGTCACACCATTGGTCTGAGAAACCTAAACGCCGGAGAATACCAAGAATGAAGGCCCAGGATATTCTATCATAAGCTTTTGCCATGTCAAGCTTGATAATAATATTGCCACCAAAAATCTTTTGGTTTAGGTCGTGAGTTAGGTCGTGTGCAAGAGCTATATTTTCGTGAATGGCTCGCCCTTTGATGAAGCCGACCTGTTCTTCGCTAATGATACTGGGAAGCCATCTAGCCATTCTGGATGCCAGGATACGAGAGATTATTTTATGGTAGAAGTTACATAAGCTTATCGGACAAAGCTGAGAAATAGCTGTAGCTTGGGCCACCTTGGGAATCAAGGTGAGATGGGTCGAGGAGAAACTGCGAGGAAGGGGTAGCCCCTCGAAGAAGCCTTGCACAGCAGCTTGGAGATCCTCTTTAATAACGCCCCAGAAAAAGACATAGAAACGACCAGTAAACCCATCCGGCCAGGGAGAGCTGTCGGGCGCCATGCCTTGGATCTCAAGAATGACCTCTTCTTCCTCAGGGATTCGGCAAAGGTCCTCATTGTCCTTTGTAGAAATCACTGGATGAAAAATGTCGAAAATATCGCTGGGAGGAGGGGCAGGAGGACCCCCAAAGAGATCAGAATAAAAAGACGCTGCGGCATTGCCGATGACCTCTCTATCATCTGAAAAAGAGCCATCATGGAGATCGAGATGAATTTTATTCTTAACTCTTCTAGCCTTAAGCGCAGCGTGGAATAGCTTGGAGTTATGATCTCCATGATCCAGCCAGTTCAGACGAGCTTTAGCTTTGATCATATTATGATGAATGTCGGCTAGATCTTGATATTGACCTTTACACACGATAACCTCATTGGCAAGCTCACTGTTCCAGCTACGCTGCAGTCTGGCTTCTAGGACGCCCACTTTCAGAAGCATGTCACGTAACTTGAGCCTAATATCGCCAAAGGTTTCCCAGTTCCACTTCCTGAGATGAATTCGCAATCTTTTGAGTTTTAGCCCGAAATTCACCAGAGGATCTGAATGCATTCTGCCCACCCAACAGTTGGAGACAGAGGCGTGAAATCCAGGATGAGACTCCCAGGCTTGCTGATAGTGAAAGAAGGAAGAATTATGGTGGGTAGCTGCGAGATCAACCAACAAAGGGCAGTGATCCGAGAAAATGCGCTCCAGATGAGTAACTTGTAGCTTAGGAAATTCGGACATAGCGAACCCATTGAGGAGAGAACGATCTAATCTTTCCCAAATGCGCCCTGACCCACTTTGATTGTTGGACCAAGTAAACGGATTTCCTTTGAAACCACCGTCCGATAAACCGGCTTGGAGTAAACATTCATTGAAAGCCAGCAAAGGACCATCATCTGAATTGTTTCCTCCAGATTTTTTGCTCCAGTTGGATATGACGTTAAAATCCCCAGTCACTATCCAAGGCTCATTGATAGTGTCCGAAGCGGCGGTCAGGTCATCCCACAACTGTTCTCAAACTGCGGCATCACAATCTGCATACACAAAGGAGAGAAAATAGTGTTTGTTAGAGCTGGAACAGTGGATGCGAGAGGTAACTTGTTGGGAAGACCACTCCGGATTCTGGATAACGATCTCGTCTCTCCAGCAGACCCAGATATGATGATTTAGATCTCCTCCATGCATGTAATGATCCATGCCAATTTCAGAGCACAGCGCAGGAAGCCGATCGTGGGAGATCTTGGGCTCTAGAATGGCCACTATTGAAGGATTGTGGAGCACGCATAGCGCCTTGAGGTGAGAGGTGGTACTCTTGTTCCCTACTCCCCTGGCGTTCCAACACAGGAAACTATTCATGAGGATCACAAGATATTGATCTAGTTTGTTTTGCGAGAACTCGCTCGCTACGCCGTGTGCTGCTTCTCGAAAAGTGATTTGGGTCATTCTGGACCTTATTGAGGACCGAGGTCAGACTCTTGCTCGCCTTGAAAACTTGTTCCTGACTGGGAAGAGAGTATTGGTTGGTGTGGGAGGGGGTTAACACCAACGTCTGACTGTCCGGGACGGAAAAATCATCCTTGATGATACAATCTAGGGAAATTGCCTTCTCTGCTCCAATATCCATCTCTGAATCCACCTTGAAATTCTCAAGACCTTTATCGGCGCCGGTATAGAGAACCAGATCTGTAATGATGTTTGGAATTGAGCTATTACACGGCGGCTCTACTTCATTGCATGCCTCTTCATCCGAAGAAAGGCAGGGGACACCGACACGTGGAAAAGTGAGATGCCCAACTTGAGAGGACGGCCCAGTTTGAAGACCAAAGATTTTAACCGACCCAGATATGAAATTTTGTGGGTCAGATATAGACAGAGGCTCGATAGGGTGAAAATAGGCAGGAAGGAGCGCCTGTGTAGAGTCGATGATAGAAGATCTTTGCAGGATTTTAATATGCTGGGAAATTGATGCTTTTTCTTTGACAATAGGGTTTACAGGCTGTCGAAAGAGAGTGCCAGGCTTCCTCCTTTTACGTTTGACTATTTGCCATTCCTGTTTGGTGATCTTTTTTTTAAAAGGGGGAGGAGCAGGGACCGCTCCAGTATCAATCATGAGGGACTTTGATAATGGTGCCTTGGCAAGAGCTGAGGTACTGGGAGGTCGATGTGAGAGAGCGACATCTTCTCTTGTACCCTGAACTCCTATAGAGTTTGGAACTCGAGCCGCATGAGATTTGTCCTTAGACCGAAAAGTGCTCTGTTTTTCTTTCCGAACTTGTGTAACTGTTCTTCCCAAGATTTCCTCTGCTGCTGGAGACTCATGATGGCTTTTAGCTGAAGCCTTGTCTGTTCTTTCGACAAACTTAGAAGCCTTGGGAATCGTGACCAGAGAGGCATAGGTTGGAAACCCGTTCTCGTCACGCGCCGCCCAGATTTTCGTCTCTTTCTCCTTCCTTTGAGATTCTTTACGACAAGTAGAGAGTAAGTGACCATGAAGCTGACATTTAGAGCAATATTGGAGGCAGTTCTCGTAGAATATTTCTTGCCAAAAACCGGTCGTAGCACTCGTAGAGATCCACACCTCATTTGGAAGATCTTTCGCGATGTCGATTTCCACACAGGTTCGGGCGTAACTTGGGTTGCTGAACCAAATGGTTCTGTTGTCTACTGCCAGAAACCTTGCGAAGGAAGAGACGATGGCAGCTATGAATCCTTGATTGTACATTTCCGGAGGCAACCTGTTAAGACGAATCGAGGTCGTTGTGGTGGTAGGTTTGCGCTTGGTATTGAAGTCCTTAGACCACCGGAAGACCCTGAACATGGAGTGTCCAAGCTTCCTCATGGGGTTGGATAGCACCGTACACGCATCTTGTTCGCAGTCAAGCACGATCAGCACATGCCGAGCATCCCAAGCGCCTATGGAAGCTTGGCCGACAAGAGACCAAGAAGCTAGGAAAGCTTTGCGGACTTCTTCGATGGGTGGACGACCACTCGAGAACTTTGCCACCAGGGAATGTTTGAGATGATCAGCCCCTACCTTTAGCTCCTCCGCAGAAAAGGAAATGGCTGGTTTTCCTTCTTTAGATCCATATTGACGGGGAGCCAAACGGATGGGCGGGAAGCGGCTTCCTCCCTTAGATTTGAGAACTTCCGCGAAGGATCGGGGGTCTGAGGTCTTTTGATTACCGGTTGGCGGCGATAATTTATTCTTATGGCTGTCTTTGGTTGGTATTGGAGGCCTTACATGGCCATGGATGGCCATGCAGCCGCCTGATTAATGGGAATATCACAACAATATTCTAGAGAGAAGGAGGAGCTTTTTCTTCCTCTGCCCGTGTTTCTACTAGGGGGGGTCACGCGTCGCGTCTGGCTTAGACATTACGTTAATGTCTTAAGCAGACGCGGCCCATAACGTCAAAGCGAAACGCGCGGAGAGATGGCCGCGTCTGCCCTTTACATTAAGTCACCGCGTCTCCTTAAGACATTAGCATAATGTCTACATGAGACGCGGCGCCTAATGTCTGAAGCAGACGCGAGGCGCATCAGACGGACGCGGCTGCTCAGCTCAGTCGCATCCGTTCTTCATCCCGATTGATCTCCTATAAATTGGAGGTCGTCCACTTCATGAGGGGTGCAAAGAAATTCACTCATTCGCTCAGAGGATTGTTCCTTGATTTCTATAACCTCGTTTTGATTTCCTAAAACCTCAGACTCAAGTTCTGATTTCTAATTCTTTAGTCGAGAATAGAAATCGTTCCAATTGATTATCCCCGTTCAAGTTTCGTGCAACTCTCGACTATAATACAGGGTCGAAATATTGAATTCGAAAAGCGACAACGCGATCGATTGTGATATCTAGACTAATTGATTCCTCAATGAATCCTACATCAGAAGAAGAAGAAGCTGTTTGCTGCAAACTTTACTGCACTGCTATTTTGGTGAATAGAAGACTCTCTTGCTGCCATATCTGAAGAATTTCCCCAACAAACGAATTCAATATTCTCTACTCAATGGCGAGCGTGAGAGATATGTTGCACCAGTTCCAGAAGTTGGACAAGTTTGAAGGCACTGACTTCCGGCGCTGGAGAAGGAAGATGCACTTCCTGCTGACTAACTTAAAGGTGGTCTATGTACTGTCTACACCGTGCCCTGAAGCTGGAGATGATGCACCAATGGTGGCTTTCCGTGATCGAAACAAGTGGGAGAACGACGACTACATCGCTAGAGGACATATCCTCAACGGTATGTCCGACCCTTTATTCGACTTGTATCAAAATGCTGAATCTACGAAAGAGTTATGAGATTCGCTTGAATCCAAATACATGGCTGAGGAGGCTTCAAGCGTCAAGTTTCTTGTGAGTAATTTCAACAACTACAAGATGGTGGACTCTCGTCCGGTGATGGAACAGTTCCATGAGATACAGCGTATCTTGGGGCAATTCGCTCAACGCAATTTGGTGTCAAGTATAATTGACAAATTACCACCAGCATGGAAGGATTTCCAACGTTCCTTGAAGCACAAAAAGGAAGAGATGTCTCTTGTAGAACTCGCAAAAGAATTGCGAATGGAATAGGAACTTTGTGTGCGGGAAAAGGACACAATGGAAGTGGATACCAATTCACCTAAGGTGAATGTGTTGGAGACTAGTTCTCAAAAGATGAACAAAAACAAAGGCAAAAAGAGGCCTAATGAGTATGCTAGCAAAGGTCTTAACAAGAAGCATCCTTCGAAAGGAAACGTATGTTGGACTTGCGGAAAAGTGGGGCATTTCTAGCGAGACTGTCGCTTTTGGTAATAAAAACTAAGAGCATAAATCTCAAGTTCAGAAAAGTTCAGTTTCAAGTTTAGAAACTAAGTTAGATGCATATTCTAATATAGACTATGTTTCTAATTTTTCTGAAATTTTTGCTATGCAGGATGATGAGATTTCATGGTGGGTTGACTCTGGTGCTACGGCACATGTGTGTAGAGACAAAGAGATGTTCAAGTCCTTTGCCAATACAAGTGAAGGAAGAGTTCTTCAAATGGGAGACGAGTCAACTGCCCCTATCCTCGGAATAGGCCAAGTAGAAATAGAATTTTTTTTCAGGAAAGAATATTGTTCTTGTGAATGTGTTGTATGTACCTAATAATAGGAAAAATATTGTATCAGGTACTATTTTGAATAAACAAGGTTATCGGCAAGTGTATGAAGCCGATAACTATGTGTTATCAAAGGGTGGTGTATTTGTTGGTAAAGGATACCTATGTAATGGAATGTTCAAGCTTAGTATAAATAAAGTTGTTTGTTCTCTTTATATGAATTGTGAGCATGATATTTCCATTAAAGCTAAAAATTTGAATGATAGTGTTTCTACACTTTGGCATGCACGCTTAGGACATGTTCATTATAAGAGATTGCAAGAAATGTCTAAACATGATTTGATTCCCTCATTTGATGTAAATATTAATAAGTGTAGAACATGCATGCTTACTAAGATTACTAGGCAACCATTTCATAAAGTTGAAAGAGAAAGCAACTTACTTGATTTAATACATAGTGACTTGTGTAATTTTCATGCATCACCTTCTCTTAGAAACAAGAAATATGTAGTAACATATATTGATGACTGTTCTAGATTTTGCTATGTTTATTTGTTGAACTCAAAAGATGAAGCTCTTGATAAATTCAAGGTTTATAAGAGTGAAGTTGAACTTCAAAACAGAACTTCTATTAAGAAGGTGCGCACCGATAGAGGTGTGGAATACTTTAATCCAAGTTATTTCCAAAGTGTGGGTATCATTCATGAAACCACAGCTCCCTACACACCACAACAAAATGGTGTATCGGAGAGGAAGAATAGAGCATTGAAAGAGATGGTGAATGCCATGCTTTCTTACTCGGTGTTAAATAATGAATTTTGGGGAGAAGCCATGTTAACGGCTTGCTATTTATTGAAAAGGGTTCCTAATAAAAGGGGAAGCATTACTCCATATGAAATTTGGTTCAATAAGAAACCAAATTTGAATCATATTAGAGTTTGGGGTTGCAGGGCGGTAATGAGACTACCTATCCCTAAACATAAGACTTTAGGAGAAAAGGGAGTTGGATGTATATTCATAGGATATGCTCATCACTCCATGACTTATAGGTTTTATGTCATAGAACCTAATAAGCATGTATCGATTCATACAGTCATTGAATCGAGAGATGCCATATTTGATGAAAAGAGATTTTCATCAATTAGCATGCCTAAAGATTTGAATCTTGTGCCTAGTGTAAATCAAGACTCAAATGACACCCAAATTTCTGAAATTAGGAGTAAAAGAGCAAGAAAAGAAAAATCATTTGGAAATGATTTTCATATCTACCTAGTGGAAGAACTAGGGATGAGGTTAGCTCACAATACATGTACGACTGTCATGTTATTGAAAGTGATCCCAAAACATTTGATGAAGCTATGAAATCTCAAGGTGTATCATTTTGGAAAGAGGCCATAAATGATGAAATGGACTCTATAATAGGAAATAACACTTGGATTTTGGTAGACTTACTAGTAGGGCATAAACCTTTGGGAAATAAGTGGATCTTCCGAAAGAAGATGAAGGTAGATGGTTGACAGCGCGTCGTTGATACGCTGCAAATTTACATTTAAAGTTCCACTACTCGTGGCTCACTATTGGATTAGCAAGCGGTAAGTAGGGGTCGAACCCAAGAGAGTCAGTGTGGAATAGTTGTTCTTGAAAAGAAAGAAAAGAAAGAAAAGAAAGAAAAGAAAGAAAGTAAATACAGGTTGGTTTTTAGACTGAAAGTAAATACTGAAAAGTAAATGACTGAAAATAAGTGCTGAAAGTAAAGTGCGTAAAGTAAGTGCGAGAACAACTGAGTTCAATATCAACCATACAACATACGTTTTGGTTTGTCGCACGCTGTGTTTCAAGCGCAATACATACCAAAATGTTATGTTTGATTGATGTCGAAAACTGTTGTAATGAAAGTAAAAGTGTGGAAAGTAAAGTACGTGAAAGTAAGTGCGTAAGGTAAAGGCTGAAAGTAAAGACAAGTACAAGAAAAGTAAAGGTAACCGTGAGCAATTTTGTAACCGTGAGCAACAAGAAAATAAAAGAAGCCTTAGCTACTTGTATTCATGTCAAGGAATACAAGTAGCCGTGAGCTTTGACAAGGAAATGAAAAGGAAAGCTTTAGCAACTTGTATTCATGTCAAGGAATACAAGTAACCGTGGCTTTATCAAGACAAGAAAGTAAAGGGAGAGGAGCTCCAAATCAAGAACAAGGAAAGTAAAGTGCTTGGCTGGAAAGTAAGAGCTTGAAGCTCAAGAACAAGTGAAGAAAGCTTTGGAAATCAAGAACAAAATGAAGAACATGAACAAGTAAAATGTAGAGAGGTTTTGGTATTGAATTTTGGAGAAGAGATATAAGCTCTCAACTCCCTAATTGTGGAACTATTGGACTCTAAGGCTAAGGTGTTGTATTTATAGACAAAGGAAACTTGGGGACTAAGTTTAGCTTGAGAAATATCCCAAAGACTAGCCATTTTGTTTGGTTCTCCATATGACACCCCACATGGCTTGGAAGAGGATAAGAACACATCCACTTGCATTTTCCTCCTCCAACCACAAGCCACCACATGCCTCCCCACTTGCACTCCCAGCCGACTTGCCAACCGCCTTGGAGCTAGTTCCTCCCCAATGGCGCCGCCTTAGACTCGGTTGAGGCCAACCGAACTAGTAGAAGCCAACCGAGTTTGAATAGTAAGTAACCGGAATAATGGGACTCGGTTGGTTCTTGGCCGGAACTTGGTTGTGACTGGTCGGAGCTAGGTCGGAGCATCACCGGAGGTTGATCGGAGCTTGGCCGGAATCTGGCCAGAGCTTTGGCCGGAGCTTCTTGGCTTTTAGACAGTGTATTCTAAACGACAAAGTCATTCTAAGATGATCTCAAGAAGGATGCTAAGCCAGATTCTGCCCGGAACATGTTCGAAATCCCAAAACGGCCGGTAATGCCCTAATTTGGCCTTGAGCGGGCTTGAGTTCTCGGCATTGCGTTCTCAGCTTTTTGGCGATGGTTCTAGCATTTTGAAGTGATTTTAAGATGAATGCTCGAGCTAGATTAGCAAGGGCCCAACCGAAATTATGATTGGCCCTAGAATGGCCTAGAACTCGGTTGTTTGGCCTCGGACGGACCCATAAATTGGACCATGCGTTCTTGGCCTTTTAATTGCGGTTTTGGAATGACAATGAGATTTGAAGTCGAGTGCCCGAAGTGGTTTTGTCGGAACGCCGCTGAAAAGTGGTCATGGCCTGGTGTGAAGTTCAGTTTGGGCGCAGGCCTCGGACGGGCTCGGACGCTGGCCTGGTTTTCTCGGTGCTGGCTCTCGGACTCTCGGGCGCAATACTCGGACGCGTCTATCTTTCTCGGTCTTGGACGCAAGCTTCCTTCTTTTCTCGGACGACCCGGCTGAAGTTCTCGGCGCGCCCAGACGCGTCCTGCGTTCTCGGTACTGGCCTGGGCTCTCTCGGTCCTGGGTGAATTTCCTCGGGCCATGGTCGATTTTCCTCGGGCCCTGGTTGTGAATTCTCGGCCAAAAATGCTTGGTGTGCTTTTTGGGCATAAATCTCCCCTTTTAGGCATGTTTCCTCTTTAGACCCCAAAATAGCCTATATACACAAAAGGCATTAACAAGCACTTGTTCGTATGAACAAATGTCTAATTTGGTGGGTTTAGCTGATTCGATGAATCGTATAAATACGCGCCATCAAATAATCCCACACTTAATCTTGTTCGTCCAGAACAAGTGTAGTCAATAAGAGGAACGACAACACCCTAAGTCTTAAATATGAATGATAGATGCAAAACTAGACTTCACCTTTTGCATGCATAACTTACTTGCTTCCAAACGAAATCATGCTCACATATGAAAGTAACTAGATACTTGTTACCTTTGAGCCGAGATGCAAATCAATTTGGATGATTGGGAGATAGCCACTTTTTAAGCCCTAAAACTGCACTCTCGGATCCGATCTTACTATATGGTTATGTTACTTGCTTCTTCTAGCACGTGATTGATTCGGGCTAATGGGTTGAGCTCTTTTTTTGTTTGCGTGGTTGGACAGCTTTTGTAGTGATTTGGCCTTCGGCCTTTGATTTGACTCTTTGAGTACTTCACTTTTGCTTCGGTTTGGTTTCACCATATTGGCTGATTTCTTTCTTTTCTTCTTTGAGCTTTGTTCCTTTGATGATTTCTCGTCCATTTCTTCACTTTTGGGAGGTCCAATCATTGCCCGAGAGCATATGGAAATTCCTCCCCGCTCTTTCTCATCCTTGCCTTTTTCGCGCGGGTCAAGATGAGGGTCGCTCATCTCTTTTCCCGGCTACTTTGGACTAGAGAATGGACGGTTTGATTCCCGTCCCGCCTCTTGCATAGACGCTGCATGGCGGAGTCCACTCTTCACCAAGAAGCCCGAAGTGCAGCCTCCACAATTTTCACATAACCGTATAGTAAGGATCCGGTCCCTTGAGTGCTTGTCAAGCCTCTCTAGGGCATTTCTTTCAACTCCACATCCTACATTTATCTCAGCACACAAAGACAAGTAGAAAGTTAAATACACATGTGCTTACACAATCAAGTTTTCACAAGGAAATGCATGTTTCGGGTCTATCTATTTTCACATCATGAAAGTGTATATTTTCAAAAAGTTTCAAAAAGATAAAAAATTTAAGGAAAAGAAAACATGTAGACTAATATGTGCAAAGAATAACTATGTGCAAAGACTCACCCCACACTTTTGAACAAAGCCATGCCTCTCGGCATGACTTAGTTCAAAACACAAAAAAAGTAAGTTAACATTGGAAAGGAAATGACATGAAAATGAAAGGGTTGAACAAAAATCCCTTATAGCGTCGTTGCTTAGTCGTGCACGGCTGAGCAAACGATGGGGCCTAGCCTGGCCAGATTTGGTGGTTGTTCGAGGGAGTTCGGCAGGGACCTGGGCTCTCGGGCGCAGCCCGGGACTGACGAGTTTTCTCGGGTGCAGCCCGATCATTCTCGGTTGCGGCCCCAGTTCCTGCATAATATGGCCATTTCCTTCCAAATACAAAGGAGGTGAGTATTAAAAAACGACATAAACATAAAAACTGTAACGAGTAAAGAAAATATGCCGGGTTACCTCCCGGCAAGTGCCTTTGTTTAACGTCGTTGGCTCGACGGTACCTCACTCATGGATCATAAGTTCGGATCCCATGGGTGTGTGAGGTCGAACTTCTTCTCGACTGCCCTTTTATTTTGCCCAAAGAACTTTTGGAGTGATGTGCTCGGTTTGGTTCTCCATAGGTCCGGCAGGTTCTCTTTTACATGCATCCGAGAAGGTGAGGCTCCCTTGACCATAGCTGCTGGTCCATCGAGCCGTGCTCTCTTGCTTCTCCTTCCGAGTTTCCATTCCATTGGCCCATGTTTTTGTCGCTTCTTCATGTCTGAATGGTTGGCACTTTTGCAACTTCGGAAGTTCAGCATCTTGTCATTAAATGTAGGTGACATCAAGCTTGTTCCCATGCCAAGCCTCTTCTTTGGGGCAGAGTTGAAGACGAGTGAGTTCTCAGGGCCGCCTTGCTGAGTCGTGGCGAGTGAGTGCTCCATCATAGGCTTTTCTTGCCCTTGTTCTGCCTCCAACTCCCCTTGCACCTCATCATCATTGATTCCATGATCTTCGGTGGCTATGATCTGCATAAAACATGAAGGGTTAAGTTGGGGCTTCTCGGCCACAAGGACCGGGTATTTCTCGAGCAGCTCTTTAGTGAGGATCAGGCCTGCCGTGATTTTCTCGGTTAGTTCGGCAGTAAGGTCCGGGCATGTCTCGGTTGGTTTGGAAGTGAAGTCCGGGACTTCCTCGGGTGCTTCTTTAGTGAGGATCGAGACTTCTGTTGGCTTGTCAAGTAGGGCCGGGACTTCCTCTGGCAGATTGGTAATGAGGACCGGGCCTGATTTGGGCAGTTCTTCTTCGGCCATCTGCGAGTCCTCATCCTTTACTGGCTCCGTGCATGCGGCTCCTCGTTTTGAGCTCTCGGCCAAATCATCTGTGAGGTCCCAGATTTGAGACATGGTTAAGTTCATGACCGAACATCCCGCTGCATCATTAAGTCTTTTCCACTCAAGGGGCGTCATTCCACCAAGAAACCTTTGAAGAAGAACAAAGTCCGTGAATCCATGGTGCGGGCAGCGCGAAACAATGATATCGAAGTACGTATAGTACTCGTCCCGGGATTGCTCAAGGTTGAGAATCTTCTCGCGGGTTTCAAGTCGGATAGATGGCGGGGAAAACTCTTCTAGAAATTTGGCTCGTTGATCCCCATAATCGCCTTCATAAGCTGCACATGAGTAATACCAAGCTATTGCGAAGTTAATTAAAGAAAATTTAAAGCATTTAAGTTTAAACCCCTCTAGCGATTCATCTTTAGGCTTCATGTGGCTGCTGATGGACCATAATTATACGAATCAAAAACACAGTAAAACCCACTAAATTAGACTGTTTGTCTATTTAACTTTTGCTTGTTAGTTCCGATATATTTCTACAGGGTATTTTGGCGCTTAGAGAGAAAACACGCTAAGGAGAGGATTTTACGCTGAAAAGATATTACGAGTCATTCCAAGGTCAAGATCAGACGCTGAACGAAGAAATCTCAAGATCCTGACATTGAATTACTCAATACAAATCCAACCGAGGAACAACCAAAGTCAGACCGGAGCAAAATTGGATTGATAGTTTTGTGAAAAGACTGCACAAAACTATCAAAACTCATCCATGGACCAAGTGACCGGCGGCTTTGGTGAAGAAGATGACTCATGGGTGGCAAACTCCCCCTCCTCCTCCATGGGTGACCGGTGGCTTTGGCAAGAGGTGGCCAAAGCCACAAAATCTCCCCTCCATGTGACTTGCAACCGGCGGCTCTTTGTGCCACCACAAGAGCTTGCCATGTGGTGGCCTTCTCCTCCACATGCTCCTCCCCTCCTCCTCCACCCTTGGATGCAAAACCACATGCCACCATCTCCACCATCCATCTCCTCCCCTTGTGGCTATAAAAGGAGCCACCCTCCTCCTCATTTGATCATCCAAAAATTGTAAACACTTATCTCTCTAAAAGTTTTGGTTACTTTGTAAGTTTGGTTTATGAAATAATACTCTTGTTGGTTCTTGAGTATTATAACGGTTTGAAATTATAATACTCCTGTTGGTTCTTGAGTATTATAATACTGTAGAGAATACTCCTGTTGGTTCTTGAGTATTCAGTAGGAATTAGGAATACTCATGTTGGTTCTTGAGTATTCCACCCCCTCTCCTCTTACTGTTTTCAAAAACCCCCGAGTATTTAGTTATGATATCCTCTTCCATGGATATTCGTAGCTAAACTCTTTATTCGGTTAAAGGGGTGTACTTGTCTGGTAAAATGTTTTAGACCCTGCACCTAGTGCATCTTTGTGTTCAAAACTTGTTCTATGTGCCATATATAGTCAGAATTTCCAAGGTTGAGTGGAAGCTGTAACAAGCAAAGCTCTTCCGTGGGAATTCGTGAACATACTCGGTAAGTGGAAGCTGTAACAAGCAAAACTTATCTGAGGAGTTCGACTTATCTAAAACACCACTTGGTCGATCGTAACTGAAAGATCAGGTGGATGCACACAAGGCTAAGATACTTCGAAAGGAGGAATTAGTCTAAAGTAGAACAAGTGTTTTAAACGATGTTGCAAGTCTTGCGCTTAGAAATGGCCTTGATTCATCTTTGAACACTTAGTATGATCATTAATGGTCGATGATAAACAGACTATGATACAAGGCCACCCCCGAAACCAAATGCTTTCCTTTAAATTGTAATATCCACTGTAACTTTACCTCTCAGTACTAAAATCACAACCAACCCACGCTACTCTAAGTCCTAAATTCACAACCAACTCCCAACTGTCCAACTTAAAGAACAACTATTCACCTGACTCCCTTGGGTTCGACCCCTACTTACCACTTGCTACCCAGTAGTAAAGTCGCGAGTAGCGGAAAATATAAATTTATTTGCACAGAGAACATTGCACCTTAACGACAGTGCAGTGGGCTCCGTCACTGCATATGGAGTGGAACGTTTGTATATGCCTCACGGGATCTTCTTCAATGGGGAGACGGCTAAGCATTTTAAACATAAGGTTGCTGCCCCCAACATTCCAAGGTTCTATGCCGTAGTATGAAGACATGGCGAACTGAAAATCAAAATGAAAACAAAAGAAAAACAAATAGAACAACTATTCCGATGCAAAACTCCCCGACAACGGCGCCAAAATTTGACAACGCGTCGTTGATACGCTACAAATTTACATTTATAGTTCCACTACTCGTGGCTCACTATTGGATTAGCAAGCGGTAAGTAGGGGTCGCACCCAAGAGAGTCAGTGTGGAATAGTTGTTCTTGAAAAGAAAGAAAAGAAAGAAAGTAAATACATGTTGGTTTTTTAGACTGAAAGTAAATACTGAAAATAAGTGTTGAAAGTAAAGTGCGTAAAGTAAGTGCGAGAACAACCGAGTTCAATATCAACCATACAACATACGTTTTGGTTTGTCGCATGCTGTGTTTCAAGCGCAATACGTACCAAAATGTTATGTTTGATTGATGTTGAAAACTGCTGTAATGAAAGTAAAAGTGCAGAAAGTAAAGTACGTGAAAGTAAGTGCGTAAAGTAAAGGCTGAAAGTAAAGACAAGTACAAGAAAAGTAAAGGTAACCGTGAGCAATTTTGTAACCGTGAGCAACAAGAAAATAAAACAAGCCTTAGCTACTTGTATTCATGTCAAGGAATACAAGTAGCCGTGAGCTTTGACAAGGAAATGAAAAGGAAAGTTTTAGCTACTTGATTCATGTCAAGGAATACAAGTAACCGTGGCTTTATCAAGACAAGAAAGTAAAGGGAGAGGAGCTCCAAATCAAGAACAAGGAAAGTAAAGTGCTTGGCTGGAAAGTAAGAGCTTGAAGCTCAAGAACAAGTGAAGAAAGCTTTGGAAATCAAGAACAAAATGAAGAACATGAACAAGTAAAATGTAGAGAGGTTTTGGTATTGAATTTTGGAGAAGAGAGATAAGCTATCAACTTCCTAATTGTGGAACTATTGGACTCTAAGGCTAAGGTGTTGTATTTATAGACAAAGGAAACTTGGGGACTAAGTTTAGCTTGAGAAATATCCCAAAGACTAGCCATTTTGATTGGTTTTCCATATGACACCCCACATGGCTTGGAAGAGGATAAGAACACATCCACTTGCATTTTCCTCCAACCACAAGCCACCACATGCCTCCCCACTTGCACTCCCAACCGACTTGCCAACCGCCTTGGAGCTAGTTCCTCCCCAATGGCGCCGCCTTGGACTCGGTTAAGGCTAACCGAACTAGTAGAAGCCAACCGAGTTTGAATAGTAAGTAACCGGAATAATGGGACTTGGTTGGTTCTTGGTCGGAACTTGGTTGTGACTGGTCGGAGCTAGGTCGGAGCATCACCGGAGGTTGATCAGAGCTTGGCCGGAGTTGGCCGGAATCTGTCCGGAGCTTCTTGGCTTTTGGACAGTGTATTTTGAACGACAAAGTCATTCTAAGATGATCTCAAGAAGGATGCTAAGCCAGATTCTGCCCGGAACATGGTCGAAATCCCAAAACGGCCGGTAATGCCCTAATTTGGCCTTGAGCGGGCTTGAGTTCTCGGCATTGCGTTCTCAGCTTTTTTGCGATGGTTCTAGCATTTGGAAGTGATTTTAAGATGAATTCTCGAGCTAGATTAGCAAGGGCCCGACCGGAATTATGATTGGCCATAGAATGGCCTAGAACTCGGTTGTTTGGCCTCGGACGGACCCATAAATTGGACCATGCGTTCTTGACCTTTTGATTGCGGTTTTGGAACGACAATGAGATTTGAAGTCGAGTGCCCGAAGTGGTTTTGTCAGAACGCCGCCGAAAAGTGGTCATGGCCTGGTGTGAAGTTCAGTTTGGGTGCAGGCCTCGGACGGGCTCGAACGCGGGCCTGGTTTTCTCGGTGCTGGCTCTCGGATGGGTGCAATACTCAGACGCGTCCATCTTTCTCGATCTCGGAAGCAAGCGTCTGTCTTTTCTCGGACGGCCCGGCTGAAGTTCTCGGCGCGCCCGGACGCATCCTGTGTTCTCGGTACTGGCCTGGGCTCTCTCGGTCCTGGGTGAATTTCCTCGGGCCATGGTCGATTTTCCTCTGGCCCTGGTTGCGAATTCTCGGCCACAAATGCTTGGTGTGCTTTTTGGGTATAAATCTCCTCTTTTAGGCATGTTTCCTCTTTAGACCCCAAAATAGCCTATATACACAAAAAAGCATTAACAAGCACTTGTTTGTATGATCAAATGTCTAATTTGGTGGGTTTAGCTGATTCGATGAATCGTATAAATACGCGCCATCAATGGTACCATTGATAAATTTAAAGCAAGATTGGTAATTCAAGGCTTTAGACAAAAATATGGTATGGACTACTTTGACACTTATGCACCGGTTGCGAGAATTTCAACAATTAGGTTATTGGTAGCCTTAGCATCTATTCATAAGTTGCTAGTACATCAAATGCATGTGAAGACTGCTTTCCTCAATGGAGATTTGGAGGAAGAGATTTACATGAAACAACCGGAAGGTTTCGTAATACCCAGGCAAGAGCATAAGGTATGCAAGTTTGTTAAGTCACTGTATGGGCTTAAACAAGCACCTATGCAATGGCATCGAAAATTTGATGAGGTGATACTATCCGATGGATTCTTCTTGAATCAGTCGGATAAGTGTGTGTATAGCAAGTTTGACAACTCGGGGAATGGAGTTATCATTTGTCTATATGTAGATGACATGTTGATTTTTGGCACTAATCTAAAGTGCATAAATCAAACCAAAGAATTTCTGTCATCTAAGTTCTCCATGAAGGACATGGGAGAGGCAGAAGTTATCCTTGGGATAAGAATAAAGAGAGTTGAAGGAGGTCTTGCATTAACACAATCTCATTACATTGAGAATGTGTTAAAGAAGTTCAATTATATGAACTGCTATCCATTGACCACTCCTTATAATTCCTCTACTCACTTGTATCCTAATAAGGGGAAGCCTCAGTCCCAATTGGAATATGCTAAGGTCATAGGCAGTTTGATGTATGCCATGACTTGTACAAAGCCAGATATCGCATTTGCGGTAGGGAAGCTTAGTCAATATACTAGTAACCCTAGTATGCAACATTGGCAAGTGATTCATAGGGTCCTTAGGTACCTTAAGGGGACTATGAACCTTGGTCTTGTGTATTCAGATTTTCCTTCGGTTATAGAAGGATATTCAGATGCAAGTTGGATCTCAAATGAGGAAGATCATTCCTCCATAAGTAGATGAGTATTTCTACTTGGGGGAGGTGCCATCTCATGGGCGTCCAAGAAACAAACTTGCATCTCAAGTTCTACTATGGAATCTGAGTTTGTTGCTTTGGCCGCCGCTTCAAAGGAAGCTGAATGGTTAAAGAACATGATACATGAGATTCTATTATGGGAAAAACCGATATCACCCATATCGATTCATTGTGATAGCGCTGCAACATTGGCTAAAGCATATAGCCATGTATACAATGAGAAGTCTAGACACTTAGGTGTTAGACATGGGGTGATATCAGTGGATTTTGTAAGGTCACAACAAAATTTAGCCGATCACTTGACGAAGGGATTAGCTAGAGATTTGGTCTCAAACCCGGTAAAGGGGATGGGACTAAAACCCATATAATCATCTAGTCATGGGACACCCAATTCACATCTAACTAGCGTTAAAGCTGAATTCAATGTGGAAAGCTCATTCCCAGAAGATTGATGAACACAAATAAAGCATCCCCAAGTATGTGTTCATGACCTACAAGTAATAGGTTGAAGAGGGACTCTTCTTAATAAGTTCTTTGACAAAGTGCTATTTGTGGGAGCATAATCGGGTGGTGTTACCCTTAAGGAATCTACCTATATGAACGTGAAGTTTCTGGTCGCTTCATAAGATTAGGGTTAAATCTCAATACATTCATGAAGAGATTAGGACTCCAAAGACCATTAAGAGTCAAGTTAAACTTAGAGTTTGTGAAGTAACTCATGTGTGTGTTATCTTGAGGTACCCAAATGGATTGATTGGTTCAAACGTTACGAGCACCATAATTTTCGGGTACTTTGAATGTGTAACTACACTAAGCGGAAATTCAATCTTTGCGACATTTTCATTTATGCGTGACTTACTTAAAAACAAAGGTTTTTGGAAAACAAATGAAACCCTAAAATGGGGGAGGGATGTTGGTAATTTAAGGGTTTTGAACCTGAAACTGCATTATAACATGTTAAGGTAGTATGCCCTAATGATATGAGAGGTTTAGAAGCTCGATTGAGTGAAGTTTGAGTTTGGAACTCAGTGGCTACCGCGCCTCCTTTAGACATTAAGTCTATCGCGTCTGGCTTAGACATTACGTTAATGTCTTAAGCAGACGCGACCCATAACGTCAAAGTGAAACATGCGGAGAGATTGCCGCGTCTGCCCTTTACATTAAGTCACCGCGTCTCCTTAAGACGTTAGCGTAATGTCTACATGAGACGCGGCGCCTAATGTCTGAAGCAGACGCGCGGCGCATCAGATAGACGCGGGTGCTCAGCTCAGTCATCCGTTCTTCATCCCGATTGATCTCCTATAAATTGGAGGTCGTCCACTTCATGAGGGGCACGAAGAAATTCACTCATTCGCTCAGAGGATTGTTCCTCGATTTCTATAACCTCGTTTTGATTTCCTAAAATCTCAGACTCAAGTTCCGATTCTCATTCTTTAGTCGAGAATAGAAATCGTTCCAATTGATTATCCCCGTTCAAGTTTCATGCAACCCTCGACTATAATTGATGAGCAATTATTTGATGATCTTTGATGTATAAATCCACACACTTTGAGCTGCATTTCCATGTAATATTATGCAGATTTGATGTGTTTGCTCAGTGTTTCAGTAACAAATCTACTTGGAATGCAAATGTGTTAAAGTTGCGTAAAACGCTCGTGCACACGATCGGCCACCTCTCCTCCCATCCGCCCGGCCATCCACTCGCATGGCCGCCCAATGTCCACTTGGCCAGCCGAGCTCCTCCCATGCATCCCCTCGGCCATCCCCTCGGCCGTCCCCTCCACAGCCGATCGGCCATCCGGCCACCCTTCGTCTCGGATGCACGACCGGCCATCCGAGCTCCATCACTCGCAAGCCCTAGAGCTTGCGCATTTATTCCTTCCATCGAGAAGTGTGAGTTTCATCGGAACACAAAGAGGCCATCGAAGATTGAAGAGCTGCATAGGGAAACACAGAGACAAAGTAATTACTGAGAACAACACTATAGAAAGATCATCAGTGAAGAGAAAATCGATCCGAAATCATTCACTCATCAGACGAAAAATCACACAAGCAGATACAAGCAACAACATTCAGAAGAGCAAAGGAGTTCAACAAGGGTTTCTCTTAACCTTTTCCTGTACTTCCATTTTTATCTGTTGTTATGTATCAACTCACCATGAGTGAGTAGTCCGCATATTGGGATCCAATGGATCCCCAGAAACATCTGCAATTGTAACACATGTCTGTTTTATATGATTATGATTTATTTCTTTACATTAGATATGAATAGTTCAATTCATGCATTCTGTCTTTGATATTTTCGCGAGATATCAATAATGTTTGTATGAGAATTGTTTGTGCCTTTTGTCTGTGTTTGCAGTAGCATATCACAGTAGGTTTACATAGTTGCATGATAGGCAAGAAGCGAAAGTTGAGTCTATGCATGTAATGAGATAAAATCTGATAGGCAAGAAGCGAAAGTTGAGTCTTGATGATTTGTGCATTAGTTTTGATTATTATGCAAGAAGCGAAAGTTGAGCATGTATCAGAACAAATGACCTAGGGTAATAATTCACTATCATGTATCCAGATCTACTGTTAGGCAAGAAGCGAAAGTTGAGTCTGCAGTAATTTGTGTTATAATCTGTCTGTTTCTGGGGAAATCATTGATTCACAATGTTTCATCATTCTGAAAAACAACCAAACAACAACCGCATGCAACAACAAATCAAACCTTTAATTTTGTGTTAGTCATTTCATTGTTTCTTTTATTCATTCTGTTGTGCTGCACTTTTATTTCAAAACCCCCAATTCAGTACTGATATAAACAATCATTTACAGAAAGTAGCAAACTAGTTCCCTGTGGATTCGACCTGAGTCACACTCAGATTATTTGTTTGATCCGAGTTGCATTACAATCACTACATTTACAACCGATCAAAATGGCGCCGTTGCCGGGGAACTAGTCATTTGTTTATTTTCTGTTATTATTTTTGTTTATTACATTAGTACACTATCTGTTTAGTACTCGCTTTTAATCCTTCCTTTGTCTGTTGATGCAAACCAGAAGCAAGACGAAGAGAGGAAGGAAAGCTAAAGGAAAGATGGAGAACCATCACAACAATCTGGTGAACGTTGCTGTTCAGCAGAGGGAGCCTACTGTGGCAGATTTCATGATACCATCAACCCATACTCAAGGAAATCCCATCCAGATGCCTGAAGGAGGAAATATCGAATGGAGGTTCGGCCTCATACAGATGATAACTAGTAATGCCTACAATGGGATGACTGGTAATGCTCATCATCACTTGGATCAATTCAAGGATTTCTGTGCCACATACAAGCCAACAAATGTGGATTTGGAAACGATGTACCTTCGTCTGTTCCATTTGTCACTAAGGGACAGAGCCAAGGAATGGCTCAAAAATCATCCGCCGAACACTTTCACCACATGGGACCAGTTATCCGGTGCGTTCATGATGCAATTCTTCCCACCAGCAAAGACTAAAGAGCTTAGAGAAGCAATCAGCAAATTCACTCAAAAGATGTGCGAGGATTTTCATGAGGCCTATGAAAGATTCAAAAGATTACTGTGGGAATGCCCGCATCATGGAAACTCGCCTTGGCAGCTGCTGTATTCCTTCTACAATGGAATGGATAAGGAAGCCCGGCATCTAATGGACAATAGTGGAAAAGGAGCTATCAACAAACTGCCACCAACTGAGGCCTTCCAACTGATAGAAGAACTGGCGTCAAACTCACTACAGTTTGGCAGTGGACGCAACAACTATCCTAAGGACAGAGACTTCATCAGTGGCGCTGTTGCAACCAAAGATGACATTCAACGCCTCACCACAATGTTCGAAACATTGATGAAGAATCAGAATCCTAGCGTAGCACAAGTTGGGATGGAATACAGTAACCAGTACACTGTTCCACCACCACCTGCAGTCCTTACTCAGCAACCAGTACCATTACCACCCATGCCTATGCAAACTGAAGAAGATGTGAACTTCGTACGGAATCAACCCTACAACAACAACACCAGACCTGCGTATGAAGCTAATAGGAACTACCAGCGTCAGCCATGGATCAACTATCAGAACAATCACCAAAGCAATCAGATGCCTCAAACAAATTACGCAGCTCCTGCCCCGAAGCCATGGAACGCCAATCCTGTTGCACCTATTGCTCCCAAACCTCAAAACACTCATCAAGGTAATGTGGCATCCTCTAGCAATTCTAATCCGACTGACCTGTCTTCTATTGTTGCACAGCTTGCAGCTACACAACAACAGATGATGCAGCAGCAGCAACAGGAAAGCCAACTAATACTGCAGAAGCTTAACGAACTACAAAAACATAATGCAATATTGGAGAATCAAATAGCTCAGCAAGCATCTGCATCTAGATTCCAGAGTCAACTACCAGTCCAAGCAAATGTGAATCAGACAGAGAATATCAACGCTATCACGTTGAGGAACGGGAAGGAATTGCAAGGAACAAAACAAGCTAAGGCAGCCGACCGCATGTCCGGTCGAGTACACGATCGGACCTCCGAGCAAAGTGCAGCAAACAAGCTACCAGCCGAGCGGCCATGCGAGCTAACCCACGACCGCGTGTCCGAGCAACGCGACCGGGTAGCCAAGCGGACCTCCGCGCGCACGACCGAGCGCACCTTCGGCCAAGTAAACGAGCCTTCTTCAATTAAAAATTTTGCTAACTTATTTGAATCTTTGCAGAAACAAGATGCTGAAACAGAAATCGACAAAAGGAAGCATGAAATCAAGGAGAAAATACCCTTTCCCCAGAGATTGAAAAAGCGGAACGACAATTCCCACATCCAAAGGTTTGCTAAACTTCTTAGCAACCTTCAGGTATCTACGCCATTCACTAATATAATACTTCAAATGCCTGGTTATGCAAAATTTCTGAAAGATATTGTCACGAACAAGAAAAAGCTAGACAGTGATCATGTTACGCTTGATGCAAATTGTAGTACCATTATACAACATGCCATACCTAAAAAGTTGAATGATTTTGGTGCATTCTGTATTCCCATTACAATAGGTCCTGTTAATGTGTCTAATGCTCTATGTGACTTGGGTGCTAGTATTTCATTGATTCCATTTTCTCTGTACAAAAAGCTTGATGTAGGAGAATTAACACCGACACCCATTAGTCTGAGATTAGCTGATAGAACCTCCAGGTTGCCTAAAGGTATTTTAGAAGACATGCTCATTAAAATTGGTGAACTTTGGGTGCCTGTTGACTTCTATGTTCTAGAGATGGATGTTGAGAATGAAACTCCGATCATACTAGGTAGGCCGTTTTTGAATACTGTTCAAGCTGTGATTAACTGCGGTAATGGAACTATTGAAATGAACTTGGGCAGTGAGAAAGTAAAATTTTCCTTGAAATCTATGATGAAAAAACCTAGGGACTCTTTGGACTGTGCTTGGCTTGATACTTATGATGATTCTAACAATTTTGATGAGCCGCCAAATTTTGAACATGAGCTATTAGGCAGTGAAAAAGAAGCAGGTGCAGTTATGATGCTGACGAAGTGCGAAGCAGTGAAGAAGCTGAACTACGACATGAAAGCTGCAGGTGAAAAACAGATATTAGATTTACATGAAGTAGAAGAAATTCATATGGAGAGCTATGAGAGTGACAAGCTGTACAAGGAACGTTCGAAAAAACGGCATAATAGGAAACTAAGAGCCAAACACTTTTCTGTTAGAGAAAAAGTGTTAATGTACAAGTCCAAGCTTAAGCTATTTCCAGGAAAGCTCAAGTCAAGATGGATGAATGGACACACGCTGAAGGAACATTTCGGATACAAGCCAGGATTACAAATTTGAAGACGTTGAATAAATCTACCCCTACAATCTCAACATTTAAGCGCAGCTCCGTCTTGGCCAAGACGTTAAACTAGGCCGGTAAGAGCTTCAACTTTATTTTTTTCTGCAAAAATTTACACTTTCATCAATCAAATAATATTTTTCTACCCTGCTTGCTCATTATTTACGCTAGAATGCTTAGGGACTAAGCATGTTTTAAGTGTGGGGTGGCTGATGTTTATTCTATTATATTCGATTGATGATTGTTATGACTGTTATGTGTGCTAAAAAGAGAAAAATTGCAGAAAAATGATTGAAATTGCTTACCTGATACTTGCTCAAAATTCTTTGCTGAAAACACGTTGAATGATGAACATGTTAATCTCAGATGCTATGGCTTTGTTGCTCTGAACTCATGAATTTGTTAGCATCTGATTTCTGATTTTCCTCGTGATATGAAAGTTTGTGCAATTAGACGATTTTATGCCAGCTTAGTTCAGCCTGTTGAATTCGTTTAGGCCTTTGGAAAAATCGTGGTGAACAAGCTTTTGCAAAACAAGTTTATTTTCAGATTGGCTCTTAGGTGACTTCAGAAATGCTGTGGTTGTGTTTTTTGTGCTACACATTGTTTCGGTACACTGTCAATTTCAAGTGTGGGGTTTAAAAAAAAAAGAGAAAAAGAAAAGGAAATTTAAATAATAATAAAAAAAGGTTCAGTGTAGATGGCGGGGGTTAGGAAGCGGTAGATATGGGTAACTCCCTGAGCCAGGTCTTCCCCTTCGAAACCATCCTCACAGGTACTAAAGTAGTGTGAAAGTTTGTATATAAGAAAACCCCAAGCTTGATCGTGACTTTGTACCAGATTTTGTGCACTGACATATTCGCAAGTATTGTTTGAGGAAAGACCCTTGCAGATTACTGCGTGAGCCAGGAAGAGAATTTACAAGTTCGTGTAAGTGAAATTCCTCTTGATAATCTGATTGCCTAAGCTGAACTTTCGATTACTCTGAACAAATGCTGGCTTATTTGAGTTAAACCTGCATACGCCGAATACCATATTGAAATGAAGAGATCTTTTGTCTACTTTGAAGTGAGTGATATTGATGCAGCACTGCCTGAACTGATGAGTTATATGTTTATCACTGTTTAAAAAAAAAACTTAATTCCCAAATCGAGCAAGTATCACGGGATTTGTGAGTACTCCTGTTCTGAAAACTCTCGCTTGTTTTATTGTTATTTTGTTTGATTAATTTTAAGATGTTCTGGGTGATGCCTATGATGTATGATTGTTCGGGACGAACAAAGTTCAAGTGTGGGGTATTTTGATGAGCAATTATTTGATGATCTTTGATGTATAAATCCACACACTTTGAGCTGCATTTCCATGTAATATTATGCAGATTTGATGTGTTTGCTCAGTGTTTCAGTAACAAATCTACTTGGAATGCAAATGTGTTAAAGTTGCGTAAAACGCTCGTGCACACGATCGGCCACCTCTCCTCCCATCCGCCCGGCCATCCACTCGCATGGCCGCCCAATGTCCACTCGGCCAGCCGAGCTCCTCCCATGCATCCCCTCGGCCATCCCCTCGGCCATCCCCTCCACAGCCGATCGGCCATCCGGCCACCCTTCGTCTCGGATGCACGACCGGCCATCCGAGCTCCATCACTCGCAAGCCCTAGAGCTTGCGCATTTATTCCTTCCATCGAGAAGTGTGAGTTTCATCGGAACACAAAGAGGCCATCGAAGATTGAAGAGCTGCATAGGGAAACACAGAGACAAAGTAATTACTGAGAACAACACTATAGAAAGATCATCAGTGAAGAGAAAATCGATCCGAAATCATTCACTCATCAGACGAAAAATCACACAAGCAGATACAAGCAACAACATTCAGAAGAGCAAAGGAGTTCAACAAGGGTTTCTCTTAACCTTTTCCTGTAACTTCCAATTTTACTTGTTGTTATGTATCAACTCACCATGAGTGAGTAGTCCGCATATTGGGATCCAATGGATCCCCAGAAACATCTGCAATTGTAACACATGTCTGTTTTATATGATTATGATTTATTTCTTTACATTAGATATGAATAGTTCAATTCATGCATTCTGTCTTTGATATTTTCGCGAGATATCAATAATGTTTGTATGAGAATTGTTTGTGCCTTTTGTCTGTGTTTGCAGTAGCATATCACAGTAGGTTTACATAGTTGCATGATAGGCAAGAAGCGAAAGTTGAGTCTATGCATGTAATGAGATAAAATCTGATAGGCAAGAAGCGAAAGTTGAGTCTTGATGATTTGTGCATTAGTTTTGATTATTATGCAAGAAGCGAAAGTTGAGCATGTATCAGAACAAATGACCTAGGGTAATAATTCACTATCATGTATCCAGATCTACTGTTAGGCAAGAAGCGAAAGTTGAGTCTGCAGTAATTTGTGTTATAATCTGTCTGTTTCTGGGGAAATCATTGATTCCCAATGTTTCATCATTCTGAAAAACAACCAAACAACAACCGCATGCAACAACAAATCAAACCTTTAATTTTGTGTTAGTCATTTCATTGTTTCTTTTATTCATTCTGTTGTGCTGCACTTTTATTTCAAAACCCCCAATTCAGTACTGATATAAACAATCATTTACAGAAAGTAGCAAACTAGTTCCCTGTGGATTCGACCTGAGTCACACTCAGATTATTTGTTTGATCCGAGTTGCATTACAATCACTACATTTACAACCGATCAAAATGTACATGGTCGAAATATTAAATTCGGAAAGCAACAACGCGATCGATTGCAATATCCAGACTAATTGATTCCTCAGTGAATCCTACATCAGAAGAAGAAGAAGCCGTTTGCTGCAAACTTTACTGCATTGCTATTTTGGTGAATAGAAGACTCTCTTGCTGTCATATATGAAGAATTTCCCCAACAATGACCTCTCCGATGACCAGATTTCCATTGCAAAGGTAAAATAATATGCAGTAGTAGATTTCTTACTATCTTTATCCCTAGCAAAGTCAACATCTACATATCCAACCAAGTCAAGCTCATTACACCTCTTAGAATATGACAGTCCTATATCCAAAGTGCTAGCTATATATGCAACCAACCATTTCACAGCAAGCCACTGTTCATAACCTGGATTACTCATATATCTACTTAACACAGAAATAGCATAAGACAAATCAGGCCTAGTACTAATCATGACACACATGATAGATCCAATGGCATTTGCATAAGGAAACTCTCATTTTAACCTTCTCAGAGTGTGTAACAGGGCATTGAGATTTATTCAAATCAAAATGTGCAGGGAAAGATAGAGAAAATGTTTTACAGTTCAAATCACCAAACCTAGATACTAATTTCTCTAAGTAAGGCCTTTGGTGTAACTTAAGAGAAAAACTGTTTCTATCCCTTTTAATTATCATGCCCAAAATTCTTTTAGCATGGCCAAGATCTTTCATGTCAAAAGTAGAATTTGAGTCTTTTAATGACTTAATTTTATCCATGGATTTGCATATTAACAACATATCATCAACATATAGCAGCAGGTATATAGGTAGACCATCAACAGATGCAAAGTAGAAACAAGTATAATACTCACTTCTCTTAAAACCAAGACTCAACACAAATTTGTCAAACTTCTGATACCAAAGTCTGTGACCTTGTTTCAGACCATACAAGGACCTTTTAAGAAAGCACACATGTTCATGATATTTTTTATCAACATATCCTTCAGGTTGTCTCATGAAAATCTTTTCATCCAAATCCCCATGTAAAAAAGCAGTTTTTACATCTAGCTGTTCTATTTCAAGGTCTAAGCAAGCAGCTAATGATAGCATAAGTCTAATAGTCTTAAACTGAACCACTGGAGAAAAGATTTCAGTGAAGTCAATACCTTCCCTTTGCGTGTATCCCTTAGCAACCAATCTGGCTTTGTATCTCAAAGGTTCCTCCTTGGTCAGTCCCTCTTTCAATGTGAAGATCCACCTGCACTCAACAATCTTGTGAGACTTAGGTAATGGAACCAAATCCCATGTCTTATTTACCTTTAAGGAACTAATTTCATCCTCCATGGCAGCCTGCCATTTTTTCCTTTTCCTTGAAGTCATGGTCTTTGAATATGTTTGAGGTTCAGGCTCCTCTTTCAAGTGTTGAGCATCAACTAAGGCTGATAGAACTAGGTCAGCATAAGCATATCTAGGTGGTCTCCTAATTTCCTCCCTCCTAGTTCTATCCCTAGCAAACTGATAGTCTGCTAGGTTTTGCTGGTTCTCTTCATGGTGTTCCTCCACCTGATTGTGGACTTCTTCATTACCTTGTTCACCTTCTGGTTCATTGCCTGGTTCTTCATGAGGATTTTCAGAAACTTGGCCAACTACTCACTCTTTTTCAGGGTCATCAGGAGGATCTAAGGTAGTGGGCCTCAAGTCTATGGGCACAGGGGAAGCTACCTCATCAGAGGATGTGCTACGGCTATTTCCTGATTTCTCCTTAAAAGGGAAACTATCATCATCAAATGTTACATCTCTACTAACCAAGATTTTTACCCCTCTAGCACTCATATCTCATAACATATACCCTTTTGTTCCCAACTGTTTCTGGTATCCTAAGAACACACACTTGATGGCTCTAGGATCCAACTTACCCTCCTTGTTGTGTGCATAAGCAGCACAACCAAATACCCTTAGTTCTGACAGGTCTGGAAGCTTACCACTCCATAACTCCATAAGGCATTTAAACTCTAAAGCTCTATTAGGACTCCTGTTAATCAAATAGCAACCAGTATACAAAGCTTCTCCCTAAAAAGACTTAGGTAAACCAGAAGTAAACAATAAGCATCTTACCTTTTCAAGAAGAGTTATATTCATCCTTTCTGCAACACCATTCTGTTGAGGAGTTAATCTAATAGTTTTATGCCTAAGTATACCATTTTCTTTACAGAAATTGTCCAACTCAGCATTACAAAATTCCAAACCATTATCAGTTCTAAGACTTTTCACATTAGAACTACACTGGTTTTCCTCTAACAGTTTCTATTCTTTAAATTTCATAAATGCTTCATCTTTAGTTTTTAGTAAGAAAGTCCAAACTCTTCTAGAATAATCATCAACAATGCTTAAGAAGTATTTATTTCTACCATAAGTTAACTGAGCCTCAGGCCCTCACAAAACAGCATGCAGGTAATCCAAAATATGTTTACTAGCATGTATAACAGCAGTAAATTTTAGTCTATGTTGTTTAGCTAAAACACAAGGCTCACAAAAGTCAAGATCACTGATTTTTTTCCTTACCAAATATGCCTTGCTTAAACAACATAACTAACCCCTTATGACTCATATGCCCAAGCCTAAGATGCCACCTCACTGTGGCCTTTTTATCTGCATCAACCAGGTTAGCTTTTCATGCAAATCCTTATCAGGATAACAACCATCAAGATAATACAAGCTGCCATTTTTCTTTCTAACGCACGTCGTCTGACGCGTCAAACTTAATATTTATATTCTCCTGCGTGAAACTAGTAAGTGGCAAGCAGGGTCGAACCCAAGACAGCTGGTGCGTTGAAACTGTAACTGTGAACAATTAAAAGAGAGGGTTGTGAGTGATTTTGAGTGCAAAAGAGAGAATAGCAGTAAGAAGAATTCAATAAGAGAGAACATTCAGCTTAGGGTTTCTATTGTGACATGTTTATCATTGACTGCTAATAATCAAATCTCAAATTTCTAAGCGTGATTATTCCGGCAAAGGTAACAACCCAAAGTATCCCGACACAGGTGATACACAACAATCTAACCCGGCAAAGGTGTTAGACTTCTAGTTCTTTCCTGAATACAATAATCTGGCAAAGGTACGTATTATTAAATCTAGGTGTCACTACCTGTCTTTACGGCAAAGTATCCAACAAGTATTAACGGTAGAGTTTGAATAGTTAGGCTAAGCTTTACGGCAAAGTATCCACTTAGCTTCACAATTCAATCCTTAAAATTAAGTACAAGAACTAGAGAAATAAGAAATTGCATTAAGAATAAAGTCTCAAAACATGTGTCACAAAGACGAAACCCTAAATTGAATTAGGAGTTTTAGCTACACATCATCGAAATAAAAACACAAATATGCATGATGAAAGTAGTAGAAAATCTCTTCTCTCTTGTCGAAAGCTTGCGTCTTCTCCTCTCGAGCCGTCTTCTGAATGGTGGAATTATGAGATGATGGAAACCCTAACCCAAACATCTAATTTATAGCAAAAATTGGGTTTCCAAGTCTGACTTTTGGGCTGGACTTCCAAATCTCGAATTTGCTGACGTCGGCCACGGACCATGTACACTTTAGTTCCGCGGACACTGTTCATATTAGCATCCGCGGACACTATTCATAAAATGGCATGTGTCCGCGGTCCTCTCGGAGACTGTTCACCCATTCTGCGCATCTTTTTTTGACTTCGGCTCTCGATTAGACCCTCCAAATGACCTCGACTGCTCTTGGTGTGAACTAGAGAGTTGTAGGGAATTGAGTCAGCTGTGCAACGGCATGTGGCTCGTATTTTTATGATCAGCGGTCCATTCCCAGCAGTCCGTTGAAGGTCCAAAGGTCTGATCTGCCATTGTGATATTTTTGGCATGAAATGCCGTCTTTTAAGCGCATTTCCTCCTAGAACTTCCAAAACACCTGAAATGCAAAACCATACTAAAAAGTAATTGTTCGCATAATAAACCATAGTAAAAACTAATTGTTCGCATAATAAAGTGTATAAATACGACTCATCACTTTCCATACAGGACTAACTTATCAGATTTAAAGACATTCAGAGCACCATTTTTAGCAGTATAAGAACATCCTAAATCATCCAAAACACCAAGAGAAATAAGATTTCTCCTCAGACCAGGTACATGTCTTATATTAGTAAGAGTGACCATCTTACCATTTGATAGTTCTAGTGTGACTGACCCTTAACCTTACACACATTATCATTCCACATGAACACAGTCTCTCCACTACAAGCTTTGTAGTCTTGAAACCATGATTCATGTGGACACATGTGGAAGGAACAACCTGAGTCAAGGACCCATTGGTCACTTATGGGCTTATCAGTAAAATTAAAAACTTCAGAGGAACTGGTGTTCTGGTTTCCTGCAACATCAAGATTAGTATCATTGTTCTGTGATTTATTTCTAGCAAGAAACTTATGACAGTTCCCTCTAAAATGACCCAGCTTACCACAAAAGTAACATTTTCTTAGAGGTCCCTAATATTTAGAATCACTTTCCGGTCAGTTTTAGGCTTATTTTCAGATGAAGTATTACTAGCATATGACTTATTCTTATACGAATTAAACTGGCCAGGCTTGGTTTTAGCAAATAAGCATGACCCAGCCTTGGACCTGGATCCCTTAAGTTCCATTTCCCTGGTCCTTAAGGCAGTATAGAACTGATCAAAAGAAGGAACAGTCCCTATAGATTGAAAGGCATCCTTGACAACTTGATAAATGTTAGGGATGGAATTCATCAAAATCATAATAGTGCTAGTATCATCAAGAGCATGAGTAGCATCTAACATCAAGGTCATCTTCAAGAAATCATCCAAGTTATTATCAATAGATTTTCCAACATAGATAATTATGTATTACAAAAATGTACACCCAACAGTTGGATGATGTTATGTTATCTCTGCAAGGAAAATTGGATTGGAGTTATATTACATCTGATTCTCTTTGGGCGAGACACGTTCGCGCGAGGTTCAGTATTGGCAGTAGAGGATCAATTATTTGGAGAACAATGGGTCACCTGGTGGATAGTCTTCGGGAAAATAGTTATTGGGTTATTGGTGAGGATAATATCACTTGCAGTAATTTCTGTCGAAGGCTGGGGTGTGTCACACCTAGTGACCTGGGAGAATTAATGATGAAACATGTCCTTGCACAAGCTGATTTGAAGGTTTGGTTAATGAGAATTTGCCTATTTATTGTCGGAAATATTAGGAATCTTGCAGCTTAGGGACAGGAAGTGATATATATGTATGGAAAGGTTGTCCGTCAGGCGTTTTCTCTTGTAGTAAGATCTGTGCATCCTTTCAAACTAAATGGCATGTCTTGAGTTGGGGAAAAAAACATATGGCATCCATGGATACCAAGTAAAATTAGCTGCTTCATGTGGAGAGTGTTAATGGGAGCTGTGGCCACTGAGGGGAATATAAGACAAGCAGGGATCCAATTGCCGTCTAGATGTGCTTGCTGTGTTTTGCACAAAGAAGAGACTACTGATCATCTGCTGTTTCATGGCGATATGGCTAGAGATGCCTGGAAATTTTTTCATTGTACTTTTGGGGATCCAAAGATTAGAGGAAGGGGAAGTCTGATTCGTTGGATTTTAAAGGAAACACCAAAAGATTTTATGCAAGCTTTAAAGCTTGGATTTGCTTGCTGTCTTTTGTGGCAGGTTTGGAAATATAGAAATGATGTCATCAATGATAAGAGGTCTGCAAATTTGAAGCGTAGATTGAAAGATTGGATTAAACAGTTGGCATGGCTTATTCCTTCGAATTAAAGGAATCTCTTAGTTCTGATTATCTCTTGGATTTTTTTCGAATTCAAAGACCAAGAGATGCACCAACCAGAGGCAGGTGGTGGTCCCTGGATTTGAATAAGGAAGGCATCACTATTCATTGTGCGTTGATTAGAAGACAGAACATTTTCATGGGAGGAGCTGTTTTCCGAAATCACCAAGGCCAGTTGGCATGACTTGTTGATTCGAAAAGTTCAGAGCTCCTTTGTGCTTATGAAATGGATAGATAAAGAGTTCATGGGCGAGACTCTCCTTGGAACGTGGTTAGCAAGCAGAGGGAGTTTCTAAACACATATCAACATATTCAGTTTCAAAGATGTTGTCCTGAAGTGAACAACGCAGCAATAGATGTTGCTTGTCTGCGGTGGCTTGGAGGTAATAATAGTAATGGCATTCGTGTGGCTTAGGAGGGCGACAAAATGTTTGGTTATTGCCCTGGTGATTTATGTTCATGTATTGAAAGTGTGGCAATCCCTTTACACGTTAATGATGATCTCAGTGTTAGACAGAGGACTGCTAGGTGATTCTTTAGCTAAGTTTTGTTGGCACGTAGTTTGGTTCAATGAAGCCATCTGCCTATGTGCGGAGAACTTGTTTACTTTTCCTTTTAGTCTCTTAGCTATGATGGCGTTGCTACGCTCGAAGCCTGTTAACCATTGGTGGTCGCTTTGCAGGTATTATAAACTGCATAGTCTCTTGTCCTTCTTTTGGGGCATCGATTTTCCGGATAGTCTGGTCGGCGTTTTTAAGGGGCTAGGTTTTATAACTTGTCTCTGGCGCTTGAGGACTTCAACCCGTAAGAGCCACGATCCAGGCTTTTTGGATCATATTATCAAATAAAGTCGCTTGCTCGGCCAGCTGAAAAAAAACTATTCAACACTCATGAATACAATCTTCACATGTAATTTCTCTCTCCTAAGACTCTACAAGGCAGACGATACATTTTCTCTCACGAAAAACACCACAACTCTTTACAATTACATGGATGTTCCAGCTAGAGAACTTTGCCAAGGCAATCAGTGGGTGAGTCCTTGTACGTAGTAGTACCTAAGAAGACGAGCATTAGGATTGAAGAAAATGCGAAAAGCGAGATGGTCACTACAAGAGTCTAGAATGGTTGGCGCGTGTGCACTAACTACAAGAAGTGAAATGCAGTGACAAGTAAGTATCACGGTTCTCTTACATTTATTGATCAGGTTGTGTGCTATTGTGTTCTCTATCCCCTTCATGTCCTTGATTTATAAGTTAAATTCTTCTAGCAGAAGAACCATCTAATTAGACATGGCTTTGACTCCTTGGTCACCAAATACATAAAAGCTCCATGGTCCGAAAAAGTAGTAACTTTAGTTCCAAGCGAATAAGGACGAAATTTTCTAAAGCGAATATTATAACTAACAGTTATTTTTCTGTCGTGGAGTAGTTTCGCGGTGTTGCATCCATGATTCTGGATGCGTAGTAGATGACTGTTGATTTCTTCTCCACTCTCTGACCTAGGACTGCTCCTACAACATATTTACCGGCATCACACATCATCTCGAACGGTTGTTTCTAGTCTAGTGCTTAGATGAAGGGTACACTAATCACGATCTCTTATTCAGATCATCAAAGGTTTCCCTACCCGCATTTGTATATTTAACGGGAACATTTTTTTGTAAAATATTATATAGAGGCAACGTGTTATTAGAAAAGTACTTGGTAAAAACGGTAAAAACCAACATGTCCGAAAAATGACTTAATATAGGGTGCAAACGGAAGGGTAATGAAGATAAGAGTTACATCAATTTTCTGGTTAGTCAACTTTTGATGCCTTCTCCATGCGAAAATATGTCAAACATCTGATCAATAAATAGAAGTGTAAAGTGATTTTTACACGTCACTGTATTTAATTTCATGTAGTCAATGCACATGCGTCAACTATTATTGAATTTTGTAGTGACAATCTCTCCTTTCGCATTTTCTTCGACTCACCCATTGACTATTTTTGAAAGATTTTTAACTTTCATGATCCATTTATAATAATCTAATGCTGAATTATATAGGAATTCTAAACCAATTGAGACAAGTAATTTGTTGTGCAAAATAAATATGCAAAGATGATCTACTTATAAAACAAGTTTACTACAATTTTAAAAATATAAACAAATCCTGACACAGTTTCACGATCACATGCATCCCTAATCCAAAGTCCGCTATATTAAAAAAGTGAAAAAGTACACGGAAAGGTAACGAGTAAAACTGAGGGAGACTCCAGCCATGTAATCTTTCTTCCTTTGGTTAACATTAATATTATACACATGTGCTGCTCCTGCTTTGAGATCCCTCATTAGTTTTCAGTTGCTGATTGACACTCCATTAGAATTGTCAATAAATTAGACTAAAATAATCTTTAAATTCCTAGTTTATATCTCTAGGTTATAAACAATATCACGTGCATCAATAGAGTTTAAAGACCCCCTATAAAAAAACAATATAGTTTAAAGACCAACCAATACATTGAACTCATGGAGGAGCTTCAGCCCCTCATCTCAACACCTGATCAATCTGTTCTTCTTTCCAATAATGTTATCACTAATCTGCATAAATAATTTTAGGCATGCTCTACTTTTTGCTGATGCCATAAGCTTGCAAAATATCAATGATCCAGAATTGGAGGATTTTACTTCATAAGACTCTTCTCTAAATATATAGGCATTTTTAAAAGGCTGCAATGGTCAAATTGCCCGCCCTTATCTACTCCACGGGCAGCAATTTCTACAAGGTTGTTTTTGGAGAAAGCATAAAGTTTTACAAGCAGTAATTCATGGTTTTCCTTTGAGATACGAAATCATGTAGCCCTACTTGTCACTCTTAATTGATATACCACAAAAACAATACTTGCTAAATCTCACAAAGATCTTGAATGACTATAGTTCGATATAAAGACGATGATACCTGGCTAGAACTTCGTCACGAGCGGAGCCACTACCTAGCTACCCACATTAGCATCATATGTTTAGGAGGTATTCCCCAACAATTAAGCATGTCTTGGCTATAGCATTTTGTTGCAGCAGCTGCAAGTTCCCAACCAAAGTACCCATTTTTGCATCAACTATTTTGATTTTACCCAGTAAACTGAAAACATTGACTATTTATTGCACTTTACTCAAATGCAGTCACAATAAGACTTAACTGATTAATGGTATGAACCTTATGCAATTATTTGGCAAGTAGCAACTTATTTATTACAACTTGTACATCTATTGAAATGTAAACCTTTTGATCCATCCAAGGCCCAAGTATTAATGTCAGGAAAGTTACCGTTAATGCATGCAATGAGAGTTACAAAACAGAATGCACGAAATGCAACTTGGCTGGCATCTAGAACAGTAGCCTAAGAGTTCCCACCCGGTCGCGAGGTATCAGGCGTAACTCGGATCCGTGCTTTAGGAAGACATTACCTGACACGGAAAATCATACATGCAATTAAGAAGTTTGTGACTAACAAGTCATTCAGAAATGTCAAACGTGTACTTAGTAAGCCCTCTTAGCAATATGATACATAGATGTGAAAACATAAATATCCATTACATGACTCTGTTAGTAGGCTAACTCATAGGCAGTAGAATGTCTGCAACATGTGAAGACACAGATACATTGTTTTCATTGGAATGCACCACAAATAGTACAAATAGGATATAGTGGTAATGGAGCTGTTAAAGCGGCTTAGGTAGATATTTCTTTGTATTATGATATTCGCACATAAACGTAAACATAAAAAAAATGCAGAATATCCATCTTTCTGAAATAGAACGGTGGAGCTATATCATTAAGATGCCTCAAAGGCACGTCTATCTTTTGATGTGTTTGGTGGGAAAGTTCTTAGATTCATAGCCACATAATTTATCTGGTGAGAGAAAAGGAAATAAGAGGCCATCTCAAGTTACAAAATGGCTGGCAGATATGAGAGTCACTAGAATAAATAACTGTTGAATAAAATACATCTATATATAAGATCAGTGTATGGCTTGCATACCAGCGCTCTGTTGCGGGTTGATCCCTACACCATCTGCAAAAGGCGCTAGTATTGTTAGTATGTTATCCATCCCAAGTGTAGCATTATAACAAAGGCAGCGACGAAACTAAGATCGCCATGATAATGAAGTAGATAAAAATTAGGTCAGGAAATTTAATATCCTGAAAATAAAAGCACTACCTACCACGTGACTGTGATGTCAGAAAACAAGTTAGATTTTTGGAACAAAAAAAAATTACCAGTTTACCTTCTCGCTTATGAGCCTATGGAAGTGGGAAAGGTAAAGCATGTATGTTGGATTAAGTAGCACGAAAAATATAGACTGTGATGTTTTTCAGTTATGCAACTACTACCGTTAAGGGTGAGACAAAGGACCTTGCATTTACTATACAAAAATCAAATTATAATTTACATCTTCTATAGATTGGTGATGCTACTGCTACAATCATGAGCCAACAGACTTGTTGAAATGATATGATAAATTAAATTCATGCAAATGCTGCAGCTTACTTATTTGCAATCAATCGCCTAAACTAATTAGTCAACCCACAAGTAAACCCTAGAGCAACTCAGGTGGACGGTATGTTTATTGGCAATCAAAGGCACTTTGTCAATTACAAAACTCAAACCTTAAATATACTCAGTGAAAATCACCTTGATATCATACCTAAATAGGTTAACTCTGAATCTAAACAAGCAAAAAATTCAGACAGACCAGCATAAGCATAATCGAAAACATCATTTAAAGCATGACAAACTCTACAATCATGGTTACCATTAGTAATAATCGCACTAGTTTGAGGTGGAACTTTAAATTCCTCAGCCGCAAACTTCAAAACCGCCGTGAAAGGAGCCGCCTCTGGCACGCTGAATCTGCAACCACACACACAAATCCACAAATCCCTAAAAATCAAATAACAAAAGAAACACCGCAGCAATAAAACCGATCAAGTCATCAAATTACACTTTAAATGGAAGCTTCGGATCGGACGTCAGCGTGACCTTGAACGACACCTTCCCTCCCGCCATCGTCGAATTTCTAGGGTTTCTTTTTCTCTTCCTTCACGCAAGATTGACCAATCGGACCAGACGAAACGTCGCACCACAAACAGCTACCTTCGCTCGAGACTTTTTTTTTTAGCTGACGCTTTTGAGTTTAATCATTTCAAAACTAACGGCTCGAGTTTCAAATTTCAAAATTGATCATTTTTTAATGAAATCGGATTTCCTATTTCAATTTTTTCAAAAGTTGGAAACTGAAATTCTAATTAGTTACGTTTTTGTAACTAACCGAATTTTCGAGTTCCGGATTACCCATAGAGGACGTGTCTCTTCTTACTAGATTACTCATAGATGGGGAGCCCGTGTCTGGATTCGGGGAGCTCGAATGGGAGCCAGTTTGTTTGAGTTTATTGGGTGTTATGCCTGACCGACCTAAGTATAAATCGATGGGTAGCAAGACATGGTTCGATGAATACTTGACTCATATGTCAGCCGATGCGGATGAAGAGATGTTGAAGAAATACGCTAGGGCGTACATTTTATGTCTTTTGGGATTGACTCTCGTGGTAGACTTGTCCGCTGATCAGGTACTGCTCCACTACCTTCCATTGTTGGCGGACTTGGAAAACGCCAGGAGATATAGTTGGGGGAGCGCTGTTTTAGCGTATCAAATACAGTCAGATGTGCAGAGCGAGTTATATTAAGAAGTCGCAAATCGGTGGATGTGCACTATTACTATAGTTTTGGTGTTGGGAGCGCATGCGTATTGGACGTCCACAATCATATGACAGAGACCCACCAGAACTTGAAGATGATATGCATCCATATTACAGACCTTGTTGGTCGTACTTGTGAGTAAAATTTTCATTTATTTTGATATTGAAAATTGTTACATATTAAATTTGTAACGCTTTTATTTATGCGCAGGAGTTTGGCCGCACCAAAACATTTTGAAGAGACCCCACGTGGTTCTTTAATCTTCTATCAGGATCAGCTCGAGTGAATGGTCCACGCTGATTTTATTTATCGACCATATGAGGAGGATTTGATGGAACGATTGCATCCCGTATGTCTCGAGTCACGAGAATTATGGATGGCTGATGTGCCACTTATTTGCTTCAACGTCATTGAGTGGCATCATCCTGGTCGTACTATGAGACAGTTTGGATGGAATCAGATCATTCCAACTGCTCCTATAGCTTTTACGCATGCTCGCCACGGATTAGAAAGAAAAAAGAGAGTTGATTAGAGAGTGTACTTGGGCCAGGATGTTCAGCTATGGAATAGTAGATGGGAGAGACTAATATATGGGGATCCGACGAGGAAGGCAAAGACATTGATATTCTCAGTGATGAATATGTGAATTGGTATTCAATGATCACACGTCGCCTTATCCAGCCCAGATTGGAAGAAGAGGACACTCACGCGTATCGCCCTAGTGCCCATGAATTACTTAGCAATGTAAGTTTTCACATATTTTTTAATATATTATTATTATACTGTTTCACATGTGTAACTAACAATTTGTTCATACAGATTCGCACGTTGCTCATCTGCGCCACGCAAGCTGCAGAAGGATTCACCAGTACTGCTGACTCGTGACCAATTTTTCATCGCATTTTCCATACCGCAGTGGACGAACTACGGGTGTTGGGGGAGTTGCGGCTACTGAATATCAATCCTGATATTATTCAGTTTGGAAACGGTAAATTTCCTCATTTAAATTGTATATGTAATTTATTCAACTAATATACTAATACATTTTAATTATAGGTGACGATGATATGAGTGTAGACGATGATCATGTCACCAACCTTCACTCACAGACACCATGTTATGATCGTCCATCAAGCTCACAGGCACCACCTTCACAACCATCTCGGGCATCCATGTCACAGGCCACACCTTCACCACCAGATAACGGGCACAACCTCTGTCCTGAAAAGACACCTAAACAGTCATGGCTGCAGAGGTTACGTACGAATAGAAAAGATCGAGATTAAATTTAACTTTAATGTATTGTTATGTTTCATTTGTGCTACATTTTGTAACAATGTCTTAATTTCATCTATCAAAACAACTCATGGTACGTTTTCTATTGCACACGAAGAAATCTAATAATAAATAACGAAATTATTTTTTATATTTTTACAGTTTGGATTTTTTAACATAAATTTTAACGTAAAATTTTGCACGTAAATTTTTTTTTGGTTTTTTGTAAAAATCGGATTCCCCTGATCTGTTTTTTAGGGAAAAAACAAAAAACATTAGTTTCTCAAACACCGGATTTCTGAGTTCCGATTTTTTCGGACCTAATTTTGTTTTTTAATAAACCGGATTCCCCTGATCTGTTTTTAAGGAAAAAAACAAAAAAAATTAGGTTATCAAACACCAGATTTTCGAGTTCCGATTTTCTCCGGGACCCTAATTTCTGACGCCTCGACCATAAGTGACCGGACGGGCACGGGTCGGTATTCCCCTAAACACGGAATCCGGAGTTCCGGTTTTTGACCCCATATATATATGCATGCTCTCTTGTTCATTTTCTGCATCCAAATACACTACGACTATAAATCTCTCATCATTCCACTCGTTCTAACAACTTCCTTCGACATGGAAACTCCAACTCTTGATAATTTAGATGTTCCAATCATGGACGAGTACCACCGGGAAGAAATGGAAAATTTGGAAATAGTCGCTGTTCAAGATCCGCAGGAGGAGAATGCAATACCCCGTTACTTATGGGATCATCCAGATTTTGAAGATATTTCGGCAAGGGAAACCAATCAACCAGCCGATGAGTATATGGGAGGAAATTTTGGCCATCCGGCTCGCCACGAATCCCTTGGAGTTGGCAGTGAGTTTGACTCAAAAGAACTTGCCGTACATGCAGTGTGAAAGTGGTCGATCATGAATCGGGTGGAATACGTGGTAAAAAATCTAACCCTTCTTTTATTGTGTTTCGCTGTCAAAAAGCTGGAGAAGGTTGTCCATGGGGCCTCCGGATATCTGCACTGAGAAACAGTTACCGTTGGGAAGTGCGAAAGCATCGTGAGCACCACATATGTCAGAACGACACAATTATGGCCAGCAACGTTCATATGACGCCCAAGTACATCGCTAAAGAACTATGGGATGTGATGACAGAAAAATTACGGTTGAGTGGAGCAGAGATACAAGCAAGAATTTATAAAGACTATGGGCTTGAAATTTCCTCATTGAAAGCTTGGCAAGCGAAAGAACAAACAATGATTGACTTATTTGGAACATGGGATGGCTCCTTCGCATACCTGCCGCACTTGATGAAGGCTTTAGTTGATAATAGTCCGGAAACAGTTGTCTATTGGGATACTGACGAAATCGATGGTGAGTACATTCAGGTAAATCGTGTTTTTTGGGCATTTGCTGAATGTATTCATGCATTTAAGCATTGTCGTCCCATATTATCCATTGATGGAACTCATTTGTACGGTAAGTACGATGCGAAGCTCCTCGTAGCATGCTCATTGGACGCAAACAATGGTGTTCTACCAGTAGCGTTTGCTTTGGTCGAGAGTGAAAACACATCGAGCTGGAGTTGGTTCATGAGTTGCATTCAAGAGGGTGTCACTTCACGTCGAGGCTTGTGCATCATATCTGACAGACACGGAGGAATAATGGCTACTGTGAAAGAATCACAATGGTCGCCTCCTAATGCTTACCATCGTATTTGCGTTCACCACTTCCAGAGCAACTTCAACACGAAGGTGAAAGTAGGGCTGCAAACGAGCCGAGTCGAGTCGAGTATTAAGCTGTTCGAACTCGACTCGACTGAATATGTATCGAACTCGAACTCGACTCGAAACTCGACGAGCTTCAAAAATTTTGTTCGAACTCAACTCGAAATGTTTTAATGATACTCGAGCTCGACTCGATACTCGAGTATTAAAATTCAAATTTCAATTCCCCAATGACAAGCCTCAATTTCAAAGCTTGTTTACATAGGAAAATATTAAACATTTTACACTAAAATCCAAAGGGCAACTCAAGGACCCCAAGGCCCAAGATTAGTCTAGCCCAAAAATTAGGATTTTGGTGTTGTAGATGGATTGGGTTTTACTCTCTTCTTTTATAATCACTTGTGCATCAAACTCTTTGACACCAAGCAATGTGGGATACAAGGACATTCACTTACTTTTTGATTTCTTCCATGCTTCTTTATAATGTTTACTTTTGTCCCACATTGAATGTTTATTACAAAACAAATAAGATGAGAATATATATAGATGAACACTCTATCCAAAATTTAATATACTCATTCTACCTAATCTAGTTAAAATTACAATTGTAATTTTCAAGATATATGTGGAATATTCGAGTATTTATTCGAGTATTATTCGAGTACTTAATCGAGTTGTTCACGAGTTTAAACGAGTCGAGTATCACTTTGTTCGTGATCGACTCGTTTAATAATCGAGCTCAAATATCGTGATCGTGCTCGACTCGTTTATAATCGAGTCGAGCTTTGACCGAGTTTTGACCGAGTAGTCTCACGAGTTGCTCACGAGTACATCGTCTCATTTGCAGCCCTAGGTGAAAGACTCTTATTTGAAGAAAAAAACTTGGCAAGGTTGCATATGCCAAAAAAGAGTACAAGTTTGCAGCTCAATATGAGGAGCTGATGAAGGAGTTGAAAGATAGACCTGACGTACGAAATTGGTTGCGCAACGTGGACCCTCATTTATGGTCTTTGGCATTGGATACTGATGGTATGAGATGGGGCTCAATGACCACGAACGCTTCGGAATCGTTCAATAACGTTCTCAAGCACGGACGTGATTTACCAATTTCAGCATTGGTTATGTTCACTTTCAAAAAGTTGAATAAATACTTCCACACCCTTCGTTATCGTTACGACAATACGGAATCAGCTTTTGCACCAAAGGTACACGAGAGGTTGGAGGTACTCCGAGAAAGGGCACAGTTCCACAGAGTCGTACTTTTTAACCCGGCCCAGGGAATTTATCAGTTTACCACGGGAATTAAGCATCATATGTGGAGACTTTGCATACCCGAGAAAACATGTTCATGTGGAAAATGGACGACATTTCATATTCCCTGCAGTCATGCAATTGCAGTTTGTAAGTCCACGAACAGGGAATACAGCGACTATGTGCCTGATGAGTATACACTTACAGCTTACAACATGACCTGGAGTTACCATTTCAGTCCATTACCTCATTCTGATTTGTGGGAACCCTATGTTGGACTTCCACATAAGCCTAATCCTCACTTCAAAGGTACAAACGTCGGTAGAAATCCGACAAGGCGAAGGCGTACTGAAATGGACCAGAGGGATGTCGGCCAGTCCAGTACTCAAGGAGAGGCTTCCTCATCACAACCCCCGGGAAGAATTCAAAGGTGCAAATTATGCCAACAAACTGGTCATAACAGAAGGTCTTGTCCCTTCGCCAATGCAAGCTAAATCCTAAATTAAATTACCTATAGTACTGTTGTTGTTCATTTTTATTTTACTACAACTATGTTTCTAATGTCCAACTTTCAATGATTTCCAAACTGCTGTATAATTTTATTTAAATTACGGACCATAATAACGGGCTAAATAAAACAAATTTAATTTCGCAAAACACCGGAACTCCGGATTTCGGTGTTTTAAAAAAATACGGAATGGCACATTCCAGTCTTACGTGGAAGCCACGTATTCGACCGTCGTCCACATCAGCCAGATCTTTCAAAAACCATAACTCGGAAATCCGGTTAGTTACAAAAACGTAACTAACCAGAATTTCAGTTTCCAGTTTTTGAAAAAATAGAAATAGGAAATCCGGTTCATTAAAAAGGGTCAGTTTTGAAATTTGAAACTCGAGGGGGTTAGTTTTGAAATGAGGAAACTCAAAAGGGTCAGTTTTAAAAAAAACTCTCGCTCGACGGATTCTTACTGGACTTCCAATTGGGCCTAGTTCATTTTAACCTCTACTGTAACGTAGCCCATATACGAATTAAAACAAAAGGACACGTTTAGAGACGTTGAGGGTCTTTCACTCCATCTTCTTTCTAAGCCCGAGAAAGTTTTTGCAAGCTTTGAAACAGTAACCCCTTCCTTCTGCTTCTGCCAGCCTCTTCCGCTGGCTCTGCCCTTCCCCGCCATGGGTTCTCATGCCTGCCTTTTCCCCTCAATTTTTCATTCTTCTCCTTCCGATGGCCGTCTCCAGAGGGCCGACTGGCGGTGGGGGTGGATTATAGATTCGGTTGGGGGCTTTCGGAGGTGGGTGACTCTCATGGCGTTGGGTTTGGCCGGCGGGGGGGGGGGGGGTGGTGTTTTTTGGTTGTTTTAAGCGGTGTCCTGCGTTGTCCGTCGAGCTGCTGCTGCTCAGGTCACCGGAGAGGGCTGGCTCCTCTGCTGAAGGTCTACGACTGTTTCTACGAGGGGTTGGAGCCTTGTTTAGCTGCGGTTCTTAGGCCTGCTGGGGGCTTTGTCAGTCATGGCAATTTTGGATGTGTTGTCGGATTATGCGGCTTCGGAGGGCGTTGGTTGTAGTTTAGATTTGTGTGGTTTAGTTGTAGGTTTAGTTTAGTTAGGTTAGATTAGTTGAATAAGTGGCTATTCTCAGCCGGTTTCCAGACTGAGTTGGTAGTTCTCAGCTGCTTGCGGACTGAGTTATAGTCACATTAGTTGCTCTATTTCCCCGATTTTGGCCAAGGGATTTTAGTGCCTGCTGAGGTTGCTAGTACATGCTTTTGACCATGGATTCGCAACCTTTGATAGTTTTTATGACGAAGATGGATTGGCCGTTATAGGCATGTGCTTCAATTTGAGTATATGTACTGAATAGAGTCATTGCGTCATCGATGTTCTAACAACTTTTCCCATAAAAAAACAAAAGGACACGTTTTGTAAGGAAACGACGTCGTGATAGGAATATGAACTGTCGCGAGGCTATTTTTATCAAGAAAACAAAAGAAGGCGACACACCGAACAAGGTCTGAAATCTGAATCCGGTGCAGCACCGTTTTGCTAAGAATCGTAAACCAACGTGTTTCAATCAAAATGGAGCTTTTTTGTAAAATATTTTTTTAGAAATAAATATAAACGACGTCACCGCTTACCACTCGCAACAAATAGGCTAACCATCCACAACAAATTTGCTTACCACTCCAACAAATTGCTACACTGCACCACATCTTTTTTCAAAAAACCGCAACTATCAGTTATCCTTTATTGGTACACATGTAAACTATTTTATCATGATATGGTAAACTATTGGATTGGATCTATACTCCACAACCGGCAAAAAGACGGTAAAAATGGTAAAGCAAAGGGTAATACATCGAGACCAACATGCAAACCTTCAGGAAAGTGAGCAAGTATTGGAGAATCATTCGAATACATTATTGAATGATATGCAAATAACAACAAAACCTGCTGATTAGTAGTTCATACAAACACATAATACTGGCTTCTTCAGGCACCGTCCCTCACTCGTGCGAAGAAAGCAGGCTTTGCTCCAGCTACAGTCGAGAAACTCAAAGAGTTGCTGAAGGAAATGGAGGAAGTCTCTCCCTTACTCTTCCGAGGGGTGAGAGTTGAGAACAAGATGTCCCTCACGCGACCTTTCACATTAACATTACCGTCATTTGTAAAGTTGTCTTTCATCCAAGGAACACTTCTCTTGGGGAGGCCAACCACCACATAAGGGTCCATTATTTTAGAGGAACCAAATTTCCCGGCCGAGGAAGATAAGGTAAATGGATTCACATCCGTGGAAGATTGAACAGATTTTTGCACTTTGGTTTTCCTTAAACGTGGTTGCTTCATCCCTTCAACCCATCTAACCAAAGCAAGGCGAGAAGAGTGATAAGAATCATACTCGACCCTTTCTACAACTCCCATAGCTGAAGTCCCTCGCTTCAAATCAATTATTCGGTGTAGACGCTTTGCTCCACCCCCTCTGTGGAAAGAAGTAATCCGCCCCTGAGAATTCCTACCTCCTGTCTTTCCTGACATTTTACCTATAAAAATGAAATAAACAATAAACTCCTCGGTAAACAACTCAATTCATCATCGTAATGGGCTCAATTCTCTTTTTTTACTGATCCACCTAAACCCTAGCTGCTAAAATTAGCTATCCAAATTTAACACAATAGATTCCACCACACAAAATCTTAAACCTATTGAATATAAAGAGTTTACCTCCAATCAGTTTCTTCATAGCAGACATATAACGCACGGGATTGAACATAGAAGCACTGTTACAAACACTCTGCTTCAGAATGATCTCAGATTTACCAACAAACGCCATTTTTAGCGATTTTTGCACAACGGCAAATGCTCAAACTCTACAATCACAAAGAATAACAAATTAGAAGGGAAATTTTCCAATTAGAGAAAGATAAGGTTGAAGTTTACCTTGGGATAAACTTTTGATTGACCAGCAAACAGAGTTCTACCGATGAAGCGGAAATTCATACATCTCCGGTGTCGAACCTTTGCTAGGTCTCTCAGATGCGGCTTGATTGATTTGGAACCAATGGGCCCAGCCCAAATATCAAGCATTGGGCTGCCCAAGCGCAAAGATAAAAATATACACAAGTTGCTTTTTTTTAATAACGGGAAAAAACAATTCAAAATATCACGCTTTTATGTGGAGGGAAAAGATCAGGTATGAAGTGTGTGTTTTGGTAAAAAATTGGAATTTAAATTGAACATTGAATCTAAGATCGGACGGTTGTTAATAATCAATATATTTAGCATTTAATTAATTTTTAATTATGTTTAAAGGGTATTAACGGAAGAACAAATTCAACTCACCCAAACCCTAAAACAATCCATCTCTTCTTCTCTGGATTTCATCTCAACACCGGGTAGGGAATGCGAGTGAGAGAGAGGAAGGAGGCAATGACGGATCCAATGGCGAATCTGGATATTTAGACAATCATGGCGCTACCACGGACTATCCTGGTCAGGTCGGATCGTCCGACTCCATGACTTGGAACTCGCCTCCGGCTAGTCCTGGACTGTCTCAGTCGCCGCTCATGTTCGCTCCTCGGGTAATTGATTCTAGTTAAATTCTTGATGCTGATTATGTAGTCTGTGACGAATTGGAGCTCGAGTCCATGAAGTCTGCGCATCTCCTATTTCCGATTCATGTTGCTTTTCAGTTCCTCAGATATTCGACACCGTTATCCCATCACTCGAATGAGATCGTCGACGCAGATTAAGGTTTGATGGAATCAGACGTGATGATTTGTAGCACATTTGAGGCACCACAGGCGTGATGAAAGGTACACACTACTTCAGGTTGCGTACTGTAGACAGGTTGCAGGTATTATGGCAGTGCAAATTGATCCATTAAGGCGTACTGTTTTTGTGTGTGTAGGAATTGCATTAGGTTATTGTACACGGGTTGAACCACCTACTTTGCTAATTTTTGGTATGTGTCGGAATTGTATTTATTTGTTAATTTTCACCGTGCTTTTTTGGCTGAAGGTTGTACTGTTGAAGAACAACGTGCTGATTTTCTTAAGCTTAATGGGCCTGAAGTGGAGGTTCATGTTGTTGTACTCGATCTTCCTGCCAAGCTTTGAATTGTTAGGTCTGTAAAACCAAATGGACGTGAGGGTTAGGGAACTTACAAGGTGGGAAAGTGGCTGCATTTGTAAATAGGATGTTGCAGAAGAAGGAATTGCCTAAGCTGAGTGAGGGTTTTCATCGGATAACGTTTTGTCAGAATGAGAGTGATGTGGAAGCTGCTGTTCATACATATAGCTCACTTAGTCCATTGGAAACAATTCCACCTGGTTGTTTTCAGAATCTGAGTTTATAATTCGTAGATGTACATTCATAATTCGTATCAAAACACTTTGTCATAATTCGTAGATATAAATGTTTCCAGTTGCCAGAATTATAAACTGAATCTTGATTGAATGAATGAATTCACATTTCTTATTAAAATACGTAGCAGTTATGCACTGTGTTATTATAATACGTAGCAAATGGATTATAATACGTAGCAACTGTGTTATAATACGTAGCGACTGTGTTATAAAACGTAGCAACTGTGTTATAATACGTAGCAACTGTGTTATAATACGTAACAACTGTGTTATAATACGTAGCAACTGTGTTATAATACGTAGCAATGGATTATAATACGTAGCAACCGTTTTATAATACGTAGCAACCGTTTTATAATTATATTTTTTTGGGAGCAAACATGTAAAAACTGGATGCTCCCAATCTCAATAATTCCCGTAGTTTGAAACAATAGAAACTTGTGACAAACAACAACAATGGCTGTCCGTAATCAAACTGTTATTATTATGGGATTGGGTTGCTACTTAACTACAAAATGCATAAATATTTGGCAACATGGCTGGCTTTACATATAATGAACTTTCAGATGAGCAACCCAAAGAATCAAGTTATTAAATCTGCACTACTGACACTGTATAAGCAAATCTAAACCAAGAAGAAGCAAAGCCTTGTCATTTTTGGTTTCACTGTATGAGGCTTGAGAATGTGTAAGTAAATTCATAGGGGAGGCTTGTGAGAGGGCCGCGCTGGCATGAAAGTTCAATTATGACCCGGACAATGTCGAACACAGCTTCTGGCTGAGCTAGCTTCTTTGCACTCTCAGCCATTTGCTGAGCTCGTCTGATTTGGTGCTGAACCATTGGCCTACAATCCTGGCTGTTTCCTTTGGGTTCCTTGTAAACACACCAACCCCATTATCCACAACGTAAGGAACATTTCCCTTTTCCTGAGAGAAGTAGTTTACATGAGTTGGACTTAAAACTTAGAAGTAAGAAGTAACCAAGTTTTGGTGTTCACTATTTGTCGAAAAATGAATGGGATACGGAAATTGATTGAAATATTGGCGACATTGCTCTAATCATAGGGTAATAACCAAAGCAAAGCAGCGACATTACTCTAATCATAGGGTAATAACCAAATCAAGAAGTCCTGCTATTTTAAGCAATAATGTTTAACCAAGTTGCTAACAAACTGACAAATTTTACAACTGCTGACAGTTAATCAGAGAGCATGATTGACTCAAACTCAAACGTGGCCAAAATTAACATATTTACGAAACAAATGCATAACTCCATTCAGTTAATTACCAGCAGCCGCCAAGCAATCAGTAAATGGTGGTGCTGACTGCAAATTGGGTTTGTTTTTTAGCTTGTTGGTCTTTCACAGGTTTTTAGCATAATACGTAGCATCTGCAGTATAATACGTAGCATCAGTTATGCATCTGCAGTATAATATGCAGCAGTAGCATAATACGTAGCATCAGTTATGCAGTATAATACGTAGCAGTTATGCAGTATAATACGTAACAACTTAGTTATAAGAAGCATCAATTATGCATTATAATACGTAACAACAATATTATATAATACGTAGCAACAACATTTAAGTCCGAATCATGATCCATATACTACGAATCATAGAGTAAAATGACTAATACAATGAACCTTAAATAATGTCTAGGCATAGACAGATCATTCTGGTCTAGTCATTAGCATTTTAATTGTTATTATGTATCCAAATACTCCTTAAACTGCAGATTTCCATATTTCAGATAACATCAATGGCCTAGTAATTATAATATGAATGTCCCAGACCAAATTTTAAGCCCCAAGTAGTCGTTGTGTAACATAAAGTTTAACTATATATATGTGACTCAGCAGCATAATGATACACTTTTGTCAAACTGAGCCAACAGATATTCGATCAATTTCAGAAAAGTAAATCTATTCCAACCGATCCACCGTTAAAATTTGAAAATAAACACTATGGAAGCAATTGAACGCTTAAGCGTACCTTCAAGAACCATATCAAAAATCTTTTCTTCAAAAGTAAGCACCACATCAAATATACCATCAGCGGCATTATCTTGCCAACGCTGAGGAGCAAGTTTGACTCCCATACTTCTTTTCGGCATTGGCAATACTCCATTGCGCTTACTGATCTTTTGGCAACACTATGGGAGCAAGTTTGACTCCCACACATTTCCTACCTGATCTTTTCCCTGCGCTTGTATCTATTGCGCAATCAGGTCATCAATCTCACACAAAAACAATGAAAAGTAACTCAATTAGTCAGCAAAAAATAAGTAAGTATGCTTTTTTATAGAACATGCAATTATATTACAATACGTATAACTTTGTTATGACCCAAATTATGATCAATATAGTACAAATTGACAGAATTATGATATATAACCCACATGTCTACGAATCATGATCAATATAATACGAATCATGATCCGTATACTACGAATTATGAGCTACAAATTGTGATACGATGTATCAATTATGAAATACATATTATGATTAATATACAACGAATTATGACACATTACCTATTATGACTACGAATTATGATCAATATACTATGAATTATGATAAATGTACCAATAATAAATCACAAGTCTCATCTTACGTGTTATATGATACAAAGTACCAAATATGAAAGAAATTAGTACAAATAATGGTGAAGAAACACTACATATGTTGGACCCTTTGTGTTTTGATGATAACAAACACTTAGCTAATAATTGACTTGAGTGTGCAGAAATCACAAAACAGACTATCTGAGAGAAACGTGACTGGACATCCCTGAAAGAGCTTGGCGCTGCGAGGGAGATGAGATCTGCGTGAGAGACGAGATCAGCACCGACATTGTGCTTGGATCAGATCTGTGAAGATATACAGAGTGGATACGAGATCTGGAAGTAAATGAGCAGAATATATCAAGATGTGGAGATATACTCAAGATGCGTGCTGAATACGAGATATATTCAAGAGATAACGATATGGAGATATATAACAATATACTCAAGATATACGGACTGGATTTGGAAAGGAAAATAAGTGATGTGGTTAAGATATGAAAATATCTTAACCAAATCATATCTGCAGGATAGAGATCGGATCTTAGACAGAGATCAGATCTGCTGATTGAAGACGACTATAAAAGGAGGAACAGTCTTCAGTTTAACGTTCGGCTTTTTGGAGAGAGCAATCGGAGATTGAAGCTGCGATCAATTCCGGTAGTTGACGAAGTGCTGCTGAGTGCGAACAAGAGCAAGATCTGTTATTTGGTATTCGAATTGAGTAGAATTGGTTCACTGTCACTGAGTGAGACACATTGTAACATTTAAGCATATTCGTCCAAGTAATAACATCGATCTTGAAGCCCTTCTGGAACTGTCCAGAAGGCAAGTGGTTTTCAGCCTATTGCAAGGATTGCAATAAGGTTTCCACTATAAATCTGTGAGCACTTACTTATTATACCTTATTTCCTGCACTTAAGATAATCTTCGCTGCCATCTGTCTGAGGGATACCACATAGTGATCTCCCTCACATAGACGGCTAACATAACGATCCAATAATTGGTATCAGAGCCGAGGCTCTAGATTTTGTGTTAGCCTTTGCAGGAAATCATGTCTGGCGGAAACGACTCCTTCTGGAAGCCGCCGGTGCTCAGCCTGGGAGAGTATGACTGGTGGAAGGATCAGTTCGAAGCTCATGTCTACTCCTTGGATGGAAAGTGGTGGCGTGTATTTGAAAAGGGTAACTTTCCTATTCTGGATGTGACAGATCCCGCCAACCCGAAAGAGACAGAGAAAGACAAGTATATAGAAGCCGACTACAAGTCTCTCCAGCAGAATGCCAGGGCTAAGAAAGTTCTGTACATGGCTCTCTCACCAGGAGATCAAGTGAAGATGGCTGTATACAAAACTGCAAAGGAGCAGTGGGATGGCCTGGCTAGACTGTACGAGGGAAATGAGGATATAAAGAGGAACAGAATTCTGGCAGTCACAAAAGACTACGAAATAGTTGAGCAGCGAAAGGACGAATCTCTGGAGGACTTCTACAACAGATTTCAAGTAATCGTCGCACAAATAAACTCTCTAGATGAGAAACTTCCACAGTGGAAGATAACCCATCAATTCATGCAAGCTCTCAGCTCCAGATGGGATACAGTGACTACAGCTCTCCAGGCTCAGAAGGGAATCAAAGATGTCACTTTGGAAGAACTTGTAGCGAACCTGCAAAGCCAAGCTGGGATAGCAGAGAGGAAAATGGCTAGAAGGCAAGCAGGCAAATCTCAAGCTATATCACTAAAAGTTGAGAAGGCCTTGAATATTGCACAGGTGAATCTGCCATCTAAAAGCGAGGATGAGAAGATCTCTCTCCTCTCGAGAGCCTTCAAAATGGCAAACACAGGGAGGACGCAGAACTTCAACAGAGGAAGAAATCAGAAGGGAAATAAGGGAGCTACCTTAGATAAGGCAGGAGTAAAGGAAGAAAGAACCTGCTATCATTGCCAGAAAAAGGGACATCTTGCTAGAGACTGCTTCAGTAAAAAGAAGGGTGAACCACCTGCACCAAAGGAAGCTCAAGCCATGTTCGCCACCTGGGGTGACTCAGATGAGGAACGAAGCGACGGGAAGTGAGCTAAGGAGCCATGTCTGATGGCGCGAGGCACAACTAGCGAGGTAAATGAATCTGATTCCTTTATTGATGAAGTTTTCAGTGAATCTGATTTTAAAGAGACTATTGCCGAACTGCTAAAAAAGATTAAAAATCTTAAAGAACAGCTTGAGATCATGCAAGATGAACACGAAGACGATATGGAGAACAATCACCTCTGGTCAACCAAAGCTATGCAACTTGAGAAGGAAATTGAGGAACACGTCTGCAAGTGTCCCACATGTGACAAAAGGAACATGCAGATCAATGTCTTAAGTGATGAGCTGAGGTGCATGAAAATTGATGACACCGAGTCGATAGACATCAGAACCAAAGTGGAAGAATCAAATGCAGAATTGGCCAGGCTCCAGTTGGATAATGAGGAACTACGTCAGATCGTGGTAGATCTCAGACGAGGAGAGACTGAAAGAAAGGAAATCTGGATGCGAGAACTAAAAGCCAAGAGGGTTGAAGAAGAAAAAGAGAATTTCAAAAGAAGGTTTGTTAGACCAGGCCTTGGATATGATGAAAGAAAGAAAGAGACTGACGAAGAGGCACAGAACAAAAGGACTGCCAAAGGAAAGGAAGTAATAACTGAAATCGGTGAGTGCTCTCATCAGGAGAGAAAGCCAGAAGCCACGAGACAGTTGGGAAGAGCAGGCACATCTTCGGAGGAATATCACCTCTATGACAGTGACTCTTACCATTCAAAGCTAGGAAAGCCTTTGAAATTTGGAAGAAGCAGAGCTTCAATCGTCAATCCTTTTCGATTGACTTTCAGGCACGGAGAAACAGGAGACCTATGCCCTTAGAGAGAAATAGGAAAACTGGTGGTCTTTACTATCGTGTCTGCTGGCACTGCGGTCACTCTGGCCATTACAGATCAGACTGTAAGAAATTGAAAGAAGCCAATGAGAGAAATCACAGTTATCAGAGGAAGGTCAGTACCGCTCACGTCTCAAGGAGAAAAGTCTCTCCTCACAGAAGGGAAGACAAAGTTGAATGAGTTCATCCACACCATGACACCGCCATCTACGGACGACCAGAAGAACCCCCAGAAGGAAACTCAATCTTGCTGATAATAACAATTCCTGCTCTTTAAAATTCCCTCCTGCTGTTAAAACTGTCCCAAAACCCAGTAAGCCCAAGCTTGTCTGGGTTCGTAAAAATTGATTTCTTTCTTGCAGGATGGAGTGAGGACCAGACCATGGTATCTGGACAACAGATGCTCCAAACACATGACAGGAGATCCAGGGTGGGTCATCTCACTCCAAGCCTATTCCGGAGAAAGCATCATCTTCGGAAACAAGAGTTCAGGTAAGGTCGTAGCAACAGGAGTGGTAAAGATTTCAGAAACTATCAAAGTCCGACAAGTTAGTCTGGTTGAAAATTTGAAATATAACTTGCTGAGTATATCACAACTGTGTCAACGTGGCAAAAATTAAGTGATATTTAACTCTAATGATTGTGTTGTAAAGTGCATTGAGACAGGAAAAATAATTCTCAGAGGCGTTCATGAGAACCAAATATACACAGTGGATCTAGAGTTCGTCCCTGATGAGGAGCTGTGCCTATCAAGCATAACTGACGACACATTGTTGTGGCACAAAAGGTTTGGGCATGCAAGCACGAGACTGATTCATAAACTTCATCAAAATGAACTGGTGTTTGGATTACCCAAGGTGGAGAGCTCATTTGATCTGGTATGTAGTGCATGTGCCACGGGCAAGCAAGTACGTTCTTCGTTCAAGTCAAAATAATCAGTAAGTACTTCAGGTCCTCTGGACATGATCCACATGGATCTGTGCGGTCCAGTGAACCTCGTCAGCCGTGGAGGGAACATGTATATATTGGTTATCGTGGATGACTACTCCAGGTATACGTGGACCATTTTCTTAAGCTCTAAAGATGAAATGTACTCTGAGTTTGTTTCATGGTTGAAACTGATTGAAAATAAACTGAGTAAGAAGTTGGTGTCTATTCGTACTGACAATGAAACTGAGTTCCAGAATTCCCAATTTCTCTCCCTATGCAGGACGGGTGGAATAGATCACAACTTTTCAGCACCACGAACAATGTGACACTGGAGGACATGTCCAGGACAATATTGATCGCCAGTGGCGTTCCCAAGGGGTTCTGGGCAAAGGCAGTCCATGCCGCTAGTTACATACTAAATCGAGCATCTCTACAATTTCGGATAGGGAAAACGCCATACAAGCTGCTGCGGGAAAGGAAACCTAACATCGCTCATTTAAAAGTGTTTGGATGCAGGTGTTATGTGCATAACAATGGGAAGGACAATCTGGGAAAGTTTGATCCGAGGAGCGATGAAGGCATTTTTGTAGGATATTCGAGCCATAGCAGAGCATACAAGGTGTACAACTTGAGAATGGAATGGGTGGAAGAGAGCATCCACGTAACCTTTGATGAGCGCGCTATGACCAGACACCTGGTGAAAGATCCCTCCTCACAGGATGATGGAGAACTCCAATTTGCAGACAGGTCTGACCCTGATTGGGAACCTACTCAAAGCAAGGCTGCAGAACCAGTCCAAGGGGTTTCTTAGACAACGGGTCAGGAAACCGTGGAGAATACAGCCGAAAATGCTCAGACGGAGATGCTAGCTCAAGAGCATGCCCCTGATGTCCCCGTGACTGACATCAACGTCAAACCCCCCCTAACGAGAAAGGGGCAGTTAACAATTTTCCTCCTACAGGCACTGCGGAGGAACCCAGAACTACAAGAAGCGGGAGAGTTATTCAGCCCCCCAGCTAGGATGAGGGACTACCAGTGATATACATCACAGGATCAGGTAAATCTGGACACTTTGTGTCATTTTTGTGGATTTGTGTCTTTTGTCTCTCTTGCAGAATCGAAGACAATAGCAGAAGCGCTCAAGGATCCAGAATGGGTCAATGCCATGCAAGAAAAGCTACATCAGTTCGAAAGGAACAAGGTATGGTGATTGGTTCCTAGGCCGAAGGACAAGAATGTAATAGGAACGAAGTGGGTCTTTAGAAACAAGATGGACGACAAGGGAGTCGTTGTGAGAAACAAAGCCCGCCTGGTAGTCAAAGGGTACAACCAACAAGAGGGAATAGACTACGATGAGAGATTTGCCCCAGTTGTAAGGTTAGAAGCAATCAGACTATTAATTGCTTATTCGACTTTCCATGGTTTCACTCTGCAGCAAATGGATGTGAAAATGGCCTTCTTGAACAGAGTTCCGAAAGAGGAGGTATATGTGAGCCAGACACCAGGGTTTGAGGATCACACTCACCCTGATCATGCCACATCCTGGACAAGGCACTGTATGGGCTGAAGCAAGCACCCCGTGCTTGGTATGAGAGACTGTCACAGTTTCTACTATCCCACGGATATACCAGAGGAGATGTGGACAAAACTCTCTTCCTTTTGAAGGAAGGACAGGACACTCTTGTTGTTCAGGTATATGTGGACAACATCATTTTTGGTTCAACTAACCCTAGACTTGTTACAAAGTTTACAGATTTGATGTCGAGCGAGTTCGAGATGAGCATGGTGGGTGAACTCAAGTACTTTCTTGGACTTCAAGTTACTCAAGGAGAGGATGGCACCCGAATCCATCAGCAGAAATACGTCAAGGAGATTCTGAAAAAGTTTGGAATGGATTCTGCCAAGACATGCGCCACACCGATGTCCCCAAATGATGCCTTGACAAAGGATGAGTGATGGACCAAAGTTATACGAGTCAGAAACACAGTAAAACCCCCTTAATTAGACTGTTTGTCTATCTAACGTCTACGTGTTAGTCCTGATATATTTCCACAGGGCATTTTAGAGACTGAAGTGAAAACATGCTAAGGAGAGGATTTTAAGCTGAAAAGATAACAAGAGTCAATCCAAGGTCAAGATCATATGCCGACTGAAGAGATATCAAGGATCCTGACGTAGAATTGACCAGAACAAATTAATCAGAGGAATCAGGAGTGGAGTCAAGACAGCCCGGGGAAGAAACACATTGACAGTTTTGTGAAAAGACTGCACAAAACTGTACAAAATCACACATTGGGCAAAGATGACCGGCCACCATTCAAGGAGGTGGGCAAGGGAGGAGCTCCTCCCCCTTGGGTGACCGGCAACCGGCGGCGCCACCCTCCTCCACCAAAAGCCGCCGGCTCCTCCTCCTTGCGCCACTTGTCTCCTCCACAAGCTCCTCCTTCTCCTCCCTTGGATCAAAAGACATGTGCTTCCATCTCATCCATCCATTTCTCCTCCCTTTGGCTATAAATACCAAGCCAAACCTCATTTGTAAAACACACCAAAATCTCAATTTCACTTCTCTCTCTAGAAGTTGTAATACTTGTAAGTTGTAATCTTGCTTTGGAAATAAAGGATAGCTCCCTTGGCGCTTCAACGGTTGTAAGTATCTCTTAGTATTTATTTATTTAACTGTTGTCTTTAATTCCTTAGTATAATGTTTAGCGCGATGAATAGTAGCTAAACTTGTAGTTCGGTCTAAGGGGCGCACTTGTATTATAAAATGTTTTAAGACTATTAAACTTAGTATCTAGTCTAAGTATTCAAAACTTATTCTATGTGCCATATATTAAGTCAGAACGTCCATGGTTGAGGGGACGCTTGGAATGGCAAAGCTCACCATGGGGGTTCGTAAACTTGTACGGATAAGTGGATGCTTGGAATGGAAAAGCTTATCTGAGAAGTTTGACTCATCCTAAACACCATTTGGTTGATCGGGAATGATTGATCAAATGGATGCACATAGGCTAATATAACCGGGAATGGAGTATTAGTCTAAATAGAATAAGTGTTCTACGTCCTTGGAATAGGCTAGACAGTGTACGCAAATCGAGTGCTTGGAATGGCCTTGATACACCGTTTGAATACTTAGGAAAGTTACTAAAGGTCAATGATAAACAGGATATAATACAAGTCCCCTGAAACCGAACATTTCTTTAACTATAAACTGTAATTTACTTTCCAGTCTTAAAATCAACCAACCAACCAATCAATCAATCAAAATAGCTGGTAGCTTTAAAACCAACCAACCGACCTTAAACACGCTCTCTCGCTAAACAACCCCCTCAAAGACATCTATTCCCCTGATTCCCTTGGGTTTGACCCCTACTTACCAAGTACTACCCAGTAGTATAGTCGCAAGTAGTGGACAATTATAAATTTATTTGTACAAATCGCTTTGACGACGAGCGGTTCTGTCAAATTGGCGCCGTTGCCGGGGAATCAGCCATCGGATAGTTGTTCTTTCTCTCCCCTTTCTTTTTTCTTTCTTTTCTCTATGACAGCACCCATTACGCATGCATGGACAACACGATTTCTACCCCTGTTCGGAGGAACGGAGGGAGAAGACCCTGTACAGCACTGCCGAAACTTCCACCACGTCTGCCACCACATCAAACCTGAGAACGAAGTGTTAGAGGAATTTAAGCTGAAATGCTTCAAATTCTCTCTAACCGACTTCGCCATGATATGGTACTACACATCCACCGCTTGCAGTGCAGAACGTTTCGTAGACCTCTGCGTTCCGTTCCTGAAAGAATTCTCCCCACCATCTTTACGCCAAGAAACCCGTGAGAAGATCATGATCCTTCAACAATCCCGGGATGAGACTTTGGACGAATACTACATGAACTACGATGCCATCGTCTCAAGCTGCCCGCACCATGGATTTACGAAGAAAGTTCTTCTCCAAAAATTCCTTCGTGGGATGAGGGCTGAAGAGCTGGGAAGAGTTAACGAAGCTATGAAAAGGTCTGCAACAAACTTCACCGTTGCAGACATGTGGTACCTTATAATCGGCCTGGCCGCTGCCACAAGACGAGCACCCCAAGCCGACGAGGAAATGCAGACAGAAGAAGCTGACCCAGAGGCTGATGAAGGAGAAACCACCGAGCCGTCAGAAGAGACTCCCGAACCATCCGAGGAATCAGACATGGAAAGCACCGGAAGCAACGAAGTAGAAGTCCAGAACACTACCGACGAACTGCCTATTCCATACCCGACTATCATTACCCAGGCAGCTGAGACTATCTACGATCAGTTCTTCACGAACCAACATTACGAGGCAGAACCAAGCCTCATGAGGCCTTCCCGACTTTTCCCCTTGATCAATGAGCAAGTCGCAGCGAACTATGCGATCCAAGAAGAGGCTGAAAAGCGGATGGGAAAAGGACCTATGCAGAGTAACCCCCCGATGGAGCATTGCTATGCCGCAACTGGACTAGGCAGTCCCAAATACAAAAACTTCAAAAGGCTAGTAGTGAAAAGCCCATCACCCCCTCCGGGGTATTGGAAGGAAAAAATCCCGAAACAAAGGAGTCCTGACCAAAACACAACATCCGGCAAGAAGTCAGGAAGAAACAACACAGGAATGGTGGCAAAGTTTGACCTCAGCCACCCATGGGACCCAAACCAATGAACCACAAACGAGGTATCGTCGAGCCAACGACGTAAAACAAGTGCACTGGTCGGGAGGTAACCCGACACTATCTTAATTTTCCGCACTTTAATTTCTGTCTTTTAAATTCAGTATTTAGTTTTAAGCCTGCATGACTTTTGAACTAAGGCACGCCTTCGTTCAAAAGTGGGGGGTGAGAACCACCTGTGTACATAAATAACATGCGGCTGTTTTTCTTTTTTAGTAATAGTACCTTTTTGAAAAAATGAACTTAAGAATGTGAAAAAGATAAATCATAATTCATGCATTAACCTTGTGAAAATTCAACTGTTTAAAAACTTAGAATGTAACTTTACATTTGTCCTTTATGCTGAGATAACTAGGGATGTGGAGTTGACATAAACCGCCCTAGAAGGACTTGGGAAGCAATCAAAGGATCAGATCAAACTATATGGTTTTCGAAGTCAGTGGAGGCTGCACTTCGGGTTTTCAGTGAATAATTGAAGTCAACTCCGCCAAGAAGCATCTATGCAAAGGCGAGGACGGGAATCAGACCGTCCTCTCTCTAGTCAAAATAGACGAGAAAATAGATGAGCGACCCTCATCTTGACCCGCGCAAAACGACAAAGACGAGAGGAGCGGGGAGGTATTTCCATAGGCTTGCGGGCGAAGATTGGACCTCCCAAAAAGGCTTGAGAAAATGGACTAGCAGTCACAAAAAGACAAAAAACTCAAAGAAGAAAATCAAAAGAGGCCAAAGGCCCAAAATTGTGAAGGTTTTAACCGAGCAAAAGTGAAGCACTCAAAAAAGTCAAATCAAAGGCCAAAGGCCAATTCACTACAAAAGCAGTCCCTCGCCAAAAAAGAAGAAAATCAAAAAGGCTCAACTCACTGAAACCCGAATCGAATCGTGTGCTAGAGAAAGCTACAAGAAAACCATATAGTGCGAGACGATCCCGAGGCTGTAACCCAGGAACCTGAACAGGGCTATCTCCCGAGACATCCAATATAATTTGCATCTCAGCACGGAGGTACAAGTATTTAGTTTCTTCTATTTATTTACGCAGTTCAATTTGGTAATAAGTAAGCAATGCATGAATTAGGATAGATCGAGTAACACAGTCTAATTTTCATATTCCAAAGCCAGACTTAGAACTTACGCCCTTTAATAGCATTGTTCGGGACGAACAACTAAAAGTGGGGGGTAATCTGATGGACCAAAGTTATACGAGTCAGAAACACAGTAAAACCCCCTTAATTAGACTGTTTGTCTATCTAACGTCTACGTGTTAGTCCCGATATATTTCCACAGGGCATTTTAGAGACTGAAGTGAAAACATGCTAAGGAGAGGATTTTAAGCTGAAAAGATAACAAGAGTCAATCCAAGGTCAAGATCATATGCCGACTGAAGAGATATCAAGGATCCTGACGTAGAATTGACCAGAACAAATTAATCAGAGGAATCAGGAGTGGAGTCAAGACAGCCCGGGGAAGAAACACATTGACAGTTTTGTGAAAAGACTGCACAAAACTGTACAAAATCACACATTGGGCAAAGATGACCGGCCACCATTCAAGGAGGTGGGCAAGGGAGGAGCTCCTCCCCCTTGGGTGACCGGCAACCGGCGGCGCCACCCTCCTCCACCAAAAGCCGCCGGCTCCTCCTCCTTGCGCCACTTGTCTCCTCCACAAGCTCCTCCTTCTCCTCCCTTGGATCAAAAGACATGTGCTTCCATCTCATCCATCCATTTCTCCTCCCTTTGGCTATAAATACCAAGCCAAACCTCATTTGTAAAACACACCAAAATCTCAATTTCACTTCTCTCTCTAGAAGTTGTAATACTTGTAAGTTGTAATCTTGCTTTGGAAATAAAGGATAGCTCCCTTGGCGCTTCAACGGTTGTAAGTATCTCTTAGTATTTATTTATTTAACTGTTGTCTTTAATTCCTTAGTATAATGTTTAGCGCGATGAATAGTAGCTAAACTTGTAGTTCGGTCTAAGGGGCACACTTGTATTATAAAATGTTTTAAGACTATTAAACTTAGTATCTAGTCTAAGTATTCAAAACTTATTCTATGTGCCATATATTAAGTCAGAACGTCCATGGTTGAGGGGACGCTTGGAATGGCAAAGCTCACCATGGGGGTTCGTAAACTTGTACGGATAAGTGGATGCTTGGAATGGCAAAGCTTATCTGAGAAGTTTGACTCATCCTAAACACCATTTGGTTGATCGGGAATGATTGATCAAATGGATGCACATAGGCTAATATAACCGGGAATGGAGTATTAGTCTAAATAGAATAAGTGTTCTACGTCCTTGGAATAGGCTAGACAGTGTACGCAAATTGAGTGCTTGGAATGGCCTTGATACACCGTTTGAATACTTAGGAAAGTTACTAAAGGTCAATGATAAACAGGATATAATACAAGTCCCCTGAAACCGAACATTTCTTTAATTATAAACTGTAATTTACTTTCCAGTCTTAAAATCAACCAACCAACCAATCAATCAATCAAAATAGCTGGTAGCTTTAAAACCAACCAACCGACCTTAAACACGCTCTCTCTCTAAACAACCCCCTCAAAGACATCTATTCCCCTGATTCCCTTGGGTTCGACTCCTACTTACCAAGTACTACCCAGTAGTATAGTCGCAAGTAGTGGACAATTATAAATTTATTTGTACAAATCGCTTTGACGACGAGCGGTTCTGTCAATGAGTCCTCACCACGGATGGATCCAACTCTATATAGGGGGATGATTGGCTCTCTCTTATATCTTACTTCTAGTAGACCTGATATCTTATTCAGTGTTTGTCTGTGCGCAAGGTTTCAGGCTGATCCCAAAGAAACCCACGTGAAAGCAGTAAAGAGGATACTAAGATATCTGAAGGGAACAGATGACTTATGCCTGTTCTACCTGAAGGGAGGAGACTTACGCCTGGAAGCCTACACCGATGCAGATTATGCGGGTTACAAGATAGACATGAAGTCCACGTCAGGGATGGCTCAGTATCTTGGACCATGTCTCATCTCTTGGGCTTTAAAGAAGCAGTCCTCCATTGCACTTTCCATAGCCGAGGTGGAATACATAGCCACTGCCGCTTGCTGTGCACAGCTGCTATGGATCAGGCAACAGCTAAGTGACTATGGTATCATTACTAATTGTGCTAAAATTCTGTGTGATAACACTAGTGCTGTTAACATCTCCAAAAATCTAGTGCAGTTCTCACGAACTAAGCATATAGAGATTCGATATCACTTTCTGCGAGACTATGTAGAAAAGGGAACAATAGAGATGAAATATTGCAGAACTGAGGAACAGATAGCGGACATATTGACAAAGGCATTGCACAGGGAACCCTACGAGAAGCTGAGGCTTGAACTAGGTATGGTTTCTCTTCCTTAGAGCTATGCTCATATGTTGCTCCCGCAGTGATTGACTAGAATAGATGCATATAAGTCACGTCTGATGGAGAATTTAACATGGATGTTCTGTGCTAGTGAAAAATTAAGTTGTGTTCACACTGTATCCATGCATGCTAGATATGTGATTGATGACTGCATTAGAGATTGAAAAACATGAAATTCCAAATCTTCTTTCTGCTCAAAAGAGACCTCCATAGTTGATCCCACATTATAAGCCCAAGAGGTACTCTAGACCAACACTAGCTTATCTTCATGTGGAATATTCCTATGAGCCCGTTGATGTGTTGTTCTTTTTCTGGAGCTATTCCACATGAGGTATGAAGATGATAAAAATGTGCTTTGATGATCTTATTCGCTTTTGCTTGATTGTGTGTGGTGTTATTTGTACCATTTGGGTAAAGTTAGCACACCATACCAAAAACCTTGTGTACCCATGAGACAAGTCAGATTGAGTTATCACAATGGACAGTTCAACTTTGGTTGGGAAATAACCTATGTGACAGTTGTAGAGACAAGGAGATCTGTGTCTTCCGACAAAGGTGATTTAGCATTGGGAAGAGTTAAATCAGAGCAGAAAGGTGAAAAGTCTTTGTGGCAGGCAGTTGTCCCATCTGTGGCATTTATGGCGAGACACGCACGCTTCCAGATGGGGACACGTGCAGCCTTTCTCTCGTTTGGCGCAAGCTATTGTGGTTGAATGAATAAATTGGAAAATATTTATGAGGCCTAGTTTTAGAAGGGATACAACGGTTGGATATTGCGAAAAATCCGGTGTGAAGCGTAAAAGAGGCGACGTTTGGGGATTCAATTAAAATAAAAGAAGAAAGGATTTTCAAGGGTTTGCAGCGGGTATAAGAAGGGAGAAGGGCGAGTCTAATGCCTCTTCAATTTCAGACTTTTACCTTTGCTCTCGCTCAAATCAAGTTTTTACAAATCTCAATGGCCTCTTCAAATCCTAATTCCAACCTCTCACTTGTGGCCGCCGCTGAGCTTGCCGCATAGTTGATTGCACAGGGAGTCAATGTTCACAGTCTACAGACCATTCTCCAGTCCGCCGCTCCGTCCGTCTCTACTTTGACCGACTCCGCAGTGGTTAGAGAGGTAATTATTCTCGAAGAGCTTCAGGAGGACTCTCACTCCCAGCGCCGTGTCCGCAAGGGATCCTCGATTGCTGAGCGCTCTACTAGCAATCGCTCAAAGCAATCTGCTCCTCCCACAGCCCGGAAAAGTTACAGATCCACTCGTCAGACTGCTCCGATGGTTGAAGAGAATGGCGAGTCGGATGGGAGTGTGGAGGAATCTGAGGAGGTCGGGAGGGCTATTGCTCAAGAGTTGGTACTTGATTGCGAATGGCTTGTGGAGTACAGCCTTGGGGAGATCAGGAGTTATTGTTAGCCAGGGTTGGGGCGAGTTGTTCCAGAAGCCGGTCATTATGGATGAGAAGTTGATGAAGGAGTTCTACTCAAAGCTGAAGGTGGTAGAGAAAACAAAAGGAAATCTGGAGTTGTCGGTGATCATGGGAGGAGACACGTTCACATTGAATCCGAGGGAGCTGGCTACCATTCTGCGGGTGCCAAAAGGTGGGTACGCTGAGTACACCAAGGGCACGTGGCCGAGCTCAGTGGCGAAGTCGAATGTGTTGGAACGGTTTCGGATGGATCCTGTCGCGAAAGGGCAGAGGGAGGTTTATAGCATGGATGTGCTTCCAAGGATTCTCCACAGGATCCTGGTGTCTAACATCACTCCAAGGAAGCAAAAACATAATCTGGTTGTCTTTCAGGATATGTTGCTCGTGGACCAATTATGTAGAGGAAGCAAGTCAGTTTGGCCTTTCAGGTGATGCGTCACATGGTGTATAACAAGGAGAACCCCTCGAATGGCCTGCCCTTTCCTCAGTTTGTGAAGGAAGTTCTGAAGTACTGGGAGATCTACAACCCTACCTCTGAGAAAGCCTTCTCTTTTGTCTTTGGTGATGAGCAGATTATCAAGCTGGGGCTGGCGTATGCTGCAAATGAAGGATGGATTAAACCTCGCGCTCAGTCGCCACCACCTACAGCACCAGTTGAGGTTGAGATGTCTCCCGTTGCTAACTCTGTGCGCCAAGTAACTGTTCTCCCCACTGAAGGTCTGGGTGAGATGATGATGTTGTTGAAGGAGGTTCGGTCTGAGTTGTAGGAGGTTAGGTCTGAGTTGCAGGATGTGAAGGAGAAGCTAGCAGCCCTGGAGGTGGCAGTGGAGGTAGACTCGGGTGCTGTGTCAGCTGTAGTTGAAGGGCTCCCAACGCAAATCAAGAACCTTGCTACAGAGATTGTGGAACAGCTGAAGGTTCCGCTCTAGAATGATGCTTAGTCAGGACTGTCTCATGGCCCCCCTCTTTGCCAACCCTACCACATCTATCCCCGCTTTTTGAAAACTTTTTTTTTGAAATTCATGTTTAATGTTTCTGTGCATTTTGATTTCCCTGCCTGCATGTGTGGTGTCCGCGTGACATACTTATGACTTACCGGCATGAATGAAATGTTTTTCTTTCCATTATTCTGTGTCCTTGTTTGCTTAATCTTTTTGATGATGCCAAAAGGGGGAAGATATATGTGTGCATTCACTAAGGGGGAAATCAATACCAAAATTTAAGTTTAAGCGGATGTCTATCTTAGGGGGAACTACGCTTACTAGACTTAAATAAGAGTTTAAAGAATAAATTCTGAAGTAATTTGAAGAAGTTAGATGCTGTAGGCACTGTTCCAGAAATCGGCCGAATCGGCCGATTAATCGGCGATTAATCGGCTGATTTCTCGAAGCCGATCCGATTTGAGTAAAATCGGATGAAAAATCGGGGAGTGATTATGTGTTCGATTAATCGGCGATTAATCGGCTGAATCGGCGATTTAATCACCGATTAATCGGCCGAATCGGTGATTAATCGACTGAATCGGTAATTAATCGGTCGAATCAGGAATTAATCGGTCTGGGCAGCTAAGTGTTAAGGAATAAACTTGGAGGAATTTATTGTAATAATTAAAAAAATTTTAAATTGAAAATGAAAATTAAAACTAAAGAATTTGAGTAGTAGACTTGCTTTATTGACTTGTTTATGTATTTTAACTTTAACTTAGTTTCTGTGACTCGATTTGTGTTTGACATGTGTTATGTGATGTATTGGAACTTGGAAGTGGTATGGATTGTTTAGTTTTGACATGTACCTTGTTTTATTTTGATTACAGGTCAACAAATGCATCTATAGAAAGCATTTATATAACTATTTTTCAATTATAAACATAAAAATAGGATAAAAATAAAAAACCAATTAATCTCGATTAATCTCCGATTAATCCCCGATTAATCCTCGAAGACCTTGTCCGAACCATTAGCGATTAACGATTTCTGTAACCTTGTGTAGGGAATTATAGATGTATTTCCTTGTCATAGTTGTGTGTGATTTCTTATTTGTGAAGAAGTGTTTGTCATCATCAAAAAGGGGGAATTTGTTAGACCCTTTGTGTTTTGATGATAACAAACACTTAGCTAATAATTGACTTGAGTGTGCAAAAATCACAAAACAGACTATCTAAGAGAAACGTGACTGGACATCCCTGAGAGAGCTTGGCGCTGCGAGGGAGATGAGATCTGCGTGAGAGACGAGATCAGCACCGACATTGTGCTTGGATCAGATCTGCGAAGATATATGGAGTGGATACGAGATCTGGAAGTAAATGAGTAGAATATATCAAGATGTGGAGATATACTCAAGATGCGTGCTGAATACGAGATATATTCAAGAGATAACGATATGGAGATATATAGCAATATACTCAAGATATACGGACTGGATTTGGAAAGGAAAATAAGTAATGTGGTTAAGATATGGAAATATCTTAACCAAATCATATCTGCAGTATAGAGATCGGATCTTAGACAGAGATCAGATCTGCTGATTGAAGACGACTATAAAAGGAGGAGCAGTCTTCAGTTTAAAGTTTGGCTTTTTGGAGAGAGCAATCGGAGATTGAAGCTGCGATCAATTTCGGTAGTCGACGAAGTGCTACTGAGTGCAGAAAAGGGCAAGATCTGTTATTTGGTATTCGAATTGAGTAGAGAATTGATTCACTGTCACTGAGTGAGACAGATTGTAACATTCTACAAGCATATTCGTCAAGTAATAACATCGATCTTGAAGCTCTTCTGGAACTGTCCAGAAGGCAAGTGGTTTTTAGCCTGTTGCAAGGATTGCAATAAGGTTTCCACTATAAATCTGTGAGCACTTACTTATTGTACCTTATTCCCTACACTTAAGATAATCTCTGCTGCCATCTGTCTGAGGGATACCACATAGTGATCTCCCTCACATAAACGGCTAACCTAACGATCCAACAACATAGTCCCAGATTACGTAGTTTAAGATACAAATTATGAATCAAAAACTACGAATTTTGCTCATTAAAGTACAAATTTTACATATCTTCAAATTGTTACGTATTATATCAATTCATACAAACCTAAAATAGGCAAAGTGAAACCCTGGTGTTACGCGTCTTGCTAAACGACGCTACGTATTTTGTCAATTAACCAAAAATCAAACTACGCATCGTGATGGGAAACAAATTGATAGTCGTCCGATCGATTGTGGAGAAAATTCTCAAAACCTAATAAACTGTGATAGTAAAAAATGAGGATGGGAAACATACTTGATTCCAGTTGTTCGGCGGTGGATTCGAGCGCTCTTCCATGGCCATCCTTGATCCGAAGTTGCTCAATTACATGGCCGTCTTCGATTCGAAGTTCCATGGTCCTCGTCGATTCGAGCGCTTTGTAGGGTTTCGCTTAATCAAATCGCAATCAAAGGATTTTTGGTTGAGAGATTTTTGTTAAGACTAAATTACCCTTAAAAGTATATTAGCGGGATAATTAGCGTGATTTTGTGTTTTTTAGACATCTAATCTTGACTGTTGAATATGAAAGATCAATGGACTATATTAATTCTTATTTCTCACCGTAAATTCACTTCTCACCGGATCTTAACCCTTTATGTGAAATATTGGAATTCTTCTACTATATCACACTCTTCTTAACCATTTTATATTTTACTATTGATATTCCTTTTTGAGCAATACTATTGATGTTGGTTTTATTCGATTAAAATGTATTTAGTTTTGATGATGCCCGGTGGAACCCCACCACCAATCCATTTTTTGATAAGTCGGACCAAAACTATAACCGGTAGACACAACTCTTTTACTCACTCACTCCAGCTATATGCATTACAAATGATGAAAATGTTGCATCCTCTGGGTTTCATTTTATTCTCACTTTGATGGGTTTTGTGGAGTCAAGTTCAAGTCCAAGTCAAAATTGAACACTACTACAGAAAGTACAAACTCTCAAGTCTCAACCATTGATGACTGACCTGATGAAACTCCACCAAATTTGCAAGTACAACTTTGAACCAACAATCTGGAAATTCCAGCCACTTATGATCAAATTAAATATTGCACAAGTTCAAGTTCAAGTTCAAGTTCAAATCTCTATTCATATATATACAAGCTAAAATCTCTAGAGATGCCGATTGCCAGGCATGATTCAGATGAGTAGATTCAGCCAAGAATCCCTCTTTTCATGAGGTGACTCTTCAATGAATTGATACATAATCCTCTCCCTTTTTTCACTCCTGTCAATCAGACCTTTCACAGACTCAATGCCTAGAAAAGTCATAAAAGTTGTGTCTTTGACTGGCTTTGAAGTTACTGAGGCAGCAGAATGGTGGGTGGTTGTTGATGAAGATGTGTAAGGAAAGGTGTTTCTTGGTCTGCCCTTGCCTCTATGGATATGTCTTTCGCAGTACTTGGAGTCTCCAAATGCTTGTCTAGAACACCTCCATTTCTTTCCATCAGTTCTTCTGCACCTGCTTGGTTCTGGGTCAATCTTGTTACTCACACCCACTTGTCCATCCAACAGGTTCAAAAAATGTCATTAACAGTGTTCAGACCCCATATAACATGAGTTGGAAAAAAAGGAAGCTTACTGTGCTGATGCTGATGGAAGCTTATATTTTGATTGATGCTGAAGATGAGATGAGGTGGGATTGGAAGTCCAGATAGTAAGTATTTGAAGAGAAGAGTTTGGTGTTGAAGCTCCTCCCATTGAGCTGCAGTGAATGGATATGTCCTGCTAATTCTCCCACTCATCTTTCAAACTTGCTGGAGAAGAGGAGAAACATAGAAGCTGAGGTTTGGAACTTGAAGATGAGAATGGGCTCTCTCTCTCTCTTCTTTGTAAGTCAATATTACTATTTATTTCCTGGGATGGGGGACCATGTGGTTGTGGTGTCTTGATCTTGATGTCAACTCCATTTTAGGCTTTGGCATTTTATTAAGAGCATCTCCAATGCATGGACACTTCATGCATTGGACCGCGTGAAGTGTCCACCATTTTGTATCATTTTGAACATCCACAATGGTTGTGGACATCCAAAAAGAAAGTGTAAATGCCCACTTGACGCTTTGGAACGCGTGAAATGTCCATGTCCACCATTTAGAGCATTTTCAATGGTGCCCACTTGACACTTGCACGCGCCCCAAAGTGGGTGGTGGACACCATAGTGGGCATGCCCACTTTGGGGCGCGTGCAAGTATCAAGTGGGCATGCATTGGAGATGCTCTAAATAGTGGACATGGACATTTCACGCGTCCCAAAGCATCAAGTGGGCAGTTACACTTTCTTTTTGGATGTCCACAACTATTGTGGATGCTCAAGATAGTGCAAAATGATGGACACTTCACGCGGCCCAATGCATGAAGTGTCCATGCATTGGAGATGCTCTAACTGGCAGCACTGCAGTGTAGTGCAGTGCAGGGCAGAGATGATATGATGAATGAGATCTGTCAGTCTCTCTGCTTTCTGGTGTGGGGTTGAACACTGCAACACTTGTCTTATTATTGCTTCTCTGACAGATTTTGTCCCTATGGCAGATGGATAAGACCTGCCATGACCAAATTGTTGCAGCTGTCTGACACTCTTCTCTGCAAGTTGTTTTGGAAAGTCCACACTCTACAGTCAGGATCAGGACTTATGTTATGACCATGTGGATCATCGTGCCTACTTTGCTTTTAACGTAATTGCTCCAAGCCATCGCTGTTTGTTAATTCATTCGTATACCATGTGTAAATCTGAGTTTTGATGTAAATTCTTCCTCCCAAGTATGTCATGATTTTATCTAAATGAATTATAAAATATTTTTTTCAAACTAAATTATAATTCATAAAAAGTATACTAATACCTTTTTATTTATTTATGAGAATATCGAATCCAAAGTACCATTGATGCAAGATAAATGTCCAATTACCAAAATTAATTAAAATATGAACTAAAAACCAATTAAATCAGCAAAATTCAGCATCAACATGACACACTGTGGTTGCCCAAATCTGGTTTTTCTTACTAATAAATAAGATTTGCAAACATGTTAGAGATCGTTGTATTTGTACACAACATAGATTAGTCGGGCGGGGCTTCTCCTAATGTCCTAGTGGTGGCCACGGGACACGGGAACTGGTGGCATTCTGCCTGAGTAGCTCTCAAAACTTGTTATTATACATGTAAGTTCTTCGGATGGCCATGAATCACTTTCTGGTTGGTGACTAACCTACAGCACAGCAGCTATTCCTTCTGGATGAAAGAAAGAACAAGGTCTGTATGTACAGAGAAGAGTTGTGTATCCACAAACAGCTGCATCACAAAGGATCATTAGTTATATGTTTTCCTAAATCCTATCACATGGCGCAACTCATGTGAACTTATAATCTTTGCCAAAAGAGGATTGTATTTTTACCTTCATAAAGGGTTTATCCCGACCAGAGAATGAATCGATGAAACTCTCTTTCAAAAGCAGGGATACCTAAAAATACGGGTTAGTTATATCGATGTTAGTTTGTCTTGTAGCACAATTTGGGGCACTGACCTGTAAGCACAAAATTGCAAATATGGGGAAAGCACACTATCACTAACCTTATCGTCGTTGGACTGAACATTAGTTATTGTGTGAGAGCGCAGGTTGCAACAAAGGGAATCCAGATAAGACCTCAAAACAGCTAGAAAACCTTTGGCAGCTTCAATCTACACCAAAATAAGTACAACGATGAGATCAGCCCTATGAAGGAAAGGAGAAGTCTTCGTTTTGGCTACTTATTTCAAGAAATAGCCCAGGATACACCAATGTACATAGACCCGCAGTGGTTTCGGTATCACATCGTCGGAAACTATGAGCATTATGAATTCAGCAATATATGCAGCATACCTGAACATCAGTGCAGTCATAGACTGGTCTTTTCCTGCCAAGGAAACTTTCTCCTACGAGCTTTGCATGATACGGAGCTAATGATGATAATAGTTGTCTATATTGTGGTAACTGAGGAACTGAATGTGACTTCACCTGTGGATAAATATATGGTTAAGATTTTATTCACTACTCGAGTAGCTTATAACAGCACACCAATTTGTTGATATTAGAAGTTGCAAGACCTGGTTCTTATTAGCATCGACCAGAATGACATTAGTCAATTTCGACTGAATTTCAGTAGTTTTGCTCTGCACACCAACCTGCAAAAGGATCGATTAGTAATCCCGACAATTGTAAACAAAATTCAATCACGGTTGGAGATAGAGTTAAACAACAGGATGCCTAATTAATCTTTACACGGCCAGAACACAGTGAACACTAGCTGTATGCTACGGATACAGGTGGACTCACATGGAAGTCCTGAAATGCAGCTGTAAATGCTATTAACTTACTATATAAGGGACTGGGGCATCCAGAAAATCCAGCATGTCATTTGGTAACACCTGGTGCAGCAGCAAAAATTAGAACTAGCAACGATTATGAGAAGTGAGTTATGTCTGGAAGATGTATGACAAACAAGTTTTTGGGATCTTACGGGCATTAAAAAGCTCTGCCATTGGTAGGGACGGATAAGAGGCACAATTGATAAAACTGCAGCAGATAAAATACCCTGCACGATCATGAAAACATTAAATACAAAGTTTAAAATGAAACTGTTCTCGATTTTATCTCTGTTTGCATAAACGTAATTCGATAAATAAAAACAGCAGTTGATATATCTTTCTCTCTTAATTACTAACCAAATTAGAACACACAACCACTATCTGCTTCTCCAATAATGCGGCAGCAAAAATTGCTAAAACCTGAATAAGGAGAAACAATATCAACCCTAGCAAGTCACATGAAAAGAGAGGAACTCGTTGTATTGAACAAATAACAATGCAGACGACATTAATGCAATTTAGCACAAACTATTGTTACACATGAAAGGATAAAAACAACACAAGATATGGTCTGACATTTTCAAGTCGTAACGTGCCGCATATGCAAGCAACAGCCCAGACTGACAAAGCATAAGCCTCCTCCTCTGCCATGAGTGCATTGTGCGCCTGATTCAAAGACAGTTTCAACATTACATGATATTTTGACTTCAACTGAAAAATAATTTCTATTACACATTGTATAGTAACAATATACCTCTGAGAGTTCCAAACTTGTATTGCATGATCTTAAATCGATTGTTGAACCAGAAAGATGTAAAATGTTTTCATCAGGTCTGTGATATTCGATAGGATGTAGGTGCTCCAGAGGATGAAAGGTAAGTGTCGACCCCCTTGAAGGGCACGGTAAGTGGTAATATTCGCATAACAGTTGTAACGATCCATTACTATTTGCCTGGAAAATGTGACATAAAATAAATACAAATCACCTCAGACAAATTTCGAGAAAATAAATGTATGATAAATAACCTTTGCCCATTCAAGAATCTCAGTGTGGGAGCCGATCTCTTCACGGTCAGAGAAAGATGCACATCCTCTCTCTGATTCATTATCGTCACTTCTGAAATGTCTGTCGTCACTAAATGAACTCCCAAAACTGCTACCATAACCAATATATCATACTAAGTGTACAATTTCACATTTTGTATTTGCAGTGAAATTTAATATAAAAATGTAACTCAAAAATGGCGTAGGTTTAGTATATTATTTGAATCATGCATGAACCTTGACATTGCAGGTCCAGAATTTCAGGTCCAGAACTGCAATATCAGTTGTTTTTTTCCTTCAACATGAACCTTGATATTGCAGTTCTGGACCTGAAATTCTTTCTAATCTAAGTACTCTCTATAATTACAAAACAACTGACAAGGTAATCTTGTCAACCCACTAGAAAAATATGAGTATTGATGGGTATAAGCAATGCACCTGGACGAAGATTCAGACATTTCATATCGATGACGCAGAAAAGACGCCACAGCATCTAGGGCGCCCCTTTCCTCTTCTGTGTTTGTTTTTAACACTCCATCATTTGGATCACAAATTTGAGATCCTTCGTCAAAATTAGACACCGGAGTCTCATTGACAAATGGTGAACCTTCAAAATTGTCACTAATATTAAGTTTTTCGTCAGAATTTTGATGCTCTTGCAACTGATTTGTTTTATTTGTCTCTTGTACATCTGGATCCTCTTTTGTTTCATATACCAAGTCCTCTGGGGGAGAAATAATATTTGCTTCTTCGGTATCCACTTCTGGAGATTCCAAATCCAAGTTATAAATTCCTTTTGTCAACCGCTGCAAACGCTCTTCACTGAAAATGCTGCAACAAAGAGGAAGTTGATACTAGTTACTCAGACTATATACTTTCATGCATGAGCCCCAGAAAGATTCACACAATCTCCTTCTGCCAGCTGACAACCAGTTAACAGAGCAAGCGGGTAATAAAAAATGTGAGAGCTCCTTCAGCTGTCACTCATGCTATTTTTACAAGGTTAATGCTTCCGTCCTCAAAAATCGCACCATCAACTCTTCATGCAATCTTCCAAAACTAATCAGAGGGGAAAATGTTTAAAACAAACGAATTAATACACACCTGTTAAGTACACCGAAATGCAGCTCAAAAAATGGAAGCCTTGAAAGAATGCAGTAACATCGACGAGTAGTTAACACATGGCGACTTCGAGCAGGTCGAGGCATTTTACGAGAAACCAAAGAAACCAACCCCGAAGTCTTTCCAACGATTTCTTCTACCAAAACACAGCATCCATACAAAGTAGAATCGTCTGCGACCTAATAGTAAAGATTGATTGGTAAAGCTGGTTTTGCTGAAGCAATAGAAATTCACTTATAAACTAAACAATATGCATACAATGAAATGTAGCTTAAATGAATCAATTAGAAAATCAGCATAAGTAAAGAAACAAAGTAAACTACTGCAATTTCATCTTGTCGAAACAAAGCTAAATGAGCATCGGACGGAGAATGTCCATAAAACAAAAAAGCAATAAACTCCCAGCTAATTCCAAAAAAAAACCCAACATATTCTTAAGCTGACCACATCTTAGACTGATTTTGTACAATATACCATCCAGCTTTGCAATGATCACTCCAAATAACTTATAGATTGCAGTACCCCGCAACTAGTTCAACATCAATAACACAGAATCGTACAATACAGTCTGATACACATTAACTTCATTAACAATTTTTTATTAGAAATTTCATTGCAAGTAACTGTGCCATGGATTCATAAATGGTTCGTCATATGAGCTTACATTGCGAGACTGTTGGTAACATTCAAGGAGAATGAACGTTACACAATAGAGGCCATTTTGACAGGACAGTGAGAGCATCAAGAATTACCTGTAAACGGAACACAAATGACAAGTCACTTTGCTTCAGATGCTCCTGCGAGATTATAAACATAAAAGTTAGCCAGTTACTCTTACTAAGGCACAAGATGCAACCAAAATTCTCAACATATTTGAGATGCGCAGTGAGCTAATGATCCAAACGTGTCTTCGATTTATTTCAAGCTGACTTGTTTCAAGTAATGCACTTTGCAAGTTTGCATACACATGAACTGAAAGCAATCTTTCCATTTGTAAAAAAAGTAGGATAATTAAAACTAGTTTTAACAAGAATGTACGGTCTTATATTTGTATTATGGACCCAGATCTGAAAATTATTCAATGATTTGAAATTAAATGCATTCATAGCTCCTCCAAAATTTCTAAGCTCTGCTTCTTCAGATCAATAAGAGTCTCATAATTAAGCACTACATTTCCCAATTCTCCAGATTCCTCTTTCAGTCCACTGGGTGCTGAAGCACTTGGTCCATTCGTGGTTTACCATCATCACTTTATCATTATATTATGTTCTGTTATCATTTGATGTTTGACATTTAGCTCACCATTTTAGCATGACTACTGGAGCTGCTATCTGAAAAGTATTTGTTCATTTCATTTAACCTCTGTTTGGATCATGGAAAATATAGTGGAATGAAAACGAACGGAAAATGAATGGGAAAGTCATTTTCCAAATGAAAATGGCAAGGAAATTTTTTTATTGAATCCTTTTGTTTTGTTAAGATTTTCCATTGTAAACCAAACAAGAAACTCCATTTTCCTCTCAATTTTCTTTCCATCCCAAAAACTTTCCATGAACCAAACGGGGCCTTGCAAAATAGAACTAACGTCTACTTTGTAGCATTGAAATTTATGCATGCTAAACATATTACTTTTGCATTGTTCTTTAGTAAGAGCCCCTATGAAAAGGGATGTCTTGCCAGTTAGATGGACTTCCTCCGCCACATGACGCTTTGACTCTTTTAGACAAAGATTGACTAGCCGTTTCGAAATTAATTTTTTATAAACATGCTATGATATTGCCATCATTATGTTCAGAATGGTTTCAGAATTCTCGGTGTCATATATTTGAAACAGTTTGTTGTCAAAGATCAATGCATGCACATCAAAGTGAGATAAATTTGTGGAGAGATGAAGTAGAATACAGTATATAATAAATAGCATAGACTGTCATCATAATCATATTGAGATTGAGCCCAATTATTTTCAGACAGACGTCGAACATATTTATCCAAAATTCAGATTACGGCCAAATTAGCTTTGTATAAGCATGATATACCTGCCCCAGAAGTATTTCATTCAACTCGCTCATGGATGGTGTTCTTTCTACAGCATGAACCTGCCAAATGAATGCTGGTCATTTACAAATACAGTAACTAAGTAAACAAAAAAAATCGAAGAAGGATGATTTTTAGATTAATCTAGACGTTGAGGGATAACGATAACTCTAATCAAGTGCAATACATTATAGGATATATGGAGAACAATATGCAAAACGTTGTAAATGTCTAGGCGACTGGTATGCCGAATACGGATAGTGAAAATTCCCAGAATCTGCATTGTTTTACCTCTACTCCACCAGGAAAACAGAATGAAAGAAGATCTTTATATTTAAGAGGTAGCTGCTTGTCTGGAGGGTATGCAAAAAGTACCTGAAAATTGAAAACAAGGCAAGTAAAGCTTAAGCCCCAATCCCAAATGGCATATAACACTTCTAATGCAGCATACCATACCTGTGGTTCAGAGGTGGGTTCAACCCGAGACTGATGCTGCCCACTTAGAGGACTACGATACTTACCTGAACCCTCAGACTTTCTAGATAAGAACTGTCTCTGGAGCGCATGAGTGTCACTGTCTGGATGAAGCCCCACAACTACCATGCTCTCGAAAAGCTTAGATGGTTCTTTATGGGGCCTATGATCCTACATATTATTATGCACATACATTATGGCGAGCCTCTCTCAAATGTTAAAATTGACACCACGAAAATACTGAAAAAATCGAACCATTAGTTAATCATATAGATGTGCACGCCAATAGTAACTTAAATGACAACAGTAATTCTTTTTTTCTTTTCAAAATTGAAAACAGTAATTCAACTGATAGATGGAAGAACAATTACTGCAGCAGTTTCAACTTTCAAGTACTATCAATGCACAGTTTTGCATACCAAAGACTGCAATTGACAGCTTGCCCATTGTCGTTTTTGACTGGTTAGAACTTCTGGATTATAATTTACTGGTCTCACTTCAGAAGGATTTGAGAAACCTTTTAACACCCTTGTAACTTGACGCTGAAGCCTCTGCATTGGGCTACTATTTCCATCATCTTTTGTCGAAAATACTACAGAGGGTCGTGGAGAACGAACACCGTTAGCTGCTGCAGCTGCAGCTACAACCGCTCTAGCAACATCCTCTGTTGTCTGCACGAATAACGAAGCACCCCAACCAGGGCTACTCGACTCCTCACTTTTAGCCATTTGCCGAGACGCGTCCTGCCAAGCAGAAACAATATGCGACTCGATAATTTCCACAAAGGTTCATCCCTCCAAATATGTTGTGACAACACTAAGGCGTAGGTATAGTATATGGGAAATTCAAAGAATGCCCTATTTTTCATTGTGAATCACAAGTAAAACGATATAAAGTAGGGTATATGTACCCTACAGAGAGAGCTCCTGTCCAACTATCACATCCATTATAAGCATGATAGGATGCTCACCTTGATTTTCACTGAATTCCTTCTTCTGAAAGTATATAAAGGAAGCAACGAATTATCAAAACCCTTCAGGTCACGTAGTCATCATAGCCTCATATCACGTAGCAAACTAACCTCCAGTCCTAAAACACATACATAAGTGATTTAATTATGTAAAATTGCTCAAAGGAAATTTATCTCCACAATAACTATAAACAAAAAAACAAAAAACAAAATCTTATTAACCCCAGTATTCATCAGACCTCAGGTCTAAGCTCCAACTCAAACTGGCCAACATCAATTCTAATTTCTAACAACCAGGATGCATTCTTCTAGTTCTAAATCCCAACAATTAACTAATTGAGCAGATGAACGCCCTAAGCATGTCAGCAACCCACTATCCATAACCTCTCTACCTACATGTCAGCTGACCAAGCACATATACGCATGACAATGAAAAGCCTCACATGCACCAAATCCAAACCCCAAAAAGGCAAAAAAGGCGCACAAAAAAAATCAATCAACCAACCTCGAATCCCGGCCCAGACCACCGTTTGATCCAATCCGATTCAGAGCGAGCCAGTTGATAGCTCTAGTGAGTTCAGATGGCCGTAACAAAGAGATGGATTTCTCCGCTTCTAGAAATAAACTGATCTTTTACCAAAAAGTAATGAGTGAAGAAAATACTTACAAAGTGGACCACGGAAGATCGATTTAATTAAAATCCGGCAATCAATTGTAGCGGCGGAAAATTGATCCAACTGGGTCGCGTCAGGGGGAGTTGCTCAGGTGATAGATGGGAATTTGGCAAGCGAGAATCTGTGTAAATTGTGAATTTTATTTTATTATTTTATTTATTTTTGTAGAAGATAATTAAATTTCTGCAGAGCGTAACGAATGAGATTGGGTGTTCATGTTTGACTTTGATAGAAGGTTGTTCATTGTTTCGTAGTAATTATTATATGTTAATTAATTCATATCCGTTTGTATTTTTGGGGCTTGTGTTAAAGAAAATTCTAAAGAATAATAACAACAAATTATTAGTAGGAAGATTTTTAGCATGTTTCTACTAGAAAATGATTCGGTGCAAAATTAATTTTTTAGTACAAAATACAAATTAATCATAGCTTGTGATTTGAATGGATGAGAAAAAATCTTGATTTTTTGGTATGTTTATTGGTGACGAATTATAAAATGAATCTGACGAATTATGTCATCTTTTTCATTTTTCGGCTCGAAAAGTGACGAATTAAAATAAATTGACGAATTATAAAATGATTTTGACAAATTTTTTATTTTGTACCAAAATTTAACTTTGTACCTGATCTTGACTCTGTTTCTACTTACTATTTGTATATTTTTACACCGGTCCAACTCGATATTTTGAATAATATCACTTAAAATGATCAGGTACAAATTAGTCTTGATTTAATTTATTAAAAAGTTCATCATCATCTTACGGCGACTTACGCAACTTACAACATCGAACCGCACATCGTCATCCACAGCATCGTCCTCCGTTCCATTTTCCTCATTCTTCACCACCTCCTCCCTCTCCTGAACCGCCATCATCTTCTCGAAATAAGAAATTCTTTGTTTCTCAGGCAGTTGTCCGTGCTTTGAATAAACCTTCATATCTTTAGAGTTATGAAACGATCCCAGCAGACGACATCTCTCTAGCTTTGAATGTGTTAAAACTTAAAACCTCCAACAAAAAAATTGATGATTGGAATACAGGCAATTCTTATAAAAAAATGAAGGAATGAATGTGATTTGGAGGGTTTCCATGACAAAAGAGGGCTAGGGTTTTGATGTTATGTAATGCTACGTATTTTAGCACTTCTAAAACGAAACTAGGTAGCTTCATAAGATGTTACGTAACATGATATACAATACTACATATTTTAGTACTTCACTTAAAACGAAACTAGGCAGCTTCATATGATGTTACATAACATGATATATAATGTTATGTATTTTAGCATTTCACTTAAAAAGAAAATAGGCAGCTTCATAGGATGTTACGTAACATGATATATAATGTTACGTATTTTAGTACTTCACTTAAAATGAAATTAGGCAGCTTCATTGGATCGATGTCATGTAACATGATATATAATGTTACATATTTTAGCATTTCACTTAAAACAAAAATAGGCAGCTTCATGGGATGTTACGTAACATGATATATAATGCTATGCATTTTAGCATTTCACTTAAAATGTTAGTATTTTAGTGATATATAATGCTACGTGTTTTAATCTAAATCTACGTATTTTAAGCCAAAATCAACTATGAACGATCTTTGTTATGGACAAAATTCCTCACATTGCTTTGTTTGTAGCATTCCACATTTTCATCTACAGTTTTAACAACAAGCTACAAGTACTGGATGCATCATCACTTCCTAGGTTGTTCTGTTTTTAATTTTGATCCGAAATTTTGGAGCATAACTTGCATTCGCTGGTGAATTTGCTGGATTTGTTACTGTTACACTAGTTGTTGGTCCTCTGCTTGCTATTTTGCTAGTTCCTTGTTCAATTGATGGCATCACTTGGAATCCGACAAATTAACCAACACCGCCTACCCCGTCGACTCCACCTACCTTTTTCTTCTCCGTCTACCTCGTCTTCGCAATGCAATTCGGCTTCGCCCTCTCTTCCGATCTCATGGCGGTTGTCGCTAGAATTACCTGTGAGGGGCCATGTCCAGCTACCGTATCGGTCGTCGGCTAGGGTTTCAATTACAAAATCTGATTTAATGGATAATGACATATATGGCTTTATGCAACTATTAAATAGATATTCAGATTTAAGAAAATACAAAAAATGAGGATTGTTGGATGAAAAATTAGACGGTTTGGATTAATTCTCATTTTTCGTACTATATGTCACTTCTCATATGATCCTCTCCCTATATTAAGATCAACAATAAATTATTTTAATAAACAATCAATGTATAATAAAAAATAAAAAATTTATTGTTTATCAATAATTTATTTTTCATTATTATATATATTTATTTGTTCATTAGTCCCACATAATCATTTTAAAACTGTTTCTTACGAGATCCTCGCCCATGAAAAAGTAACATATACTTTCCTTCAAATTTCCCACCGTTATAAATATCTAGTATTAAGATTGTATGACTCTTAACCTTTCATTACCCAATGATCCTTTGTTTTTCATGTGCCCAATTTAGGTTCTTATATTTATTTTTTCTAGTCCTTTCATGTATGCATGTACTCCCTATATAAAGGAATCATTCGTAAATGATTATTGTTACATCAAAGAAACATTAATTACAACTCCTCTCTATACATTCTCTCGTCATACATGTTCATGTTCTTTTCACTTTGAATTTCTCTCCACCATATTCACAACATACAAATCTCATCCTCTCTCCCAACATCTCTTACCATTCACAAATCTAAATATTTTTACAACACGTTATAAGCACGATCTCTCTACAAAATCCAATGTAGGGATACACCATCTTCTCTTCTTCCTCCCTTTTGTCACTGTGATGCGATGATGGCAACACTGAGTCCTTTTCGGAGAAATCTCAAAAGCGCATAGCATTTGGAAAAATCAACTCATTTTATAACTTTTTTATAACATGTTTATTTTCACGTTATATGTAATGTTTAATTTTACATGTGGCTAATGTTCTAGTTCATTGTTTCATTTTAATGCTTGAAATCAATTTATATTATATTTATCATGTATGATTATGTAATGTAAATCTTATATGAAGTTCGAGTTCAATACTCTTGAGCGTGGTAATGATTATTCGGTGTTGATTCTTGATATTGAAATCCGCGTAAGTGTCATGTATCTTTGAGATACTATAAAATAAGAAAATAAGGCACTTGTTCAATAAAGATGGTTAAAGCCATGATATGACAATGATTATTCGGTTGATTCCGGATATTAAAATCCATCTAAATGCCTTGTATATTTAAGATACTACAAAAGAAGGAAATAGAGCAATTGTTCAAAAAGAGATGGCTAATGCAATGATATCCTTCGACATTATCTCCATGAGAGATTGTATATGAAAATCAATGATCCCTCTCTCCTTCGAAATGATTTGAAGAGATGTACGATCACCAAAAGGCGATGATATAAAAATTGCTTTGATTATATACACTTGTGATTGCAATATTATATAAAATGTACGCGAGTATAATTTTGCAATATTATGAATTACTTTACAAGTGAAGTTATGAGATGAAAATATCATTGATAAAATGATGAGAAAAACATATCATTTTGGGGTCGTACTTGTCGTACTTCCGAGCACCTTGATTTTTATCAAGCCTCTTTGAAAGCAAAAGGTGTCAAAATAAATTTCACTAAACAAAGTGATAATCCTAAGGATATCACAAGTTTTGGACCTGCATGAATCTCACTCATTTGGATGTTGAAGATTAAATTTTTATAGAGGTGAATGGAGAGTTTTACAAACAGATCAATGATGGAAGACGATATAATAGATGATGTCATACTTATAAATATCTAATTCAAAGTATTTGAATTCCCATATTTTATGCTTTATTTTTCTTTAAATAAAAGTACTTCTACTTTTATGTATTAGTGTTTTGATGAGACATGATATTATCTTCTCAATTAAGATTAAAGATGAAGGTTTATCGCTATAAGTAGCGGATAGTGCAACAACGCGCATAATTTTGAGAGACAAAATGTATTTTTTGCATTTCAAATTAGCTAAAGCTAATATCAGAACATTATCTGGTGCGTCAAATCTTATTGAAGGCTATGGAAGAGCCCAAATAGTGTTACCTAATGGTACACAACATATCATAAATGATGCAATGTTCTCAACCAAATCAAAAGGAAACCTTTTAAGTTTCAAGAATATACGCCAAAATGGCTATCATGTTGAGACAACAAATGAAAATGAAGTTAAATATTTACATATCACGTCAATGGTCTTGGGATAGAAAAAAATGATGGAAAACTTCCATCATACAACTATGGATTATATTATACTTTCATAAATCCAGTTGAATCATATATGGTGATAAATCAAAATTTAATAGACCCGAAAAACTTTCTTATATCCGTTGGGTTCAATAATGATGCGAAGAATTATTAAAAATTTACATTGACATTCAATAAAAAGTAAAAATATTCTCTTGTCCAAAGATCTCTCATGTGTTGCTTGTTTTCAAGAAAAACTGATTACAAGACCATCTCCACTGAAAGTGGAGACTGAATGTCCAACATTTTTAGAACGCATTTAAGGAAATATATGTGGTCATATTTCCCCATCGAGTGGACCATTTAAGTAATTTATGGCACTTATTGATGCATCGACCAGTTGGTCGCATGTTAGTTTATTGTCAACTCGTAATATGGCATTTGCAAGGTTTCTTGCTCAAATTATTCGATTACAAGCACAATTTCCAGATCATACAATTAAGAAAATCCGTATGATAATGCAGGAGAATTTACATCCCAGTCTTTTAATGACTATTGTATGTCAACCGGAATTATAATTGAACATCTGATTGCTCATGTTCATACTCAAAATGGTCTAGCAAAATCTTTTATCAAGAGACTAAAATTGATATGAATCATGAAGAAACTTCTTCGAAAGATAATGAGATACCTCAAAATGATGACAATGAAGAAATTTAGATCAATTATGTCATTTGAGGGAAAAGGTGGAATGGAACAGCAATTATGGTGGAAAATATATTTACCTATTCTACGACTCTAGATATTACAGAGGATCATGAGCCATGATCGGTTAATGAATGATGACGAAGAAATGATTGGCTAAATGGAAAAGTGTCATCGAGGCAGAATTGAATTCACTTGAAAAACGTAAAGTCTTTGGGAAATTTCCCTAATACTCGAGAATGTCAAACCTGTTGGTTATAAATGGATATTTGTGCGTAAACAAAATGAGAAAAAAGAAGTCGTAAGTCATAAAGCATAACTAGTAGCACAAGGCTTCTCGAAAATACCAGTCAATGATTATGAAGAGACATATTCTAATGCAGCGCAGATAGTAGTGCAAATTGAAGATCAGACGGTGCGCAAGAAGGGCACAGCCGGGAAAATCGGTATTTGGTGTTCGGTGTCCATAAATTTGCTATAAGACCTTGTTTCGAGTGAAAACGGGCCAACAAACGCAACACACTGCTAACGCTGTGATATATGGGCTTTTTAGGCCATCCGGACTCGTTAAACAGGCTGAATTAGGGGTTTATTATTCTTTAGATTTTCTGTTTATTTTATTTCGTAATTTCGTTTTATGTTTTCCTGTTTAAACCCACCTTAGGGTGTTTGTTAATGATCTTTTATCGTATCAATAAAATCCTAGTTTTCGTTCTTTGGTGGATTCCAAAGCTTTCTTGGTGGATTCCAAGTTTTCCACGAAGTTCATTGCTGGTGAATTCGTCTATCATATTTGTCACGCTGCGTCATATTCACCGGTTATGGATGCGATAACATTAAAAAATTTACTAAGTTTATCAGTCTTAGAAGGATTCCAAATGAAATTAATGGATGTCGTGACAGCCTACTTATATGGGCCACTTGATAATGACATTTACATTAAAATTCCCGAAGGATTAAAATTACCTGAAGCATGTATCTCAAAACCACGGGAAATGTGCTAAATAAAACTACAAAGAGCTTTATATGGATTTAAACAATCCGGTCGAATATGGTACAATCATCTAAGTGAATATCTTTTGGAAGAGAGGTACATTAACAATACTATTTGTCCATGTGTTTTATTAAAAGGACAAAAACCGAATTTTCTATTGTCGCGATTTGTGTTGATGATTTAAAATATAATTGGGACCCTGATGAAATTAATTAGACGATTGCACATTTGAAATGAAAGATTTGGGAAAAACAAAATTTTGCATTGGCCTACAAATTGAGTATTTACCAAAGGGCTTTTTTTTCATCAGTCCTCATATGCTAAAAGGATCCTCAAACGATTTAATATGGATAAATCATATCTCGTGAGTTTGCCTATGGTTGTTCGATCACTTAGTGTGACAAAAGATCCATTTTGTCCTTGAGAAAAGAATGAAAAACTACTTGGTCCTAAATTACCGTACCATATTTTAGTGTTATTGGAGCACTAATGTATCTTGCTAATTGTACACGACCCGATATTACATTTCAGTTAATTTACTATCAAGATATAGTTCTTCTCTTACTTGAAGACATTGGACTGACGTTAAGAAAATTTTAAGATATCTTCGAGGAACAATTGATATGGGCTTATTTTATTTACAAGACTCAAAATCAAGATTAATTGGATACGCTGATGCCGGGTATTTATCTAACCCACATAAAGTGCGATCACAAACGGGTTGTGTTTTTACATATGGTGATACCACTATATCTTGGCGATCTACCAAACAGACCCTTACAACCACTTCTTCTAATCATGCTGAAATATTAGGATTTCATGAAGCAAGTCGTGAATGTGTGTGGCTGAGGTCTTTAATCCATCATATTAGAGGATCATGTGATCTTTCATGCAATAAAGAAATTCCTACGCCCTTATTTGAGGATAATGCTGCTTGTATAGCCCAAATTAAAAATGGTGATATAAAGGGAGATAGAACGAAGCATATGTCTCCAAAGTTCTTCTTTACACATGAACTTCATAAGAACGGAGAGATTGATATTTGTCAGATTTGTTCTTGTGACAACTTAGCCGATTTGTTTACAAAAGCGCTTCCCACAACTCCTTTTAAGAAGTTGGTCTATAAAATCGGCATGGGAAAGCTTAAAGACCTATGTTAAAGGCTACATTGAGGGGGAGAATACGCATTACACTCTTTTCTTATTCTAGGTTTTATCCCTTTGGGTTTTCTTAAATCAAATTTTCAAAGAGGTAACATTTATGCATAATATATAAATTATGTACTCTTTTTACTTCACTAGGTTTTTTCCCACACGGTTTTCCTAGTAAGGGTTTAATGAGACATAATATTTATAAGAGTCATCCAAACCGGGAGTGTTATAAATATTTGTATTAAGATTGTATGACTCTTAACATTTCAATACCCAATGATCCTTACCTTTTCATGTGCCCAATTTAAGTTCCTATATTTATTTCCAATCCTTACAATTATGCATGTACTCCCTATATAAAAGGAATCATTTGTAAATGAATGTTACAACAATGAAACATTACAACTCCACTCTATACATTTCTCTTTTCATACATGTTTATATTCTTATCACTTGAATTTCTCCACCATATTCACAACATGCAAATCTCATCTTCTCTCCCTACATCTCTTACTTTCCACAAATCTAAATATTTTCACAACACCCACTAAATTATCTTTCTCTCGATTTTTCCTTATCAGAAATAGATCGTTTCTTTTTCTTTTTCATGTTCGGTCTTTAGTCTATTCATTTACAATTTCATCATATTCTGAAGTGTAGCTGAATAAACATCTTGCATCTAAGATCTAAATTCACAACTGTGTTGTGTAACGGCCCAACTAGAGGACCTGATCCGAGCCGTTACACGCCGTATATATCCTAATTGTCGCATGTAAAGTGCCCTCCCCTAGGTCACCACAACCTAAAGTCCATAAAAAAAGATCATGGTAAGTTGGTGACATGATAGCTAGTAAGCTACCATATCAAGCTCGCACGCACAATACTCCCAAGTGTTGTGGGACCGAATTGGGCTTATAGAATCCTAACGTCCTCGTTAGGAGCAAGCAAGACAGCTACATGACCGGTCCTCCATTCAGGGACCGCTCACGGTCACATACTATGGAGTTTATCGGCTCTTATATCATTTGTAACGACCTGATCTGAGGACTCAATTTGAGCCGCTATAAGTCTAGCCTGTCTTAACTGTCTCATGTCACTGTCTTCCCTTTGGTCGCCACAACCTAGAGTCTATCACAAAAGATCATGATAGTTAGTAGGCTATCTTATCAAGCTTCACTGATACAAAATTCCAATCGATGTTGGACAGAATGGGATGATACATGTTGTTACTGATTTAGCCAACTTTTAATGAAATAATAGATTATAGAAAGGCTTAAAATGAAGAGGAAAGTATAAAAGTGATATCATTTAGCTAATCCCATCTATTTCGATACATTTGTATGCGAGCTTTTACTCTCTTGATACGTTTTTTGCATTTCAGATGTATTAAAGACTCCAGGAGAAAATACGAGCTTAAGCCACATTTTCGGTGATAGTTTGTAATAAGGGTGTAGGCACTAAAAGTTTAAGGACCAAATCAAGATTATTAAAGTATAAATGGGCTGGCCCACAAGGGATATTTGGATCAAAGCTACGAGCCCGGTCCATGAGTTAGACTCAACCCAAAGCACGGGCCCAATCTGACGGTAGGAGATGATGACGCTAATAAGATGATCCCTGTAGAAACCAACAGGAACGGAGGTGTTGCGTGCAACGAAGACCAACTTCAAGTGCTGATAGCCAATGCGGTCAAGAGCCAGCTAGGTGGAGATTTTTTTGGTGGTGCACGCTGTGCCAAACCCTACAGCAAGAGGATAGACGGTCTGCGCATGCCACAGGGATATCAGCCCCCCAAACTCCAACAGTTTGCCGGAAAAGGAAGTCCAAAGAAACATGTTGCCCACTGACGGAGCCCACCGCACTGTCGTTAAGGTGCGGTGTTCTCTGTGCAAAAGCAAATTTATATTCCGCTACTCGTGACCTTACTACTGGGTAGCAAGTGGTAAGTAGGGGTCGAACCCAAGGGAATTAGGGGGATAGTCGTTCTTTGAGGGATTTGTACAACGAGGGAGCGTGTTTTAGGTTGATTGAGGTTTTAGTGCGGAAAAGTAAGTGATTGTTTGGTTGGTTTTGGTTTTTAGTGCGGAAAAGTAAATGACAGAAAATGTAAATACTGAAAATAAAAGCAGAAGACTTACAGCGGGTGATGCGTGATTGGTAAGTCCTCCGGAAGGTGAGCAGTTGATAGAGCAGTTTATACTAAGAAAGTAAATGCGAGGGGTTTTTTAAATTTGAGGAAAGCATTCGGTTTTGGGGGCCTTGTATCATAGCCTGTTTATCATTGACCATTAGTGATTCTTCTAAGTATTCAAAAGTGTATCAAGGCCATTTCAAGCACTCGATTAGCGCACACCGTCTAGCCCATTTCAAGGTCGTAGAGCACTTGTTCTATTTAGACTAGCACCCCATTTCAAGGTATACTAGCCTATGTGCATCCATTGATCCGTCATTTCCGATCAAAACCAATGGTGTTTAAAAGAGGTCGAACTCCTCAGATAAGCTTTGCCATTTCAAGCATCCACTTACCCGAGTATGTTCACGAACCCCCACGGAAGAGTTTTGCCATTTCAAGCATCCACTCAACCTTGGAAGTTCTGGCCTAATATATGGCACATAGAACAAGTTTTGAATAAAAAGAAGAGGCACTAAGTGCAGGGTCTAAAATATTTTATAATACAAGTACACCCCTTCAACCGAATGAAGAGTTTAGCTACGAATATCCATAGAGGTGCATACCATAGCTAAGTACTTACGGTTTTTGAAAGACAGTAAGTAAAGGAAAGGGGTGAGTACTTCAAGAACCGACAAGAGTACTCGAGAATAAAGAAAAGCTTGAGTACTCAAGAACCGACAGGAGTACTCAAGACCGAACTATAATACTCAAGAACCAACAGGAGTATTATATATTGAAAACCAAACTTACAAAGTGCCAATTTTCTAGAGAGAGAAGTGTTTGTGATTTTGGGATTATGGATTGATGAAATACAAAGGGAGGAGCTTCTATTTATAGGAGGGGAGGAGGAGGAGATGTGGTGGAGGAGGGTGACACTTGTCACAAAGTTGTGGTAGGAGGAGGAGGAGGTAAAGCCGCCGGGTAGCCGGTCATGGATGAGGAGGGGAGGTGGCTTTGGCCACCTCTTGCACAAAGCCGCCGGTCACAAAGGAGGAAAGGTGGAGGTTTTGTGAGTTTTGTGTAGTTTCCACAAAACTATCGGTGTATTTCAGCTCCGGACTGACTTTGGTTGTTCCTCGGTTGGATTTGTATTGAGTGATTCCACGTCAGGATCTTGAGATTTCTTTATTCAGTGTCTGATCGTGACCTTGGACTGACTCATAATATATTTTCAGCGTAAAATCCTCTCCTTAGCGTGTATTCTCTCTAGTCTCTAAAATACCCTGTATAAATATATCGAAACTAACAAGCAAAAGTTAAATAGACAAACAGTCTAATTTGGTGGGTTTTACTGTGTTTTTGATTCGTATAGTTATGGTCCATCACCCACTTTGTAGAAACGTGTAACAACGCAGGAACGAAAGGGGATCTGCTGGTCAAACAATTTGTGCGGTCTCTAAAGGGCATTACTTTCGATTGGTACACTGACTTGGAGGCAGAGTCTATTGACAGCTGGAGTCAGATGGAGGAAGAGTTCTTCAATCGATTCTATAGCACCAGAAGGGTTGTCAGTATGAGTGAACTGGGGAATACGAAACAATGGGAAGAAGAACCTGTGGTTGACTATATCAACCGCTGGCGTTCATTGTGCCTTGAATGTAAAGATCGCATCAGCGAGACGTCAGCTGTAGAGATGTGCATCGATGGAATGAACTGGGATTTGCTATACATCCTTAAAGGTATCAAACCTAGGAATTTTCAAGAGTTAGCCACACGCGAACACGACATGGAACTCACAGTGAAAGGACATGGAAGGAATCACATATCCTCGTCAAAGGCAATCATCGATAAGAAGGAATACAAGAAGTCCGAGAGGGTCAACAAAAATGCTCCAAAAGAGGCCATGGCCATCAGCACCAACGACGCTCCTGTGAAGATATCATCAAAACCAAAGCAGAAGAAGAGGAAAGAAGTCACCTCAAAAGACTTCAAGCGCACGAAGCCTACGCTGAAAGAATTACAAGCCAAGAAGTATCCATTCCCTGACTCTGATCTATCAGGCATGCTCGATGACCTGTTGGAAAAAGGCATCATCAACTTACCGAAAGCAAAATGCCCAGATGAAGTCAACAAGACGAATGATCCCAAATACTGTCGCTACCATAGATTGGTTAGTCACAGTATCGAAAACTGTGTCACTCTCAAGGAGCTTATAATGAGATTAGTCAAAGAAGGACGCATCGAGCTCGACACAGATGAAATAATAGAAGCAAACCACGCCTTCGTGACGACTAGTTGCGACTCACTTTGCAAGCCACAATAATGGTACATGCAACAAATCCAATTTGGCACCCTTGAGCCAACAAAAGTGTGGATATCAAAGCCATCTATTGAAGCTGAATCAAAGAAGTTGAGATGCGATTATAACCCAAAAGGAATCGAAACGTATAGGATCATGAAAGAGGTTGAATGCATGGAGGATGATGAAGGATGGACTCTTGTAACTCGAAGACGGTCAAAGAAGCAAGTCAGTCCACAACCAGAACCTGTCCGTCGAAAGAAGAAGCAGGCGACCAAGAAGAGACTACGTCAGGCGAAAGGGAAGAAAATACTCAAGAGGAGTTTGAGGTCACATATACTGCCTATTGATCCTTTGAATCAGATTCCACCAAGTCCCATTACCTTAGAAGACTTCTTTCCGGAGGATTACTTCGATAAAGTTGGTGTCAACGCAACCTCAGGGGCAATAAGCGAAGGAAGTGAAGAAGAACAAAAAGCTGAGCGGAGGAATGAAGCTCCAACCACAAAGACACAACCACCTTCAGATCCTCAAGATGACGCTGATGTGCTTGATATCCTGGAAGCTCTCCCTAAACACGAGCAGTGTGAGCAGATTTTCCACTTGTCAGAGGAATCACAACAACAAATAGCGCAAGCACTCCTACATCCAAAGCTGAAAATGGACATCATCAAAAATCCAGAAAAGCTAAGGAAAAGTCAAGCCAAATGCACCTCCTGCAACACGACCTTGACATTTTCTGACGAAGATCTTCTCCTTGGATCTAAACCTCACAACAGACCTCTGTATGTCACGGGCTACATTCGAGGACAAAAGGTGGGAAGAATTTTGGTGGACGAAGGCTCTGGAGTAAACCTCATGCCAAAAGAAACCATGGACTTATTGGGAATCACTATGGACGAACTCTCCAATAGCCAGCTTTTAATTCATGGATTCAACCTAAAAACTGAACGTGCGATTGGCATGATCCGTGTCAATCTAGCAATTGGAGAGCTATCTACTGATACCTTGTTTCATGTCATTAACGTTAGAACTTCATTCAAGTTGTTACTCGGTCGACCATGGAAGCATGAGAACGGAGTTGTTACATCAACTCTTCACCAATGCTTGAAATATTATCGTGACGATGAAAGAAAGATAAATGGGGACGTCAAACCATTTACCAAGGTAGATTCATTTTTTGCAGATGCCAAGTTCTTTGAAGAAGACGGTGTGTCAAGTGAACTACTGCCATCAATCATCCCTTCCACTAGAGAAAACGATAAGGAAAGACCGAAAGCAAACCAAAACCAACCGAAAATGATATCAAAAATTGAATCAAAGTCTAGGAACAGGGCATGTGTCATGACACCTGTACAAACGCAAAGGACGACTCCTGAAAGCACGCTCCCTATCGTGCGATATATACCTAAATCTTGACGTAAAGCAGGACAAAGACCCTTGGAAGACTGTCAAAAGTCAGAGACAAGTTTTGCAGATCAAAAGAAGGTCTGAAGGATGGTCAAACAAGAATGGGTGGCGAAAGTAGTCATTCCATTACCCAGCGCAAATACAACACGGGTTCTGAGGCCTCCTCCAGAAGAATTCATTTCGGAGTCAATCGAACCACATGAAGGGAATGTAAGTTTGGAGGGAAAATTCGGTCCAAACACCTATAAGTTAATGGAGAAGTCAGGATACGATTTGAAAAGACCAGCTATGCTCGGAGAAGTGATCGAACCTCATCCTTACAGTCTTGCTCAAATTCACGGAACGACTCACAAACATGCTGGTCTGGGTTACAAGCCTCCACCACATGTGAAAATTTCCGTCCGTCGTAAAAAAGATGCTACATCAGCTCACCAAATCACTGCAGATGAAATCGAAAACAATAAAGAGGAAGACATAACAGAGTATGATGTAGCGACATCCTACCACGTAACAACCGAAGAAGTTCCAAATGAAGTCGAAGAAGTAGAGGCTGATCAAGCTCCGGAGGTACTAGAAGACGGGGGGCAATCAACTGTTGACGACTTGAAAGAGGTGAATCTCGGAACCACTGAAAATCCACGTCCAATATATGTTAGCACCCTACTAACCGAAGAAGAAGAAGAGCAGTACCTCAAATTATTGGCAGAATACAAAGACGTTTTCACTTGGAACTACACAGAGATGCCTGAGCTTAATCCAAAGATAGCTTTGCACCGTCTAGCGATCAAGAGGGGAGTCGGACCAAAGAAGCAGTCCCAACGGCGATTTAGGCTATAGCTAGTTCCTGAAATTGAGAAAGAAGTTAATAAACTCATCGACCCAGATTTCATTCGTGAAGTTAAATATCCAACGTGGATAGCCAACATTGTTCCAGTAAGGAAGAAGAATGGGCAGCTGCGAGTGTGCGTTGACTTTCGAGATGTCAACGAAGCATGTCCAAAGGATGACTTTCCCCTACCAGTTACGGAGCTCATGATAGATGCAACAACTGGGCATGAAGCTCTCTCCTTCATGGACTGCACGGCTGGATACAACCATATACACATGGCGCCTGAAGACCAAGATGCTACAGCATTCCGAACTCCGAAAGGGATCTTCTGCTACAAAGTCATGCCTTTTGGCCTAAAAAATGCGGGAGCCACATATCAGCGTGCGATGCAAAAGATTTTCAAGGACATGATGCATAAAACGGTAGAATGTTACGTCGATGATGTGGTGGTCAAGTCAAAAGCCAGGAGTGACCATGTCCAAGATCTTCGTACGGTCTTCGAAAGACTCCGAAAGTGCCAGCTCAAAATGAATCCACTCAAATGTGCGTTTGGCATCACATCGGGGAAATTCCTTGGCTTCATAGTCACACACAGGGGCATCGAAATAGACCAGACAAAAATCAAAGCTATTTAAGAAATGCCCGAACCAAAAAGCTTAAAAGAACTACACGGATTGCAAGGACGACTGGCTTACATACGAAGATTCATCTCCAACCTCGCAGGGCGTTGTCAACCATTCAGTCACCTCATGAAAAAAAGGATGCTCCATTCGTTTGGGATGACAAATGTCGCAAAGCTTTTGATAACATAAAGAAGTACTTGTCTACTGCACCAGTGCTTGGGGCACCGACTCCAGGAAAGCCACTGATACTTTACGTTGCCGCTCAAGAGAAATCGCTTGGGGCAATGTGTGCATAAGAAACCGATGAACGAAAAGAAAGACCCCTCTTTTACTTGAGCCAAACTTTGGTGGGAGCTGAACTCAATTACTCTCCAATCGAGAAGATATGTCTTGCATTGGTGTTCGCAGTACAGAAGTTGAGGCACTATATGCAAGCACATATAGTACACGTAGTTTCCAAAACTAATCCCATCAAATATATACTTTCAAGACCGGTCGACTAGCAAAGTGGGCTGTGCTTCTCAAGCAATATGATCTAGTGTTCGTACCTCCATGGCAGGCGAAGACATATTCTACATCGACGTGCTACCTCCATGGCAAAGACATATTCTACATCGATGTGCTACCTCCATGGCAGATGTTCTTCGACGGAGCTGCAAGTTGCGATGGAGCTGCAAGACACGATGGAGCTGGAGCTGGAGTTGTGTTTGTATCACCAGAGAATCATCTTCTCCCCTTTTCGTTCACACTCACTCAACTATGTTCAAACAACATGGCTGAATATCAAGCACTTCTCTTGGGACTTCAAATGGCCAGACAAATAAGTATCGACAAAATGGATATCTATGGAGACTCACAACTAGTAATCAATCAAGTACTTGGCGATTACGAAGTTAGGAAGGGCGACTTGATCCCTTATCATAGACATGCGACACAATTGCTTAACGAGTTTGACTCCATCAGTATAGGACATGTTCCGAGAAGTGCCAACAAGTTGGCTGATGCGCTTGCTAACCTCGCAGCCAATTTGGCACTGGGGGCAGAGGAGACCATGTCCATTCCAGTTTGCAATCGTTTGGTAGTCCCGCCGTTGGAGGAAAATGAAAAAAACATGGAGTCATCAAACGTGGTATATGCCTATGAAATCGAAAGAGAAGATTGGCGTCAACCTATCATCGACTTCTTGGATCATCAAAAGTTACCAGCCGATCCAAGAAACAAGATAGAAATCCGTCGATGTGCCCCAAGGTTTATCCACTACAAAGGGACATTATACAGAATCTCGTTCCTGGGGCAATGGTTAAGGTGCTTGAGTGAAGAAGAAGCAGTGGAAGTTATGCAAGAAGCTCATGCCGGCATTTGTGGTGCTCACCAGTCTGGTCCAAAACTTTATGATCGCGTCAAGAGGATGGGGTATTATTGGCCAACCGTTGTGCAAGACTGCATAGATTTTGCAAAGAAATGCAATGCATGTCAGTTCAACACAAATTTCATACATCAACCTCCGATTTGTCAGGTCGACTAGCAAAGTGGGCTGTGCTTCTCAAGCAATATGATCTAGTGTTCGTACCTCAGAAGGCAACAAAAGGGCAAGCCATAGCAGACTTCTTCGCTGACCACCCAATCCCTGCAGAATGGGAGTTTTCCATCGACCTTCCAGGCAAAGACATATTCTACATCGATGTGCTACCTCCATGGCAGATGTTCTTCGACGGAGCTGCAAGACGCGATGGAGCTGGAGCTGGAGTTGTGTTTGTATCACCAGAGAATCATCTTCTCCCCTTTTCGTTCACACTCACTCAACTATGTTCAAACAACATGGCTGAATATAAAGCACTTCTCTTGGGACTCAAATGGCCAGACAAATAAGTATCGACAAAATGGATATCTATGGAGACTGTTGGGTTTACAAAAAGGATCTCAAAGTGAGAACACAAAATATGGTGGAGTGCACTGAGTTGTTTCCCAGAAAACTAGTTTTTCATTGAACTTGTAAAGTGATACATATAGTGGGTCACACTAACTACTCATTAAACTAACTCTCACACACGCCACTGACTTACAACTTCTCCCTTAACCATCCCACTACTTCAACTTCTACTAAAACTACTTAAACAAATACTTCACATGCTTGTATATGCACATGCGTGCTCATACTACACGTGGACCTTAACACTCTAGTTTGGATTACTACTAACATTCACCCCCATAATCCAAACGTCTTCCAATAATTTTAACTTTCATGCCATGAACTTGACCATCATTTACTAGCTCCACATCCTCTGTTTCGGCCATCATCAATGCCGGCTCATCATCATCTCCTTTAATTAAATTAGCCTCCTCGTCACTTCTCTTCTTCTGACACTCGGATGCATAGTGACCATACTTGTCACAATTGAAGCAACGTATTTTTGACTTGTTGCGTCTTCCGCCTTGGCTTCTCTCACCCTCCCGGCGAGGTGCCATGGACCATTCTTGGCCTCCCCGGCCACACTTATCACAGACTTTTTCACTCACCATGTCTTCATCATTCTTCTTTATGCGAGACGTCCACTCCAATTTGGTTAAAAGGAGTTGCTCTCCATCGTTATCTTCTGCTGAACGTGTGCGTTCCTCATGCGCTTTCAGCCTACCTATTGCTTCATCTAGGGACATCGCATTGACATCACCAAATTGTTCAATAGTCGACACAATTGGTAGAAATCTCTTGCTCACTCCGCGCAAGAATTTCTTCACAACATGGACCTCCTCAATTTGTTGTCCAAGACCGCGAATCCGGTTGACAAGGCTTGACAACTTCATGGAGAACTCATCTAGTGAATCTGAATCCTTCATGCGAAGGATCTCAAACTCAGTTCTCAATGTCTGCACCTTTGCACTTTTGACACGTTCGGCACCAAGATGCATTGTCTTAAGTGTCTCCCACACTTCTTTTGCTAGTTGCTTCTCTGCAATAGCCAATAACACATCTTCGGGGACTCCTTGATAAATGGCCGCCATTGCCATCTTATCCCTCCGTTGATCCACCACCACGCCAGTGGGTGGTTCTACGGCTTCCCAAACGCCTTGAGCTTCCATGAAGACCTTCACCTTGATGGCCCATGAAGCGTAGTTGTCCCTCGACAACATCGGATATGTTAGCGAAACTGATCCTTCCCAGATTAGTGCCCTCTCCACCATGGGCACATGAGTTAACTGGTTACGTGCACCTGCAGCTCCGGCCATTGATCTTGTGTAAACTAGCTCTTGATACCAAATGTTGGGTTTACAAAAAGGATCTCAAAGTGAGAACACAAAATATGGTGGAGTGCACTGAGTTGTTTCCCAGAAAACTAGTTTTTCATTGAACTTGTAAAGTGATACATAAAGTGGGTCACACTAACTACTCATTAAACTAACTCTCACACACGCCACTGACTTACAACTTCTCCTTTAACCGTCCCACTACTTCAACTTCTACTAAAACTACTTAAACAAATACTTCACATGCTTGTATATGCACATGCGTGCTCATACTACACTTGGACCCTAACACTCTAGTTTGGATTACTACTAACAGAGACTCACAACTAGTAATCAATCAAGTACTTGGCGATTACGAAGTTAGGAAGGGCGACTTGATCCCTTATCATAGACATGCGACACAATTTCTTAACGAGTTTGACTCCATCAGTATAGGACATGTTCCGAGAAGTGCCAACAAGTTGGCTGACGCGCTTGCTAACCTCGCAGCCAATTTGGCACTGGGGGCAGAGGAGACCATGTCCATTCCAGTTTGCAATCGTTGGGTAGTCCCGCCGTTGGAGGAAAACGAAAAAACATGGAGTCATCAAACGTGGTATATGCCTATGAAATCGAAAGAGAAGATTGGCGTCAACCTATCATCGACTTCTTGGATCATCAAAAGTTACCAGCCGATCCAAGACACAAGATAGAAATCTGTCGACGTGGCCCAAGGTTTATCCGCTACAAAGGGACATTATACAGACTCTCGTTCATGGGGCAATGGTTAATGTGCTTGAGCGAAGAAGAAGTAGTGGAAGTTATGCAAGAAGCTCATGCCGGCATTTGTGGTGCTCACCAGTCTGGTCTGAAACTTTATGATCGCGTCAAGGGGATGTGGTATTATTGGCCAACCGTTGTGCAAGACTGCATAGATTTTGCAAAGAAATGCAATGCATGTCAGTTCAACACAAATTTCATACATCAACCTCCAGAACCTCTACATCCGATAGTTGCATCATGGCCTTTCGAAGCATGGGGACTCGACGTAGTAGGACCAATTAATCCTAAGGCATCCAACGGGCACACGTATATTCTTGCTGCAACCGACTACTTCTCCAAGTGGGCAGAGGCCGTGACGCTACGTGAGGTAAAGAAGGAAAACGTGGTTGCCTTCATAAAAAAGCATATCATCTACCGGCATGGTGTTCCACAGAGAATTGTAACCAATAATGGAAAGTCATTCTCCAACAAACTCATGACAAGCCTCTGCGAAAAGTTCAAATTCAAGCAGTACAAGTCGTCGATGTACAACGCTCCTGCAAATGGACTGGCTGAAGCATTTAACAAGACTTTGTGCAATTTGCTGAAAAAGGTGGTTGGGAAGTCAAAATGTGATTGGCACGAAAAGATCGGTGAAGCATTGTGCGCGTATCGAACAATATACAAGACACCGACCCAAGCAACCCCGTATGCACTAGTATATGGAGTGGAAGCAGTATTACCACTTGAACTTCAAATTCCATCCATGCGCATAGCCATCCAAGAAGGACTTAGCAGTGACGAAAACGACATGCTGCGCTTAGCGGAGTTGGAGGCCCTCAATGAGAAGAGATTGCAAGCACAACAGAGCTTACAATGCTACCAGGCAAGACTTTCACGTGCATTCATGATGAGCCGTATTTATACGACTCATCGAGTCGTTAATTCCCACCATTTCATTCACTTTATTATGCGAACATTTACTTTTTAGTGTTGTTTCGTATTTCAGGTGATTTGGAAGCTCTAGGAGGAAACACGCTTAAAAGACGGCATTTTCATGCCAGAAACATCGCAGTGGAAGAATGGAGCCAAAGGAGGGTCGTGAACAGTACTCCTGCGTGAATAGTAATTCCGGCGTGAATAGTGATTTCAGGGCCGTGAACAGTAACTTCGGAAAAAGAAAGTCCAAGCCCTAAATCCAGCAGCCGGCCCATTCTACATTGTGATATTAGGGCAACATTCAAATGCTAGGGTTTCGGAAGGTTCCAAGAAGATCAAAGGGTTTCCAAGAAGATCAAAGGGTTTCTCAAACCCTATATAAGGAGGAGTCCACAAGCATCTCATCATCCCTCATTCTACAATTCAGCCGTGTGCTACTCTCCTCACAATCTAGCCGTGCCTCCTTGCTCAGCCACAATTCCGCCGCTTCTCAGCCTTGCACGGCCGCTCATCAGCCCTACACGGCCAGCCCTTGCTTGCCTCGGTTTTGTGAAGTATTTCATCCCCTTTTATTATTTGCATTGTTTCATTATGATCATGTGTAACGAAACCTTCTATTCGGGTTAGGGTTAATATATTGTGACTATGTTTTTGAGACTTGGATCTTTAATGCTATATTCTATGTTTTACTAATTCTCGTACATGAATTCCATGAAATATTGTTAGACTGGACGTATACTTTGTCGTGAAATCTAGTTGCGCATATTTCTACATTAATCATCTATCTAATACTTTGTCGTTTAGATAGATAGTACGACTAGGGCAATTAACACCTTTGTCGGGTTAATTAAATCTAGGGGAATTAGGTCGTGGCGTAACACCTTTGTCGGGTTACTTGGGAAATCACCTTTGTCGGGACAACCACACGTAAAACACGAATTGAATATTTAGAAGTCTATGATAAAACAAGTCACAATCAAACCCTAATCTGAATACTTCTCTCTGATATTTACAACCTTGCAATTTTCGATTATTTCACTAATCGTTACTCTCATTCTAGTTTCTTGTTTTTCTCCATTACAGAACAAAGTAGTAGCTATCTAGCTCCCTTGGGTTCGACCCTTGTTTGCCATTGTGCTAACCCACAGTTCAGGACAAGGAAATTATAAATTGTTTTTGCACAGGTACGACGACAGCCTGTTCAAAATGGCGCCGTTGCTGGGGAGCTAAGCACGGTGAAACTTTTGTTCTTCTTTTATTTTTCGTTTATTTTTCTTCTTGCTATTTCGAAATTTGTTACTCGGTGAATTCATATTCAACTGTTCGAGATTTTGTTTTCCATTCTATTCGATTTCCATTTTCTAGCTCTCAGAGGGTTCTGTCACCAAGACTTACGAGTCTAAGGATTTTGGGTTTTAAGTGGGACCGCTGTGACCCCTCCAATCTCATGGGGACCCTTTGTTGCTAGTCTGTCTTTGTTATTTCGGTGTTCGCTATCTCGGTGTCTGTTACTCTCGTAACATGTCTCACGCAGGTAGTAGTGTTGGTCACAACAGTCACAGCAGTCACAACAGTCACGTACACGAAGAAGTTAACCAGAATGTTCAAGTACAACATGGCGAAATCAGGGGGCTATCCCTGATCAGTTTCAACAGTTCCAACAACAACAACAACCTCAAAACCAACAACAACCTCAAAACCAACAACAACCCCAACCACAGTACCCACAATACCCTCAGTACCCACCATATCAACAATATCCTCCACCACCATATCCACAGTACCCACAACCGCTCTACCCTCAGTATCCACAACCATATCCACCACTACAATACCTTCCACAACCACCACTACAACACCCACCACAAGCCCCACGTAGACAAGCAGTTGTGGATGATGAGGACGAATATGAAGGACCCACTATGGGCGAGCTCTCGGTTCCTAGCTTCAGAGACCAGTCATGGCCAATTTATGAAGGACCAGACATGGCAGCCATCACGGCCAGTACAGCGGTCATTCACAATCTGCCCAAGTTCTCAGGATCCAAAGGAGAGTCGGCCCAGTCTCACTTGACGCGTTTCCACGGGATATGCTTGAACCTCAGGCCACACGGAGTAGAGGTGGATGACTTCAAACTGAAGGCATTCTACTTCTCATGCAAGAAGTAGCTACAGATTGGTTCCTAGCTTTACCCTCAGGCAGTGTTCACACATGGGAACAGATGCAGAAGCACTTCATCAGCAAGTACTATCCGGCAGGGCGTGCAGCGCAAGTCCGGAGACAGTTGCAAGAGCTGAAGCAAGGCCCACACGAGACCATGTACGAGTACATGGAGAAATTTCTAGCCTTGGAGAAAAGTTGCTGCAATCTGGAGCTCCCGGAGAAATTAGTCGTAGAATATATGCTGGATGGACTTCGCAAGATGGACAGGAAGTTACTAGAGGCCTCAGCTGGAGGCCAACTCATGAACATGACGCCAGCCAGAGTGAAGCAGAAGATCATATCAGTGGCAGAGGGTGAGCAATTTCAGGATGAGACCATGAAGGAGGACGAGTATGCCCGAACAAAGAATGTGTCAACAGTTGAGCCTTCTATCAGTGCTGTATTCGCCGAACTCAAGGAGATGAGAGAGCTGATGAAGCATGTAGTCCGAAGGACACCAGTCCAGGCCAAGCCATGTGAATTCTGTACATCCACAGAACACAAGACGGACGAGTGCCCTACCTTACAGACAGACGTCCAAGCTGATGTGAACGCAGTGGGCAATTATCAGAGTTATGGCAACCAACCAGGCCCAGTCAAGCAGTATGGCGCAGCAGCACCTAATCAAGGCGCCTGGAGGAACAACTATCAGCAAAATCAGACTCAGCAAGCACGACCGAATGTGCCTCAGCAGAATCAGCAGACTCAGCAGCCGTACAGACATCCTAACAGTCAGTACCAGCAGAATGCACCGGGGCAGTACCAGCAGAAAGGGCCGAACACTTATCAGGCAGGTCCGAGCAACCAAGGCCCCAACAAGTCGCTAGAGGACATAGTGAGAGATCTGGCAGCTAGCACCCAGCGGACAGATACTACCCTGAACCAGTACATGGCCAAAACCGACGGAGCGCTAGCTGACATTCAGAGGCAATTAGGGCAGATGTCCACAACTCTCTCCAGGCTTGACGACAGCACAGGACAACTCCCCTCACAGACAGTTCAGAATCCGAAGGGGAACGTCAGCCAAGTAGAAGTAGTAGCTGTGGATGCAGCATTCGAGGAGACCACCGAACCAACAAAGGAAGAACCGGCCCTTACAGCCAAGGACGCCGACATTCACGGTTTCTCTTATGCTATGCAGGTAGTTGCTCCAGAAAGCCAGATGACTGAGAAAGCTGAACCAGAGCTGAGAATGGTGGTCAAGCCTACACAGAACGACCAAATAATGATGCACTCACCCACTGCGAGCCAGGAGACACCTTCAGGAAAGAGTAAGGACACAGGGGCCTTCACGGTTACCTGTGGTATCGGTAAGACCCAAATACCTCACTGTTTAATAGATTTGGGTGCCGCTATCAATGTTATTCCTTACTCGTTATATTGCTCGCTTGATCTTGGACCATTGAAGCCGCCCAGGCTGTCTATTGAATTAGGGGATAGGTCCTGTGTTCGCCCCACTGGTTTACTTGAAGATCTAACCCTCCGTGTAGGAGATCTTGCTGTGCCTGCAGATTTCTATGTCTTGCAGATGGAGGAATCCAGGAAAGGCGAACCACCAGGGCTCATTTTAGGACGTCCATTCCTCCACACCACCCAGACCCAGATTGACATGGGCATAGGCTTATTGTCACTATCATTCGGTGGAAAGGAAGCTGACTTCTACGTCTATGAGGATGCGAACCGCCCATACACAAGGAAACCGCCAGACATTGTGCACACATCAGAGTATGACACCCTAGTTCCAGACCCACCAGAGCAGGCTATACAGACTACCAGGCCAGCAGCTATGGCCAAGACATCCTCACCTTCTCGGGGATATGTGAAGAAGAAACTGCCTGATCATTGGAGAGCAGGACCGAGTGAACAGCAATTTGAGCACGTTGGGCGAATTGAAGGAGTTGCTGAGAAGAAGTATGACCTCACACGCCCATGGGATCCTAACTTGTGATCCCTAAAGAGGTACTGTCGAGCCAACGACGTAAAACAAAGGCGCTCGCAGGGAGGCAGCCCTGCACGGTTTACACTGCATTTTATTTAGTTACCATGTTTATTTATGAGTCTTATTTGTCACATTGTACCTTGGAAAGGATTTGGTTTCATTTTGTAGGGATTGGACTTAGTCGGCCAGAAAATTCACTTGCGAGCTACGCATTTTGCACTCTACGCTACGCATTTTAGCACCAGACGAGTCCGGGTCGCGTCCCATTGAGACCGGACTTGGCCCGAGTTCAGCCGACCACGTCTACACCCCAGGGGAGTCTTGCTCTACCCTTCTCCTTTCCTTATCTATTTATTGCATGCATTTGTGTCTAGATTTGAGTCGTGCCGTGAGGACACGGCTCATTTCAAAAGTGTGGGGTGGGAAAGTCAGTTATGAGTCAGTTATCGAGTCAGCATGCCCACCACACAGAGTCAGCACATTTCGAGTCATTTTTAAATTTTTTTTGTACATGATTACTTCACTATTTCCTAGACGTGCAGTATTGGATCATGATTAGGTGAAATAGATAAAGCCGATTACATGCATGTCTTTGGTGAAACTTGATTTGTGCGACTAACATGTGATCTTTAAATCATTGCGTGCCTTTGTTAGTTGAGATAAACAGGGATGTGGAGTTGATAGCAATGCCCTAGAGAGACTTGACAGATCATTCAGAGACCGGACTCAGGATATATGGTTATGTGGAGCTCGTGGAGGCTAGCACTTCGAGGCAACATAGTACGAGTCTGCTCCGCCACTGCGGTACCTTTGCGGTTGGTCGGGACGGGAATACTTCACACCGTCCAAGCTCTAGTCCAAGTAGCCGAGAAAATAGGCAAGCGACCCTTGACTTGACCCGTGTCGAAAGGACGAGGATGAGTAAGAGCAGGAAGGTTTCTAATCCGAGTAACCGGGAAAATAGACGAGCGACCCTCGGCTTGACTCGCGTCAAAAGGAGAAGGAACCACGGTTCGAGCAAATCACAATCCGCACTACAAAGCAACAAATCCACAAACCATCGTGATAGTCCACACGTCTCATGTGACAGCATCATTGAAATCCCAAATCAGATGACACTATAGCTGGCCGAATAACACTCAACACTTTGAAGCTCGAATCAATCACGTGCAAGAAAAAGCGGCAAAGCATAACCATATAGCAGCGAGTTCGAGTCCGAGAATGAGGGTTCATGGGTCTAAACAGGGCTATCTCCAGATACATCCGAATTGATTTGCATCTCGACTTCAAAGGTAATACGTATCTTTAGCCCTTGTTTTCGCACAATGATATTAGTAGCAAGCATGCATAACAGGTAGGATCTATAGTAGCCAAGTCATGTCCATGTAGCTCGTCTAGGATGACCGAAGCATTGTGATGTTTACATTAGTCGTTCCTCTTATGACCTTGTTCTTGTTCGGGACGAACAAGTTTAAGTGTGGGGTGGTTTGATGAGCCGTATTTATACGACTCATCGAGTCGTTAATTCCCACCATTTCATTCACTTTATTATGCGAACAGTTACTTTTTAGTGTTGTTTCGTATTTCAGGTGATTTGGAAGCTCTAGGAGGAAACACGCTTAAAAGACGGCATTTTCATGCCAGAAACATCGCAGTGGAAGAACGGAGCCAAAGGAGGGTCGTGAACAGTACTCCGGCGTGAATAGTAATTCCGGCGTGAATAGTGATTTCAGGGCCGTGAACAGTAACTTCGGAAAAAGAAAGTCCAAGCCCTAAATCCAGCAGCCGGCCCATTCTACATTGTGATATTAGGGCAACATTCAAATGCTAGGGTTTCGGAAGGTTCCAAGAAGATCAAAGGGTTTCTCAAACCCTATATAAGGAGGAGTCCACAAGCATCTCATCATCCCTCATTCTACAATTCAGCCGTGTGCTACTCTCCTCACAATCCAGCCGTGCCTTCTTGCTCAGCCACAATTCCGCCGCTTCTCAGCCTTGCACGGCCGCTCATCAGCCCTACACGGCCAGCCCTTGCTTGCCTCGGTTTTGTGAAGTATTTCATCCCCTTTTATTATTTGCATTGTTTCATTATGATCATGTGTAACTAAACCTTCTATTCGGGTTAGGGTTAATATATTGTGACTATGTTTTTGAGACTTGGATCTTTAATGCTATATTCTATGTTTTACTAATTCTCGTACATGAATTCCATGAAATATTGTTAGACTGGACATATACTTTGTCGTGAAATCTAGTTGCGCATATTTCTACATTAATCATCTATCTAATACTTTGTCGTTTAGATAGATAGTACGACTAGGGCAATTAACACCTTTGTCGGGTTAATTAAATCTAAGGGAATTAGGTCGTGGCGTAACACCTTTGTCGGGTTACTTGGGAAATCACCTTTGTCGGGACAACCACACGTAAAACACGAATTGAATATTTAGAAGTCTATGATAAAACAAGTCACAATCAAACCCTAATCTGAATACTTCTCTCTGATATTTACAACCTTGCAATTTTTGATTATTTCACTAACCGTTACTCTCATTCTAGTTTCTTGTTTTTCTCCATTACAGAACAAAGTAGTAGCTATCTAGCTCCCTTGGGTTCGACCCTTGCTTGCCATTGTGCTAACCCACAGTTCAGGACAAGGAAATTATAAATTGTTTTTGCACAGGTACGACGACAGCCTGTTCAATTCAATAAGAAGGTGTGTCCTCGCTCCTTTCAAAAAGGAGACTTGGTTCTAGCGATAAGAAGGCCAATCATCACCTCGCACAAGACGGGAAGAAAGTTTAAAGAGAAGTGGGACGGTCCCTACGTGGTGCAAGAAGCTTACACGAATGGGGTGTTAGGTTAATCCAAAGTTTATGCATGCATGTGCATGCAAGGTTAGTTTATGTGTTGATGAATTAGTTACTTTGATTGTGTGGATGTACAGATGGGCAACAGTTAGAAGATGTGGATGTGGGCAACGGTTGGATTAGGGCCAGTCTATGGCAGGTTGTGGGCAGTTAAGAGTGGTTTAGTGTGTGGGGTAGTTATCTTAGTTTAGCTTAAATATGTATTTTGATTTTAATATGAATGAGAAAAGAAGAACGGGTGCCTTTCATCCAAAACAGAGTTGTTGTTTCTTCTCTCCATTTTACAGTAGCTTTTGTGAATGTTTCTTGTGTGAAGATACTTGGGTGAAATCCAACATTTGGTATCAAGAGCTGGTTCACACAAGATCATGGCCGGAGCTGCAGGAGCGCGCAACCAGTTAACGAATGTGCCCGTGGCGGAGAGGGCACTACTCCGGGAAGGATCAGTTTCGTTAACATATCCGATGTTGTCGAAGGACAACTACGCTTCATGGGCCATCAAGGTGAAGGTCTTCATGGAAGCTCAAGGCGTTTGGGAAGCCGTAGACCCACCCACCGGCGTGGTGGTGGATCAACGGAGGGATACGATGGCAATGGCGGCCATTTATCAAGGAGTCCCTGAAGATGTGTTATTGGCTATTGCAGAGAAGCAAACGGCAAGAGAAGTGTGGGAGACACTTAAGACGATGCATCTTGGTGCTGAACGTGTCAAAAGTGCAAAGGTGCAGACATTGAGAACTGAGTTTGATATCCTTCGCATGAAAGATTCAGATTCACTAGATGAGTTCGCCATGAAGTTGTCAAGCCTTGTCAACCGGATTCGTGGCCTTGGACAACAGATTGAGGAGGTCCATGTTGTGAAGAAATTATTGCGCGGAGTGAGCAAGAGATTTCTACCAATTGTGTCAACCATTGAAAAATTTGGTGATGTCAATGCGATGCCCCTAGATGAAGCAATAGGTGGGCTGAAAGCGCATGAGGAACGTACACGTTCATCGGAAGATAACGAAGGAGAGCAACTCCTTTTAACCCAATCGGAGTGGACGTCTCGCATGAAGAAGCATGATGAAGACATGGTGAGTGAAAAAGTCTGTAGTAAGTGTGGCCGGGGAGGCCAAGAAGGGTCCATGGCACCTCGCCGGGAGGGTGAGAGCAGCCAAGGCGGAAGACGCAACAAGTCAAAAATACGTTGCTTCAATTGTGACAAGTATGGTCACTATGCATCCGAGTGTCAGAAGAAGAGAAGTGATGAGGAGGCTGACGAGGAGGCTAATTTAATTAAGGGATATGATGATGAGCCGGCATTGATGATGGCCGAAACAGAGGGTGTGGAACTAGTAAATGATGGTCAAGTTCATGGCATAAAAGTTAAAATTATGTGAAGAAGTTTGGATTAAGGGGGAGAATGTTAGGTTAATCCAAAGTTTATGCATGCATGTCCATGCAAGGTTAGTTTATGTGTTGATGAATTAGTTACTTTGATTGTGTGGATGTGCAGATGGGCAACGGTTAGAAGATGTGGCTGTGGGCAACGGTTGGATTAGGGCCAGTTTATGGCAGGTTGTGGGCAGTTAAGAGTGGTTTAGTGTGTGGGGCAGTTATCTTAGTTTAGCTTAAATATGTATTTTGTTTTTAATATGAATGAGAAAAGAAGAACGGGTGCCTTTCATCCAAAACAGAGTTGTTGTTTCTTCTCTCCATTTTACAGTAGCTTTTGTGAATGTTTCTTGTGTGAAGATACTTGGTGAAATCCAACATGGGGCATACAAGATCGTGGATCAAGAAGGATTACGCGTCGGACCAATCAATGGAAAGTTCTTAAAACGCTACTACTCCTAAAGCTACAGATCGACACTCCTAGCCCGCAAGAGTATAAACTGTGAACGGCTAAAATAAAATAACAAGAGAGAAAAAAATAATACAAAAAAAATAAAGTAGTCTGACGGTTCTAATGCATAGCTGCCTGGATGGCTTTCGTGCATTGATCCAACTCACGCTTCACCTGCACCAAGTCATCAGAGCTTGCTCGAAAAGTTCTCAACTCATCTAACTTCTGTGGAAGTGCACCAACGTTCGACTCGGCCGCAGCAATTACTTCCACTTGTCGGCTTTGCTGGTGTCTTATGCTCTTTGCCTCATCATGCAAAGCTCGTAATTTGGCTTCAGCTCCCTCTATTGCCTGCGCCACTACTTCTCCAATAATCTTCAAACAATTGGGACCCCACCGCACAATGCCCTTGGCGATCCTTCGACCAAGCAAAGGGAGTCGAGTATCTTCCGACTCCTTTTCCTTCAAAAGACTCTTCAGGAGGTAAGCAGGCCCACCGTGCACTACATCACGATTGGGCAATGTTAGCTCGGGCGGAAACATCTCCTTCATGGCACCAGAATTCAAGTCCGTATTCGGGCGCAACATCGACAGGTACACGCAAAATTTTTTCTTTACGTTGTCTTCCATAGCCTTTGAGTCAGGCGCGATGTTCAGAAATAGCTGACCATTCTCCTCTGAGTCCAAGAAGAGCACCATTGCGCCTGCCTTCTTTTGGTAGAGACTTGTATCGCAACGTGAGTTCGTCACAAAATGAAAGGACTATGTCGAAGAAATTAAGACAAATAAAGAATTCCCAGGAAATTGGTGGAGTCACAAACGGTCTCACTTAAAAAACCCATCTCCTTAGACTCGTAAGTCTTGGTGACAGAATCCTCAAAAGCTTATTTTCTTGACACAATGTACTCAAAGTGTGAAACTACCCCCGATGGATAGCAGTCTTACGCAAAGAAGGATAGCGGGTTGGTTTCTCAACAACAAGCAAAAGTAGCGTCAACAACAGCGCATCAACGTCAGAGCAGTAAAATCGGCAACTGTGGATAGAAGGGGGCCTAGTCATGAACAAGGAAAAGAAAATCAGTGAGACAAGATGTAGTCACGTTGCTCAATACAGTCGTACGAAAAAAACGTGAGATCACCTACGGTGATGAGGGTTTAGAAAAGCTCGCTCTAGACAAAGAACGACGGGAATTGGTCGTTAGAATTCAAAGCCTACAAAAAAAGTGAGTATGTCAAAAAGAACGAAGTTGTCGGAGGATGACTACACCGCCAAAGGCGAGAAAACATGGATACGAGGAATGTAGAGAGGTCTTTGTACCTGTTGTGGTCGCAAGCTTTCAGCTTTCAAAGAGGGCGGCAGAGGGCTAGGCTTTTAGAGGTGATCAGAGGAGTGAGGCTCTCGGTTTTGGGATGCCTTGAACTCTTGACTTGAGGCTCTATTTATAGAGGGGATTAGGGCTGGCCGATTCCTAAGGATTCTGCCCAAAAGTTGGTCCACATAGGCAGTTTCCTAAGGAATCCCCCAAAAGTCGGTCAAACCAAGTAGATTTAGGAAAGGTTTCCTAATCTCATCTAACCAACTTTGCTTTATCTTCAAGCTAACTTAGTTGGCAAGTCATTCTAGAAGATTCCAGAATCGCCACGCATGGAATTAGGAATTTTCCCAAAAATACTGTTCACGACCCGAAGTACTATTTATCCCGGAAACACTGTTCATGACCTGAAGTTACTGTTCATCCCAGAACTACTGTTCACGGCTCTGACATGTTTTTGGCAGCAACAGCCACCAATGCTTAGGCTTCTTCCAGATGGATCACCCACACCAGTAATTTCCAAACGCTCAGTATTATCTTTATCCTGGTTATGCAACGTTGGAAAGGATCAAATATGGCAATCCGTTTCATTTAGAAAGAGATAGCTGAAGAAGATTTGAAATTAGTTCTTTTCAGTTTCACATCGTAAAAAGGAAGGGATCAATAGAAGATAAAAAAAATTTCTCATTTGAAGTTCGAAAAGATGTCATTCGCCAAGTTGGAAAACAACAGATGACAAACACGAAGAAAAACTGAAGCCCTAACGATAAGTTGGATATTCACATAATCTCAAGTCAACCGTCAAGTTAGAGAACGACATGGTGACTCAAAAAAAAATCATTATGTGGAAGCTCTTACGACAAGTTCGACATTCACAAAACTCTCAAGTCAGTCACTCACGATCACGTCGCGCTGAGACACTCAAATTGTGTCGCACAACACGATCATGAGGGGTCAATTTGTAGGCACTAAAAGTTTAATGACCAAATCAAGATTATTAAAGTATAAATGGGCTGGCCCACAAGGGATATTTGGGTCAAAGCTACAAGTCCGGTCCATGAGTTAGACTCAACCCAAATCACGGGCCCAATCTCAAGCCCACTAGTGAACTCTATAAATAGAGCACTTCACTTCACAAAGAAATTCATTCTGAAGTTGGAGAATAAAGCAGAGAGAAGAGTGCTCTCAAAGGAAATGTGCTGCCTGCCCAAGCATCCCAACGCCGTCTGCTAGAGCATCCAACCGCAACGCAGGCACGTGAGACCAAGTCCCCGCGACCCTTACTTCGCTGTGTACGTGAGAACAAGTCATCAAGACCCTCGCTACGCAAGATACGTTGCGCTACGCCTTCATCCGCGCACCTCAAGCTGAGTAGACCGAAGCAAGCAATATAGTAGAATCAGAGGAGCATTTGAGATTACGAACACAACTTCTGCTTCAAGCATAAATCATTTGTAAAACATTATTTTGTATTTGATACGAAATATTGTGACCTACAAAGGGTATATTAGACCTTTGTTGCTTTTAAGAGTTGATGTGCACAAATGAAATATTTAATGAAGGCGAGTTATAGACCGTTGTAAAGGTTACTCAAATCTCAACGACTCTCTAAGTAATGCTAAAAAGCATATAAAGACGTTATGTAGGTCAAATCCAGAGTCGAAGTGGAAGGTTTAACGTAGAATGAACAAGAATTGATTGTAAGATCCGCGACCGCGTTTGAAATTATTTGACACAAGCGGACGTTAACTCACAAGAAGCACGATGTCGTAACTTTCAAGCAGTACACACTATGACGTCAGCAGGTGCGATTCACAAATCTAAAAATCTAATTTTTCGAAGGCCCAAATAAGTTTTATGAGTGGCGGCCGCCTCTATTCGCAGAATCAAATCATGCCTCAGCTCTTTAGAAAGCAAGGAGCAAAGACCAATGAGAGAGACGCATTCGAATCAACAATTACTTGACCACTCTTTATATATTTCTCTTTCAATATGATGTATTTTTACATGATGATGTCCAGCTTAACATCTATTTTAGTTTAGGGCGTTGAATCTTGTGACGCTATGCTTTGAGACTTGAGAGGTTAATGCATATTTCTTGACTTTTAATAGTTCATGTTCTTACATCGACGATTTAATTAGGTAGATTAAATGAAAATTTTGCCGTAAAGCTGTTGACATCTACTGTTTAATTAGTCATAAAGAGATAGATATTGACATCTAAGCAAAGTATTACATTTGTCAAAGTTTTTATGTTTAGGAGAATTAAAAATACGTTACCTTTGCCGAAGTGTATTGGTGGTTATATTATCTTTATCGAGATACTTTAGGTTAGTACTTTTGTCGGGGTAGCCCCATCAAATTATGATGTATGATTGTTATTGCGACGATTTGGTATATTTTCTTAAAAAATTGCTATATCTGTTAACGATTTGGTATTTAATGAAAATTTGTTATATTCAAAGCTATTCTAAATAATTTGTTTTTATGAATAATTTAACATACAACTAAATAATTAACATATTCCTAAACAATTTGCTATAGACGATGTTACATTGCAGTTCTTTAAGGGATTTAAACGTTATAAATATAAAGAGAGTTCACTTTTTTTCCTAAGAAAAATTGATAAGGACAATCGTAGACTCATGTCTTAAATATGTCATGATGAGAATCAAACCCTCGACTTTATAAATTTAATTAAATATTCACATCCCTAGACCACCATATTTTTAACTAGTTCACACTTCATCCTCGTCCTCCATCTTATATTCAAATATTTTATTTATAAATTCAATTAAAATTTATTGGCATTTTTATTTGGTACGTTCTCCTTGTCCTTTTGGGAAAAGATGGGAAGGAGAGAATGTATGGCATGTGGTCCCGCTACACATAATTAATTGTTCCCACTATCAGCCTTCATGCACGTGTTAGCGACGACTATCTCCGAATAACAACACATCACAACACTTGCCAAACCTTTTTTTTTATCTAAAATGTAAAAGAGTTTGTTATGTGTTACAACATCACTAATCATGGCATAAAAGTGGCACCCATATTAAATTTTAGTGGACATGAATACAGATTTGGTTTTATTTTATGTCAACTAATAATCAAACCCCCCATTACCACTGCCAACGTATTGGCCGATCCTTAGCTTAGACGGGTCAACCTCGATCTATTGGAGGGCAATTTTATGTATGACACGAACCTAAATAAGTTCATGAAAACTTCGAGAGAAAATTAAATACGAAAAATAGTTATACAATGAAAATGAAAATAGGAAAATTACTCAAAATTGAAGATTGAATTCCTTTTCAACTCTGAAATACTGTTGTCTTATCCATGATGCAATCTAAATGATGTTCAAATTAAGTTTGAACACTAATCCAACAGTAAACTGAACAGAATAACGCATGCACACACACAAAAATACCCAGTTCGGCAACAGCCTACTCTGGGAGCTTCGCACGCCCTAAAAGGTAGCAAATCTTAATTGAAAAGTATAGAGATACAGATGGTCTTAGTCTTACGATCTCCCGAGTGTAAACGCCTAGCCTCTATCACTTCTTCACTCAGATTTGCGATCTCAGCTCTCCCTCGATCCCTTGAGTTCGAGACTCCCTCCCGAACTTGCTCAAATTTCTCCCGAAGCTCGGACGCCTTCTCCCGAACGCGAACAGTAGCAATGTGTATGCAGCGAGTTGTTCCAGTACGAACAGCCTGATCAGCACACTGAACAAACTGCTTCTTCGTCGTTGAATTTCCAGGGAAATATCAGCCGGCCGTCGCTCCTCCTCCTCCTCTACTCAAGATCACTCGTGTTTTCTATTTCTCCAAAAGCGATACTGATCTTGACGCCCTAGTACTCTATTTATATGCTACGGAAGTTCCCAAATCAGTCCTAGATAATCTGTCAAATATTTTAGGAGATGTTCCTAAATATTTGCTGGATATCTTTTATCTAATCTTTAGCGATTTCTTCCACATCGAGGCAAGTCGAATATCCTTAACCGACCTCCAACTGATATGTAGATATTCTTTTAAATATCTGATCTTCTATTTTCTCGTTAGCCGACTCCAACCGATCAGATCTTTGATCTTTAGAAACTTTCAGATTATGAAACATTCGTGCCTTTGTTTCACGCTGTACTTGAGTTCCAATCTTCGATGGAACACATCTTGACCTTCGGCTTGAACCCTCTAAAGACTTTTTGCCAAAACCATGCCATATGTGGGAACATCAATCTCCCCCTTGGCATTTTTGGTAAAACCAGATCTTCTAGTTCTTATCTAACTTTTGAGATAATTGTAGCAGAACAAGTACGAGAAAAAAATTAATAGGTTCAGAGCCAAAGTTCAATACTTTATAGCATGGACCTTCACATAGAGGAGTCTTCATCGGAGTCACCGGCCTCTTCATCAGCAGCTTCATCCTCATCATCGCTGGGATATCTCAGTGCACGTACCAAGCGGTTGATCCGTTTCTTCTGCTCCTATTCCACCTCCAGGATGGTCTCCAGCTCCTTCGACATCCTTTCTCTTTCAGCACATGGCATCGACTCACCAGCATCAGCTCTTCTCATTGAAGATTTAGGGACATCTTTCCTCTTCAGCATGGGGTCCTTTAGATCATTTGTATGATGACCCTTGAATAGTTTGTGGTCCACAGTGAACTTTTGCGGGGCTTTTGAGAGACTGTCCTGGGATGTCTTCAGCTCTGGATTCTTGTAGGTGATGAGCTCATAGATGAGGGATGGAAATCCAATCTAATGTAGGGATCTGCAAAATGTGGCATGTTCAGCAATCTGCTTGACCATAAGTCTGCCAATGTTAAAATGCATTCTGTTCCCGATTTGGTATAGCAGTTATCCCAGATCCTTACTGACTGAGGATCCGTGCAACGTCAGCTTCCAGTTGATAATAGAAATGAAGAACATCATGGAGTAGAATGTGGTCAGATCTGCGACGGGGATGGTGTTGTCTCCCCAGAAGGGATAGGAACTAGCAGTAATGCAGCTGACAATCTTGTCAAAATCGGTTTCCTCCTCTTCCACAGGTGGGTCATCCAAAGAATAATATATGTTGATGAGCTCTTGATCAAGTTCAACCCTCTTCCATCGGACATAGACCACTCCATAGTCCTTATCTCCAACAATGCCAAACTGCTTTGGCAAATTTGCGATAGCTTCACGAACCAGCAGCTCGTTGAACGGCTTGCTTTTTGTCATTGTCCAAAATAGATTCATCTCTCTTAGCAAGTTCAAGACCTCCTTTCCCTTGTAGCGTTTTTCATCAATGATCCTTTCAGGAATGATTTTGCGCTTTTCGACGGTCTTCCACTTAGCAACATCATCCTTACTTGCAAACCATACACCACCTTTTGTGATGCCAGTCGGAATAGCACTTGAAACAGAAGATGGACTACCTCGCTTTCTCTTCTTGGAAGCACTGGCTCCCCTCCATCTGAGCTGCCTTCATCCAGTTTACTGGGAATCTTGGGTGAGGATACTTGAAACATCACTTTCTTCTTTGGTTTCTTCTTTTCTACTTTTTTGAGCTCTGACAAAGGAATTGAGTCATGTGCATCTTCATGTGGTTTGTCTGTTTTAGGCTCTGTCTGATCTGCCTCTTGCATCTCTACGTCTTGGTTTCTGGATGGTCCACTTCCTCGTAAACCTCTGGTTCAACACTAACTTGTTCACCCATTAGGTTTGCATCTGACATCTTGTCAGCAACCTCTTCTTCTTCAGCTACAACTTTCTCCAGTCTGACCGCGTTTCTGACTTCTTACCTTCCTGATCATCTGGTCCTTCCTTCTGTAACTCTTGGACCACTTCATCAATCTCCTTGTACAGATGTCAACAAGCTCATCATCCTTCTCAGATGGATCTGTTTCATTTGACCCATCACCCTCTAGCTATTTCTGCTTCTACTTAACAGATTTCTTTGGATCATCCTCAACACCAGTTGCTTTAACTTCTGCAGCTGCCTCGCCTGACTTCTCTACTGACCCTTCATCAGAGTCTTCTCTGAGTATCAACGTTCTCTTGCTTGTACTTTCCATAAACCTCTCGGTCTCAGAGTCTGACATAGCAATTTTCCTCCCCCTTACAGCACTAATTCATCCAGCATATTTCCTGGGAGTTTCGTTCCTGTGATACACAACTTTCATGCGGATCCCCTTCTTTTTTAGCACGAACCCAGTGGCATGCAGATTTGCATTCAACAGTTTCTTCATATCAGAAACACCAATCTCAGCCCTACCGACTTCACCTTCTTTCAAAACCCCAGGCACACTACTTTCAACTGCCTATGGTTCAACTACAGACGCACCACTACTTTGTCACTCTTATCAGCACCCTTTTCCTCCGCATTCATCACATTCATAGGCACAGTCACAGAAATCTAAGGTTGGGACTAGGGATTACCTCTTGTAGTGTTGGTTCAGGCATTGGCTGGACTTCCTCAGTTGATTTCTTGCTTGCTTCAGTTTGATCGGGGCTCACCTGTAAATTCTTTGAGGAGGCATCCTTCTATTTTGATAAAGCCACTGACAGAACCGCTCGTCGTCAAAGCGATTGTGCAAATAAATTTATAGTCCGCTACTTGCAACTATACTATTGGGTAGTACTTGGTAAGTAGGGGTCGAACCCAAGGGAACTAGGGGAATAATTGTTCTTCGGGGGGAATTACGCAGCGTGGGAACGTGTTTAAGGTCGGTTGGTTGGTTTTAAAGCTACCAGCTATTTTGATTGATTGATTGGTTGGTTGGTTGATTTTAATACTGGAAAGTAAATTACTATTTTAATGATTAAGAGAAATGTTCGGTTTCAGGGGACTTGTATTATATCCTGTTTATCATTGACCATTAGTGAATCATCTAAGTATTCAAATGGTGAATCGAGGCTAGTTACAGCTCAAGACTTGCAACACCGGTTTAAAGCAACTCCTGTTCTATTTCAGTCTAGCACCAATACCCTAAGGTATGCTAGCCTGGGTGCATCCACCTGTTCTCACAGTTACGCTCGACCAGATGGGATTTAGGATGAGTCGAACTCCTCAGATAGCTTTGCTTGTTACAGCTTCCACTACCTGAGTATGATCACGAATTCCGACAGAAGAGCTTTGCTTGTTACAGCATCCACTCAACCTTGGAAACTCTGACTATATATGGCACATAGAACAAGTTTTGAATACTAAGACTAAACACTAAGTTAATAGTCTTAAAACATTTATAATACAACTGCGCCCCTTAGACCGAACTACTAGTTTAGCTACTATTCATCGCGCTAAACATTATACTAAGGAACTTAAAGGCAACAGTTAAATAAATAAATACTAAGAGAAACTTACAACCGTTGAAGCGCCAAGGGAGCTTTCCTTTATTTCCAAAGCAAAATTATAACATTACAAATATTACAACTTCTAGAGAGAGAAGTGAATTTGAGAATTGGTGTGTGAAATGAGGAGGAGGAGGCCTCCTTATATAGCCATGGGAGGAGGAGGAGATGGCTACAAGTGTTGCATTTTGATTGGAGGAAGAAATCAAGGGAGGAGATGGCCATATGTGGAGGAAGGAGAGGAGGAGGAAGGTGGTGGTGACATGTGGAGGAGGGGCAAAAGCCGCCGGTCACCACCACCCCAAGCCACCGGTAGGCGGTGGCCAAGGAGGAGGAGCTCCTCCCTTGGCCACCTCCTTGAGTGGTGGCCGGTCATCCTTGCCCAATGTGTGAGTTTGTACAGTTTTGTGCAGTCTTTTCACAAAACTGTCAATGTGTTTCTTCTCCGGGCTGTCTTGACTCCAGTCCTGATTCTTCTGATTAATTTGTTCTGGTCAATTCAACGTCAGGATCCTTGATATTTCTTCAGTCGGCATATGATCTTGACCTTGGATTGACTCTTGTTATCTTTTCAGCTTAAAATCCTCTCCTTAGCGTGTTTTCACTTCAGTCTCTAAAATGCCCTGTGAAAATATATCGGGACCAACACGTAGACGTTAGATAGACAAACAGTCTAATTAAGGGGGTTTTACTGTGTTTCTGACTCGTATAACTTTGGTCCATCAGATTACCCCCCACTTTTAGTTGTTCGTCCCGAACAATGCTATTAAAGGGCGTAAGTTCTAATTTTGGCTTTGGAATATGAAAATTAGACTGTGGTACTCGATCTATCCTAATTCATGCATTGCTTACTTATTACCAAATTAAACTGCGTAAATAAATAGAAGAAACTTAATACTTGTACCTCCGTGCTGAGATGCAAATTATATTGGATGTCTCGGGAGATAGCCCTTTTTAGGCTCCTAGACTGCAACCTCGGGATCGTCTCTTACTATATGGTTTTCTGGTAGCTTTCTCTAGCACGTGATTCGATTCGGGTTTCAGTGAGTTGAGCCTTTTTGATTTTCTTCTTTGGCGAGGGACTGCTTTTTTGTTGTAGTGAATCGGCCTTTGGCCTTTGATTTGACTTTTTTGAGTGCTTCACTTTTGCTCGGTTAAAACCTTCACAATTTTGGGCCTTTGGCCTCTTTTGATTTGCTTCATTGAGCTTTTCGTCTTTTTGTGATTGCTAGTCCATTTTCTCGAGCCTTTTTGGGAGGTCCAATCATCGCCCGCAAGCCTATGGAAATACCTCCCCGCTCCTCTCGTCTTTGTCGTTTTGCGCGGGTCAAGATGAGGGTCGCTCATTTATTTTCTCGGCTATTTTGACTAGAGAGAGGACGGTCTGATTCCCGTCCTCGCCTTTGCATAGATGCTTCATGGCGGAGTTGACTTCAATTATTCACTGAAAACCCGAAGTGCAGCCTCCACTGACTTCGAAAACCATATAGTTTGATCTGATCCTTTGATTGCTTTCCAAGCCTCTCTAGGGCAGTTTATATCAACTCCACATCCCTAGTTATCTCAGCACAAAGGACAAATGGAAAGTTACATTCTAAGTTTTTAAACAGTTGAATTTTCACAAGGTTAATGCATGAATTATGATTTATCTTTTTCACATTCTTAAGTTCATATTTTCAAAAAGGTACTTATTAAAAAAGAAAAGACAGCTGCATGTTATTTATGTACACAGGTGGTTCTCACCCCCCACTTTTGAACGAAGGCGTGCCTTAGTTCAAAAGTCATGCAAGCTTAAAACTAAATACTGAATTTAAAAGACAGAAATTAAAGTGCGGAAAAGTAAGATAGTGTCGGGTTACCTCCCAACCAGTGCACTTGTTTAACGTCGTTGGCTCGACGATACCTCGTTTGTGGTTCATTGGTTTGGGTCCCATGGGTGGCTGAGGTCAAACTTCTTGATTCCACCGACTTTGATTCTTGCGGTGAGTCTTCCTGATTTTTTAGCAGATGACGGGTTTGGGTCCAGTTCTGATGGTATCTCCTTCCAACGTCTCTGAGAAGGCGAGGGACCTTTCACTATCAGCTTCTTGAATTGGGTGTTCTCCTGTTTAGGGCTGCCTTGTCCAGTCATGGCGAAAGCGTGCTCCATGTAGGAGTCATTCTGCTCGGGCCCTTTTCCCATTCTCCCTTGAGCTTCTTCTTGGATCGCATAGTTCGCGGTGACTTGCTCATTAATTAAGGGGAAAAGTCGGGAAGGCCTCATGAGGCTCGGTTCTGCCTCGTAATGTTGGTTCGTGAAGAACTGATCGTAGATAGTCTCAGCTGCCTGGGTAATGATAGTCGGGTATGGAATAGGCAGTTCGTTGGTGGTATTCTGGACTTCTACTTCGTTGCTTCCGGTGCTTTCCATGTCTGATTCCTCGGATGGTTCGGGAGTCTCTTCTGACGGCTCGGTGGTTTCTTCTTTGTCAGCCTCAGGGTCAGCTTCTTCTGTCTGCATTTCCTCGTCAGTGTGGGGAACTCGTCTTGTGGCAGCGGCTAGGCCAGTTATCAGGTACCACATGTCTGCAATGGTGAGGTTTGCGGCAGACCTTCTCATAGCTTCGTTGATTCTTCCTAGCTCTTCGGACCTCATCCCACGAAGAAATTTTTGGAGAAGAATTTTCTTCGTAAATCCATGGTGTGGGCAGCTTGAGATGATGGCATCGAATTTTATGTAGTATTCGTCCAAAGTCTCATCCCGGGATTGTTGAAGGTTCAGGATCTTCTCGCGGGTTTCTTGGCGTAAGGAAGGTGGGGAGAATTCTTTCAGGAACGGAACGCAGAGGTCTACGAAACGTTCTGCACTGCAAGCGGTGGATGTGTAGTACCATATCGTAGCGAAGTCGGTTTGAGAGAATTTAAAGCATCTCAGCTTAAATTCCTCTAACACTTCGTTTTCAGGTTTGATGTTGTGGCAGACTTGGTGGAAGTTTCGGCAGTGCTGTACAGGGTCTTCTCCCTCCGTTCCTCCGAACAGGGGCAGAAATCGCGTTGTCCATGCATGCGTGACAGGTAATGACATAGAGAGATGAACAGAAAAGAAAAAGGGGAGGGAAGAACAGTTATCCGATGACTAGTTCCCCGGCAACGGCGCCAATTTGACAGAACCGCTCGTCGTCAAAGCGATTGTGCAAATAAATTTATAGTCCGCTACTTGCAACTATACTATTGGGTAGTACTTGGTAAGTAGGGGTCGAACCCAAGGGAACTAGGGGAATAATTTTTCTTCGGGGGGAATTACGCAGCGTGGGAACGTGTTTAAGGTCGGTTGGTTGGTTTTAAAGCTACCAGCTATTTTGATTGATTGATTGGTTGGTTGGTTGATTTTAATACTGGAAAGTAAATTACTATTTTAATGATTAAGAGAAATGTTCGGTTTCAGGGGACTTGTATTATATCCTGTTTATCATTGACCATTAGTGAATCATCTAAGTATTCAAACGGTGAATCGAGGCTAGTTACAGCTCAAGACTTGCAACACCGGTTTAAAGCAAACTCCTGTTCTATTTCAGTCTAGCGCCAATACCCTAAGGTATGCTAGCCTGGGCGCATCCACCTGATCTCACAGTTACGCTCGACCAGATGGGATTTAGGATGAGTCGAACTCCTCAGATAGCTTTGCTTGTTACAGCTTCCACTACCTGAGTATGATCACGAATTCCCACAGAAGAGCTTTGCTTGTTACAGCATCCACTCAACCTTGGAAACTCTGACTATATATGGCACATAGAACAAGTTTTGAATACTAAGACTAAACACTAAGTTAATAGTCTTAGAACATTTATAATACAACTGCGCCCCTTAGACCGAACTACTAGTTTAGCTACTATTCATCGCGCTAAACATTATACTAAGGAAATTAAAGGCAACAGTTAAATAAATAAATACTAAGAGAAACTTACAACCGTTGAAGCGCCAAGGGAGCTTTCCTTTATTTCCAAAGCAAAATTATAACATTACAAATATTACAACTTCTAGAGAGAGAAGTGAATTTGAGAATTGGTGTGTGAAATGAGGAGGAGGAGGCCTCCTTATATAGCCATGGGAGGAGGAGGAGATGGCTACAAGTGTTGCATTTTGATTGGAGGAAGAAATCAAGGGAGGAGATGGCCATATGTGGAGGAAGGAGAGGAGGAGGAAGGTGGTGGTGACATGTGGAGGAGGGGCAAAAGTCGCCGGTCACCACCACCCCAAGCCGCCGGTAGGCGGTGGCCAAGGAGGAGGAGCTCCTCCCTTGGCCACCTCCCTGAGTGGTGGCCGGTCATCCTTGCCCAATGTGTGAGTTTGTACAGTTTTGTGCAGTCTTTTCACAAAACTGTCAATGTGTTTCTTCTCCGGGCTGTCTTGACTCCACTCCTGATTCTTCTGATTAATTTGTTCTGGTCAATTCAACGTCAGGATCCTTGATATTTCTTCAGTCGGCATATGATCTTGACCTTGGATTGACTCTTGTTATCTTTTCAGCTTAAAATCCTCTCCTTAGCGTGTTTTCACTTCAGTCTCTAAAATGCCCTGTGAAAATATATCAGGACTAACACGTAGACGTTAGATAGACAAACAGTCTAATTAAGGGGGTTTTACTGTGTTTCTGACTCGTATAACTTTGGTCCATCAGCCGCCTCCTTTCCCTTCTCTTCATCTCCGATCTTAGGGTTTATTGGGACTGCTGCTTCTGCCGCCTTTGAATCCATTACTTTTTTTGATGTCTCATTCTCCATTGGTTTCGACTTCTTCTCCTTCATCACCTTTGTGGTCTTGGCAATCTTTGGCTTCGCCGATGAAACTCTTGTAGAGACTCCCTTGGATGCAGCTTTGGTGACTTTCTTTGGTTCTAGAGAGGCCTCGACACCGTATTTGGCGTTCTTCCTTGTGTTCACCATTGCTGCCGATTTGATGTTACTATGAGAGAGCTTGAGACAATCTAGGGTTTCAGAATCGTCGGCGAAAGAGTGAGCAAGTGATGCATGATTTCAATTCTGAAAGATTTAGAACTCTTGAACTTCCCTAAAACTGACTTGCGTATCTTCCTTGAGATATCGGTGTAATCACCTCTTTCTTCTCAACGGCTCAAAAAACATCTACAAAATATTTTGAATATAATATCATCGTTTAGTCACGCACCATCTGTTCCAGCTTTCCTTTTTAATGGGACAGTCCAATTATTTTGCTGGAGTTCTGCTTTTGACTGACCACTGCCTGGAATAGTTAGTTGTTGACAACACATAGACCCAGAGAGGATCTAAGTGTCTCAAATTGAGTAGCATCAAGCGTCTTGGTGAATATACCAACGAGTTGCTTGTCTGTTGTCACATGCTTCCGAGTAATGACCTTCTGTTCTACTAGCTCTCTGATGAAATGGTGTCTGATGTCTATGTGTTTCGTTTTGGAGTGCTGTACTGGGTTTTTGGATATGCTGATAGCACTCATGTTGTCACAATACAAAATCATCTCTTCCTATTCCGCTCCGTATTCATACAGTAGCATCTGCTTCATCCATAGCAACGGAGTGCAGCAACTCCCTACAAAAATATACTCTGCTTTGGCCGTAGAGAGAGAAATGCTATTTTTCTTTTTACTGAATCAGGAAACCAAATTTTTGCCTAAGAAGAAGCAACCTCCAAATTAGTGCGTTTCCTGCCCAGTCCGCGTCATAGTATCCAACTAGGAATGGGTTGGTGGCTTTGGTGTACCAGATGCCATATTCAGCTATTCCACAAATGTACTTGATGATTCTTTTTACCTGCAGCAAATGACTCTCTTTCGGATTTGTCTAGTATCTTGCACAAACTCCTACCGCATAAGCAATATCCAGTCTACTGGCTGTTAGATATATGAGACTCCCAATCATGCTCCTGTACAGCGTCTGGTCAACATTTGTTCCATCATCATCTTTAGTGATCTTCAAGTGCGTAGCAGCTGGGGTCCTCTTGTGACTTGCCTTTTCAAGATCAAACTTTTTGATCAAATTCCTTGCGTACTTACTTTTTGAGATAAAGATGCCATCATCCTTCTGTTTTACCCGGAGTCCAAGAAAGTAGTTCATCTCTCCAACCATGCTCATCTTGAACTCCTTTTGCATCCAGCTTCTGTGTACTAGACCCAAACACTATATCGTAAACATAGATTTGTGCAATAATAAAAACTGACCTTGTGTGCTTGACGAATAGAGTCTTATCTACTCCCCCTCGCACATAGCCATGGTCGACGAGGAACAGCGTGAGACGCTTGTATCAAGCTCTGGGCGCTTGCTTGAGTCCATACAAGGCCTTCTTCAGACGATACACCTGAGTCGGATGATGTGGGTCTTCAAATCCCTTGGGTTAAGCAACATATACTTCTTCGTTCAGAAAGCCATTCAGAAACGCACTCTTCACGTCCATCTGGAACAGTCGAAACTTTAGATGATAGGTAAGTGCAAGGAGCAGGCGGATGGCTTCAAGGCGTGCAACAGGGGTAAATGTTTCATCGAAGTCAATGCCCTCAATCTAAGTATATCCTTGTGCAACCAGTCTGGCCTTGTTTCTCGTGATGTTGCCCTTCTCATCAGATTTGTTCTTGGATATCCATTTAGTTCCAATGACATTAACATCTTCAGGTCGCGGAACCAAGTCCCACACATTATTCCTAGTAAACTCTTCTAGCTCTTCTTGCATCGCAATAACCCAGTACTCATCAAGCAACGCATCCTTGACTTTCTTTGGTTCTATGGTGGACAGAAATCACGAGCAGGCAGCCAACTATCGGTATTGATCTCCTTGCCTCGAGTCTTCATTCCTTCAGTCGGTTCACCAATAACCTCAGTAATTGAATGATTTTTGGCAATTTGTCTGGAGGGTTACAGTACTGCCGCAGTGTATTGCATTCCAGTGGGTGTGCTGGTGTCTTCTTTAGAGGAGGAGTCTGAGGTATTGTTGTCCTCAGCTGGCACTCCTCCTGGACCGTCATCTCCAGTGGTCTGAGATATAGGAGAGATTGCAGATGAGGTTCCACCACTAACTTCATCATCCTCTGGTACAGATCTCTCGATGGCTTCATCTTTCACCTTAACATTGATAGATTCCATGATAGTCCATGTACGTTTGTTGAACACCCGGTAGGCCCGACTGTTAGAAGAGTACCCGAGGAAGATCCCTTCGTCACTTTTTGGGTCGAGTTTCTGATGTACTCTCTATCATTCAGGATGAAGCACACACTGCCAAAAATGTGGAAGTATTTTACGGTTGGCTTCTTACCTTTCCATAATTTGTAGCATGTCATATATGTGCCATTGCGCACTGTAACTCGGTTGATGATGTGACATGTTGTATACATAGCTTCAGACCAGAACTTGAGAGGAACCTTCTTGGCGTGTAGCATAACTTGAGCCATCTCTTGGATAGTTCGATTCTTGCGTTCCACCACTATTTTCTGTTGTGGAGTGACTGGAGATTGATGGCGCGTATTTATACGATTCATCGAATCAGTTAAACCCACCAAATTAGACATTTGATGATACGAACAAGTGCTTGTTAATACCATTTTGTGTATACAGGCATTTTGGGGTCTAAAGAGGAAACACACTTAAAAAGGGAGATTTGTGACCAAAAAGCTCACCAAGCATTTCTGGCCGAGAAATCACAACCAGGGCCCGAGGAAATTTAGCCAGGTGATGGACCATATTTATATGATTCATCAAGACAGTTAAACCCACCAAATTAGACGCTTTGTCTTAACAACTTTTACTTGTTAGTTTCACTTTTGTTCTACAGGCTATTTCGAGGATTAGAGATGAAACGACCTAAAAAGGAGTTCTTAAAGCTAAAAATGGATTACAAGTCATTCCAGGCCATGACCAGATTCCGGCTTTACAACCTTCATGAACCCAACGTAGAATCACTCAAACATGTCCCAATGACTTGTTCCAAACCTCAACAAAGATCAAGAACTCAAGTGAATGCCAAGTCTTGCCACCCATGTGCAAGGCTTGTGCCTTGTCTTTTGATTGCAACCAAGAAGCAACCATGATGCAACCAAGGTCTAACCGGAGTTGAGGGGGAACCGATGGCTTTTTGGAGACAAATATCACAACCCACTCACTTCCTCCTCCACCTCATGGCCGGTGGCTTTGCTTAGGGGAGTGACACATAGGCGGCGGCTTTGGGAAAAGCCACCTAAGGCCGGCGGCTTTCCATGAGATGATGCCACCTATGGCCGGTGGCTTTGGCCCTCCTCTTCTCCCTTTGCTATGTGTTTGGCCCTCCTCTTCTCCCCTTGCCTATAAATACAACATCCCCTCTCCTTTGTTCAATGTCCCAAGTTGTAGTCTCAAGTCCCATAGTCCTAGTTTGAGTCCCATGTTCCATACTCTCTAGTCCTTGTAGAAAATCTCTCTAGATTTTAGGCACAATCCTTGTAAACACTTTACTTTGATATTGGAAGCTCCAAGTTTGTTCTTGAGTACTCTTGTTGGTTCTTGAAGTGCTCAAGCTTTTCCTTGTCTTTTACTTTCAAAAAACTTTACTTTTTGTCTTTCGAAAACCTTTACTTTTCAAGCACTTAGCTATGATATCCTCTTCCATGGATAATCGTAGCTAAACCCTTCATTCGGTTGAAGGGGTGTGCTTGTATCAAAACATGTTTTAGACCCTTCTCTTAGTGCCTCTATTGTGTTTAAACTTGTTCTATGTGCCATATATTAGGTTAGAACACTATTGGTTGAGTGGAGGCTCGAAAGAGCAAAGCTCTTCCATGGGGTTCGTGAACATACGTGGTTAAGTGGAGGCTCGAAAGAGCAAAGCTTTTCTGTAGAGTTCAACCTCTTTATAACACCACTTGGTTGATCGGAAATGATTGATCAGGTGGATGCACATAAGGCTAAGATACTTCGAAAAGAGGAATTAGCCTAAATAGAACAAGTGTTCTATGTCTTAAAAAGGACTAGACGGTGTGGCAAGTCGAGTGCTAGAAATAGCCTTGATACATTTTAAACATGTAGTATGATCATTAGAGGTCGATGATGAACAGATTTATGATACAAGGCCCCTAAAACTGAATTCTTTCCTTTAATTAAAACATCACCTGTCACTTTACTTTCAGTCTCATTATCAACTGCTTATTTTCAGTCATTTACTTTCAGTACTTTAATTTCCACACATTTACTTTCCAGCAATTTACTTTTTAGTAATTTACTTTCTGTCGCTTATTACAGACCCTTTCAATATCAGTCCATACCAAAAGTATGTTGATTAGTCGATATTGAATTCGACTGTTCCAGCAATTTACTTTTCAGTATTTACTTTCCGCACTTTACTTTCACTACAGACTTGTTCAACATCAATCCAACACAACTTTGGCGCACATCACGCTTGAGACACAGCGTGCGACAAACCAAAAGTGTGTTTGCGGTTGACATTGAACTCGACTGCTCCAGCACTTTACTTTTCAGTATTTACTTTCAGTCCTGTATTTACTTTCTTTACTCTCAGTCATTTACTTTTCTGTACTAAAATCACAACCAACCCACACTTGAAGAAGCAAATGTCCCAGCTAGCCACCTCAATGTCCGCGCTCACTAATGAACCTGGCAGACTTCCTTCACAAACCATCCAAAACCCAAAGGCGAATATTAGCATGATAAGGAGGTCAAACATGAAGGCGGCACTGGAAGAAGCAGCACGATCCACAACTTACAAACCTACGAACAAATACTTCACCCGTAGGCACCATCCTGATTGGAATGAAGAGGAAGACCGACCCATTGATGGCAGAACGTGGGTCACGCATGCTGACAATGGACGCTATGCGTTCACCGTTAGCATGACACCACCACCAATCACACACTTAAACCTACCAGCATCTGGCTGGGATGACAATGACGATTTAGACTCTGATGGTCCCAGATGGGATTCCCCAACTAACATCTATGCGTCGGAGTAAAGCATTTACCTAGAAAATCAGGAGCTAAATGGACCCGATCCAGCAAATCTTGAATCAGAGGAAGATGCCGAATCAACTGATTACAAAGGCAGCAATGAGCAGGCATACCCCGAATATTTTTTATACTCCATACAGATGGTCGCCTCCAAGGGCCATGCGACCCAAAAGAATGAGTAAAAAACAAAATCAGAGCCAAAGAATGAGCAGAATGGCCCGATAATGGAAAGATCCCTCACTACGGATCATGAGTCACAACCGGAAAAGGATAAGGACCCGGGGGCCTTCACGGTCACCTGTGGTATTGGTGAAGCCCAAATTCATCAGTGCTTAATTGATCTTGGGGCCGCCGTCAATGTCCTGCCTTATCCTTTATATTGCTCATTAGGGCTTGGTCCATTGAAGCCACCAAGGATATCCCTCGAGTTAGGGGACAAGTCGTGTGTCCAGCCGGTTGGAGTGTTTGAAGATCTAATACTCCGTGTGGGAGAGCTCGTCGTTGCTGCGGAGTTTTATGTAATACAAACGGGAGATACCAGAAAAGACGACCCTCCAACACTTATATTGGGACGACCATTCCTCTACGCTACCAAGGCAAGGATCGACATGGGCAAGGCCTTGTTATCACTCGCATTTGGTGGCAAAATTTCAGATTTCTACATCGATGATAATGATGGCCGTCCAGGTACAAGGAAACCGCTAGACATTGTGCATACCTCGAATCTCAGAACTCTGGTTTCTGACCTACCAAGAGAAACCGTAAGAATAGCTAGGCCAGCAGCTATGGTCAAAAGATCTTCACCAACTTGGGAGGATATGAAGGAAAAACCACCGGAACAATGGAGTCCTGACCCAAGCTCATCATCCCACAAGAACTCGGGGAAAGTCAAGGCAAGAATAAAGGTAGGCGCTGCGCAGAAATACGACCTGATCGCCCATGGGATCCAAACTTGTGATCCCCAATCGTCAAGCCAACGACGTTAAACAAAGGCACTGGTCGGGAGGTAACCCAGCATTTTTTCTTTTCAGTCATTTAATTTCAGTCATTTAGTTTTTACCTCGTCAGTCGCTCTCACCCATTTTGTGTATAGAAGGAATGACTACTTGTATAGGAATCAGCTTTGGGGAGCGCCGAGAGTTCAAGGCCCCAGCCGAACTCCCTCGATTATTCCACTCCGAGCCATGTCATTTGCTCGCATGTCCTCGACATGCAACGACACCGTAAAGGGAGTTCAGTTCTACCCTTTTCCTTATGTCATTTCCTTCTCTTGTAAATATTTGCTTGCAATCGGCTTTTGAACTAAGTCATGCCGAGAGGCACGCCTTCGTTCAAAAGTGTGGGGTGAGAACTGCCTTTGCACATAATTAGTTTAACATGCTTTCCTTTTCCTTTTCCCTTAATATTATCTTTTTGAAAATATGAACTTGAGAATGTGAAAAAGATAGATCTAAATTCAAGCATTTACCTTGTGAAATCTCAACTGTATAAAAACTTGAGGATGTAACTTCTTAATTGTCCCTTTGTGCTGAGATATACAGGGGATGTGGAGTTGATATAAAATGCCCTAGAGAGGCTTGGCAAGCACTCAAAGGATCGGATTTCACTATATGGTTTACGAAGTCAGTGGAGGCTGCACTTCGGGTTTCATTGGAAATTAGAGTCATCTCCGCCGGGCAGCGTTTATGCAAGAGGCTGGACGGGAATCAAACCGTCCTAACTCTAGTCCAAGTAGCCAAGAAAATAGATGAGCGACCCTCATCTTGACCCGCGCGAAACTGTGAGGATGAGAAAGAGCGGGTAGGTATTTCCATATGCTCTCGGGCAATGATTGGACCTCCCAAAAGGTTGAGAAAATGGACAAGCAAATCACAAAGGAGCAAAGCTCGAAGAAGCAAATCAAAGGCCAAAGGCCAAAATTGTGAAGGTTTTAACCGAAACAAAAGTGAAGAAACTCCAATTCAAAATCGAAGGCCAAAGACCAAATCACTTCAAAAGCTGTCCCTCATCAAAAGGAAATCAAAAAGCTCAGATCATTGAAACCCGAACCAAATCATGTGCTAGAGAAAGCTACAAGTTAACCATATAGTGCGAGTCGGTCCCGAGAATGCAGTCCAGGAGCCTGAAAAAAGCTATCTCCCGAATCATCTGAATTAATTTGCATCTCGGGTCGAAGGTACAAGTATCAAGTTTCTTCTAAGTATTTACACGGTTTAGTTTGGTAACAAGTAAGTATTGCATGAATAGGATAAATCTAGTCCCACATTCTCACTTTCCTATTTAGAGCTTATTACTTGGATTTTGTGTTTCTCTCTCGAATAGCATTGTTCGGGAGGAACAAGTATAAGTGTGGGGTGATCTGATGGACCATATTTATATGATTCATTAAGATAGTTAAACCCACCAAATTAGACACTTTGTCTTAACAACGTTTACTTGTTAGTTCCATTTTTGTTGTACAGGCTATTTCGAGGTTTAGAGAAGAAACGAGCTAAAAAAGGGGTTTCTTAAACCAAAAATGGATTACAAGTCAAGTCGAGGACCGAGGACCCCAGCCGGGTACCCAGGCCCAGTACCGAGAACCTCAGGTCCCTACCGAGAGGTGCCGGGAGTGCCGAGATCCAAGTCCCAAGTCCCGAGTGCCGAGTGCCGGGAGTGCCGGGAACCAAGTCCCAAGTCTCGAGTCCCGAGTGCCGAGAAGACCAGCTCCTCGCCGAGACCCACGTGCCGAGAGCGCCGAGCACCCATGCTGAGAGAGCCGAGCACCCATGCCGAGAGAGCCGAGCGCTCGTGCCGTGACCCACATCCGAGAGCGCCGAGACCCACATCCGAGAGCGCCGAGAGCCAAGTCCGAGAAAACCAGGACCGCGCCGAGAGCAGCGCCCGGGCCCGGTCGACCAAGGGCCCGAGGAAAACTTCAACCCAGGGCCATGACCATGCTCCGGGCAGAATCTGGCCAAACATCCTTCATGGATCAGTCTTAGAATCGTCTCAACATTCCAAATCCATGGTCCAACACCCAATCACTTCCGGCCAAAATTCCGGCAGCTCCGGGCAAGCTCCGGCCATGGTCCAATCAACTTCCGGTGATGCTCTAATCAAGCCAAATCCAACCACCACCTTGCTCCGGTCATTCTAGCCCAACTCCGGTCAAAATCCGGCGAAGTCCAACCAAACTACTTAATTCCCGATTGGCCTTACTATTTACTTCGGTTGCCCTTTGGGAAGGAACTAAGCCTCAAACTAAGTCCAATGACTTGTTCCGAGCCTCAACAAAGATCTAAAGACCAAGGGGGATGTCTCTTGGCTCACTCACACCTCAGCCGCCCATGTGCAAGGCAAGTGCACCCTTTGGTGTCTGACAGACCGCTCGTCGTTAAAGCGATTTGTACAAATAAATTTATAAAGTCCGCTACTCGCGACTACTGGGTAGAAGTGGTAAGTAGGGGTCGAACCCAAGGGAATTAGGGGGATACGTTGTTCTTTTACTAACAGGGACGTGTTTTAGGATGATTGAAATTTTAGCGCGAGTAATTAAACTACTGTTTTTGGTTTTTTTTGGGTTTTTTGTGCGGAAAAGTAAATACAGAAATTAAATACTGAAAGTAAAGAGATAAGGGTTAGAAGACTTACATTGGGTGATGCGTGATTGCGATTCCTCTGGTTGTTGAGCGGTTGATGGTTGTGGTTGATCGGGACAGTTATACTAGGAAAGTAAATACATGGGGTTTTTGTGATTGAAAGAAAGTATTCGGTTTCAGGTACTCTTGTATTATAACATGTATATAATAAACCGTTAGTAACTTTTCTAAGTATTCAAAGATGAATCGAGGCCCTTTCGTAGCGCAAGACTTGCAACATCGTTTAAAGCAACCCTTGTTCTACTTCAGACTAATTCCTCCTTTCGAAGTATCTTAGCCTTCTGTGCATCCACCTGATCTCACAGTTACGATTGACCAAGTGGTGTTTTAGATAAGTCGAACTCCTCAGATAAGCTTTGCCCTTTCGTAGCATCCACTTATCCGAGTATGTTCACGAACCCCACGGAAGAGTTTTGCCCTTTCGTAGCATCCACTCAACCTTGGAAATTCTGACTATAAATGGCACATAAAACAAGTTTTGAATACAAAGAAATGAAACTAAAAGATATTACAACATTATATAATACAAGAAAATACCTTCCACCGAATGAGGAGTTTAGCTACGAATATCCATAGAGGTGGATACCATAGCTAAATACTCGGGGGTTTTTGAAAACAGTAAGAGGGAAAGGGGTGGAATACTCAAGAACCAACAGGAGTATTCCCAATTTCCTACTGAATACTCAAGAACCAACAGGAGTATTCTCTATAGTATAATACTCAAGAACAAACAGGAGTATTATTTCATAAACCGAACAAACTTACAAAGTAACCAAACTTAGAGAGATAAGTGTTTTGTGTATGGATTGATTATACAAATGAGGAGGAGGGCACTTCTATTTATAGCCAAGAGGGGTGGAGATGGGTGGTGGAGATGGTGGCATGTGTTTCTCATCCAAGGGAGGAGGAGGAGGCAAGGAGGATGTGGTGGAGGAGACACCACATGGCACCACCTTGTGGACTCCAAAGAGCCGCCGGTTGGGGGGAAGAAAAGGGGGAGGTTTCTTTCCCTTGGCCACCTCTTGCCAAGGTCTTCAAGTCATCCAAGGAGGAGAAAGGGAGGAGGCCACCCATGACTCATCATCTCTCATCTAGCCGCCGGTCATGGAGGAGGAAATGGATGAGTTTTGACAGTTTTGTACAGTCTTTACAAAATTATCAATTCAATTCCTCTCCGGTCTGACTTTGATTGTTCCTCGGTTGGATTTAATTTGAGTAATCCTTGGTCAGAATCTTGAGATTTCTTCGTTCAGCGTCTGATATTGACCTTGGATTGACTCTTGTTATCTTTTCAGCGTAAAATCCTCTCCTTAGCGTGTTTTCACTTTTATCTCTCAATTGCCCTGTGGAAAAATTTCGGGACTAACACGTAGAAGTTAGATAGACAAACAGTCTAATTTGGTGGGTTTAACTGTATTTATGATGCATACAATTATGGTCCATCAGTGTCAAACAAGTCCAACCGAAGGCCAACCAAGCTCAACCGGACTTATGGGAGGACTAGAGGCGGTTGGAGGAGGAAATATCCTACTCCACTACCTCTCCTCCACCGCCACATTTGCTATAAAAGGAGGGCTTCCCCTCCTTGAATCAATGTCCCTTGTTACTTAGATAGAGAAGTTCTCTAAAATCCATCCCACAAATCCTTGTAAACACTTTACTTTGAATCAAAAGCTCTACCTTCTCTCTAGTTCTTGAGTGTGTTCTTGAGTGTTCTTGAGTTTGTTCTTCATTTACTTTGCCCAAAACCGAGAGCCTCTTTTACTTTCCTTTTCTTTATTTTGCTTTGATCTTGAGTACTCTTGTTGGTTCTTGAGTACTCTTGTTGTTCTTGAGTTTTTACTTTTCAAAACCATTTACTTTCATTGTCTTTATTTTTCTTTGATCTTGAGTACTCTTGTTGGTTCTTGAGTACTCTTGTTGTTCTTGAGTTTTTACTTTTCAAAACCATTTACTTTCCTTGTCTTTGTTTTCAAAACCATTTACTTTCCTTGTCTTTGCTTTCAAAACCCTTTAATTTTAGTGCACTTAGCTATGATATCCACTTCCATGGATACTCGTAGCTGAACCCTTCATTCGGTTGAAGGGGTGTGCTTGTATCATGCAAACGTTTTAGACCCTTTTCTTAACGCTTCTATTATGTTCAAACTTGTTCTATGTGCCATATATTAGGTTAGAACATACATGGTTGAGGGGAGGCTCGAAAGAGCAAAGCTCTTCCATGGGGTTCGTGAGCATACATGGTTAAGTGGAGGCTCGAAAGAGCAAAGCTTTTCCATGGAGTTCAACCTCTTTAAAACACCACTTGGTTGATCGGAAATGATTGATCAAGTGGATGCACATAAGCTAAAATACTTCGAAAGGATGAATTAGCCTATCTAGAACAAGTGTTCTATCTTGAAAAGGACTAGACGGTGTGGCAAGTCGAGTGCTAGAAATGGCCTTGATACATCTTTGAACACTTAGAACGATCATTAGAGGTCAATGATGAACGGACTATGATACAAGGCCCCTAAAACTGAATCCTTCTCTCAATCAAAACATCACTTGTCACTTTACTTTCTGTCCTATTATCAACTGCTTACTTTCAGTACCTTTACATTGCGCAACTAACTTTACTTTCAGTACCATTTACTTTCAGTATTTTACATTCTGCAACTAACTTTTACATTTCGCAACTAACTTTACATTCAGTACTTTACTTTACGCACTTACATTCAGTACTTTACTTTTATGCACTTTACTTTTACGCACTTTATTTTCAGCACTTTACATTTTAGCACTTTACTTTACGCAATTTACTTTCAGTCTTTACTTTTACGCACTTTACTTTACGCACTTTATTTTCAGTCTTTACATTTCCGTACGCTTACTACAGACTTGTTCAACATCAAGCCAACATATCTTTGGCACGCATTGCGCTTGAAATATAGCGTGCGGCCAGTGCCAAAAGTATGTTGCTTGGTTGATATTGAACTCGACTGTTCCAGCACTTTACTTTTCAGTATTTACTTTCAGTTCTGTATTTACTTTCCTTACTTTCAGTCATTTACTTTTCAGTACTAAAACCACAACCAACCCCAATTGCACTTAAATTTCTGTACAAAATTCCTCAAAGAACAACTATTCACTAATTCCCTTGGGTTCGACCCCTACTTACCGCTTTACTACCCAACAGTGAAGTCACGAGTAGCGGACTTATAAATTTATCTTTTGCATTTGCCTCGCGACAAGGCATCGGTCAGTCATGCTGCTTCTTCCAGCGCCTCCTTCATGTCTGACATCTTTACCATGCTAACATTTCCCTTTGGGTTTTGGATAGTTTGTGAAGGTAGTCGGCCAGGCTTATTAGCGAGTGCGGACACTGAGGTGGCGAACTGGGATATTTGTTTGGTCAAATCTGTAATTGATATCCTCCCACTATATTCACTTCCGCTGGTTCTTCTTCTATCAGTGTTGGGCATGCGTCAGTTTTATGGTCTGTAGAACCACAGAACTCGCAAGGTTTTACCGGAACTGGCTGTCTACGTATGATCTCGATCATCATCTCCTTTAACTATTTCATCTCTTCAGTCATGGAGTTTACTGATGTCTCGGCTTGTGCTACCTTTTTTTATCGAGAGAATTCATCTTGACGAGTAGTCTCTTCTCTAAATAGGGCATTTTCAGCAACGTTAGCGCTGAGATTCCTTATGCCACTTAATGATAGATTCATCATGGATCCTCCCGCTGAGGCATCCAAGAGCATTTTGTCTAAGGGTCTTAATCCATCAATGAGGTACTCGATGACGAGTTTCTCGGGCAGTCCAAGGGTACATCAGCTCCTTTCTAGGTGATTGACCTTTTCTAGGTAATCGTACATGGTTTCATTGGGACCTTGTTTGATTTCCTGTAGTTGCTTCCTTACTTGCATTGCTCTTCCAGCCGGGTAGTATTTGTCTAAGAATTTCTTCTGCATCTGAGCCCATGTTCTGATGCTTCCGGAAGGCAATGAAAGGAACCAGTCGCTTGCCGAGTCTATGAGGGAAAAATAGAACGCCTTTAACTTGAAGTCGTCCATATTCACTCGATTGGGCTTTAGATTCTGGCAAATGCCATATAGGCGTTGGAGGTGAGTTGTGGCAGATTCTCCTTGAGCTCCTGAGAATTTTGGCAGGCCGTGCGCCACTGATGCGTTGATGGTTATGTTTTCTAATTCAGGGCTCTCATAGATGCACCACGGCTGTGTCTCGAAATTAGGGGCATTTAACTCGCCCATAGTTGGTTCACGGTAGTAGTTGTCCCCGTAGTAGTCGTCGAAAGCGGGTTCTCTTCTTGGCATGTATCGAGGTTGAGGTTGTGGTCATGGGGGATGGATAGGAGGTTGTACTGGACCAGCTGCATTTCGGTCCTCGGGTAATTCTTGGTGTCTTCTGACTGCTTCCCTATCACGAGCTCTTCTGTTTCTGATGAGTTGTTCCGGATCGTCGACGAATGGAAACGGTACCTCATCATTTTGATCGTACAGGTTTATTTCTTCGTCATCCCGGTAGTTGATGGACCAAAGTTATACGAGTCAGAAACACAGTAAAACCCCCTTAATTAGACTGTTTGTCTATTTAACGTCTACGTGTTAGTCCCGATATATTTTCACAGGGCATTTTAGAGACTGAAGTGAAAACACGTTAAGGAGAGGATTTTAAGCTGAAAAGATAACAAGAGTCAATCCAAGGTCAAGATCATATGCCGACTGAAGAAATATCAAGGATCCTGACGTTGAATTGACCAGAACAAATTAATCAGAGGAATCAGGAGTGGAGTCAAGACAGACCGGGGAAGAAACACATTGACAGTTTTGTGAAAAGACTGCACAAAACTGTACAAACTCGCACATTGGGCAAGGATGACCGGCCACTTGAAGAAGTGGTGGCCAAGGGAGGAGCTCCTCCCCCTTGGGCCACCGCCTACCGGCGGCTCTTGGTGGTGGTGACCGGCGGCTTTTGGAGCTCCTCCACATGTCACCACCACCTTCCTCCTCCTCCACCACTCCTCTTCCTCCATGTGTGGCCATCTCCTCCATCCATTTTCTCCTCCAATCAAAATGCAACACTTACCACCCATCTCCACCACCCATCTCCTCCCCTTTGGGCTATAAAAGGAGGAGCTCCTCCTCCTCATTTCACACACCAAAATCTCAAATTCACTTCTCTCTCTAGAAGTTGTAATATTTGTAATGTTGTAATTTTGCTTTGGAAATAAAGGAAAGCTCCCTTGGCGCTTCAACGGTTGTAAGTTTCTCTTAGTATTTATTTATTTAACTGTTGTCTTTAATTTCCTTAGTATAATGTTTAGCGCGATGAATAGTAGCTAAACTAGTAGTTCGGTCTAAGGGGCGCACTTGTATTATAAATGTTTTAAGACTATTAAACTTAGTATCTAGTCTAAGTATTCAAAACTTATTCTATGTGCCATATATTAAGTCAGAACGTCCATGGTTGAGGGGACGCTTGGAATGGCAAAGCTCACCATGGGGGTTCGTAAACTTGTACGGATAAGTGGATGCTTGGAATGGCAAAGCTTATCTGAGAAGTTTGACTCATCCTAAACACCATTTGGTTGATCGGGAATGATTGATCAAATGGATGCACATAGGCTAATATAACCGGGAATGGAGTATTAGTCTAAATAGAATAAGTGTTCTACGTCCTTGGACTAGGCTAGACAGTGTACGCAAATCGAGTGCTTGGAATGGCCTTGATACACCGTTTGAATACTTAGGAGAGTCACTAAAGGTCAATGATAAACAGGATATAATACAAGTCCCCTGAAACCGAACATTTCTCTTAATCATTAAAATAGTAATTTACTTTCCAGTATTAAAATCAACCAACCAACCAATCAATCAATCAAAATAGCTGGTAGCTTAAAAACCAACCAACCGACCTTAAACACGCTCCCACGTGCGTGATTCCCCCGAAGAACAATTATTCCCCTAGTTCCCTTGGGTTCGACCCCTACTTACCAAGTACTACCCAGTAGTATAGTTGCGAGTAGCGGACTATTATAAATTTATTTGCACAATCGCTTTGACGACAAGCGGTTCTGTCAGTAGTCATGATGACTTTCTTCGCGAGACATGGTTGTTTTGAAGCGCGTAACGATTCAAAGAACTTTATCCGATGGCTGATTCCCCGGTAACGGCGCCAATTTTAATGGATGCACAGTCGTTATGTGCAAACGTCAAGAATAAATTTATAAGTCCGCTACTCGCGACTTAACTACTGGGTAGCAAGTGGTAAGTAGGGGTCGAACCCAAGGGAATCAGGGGAATAGATGTTCTTTGAGGGGGATGTCCAGCGAGAGAGCGTGTTTTAGGTCGGTTGGTTGGTTTAAAAGCTACCAGCTAAGTGATTGATTGATTGATTGGTTGGTTGGTTGGTTTTAATACTGGAAAGTAAATTACAGTTTATAATTAAAGAGAAATGTTCGGTTTCAGGGGCCTTGTATTATATCCTGTTTATCATTGACCTTTAGTGAATTATCTAAGTATTCAAAGATGAATCGAGGCCCTTTCGTAGCGCAAGACTTGCAACATCGTTTAAAGCAACACTTGTTCTAAGCAAAACTAATTCCTCCTTTCGAAGTATCTTAGCTGTAAGTGCATCCACTTGATCTCCCAGTTACGTTATTGACCAAGTGGTGTTTTAGATAAGTCGAACTCCTCGATAAGTTTTGCTTGTGACAGCTTCCACTTACCGAGTATGATCACGAATTTCCACGGCAGAGCTTTGCTTGTGACAGCTTCCACTCAACCTTGGAAACTCTGACTTGATATATGGCACATAGAACAAGTTTTGAATACTAAGACTAGACGCTAAGTTAATAGTCTTAAAACATTTTATAATACAAGTGCGCCCCTTCTACCGAACTACTAGTTTAGCTACTATTCATCGCGCTAAACATTAAAACTAAGGAAATAAATAGTTGAATAAATACTAGAAATAATACTTACAACCGTTGAAGCGCCAAGGGAGCTATCCTTTATTTCCAAAGCCAAACTTTACAAATACATAACTTAGAGAGAGAAGTGTTTTTTTACAAGTGAGGGATGATGAAAATGAGGGGAGGAGCTCCTCCTTATATAGCCATGGGAGGAGGAGGAGATGGAGGCAAGTGTTGCATGGTGATTGGAGGAGAAAATGAAGGGAGGAGATGGCCACACATGGAGGAAGGAGAGGAGGAGCAAGGAGGAGCCGCCATGTGGAGGAGGAGCAAAGCCGCCGGTTATGGTGGAGGAGAGCCGCCGGTAGCCGGTGGTGGAGGAGGAGGAGGGGTGGCTTTGGCCACCTCTTGCCCAAGTGGCCGGTCACTTTGCCCATGTATGAGTTTTGTACAGTTTTGTGCAGTCTTTTCACAAAACTGTCAATGTGTTTCTTCCCCGGGCTGTCTTGATTCCTCTCCTGATTCTTCTGATTAATTTGTTATGAGTGATTCAACGTCAGGATCCTTGATATTTCTTCAGTCGGCATATGATCTTGACCTTGGATTGACTCGTAACATCTTTTCTGCTCTAAAAGCTCCTCTTTAAAGTGTATTCTCTCTAAGCTCTGAATTACCCTGCAAAAATATATCTGAACTAACAAGCAAAAGTTAAATAGACAAAATGTCTGAATAAGGGGGTTATACTGTGTTTATGATTCGTATAATTTTGGTCCATCAGATCCAAGATTCCGGCCAGATTCCGGACATATTCCGGCGAACTCCGGCCAACCTCCAGTGATGCTCCGATCAAGCTCATATCCTCACCACCATGCTCCGGTCATTTCTTGCTCCGGCCACATTCCGGCGAAGTCCAACTAAATCCAAACTACTTATTTCCCGGTTGGCCTTACTATTCACTTCGGTTTGCTTTTGGAATCCGGTTGGGCTTCAACTAAAACCAAGTCGGTTGGTTCCTTCTCAACAAGCTAGTTGGCTTTGGATGACACCAACACAATTGGGCAATTCGTGGCTCATGGAAGAGATAAGAGCAAGAGGTGGCTTTGGCTTAAAATATCCCAAATGGTGTCATAAGAAGAGCCAATCAAATGCCTTTGCTTTTGGGATATTTCCAAACTCAAACTTAGCCTTCAAGTCTTCATTAGCCTATAAATAGAGGCCTTAAGCCTTAGAATTCGTGTGCCACAAACCTTAGAGAGTTGAGAGCTTATCTCTCTTCTCTTCATTTTCAATGCAAACACACTTTGTTCTTACTTTGTTCTTGATTTCAAAGCTTTTGTTCACTTGTTCTTGAGCTTCAAGCTCTTACTTTCCAGCATCACACTTTACTTTCCCTTGTCTTGATTTGGAGCTCCTCTCCCTTACTTACTTGTTGTTCTCTTTCACTTATTCTTGTTTCGGTTTCTTGTTGTTTTCCTTGTTTTCTTTTCGGTTTGCTTTACTTTACTTGCACTTAGCTATGGTATCCACTTCCATGGATACTCGTAGCTAAACCCTTCATTCGGTTGAAGGGGTGCTTGTATCATAAAACCGTTTTAGACCCTTTTCTTAGTGCTTCTTCGTGTTCAAACTTGTTCTATGTGCCTTATATTAGGTTAGAACATACATGGTTGAGTGGAGGCTCGAAAGAGCAAAGCTCTTCCATGGGGTTCGTGAACATACATGGTTAAGTGGAGGCTCGAAAGAGCAAAGCTTTTTCCATGGAGTTCAACCTCTTTAAAACACCACTTGGTTGATCGGAAATGATTGATCAAGTGGATGAACATAGGCTAAGATACTTCGAAAGGAGGAATTAGCCTAACTAGAACAAGTGCTCTATGTCTTGAAATAGACTAGACGGTGTGGCAAGTGCTAGAAATGGCCTTGTTATATCTTTGAACACTTAGTATGATCATTAGAGGTCAATGATGAACGAGTTGTGATACAAGGCCCCTAAAACTGAATCCTTCCCTTAATCAATTCACCACTTGTCAATTTACTTTCAGTCTCACTATCAACTGCTTACTTTCAGTACTTTACTTTTACGCACTTTACTTTACGCACTTTACTTTTCAGTACTTTACTTTCCGCACTTATTTTCAGTACCTTTACTTTTCAGTCTTTACATTTCCGTACGCTTACTACAGACTTGCTCAACATCAATCCAACATAACTTTGGCACGTATTGCGCTTGAAATACAGCGTGCGACAAACCAAAAGTATGTTGTTCAGTTGATATTGAACTCGACTGTTCCAGCAATTTACTTTCCGCACTTTACTTTCAGTCTTTACTTTTCGCTTACTACAGACGCTTTCAATATCAATCCAACATACATTTGGTACGGATTGCGCTTGAAATACAGCGTGCGACAAACCAAAAGTATGTTGTTTGGTTGATATTGAACTCGACTGTTCCAGCAATTTACTTTTCAGCACTTACTTTCAGTCTTTACTTTCAGCACTTTAATTTCTCGTACTTTACTTTCAGTACCTTTACTTTTACGCAATTTACTTTCTGTCTAAAAAACCCATAAAACCCAATCTGTATTTACTTTCTTTTTTTTCTTTCTTTTTAAAGAACAACCATTCCACACTGACTCCCTTGGGTTCCACCCCTACTTACCGCTTTACTACCCAATAGTGAAGTCACGAGTAGCGGACTTATAAATTAATTTTGCACATTGCCTCACGACAAGACTCTATCAGCAACTCATCTCCGATGTTGCTGAAAATGCCCGATTTAGAGAGGAGACAACTCGGCAGGAAGAATTCCCCCGAACAAAGAATGTGGCGAAGGCCGAGACACCGATGAACTACATGCCTGTAGAGATGAAACAAATGAAGGAGATGCTGATTCAGATCCTACGAAGGCAGCCAGTTCAAGTGAAGCCTTGCGAGTTTTGTGGTTCTACGGACCACAAGACTGACGCATGCCCGACATTAATAGTAGAGGAACCGGCAGAAGTAAATGCAGTGGTAGGATACCAAGGACACAATAACAACAGCAACGACAGAGCCGAACCAAGCCGGCAGTATGGTCAAGCAACCGGCCCGAACTGGCAGAATGAGAACCACCCTCCGAGGGAGACACAACAAGCCGCACCTCAACCTGCTCAGTCGTTCTACCAACCGCTCCACCGGCAGTACAATCAGAACGCTCCACCAGCAGGCCAATACCAGCAAAGAGGACCAAACCAGTACCTGATGGACCATAATTATACGAATCATAAACACAATTAAACCCACCAAATTAGACTGTTTGTCTATTTAACTTTTGCTTGTTAGTTCCGATATTTATCTACAGGGTATTTTGAAGTCTAGAGAGAATACATGCTAAGGAGGAGTTTTAAAGCTAAAAATGAATTACGAGTCATTCCAGGTCACGACCAAATTCCAACTTTCAAGAACCAACTTGGAATCACTCAAATATGCTAGAACAGTCGGCATTTGGACAAGAACGCAATGCAAAGGCACCGAGCCCGGTAAAGGCCAAACAAGGGCAATTTCAGCCGAGTTGGGATTTCGACCATGTTCCAAGCAGAATTTGGCTTAGGTTCCTTCTTGAGATCATCTTAGAATGACATTTTCATTCAGAATACACTCTCCAAAATCCAAGAAGCTCCGGCCAAAGCTCCGGTCAGATTCCAGTCAAACCGATGCCTTTTGTGAAAAGGTCACAAGGTTCTAGAAGGCTAAGGGGATGCTCCTCCTCACATGGGCGACTTTTGGAAGCCAAGCCACCCTCCTCCTCATCACATGGGTGGCTATCTTGCCCTCCACTCCTCTCCATGGCTTTGTGACAAGTGTCCCTCCCCTAAACCACATCTTCTCCTCTCCATGGCCTATAAATAGAGCTTCCCATCCTTTGTAATCATCATCCCAAAATGTAAAGAGCTCCTCTCTCTACAAACTCCAAAATCACAAATCACTTATCTCTCTAGATTAAGAGCACAATCTTGTAATCACTTTACTTTGGAATCGAAGCTTTAGCACTTTCAACGGTTTTTGTAAGTATTCTCGTTTTTACTTTACTGTCTTTTCAATTCAGCAACTTTACTTTCATGTCTTTACTTTCGAAAACTTTACTTTACTGTCTTTCATAAACCTTTACTTTTCAAGTACTTAGTTATGATGTCCTCGTCCATGGATAATCGTAGCTAAACCCTTCATTCGGGTGAAGGGGTGTACTTGCATCATAAAATGTTTTAGACCCTTTTATTAATGCCTCTTTGTGTTCAACTTGTTCTAAGTGCCATATATTAGGTCAGAACTTCATTGGTAGAGTGGATGCTCGGAAGAGCAAAGCTCTACCATGAACTCGTGACCTCCGTGGATAAGTGGAGGCTCGGAAGAGCACAACTTATCTGTGGAGTTCAACCTCTTTCAAACACCATTTGATTTATCAGGAATGATGGTTAAATGGATGCACATATTAGACAAGAGTACTACGTCTTGCAAAAGACTAGACGGTGTGGCAAGTCTTGTGCTAGGAATAGCCTCGATACACTTTTGAACACTTAGTATGGTCATTAGCGGTCAATGATAAACAGATTATGATACAAGGCCCCTGAAACCGAATCCTTTCCTTCCATTAAAATATCAACTGTTTACTTTCTGTACATTTACCTTCTGTCATTTACTTTTACGCACTGTAATTTACTTTCTGTATAAACCACTCAAACCCAACCCCAATCGCACTTTCAATTCTATCATTTACTTTTCAGTTCATAAAACCCCAAAAAACCAAAAATACTTTTATTTTCAAGAACAACCATTTCACACTGACTCCCTTGGGTTCAACCCCTACTTACCACTTGCTACCCAGTAGTGAAGTCGCGAGTAGCGGACTTATAAATTTATTCTTGACATTTGCACACGACGATTGTGCTCTGTCAAAATTGGCGCCGTTGCAGGGGAGTTGTGAAACGGAATAGTTGTTCTTTTTATTTTTGACAGAGCACAATCGTCGTGTGCAAATGTCAAGAATAAATTTATAAGTCCGCTACTCGCGACTTCACTACTGGGTAGCAAGTGGTAAGTAGGGGTTGAACCCAAGGGAGTCAGTGTGAAATGGTTGTTCTTGAAAATAAAAGTATTTTTGGGTTTTTGGGGTTTTATGAACTGAAAAGTAAATGATAGAATTGAAAGTGCGATTGGGGTTGGGTTTGTGTGGTTTATACAGAAAGTAAATTACAGTGCGTAAAAGTAAATGACAGAAGGTAAATGTACAGAAAGTAAACAGTTGATATTTTAATGGAAGGAAAGGATTCGGTTTCAGGGGCCTTGTATCATAATCTGTTTATCATTGACCGCTAATGACCATACTAAGTGTTCAAAAGTGTATCGAGGCTATTCCTAGCAAAAGACTTGCCACACCGTCTAGTCTTTTGCAAGACGTAGTACTCTTGTCTAATATGTGCATCCATTTAACCATCATTCCTGATAAATCAAATGGTGTTTGAAAGAGGTTGAACTCCACAGATAAGCTGTGCTCTTCCGAGCCTCCACTTATCCACGGAGGTCACGAGTTCATGGTAGAGCTTTGCTCTTCCGAGCATCCACTCTACCAATGAAGTTCTGACCTAATATATGGCACTTAGAACAAGTTGAACACAAAGAGGCATTAATAAAAGGGTCTAAAACATTTTATGATGCAAGTACACCCCTTCACCCGAATGAAGGGTTTAGCTTTGATTATCCATGGACGAGGACATCATAACTAAGTACTTGAAAAGTAAAGGTTTTTGAAAGACAGTAAAGTAAAGTTTTCGAAAGTAAAGACATGAAAGTAAAGTTGCTGAATTGAAAAGACAGTAAAGTAAAAACGAGAATACTTACAAAAACCGTTGAAAGTGCTAAAGCTTCGATTCCAAAGTAAAGTGATTACAAGATTGTGCTCTTAATCTAGAGAGATAAGTGATTTGTGATTTTGGAGTTTGTAGAGAGAGGAGCTCTTCACATTTTGGGATGATGATTACAAAGGATGGGAAGCTCTATTTATAGGCCATGGAGAGGAGAAGATGTGGTTTAGGGGAGGGACACTTGTCACAAAGCCATGGAGAGGAGTGAAGGGCAAGATAGCCGCCCATGTGAGGAGGAGGAGGGTGGCTTGGCTTCCAAAAGTCGCCCATGTGAGGAGGAGCATCCCCTTAGCCTTCTAGAACCTTGTGACCTTTTCACAAAAGCCATCGGTTTGACTGGAATCTGACCGGAGCTTTGGCCGGAGCTTCTTGGATTTTAGAGAGTGTATTTTGAATGAAAATGTCATTCTAAGATGATCTCAAGAAGGAACCTAAGCCAAATTCTGCTTGGAACATGGTCGAAATCCCAAATCGGCTGAAATTGCCCTTGTTTGGCCTTTACCGGGCTCGGTGCCTTTGCATTGCGTTCTTGTCCAAATGCCGACTGTTCTAGCATATTTGAGTGATTCCAAGTTGGTTCTTGAAAGTTGGAATTTGGTCGTGACCTGGAATGACTCGTAATTCATTTTCAGCTTTAAAACTCCTCCTTAGCATGTATTCTCTCTAGACTTCAAAATACCCTGTAGATAAATATCGGAACTAACAAGCAAAAGTTAAATAGACAAACAGTCTAATTTGGTGGGTTTAATTGTGTTTATGATTCGTATAATTATGGTCCATCAGGTACTGGTTTGGTCCTCTTTGCTGGTATTGGCCTGCTGGTGGAGCGTTCTGATTGTACTGCCGGTGGAGCGGTTGGTAGAACGACTAAGCTGGTTGAGGTGCGGCTTGTTGTGTCTCCCTCGGAGGGTGGTTCTCATTCTGCCAGTTCGGGCCGGTTGCTTGACCATACTGCCGGCTTGGTTCGGCTCTGTCGTTGCTGTTGTTATTGTATCCTTGGTATCCTACCACTGCATTTACTTCTGCCGGTTCCTCTACTATTAATGTCGAGCATGCGTCAGTCTTGTGGTCCGTAGAACCACAAAACTCGCAAGGCTTCACTTGAACTGGCTGCCTTCGTAGGATCTGAATCAGCATCTCCTTCATTTGTTTCATCTCTACAGGCATGTAGTTCATCGGTGTCTCGGCCTTCGCCACATTCTTTGTTCGGGGGAATTCTTCCTGCCGAGTTGTCTCCTCTCTAAATCAGGCATTTTCAGCAACATCGGAGATGAGTTGCTGACAGAGTCTTGTCGTGAGGCAATGTGCAAAATTAATTTATAAGTCCGCTACTCGTGACTTCACTATTGGGTAGTAAAGCGGTAAGTAGGGGTCGAACCCAAGGGAGTCAGTGTGGAATGGTTGTTCTTTAAAAAGAAAGAAAAAAAAGAAAGTAAATACATATTGGGTTTTATGGGTTTTTTAGACAGAAAGTAAATTGCGTAAAAGTAAAGGTACTGAAAGTAAAGTACGAGAAATTAAAGTGCTGAAAGTAAAGACTGAAAGTAAGTGCTGAAAAGTAAATTGCTGGAACAGTCGAGTTCAATATCAACCAAACAACATACTTTTGGTTTGTCGCACGCTGTATTTCAAGCGCAATCCGTACCAAATGTATGTTGGATTGATATTGAAAGCGTCTGTAGTAAGCGGAAAGTAAAGACTGAAAGTAAAGTGCGGAAAGTAAATTGCTGGAACAGTCGAGTTCAATATCAACTGAACAACATACTTTTGGTTTGTCGCACGCTTTATTTCAAGCGCAATACGTGCCAAAGTTATGTTGGATTGATGTTGAGCAAGTCTGTAGTAAGCGTACGGAAATGTAAAGACTGAAAAGTAAAGGTACTAAAAATAAGTGCGGAAAGTAAAGTACTGAAAAGTAAAGTGCGTAAAGTAAAGTGCGTAAAAGTAAAGTACTGAAAGTAAGCAGTTGATAGTGAGACTGAAAGTAAATTGACAAGTGGTGAATTGATTAAGGGAAGGATTCAGTTTTAGGGGCCTTGTATCACAACTCGTTCATCATTGACCTCTAATGATCATACTAAGTGTTCAAAGATATAACAAGGCCATTTCTAGCACTTGCCACACCGTCTAGTCTATTTCAAGACATAGAGCACTTGTTCTAGTTAGGCTAATTCCTCCTTTCGAAGTATCTTAGCCTATGTTCATCCACTTGATCAATCATTTCCGATCAACCAAGTGGTGTTTTAAAGAGGTTGAACTCCATGGAAAAAGCTTTGCTCTTTCGAGCCTCCACTTAACCATGTATGTTCACGAACCCCATGGAAGAGCTTTGCTCTTTCGAGCCTCCACTCAACCATGTATGTTCTAACCTAATATAAGGCACATAGAACAAGTTTGAACACGAAGAAGCACTAAGAAAAGGGTCTAAAAACGGTTTTATGATACAAGCACCCCTTCAACCGAATGAAGGGTTTAGCTACGAGTATCCATGGAAGTGGATACCATAGCTAAGTGCAAGTAAAGTAAAGCAAACCGAAAAGAAAACAAGGAAAACAACAAGAAACCGAAACAAGAATAAGTGAAAGAGAACAACAAGTAAGTAAGGGAGAGGAGCTCCAAATCAAGACAAGGGAAAGTAAAGTGTGATGCTGGAAAGTAAGAGCTTGAAGCTCAAGAACAAGTGAACAAAAGCTTTGAAATCAAGAACAAAGTAAGAACAAAGTGTGTTTGCATTGAAAATGAAGAGAAGAGAGATAAGCTCTCAACTCTCTAAGGTTTGTGGCACACGAATTCTAAGGCTTAAGGCCTCTATTTATAGGCTAATGAAGACTTGGAGGCTAAGTTTGAGTTTGGAAATATCCCAAAAGCAAAGGCATTTGATTGGCTCTTCTTATGACACCATTTGGGATATTTTAAGCCAAAGCCACCTCTTGCTCTTATCTCTTCCATGAGCCACGAATTGCCCAATTGTGTTGGTGTCATCCAAAGCCAACTAGCTTGTTGAGAAGGAACCAACCGACTTGGTTTTAGTTGAAGCCCAACCGGATTCCAAAAGCAAACCGAAGTGAATAGTAAGGCCAACCGGGAAATAAGTAGTTTGGATTTAGTTGGACTTCGCCGGAATGTGGCCTGAGCAAGAAATGACCGGAGCATGGTGGTGAGGATATGAGCTTGATCGGAGCATCACCGGAGGTTGGCCGGAGTTCGCCGGAATATGTCCGGAATCTGGCCGGAATCTTGGATCTGATGGACCAAAATTATACGAATCATAAACACAGTATAACCCCCTTATTTAGACATTTTGTCTATTTAACTTTTACTTGTTAGTTCAGATATATTTTTGCAGGGTAATTCAGAGCTTAGAGAGAATACACTTTAAAGAGGAGCTTTTAGAGCAGAAAAGATGTTACGAGTCAATCCAAGGTCAAGATCATATGCCGACTGAAGAAATATCAAGGATCCTGACGTTGAATCACTCATAACAAATTAATCAGAAGAATCAGGAGAGGAATCAAGACAGCCCGGGGAAGAAACACATTGACAGTTTTGTGAAAAGACTGCACAAAACTGTACAAAACTCATACATGGGCAAAGTGACCGGCCACTTGGGCAAGAGGTGGCCAAAGCCACCCCTCCTCCTCCTCCACCACCGGCTACCGGCGGCTCTCCTCCACCATAACCGGCGGCTTTGCTCCTCCTCCACATGGCGGCTCCTCCTTGCTCCTCCTCTCCTTCCTCCATGTGTGGCCATCTCCTCCCTTCATTTTCTCCTCCAATCACCATGCAACACTTGCCTCCATCTCCTCCTCCTCCCATGGCTATATAAGGAGGAGCTCCTCCCCTCATTTTCATCATCCCTCACTTGTAAAAAAACACTTCTCTCTCTAAGTTATGTATTTGTAAAGTTTGGCTTTGGAAATAAAGGATAGCTCCCTTGGCGCTTCAACGGTTGTAAGTATTATTTCTAGTATTTATTCAACTGTTTATTTCCTTAGTTATAATGTTTAGCGCGATGAATAGTAGCTAAACTAGTAGTTCGGTAGAAGGGGCGCACTTGTATTATAAAATGTTTTAAGACTATTAACTTAGCGTCTAGTCTTAGTATTCAAAACTTGTTCTATGTGCCATATATCAAGTCAGAGTTTCCAAGATTGAGTGGAAGCTGTCACAAGCAAAGCTCTGCCGTGGAAATTCGTGATCATACTCGGTAAGTGGAAGCTGTCACAAGCAAAACTTATCGAGGAGTTTGACTTATCTAAAACACCACTTGGTCAATAACGTAACTGGGAGATCAAGTGGATGCACTTACAGCTAAGATACTTCGAAAGGAGGAATTAGTTTTGCTTAGAACAAGTGTTGCTTTAAACGATGTTGCAAGTCTTGCGCTACGAAAGGGCCTCGATTCATCTTTGAATACTTAGATAATTCACTAAAGGTCAATGATAAACAGGATATAATACAAGGCCCCAGAAACCGAACATTTCTCTTTAATTATAAACTGTAATTTACTTTCCAATATTAAAACCAACCAATCAACCAACCAACCAACCAATCAATCAATCAATCACTTAGCTGGTAGCTTTAAAACCAACCAACCGACCTAAAACACGCTCTCTCGCTGGACAACCCCCTCAAAGAACATCTATTCCCCTGATTCCTTTGGGTTCGACCCCTACTTGCCACTTGCTACCCAGTAGTTAAGTCGCGAGTAGCGGACTTATAAATTTATTCTTGACGTTTGCACATAACGACTGTGCATCCATCAAAATTGGCGCCGTTGCCGGGGAATCAGCCATCGGATAAAGTTCTTTGAATCGTTACGCGCTTCAAAACAACCATGTCTCGCGAAGAAAGTCACCATGACTACCGGGATGACGAAGAAATAAACCTGTACGATCAAAATGATGAGGTACCGTTTCCATTCGTCGACGATCCGGAACAACTCATCAGAAACAGAAGAGCTCGTGATAGGGAAGCAGTCAGAAGAAACCAAGAATTATCCGAGGACCGAAATGCAGCTGGTCCAGTACAACCTCCTATCCATCCCCCACGACCACAACCTCAACCTCGATACATGCCAAGAAGAGAACCCGCTTTCGACGACTACTACGGGGACAACTACTATCGTGACCCAACTATGGGCGAGTTAAATGCCCCTAATTTCGAGACACAGCCGTGGTGCATCTATGAGAGCCCTGAATTAGAAAGCATAACCATCAACGCATCAGTGGCGCACGGCCTGCCAAAATTCTCAGGAGCTCAAGGAGAATCTGCCACAACTCACCTCCAACGCCTACATGGCATTTGCCAGAATCTAAAGCCCAATCGAGTGAATATGGACGACTTCAAGTTAAAGGCGTTCTATTTTTCCCTCATAGACTCGGCAAGCGACTGGTTCCTTTCATTGCCTTCCGGAAGCATCAGAACATGGGCTCAGATGCAGAAGAAATTCTTAGACAAATACTACCCGGCTGGAAGAGCAATGCAAGTAAGGAAGCAACTACAGGAAATCAAACAAGGTCCCAATGAAACCATGTACGATTACCTGGAAAAGTTCAATCACCTAGAAAGGAGCTGCTGTACCCTTGGACTGCCCGAGAAACTCGTCATCGAGTACCTCATTGATGGATTAAGACCCTTAGACAAAATGCTCTAGGATGCCTCAGCGGGAGGATCCATGATGAATCTATCATTAAGTGGCATAAGGAATCTCATCGCTAACGTTGCTGAAAATGCCCTATTTAGAGAAGAGACTACTCGTCAAGATGAATTCTCTCGATCAAAAAAGGTGGCACAAGCCGAGACATCAGTAAACTCCATGACTGAAGAGATGAAATAGTTAAAGGAGATGATGATCGAGATCATACGTAGACAGCCAGTTCCGGTAAAACCTTGCGAGTTCTGTGGTTCTACAGACCACAAAATTGACGCATGCCCAACACTGATAGAAGAAGAACCGGCGGAAGTGAATATAGTGGGAGGATATCAAGGACACAACAACAACAACGACAGAGCTGGACAAAACAGACAGTACGGTCAAATATCCAACCCAGGCTGGCGTAACAACAACAGCTATCCTCAGAAGGAGACACAACCAGCTATCCCTCAACTAGCGCAGCCATTCTACCAACCACCCCACCGACAATATCACCAGAACACTCCATCGGCAGGCCAATATCACCAAAAAGGGCCAAATCAGTACCAAGCCAGCCTGAGCAATCAGCAGGAACCAAGCAAGTCGCTCAATGACACGATGAAGGAGCTCGTGGGAAACATTAATCAATTGGGTACTTCACTACACCAGTACCAGGCAAAAACTGACGGGGCAATTTCAGAATTGACCAAACAAATGTCCCAGCTCGCCACCGCAATGTCAACACTCACTACTGAACCTGGCAGACTTCCTTCACAGACCGATCAAAATCCTAAGGCGAACATAAGCATGATAAGGAGGTCAAACATGAAGGTTACTCTAGGAGAAGTAGCACGGTCCCCAACCTACAGACTTACGAACAATCACTTCAACCGTAGGAGTCGACCTGAATGGAATCAAGAAGAAGACCGACCCAATGATGGCAAAACATGGGTTACGCATGCTGACAATGGACGGTACGCGTTTACTATTTGCATAACACCGCCGCCGATCACACACTTTGACATACCAGCATCTGGTTGGGACTCCCCAACTAATATTTATGCTTCGAAACAAAATATTAAAGGGTCCGAGTATGCAAATCCTAAGCCAGGGAGTGGGTAGAATAGTCCGACAATAGAAAGAGCCCTCACTTCAGATCATGAGCCAAAACCGGAAAGAAATAAAGACCCTGGGGCCTTTACAATCACCTGTGGTATTGGTGAAACCCAGATCCATAAATGCTTAGTCGATCTTGGGGCTGCTGTCAACGCCATGCCTTCCTCCTTGTATTACCTACTAGGACTTGGTCCGTTGAAACCACCTCGATCAAATATCGAGCTAGGAGATAAATCATTCATCTGCCCGGTTGGAGCACTGGAAGATGTAATACTCCATGTGGGAGAACTTGTCGTTGCTGCAGACTTCTATGTAATACCAACAGAAGAAACCTGCGAAGACGACCCACCAACAATAATATTGGGACGACCATTCCTCTACGCCACTAAAGCAAGAATCGATGTGGGCAAGGGGTCATTATCACTTAAGTTCGGCGGCAAAATTGCACACTTCTACATTAATAAGAGCCGCCCGGACACAAAGAAACCGCCAGACATAACACCTATCTCAGATCACGGTGCACAGTTTTCTGACCTGTCATTAGAGACCAAAAAAGTATCAAGACCAGCAGCTATGGTCAAAGGTCTCCCGCCTTCTCAGAAACAATGGAAAGAGAAAACACCAAAACCATGGAGCTCTTACTCCAGCAAGAAGTCAGGAAGAAGCAACACTGGAACGGTGGCGAAGTTAGACTTGAGCCACCCATGGGACCCAAACCAGTAATCCACAACGAGGTACTGTCGAGCCAACGACGTTAAACAAGTGCACTGGTCGGGAGGTAACCCGACACTATCTTACTTTTCCGCACTTTAATTTCTGTCATTTAAATTCAGTATTTAGTTTTAAGCTTGCATGACTTTTGAACTAAGGCATGCCTTCGTTCAAAAGTGGGGGGTGAGAACCACCTATGTACATAAATAACATGCTTGCTGTTTTTTCTTTTTTTAGTAATAGTATCTTTTTGAAAATATGAACTTAAGAATGTGAAAAAGATAAATCATAATTCATGCATTAACCTTGTGAAAATTCAACTGTTTAAAAACTTAGAATGTAACTTTCCATTTGTCCTTTGTGCTGAGATAACTAGGGATGTGGAGTTGACATAAACTGCCCTAGAGAGGCTTGGCAAGCAATCAAAGGATCAGATCAAACTATATGGTTTTCGAAGTCAGTGGAGGCTGCACTTCGGGTTTTAGTGAAAATTGAAGTCATCTCCGCCATGCAATGCAAAAGGCGAGGACGGGAATCAGACCGTCCTCTCTCCGGTCAAAGTAGCCGAGAAAATAGATGAGCGACCCTCATCTTGACCCGCGCGAAACGACAGTCAAAGTAGCCGAGAAAATAGATGAGCGACCCTCACCTTGACCCGCGCAAAAATGGCAAAAACGAGAGGAGCGGGAAGGTATTTCCATAGGCTTGCGGGCGATGATTGGACCTCCCAAAAAGGCTTGAGAAAATGGACTAGCAGTCACAAAAAGGCGAAAAGCTCAATGAAGCAAATCAAGAGGCCAAAGGCCCAAAATTGTGAAGGTTTTAACCGAACAAAAAGTGAAGAACTCAAAAAGTCAAATCAAAGGCCAAATGCCGATTCACTACAAAAGCAGTCCCTCGCCAAAAGAAAATCAAAGTACTCAAACCATTGAAACCCGAACCGAATCACGTGCTAGAGAAAGCTACCAGAAAACCATATAGTGCAAGACGATCCCAAGATTGCAGTCCAGGAGCCTAAAAAGGGCTATCTCCCGAGACATCCAATATAATTTGCATCTCAGCACGGAGGTACAAGTATTAAGTTTCTTCTATTTATTTACGCAGTTTAATTTGGTAATAAGTAAGCAATGCATGAATTAGGATAGATCGAGTACCACAGTCTAATTTTCATATTTCAAAGCCAACTTAGAGTACAGCCCTTGAATAGCATTGTTCGGGACGAACAACTAAAAGTGTGGGGTGATTTGATGGACCAAAATTATACGAATCATAAACACAGTATAACCCCCTTATTTAGACATTTTGTCTATTTAACTTTTGCTTGTTAGTTCAGATATATTTTTGCAGGGTAATTCAGAGCTTAGAGAGAATACACTTTAAAGAGGAGCTTTTAGAGCAGAAAAGATGTTACGAGTCAATCCAAGGTCAAGATCATATGCCGACTGAAGAAATATCAAAGATCCTGACGTTGAATCACTCATAACAAATTAATCAGAAGAATCAGGAGAGGAATCAAGAAAGCCCGGGGAAGAAACACATTGACAGTTTTGTGAAAAGACTGCACAAAACTGTACAAAACTCATACATGGGCAAAGTGACCGGCCACTTGGGCAAGAGGTGGCCAAAGCCACCCCTCCTCCTCCTCCACTACCGGCTACCGGCGGCTCTCCTCCACCATGACCGGCGGCTTTCCTCCTCCTCCACATGGCGGCTCCTCCTTGCTCCTCCTCTCCTTCCTCCATGTGTGGCCATCTCCTCCCTTCATTTTCTCCTCCAATCACCATGCAACACTTGCCTCCATCTCCTCCTCCTCCCATGGCTATATAAGCGCCAACTTAGGAAATAAACAGTTGAATAAATACTGAAAATAATACTTACAACCGTTGAAGCGCCAAGGGAGCTATCCTTTATTTCCAAAGCCAAACTTTACAAATACATAACTTAGAGAGAGAAGTGTTTTTTACAAGTGAGGGATGATGAAAATGAGGGGAGGAGCTCCTCCTTATATAGCCATGGGAGGAGGAGGAGATGGAGGCAAGTGTTGCATGGTGATTGGAGGAGAAAATGAAGGGAGGAGATGGCCACACATGGAGGAAGGAGAGGAGGAGCAAGGGGGAGCCGCCATGTGGAGGAGGAGCAAAGCCGCTGGTTATGGTGGAGGAGAGCCGCCAGTAGCCGGTGGTGGAGGAGGAGGAGGGGTGGCTTTGGCCACCTCTTGCCCAAGTGGCCGGTCACTTTGCCCATGTATGAGTTTTGTACAGTTTTGTGCAGTCTTTTCACAAAACTGTCAATGTGTTTCTTCCCCGGGCTGTCTTGATTCCTCTCCTGATTCTTCTGATTAATTTGTTATGAGTGATTCAACGTCAGGATCCTTGATATTTCTTCAGTCGGCATATGATCTTGACCTTGGATTGACTCGTAACATCTTTTCTGCTCTAAAAGCTCCTCTTTAAAGTGTATTCTCTCTAAGCTCTGAATTACCCTGCAAAAATATATCTGAACTAACAAGCAAAAGTTAAATAGACAAAATGTCTAAATAAGGGGGTTATACTGTGTTTATGATTCGTATAATTTTGGTCCATCAAATCACCCCACACTTTTAGTTGTTCGTCCCGAACAATGCTATTCAAGGGCTGTACTCTAAGTTGGCTTTGAAATATGAAAATTAGACTGTGGTACTCGATCTATCCTAATTCATGCATTGCTTACTGATGGACCAAAGTTATACGAGTCAGAAACACAGTAAAACCCCCTTAATTAGACTGTTTGTCTATCTAACGTCTACGTGTTAGTCCCGATATATTTTCACAGGGCATTTTAGAGACTGAAGTGAAAACACGCTAAGGAGAGGATTTTAAGCTGAAAAGATAACAAGAGTCAATCCAAAGTCAAGATCATATGCCGACTGAAGAAATATCAAGGATCCTGACGTTGAATTGACCAGAACAAATTATCAGGAGTGGAGTCAAGACAGCCCGGAGAAGAAGAAACACATTGACAGTTTTGTGAAAAGACTGCACAAAACTGTACAAACTCGCACATTGGGCAAGGATGACCGGCCACTTGAAGAAGTGGTGGCCAAGGGAGGAGCTCCTCCCCCTTGGGCCACCGCCTACCGGTGGCTCTTGGTGGTGGTGACCGGCGGCTTTTGGAGCTCCTCCACATGTCACCACCACCTTCCTCCTCCTCCACCACTCCTTTTCCTCCATGTGTGGCCATCTCCTCCATCCATTTTCTCCTCCAATCAAAATGCAACACTTACCACCCATCTCCACCACCCATCTCCTCCCCTTTGGGCTATAAAAGGAGGAGCTCCTCCTCCTCATTTCACACACCTCAACTCAAATTCACTTCTCTCTCTAGAAGTTGTAATATTTGTAATGTTGTAATTTTGCTTTGGAAATAAAGGAAAGCTCCCTTGGCGCTTCAACGGTTGTAAGTTTCTCTTAGTATTTATTTATTTAACTGTTGTCTTTAATTTCCTTAGTATAATGTTTAGTGCGATGAATAGTAGCTAAACTAGTAGTTCGGTCTAAGGGGCGCACTTGTATTATAAAATGTTTTAAGACTATTAAACTTAGTATCTAGTCTAAGTATTCAAAACTTATTCTATGTGCCATATATTAAGTCAGAACGTCCATGGTTGAGGGGACGCTTGGAATGGCAAAGCTCACCATGGGGGTTCGTAAACTTGTACGGATAAGTGGATGCTTGGAATGGCAAAGCTTATCTGAGAAGTTTGACTCATCCTAAACACCATTTGGTTGATCGGGAATGATTGATCAAATGGATGCACATAGGCTAATATAACCGGGAATGGAGTATTAGTCTAAATAGAATAAGTGTTCTATGTCCTTGGAATAGGCTAGACAGTGTACGCAAATCGAGTGCTTGGAATGGCCTTGATACACAGTTTGAATACTTAGGAGAGTCACTAAAGGTCAATGATAAACAGGATATAATACAAGTCCCCTGAAACCGAACATTTCTCTTAATCATTAAAATAGTAATTTACTTTCCAGTATTAAAATCAACCAACCAACTAATCAATCAATCAAAATAGCTGGTAGCTTTAAAACCAACCAACCGACCTTAAACACGCTCCCACGCCGCGTAATCCCCCCGAAGAACAAGTATTCCCCTAGTTCCCTTGGGTTCGACCCCTACTTACCAAGTACTACCCAGTAGTATAGTTGCGAGTAGCGGACTATTATAAATTTATTTGCACAATCGCTTTGACGACAAGCGGTTCTGTCAAATTGGCGCCGTTGCCGGGGAACTAGTCTTCGGATAACTGTTCTTCCCTCCCCTTTCTTTTTTTTCTTTTTCCTATGTCATTACCCGTTACGCATGCATGGACAACGCGATTTCTGCCCCTGTTCGGAGGAACGGAGGGAGAAGACCCTGTACAGGACTGCCGAAACTTCCACCAAGTCTGCCACAACATCAAACCTGAAAACGAAGTGTTAGAAGAATTTAAGCTGAAATGCTTCAAATTCTCTCTAACCGACTTCGCCACGATATGGTACTACACATCCACCGCTTGCAGTGCAGAACGTTTCGTAGACCTCTGCGTTCCGTTCCTGAAAGAATTCTCCCCACCTTCCTTACGCCAAGAAACCCGCGAGAAGATCCTGAACCTTCAACAATCCCGGGATGAGACTTTGGACGAATACTACATGAAATTCGATGCCATCGTCTCAAGCTGCCCGCACCATGGATTTACGAAGAAAATTCTTCTCCAAAAATTTCTTCGTGGGATGAGGTCCGAAGAGCTAGGAAGAGTCAACGAAGCTATGAGAAGGTCTGCCGCAAACCTCACCATTGCAGACATGTGGTTCCTGATAACTGGCCTAGCCGCTGCCACAAGACGAGTTCCCCACACTGACGAGGAAATGCAGACAGAAGAAGCTGACCCTGAGGCTGACAAAGAAGAAACCACCGAGCCGTCAGAAGAGACTCCCGAACCATCCGAGGAATCAGACATGGAAAGCACCGGAAGCAACGAAGTAGAAGTCCGGAATACCACCAACGAACTGCCTATTCCATACCCGACTATCATTACCCAGGCAGCTGAGACTATCTACGATCAGTTCTTCACGAACCAACATTACGAGGCAGAACCAAGCCTCATGAGGCCTTCCCGACTTTTCCCCTTGATCAATGAGCAAGTCGCAGCGAACTATGCGATCCAAGAAGAAGCTCAAAGGAGAATGGGAAAAGGGCCTGAGCAGAATGACTCCTACATGGAGCACGCTTTCGCCATGACTGGACAAGGCAGCCCTAAACAGGAGAACACCCAGTTCAAAAAGCTGATAGTGAAAGGTCCCTCGCCTTCTCAGAGACGTTGGAAGGAGATACCATCAGAACTGGACCCAAACCCGTCATCTGCTAAAAAATCAGGAAGACTCACCGCAAGAATCAAAGTCGGTGGAATCAAGAAGTTCGACCTCAGCCACCCATGGGACCCAAACCAATGAACCACAAACGAGGTATCGTCGAGCCAAGGACGTTAAACAAGTGCACTGGTCGGGAGGTAACCCGACACTATCTTACTTTTCCGCACTTTAATTTCTGTCATTTAAATTCAGTATTTAGTTTTAAGCTTGCATGACTTTTGAACTAAGGCACGCCTTCGTTCAAAAGTGGGGGGTGAGAACCACCTGTGTACATAAATAACATGCAGCTGTTTTTCTTTTTTAATAAGTACCTTTTTGAAAATATGAACTTAAGAATGTGAAAAAGATAAATCATAATTCATGCATTAACCTTGTGAAAATTCAACTGTTTAAAAACTTAGAATGTAACTTTCCATTTGTCCTTTGTGCTGAGATAACTAGGGATGTGGAGTTGATATAAACTGCCCTAGAGAGGCTTGGAAAGCAATCAAAGGATCAGATCAAACTATATGGTTTTCGAAGTCAGTGGAGGCTGCACTTCGGGTTTTCAGTGAATAATTGAAGTCAACTCCGCCAAGAAGCATCTATGCAAAGGCGAGGACGGGAATCAGACCGTCCTCTCTCTAGTCAAAATAGCCGAGAAAATAGATGGGCGACCCTCATCTTGACCCGCGCAAAACGACAAAGACGAGAGGAGCGGGGAGGTATTTCCATAGGCTTGCGGGCGATGATTGGACCTCCCAAAAAGGCTCGAGAAAATGGACTTGCAATCACAAAAAGACGAAAAGCTCAATGAAGCAAATCAAAAGAGGCCAAAGGCCCAAAATTGTGAAGAACCGAGCAAAAGTGAAGCACTCAAAAAAGTCAAATCAAAGGCCAAAGGCCGATTCACTACAACAACAAAAAAAGCAGTCCCTCGCCAAATAAGAAAATCAAAAAGGCTCAACTCACTGAAACCCGAATCGAATAACGTGCTAAAGAAAGCTACCAGAAAACCATATAGTAAGAGACGATCCCGAGGTTGCAGTCCAGGAGCCTAAAAAGGGCTATCTCCCGAGACATCCAATATAATTTGCATCTCAGCACGGAGGTACAAGTATTAAGTTTCTTCTATTTATTTACGCAGTTTAATTTGGTAATAAGTAAGCAATGCATGAATTAGGATAGATCGAGTACCACAGTCTAATTTTCATATTCCAAAGCCAAAATTAGAACTTACGCCATTTAATAGCATTGTTCGGGACGAACAACTAAAAGTGGGGGGTAATCTGATGGACCAAAGTTATACGAGTCAGAAACACAGTAAAACCCCCTTAATTAGACTGTTTGTCTATCTAACGCCTACGTGTTAGTCCCGATATATTTTCACAGGGCATTTTAGAGACTGAAGTGAAAACACGCTAAGGAGAGGATTTTAAGCTGAAAAGATAACAAGAGTCAATCCAAGGTCAAGATCATATGCCGACTGAAGAAATATCAAGGATCCTGACGTTGAATTGACCAGAACAAATTAATCAGAGGAATCAGGAGTGGAGTCAAGACAGCCCGGAGAAGAAACACATTGACAGTTTTGTGAAAAGACTGCACAAAACTGTACAAACTCGCACATTGGGCAAGGATGACCGGCCACTTGAAGAAGTGGTGGCCAAGGGAGGAGCTCCTCCCCCTTGGGCCACCGCCTACCGGCGGCTCTTGGTGGTGGTGACCGGCGGCTTTTGGAGCTCCTCCACATGTCACCACCACCTTCCTCCTCCTCCACCACTCCTCTTCCTCCATGTGTGGCCATCTCCTCCATCCATTTTCTCCTCCAATCAAAATGCAACACTTACCACCCATCTCCACCACCCATCTCCTCCCCTTTGGGCTATAAAAGGAGGAGCTCCTCCTCCTCATTTCACACACCTCAACTCAAATTCACTTCTCTCTCTAGAAGTTGTAATATTTGTAATGTTGTAATTTTGCTTTGGAAATAAAGGAAAGCTCCCTTGGCGCTTCAACGGTTGTAAGTTTCTCTTAGTATTTATTTATTTAACTGTTGTCTTTAATTTCCTTAGTATAATGTTTAGCGCGATGAATAGTAGCTAAACTAGTAGTTCGGTCTAAGGGGCGCACTTGTATTATAAAATGTTTTAAGACTATTAAACTTAGTATCTAGTCTAAGTATTCAAAACTTATTCTATGTGCCATATATTAAGTCAGAACGTCCATGGTTGAGGGGACGCTTGTAATGGCAAAGCTCACCATGGGGGTTCGTAAACTTGTACGGATAAGTGGATGCTTGGAATGGCAAAGCTTATCTGAGAAGTTTGACTCATCCTAAACACCATTTGGTTGATCGGGAATGATTGATCAAATGGATGCACATAGGCTAATATAACCGGGAATGGAGTATTAGTCTAAATAGAATAAGTGTTCTACGTCCTTGGAATAGGCTAGACAGTGTACGCAAATCGAGTGCTTGGAATGGCCTTGATACACCGTTTGAATACTTAGGAGAGTCACTAAAGGTCAATGATAAACAGGAAATAATACAAGTCCCCTGAAACCGAACATTTCTCTTAATCATTAAAATAGTAATTTACTTTCCAGTATTAAAATCAACCAACCAACCAATCAATCAATCAAAATAGCTGGTAGCTTTAAAACCAACCAACCGACCTTAAACACGCTCCCACGCTGCGTAATCCCCCTGAAGAACAATTATTCCCCTAGTTCCCTTGGGTTCGACCCCTACTTACCAAGTACTACCCAGTAGTATAGTTGCCAGTAGCGGACTATTATAAATTTATTTGCACAATCGCTTTGACGACAAGCGGTTCTGTCACTTACTTATTACCAAATTCAACTGCGTAAATAAATAGAAGAAACTTAATACTTGTACCTCCGTGCTGAGATGCAAATTATATTGGATGTCTCGGGAGATAGCCCTTTTTAGGCTCCTGGACTGCAATCTTGGGATCGTCTCGCACTATATGGTTTTCTGGTAGCTTTCTCTAGCACGTGATTCGGTTCGGGTTTCAATGGTTTGAGTACTTTGATTTTCTTTTGGCGAGGGACTGCTTTTGTAGTGAATCGGCATTTGGCCTTTGTTTTGACTTTTTGAGTTCTTCACTTTTTGTTCGGTTAAAACCTTCACAATTTTGGGCCTTTGGCCTCTTGATTTGCTTCATTGAGCTTTTTACCTTTTTGTGACTGCTAGTCCATTTTCTCAACCCTTTTTGGGAGGTCCAATCATCGCCCGCAAGCCTATGGAAATACCTCCCCGCTCCTCTCGTTTTTGCCGTTTTCGCGCGGGTCAAGGTGAGGGTCGCTCATCTATTTTCTCGGCTACTTTGACTGTCGTTTTGCGCGGGTCAAGATGAGGGTCGCTCATCTATTTTCTCGGCTACTTTGACCGGAGATAGGACGGTCTGATTCCCGTCCTCGCCTTTTGAAGTGCAGCCTCTACTGACTTCGAAAACCATATAGTTTGATCTGATCCTTTGATTGCTTGCCAAGCCTCTCTAGGGCAGTTTATGTCAACTCCACATCCCTAGTTATCTCAGCACAAAAGACAAATGGAAAGTTACATTCTAAGTTTTTAAACAGTTGAATTTTCACAAGGTTAATGCATGAATTATGATTTATCTTTTTCACATTCTTAAGTTCATATTTTCAAAAAGATACTATTACTAAAAAAAGAAAAAACAGCAAGCATGTTATTTATGTACATAGGTGGTTCTCACCCCCCACTTTTGAACGAAGGCATGCCTTAGTTCAAAAGTCATGCAAGCTTAAAACTAAATACTGAATTTAAATGACAGAAATTAAAGTGCGGAAAAGTAAGATAGTGTCGGGTTACCTCCCGACCAGTGCACTTGTTTAACGTCATTGGCTCGACAGTACCTCGTTGTGGATTACTGGTTTGGGTCCCATGGGTGGCTTAGGTCGTAGTGTTTTGGGGTTAAGTTGACTTTGTCGTGGTAATGTTTGGCTCGCTGCCCGTTTACCGTGAATCTGTTTCCATCGTTCATGCTTTCCAACTCAAGCATTCCATGATTGTATACTTTAGTCACAGTATAAGGGCCGGTCCATCTTGATCTTAGTTTGCCAGGCATCAACTTCAACCGTGAGGAAAAGAGTAGCACTTGTTGTCCTTCCTCAAATGAGCGTCGGAGGATGAATTTGTCATGATATAATTTCGTCCGTGCCTTGTAGTCTGTTTGCTCTTCATAGGCCTCAAGCCGCAATTCTTCAAGTTCGCATAGCTTAAGCTTCCTATCTAGTCCGGCAGCTTTTAAATCTGGATTGCACTTCTTGAGTGCCCAATAGGCTTTATGTTCTAATTCCACCGGAAGGTGGCATGCCTTTCCATAAACAAGCCGAAAGGGGGAGGTTCCAATTAGCGTCTTGTATGCCGTCCGATAAGCCCAAAGGGCTTCATCTAGCCTCTGACTCCAGTCTTTCCTGCCCGGCTTTACCATTTTTTCTAAAATTCCTTTGATTTCGCGGTTGGAAATCTCTGCTTGACCATTGGATTGGGGGTGATATGCCGTGGATGTCCGGTGGTGGACATGGTAGCGTTTTAAGGTGGCAGCCATTATGCGGTTGCAGAAATGAGTTCCTTGGTCGCTTATTATGGCTTTGGGTACTCCGTACCTACAAAACAGGTTAGTGCGCAAAAATTCTATGACAGTCTTTGCATCGTCGCACCTTGTGGCCTTGGCTTCTACCCATTTTGACACATAATCTACAGCAACTAAAATGTAAGTATAACCGCATGAGACTAGGAATGGTCCCATAAAATCAAGACCCCAAATGTCAAAAACATCGTTGACTAATATGGGTACTTGAGGCATTTCATTTCTAGCTGACACATTTCCTACCCTTTGACACTTATCGCACTTTTGACACTTCTCTTTTGCATCTTTAAATATACTTGGCCAGAAAAAGCTGCTATCTAAGATTTTTCTAGCGGTTTTCCTAGGCCCGAAGTGTCCTCCACATGCAAACTCATGGCAAAAGCTAATAACAGATGATATTTCATTATCGGGGATGCATCTCTTAAGTATTTGATCTGGTCCTATTTTCCATAAATAAGGATCATCCCATAAGTATTGTTTAGCATCATGTCTAAGTTTCATGCATTGTGCTTTAGTAAAAGAGGGAGGAAATGTATCTCCTACAAGGTAGTTGACGATTGAGGCGTACCACGGTACCTTGGTTGAGACTGCATAGAGATGCTCGTCTGGAAATGACTCGGTTATGTGCCCTTCTTCTTCCCTTCGGACAATCCTGCTCAGATGGTCTGCCACAGTATTCTCAATTCCCTTTTTGTCCCTTATTTCCACATCGAACTCTTGCAGTAGTAATATCCACCGAATGAGTCTTGGCTTGGCCTCCTTTTTCTTCATCAGATAACGGATGGCAGCATGATCAGAGTAAACTATTACTTTTGCTCCAAGCAAATAGGGTCTGAATTTTTCTAGGGCGAATACTACTGCCAAGAGTTCCTTCTCAGTGGTGGAGTAGTTCCGTTGGGCAGGGTCTAGGGTTCGTGAGGCGTAGTAGATCACACCCGTTTTCTTGTCAATCTTTTGCCCGAGAACTGCTCCTACAGCAAAGTCGCTTGCGTCGCACATGATCTCAAATGGTTTTTTCCAATCCGGAGTTTGGATGACGGGTGTGCTGGTGATGGCCTTTTTGAGCTCATCAAAGGCTTCTTTGCATGTATTGGTAAATTCAAAAGGAACTTCTTTTTGGAGAAGAGTGGATAGGGGCAACGCCTTTTTGGAGAAGTCCTTGATGAATCGTCGGTAGAATCCTGCATGCCCAAGGAAGGATTGGATGTCTCGGACAGTGGAGGGGTAGGGTAGAGTCTTGATCAGATCTATTTTGGATTTATCCACCTCTATGCCTTCTTGTGAGACGACGTGCCCTAAGACTACTACATGAGTTACCATGAAGTGGCATTTCTCATAATTGAGCACGAGGTTCATTGAGACACATCGTGCCAGAACCGTGTTCAGGTTATCAAGGCAAGCGTCGAATGTATTGACATAGATGGTGAAGTCGTCCATGAAGACTTTAATGAATTCCCCGATCATGTCTGAAAAGATGCTGGTTACTACCCTTTGAAACGTCCCCGGGGCATTGCATAGGCCGAACGACATTCTTCTGAAAGCGAATGTACCGAATGGACAGGTGAATGTAGTTTTCTCTTGGTCTTCAGGTGCTATGGGGATCTGATTGTAGCCTGAGAATCCGTCCAAGAAGCAGAAATATGGTTTGCCTGCCAGTCGATCTAGCATTTGATCGATGAATGGTAGGGGAAAATGATCTTTTCTTGTGACAGCGTTCAACTTCCTATAGTCGATGCACATTCTCCAGCCGTTCTTGATTCTCTTTGTTACCATGTTTCCCTCGGCATCTTCCTCGACTGTGATTCCACTTTTCTTTGGAACCACGTGGACAGGACTCACCTATTGGCTATCTGAAATGGGATAGATAACATCCGCATCTAGTAGTTTTTGTATTTCCTTTTGGACGATCTCCATCATGATTGGGTTGAGTCTTCGTTGAAGTTCTCTTGATGGTTTTGCTCCATCTTCAAGTAGAATACGGTGCATGCATACGGTCGGGCTGACTCCTCTTAAATCGGCCAGTGTCCATCCGATAGCCAACTTGTGTTGTTTCAGCACTTTTATCAAGCTTTGTTCCTGTCCTGCTTCCAAGCCACTCTTGATAATTACTGGGAGAGTATCATTATCTCCTAAGAAGGCGTACTTTAGATGTCCAGGCAGGGGCTTTAATTCTATTTTGGGGGCTTGCATTACCGAGGGTAAGAAAGTATTTGATTTGAACAATTTTACCTCGTTGACTTCATATTCTGGTGTGAGAGGCTCCGAGATTGTTAAGTGGGCCACCATTTCGTGCAAGTCTTCAGTGAATTCGTATGAGCTTTCAGCTGCGTTGAGTATGGCTTCTAAGGGATCTACTCTTGGTTCTGATTGAATTTCTTGGACCAGGTCGTCCAAAGCATCGAGAGCGTGAACTTCCTCGAAATCCATAGGGTGCTTCATTGCTCGGAATATGTCGAAGCTGAAGACTTCTCCTTCTACTTCCATTGAGAGCATTCCACTTCCACAGTCTATCTTCATTTTTGCTGTTTTTAGAAATGGATGGCCGAGAAGGATAGGTGCATGATTAGTAAATCCGCCATTCTCCATTTTTAAGACGTAGAAGTCTGCTGGAAACACTAATTTGCCTACTTGAACCAGGTCATCTTCCATTTTGCCCTCAGGCTGTTTGCACGATCGATCAGCTAATTGAATAGTGAGACCGGTGGGTTTGAGCGGTCCAATCTTAAGGCATGAGTAGATAGAGAAGGGAAGAACATTGATTGATGCCCCTAGGTCTAGCATGCAGTTATCTATCCTGATGTTGCCAATTTTGCATGGAATGGTGTAAGTTCCAGGATCTCCACATTTAGGGGGGACTTTTCGCTGCATGACTGCCGATACGTTCCTACTCATTAGCTCCTGATCGTTTCCAGCATTCCTCCTCCGGTTGATACAAAGTTCTTTCAAAAACTTGGCATACCGAGGAATTTGCTTGATGGCTTCCAAGAGGGGAATGTTGATTTCAACCTTGCTGAACAATTCCAACACTTCCTTATCCCATGACATGTTGTCTTTGCACACGTGTAGGTACTGGAAATGGAAGTGTTGTGCTGATTCTAGGATTTTCGGTTCTGGGTATCGGGTCAGGCCCGTGTTCCTGGGACGTATTTTCTTCTTCTTCGGACACGTCCCGTTCTTCCTCAATTATGTCGTCGTCTTTATCGGTTGCTTCTTCCTCTAGATTTTCGAGAGTTTCAGGCCTCGTTCGCTCTTCCCTGGGCAATCTTGGGTCTTTATCCTCCTCTTGTTCTAAAGATTTTGGCAAGCGTTTTTCCACTCCTAAGAGTCAAGGCATTCACATCTTCCTGTATGCCTTGAATGGTTTGCAAGAGGAGTCTCCCGTACTCATTAGCGTGTGCGGAGTCTGAGGCAGCGAGTTGAGAGATGTGCATTTTCAAGTCCGATAACTCTCCCTTGGTTTCGGCTTGGAATTGATGCATAGTAGTGCCCAAATGCTGCCCAGTATCTGACAATTGCGCAACCATGTCTTCAAGTGACTTGTTTGGTCCTTGATGATTGTTCGAGCTTGCCTGGTAATGGTCTGTTGGCAGGGCTTCTTGGTAGAATAACTGCGCTGATTGAGGGATAGCTGGTTGTGTCTCCTTCTGAGGATAGCTATTGTTGTTACGCCAGCCTGGGTTGGATATTTGACCGTACTGTCTGTTTTGTCCAGCTCTGTCGTTGTTGTTGTGTCCTTGATATCCTCCCACTATATTCACTTCCGCCGGTTCTTCTTCTATCAGTGTTGGGCATGCGTCAGTTTTGTGGTCTGTAGAACCACAGAACTCGCAAGGTTTTACCGGAACTGGCTGTCTACGTATGATCTCGATCATCATCTCCTTTAACTGTTTCATCTCTTCAGTCATGGAGTTTACTGATGTCTCGGCTTGTGCTACCTTTTTTGATCGAGAGAATTCATCTTGACGAGTAGTCTCTTCTCTAAATCGGGCATTTTCAACAACGTTAGTGATGAGATTCCTTATGCCACTTAATGATAGATTCATCATGGATCCTCCCACTGAGGCATCCTAGAGCATTTTGTCTAAGGGTCTTAATCCATCAATGAGGTACTCGATGACGAGTTTCTCGGGCAGTCCAAGGGTACAGCAGCTCCTTTCTAGGTGATTGAACTTTTCCAGGTAATCGTACATGGTTTCATTGGGACCTTGTTTGATTTCCTGTAGTTGCTTCCTTACTTGCATTGCTTTTCCAGCCGGGTAGTATTTGTCTAAGAATTTCTTCTGCATCTGAGCCCATGTTCTGATGCTTCCGGAAGGCAATGAAAGGAACCAGTCGCTTGCCGAGTCTATGAGGGAAAAATAGAACGCCTTTAACTTGAAGTCGTCCATATTCACTCGATTGGGCTTTAGATTCTGGCAAATGCCATGTAGGCGTTGGAGGTGAGTTGTGGCAGATTCTCCTTGAGCTCCTGAGAATTTTGGCAGGCTGTGCGCCACTGATGCATTGATAGTTATGTTTTCTAATTCAGGGCTCTCATAGATGCACCACGGCTGTGTCTCGAAATTAGGGGCATTTAACTCGCCCATAGTTGGTTCACGGTAGTAGTTGTCCCCGTAGTAGTCGTCGAAAGCGGGTTCTCTTCTTGGCATGTATCGAGGTTGAGGTTGTGGTCGTGGGGGATGGATAGGAGGTTGTACTGGACCAGCTGCATTTTGGTCCTCGGGTAATTCTTGGTTTCTTCTGACTGCTTCCCTATCACGAGCTCTTCTGTTTCTGATGAGTTGTTCCGGATCGTCGACGAATGGAAACGGTACCTCATCATTTTGATCGTACAGGTTTATTTCTTCGTCATCCCGGTAGTCATGGTGACTTTCTTCACGAGACATGGTTGTTTTGAAGCGCGTAACGATTCAAAGAACTTTATCCGATGGCTGATTCCCCGGCAACGGCGCCAATTTTGATGGATGCACAGTCGTTATGTGCAAACGTCAAGAATAAATTTATAAGTCCGCTACTCGCGACTTAACTACTGGGTAGCAAGTGGTAAGTAGGGGTCGAACCCAAGGGAATCAGGGGAATAGATGTTCTTTGAGGGGGTTGTTCAGCGAGAGAGCGTGTTTTAGGTCGGTTGGTTGGTTTTAAAGCTACCAGCTAAGTGATTGATTGATTGATTGGTTGGTTGGTTGGTTTTAATACTGGAAAGTAAATTACAGTTTATAATTAAAGAGAAATGTTCGGTTTCAGGAGCCTTGTATTATATCCTGTTTATCATTGACCTTTAGTGAATTATCTAAGTATTCAAAGATGAATCGAGGCCCTTTCGTAGCGCAAGACTTGCAACATCGTTTAAAGCAACACTTGTTCTAAGCAAAACTAATTCCTCCTTTCGAAGTATCTTAGCTGTAAGTGCATCCACTTGATCTCCCAGTTACGTTATTGACCAAGTGGTGTTTTAGATAAGTCGAACTCCTCGATAAGTTTTGCTTGTGACAGCTTCCACTTACCGAGTATGATCACAAATTTCCACGGCGGAGCTTTGCTTGTGACAGCTTCCACTCAACCTTGGAAACTCTGACTTGATATATGGCACATAGAACAAGTTTTGAATACTAAGACTAGACGCTAAGTTAATAGTCTTAAAATATTTTATAATACAAGTGCGCCCCTTCTACCGAACTACTAGTTTAGCTACTATTCATCGCGCTAAACATTATAACTAAGGAAATAAACAGTTGAATAAATACTAGAAATAATACTTACAACCGTTGAAGCGCCAAGGGAGCTATCCTTTATTTCCAAAGCCAAACTTTACAAATACATAACTTAGAGAGAGAAGTGTTTTTTTACAAGTGATGGATGATGAAAATGAGGGGAGGAGCTCCTCCTTATATAGCCATGGGAGGAGGAGGAGATGGAGGCAAGTGTTGCATGGTGATTGGAGGAGAAAATGAAGGGAGGAGATGGCCACACATGGAGGAAGGAGAGGAGGAGCAAGGAGGAGCCGCCATGTGGAGGAGGAGCAAAGCCGCCGGTTATGGTGGAGGAGAGCCGCCGGTAGCCGGTGGTGGAGGAGGAGGAGGGGTGGCTTTGGCCACCTCTTGCCCAAGTGGCCGGTCACTTTGCCCATGTATGAGTTTTGTACAGTTTTGTGCAGTCTTTTCACAAAACTGTCAATGTGTTTCTTCTCCGGTCTGTCTTGATTCCTCTCCTGATTCTTCTGATTAATTTGTTATGAGTGATTCAACGTCAGGATCCTTGATATTTCTTCAGTCGGCATATGATCTTGACCTTGGATTGACTCGTAACATCTTTTTTGCTCTAAAAGCTCCTCTTTAATGTGTATTCTCTCTAAGCTATGAATTACCCTACAAAAATATATCTGAACTAACAATCAAAAGTTAAATAGACAAAATGTCTAAATAAGGGGGTTATACTGTGTTTATGATTCGTATAATTTTGGTCCATCAGTCTTAATCCATCGATGAGGTACTCGATGATGAGTTTCTCAGGCAGTCCGAGAGTGCAGCAGCTTCTCTCCAGGCGGTTGAACTTTTCCAGGTAGTCATACATGGTTTCATTAGGTCCTTGCCTTATGTCTTGCAGTTGCCTTCTTACTTGCATTGCTCTTCCTGCCAGGTAGTATTTGTCCAGAAATTTCTTTTGCATTTGAGCTCACGTTCTGATGCTACCCGAAGGCAATGAAAGGAACCAGTCGTTCGCCGAGTCAATGAGGGAAAAATAGAAAGCCTTCAATTTGAAGCCTTCTACATTCACTCTATTGGGTTTTAGATTTTGGCAAATGCCATGTAAGCGTTGGAGATGAGTTGTCGCAGATTCTCCATGAGTTCCTGAGAACTTGGGCAAGTTGTGGACCACTGATGTGTTGATGGCAATGTTTTCCAGTTCAGGGCCCTCGTAAATGCACCACGGCTGATTTCTGAAATCTGGTGCCGATAGTTCTCCCATCGTAAGTTCGAGGAAGTTGTTGTCCCCATAGTAGTCATCAAAGACGGGTTCTCATCTTGGCGCTTGTTGATATTGCGGGGGTGGTGGGTGTCTAGGGGGTTGCTGCGCTGGGCCAGCTTCATTTCGTCCCTCGGGTGGTCCTTGGTTTCTTCGGGCACCTTCCCGAATAACACGGTTTCGGTCTCGGATGAGCTGTTCCGGATCGTCAAGAAATGGAGGCGGCGCCTCATTATTTCGATCGTATAGATTCATCTCGTCGTCATCCTGGTAGTCATGGTGGCTTCCTGCACGAGGCATGGTTATGCAAAAGCGAGTACAAAATTAAAAAACTTTATTCGATTGCAATTCCAATTCCCCGGCAAGGGCGCCAATTTTTGGCAGATGCCTTGTCGCGAGGCAAATGCAAAAGATTAATTTATAAGTCCACTACTTGTGACTTCACTATTGGGTAGTAAAGCGGTAAGTAGGGGTCGAACCCAAGGGAATTGGTGGATAGTAGTTCTTTGAGGAAATTGTACAGAAATTAAGTGCGATTGGGGTTGGTTGTGGTTTTAGTACTGAAAGTAATGCTGAAAAGTAAATTGCTGGAACAGTCGATTTCAATATCAACCGAACAACATATTTTTGGTTTGTCGCACGCTGTATTTCAAGCGCAATACGTACCAAATACTATGTCGGATTGATGTTGAAAAAGTCTGTAATGAAAGTAAAGTGCGGAAAAGTAAATGACTGAAAGTAAGTGCGGAAAATAAAGACTGAAAGTAAAGACTGAAAATAAAGGTACTGAAAATAAAGACTGAAAGTAAATGTGCTGAAAGTAAATGTTAGGTGCTGAAAGTAAAGTTAGTTGCGGAATGTAAAGGTACTAAAAGTAAAGTTAGGTGCTTGAAAGTAAAGTTAGTTGCGGAATGTAAAGTACTGAAAGTAAAGGGTACTGAAAGTAAAGTACTTGAAAGTAAAGGTACTGAATGTAAACAGTTGATAGTGAGACTGAAAGTAGAATGAAGAGTTGGTGTTTTGATTAAAGGAAAGGATTCGGTTTAGGGGCCTTGTATCATAGTTCCGTTCATCATTGACCTCTGATGATCATACTAAGTATTCAAAGATGTAACAAGGCCATTTCCAGCACTTGCCACACCGTCTAGTCCTTTTCAAGACATAGAGCACTTGTTCTAGTTGGGCTAATTCCTTCTTTCAAAGTATCTTAGCCCATGTGCATCCACTTGATCAATCATTCCCGATCAACCAAGTGGTGTTAAAAAGAGGTTGAACTCCACTGAAAAGCTTTGCTCTTTTGAGCCTCCACTTAACCGTGTATGTTCACGAACCCCATGGAAGAGCTTTGCTCTTTCGAGCCTCCACTCAACCATGTATGTTCTAACCTAATATATGGCACATAGAACAAACTTGAACACAATAGAAGCACTAAGAAAAGAGTCTAAAACGTTGTCATGTTACAAGCACACCCCTTCAACCGAATGAAGGGTTTAGCTACGAGTATCCATAGAAGTGGATATCATAGCTAAGTGCAAAAGAAAGTAAAGTTTTTGAAAATGAAAGACAAGGAAAGTAAATGTTTCGAAATCAAAGACAAGGAAAGTAAGAGTTTTGGAAAGTAAACTCAAGAACAAACTTAAGAACAAACAAGAGTACTCAAGAACCAACAAGAGTACTCAAGAACAAGAGAGAAGTTGGAGCTTTTGATTCCCAAATGTAAAGTGTTTACAAGCTTTGTGAGTAAAGGATTCTAGAGAGCTTCTCTATCTAAGTAACCAAGGATCATTTTCAAGGAGGGGAGGACCTCCTTTTATATCCATGAGAGGCGGTGGAGAGGAGGATATTAGTCCTCCCAACCGCCTCTAGTTCTTCCCCAAGTCCGGTTGGAGCTTGGTTGGCCTTCGGTTGGAGTTTGGATGAGCCAAAGGGTGCCCACTTGACTTGTGGATTGGCTAGCATTAAAAACCCATTAACTTGGCTAGCAAATATCTCAAGCCAACCGACTTTGGCCTTGGTTGCTCCTCAAGTCCACCGGTTTGAGCTTAGTTGGACCTCAAAGGGCAACCGATGTGAATAGTATAACCTAACCGAGAAAATAAGTAGTTTGGTTGGACTTTGCCAGATTTTGACCGGAGTAGGGCTAGAATGACCGGAGCAAGGCGGTGGTTGGACTTGGCTTGATCGGAGCACCGCCGGAAGCTCGCCGGAGCATGGCCGGAGCTTGGCCGGAATATGGCCGGAGCTGCCAGAATCTTGGCCGGAGTAGATTAGGTCGAGGACCATGTATTCTTAACGACAATGCCAAGATAAAAAGGTTTCATTAAGGAAGTTAAGCCGGATTTTGGCCGGAGAATGGCCAAAATCCTAAAACAGTTGAAAAATTCCCTTGATTGGCCTTTACCGGGCTCGGTGTCTTTGCCTTGCGTTCTTGTCCATTTGCCGACGGTTCTAGCATATTTGAGTGATTCCAAGTCAGGTCTATGAAGGATGTTAAGGTTGATTTGGATCGTAGCATGGTCGTTCCCTAGGATGGCCTAGAACTCGGTCCCTTGGCCTAGGATGGCTTGAATTTTGGACCATGCGTTCCTTGCCTTTTGATTATTGATTTGGAACAACATTCTTCATGGAAATTGAGTGCTCGAAGTGGTTTGGTCAGAACGCCGCCGGAGATAGGCCGTGGCCTAAGTTCTTCATTTTGGGCATACGCGCTCGGCACTCGGCACAGGCGCTCGGCACTCGGGCCCGGTACTCCTCGGTCGTGGACCTGGCTCTCTCGGGCGGGGACTTGCGGTACCAGATACCTCCTCCCGGGCACGTCCAGCATTTCTCGGCGCTGGCTCTCGGTCAGGGACCTGGGCGGGGACCTGGTCTTCTCGGTTCTGGTTCTCGGTCCCTGGCCTGCGGTACCCGGGTCCCCTACTGGCCCGACTTGACTTGTAATCCATTTTTTGTTTAAGAACCCCCTTTTTAGCTCGTTTCTTCTCTAAACCTCAAAATAGCCTGTAGAGCAAAAATGGAACTAATTGGTAAAAGTTGTTAAGACAAAGTGTCTAATTTGGTGGGTTTAACTGCTTCGATGAATCATATAAATATGGTCCATCAGACATCATGCAGTTGATTCATCTCGTATGTTCTCAGCGATCCCATGAGGTCTTCCAGCTTTAGTTTAGAGATATCATGCATTTCTTCAATTACAGTTACCTTCATGGCAAACCTCGGAGGGAGCGATCTCAGGACCTTGCTAGCCATTCTTTCCTCTTCAATGGGTTTTCCCAGTGCAGTAGCCTCTTTGGACAGGTCTAGAACTCTTGCATTGAACTCAGCAATGGTTTCTTCTTCCTTCATCTTCAGATCCTCAAATTTTGTAGTCACCATCTGCATTCGAGAGTTTCTAACTTTGTTTGTCCCCTCATAGGCTGTCCTGAGAATATCCCATGCCTCCTTGGCAATTTCACAGTTAGCTATCAGTTTGAACACATTTTCATCCACTCCAGAGAAGATTGCATTCATGGCCTTTACATTCCCAACAGACCCCTTTTCATCTGCGTCAGTCCATATTGCTTCAGGTTTAATCACCCTACTCCTTCAACATTGGCCATCAGGGTCTAGGTCCAACCAACCAAAACGTCCCTCCATGCCTTTTCATCCAGGGATTTCAGGAAGGCCTTCATCTTAGACTTCCAGTAGCCGTAGTTCGGCCCTTCAAGCAGAGGGGCCAGTTAGTGCTCTACCCTTCCTTCAAACTCATCTTGAACGAAATCCGAATCACACTCTATATGTCGAGTGTCTGCTCTGATATCAATTGAAATATTGTTATCTTATCCAAGATGAGATCTAGAGGGTTTTAGAATTAAACTTGAACACTAATCCAACAGTAAGCTGAACAGATAACGGAGGCACACACGAAGTAATACCCAGTTCGGCAACAGCCTACTCTGGCGGGGCTTCCTACGCCCTAATGGTAGAAAATCTTTATTGAAAAGTATAGAGCTACAGGTGGTCTTACTCGTACAATCTCCCGAGTGTAAACGCCTAGCCTCTATCACTTCTTCATTCACATTTGTGATCTCGGATCCCCCTCGATCCCCTAAGTTTGAGACTCCCTCCCGAACTTGCTCGAACTTCTCTCGAAGCTCGACACCTTCTCCCGGACGCAAACAGTAGCAATGTGTGTGCAGCGGGTGTTCCAGTATGAACAGTCTAATCAACACACTGAACAGACTGCTTCTTCGCCGTTGAATTTCCAATGGGGAAATATCAGCCGGCCGTCGCTCCTCCTCCTCCTCTACTCAAGATCACTCGGGTTTTCTATTTCTCCAAAAGCGATACTGATCTGGACGGCCTAGCACTCTATTTATATGCTGCGGAAGTTCCCAAATCAGTCCTAGATAATCTGTCAAATATTTTAGGAGATGTTCCTAAATATTTGCTAGATATCTTTTATCCAATCTTTAGCGATTTCTTCCACGCCAAGGCAAGTCGAATATCCTTAACCGACCTCCAACTGATATGTAGATATTCTTTTGAATATCTGATCTTTTATTTTCTCGTTAGCCGACTCTAACCGATCAGATCTTCGATCTTTAGAAACTTCTGGATTAGGAAACATCCGTGCCTCTGTTTCACGATGTACTTGAGTTCTAATCTTCGGTTGAACACCTCTTCACCTTCTGCTTGAACCCTTTAAAGACATTTTGCCAAAAGCATGCCATACGTGGGAACATCACACTCAATCTTCTATATTGATTTCCCTTTTTACTCACTGTTAAAGTACGTAGTTCTGAAGGAAGCATACTCCTGAAGTACGAATACTCCAACATGTTTGATGAGACAACCATCCTACTAATATGCTACTTGAGTGTGCAGGTACTCAAAAGGTAACGCTACCTCGGCTCGAGAATGAGAATATCTGCAAAGATATTCTCGGAGGATCTTATGCTCCCAAGATCCTAATCTAGCAAATATACGTTGGATGGCCCAAGGATCAGTTCGGATATTCTATGTGCGGGATTAAAAAGTGATCAAATATTTGTGTAGATTTCGTGAGAGACTTTAGGAAACTATACCTCAAGCGAATATCCTATACCTCGGAGGGAGCTATACGGCGATCTGAGCCAAAAGGGAAGTGATACTTGCACTGCGGTTACCAGGAGTTAAATCACTACTAAGATTCGTCTGGCAGTACGACGGTATACCACTGTGTGGTTGGGTGAGTGATATAAATCATTGTAACCGAGGATACGTTAATACAAGTATCCGTTCCAAAATCCTTCTAGTGGAAACTAGAAGGTAGTGGTTTTTCCTAGGTACTAATTCGAGTAACTAGATTTTCACTATATATTGATGTGTCTTTCTTACTTTTACTTTCTGCTTTAATTTCCGATGTCTATATACTTGGCGAGTAATGATACTCAATAGATTTAGCTAACTAACGATCCTAACACTCACTATTTTTAAGACGTTGTTGACAACGTCTTAAAAAGTCTAAAACGATGTTGCCAACTGCGTTTTAGGCCTCGTGTCTCTTTTAGGAATAAAAATTGTTGAATCTGCTGAATATAGCCACATAAACTTAAAACACCGTCAAGCACAGCGTGTTAAATCAGAATAACCTTTAATTCATCGGCCGATGTAATTTGGTTTCCGCATAAGCTAATCAGGCGCCATCAAAACCACTCATCTCCATTTTCTACATCATCATACCTTGCTGCTACTGCCTGATTTGAGAAGAGATTATCATTATGAGCTGAGGCAGGGTGCAAGGATCGAGAACAAGATCAACCACCAGATGACCTTCTCCAACCGTCGTTCTGAATTGCTTAAGAAAGATCACGAGATGCTGTGCGATGTCGGAGTCGATCTCATTATCGAAAGTTATTTTGACTTAAGACAATGTTTTTAAAAGCGTTTTAGGCTTATGTAGCTATATTTTACTGACTCGGCAATTTATATGCGTAAAAGAGACACGAGACCTGAAGCGCTGTAGGCAACGCGTTTTAGACTTAATTGTCAACATCGTCTTAAAAATAGTGAGTAAAAAGGGAAACTAATCTGAAAGATTGAGTAGAAAAGGAACTCAATGCTCAATTTTGAGTATTTTGAAAAACTTTCCATGAAAATATACATAAGTAAAAAGGGTAGTGAGTAGCGGTTATACACTTGATCAAATGAAAAAATTTCTTTCATTTTTTAAATTTTTACTAGATCGGACAATACTAGTTTACTTATTAATTTATTTATGTTATGAATATTGTGATTTACGTTGGATGACCTGTAGCCCTTCACATGGCCATGTTTCTTAGCCTTTCATGTTCCCCATAAATTCTTATCTTTATTTCTTACATTTATTTCTAGTCTCTTCATATGTCTATGTACCCCGATATAAATGGGTCATTTGTAAAGGATTATCAACATCAATGAGAAACGATTACAACTTCTCTCTATACATTTCTCTCTTCATACCATGTTCATGTTCTTATCACTTTGAATTTCTTCACCATATTCCATAATTTTCACAACACGTTATCAGCATGATTTATCTACGAAATCCAAGGTAGGGATACACCATCTTCTCTTCTTCCTCCCGTTTCTCATTTATATGCGATGATGGCAACATTGAGTCCTTTTCGGAGAAATCTCAAAACCGCCAAGCATTTGAAAAAATCAATTCCTTTTATGAATTTGTTTATAACATGAATATTCCATCTAATCATGTTCTTTTAAAGCATTATCATGCCTAATTTTATATGATAAAAAATGATTATATCTTATGTTCATAACATGTTTATTTTCATGTTCTATGTCATGTTTAATTTTACATGTGGCTAATTAATGTTTTAGTTCATTGTTTCATTTTATTTTATTACTTGAAATCAATTCATATTATATTTATCATATATTATTATACAATGTCAATCTTATGAAGCTCGAGTTCAATACTCTTGAGCGTGGTAATGATTATTCGGCGTTGATTCTTGATATTGAAATTCTTATAAATGCCATGTATCTTTAAGATACTACAAAAGAAGGAAATAAAGCAATTGTTCAAAAACAAAGATGGCTAATGTCATGATATCCTTCGACATCATCTCCAATGAAAATTTAAAAGTCAATGTTCCCTCTCTCATTTGAATGGATTTGAAGAGATGTACAATCACCTAAAGGCAATGATATAAAACTTGTTTTGATCATATACAATTGCAATTGCAAGATTATACAAAAATGTACGTGAGTATAATTTCGCAATGTTATGAATCACTTCACAAGTGAAGTTATGAGATGAAAATATCTTTAATAAAATGATGAAAATATATATCATTGGGGCCGTTCTTGTCGTACTTCTGAACACCTTGATTTCTATCAAGCCTCTTTGAAAGCAAAAAGGTGTCAAATCAAATTTTACTGAATAAAATGATGATCCTATGGATCTTACCCATTTGGATGTACATGAATCTCACCAATTTGGATGTTGAAGATTAAATTCTTAAAGAGGTCAATGGAGAGTTTTACAAACTAATCAGTGTTGGAAGACGACATAAGAGATGATGTCTTACTTATGAATATCTAATTAAAAGTATTTGCATATTTTATGTTTTATTTCTCTTCCAAATAAAAGTATTTCTACTTTTATGTATTAGTCTTTTGATGAGACATGATATTATCATCTTAATTAAAATGAAAGTTGGTGGTCTATCGCTATGTTTAGTGGATAGTGCAACATCACATATAATTTTGAGAGACAAACTATGTTTTTCGCATCTCAAATTGGCTAAAGCTAATTGCTATTGCAATATCTGGTGTATCAAATCTTATTGAAGGCTATGAAAGAGCCCAAATAATGTTACCTAATGGTACACAATTTATCATAGATGATGAAATGTTCTCAACCATATTAAAAAGAAACCATTTGAGTTTCAAAGATAAATGTCGAAATGTCTATCATGTTGAGACAACAAATGAAAATGACGTTGCATATTTATATATCACGTCTATGGTCTCATGAAAGAAAAAAGTGATGGAAACACTTCTGTCATGCAATTCTGGATTATATTGTACTTTCATAAATCCAATTGAATCATATATGATGATAAACCAAAATTCAATAGATCCGAAATAAGTATCTTGTATGGCATGATTGATTAGGACATCCGAGTTCAATAATGATGCAAAGAATTATTGAGAATTCACATGGACATTCACTAAAGAGTAAAAATATTCGCTCGTCTAAGGATCTCTCATGTATTGCTTGTTTTCAAGGAAAATTGATCACAAGATCGTCTCCAGTTAAAGTTGTGACTGAATGTCCAACATTTTTAGAACGGTTTTAAGGAGATATATATAACCCTGTTTCCCCATCAAGTGGACCATTTTAGTACTTTATGGTACTTATTGATGCATCGACTCATTGGCCGCATGTTGTTTTATTGTCCACTCGTAATATGGCATTGCAAGACTTCTTGCTCAAATTATTCGATTACGAGCACAATTTTCAGATCATATATACAATTAAGAACATTCATATGGATAATGCAGGAGATTTTACATCCCAGTCTTTTAATGACTATTGTATGTCAACTGGAGTTATAATTAAACATCTGGTTGCTCATGTTCATACTCAAAATGGTCTAGCGGAATCTTTTATCAAGAGACTAAAATTGATAGCTAGATCATTACTTATGCAATCAAAATTGCCAAGTCTGCTTGGGGACATGCAATTTTGCATGTTGCATCACTAATTCATATAAGGTCAAATGCAAATAATAAATATTCCCCTTTACAATTTGTCAGTGGCAGAAAACCAAATATCTCTCATTTAAGAGTTTTTAGGTGTGCAGTTTATGTTTCAATATCTCCACCCCAACGTACTAAAATGGGACCCCAACGAAGATTGGGGATTTACGTGGGATTTGAATCGCCATCAATTATTAAAATTTTGGAATCTATGACAGGTGATATATTTAAGACACGATTTGTCGACTGTCAGTTTGATGAGACAAATTTCCCTACATTAGGGGGAGATAAAATGAAGTCTGAAAAAAAAGACAAGACATATTTTGGAATGCAGAGTCATTGTCTCATTTTGATCCTCGTACAAATCAATGTGAACTAGAAGTACAAAAGATAATCCACTTGCAAAAAGTTGCAAATACATCGCCAGATGCATTAACGAATGGTAAGACAGTGACAAAGTCACATATACCAATTGTCAATGCTCCTTGCAAAATCAAACTATCTGATAAAGATATTGGAAATAAATTAGCAAGTGAGTCTAAAACATGACAGAAACGTAGTAGACCAGTTGGCTCCAAGGATAAAAATCCTAGAAAAAGAAAGGTCTAGATAACCAAATTAATGCATCAACCACTATTCCAAAAGAAATTGATACGAATCATGAAGATACTTCTTCAAAAGATAATGAGATACCCGAAAATGATAACAATGAAGAAATCTAGATCAATTATGTCATTTCAGGAAAAAGGTGGAATACAAACGAAATCATAGTGGATAATATATTTGCCTATTCTATAGCTCTAGATATTACATAACAAAAATGAGGATCATGAGCCAAGATCGGTTAATGAATGCCGACGAAGAAATGATTGGCCAAAATGGAAAAACGTCATCGAGGCAGAATTGAATTCACTTGAAAAACATCATGTTTTTGGGAAAATTTCCATAACACCTGAGAATGTCAAAGCTATTGGTTATAGATGGATATTTACGCACAAACGAAATGAGAAAAATGAAGTCGTAAGATATAAAGCACGACTCGTAGCATAAGGCTTCTCGCAAAGATCAGACATTGATTATGAAGAGACATATTCACCGGTCATGGAAGCAATAACATTCACGTTTTATTGAGTTTGTCAGTCTTGGGAGGACTCCAAATGCATTTAATGGATGTCGTGACAGCCTACTTAGATGGGTCACTTGATAATGACATTTATATTAAAAATTCCCGAAGGATTAAAATTACCGGAAGCATGTAGCTCAAAACCACGAGAAATTTACTCAATAAAACTACAAAGATCATTAGACAGATTAAAACAATCCAATCGAATATGGTACAATCGTCTAAGTGAATATCTTTTGAAAGTGGGATACATCAACAATGCAATTTGTCCTTGTGTTCTTATTAAAAGAACAAAATTCAGATTTTCTATTTTCGCGGTTTATATTGATGATTTAAATATCATTGGGACCTCTGATGAACTCACTGAAACGATTACATATTTCAAAAATAAATTTGAAATGAAAGATTTGGGTAAAACAAAATTCTGCATTGGCCTACAAATTGAGCATTTATCAAAAGGCATTTTTGTTCATCAGCCCTCATATACTGAAAGGATACTCAATTGTTTAATATGGATAAATCATATCCTGTGAGTTCTCCTATGGTTGTTCGATCACTTAAGGTGACAAAATATCCATTTCGTCCTCAAGAAAAGAATGAAGAACTACTTGTTCCTGAAGTACCATATCTTAGTGCTATTGGAGCACTAATGTATCGTGCTAATTATACACGATCTGATATGGCATTTTCGGTTAATTTACTAGCAAGATATAATTCTTCTCCAACTCGAAGACATTGGGCTGGTGTTAAACATATTTTAAGATATCTTCGAGGAACAACTGATATGGGCTTATTCTATTTAAAAGACTCAAAATCAGGATTGATTGGATATGCCGATGTTGGGTATTTATCTGACCCTCATAAAATGCGATCACAAACGGGTTATGTGTTTACATATGATGATACCGCTATATCTTGGTGTTCTACCAAACAAACCCTTACATCCACTTCTTATAATCATGCTGAAATATTAGCACTTCATGAAGCAAGTCGTGAATGTTTGTGGCTGAGGTCTTTAATCCATCATATTAGAGGATCATGTGATCTTTCAGGCGACAAAGAAATACCTACTGTATTATTTGAGGATAATGATGCATGTATAGCTCGAATTAAAAATGGTTATATAAAGGGAGATACAACGAAACACACGTCTCCAAAGTTCTTCTTTACCCATGAACTTCATAAGAACAGAGAGATTGATATTTGTCAGATTTGTTCTTGTGACAACTTAGCCGATTTGTTACAAAGGCACTTCCCACAACTCCCTTTGAGTAATTGGTCTATAAAATCGGCATGCAAAAGCTTAGAGATTTATGTTAAAGGCCACATTGAGGGGGAGAATATGCGTTACATTATTTTCCTTATTTTAGGTTTTATCTCTTTGGATTTTCCTAAATAATATTTTAATGAGGTAACATTTATGCGTAATATACAATTATGTTTTTTTTTCCTTCACTAGGTTTTTTCTCACAGAGTTTTCCTAGTAAGGTTTTAATAAGGCATAATATGTATACGACTCACCTAAAAGGAGAGTGTTATGAATATTGTGATTTATGATAGATGACATTTAGCCCTTCACATGTTATGTCTCTTAGCTTTTCACGTACCCCGTAAATTCTTATCTTTATTTCTTACATTGATTTCTAGTCTCTCCATATGTCTATGTACTCCTATATAAAGGGATCATTTGTAAAGGATTATTAACATCGATAAGAAAAGATTACAACTTCTCTATACATTTCTCTCTTCATACATGTTCATGTTCTTCTCACTTTGAATTTCTTCTCCATAGTCCATAATTTTCACAACAATTTATTTATTAGATGATAATACTAGTTTATTTATTAATATGGGTTAGAAACTATTGGGCCTAACCGTTCGAATGGACCATGGAAACTTTTTTTTTTGAACCAACCATGGAAACTTAGGGTCTGTCCATTTTGACTTATATTTGACTTAACTTAGTTGATCTTAACTGATATTAACTTATAGTGAATGATCTTAACTGATATTAACTTATAGTGAATGATCTTAACTGATATTAACTTATATTAACTTAACTGAAACTTATGTTGATCGATGAATAGTAATATTATGATGATGATGGTTGTGATGATAATGATGAATAGTAATATTATGATGATGATGAATAGTAATTTTATGGTGATGGTTGTGATGATGATGATGATGATGAATAGTACTATTATGATGATGAATAGTACTATTATGATGATGATGATGGTAGTGATGACGATGATGAATAGTATTTTTATGATGATGATGAATAGTAATTTTATGATGATGAATAGTAATATACTGATGATGATGATGGGGGTGATGATGGTGATGAATAGTAATTTATGATGATGATGAATAGTAATTTTTATGATGATGAATAGTAATATACTGATGATGGTGATGGTTGTGATGCTGATGATGAATAGTAATTTTATGATGATGATGAATAGTAATATACTGATGATGGTGATAGGGTGATGATGATGATGAATAGTAATTTTATGATGATGAATAGTATGATGGTGATGGTATGATGAATAGTATGATAGTACGATGATGATGGTATGATGAATAGTATGGTTGTGATGATGATGATGATGATGATGATGAATAGTATGATGATGTTATGATGAATAGTGTGATGATGATGATGATGGTATGATGAATAGTGTGATGGTATGATGAATAGTATGATGATGATGGTATGATGAATAGTATGATGATAATGATGATGATGATGGTATGATGAAAAGTATGATGATGATGGTTATGGTATGATGAATAGTATGATGGTATGATGAATAGTATGATGATGATGAATAGTGTGATGGTATGATGATGATGATGGTATGATGAATAGTATGATAGTATGATGATGAATAGTATGATGGTATGACCCAAGTTAACTGAAAATTAACTTAAATGATCTTAACTGATATTAACTTATAGTGAATGATCTTAACTGATATTAACTTATAGTGACTGATATTAACTTATAGTGACTTATAAGTCGAAAATATAAGTTCAATTGGACAAGGCCTTATTTAGACTTTCAAATTAAATTTTGGAAATTTATGTGCGCATACGGCATATGCCCTTCGAATTTATGGGTCCACTATGGAATAAGGATGTACTCCAATTTAGGGCTCACAATAAATTAGTTTTTTTTTTCTGAACAAAAAACTAGAACTAAACATAAAATTGAAGGTGGTGGTTTGTTGGTTAAGGAGTCTATCTTAAGATGGTTGAATTCTTATGCTCTAGGTTCGAGTTCCGGGCCACCAATTTTCTTTTTTCATTTTCCTTTTCTTCTTCCTCTTCTTCTTCTTCCTCGTTTCGCCTCGCGTGTGATGCTTCCTACATCCCTCATGGATGCCTTCTTTTTCACGCCTGGCGCGTGATGTATTCTTCCTTTCTCGTGGAGGCCTTCCTCTTCACGCCTCGCGCGTGATGCGTTCTTTCTCCCTCGTGGAGGTGCTATTCGGTAAAGGTGTCAAAGGTGGCATGAGCTTCAAGTGTCAAAGATGTACCGATGATATGGGTGGATATGTGCAGATTCATGGTAAATGTGCCGAACGTGACCTGCGCTTCAGAAGTGGAGAGATGTACCAGATGCTTGCGGATCCGATCAAGATGCCTTGCTAAGAGCTTTAGAGATCAATATATATGTACTAAATGATAAAGCTCATATGCATTGTAATGTTCCTAATTGTTGTATCCACCCACTATAAAAAAACATAAATTGAAACTTTGTGCTCAAAGAATATACAATTAAAATTAAATTAAATAATTCAAAATTTTGGATCACGGCAATTTCTTTTGTTGCGTTCTCTTCTATATGTTGCTATCATTAATTTATGTTCTGCATGTAGGTCTTCTCTTGTGTGTGCGTGTGTGACGCCTCGAGGTTTTGTTGGCGATAATGGAGTTCTGAACCTGTACGCTGCGGACGTTGATACATCGTTTAAAATCTAAATTTTTATATTTAAATGAAAATCGATATGAAAAACATGCTCTTCGATTGAATTGTCCATCAACTTGGGAATAAAATCTGGTGTAACCAATCTATTTACATCAATTTGAGTAAACGACCTAGTTTAATGTATTTTAAGATAAAACTACGTAGTTTTAAGCCGAAACTGCATAGTTTTAAAAAATGGTCCAATTATCAATTTAGGGGTTATATAAATGAAACAACTTAATTTTGATGTTGTTTTACCAAAACTACATCATTTGTGAATGATTATAAATAGTTTGGCTGCACGTGACATGAATCCATCAACTTGCCCCAAATAAAAAAAAACACCCAAGAGAGAAATACCACGTTAAAGTGATGATTGAAGTATGTTCCTCACAAAGTTGGGATCAACGCTGTTAATGAACGTTTACCAAACATTGCCTAAGAGCCATAACTAAGAGCCGTGCTCACGGACGCCAATGCCAACCCTTACATCTTACTTAGGCCCTAAGATCGACTTCCGTCAGCAATGACGTCACTACAATTAGTTCAACGGAAACGGAATAATAAAAATTTATGTATGTATATTGAAAATTGCTCTCATTTTTGCTAAAACCTGTGGATGAGACCAGCAATTTTCAAAAAGTGTTGTATATGCTTGGTGGTATTTTCAAAAAGAGATTATAAATTTAGAGTTAATTATCAAAATATTATCGAGACGGTTAGGTGATCTCAATGCACTAGATTCTTTTTTCCTAATTTTCAATACAGTTATCTTTGAATCAATTTATATATATACTTTTTCTAAATTTTCAATACAGTTATTTTTGAATCAATTTACATATATTTTGTTTTTAATTAGATTGTATGAGAAGTAGTTAGAGTATATATAGCACATCACCTCCTCACCCAGCTCCTCCTTCTCTCATTCTCCAAACCCAAGCACAAGATTAGGTAGGAGGTGCTATCAAAAGTGCCCAAGTAGCACTCGTGTTAGGACTTCCTACCTAATTTGTGCTTGGTTTGGGAAATAATGGGAGGAGGTGATTTCCTCACCGCTGCATATGCCCTTATAAGTAAAAAAAACTATTAGTTTAATTTGGTTAGATTTATCTCTGATGTGTTTGGTAATATTAGTAGTACACCAAAATGAATGATGTCTTTGGGCATTGATTTTTATTAAATAAAAACACATGAACAAATTGTAATTGACTACAATTAAAATTTTGGTACCTAATTTTAAATCACTGGACAGTTTAAATTAACTCTAAAATTTATGTAGATATATTGAAGTTATGCATAAGATATTAAATGAGTAATTTAATACTGTTTCAAACACATGAATGGAATGTTAAAATAAAAAATAAAAAATAAATCTTTCCGCCACTATATACGTTCACACTGCCCCCACCGTCCACCATGTACTGAATAATTGTAAAGTTGCACATAACAATTGTAGATATGAATAAACACAGAACAGTAAACAATGATCGGAAACCAGATTATGGATAGAGTCACGTTTGACGATGTCCTTAAAGCAGGATTACCGCCCTATAGGTGTTTGAAACTCGCTGGCAATATGCTTCCCAGGATAAAACTATCCTCAGCAAACACTTGAACACCGACTACGAATGTGCTGATCGAACGCTGATGGCCTTTAGCTATCACTCACCGACTACGAATGGAAAATGAGAGAGGAGGAGAGTTGTTTGTGTTTGCAGTTCTTTGAAAGTGAAGAACATGCATGTATTTATAGGAGAGGTCTGCCCTCCCTCATAACTCCAAGGCTGCTAATGGTTCGTAAACCAAAGGTATTGGGAGACCAATAATGAGCTCGGAATTGCCAAGGTTGTTGATGGTTCATAAACCAAGCGCATGGGAAACAGTCATGCCGCTGGTTCATAAACCTAGAGCATTGGAAAAATAAAAGAAATAGAACCTGAATTGCCAAGTGCCATATCAGATTTGATTTTGCGAAACCAAGTCACGCTACCCGCGGAGAAATCGATGCTGCATTCGTGTCCGCACACAAGTCAGGCCAAATCCGACGTCATAGACCGGATGATTCCCACCGGATGCATTCGTGCAGCAGTTTTGTGGGACAATTTGCGATGACAAATATGCAGTGGTAATTGCCACCGCAAAAAGCAGAATTTGCGATGGCTTTACAGCGGTTTTGCAACAAATATATTATACCATGGTCTTTTTCACTGCAAAATCATTGGAAAGAATATACAACGGTAATACAATAAAAATGCAGCGGTTCTAAAAATACATTGCGTTTGCAGCGGAAATTGCAGTGGTTTTGTGGGACAATTTGCGATGACAAATATGCAGTGATAATTGCCACCTCAAAAGCAGAACTTGCGATGGCTTTACAGCGGTTTTGCAACAAATATATTATACCATGGTCTTTTTCACTGCAAAACCATTGAAAAATGAAAATCGTTTTGTGATGACTTTCACACAGTTTTGGAACTACCGTATGTTCACCGCAAATATTAATATCGAGATTTCCAAGATTTTGTTCTTTATATGGATTTGTGGCTTCCATCATTCACCATATCCTACTACTTTCTTACACCTCAAACTAGATTCTCTATCTTTTCTCTCTTCAGCCGGCCAATCTCCTAACTCAGCGCATGTTCAAAGTTTTCCATCTTCAGGAAGGTTGGATTTTGAAGTTGCTGAAGTATAATTTTATATTATTCCGTATCAATAACATGTGTGGTATTAATTTTATATGTAATTGTTTTTGTTCTTGAGTACTTATGAATTACGTACTCTTTGTGCAGCATGCTTACTATGGAAGAGTTGGTGAGAGAGCGTCTGTGGATGTATAATCAACGTAATCCAGGTGAATCATGGAATAACGAAGTTTTCATGTATGGGGTTGGGCACTTTTTATAAGTGGTGACGACAGGCAACGGACAAATATGAGATGGAAACAAGTTGCGGTGCCCGTGTAGTTAGTGTAAGAACAAGTATTTTCGTGAAATTGGTTTGTGTGAGACTCGTCTATTTACCTACGGGTTTGTCAAGGATGATTATAATTGGACAAACCATGGAGAAGAAATAGCAGCAGTCTCTTCGAGCGCCGGCAACAATTTCAAAGATCACAGTGATAGACATTTTCAAAATGAGCAAACTGGGGTTTTAGGATATGAAATTGATAGTCGGTTTGGTGATATGATATGTGACATGGCTGGACCAAGTAATACTTACAATTAACCTGAATCGGCCGAACCCGAGGAGCCGTCTAAGGCTGCATCCCAGTTGTACGAGTTATTCAAATCTAGTTGCGAACCTGTGTTTGAAGGTTGTACTTCAGAGATGCAACTTTCTATCGTCATGAAAATGTTACAAATCAAGACTGATCATGGTCTGTCAGAAGCTGCATATGATTCTATATGTACAACAATTGGGACCTTACTCTATTGTGAACATCGAATGCCGACTACATTTCGACAAACAAAGAAGCTTGTGAGCGGGTTGGGTATGGGGTATACTCGAATCGATGTATGTGTCAATGGATGCATGATATATTATGGTGAGGATGAGATATTATCCATTTGTCGCTTTTGTGGTGAGCCCCGATATAAAGAGACACGTAACCAATAACGGTCCAGTAGTTATGAAAGGATGTCAAGGTCACAAATGTTTTACCTTCCAATCATACCTCGAATTCAACGACTGTATATGAACAAAACGACGGCAGAACACATGACTTGGCATGCAAATACGGATAGAGACCCAGATGTTATGGTCCACCCCGCTGATGGAAAATCATGGAAACATTTTGACATTTCTTCATTCGATCTCATACCTCTTGTCGCAAGGTATTTGATCATAGTTTTCTAACATTATTTCGAGGTTTCCTTCATGCTCAAAATTAGGTCTCAAAATGGGGCGCCACCATTTTCTTCACACTTATTACACACATTTTCCAACAATACATGAAGAAAATCCAGTGGTGAAAACGATAAAAAAAATCGATAATCAAGACTCGACTCAATGTGGTGATAGCTTCTACGGTTGATATCTGCATAAGATAGGTAAGCTATGCCCTTGAACTTCCCTTGGGAAGACATGTTCTCTTTACTGACTATTCAGTAGACGTGATTGTCCTTGAACTGTTTGTCTTATAATGTAAACGAAAGTCATGTCCCCCACAGATATCTCCCTGACCATACTTGGTTCTTACTGGTGGGTTCATTTTGGCCGTGACACCCCTTTCCTTGTTTTGCAAGAGTTTCTAAAGAATTAAGCCCTTGAATTCTCATTAGAAGCGGCCTCACTTCTCTCTCACATAGGTGATTCTTTCTCAAAGTAATCATGTGTTACTCATTTGAATCTCACTATTCAAATTACTAGAATCATTAAAAGCTTCGAGTTTAGCCTCGTGCAGGAGTCACTATTTTATCTGGGAATAGGTTAGAGTGTTACCCCCACAGTGACCTCACTCAGTCTTAGCAGGTCGGTTGTCCCTTTGAACCAAGTTCTTGGGATCTCCAGTCATCATGGTAGGGTTTTCCTTTGCCTCGACTATTATTGCCCAAGGGCTTAAGCCTGTGTTTTGATATTAACAATCAAAAGGCTTCAGTCTCATTCCCTTTATCGTCTTCTCTACTTGGTCCCTATTTAACCCTTTGGTTAACGGATCCGATATATTTTCTTTGGACCTCACGTAGTCAATGCTTATGACTCCGGATGAGAGAAGTTGTCTGATGGTATTGTATCTTAGACGTATGTGTCTAGACTTACCATTATACATGACATTCTGTGCTCTACCAATTGTTGATTGGTTATCACAATATAAACATATTGGTGGCATAGGGGTTTTCCAACCAGGAATATCCTCTACAAAATTTCTTAACCACTCTGCTTCTTCGCCGCATTTATCTAATGCCACGAACTCAGCTTCCATCGTGGATCGGGTTATTAGAGTTTGTTTCAAGGATTTTCACGTCACGGCTACACCTCCCAGAGTGAATACATATCCACTTGTGGCCTTTGAGTCTTGTATATCAGATATCCAACGTCGCGGCGACTTGCTCATTAATTAAAGGGAAAAGTCGGGAAGGCCTCATGAGGCTTGGTTCTGCCTCGTAATGTTGGTTCGTGAAGAACTGATCGTAGATAGTCTCAGTTGCCTGGGTAATGATAGTCGGGTATGGAATAGGCAGTTCGTCAGTGGTTTTCTGGACTTCTACTTCGTTGCTTCCGGTGCTTTCCATGTCTGATTCCTAGGATGGTTCGGGAGTCTCTTCTGACGGCTCGGTGGTTTCTTCTTTGTCAGCCTCAGGGTCAGCTTCTTCTGTCTGCATTTCCTTGTCAGTGTGGGGAACTCGTCTTGTGGCAGCGGCTAGGCCAGTTATCAGGTACCACATGTCTGCAATGGTGAGGTTTGTGGCAGACCTTCTCATAGCTTCGTTGACTCTTCCCAGCTCTTCGGACCTCATCCCACGAAGAAATTTTTGGAGAAGAATTTTCTTCGTAAATCCATGGTGCGGGCAGCTTGAGACGATGGCATCGTAGTTCATGTAGTATTCGTCCAAAGTCTCATCCCGAGATTGTTGAAGGTTCAGGATCTTCTCGCGGGTTTCTTGGCGTAAAGATGGTGGGGAGAATTCTTTCAGGAACGGAACGCAGAGGTCTACGAAACGTTCTGCACTGCAAGCGGTGGATGTGTAGTACCATATCGTGGCGAAGTCAGTTAGAGAGAATTTAAAGCATTTCAGCTTAAATTCTTCTAACACTTCGTTTTCAGGTTTGATGTTGTGGCAGACTTGGTGGAAGTTTCGGCAGTGCTGTACAGGGTCTTCTCCCTCCGTTCCTCCGAACAGGGGCAGAAATCGCGTTGTCCATGCATGCGTAACGGGTAGTGACATAGGAAAAAGAAAGAAAAAGAAAGGGGAGGGAAGAACAGTTATCCGATGACTAGTTCCCCGGCAACGGCGCCAATTTGACAGAACCGCTCGTCGTCAAAGCGATTGTGCAAATAAATTTATAATAGTCCGCTACTCGCAACTATACTAATGGGTAGTACTTGGTAAGTAGGAGTCGAACCCAAGGGAACTAGGGGAATAATTGTTCTTCGGGGGGAATTACGCAGTGTGGGAGCGTGTTTAAGGTCGGTTGGTTGGTTTTAAAGCTACCAGCTATTTTGATTGATTGATTGGTTGGTTGGTTGATTTTAATACTGGAAAGTAAAGTACAGTTTATAATTAACGAGAAATGTTCGGTTTCAGGGGACTTGTATTATATCCTGTTTATCATTGACCTTTAGTGAATCATCTAAGTATTCAAACGGTGAATCGAGGCTAGTTACAGCTCAAGACTTGCAACACCGGTTTAAAGCAACTCCTGTTCTATTTCAGTCTAGCGCCAATACCCTAAGGTATGCTAGCCTGGGTGCATCCACCTGATCTCACAGTTACGCTCGACCAGATGGGGTTTAGGATGAGTCGAACTCCTCATATAGCTTTGCTTGTTACAGCTTCCACTACCTGAGTATGATCACGAATTCCCACAGAAGAGCTTTGCTTGTTACAGCATCCACTCAACCTTGGAAACTCTGACTATATATGGCACATATAACAAGTTTTGAATACTAAGACTATACACTAAGTTAATAGTCTTAAAACATTTTATAATACAAGTGCGCCCCTTAGACCGAACTACTAGTTTAGCTACTATTCATCGCGCTAAACATTATACTAAGGAATTAAAGACAACAGTTAAATAAATACTAAAAGATACTTACAACCGTTGAAGCGCCAAGGGAGCTTTCCTTTATTTCCAAAGCAAAATTACAACGTTATAAATATTACAACTTCTAGAGAGAGAAGTGAAATTGGAAATTGGTGTGTGAAATGAGGAGGAGGAGCTCCTCCTTTTATAGCCCAAAGGGGAGGAGATGGGTGGTGGAGATGGGTGGTAAGTGTTGCATTTTGATTGGAGGAGAACATGGATGGAGGAGATGGCCACACCTGGAGGAAGAGGAGTGGTGGAGGAGGAGGAAGGTGGTGGTGACATGTGGAGGAGGGGCAAAAGCCGCCGGTCACCACCACCCCAAGCCGCCGGTAGGCGGTGGCCCAAGGGGGAGGAGCTCTTCCCTTGGCCACCACTTCATCAAGTGGCCGGTCATCCTTGCCCAATGTGTGAGTTTGTACAGTTTTGTGAAGTCTTTTCACAAAACTGTCAATGTGTTTCTTCTCCGGGCTGTCTTGACTCCACTCCTGATTCTTCTGATTAATTTGTTCTGGTCAATTCAACGTCAGGATCCTTGATATTTCTTCAGTCGGCATATGATCTTGACCTTGGATTGACTCTTGTTATCTTTTCAGCATAAAATCCTCTCCTTAGCGTGTTTTCACTTCAGTCTCTAAAATGCCCTGTGGAAATATATCGGGACTAACACGTAGAAGTTAGATAGACAAACAGTCTAATTAAGGGGGTTTTACTGTGTTTCTGACTCGTATAACTTTGGTCCATCAGATTACCCCCCACTTTTAGTTGTTCATCCCGAACAATGCTATTAAAGGGCGTAAGTTCTAAGTTTGGCTTTGGAATATGAAAATTAGACTGTGGTACTCGATCTATCTTAATTCATGCATTGCTTACTTATTACCAAATTAAACTGCGTAAATAAATAGAAGAAACTTAATACTTGTACCTCCGTGCTGAGATGCAAATTATATTGGATGTCTCGGGAGATAGCCCTTTTTAGGCTCCTGGACTGCAATCTTGGGATCGTCTCGTACTATATGGTTTTCTTGTAGCTTTCTCTAGCACATGATTCGATTCGGGTTTCAGTGAGTTGAGCCTTTTTGATTTTCTTCTTTGGCGAGGGACTGCTTTTTTGTTGTAGTGAATCGGCCTTTGGCCTTTGATTTGACTTTTTTGAGTACTTCACTTTTGCTCGGTTAAAACCTTCACAATTTTGGGCCTTTGGCCTCTTTTGATTTTCTTCTTTGAGTTTTTCGCCTTTTTGTGACTGCTAGTCCATTTTCTCAAGCCTTTTTTGGGAGGTCCAATCATCGCCCGCAAGCCTATGGAAATACCTCCCCGCTCCTCTTGTCTTTGTCATTTTGCGCGGGTCAAGATGAGGGTCGCTCATCTATTTTCTCGGCTATTTTGACTAGAGAGAGGACAGTCTGATTCCCGTCCTCGCCTTTGCATAGATGCTTCTTGGCGGAGTTGACTTCAATTATTCACTGAAAACCCGAAGTGCAGCCTCCACTGACTTCGAAAACCATATAGTTTGATCTGATCCTTTGATTGCTTGCCAAGCCTTTCTAGGGCAGTTTATGTCAACTCCACATCCCTAGTTATCTCAGCATAAAGGACAAATGGAAAGTTACATTCTAAGTTTTTAAACAGTTTGAATTTTCACAAGGTTAATGCATGAATTATGATTTATCTTTTTCACATTCTTAAGTTCATATTTTCAAAAAGGTATTTATTAAAAAAGAAAAACAGCTGCATGTTATTTATGTACACAGGTGGTTCTCACCCCCCCACTTTTGAACGAAGGCGTGCCTTAGTTCAAAAGTCATGCAAGCTTAAAACTAAATACTGAATTTAAATGACAGAAATTAAAGTGCGGAAAAGTAAGATAGTGTCGGGTTACCTCCCGACCAGTGCACTTGTTTAACGTCGTTGGCTCGACGATACCTCGTTTGTGGTTCATTGGTTTGGGTCCCATGGGTGGCTGAGGTCAAACTTCTTGATTCCACCGACTTTGATTCTTGCGGTGAGTCTTCCTGACTTTTTAGCAGATGACGGGTTTGGGTCCAGTTCTGATGGTATCTCCTTCCAACGTCTCTGAGAAGGCGAGGGACCTTTCACTATCAGCTTTTTGAACTGGGTGTTCTCCTGTTTAGGGCTGCCTTGTCCAGTCATGGCGAAAGCGTGCTCCATGTAGGAGTCATTCTGCTCAGGCCCTTTTCCCATTCTCCTTTGAGCTTCTTCTTGGATCGCATAGTGTGCGGCGACTTGCTCATTAATTAAAGGGAAAAGTCAGGAAGGCCTCATGAGGCTTGGTTCTGCCTCGTAATGTTGGTTGGAGAAGAACTGATCGTAGATAGTCTCAGCTGCCTGGGTAATGATAGTCGGGTATGGAATAGGCAGTTCGTCAGTGGTGTTCTGGACTTCTACTTCGTTGCTTCCGGTGCTTTCCATGTCTGATTCCTCGGATGGTTCGGGAGTCTCTTCTGACGGCTCGGTGGTTTCTTCTTTGTCAGCCTCAGGGTCAGCTTCTTGTCTGCATTTCCTCGTCAGTGTGGGGAACTCGTCTTGTGGCAGCGGCTAGGCCAGTTATCAGGTACCACATGTCTGCAATGGTGAGGTTTGCGGCAGACCTTCTCATAGCTTCGTTGACTCTTCCCAGCTCTTCGGACCTCATTTCACTAAGAAATTTTTGGAGAAGAATTTTCTTCGTAAATCCATGGTGCGGGCAGCTTGAGACGATGGCATCGTAGTTCATGTAGTATTCGTCCAAAGTCTCATCCCGGGATTGTTGAAGGTTCAGGATCTTCTCGCGGGTTTCTTGGCGTAAAGATGGTGGGGAGAATTCTTTCAGGAACGGAACGCAGAGGTCTACGAAACGTTCTGCACTGCAAGCGGTGGATGTGTAGTACCATATCGTGGCGAAGTCAGTTAGAGAGAATTTAAAGCATTTCAGCTTAAATTCTTCTAACACTTCGTTTTCAGGTTTGATGTTGTGGCAGACTTGGTGGAAGTTTCGGCAGTGCTGTACAGGGTCTTCTCCCTCCGTTCCTCCGAACAGGGGCAGAAATCGCGTTGTCCATGCATGCGTAACGGGTAGTGACATAGGAAAAAGAAAGAAAAAGAAAGGGGAGGGAAGAACAGTTATCCGATGACTAGTTCCCCGGCAACGGCGCCAATTTGACAGAACCGCTCGTCGTCAAAGCGATTGTGCAAATAAATTTATAATAGTCCGCTACTCGCAACTATACTACTGGGTAGTACTTGGTAAGTAGGGGTCGAACCCAAGGGAACTAGGGGAATAATTGTTCTTCGGGGGGAATTACGCAGCGTGGGAGCGTGTTTAAGGTCGGTTGGTTGGTTTTAAAGCTACTAGCTATTTTGATTGATTGGTTGGTTGGTTGGTTGATTTTAATACTGGAAAGTAAAGTACAGTTTATAATTAATGAGAAATGTTCGGTTTCAGGGGACTTGTATTATATCCTGTTTATCATTGACCTTTAGTGAATTATCTAAGTATTCAAACGGTGAATCGAGGCTAGTTACAGCTCAAGACTTGCAACACCGGTTTAAAGCAACTCCTGTTCTATTTCAGTCTAGCGCCAATACCCTAAGGTATGCTAGCCTGGGTGCATCCACCTGATCTCACAGTTACGCTCGACCAGATGGGGTTTAGGATGAGTCGAACTCCTCAGATAGCTTTGCTTGTTACAGCTTCCACTACCTGAGTATGATCACGAATTCCCACAGAAGAGCTTTGCTTGTTACAGCATCCACTCAACCTTGGAAACTCTTACTATATATGGCACATAGAACAAGTTTTGAATACTAAGACTATACACTAAGTCAATAGTCTTAAAACATTTTATAATACAAGTGCGCCCCTTAGACCAAACTACTAGTTTAGCTACTATTCATCGCGCTAAACATTATACTAAGGAATTAAAGACAACAGTTAAATAAATACTAAAAGATACTTACAACCGTTGAAGCGCCAAGGGAGCTTTCCTTTATTTCCAAAGCAAAATTACAACGTTACAAATATTACAACTTCTAGAGAGAGAAATGAAATTGGAAATTGGTGTGTGAAATGAGGAGGAGGAGCTCCTCCTTTTATAGCCCAAAGGGGAGGAGATGGGTGGTGGAGATGGGTGGTAAGTGTTGCATTTTGATTGGAGGAGAAAATGGATGGAGGAGATGGCCACACATGGAGGAAGAGGAGTGGTGGAGGAGGAGGAAGGTGGTGGTGACATGTGGAGGAGGGGCAAAAGCCGCCGGTCACCACCACCCCAAGCCGCCGGTAGGCGGTGGCCCAAGGGGGAGGAGCTCTTCCCTTGGCCTCCACTTCATCAAGTGGCCGGTCATCCTTGCCCAATGTGTGAGTTTGTACAGTTTTGTGCAGTCTTTTCACAAAACTGTCAATGTGTTTCTTCTCCGGGCTGTCTTGACTCCACTCCTGATTCTTCTGATTAATTTGTTCTGGTCAATTCAACGTCAGGATCCTTGATATTTCTTCAGTCGGCATATGATCTTGACCTTGGATTGACTCTTGTTATCTTTTCAGCATAAAATCCTCTCCTTAGCGTGTTTTCACTTCAGTCTCTAAAATGCCATGTGGAAATATATAGGGACTAACACGTAGAAGTTAGATAGACAAACAGTCTAATTAAGGGGGTTTTACTGTGTTTCTGACTTGTATAACTTTGGTCCATCAACCGTCTACTTTCATTTTCTTAGTGAAAATCCACTTGGAATCAAGTGGTTTGCATCCTTGAGGAAGATCCCCTAGCTCCCAAGTCTGATTTTGCAAAATAGAATCTAGTTCACTCTTTATGGCTTCTTTCCATAAAGGACCTTCAACTGAGTATATTGCTTCATTATACGTACGAGGTCCTGCCTCAACCATGAAGGTAAGAAACTCAGGTCCAAACAAAGTTGAAGTTCTAGCTCTTTTGCTTCGTCTTGGTTCCTCTAGATTTGTATCCTCCTTGAATACTTCCTCTTGTAGTTGAGACATGTCTCTTATATCATCACCTATCTCATACGGTGAACTAGGACTTATTTCCTTAGATTTATAAGGAAATATTTATTCAAAGAACAAAGCCATCTTAGATTCCATAATGGTGTTCTTGTGTATCTCAGGATTTTTTGATTCATACACAAGAAATCTATAGGCTGTACTATTTTGTGCATATCCAATAAACACACAGTCTATTGTCTTTGGTCCTATTTTTAATCTCTTAGGAATGGGAGCCATCACTTTAGCTAAACACCCCCACACTCGCAAGTGTGTGTAAGAAGGGTTTCTCCCTTTAAATAAATCATAAGGAGATTTCTCCTTCTTCTTGCGGGGTATCCGATTCAGGATATAATTAGCCGACAGAACAGCCTCCCCCCACATTCCCTGAGGTAATCCTGAACTAAGCAACATCGCATTCATCATTTCTTTGATAGTGCGATTCTTACGTTCAGCGATGCCATTTGACTGGGGTGAATCAGGTGGGGTGACCTCATGTATGATTCCGTTTTGAGCACATGGTGTCTCAAATGGTTCTACATATTCACCACCACGATCACTCCTTAATCTCTTGATCTTTTTATTTAGGTAGTTTTCCACTTCCAACTTATACATGGCAAACTTTTCTATTGCTCCATCCTTGCTCTTAAGCAAGTATATGGAACAATATTTTGAACTATCATCTATGAAAGTCACAAAATATTTATTTCCACATCGTGTTGGCATGAATTTCAAGTCACATAAATCACTATGTATTAAGTCAAGGGTTTCAGTATCTCTTTCAACACTGTGAAATGATGTTCTTGTTAATTTTGCTTCAACACAAATTTCACACTTGTGTTGAGAATCAATTTGAAGTTTTGGTATACATTCCAATTTCATCAGAATCCTCATTGAGTCATAATTCACATGTCCTAATCTTCCATGCCATAGATTAGAAGACTCAAGCAAATAAGCAGAAGAACTTTCTTTATTGATAGATTTGATAGCAATTACATTCAGTTTCCACATGCCATCTTTCACATAGACGCATCCCACATACATGTCGTTCTTTGAAAGAACAACTTTATGGGACTCAAATACCAGCTTAAAACCATGACTATCAAGTAAAGCTCCAGACACTATGTTCTTCCTAATGTCAGGCACATATGAGACATTAGTCAGCTTCAGCTCTTTTCCCGAGGTCATCTTCAAGACCACGCTTCCTTTCCTCTTGACTTCTGAGGTGGCAGAGTTTCCCATGTATACCTTCTCTCCAGCATCAGTTAAGTTCAACTATGAGAAGGCATTCTTGTCAGAACAGATGTGGTGGGTCGCTCCAGTATCCAGCCACTATTCCTTGGGATTGGAATCCGCCAGATTCAGCTGAGAAATAACAACCACCAGGAGATCTTCATCCCCCTCGACTACATTTGCCTTTTTCTTCTTTTTCATTGGCTTCTTGCGGTCAGCAGCTCGGTGCCCCTCTTTGTCACAGTTATAGTACTTGCCAGCAAACTTGGCCTGCGCCTTCTTCTTGAATGCCCCATTCTTGGGTCCAAGCCTGTTGGAAGTCTTCTTCCCTTTGGAGCTACCACCATGCTCCGCAACATTGGCCCTCTCAGTAGGGAACCTTTTCCTCTTTTCAGAACCTCGGTTGTCCTCTTCAATCTTGAGGCGAACCACCAAGTCTTATATAAACATCTCCTTCGCTTGTGCTTAAGGTAATTCTTGAAGTCTCATATCATATTTGATTTTCAAAAATCAAAACAGATTTTTGCAAAACCAAGTCGCGCTACCCGCGGAGAAATCGATGTTGCATTCGTGTCCGCACACAAGTCTGGCAAAATCTGACGTCGTCGACCGGATGATTTCACTCATGTGAAATCTATCTACATATTCATCCTTACCAAAGTCATTTACCATTAGTTTTGGTCCAACTTTGGGCATCGATTTCTCATTAGATATCAATTCGATTTTGACATGTCTTCATTCGATCTCATACCTCTTGTCGCAAGGTATTTGATCATAATTTTCTAACATTATTTCAAGGTTTCCTTCACGCTCAAAATTAGGTCTGAAAATGGAGCGCACCGCCATTTTCTTCACACTTATTACAGGAAAATTTTCCAAAATGCTTAAAATTAAAGATTGAGTTCCAATTTTACTCAATCTCCATATTGGTTTCCCAATTTACACTAGTTTTCTAAGACGCCGTTGACAACAGCGTCTTAACATTAAAACGCTCTAGCCAACAACGGCTTAAGCCTCGTGGCATTTTGCGCCAAAATAAACAATCATGTGTCATAATATTGCCAAACAAGCCTAAATCGCTGTTGGAGACAGCGTCTTAACTTAAAACGCTATTGGTAGCAGCGTTGACAACGACGTCTTAGAAAACTAGTATAAATTGGGAAACCAATATGGAAATTGAGTAATTCGGGAAAGCAATATTCAATTTTAAGCAATTTGGGAAATTTTCCCTTATTACACACATTTTCCAACACACCACACATTTAACAAATTGATTTCCGCGTCCTATAGCATCATATTCACCCTTTGACCACATTTCCTGTTACATTCATTGCACGAGTCAAAATTTGAAATTTCAGAGCTCAATAAATTAATCAACCGGGCGATTGGCTGCTGCTTCCTTTGTCACACTCACACAATTATATAAATCGGGAAGCAAAGATCATCAATTTCACTGAACTGCCTATAAATAAATCATGAACAGCCTCAGCTTCTCTAAATCTATCTCCACTTTCAGTTTCACTCACAGACAACACAATTCAAGCCCTAAATTCCGTTCTCAGATTTGCAGAGCAACAATGGCCGACGAGCACCGAACAGAGACCGCCTCTGAGACTACTCCAAGCCTCTTTTCTCCATATAAAATCGGGAAGATTCGACTCTCTCACAGGTCATTTTATCAATTCGGTTAGCTTTTTTATTTAATTTATGTTGTTTTTTTTTTCAGAGTTTGCTGATTGTGTTGATTTTCTCAGGATTGTGCTGGCGCCGCTGACAAGATGCAGAGCGCCGAACGAGCTGCCGAACGCAGCAATGAAGGAGTACTACACGCAGAGGACGACTCCGGGTGTGCTGCTCATAACCGAAGGGACTACCACGGCCCACGGAGCTGCTGGGTAAGCACTGATTATACATTCGCTCTGGATCCACGGATCGGACCGTAAATTTGGACCTGATCGAAACATTATGAGTCGATGTCATAAAAATCCGAATCCGATTATACATTCACTTTTTTTTTTGAAATTCACGGTCCGATCCGATCCACGTTTTAGAAAAATTACATTCCACTGGTCTGACCCGACTATATAACTTCCGATCAACCATCCACTTTTCTAAGATGTGGATGTGGATCCGTAGTTTGAGTTTCTCACTAAAAGTAAAAAACATGTGTTTCTCAGATTCCCCCATGTTCCTGGAATCTACAAGGATGAACAAGTGGAGGCGTGGAAGGCCATCGTCGACGCCGTCCACGCCAAAGGCGGCATCATTTTCTGTCAGTTGTGGCATACAGGTCGCGCATCTCATTCTGGTAAGTCTGCGGTCTGCTTCAAGTCAAATAAAGTGTTACTGATTAAAAAGACACACTTCCTAGTTCCTTCCTCTTTCAGTCTATCAACCTGATGGAGGCAAACCCATTTCCTCAACCAACAAGCCCTTACCAGAAAAGTACAAGATTTTACTCCCTGATGAATCCTACGACACCCATCCGGCTCCTCACCCCTTGTCCATCGAAGAGATCCCACAAGTCGTCGAGCAGTATCGCCGCTGTGCTTTGAATGCTGTCAAAGCTGGTAATATTTTCGACGATATTTTGTTACACATATGTTCACAACAATTGCTACTTATCCAAAATGTGATCAAGTACTGGTTTGATGGATCTCATGTTATTTTGTTGTTTAAGGTTTCGATGGTATCGAGATCCATTCAGCCCACGGGTATCTCATCGACCAGTTTCTCAAGGACAACATCAATGACCGAACCGACCAATACGGTGGCTCGCTAGAAAACCGGACACGTTTCCTATTCGAAGTGGTAGATTCAGTAGTCTCGGCTCTGGGCCCTGAGCGTGTCGCAGTCCGAATCTCACCCGCTATTCAGCATCTCGGCGGAATGGACTCGAACCCAATCGCTCTCGGAACTACCATAATCAAAAAAATCAACACACGCCAGGTTGAATGGGGAGCGAAGCTAGCCTACCTCCACGTGACCCAACCTCGAATGCTCCAATATCTCGTGAGTGACTCGAGCAGGAGCGACCCGGAGGTCGAAGAGGCGGATTTGATTAAGACATTGCGAAATGCTTACGAAGGGACATTTATGTGCACCGGGGGATATACCCGGGAGCTCGCTCTGGAGGCTGTGGAGGGCGGGGAGGTGGATTTGGTATCGTTCGGGAGGCTGTTTATAGCGAATCCGGATTTGGTGGAAAGGTTTAAGATCAACGCGCCTCTGAATAAGTACAACCGGACAACTTTTTATACCTTTGATCCGGTTGTTGGGTACACTGATTATCCCTTCTTGGAGGAGACTACTGAGGTTAAGGCGCCATTGGAGAGGTCTGCTGCTTGAGCTTATGTCCAGATTTATGTCATTGAATAAGTTGCATGAGGTCATTTTTTCTATTAAGATATTGGTTGTTTTTCAATTCAGTGAGCATGTATATGGTTATTTTTTGGACGGTTGATAATAAATGAATGCTTTGAAAAATAATATGTACGTAACTTAAAATTTATTAGGTTCGTCCATCTGATAATTTAAATGGTTTAGAATATTCAAAATTAATAAAGATTTAATCATTTTATTGACTCAGAAGGGTATATTGAAAATGAAAATATATTTGTTTTAATCTTATAATCTCATGAATATCGAGTCAAATATAGTTTTGTTATTTCAAGCACTAGTTTCTCAAAAATCAAAATCACAAACTTTTCAACAAAATATTAACTGAAATCGCGAACATATCTCTTTTCAACAATTTCCATTCTTCCATCGACTACAAATCCTAGATTTCGCAGCAGCGTATCTCTCAACATGTCAATGTGTCATACATATGCTGGGGTGTTTCTGGGTTCGGGTTGGTTGTTCGTGAATATGCATCTATTGTTTGTGATTTTGATCAACAATGTTACTCAAAATCACGAATATCAAGTGCTGATTTACGAACAATCACACACTTGCGATAACTATGAGCCGTCCTATAGTAAACCAATTCGATTGTATATTTTTATAAAATATAACATTCGACGTATAGCTGATATGAAAGCATATGATTTCATAGTATTGATGTCGTTCGTGCGATTAATATTTGATCATTCTTTTTCGTCGGCATGAGATGTCAGAATGAGAGCATGAATATTTTTCGTTGACTGCAATACGGTTGTTAGATGACGTCGTGAATAATTTATTCTATAATCATGGGATTCTTTGGGATAAGATCGTGTGATTGATTTTGCAATTGACTAATATGCCCTCAAATAAGATAAATTATAATTAAAATAGTACTTTATTTGCTAAATTTAAGAACTGTAGATGAATTAATAGTACGGATAATAAAAGTTCTAAGTTCTGACAAAATCTATAGGCCCGGTCTTTCTCCCTGATAAATCGTGTATCATTTGATTCTATTAATTAAAGGCAAATCGAGAACAATTAAACTAATTTACTGCTCTTATAATCCGATAGCATATTGTTTTTAGCAATTAATTTATTATTATATTTAATTAATATAAAAACACATTTTCTTTTTTTAATTATGATTTAATATTATGTTATTAAATTATCAACGAATAATTTTTTGTGATGAATATGATAGTCATAGTTTATAATTCGTGACTTAAATATTTATTGTTTGTCAGTTTGATATACTAATCTCACGAACTATTTGAATTTGTACCATGACTATTATATAGTTCGTGGTTTAATATTTATAGTTCGCAAGTTTGATGTATTGATTCCATTAACTATTATGATTCGTACAATTAACAACACATTGTTCGTGATTTTATTATATATTATTTGTGTGAATAATTATTAGTATCTATTTTATCAAATAGAAAATAAATGTTAAACAAGTTGGTTAAATGTTTTGTTTAAAGAATAATTTGTATTTTTTGTTTAAAGAATAATTTGTTGATTCCAAATATCATGGGATAAAAATTAATTTTGATTTTATCAATAAAAATAAAGGCAAAAAGAATTTAACTACCAATTCTGATTTCCTAGTGTTTTGACTCATGATTTAAATTTTAATAAAATCATATTTAATTAATGATGATAATGATGATTATACCCTTTGATGAATATATTTTTAACTGTTTAATTTTTTTAAAGAGTTAGTATAGTCATCGGGAATTGAACCTGGGACGTGTGTTTGACCAGCAAACCAATCATATGGTATGACTAAAACAGAAATTTCCTTCTGGCACTGCCATACCTCAACCTTTAATTAAATACGTATATCTTGTATAATATATGTCATTTACTAGTTTAGTATTTTATGATTTCAAACTTCAATTTAAAAAAAATCATATAGCATCACTATAAATATAATTAACAACGGTGAGCATTATATGATGTAGTAGGTTTCAGGCCAATATGGGCCAAACTTAAGGGCGAAGACCTTTTCTCTCACCGAGTTGAAATGCAAAACACTAACGTGACTTTGATCGGATCTCAGACCGCTATTGAACTTTTAAAGACCATTGGGCCATTTGAATACTCATAGACTGAATGTTTAATTTCTACATGTGCCAAAAAGAAAATTCAAGAATTTTATTAATATGAAAATATAACTTCGATATGGAAAAGAGGATGTTGGAGTCGTAGGAGACCCCCTAGATCCGCCTCTGAATTGAACTTACTTGGAAATCGAAAAATTGATTCAAATTTCCATTTTACTAATTTCCAAATCAATATCTTTCACATAAATTGATGCGCCAGCACATCCATTGTTAGAGAATTTAGTCGGTTAACAAGTAAAGGATAGTTGAATTAGTAGTGCATGTATGAGTACTTTAGTAGTAGTTATGGATAGATTAGTATGAGTATAAGTACGAGTCATATACTTGAATTGGAGGAGAAGAAAAGAATGAAGTAAAATTCCCTCCTATCACATATTCTGTCACCTCTCTATCTCTCCCTAATTTGCCTATGTTTCTATCTCAACCCCATTTGAACAAATTCTAATCCCAAATTCTTCTTATCCCAATCTCATTTCGTCTCGATCCCAAAATCTATTCAATTCAAATTTTGGTTTGCATCGTTTGGTGCTTTCAGTGAGAGTTGATAAATATCGTTATATCCTCAACCGATACAAACCGAAACTCTAGACGAGAAATTGGATTCCAACAAGGGTACCTAGTAAGAAATCAAGAGTTTGTTTATCGAAATGAAGGATCAAAACTTAGCCATGGCTGCCAATCTCACTAGTATGCTTAGAGAACTCGTGCCGCAATGAAGTCTTTTTCAGAAGACTTTGGAAGTCATTTAAAGCAAATCCATGGATATATTAAGAACATATTAGAACAAATCAGAAGAGAAGAAAAGTAGCAAGTCGAGTCGGCTCCACCTGAACTGCTATCCCCTCCAATGCGTGTATTTAGCAATTCTTCAGAATTTCATATGTGAGGCCCAACAACAAACAATTTGTTTCCTATAAAAATGTCATTTGTGCATCAGCATGCATACAATGAAGTTATAGGAGTTATAATGGAATCAAGTGCAGACGGTCCAAGCAAAAATAAAGTTTATCTCAACACCTGCAATGAAGTGGTTCATATTCATCTATTTTATTTTTTGGTGTGCAACATTAACAAGATTCTCAAGTTTCATTGCCACGTCCACCGGATATAACTAACCTTAAGGACAAGGTTGATTTGAAGGGGAATGGAATGATGCGCATGCGCCAGCACATCCATTGTTACAGGATTTAGTCGGGTAACAAGTAGAGGGTAGTGGAAGTAGTTACTTGTTGTTGAATTAGTAGTGCATGTATGTGTAGTTTAGTAGTAGTTATGGATAGATTAGTATGAGTATAAGTAAGAGTCATGTACTTGAATTGGAGGAGAGGAAAAGAATGAAGTAAATTTCCTCCTATCACATATTCTATCACCTCTCTATCTCAGCCCCATTTGAACAAATTCTAATCCCAAATTCTTCTTATCCCAATCTCATTTCGTCTCGATCCTAAATTCTATTCAATTTAACTTTTGGTTTGCATCATTTGGTGCGTTCACTAAGAGTTGATAAATGTCGTTATATCCTAAACCGATGCAAAATGAAACCTTAGCCAAGAAATTGGATTCCATCAATGGTACTAGTGAAGAAATCAAGAGTTTGTTTATCGAAATGAAGGATCAAAACTTAGCCAGGGTTGCCAATCTATCAAGTATGCTTACAGAAACTCGTGCCGCCATTAAGTCTTTTTCAAAAGACTTTGTAAGTCAATTAAAGAACATACATGGATCTATTCAGAACACATTGGAACAAATCAGAAGAGAAGAAAAGCAGCAAGTGGAGTCCGCTCCACTTGCACTGATATCCCCTTCGATGCATGTATTTAGCATTTCTTCAAAGTTTCATATGGGGGGCTGATGGACCAAAATTATACGAATCATAAACACAGTATAACCCCCTTATTTAGACATTTTGTCTATTTAACTTTTGCTTGTTAGTTCAGATATATTTTTGCAGGGTAATTCAGAGCTTAGAGAGAATACACTTTAAAGAGGAGCTTTTAGAGCAGAAAAGATGTTACGAGTCAATCCAAGGTCAAGATCATATGCCGACTGAAGAAATATCAAGGATCCTGACGTTGAATCACTCATAACAAATTAATCAGAAGAATCAGGAGAGGAATCAAGACAGCCCGGGGAAGAAACACATTGACAGTTTTGTGAAAAGACTGCACAAAACTGTACAAAACTCATACATGGGCAAAGTGACCGGCCACTTGGGCAAGAGGTGGCCAGAGCCACCCCTCCTACTCCTCCACCACCGGCTACCGGCGGCTCTCCTCCACCATAACCGGCGGCTTTGCTCCTCCTCCACATGGCGGCTCCTCCTTGCTCCTCCTCTCCTTCCTCCATGTGTGGCCATCTCCTCCCTTCATTTTCTCCTCCAATCACCATGCAACACTTGCCTCCATCTCCTCCTCCTCCCATGGCTATATAAGGAGGAGCTCCTCCTCATTTGAAATCATCCCTCACTTGTAAAAAAACACTTCTCTCTCTAAGTTATGTATTTGTAAAGTTTGGCTTTGGAAATAAAGGATAGCTCCCTTGGCGCTTCAACGGTTGTAAGTATTATTTCTAGTATTTATTCAACTGTTTATTTCCTTAGTTATAATGTTTAGCGCGATGAATAGTAGCTAAACTAGTAGTTCGGTAGAAGGGGCGCACTTGTATTATAAAATGTTTTAAGACTATTAACTTAGCGTCTAGTCTTAGTATTCAAAACTTGTTCTATGTGTCATATATCAAGTCAGAGTTTCCAAGGTTGAGTGGAAGCTGTCACAAGCAAAGCTCTGCCGTGGAAATTCGTGATCATACTCGGTAAGTGGAAGCTGTCACAAGCAAAACTTATCGAGGAGTTCGACTTATCAAAAACACCACTTGGTCAATAACGTAACTGGGAGATCAAGTGGATGCACTTACAGCTAAGATACTTCGAAAGGAGGAATTAGTTTTGCTTAGAACAAGTGTTGCTTTAAACGATGTTGCAAGTCTTGCGCTACGAAAGGGCCTCGATTCATCTTTGAATACTTAGATAATTCACTAAAGGTCAATGATAAACAGGATATAATACAAGGCCCCTGAAACCGAACATTTCTCTTTAATTATAAACTGTAATTTACTTTTCAGTATTAAAATCAACCAACCAACCAATCAATCAATCAATCACTTAGCTGGTAGCTTTAAAACCAACCAACCGACCTAAAACACGCTCTCTCGCTGGACAACCCCCTCAAAGAACATCTATTCCCCTGATTCCCTTGGGTTCGACCCCTACTTACCACTTGCTACCCAGTAGTTAAGTCGCGAGTAGCGGACTTATAAATTTATTCTTGACGTTTGCACATAACGACTGTGCATCCATCAAAATTGGCACCGTTGCCGGGGAATCAGTCGTCGGATAGTTGTTCTTTCCCTCCCCTTTCTTTTTCTTTCTTTTCCCTATGTCATCACCCATTACGCATGCATGGACGACGCGATTTCTGCCCCTGTTCGGAGGAACGGAGGGAGAAGACCCTGTACAGCACTGCCGAAACTTCCACCACGTCTGCCACCACATCAAACCTGAGAACGAAGTATTAGAGGAATTTAAGCTGAAATGCTTCAAATTCTCTCTAACCGACTTCGCCACGATATGGTACTACACATCCACCGCTTGCAGTGCAGAACGTTTCGTAGACCTCTGCGTTCCGTTCCTGAAAGAATTCTCCCCACCATCTTTACGCCAAGAAACCCGTGAGAAGATCATGAGCTTTCATCAATCCCGGGATGAGACTTTGGACGAATACTACATGAACTACGATGCCATCGTCTCAAGCTGCCCGCACCATGGATTTACGAAGAAAGTTCTTCTCTAAAAATTTCTTCGTGGGATGAGGGCCGAAGAGCTGGGAAGAGTTAACGAAGCTATGAGAAGGTCTGCCACAAACTTCACCGTTGCAGACATGTGGTGCCTTATAATCGGCCTGGCCGCTGCCACAAGACGAGTACCCCAAACTGACGAGGAAATGCAGACAGAAGAAGCTGACCCTGAGGCTGATGAAGAAGAAACCACCGAACCGTCGGAAGAGACTCCTGAACCGTCTGAAGAATCAAACATGGAAAGCACCGGAAGCAACGAAGTAGGAGTCCAGAACACCACTGACGAGCTGCCCAAGTCATACCCGACTATCATTACCCAGGCAGCTGAAACTATCTACGATCAGTTCTTCACGAACCAACATAACGAGGCAGAACCAAGCCTCATGAGGCCTTCCCGACTTTTCCCCTTAAATAATGAGCAAGTCGCCGCGAACTGTGCGATTGACAGAACCGCTTGTCGTCAAAGCGATTGTGCAAATAAATTTATAATAGTCCGCTACTCGCAACTATACTACTGGGTAGTACTTGGTAAGTAGGGGTCGAACCCAAGGGAACTAGGGGAATAATTGTTCTTCGGGGGAATTACGCAGCGTGGGAGCGTGTTTAAGGTCGGTTTGTTGGTTTTAAAGCTACCAGCTATTTTGATTGATTGATTGGTTGGTTGGTTGATTTTAATACTGGAAAGTAAATTACTATTTTAATGATTAAGAGAAATGTTCGGTTTCAGGGGACTTGTATTATATCCTGTTTATCATTGACCTTTAGTGACTCTCCTAAGTATTCAAACGGTGTATCAAGGCCATTCCAAGCACTCGATTTGCGTACACTGTCTAGCCTATTCCAAGGACGTAGAACACTTATTCTATTTAGACTAATACTCCATTCCCGATTATATTAGCCTATGTGCATCCATTTGATCAATCATTCCCGATCAACCAAATGGTGTTTAGGATGAGTCAAACTTCTCAGATAAGCTTTGCCATTCCAAGCATCCACTTATCCGTACAAGTTTACGAACCCCCATGGTGAGCTTTGCCATTCCAAGCGTCCCCTCAACCATGGACGTTCTGACTTAATATATGGCACATACAATAAGTTTTGAATACTTAGACTAGATACTAAGTTTAATAGTCTTAAAACATTTTATAATACAAGTGCGCCCCTTAGACCGAACTACTAGTTTAGCTACTATTCATCGCGCTAAACATTATACTAAGGAAATTAAAGACAACAGTTAAATAAATAAATACTAAGAGAAACTTACAACCGTTGAAGCGCCAAGGGAGCTTTCCTTTATTTCCAAAGAAAAATTACAACATTACAAATATTACAACTTCTAGAGAGAGAAGTGAATTTGAGTAGAGGTGTGTGAAATGAGGATGAGGAGCTCCTCCTTTTATAGCCCAAAGGGGAGGCGATGGGTGGTGGAGATGGGTGGTAAGTGTTGCATTTTGATTGGAGGAGAAAATGGATGGAGGAGATGGCCACACATGGAGGAAGAAGAGTGGTGGAGGAGGAGGAAGGTGGTGGTGACATGTGGAGGAGGGGCAAAAGCCGCCGGTCACCACCACCCCAAGCCGCCGGTAGGCGGTGGCCAAGGAGGAGGAGCTCCTCCCTTGGCCACCACTTCTTCAAGTGGCCGGTCATCCTTGTCCAATGTGAGATTTGTACAGTTTTGTGCAGTCTTTTCACAAAACTGTCAATGTGTTTCTTCTCCGGGCTGTCTTGACTCCACTCCTGATTCTTCTGATTAATTTGTTCTGGTCAATTCAACGTCAGGATCCTTGATATTTCTTCAGTCGGCATATGATCTTGACCTTGGATTGACTCTTGTTATCTTTTCAGCTTAAAATCCTCTCCTTAGCGTGTTTTCACTTCAGTCTCTAAAATGCCCTGTGAAAATATATCGGGACTAACACGTAGACGTTAGATAGACAAACAGTCTAATTGAGGGGGTTTTACTGTGTTTCTGACTCGTATAACTTTGGTCCATCAGATTACCCCCCACTTTTAGTTGTTCGTCCCGAACAATGCTATTAAAGGGCGTAAGTTCTAATTTTGGCTTTGGAATATGAAAATTAGACTGTGGTACTCGATCTATCCTAATTCATGCATTGCTTACTGATTACCAAATTAAACTGCGTAAATAAATAGAAGAAACTTAATACTTGTACCTCCGTGCTGAGATGCAAATTATATTGGATGTCTCGAGAGATAGCCCTTTTTAGGCTCCTGGACTGCAACCTCAGGATCGTCTCTTACTATATGGTTTTCTGGTAGCTTTCTCTAGCACGTGATTCGATTCGGGTTTCAGTTAGTTGAGCCTTTTTGATTTTCTTCTTTGGCGAGGGACTACTTTTTTGTTGTAGTGAATCGGCCTTTGGCCTTTGATTTGACTTTTTTGAGTGCTTCACTTTTGCTCGGTTAAAACCTTCACAATTTTGGGCCTTTGGCCTCTTTTGATTTGCTTCATTGAGCTTTTCGTCTTTTTGTGATTGCTAGTCCATTTTCTCGAGCCTTTTTGGGAGGTCCAATCATCGCCCGCAAGCCTATGGAAATACCTCCCCGCTCCTCTCGTCTTTGTCGTTTTGCGCGGGTCAAGATGAGGGTCGCCCATCTATTTTCCCGGCTATTTTGACTAGAGAGAGGACGGTCTGATTCCCGTCCTCGCCTTTGCATAGATGCTTCATGGCGGAGTTGACTTCAATTATTCACTGAAAACCCGAAGTGCAGCCTCCACTGACTTCGAAAACCATATAGTTTGATCTGATCCTTTGATTGCTTTCCAAGCCTCTCTAGGGCAGTTTATATCAACTCCACATCCCTAGTTATCTCAGCACAAAGGACAAATGGAAAGTTACATTCTAAGTTTTTAAACAGTTGAATTTTCACAAGGTTAATGCATGAATTATGATTTATCTTTTTCACATTCTTAAGTTCATATTTTCAAAAAGGTACTTATTAAAAAAGAAAAAACAGCTGCATGTTATTTATGTACACAGGTGGTTCTCACCCCCCACTTTTGAACGAAGGCGTGCCTTAGTTCAAAAGTCATGCAAGCTTAAAACTAAATACTGAATTTAAATGAAAGAAATTAAAGTGCGGAAAAGTAAGATAGTGTCGGGTTACCTCCCGACCAGTGCACTTGTTTAACGTCGTTGGCTCGACGATACCTCGTTTGTGGTTCATTGGTTTGGGTCCCATGGGTGGCTGAGGTCAAACTTTGCCACCGTTCCAGTGTTGCTTCTTCCTGATTTTTTGCTTGGGTTGGAACTTGGGTGTTTTGGTGTTTTTTCTTTCCATTGTTTCTGAGAAGGCTGAGGACCTTTTACCATAGCTGCTGGTTCAATGAGTCGGGCTCTCTTGTTTTTCCTTCCGGGCTTCCATTGCACCGGGCCATGTCTTTGTCGCTTCTTTGTGTATGGCCGGTTGGCATCTTTGTAGTTTTTGAAGTTCAGTCTTTTGCCAAGCGACCTCAAGGATGCGCCCTTGCTAACCCTCTTCTTTGTGGCAGAGATGAATTGCCATCCTAGAACGAGTGAGTTTTCAGCCGGCTTTTCTTGGCTCATGACGAGAGAGTGCTCCATTGTTGGCTTTTCTGTCCTTTGTCCCGCTTCCAACTCGCCTTGCACCTCCTCATTGATCACTTTATCTTCAGGGGCTGTGATCTTAGGTGCTTCGATAGTGAGGATTGGGCATGTTTCGGGTGCTTCGAGCGCCAGGACCGGGCCTGCCGTGCTTTCCTCGGATGGATTGGTGATAAGGATCGGTTCAAGTAGCTCGGCTGGTTTGGTAATGAGGACTGGGTCTGATTTGGCTGGTTCCTCTTCGGTTATTTGCGAGTCCTCATCCTCAGTTGGTTCTGTGGGCTCCAATATTGGTTCATTTAGAGCCTCTTCCACGTCCATTACTACCCTTGTACCAATGTCTTTTCTCTGCTTTGTTGCGGGTAAGCTCGTAATAGGTGTGGTGTCGGGCTTGTTTAGCACTGAGTCCACTTCCATCGTCGGTGCCTTACTTTTAGTTTGGAGCCACTGACCCTGTTTTGTGTTCTTTGCCAAATCATTTATGAGGCGCCAGGCTTCACCTATGGTTAACTTCCTGAGTGAACACCCAGTTACATCATTAAATCTTTTCCGCTCAAGTGGCATCATTCCACCGAGAAATATTTGAAGAAGATTGAGTCTGGTGAATCCATGGTGCGGGTAGCTCTCTATCATGGAGTCAAAGCACGCTAAGTACTCGTCCAAAGTTTCGTCCCGCGATTGCTTAGTGTTGATGATCTCTTCGCGGAGTAGCGAAACATATGCCTCATTGTTCCAAGGCTCGTGATCGTAGTAGGAAGGCATGGCGAAATTTTAAAAGAACAACTATCCATTAACTAGTTCCCCGGCAACGGCGCCAATTTGACAGAACCGCTTGTCGTCAAAGCGATTGTGCAAATAAATTTATAATAGTCCGCTACTCGCAACTATACTACTGGGTAGTACTTGGTAAGTAGGGGTCGAACCCAAGGGAACTAGGGGAATAATTGTTCTTCGGGGGAATTACGCAGCGTGGGAGCGTGTTTAAGGTCGGTTGGTTGGTTTTAAAGCTACCAGCTATTTTGATTGATTGGTTGGTTGGTTGGTTGATTTTAATACTGGAAAGTAAATTACTATTTTAATGATTAAGAGAAATGTTCGGTTTCAGGGGACTTGTATTATATCCTGTTTATCATTGACCTTTAGTGACTCTCCTAAGTATTCAAACGGTGTATCAAGGCCATTCCAAGCACTCGATTTGCGTACACTGTCTAGCCTATTCCAAGGACGTAGAACACTTATTCTATTTAGACTAATACTCCATTCCCGGTTATATTAGCCTATGTGCATCCATTTGATCAATCATTCCCGATCAACCAAATGGTGTTTAGGATGAGTCAAACTTCTCAGATAAGCTTTGCCATTCCAAGCATCCACTTATCCGTACAAGTTTACGAACCCCCATGGTGAGCTTTTCCATTCCAAGCGTCCCCTCAACCATGGACGTTCTGACTTAATATATGGCAAATAGAATAAGTTTTGAATACTTAGACTAGATACTAAGTTTAATAGTCTTAAAACATTTTATAATACAAGTGCGCCCCTTAGACCGAACTACTAGTTTAGCTACTATTCATCGCGCTAAACATTATACTAAGGAAATTAAAGACAACAGTTAAATAAATAAATACTAAGAGAAACTTACAACCGTTGAAGCGCCAAGGGAGCTTTCCTTTATTTCCAAAGCAAAATTACAACATTACAAATATTACAACTTCTAGAGAGAGAAGTGAATTTGAGTTGAGGTGTGTGAAATGAGGAGGAGGAGCTCCTCCTTTTATAGCCCAAAGGGGAGGAGATGGGTGCTGGAGATGGGTGGTAAGTGTTGCATTTTGATTGGAGGAGAAAATGGATGGAGGAGATGGCCACACATGGAGGAAGAAGAGTGGTGGAGGAGGAGGAAGGTGGTGGTGACATGTGGAGGAGGGGCAAAAGCCGCCGGTCACCACCACCCCAAGCCGCCGGTAGGCGGTGGCCAAGGAGGAGGAGCTCCTCCCTTGGCCACCACTTCTTCAAGTGGCCGGTCATCCTTGTCCAATGTGAGATTTGTACAGTTTTGTGCAGTCTTTTCACAAAACTGTCAATGTGTTTCTTCTCCGGGCTGTCTTGACTCCACTCCTGATTCTTCTGATTAATTTGTTCTGGTCAATTCAACGTCAGGATCCTTGATATTTCTTCAGTCGGCATATGATCTTGACCTTGGATTGACTCTTGTTATCTTTTCTGCTTAAAATCCTCTCCTTAGCGTGTTTTCACTTCAGTCTCTAAAATGCCCTGTGAAAATATATCGGGACTAACACGTAGACGTTAGATAGACAAACAGTCTAATTAAGGGGGTTTTACTGTGTTTCTGACTCGTATAACTTTGGTCCATCAGCGATCAATGAAGAAGCTCAAAGGAGAATGGGAAAAGCACCTCTACAGAATGACCCCTCGATGGAGCATTGCTATGCCGCAACCGGACTAGGCAGTCACAAATACAAAAACTTCGAAAGGCTGGTAGTGAAAGGTCCCTTACCCCCTCCGGGGTATTGGAAGGAAAAAATCCCGAAACATAGGAGTCCTGACCAGAACATAACATCCGGCAAGAAGTCAGGAAGAAGCAACACTAGAACGGTGGCGAAGTTTGACTTGAGCCACCCATGGGACCCAAACCAGTAATCCACAACGAGGTACTGTCGAGCCAACGACGTTAAACATGTGCACTGGTCGGGAGGTAACCCGACACTTTCTTACTTTTCCGCACTTTAATTTCTGTCATTTAAATTCAGTATTTAGTTTTAAGCTTGCATGACTTTTGAACTAAGGCATGCCTTCGTTCAAAAGTGGGGGGGTGAGAACCACCTATGTACATAAATAACATGCTTGCTGTTTTTTCTTTTTTTTAGTAATAGTATCTTTTTGAAAATATGAACTTAAGAATGTGAAAAAGATAAATCATAATTCATGCATTAACCTTGTGAAAATTCAACTGTTTAAAAACTTAGAATGTAACTTTCCATTTGTCCTTTGTGCTGAGATAACTAGGGATGTGGAGTTGACATAAACTGCCCTAGAGAGGCTTGACAAGCAATCAAAGGATCAGATCAAACTATATGGTTTTCGAAGTCAGTAGAGGCTGCACTTCGGGTTTCAGTGAAAATTGAAGTCATCTTCGCCATGCAATGCAAAAGGCGAGGACGGGAATCAGACCGTCCTATCTCCGGTCAAAGTAGCCGAGAAAATAGATGAGCGACCCTCATCTTGACCCGCGCGAAACGACAGTCAAAGTAGCCGAGAAAATAGATGAGCGACCCTCACCTTGACCCGCGCGAAAACGGCAAAAACGAGAGGAGCGGGGAGGTATTTCCATAGGCTTGCGGGCGATGATTGGACCTCCCAAAAAGGCTTGAGAAAATGGACTAGCAGTCACAAAAAGGCGAAAAGCTCAATGAAGCAAATCAAGAGGCCAAAGGCCCAAAATTGTGAAGGTTTTAACCGAACAAAAAGTGAAGAACTCAAAAAGTCAAAACAAAGGCCAAATGCCGATTCACTACAAAAGCAGTCCCTCGCCAAAAGAAAATCAAAGTACTCAAACCATTGAAACCCGAACCGAATCACGTGCTAGAGAAAGCTACCAAAAAACCATATAGTGCGAGACGATCCCAAGATTGCAGTCCAGGAGCCTAAAAAGGGCTATCTCCCGAGACATCCAATATAATTTGCATCTCAGCACGGAGGTACAAGTATTAAGTTTCTTCTATTTATTTACGCAGTTTAATTTGGTAATAAGTAAGCAATGCATGAATTAGGATAGATCGAGTACCACAGTCTAATTTTCATATTTCAAAGCCAACTTAGAGTACAGCCCTTGAATAGCATTGTTCGGGACGAACAACTAAAAGTGTGGGGTGATCTGATGGACCAAAATTATACGAATCATAAACACAGTATAACCCCCTTATTTAGACATTTTGTCTATTTAACTTTTGCTTGTTAGTTCAAATATATTTTTGCAGGGTAATTCAGAGCTTAGAGAGAATACACTTTAAAGAGGAGCTTTTAGAGCAAAAAAGATGTTACGAGTCAATCCAAGGTCAAGATCATATGCCGACTGAAGAAATATCAAGGATCCTGACGTTGAATCACTCATAACAAATTAATCAGAAGAATCAGGAGAGGAATCAAGACAGCCCGGGGAAGAAACACATTGACAGTTTTGTGAAAAGACTGCACAAAACTGTACAAAACTCATACATGGGCAAAGTGACCGGCCACTTGGGCAAGAGGTGGCCAAAGCCACCCCTCCTCCTCCTCCACCACCGGCTACCGGTGGCTCTCCTCCACCGTAACCGGCGGCTTTGCTCCTCCTCCACATGGCGGCTCCTCCTTGCTCCTCCTCTCCTTCCTCCATGTGTGGCCATCTCCTCCCTTCATTTTCTCCTCCAATCACCATGCAACACTTGCCTCCATCTCCTCCTCCTCCCATGGCTATATAAGGAGGAGCTCCTCCTCATTTGAAATCATCCCTCACTTGTAAAAAAACACTTCTCTCTCTAAGTTATGTATTTGTAAAGTTTGGCTTTGGAAATAAAGGATAGCTCCCTTGGCGCTTCAACGGTTGTAAGTATTATTTCTAGTATTTATTCAACTGTTTATTTCCTTAGTTATAATGTTTAGCGCGATGAATAGTAGCTAAACTAGTAGTTCGGTAGAAGGGGCGCACTTGTATTATAAAATGTTTTAAGACTATTAACTTAGCGTCTAGTCTTAGTATTCAAAACTTGTTCTATGTGCCATATATCAAGTCAGAGTTTCCAAGATTGAGTAGAAGCTGTCACAAGCAAAGCTCTGCCGTGGAAATTCGTGATCATACTCGGTAAGTGGAAGCTGTCACAAGCAAAACTTATCGAGGAGTTCGACTTATCTAAAACACCACTTGGTCAATAACGTAACTGGGAGATCAAGTGGATGCACTTACAGCTAAGATACTTTGAAAGGAGGAATTAGTTTTGCTTAGAACAAGTGTTACTTTAAACGATGTTGCAAGTCTTGCGCTACGAAAGGGCCTCGATTCATCTTTGAATACTTAGATAATTCACTAAAGGTCAATGATAAACAGGATATAATACAAGGCCCCTGAAACCGAACATTTCTCTTTAATTATAAACTGTAATTTACTTTCCAGTATTAAAATCAACCAACCAACCAATCAATCAATCAATCACTTAGCTGGTAGCTTTAAAACCAACCAACTGACCTAAAACACGCTCTCTCGCTGGACAACCCCCTCAAAGAACATCTATTCCCCTGATTCCCTTGGGTTCGACCCCTACTTACCACTTGCTACCCAGTAGTTAAGTCGCGAGTAGCGGACTTATAAATTTATTCTTGACGTTTGCACATAACGACTGTGCATCCATCAGGGGCCCAATAAGAAACAATTTGTTTCCTAGGAATGACGTTTGTGCATCACCATGCATACAATGAAGTTAAAGGAGTGATTATGGAATATCACATATTCTATCACCTCTCTATCTCTCCCTAATTTGCCTATGTTTCTATCTCAGCCACATTTGAACAAATTCTAATCCCAAATTCTTCTTATCTCAATCTCATTTTGTCTCGATCCTAAAATCTATTCAATTTAACTTTTGGTTTGCATCATTTGGTGCTTTCACAAAGAGTTGATAAATGTCATTATATCCTAAACTGATGCAAACTGAAACCCTAACCGAGAAATTGGATTCCATCAATGGTACTTGTGAAGAAATCAAGAGTTTGTTTATCGAAATGAATGATCAAAACTTAGCCAGGGCTGCTAATCTCACAAGTATGCTTACAGAAACTCGTGCCGCCACTTTGGAAGTCAATTAAAGAACATCCATGGATCTATTCAGAACACATTGGAACAAATCATAAGAGAAGAAAAGCAGCAAGTGGTATCGGCTCCACTTGCACTGCTATCGCCTTCAATGCATGTATTTAGCATTTCTTCAAAGTTTCATATGGGGGATAATAAAAAAACAATTTGTTTCCTAGGAAAATGACGTTTGTGCATCACCATGCATACAATGAAGTTAAAGGAGTGATTATGGAATATAGTGCAGACGGTCCAAGCAAAAAATAAAGCAAATAAACTTGTGCTGTCATTATGTCTTTTTCAGCAGTTTTTGGATGTCAATTAAAGCAAATACATGGATCAATACATAACATATTGGAACATATTAGAAGAAAAGAACCAAGTGGAATCGGCTCTACCTGCACTGCTATCCTCTCTAATGCATGTATTTAGCAATTCTTCAGAGTTTCATATGGGAGGTCCAATAACAAACAATTTGTTTCCTAGAAAAATGTCATTTGTGCATCACCATGCATACAATGAAGTTAAAGGAGTGATTATGGAATCAAGTGCAGACGGTCTAAGAAAAAAAAGAAGTTTATGTCAACACCCACAATGAAGAGGTTCATATTTATGTACTTTGGTTTTTGGTGCGCATCATTAACAAGATTCTCAAGTTTTCATTGCCACGTTTACCGGATATAACTGATTTTGAGGACAAGGGCGATTTGAAGGGGAAAGGAATGATGCGCCAGCATATCCATTGTTAGAGGATTTAGTTGGTTAACAAGTAGAGGGTAGTGGAAGTAGTTACATGTGGTTAAATTGGTAGTTCATGTATGGGTAGTTTAGTAGTTATAATTATATATTAGTATGTGTATAAGTAAGAGTCATGTACTTGAATTGGAGGAGAACAAAAGAATGAAGTACAATTCCCTCCTATTCCATATTCTGTCACCTCTCTATTTCTCCCTAATCTGCCTATGTTTCTATCTCAGCCCCATTTCAACAAATTCTAATGCCAAATTCTTCTTATCCATATCTCATTTCGTCTTGACCCAAAATCTATTCAATTCAACTTTTAGTTTGCATCATTTGGTGCTTTCACTGAGAATTGAGAAATGTCGTTATATCCTCAATCGAGGCAAATTGAAACCCTAGCCGAGAAATTCAATTCTTGCAATGGTACTTGTGAAGAAATCAAGAGTTTGTTTACCGAAATGAAGAATCAAAACTTAGCCATGGCTGCCAATCACACAATTATGCATAGAGAAACTCGTGCCGCCATGAAATCTTTTCCAAAAGGCTTTGGAAGTCAAATAAAGCAAATCCATGGATAATTCCGAACATATTAGAACAAATCGGAAGAGAAGAAAAGCAGCAATTGGAGTCGGCTCACCTGCACTTATATCCCCTCCAATGCATGTATTTAGTAATTCTTTAGAGTTTCATATGGGAGACCCAGCAACAAACAATTTATTTCTTAGAAAAATGTCTTTTGTGCATAACCATGCATACAATGAAGTTAAAGGAGTGATTAAGGAATCAAGTGCAGACGGTCCAAGCCAAAAAAGAAGTTTATGTCAACACCCACAATGAAGAGGTTCATAATTATGTACTTTGTTTATTGGTGTGCAACATTAACAAGATGCTCAAGTTTTCATTGCCGCATCCATCGGATATAACTGACGTTGAGGACAATGTCAATTTGAAGGGGAAAGGTATGATGTGCCAACACATCCATTGTTAGAGGATTTAGTCGGTTAACAAGTAGAGGGTTGTGGAAGTAGTTTAATTGTGGTTGAATTAGTAGTGCATGTATGGGTAGTTTAGTAGTAGTTATGGGTATATTAGTATGAGTTTAAGTAAGAGTCATGTACTTGAATTGGAGGAGAAGAAAAAAATGAAGTAAAATTTCCTTATATCATATATTCTGTCACCTCTCTATTTCTCCTTAATCAGCCTATATTTCTATCTCAGCCTCATTTCGACAGATTCTAATATCAAATTCTTCTTATCTCAATCTCATTTCGTCTCGATCCTAAAATCTTTACAATTCAACTTTTGATTTGCATGATATATCTCTTTGGCCTAATTAAAAATCATGTTTCGGTCATAGCCACCTTATCTTAAACGTACCTGTCACCTTTAATTCATGTATGACGACGGTCGACGATGTGCCCCTCACGTCGACATATTATTAATTGTTATACACAACCAGTCCGTCCGTCCCCCAATCTATTTCTTTATAAATAAGTAATCTATCCTCGGTCGACAACTATCAAACCCACCAAACACTACTACAGAACTACCATTATGCAACGGTTTTTTTTTGCATTATGCATCGGTTTTGGATCCGATGCATAATGAAGCGTAGCATAATGTATGACATTATGCATCGGTTCAAAAAAAACCGTTGCATAATGTATGACATTATGCATCGGTTTTTTTGAAAAAACCGATGCATAATGTCACACTTTATGCATCGGTTCTTGAAAAACCGTTGCATAAAGTGTGACATTATGCATCAGTTTTTCAAGAACTGATGCATAAAGTGAGACATTATGCATCAGTTTTTTTAGAACTGATGCATAATGTTTGAATTTTTTTTAGCACATTTAGTCTCTAATAAATCAAATCCACCTTCAATTTCATACATAAATTTTATATCCAAATCTTAAAATACTTTTTGTTCAACAAAAACACAACATTTTATACATAATGTCACAATGTCACTTTCATTGTACAAAACATTTATCGATTCAACAAGTTTCACTTTCAAGTTGCAATGCCTCCTGATCATACTCAGATTGCTCTTCCAACATTTATCCTTCTAGATTTGTTTCCCTGCTCCAACTCTTGTGTATCCTATCTCTGGTCTTTTGCTTTCTTCCCTTTCATCCTGCATCGAATCGGAGATGACCAATAAATACTGGGTCCACAAAAGGCAGGGATTCCAATTAATAAGAGAGCTGAAGTTTAAACATGGGTACTTACAGGTAAATTTCTTGTGTGGTTATATAATACAAGGTAATAGATGTGATGAAGATACAAACAGACGTGAAGATACAAACAGACGTCAAGAAGATACAAAAAGTATTTAAAAAAGAGAGCACATATCCATACCCCATATATTGTTTGCTCAAGATAGCCAGCTGTTATGAGGTTCCACGCAAAAGGAATTGTCCTGTAGAAGAGAGAATGCTTAAGCCAAATCTGAGAATGCTTAAGCCAAATCAATATTCATCAGAATACATAAAAAAAGTGGTAAGAGTACCCAACAAGCTGCAAAGTCCCAAGCCTCATTTTCGATCGAAATTTAAGCTGACAATACCCATAGTAAAACACGACTTTTTAAGCTGAAACATGTAAATTAGTTTGACAATACCAATTACCAATACAGAAGCCTTTAGGAATTGATTCACATGTCAAATCTGACCTATTAATAATTTCCTACATCCTTCTTTGGCGACAAGCAATAATGAACACTCTAAGAAGCATTTGCATACTGCAACACTGTCAAATTCCATTTACGGAGACGTTATTCATACACCTCATAATACATAAAAGAAGAGCACAATCAGAGAAATGAAACAAATTCCATAAATCCTATCTGCTCCACATCATCATCACAATGAACATCCGAATAAATAAAACAGAAACAAATCGAAGTAAAACTACAGCGTGTATTCAAAAATACTCAGCAGCCTTGAGACGAAGCAATGGCGACGCCAGATCTACAAATTAGCGGACGAAATCGAAATTGAAATCGAGCCTGAGCGCTGTGAGAGATCGGTTTAGTGTTGTAAGACAACTACGATGACGACAGACAGAGAAATCGCGAACGAACGGAGCGACAAAAAGATTAAACCTGGTCCCAGCATCTCCAATCCCTCCGCCATGACTGCGCTCGTCAACTCCTTCCTCTTGTCTCTATCACACTCTATTGGCAGGCGAAGTGTTGCAGTCGCCTGCGGAACTCGCTCTCGTCGGCGTAGATAAGAGAGACGGAGGAGAGAACGAAAGTAGGAAGACCTAAATAATATTTAAGTATTTAATTTCGCTAATATGCATCGGTTAATTGAAAACCGATGCATAAAGTGAATCTTATGCATCGGTTTTTCATAAAACCGATGCATAATATAAAACCGATGCATAAGCTTTTTTTCGAACCGATGCATAAAGCCTGTTCTGTAGTAGTGAAACATCCTCTAAAAAAAACACATCTTCATATTTACGACCAAACATAAAATAAAATTCTTCGGAAAATAAAAAATAAAAAAATTTATAAGACTGATCCTAAGCTAGACATTTCGATTTTCATTCAGCTTTAAATGATTTAATTTTTATTCTTTATTTCTGTGAATTGAAATATAAAAAGTATAGCTGTCATTTTAGTAAAAAGTTTCATCCAAATCCAAAAGTAGCTAAATTTATAAATAGACATGTGGACGGTTGAGATATAAGATATGGAAGATTGGACAGCTGAGATTGATCCAAGTGGAAAATGAGAAGCATTGTCATCTGATGATTAGGAGAGAACAAAAACAGAACAAGTCAGTCACAAGCTGTCAATGGCCAGAGCATCATTAGCATTCAGGCTTGTTTGCTAGAGAATACTTCGCTGGCTTGACCCTCTGGTGGGGGTCCCTTTTTTGTTTTTTTTTTATTTCATTCCCAATCTCCATCTTTGCCAGTCTGTCATCAACTCAACAAAAACACTAAAAAAAATTAAAATAATAATGGTTAAATTCATATTTAATTAAACTCAATTTCTCTAACTTCTTCTTCTCTCTCTCATTCATACAACAAGCTTTCGCTTTTCGAGACATTCTGCTGCTGCTGCTCAGGAATCTGTGCTTGACAAAATGAGTCTGTTCGGCATAGGAAGCAGGTGGAATGCTTTTTATTACTGTTTTATTCATCTGACTTGTCAAGCTCATGTATGATTTTGATGAAGCCGATCAGTGATTTTTCAAAATCTGCCGCTGCTGTTTTAGGCAATTTAATGAAATCCTGCGGAAGAAGAAAAATTGAGCACACAAAGTATCTATACTTCTCTGTTTGGCTATAAATGTTTTTACTTTTTTTTTCTCTCTAAATTTTAATGCTTTTAATTTAAATTTTAATCTAGTTGAATTCTCACCTGGGGAAAAAAAATGCAGGAACCAGAAGACTTTCCGGCCAAAAAAGAGCTCTCCGTCCGGCAGCAGGGTTGCTACTGTTTCCCCAAAATCAAATAGAAATTAAAAATTAATGTAAATTATTATGGAAAAGAAAATTTAAATTTGAGTTTGATATGATATGCATGCAGGGAGCTCAGCTGAAGCAGCACATTGATGCAACCTTGGGGAGTGGTAACCTGAGGGAAGCTGTTCGTCTTCCCCCTGGCGAAGATCCTAACGAGTGGCTCGCCGTCAACAGTAACAATTTTACATTTAGTTTAACTTGATTAATTACCATACCAGAATTGTAATGTAGTATTCACACAATGAATAATTAAACTGATGCACCCAAAACTTTGTATTGGAATATATGGCGAAATTTTTTTTACTAAATCATTTTGTTTTATTTGGATTTTCCATTGCAAACCAAACAGTAAATCTTTACGATCCCAAAACCCCAACTGGACATAAGAAAGAATATAATTTTGTTGATTACAAAACCCACCTAGAAGAGTATGACTACAATAGACAATTGCTGAATGTCAATTTGTAATAATTATAATCTTCTTTAAAAATTTCATTGCATTCATGTATTTTTTCTGATTTGATCTTCCTTTTGTAGCTGTGGATTTCTACAACCAAGTGAACATTCTATACGGCACACTGACGGAGTTCTGCACAGCGACAAAGTGTCCAACCATGACCGCTGGACCCAAGTACCGTAAAGCAGCTCTGTTGATTGTTCAAAATGCTCTAGTTTTTCTGTGCTTGTGTTTTGATGATGTTTTTCATTGGGTGAAGGTATGAGTATAGATGGGCTGATGGGGTTAAGATCAAGAAGCCGATTGAGGTCTCCGCCCCAAGGTATGTCGAGTATCTGATGGAGTGGATTGAGACTCAGCTCGACGACGAGACCATTTTCCCTCAACGAATCGGTATGTGGTTCTAATATTTTTGAATTACTTTTTTACGATTGACATCACAAATATATGACACTTATTTTCCCAAAGTTCATTTCTTTTGAACATATTTTCAATATGTCGTTTATTTCATAAAACATGAATTCTATTGTCCATTACAAATCACAGTTGTGAAAAGAAAAAAAATTGGACAAATGTTTTTGAAATAAGTGGCATTTGAGAAACTATTTGATAACATCAAATTAAGTTATACAATTACTAAATCGGATTTTTTTTTTTGCAAATTTTTTTATATTTTTTTGCAGGAGCTCCATTTCCAGGTAATTTCAAGGACGTTGTGAGGACCATCTTCAAGAAGTTGTTCCGAGTTTATGCTCATATCTACCACTCCCATTTCCAGAAGATCGTGACTCTAAAGGAGGAAGCTCATCTCAATACTTGCTTCAAGCACTTTGTTCTCTTCACCAATGTACACCTTCATCATAACGTGTATTCAACATTTTCCGAAACTTCACAACATTACTGATAAATCAAGGTGTGGGTGGTGGATTTTTTGTTGCAGGAGTTTCGACTGATTGAGAGGGAGGAGTTGGCTCCCCTGCGCGACCTGGAGGAGTCCATTTTGGGCGCTTAGGTAGCTGCAATTGGATAGGCACATTTTTGTCTATGAAGCATCTTGTAGTAGTAGCAATGCACCTTGGATTGGGATCTTCATGCTTATTATGCTATCTATCTATATATGCTTATGGATTTGAACATCTTTCAAATTTGCTCCAAAATTATACCAAGGGCCTGTTTAAAACTGATTTATCTAAAAGTGATATCAAGTCCACCCGAAATCTACATAATATTTTTTTAAATGGAACCTCTCTTTTCATCACACACACAATAAAAACTCTGAGTGAATATACAATTATACGAGAATTAATACATCTACCAGTGCTCGATCTATTTGAATATGTGTTTATGAGCCGATTTACATCTATATAAGTATCGACGAGTATACCTGTATTCGATATATTTGAAAGTGAAAAGTAGTTTGCAGCCAAATGAAGTAATAACGAATACATAAGTATCTTTCATCAGAAAATCACTGACCGGTTTTGAGCGAACTTATAACATTATGAAGTATTAACGAATTTGCCGGTGTTCGATTTTACGGAAAATGATGTAGGAAATAAAGCTATTGAAATCAAATAAGTGGGACAACAAGAATAACTTTACTTGATTGACGATCTCCGAATTACTATGAGATTGTGCCATGGTAATGAAGGTCACTGACTTAAAAGCGAATTTCACCACTACCGGTACAAGCTCTCAAGTGACGAACGCTCCCCAAGGTTAACACAATCCTCCTCCAAATCCGTGCACCCGAACTCGGAAGGTGGAACTGCTCAAGCACTGCTCAAATCTCTACTAGGGTTTTTCCACCATTATTTTTTGTGTGTATGAGAATACAAGAAACTCACATATATATACCCTTTCATCACACGTCCAAACTAAATTAATTAGGAAATATTTCGTAGGAAGATAATGTTACCTAAATCCTATAGACATATATCTCGTAGGAATAATAGGAAACAATCGGATATTTATCTTTTGCATTATAATCAACAATCCCCCACTAATGCAAAAGAGTCCGAGACCTAGAGATTCTGAGCAGTAAGTAGAAGGCTTAGTACTTAAATGTTAGTATCCAAAGGTTTGAACTAACACATAGTGGACTGGGGTGTTCAACGGTCTAGAGAGTATCCAAAGGATTGAACTCCTAGATTATTGAAGGGACCCGACAACACGCACATCACCTTCAAAGCTTGAGCAATTCCTCGATAACACAGTCACTCATCTTGGGATTCTAAGTGAACGCTCTAGAGAGATATCACATCACTCATAGAAGGAGGCTATCCCTTCACATTCACCGTAGGTGTTCCACAAACATTAAAAACATTTAAGTTCAACCTTCCATCTATATAACTCACCGGTCATCTCAGGACACCACTAACTCGAGTGGCCTATGTCTGTAAGGCTAGTTATAATAGATCTTCTCATGACACCATTAGCTCGAATGGCCTCGGTCTATGAGGATCATAAAAGAAATCTCTGTATGTACAAGAGCATCTCATGACATCACTTAGATAAGTGACCTCGGTCTATGAGGCTAATCAAAGAAATCATCATATCTTCAATACCATCTCATGGCATCACTTAGACAAGTGACCTCGGTCTATGAGGTTAGATACATCAAAAGCCTTAAGCTCATACTCATCATCCATTTCGAGATGGCTCACCACACAGGTTTAATCTCTCAAACCCATACCTCTTGCTGACTCCAGTACCTTCCTCCCGTCCAACCCTTTCGTAAAAGGATCCGCCAGGTTCTTCTCCGTTCTCACATAATCCAGAGAAACCACATTACTCACAATAAACTGTCTTACAGACTCATGTGTGACACGAATGTGCCTCTTCTCATTATACACGATGATCTTTGCAACATATATGGCGGCTTACGAATCATAATGTATAGGTACCGAAGGAGTTGGCTACCTCTACAATTGAACGTCTGCCAATGAATTTCTCAACCAATCGGCCTCCAGTGTCGCAAGATCTTCGAACTGCTTGTCACCCAGTTCGCATCGCAGTACATTGCTCGATGCATGCGCATACTTCATCCTCCATGTCAGGAACTACAAACATAAGGGGTCGCTCCATGTAGATTTGATCAAAATCTAACTTGAGCCCGCTCCATCTCATCCGATCATGCAATTGAACCAAATTAAATAGGGTTAGATTGACATAAACCAATAGGAGCACATTTAATCAATTATGATTAAATCAGAAAGTCAATAAATTGACGCATCATCAAATGAGACCATAAACCCGATAATAATTTAAACATTTATATTTAATCAATTAAATGATTAACATCTAAATGGAACCTGGTTTAATCGAACCTGATTGAACCGAAATACTTCTTTTCCATTGAAAACCGCAACACCTCAAGCGATGCATCACACTATCTCCGAAGATGATCAAATAACATGTCAAGTAGTTCCATCCACAACTTTGGATGTGCATGATGCTCTGACTGTTGTTTTCGTTCGAGTACCAAAGCCTCCACAACTCTCAAACCTCATCGGCCAAGCTTGTATGGACAAACATCAAGATAGACCTCAATGTCTGATCCACGCTAAAACTGGGTTTTGGTGTCCACATCAAAACTTCACCTCATAGCGCAGCGAACGCTATCAACATCTCTTGAGCATCTCTATAGCCACATCTCAATGTTTCAACCTCTGAGCAACAAATCACAAAGAACAGAAGCCACTGTTTCCTTTTGGGGAGAGCCATCCAGAGAGTACTTCTACTTTCATTCGAGTTGAATCCAAGGAAGTGAATGACAAACTACTCAACATAAACTATACTCTGTCCAAGATTTATAAATAAATAAAACATTGTCAATTTCCTTATTGATTTTGCTTGCTATTGCGTTACTCACTTCAGTTTCTCAAAATCAAATCCAACAATCCAAACTGACAAGAAGATGAACAAAGCAGTCGCGCGTTATTATTCAGCCGGAGTCGGCTAAATTAATCGCATTGCTCACAATCATATATTCTTGCCCAGTGTTGATTGACTCCAAATCAGTCGAACCGTTCTCCAACCACAAGTGTTTGTATCAATAACAAGATTTACCATTTGGGAACTATAACGACCAGACGAGAGCCGACGAAAAATTGACGTGAAGAAGTAGCGAACCAGAACAATGTCCGCCGCCGGCCGCTCGGCTCAAGTCTTCAGCGAGGCTGCCATTGCGTGGTCCATCATCTTCACCGATCTGAACCAACCGAATTGGATCGGTTCAATGTCAACCAAATCAGTTCTCCAACTCAAAATCAAATTAGGGTTTTGATGAAAATTTGGAAACAACTTCAACATTGTTGTTGGAGCGCAGCCGATAATGAGTCGTAAACAGACTTGTAGCAGTTGTGGGTTGTGGCTATCACTTTTCTCACAAAAATAAATCTTTTCAACTCTTGATCGGATCGACCAGAAGATCAACCGTCCGTGCCCATTGTTCATTCCAAATTAAACGATGACAAATACCACTCGCCATAAATCAATTACTGGAATTACCAGTAATATGTCTATGATTTCAATAGTACAAATTCGCTTATGAATTGTAGGAAATAAAGCTATTGAAATCAAATAAGTGAGACAACAAGAATAACTTTACTTGATTGACGATCTCCGAATTACTATGAGATTGTGCCGTGGTATGAAGGTCACTGGCTTAGAAGCGAATTTCGCCACTACCGGTACAGGCTCTCAAGTGACGAACGCCCCCCAAAGTTAACACAATCCTCATCCAAATCCGTGCATCCGAACTCGGAAGGTGGAACTGTTCAAGCACTGCTCAAATCTATACTAGGGTTTTCCACCATTATTTTTTGTGTGTATGAGAATACAAGAAACTCACATATATATCCTTTCATCACACGTCCAAACTAAATTAATTAGGAAATATTTCCTAAAATTTAGTTGAGGGAAGATAATGTTACCTAAATCCTATAGACATGTATCTCGTAGGAATAATAGGAAACAATCGAATATTTATCTTTTGCATTATAATCAACAAATGATTCACAGTATCTGAGCGAAATGTTTAATACAAACAAGTATTCAAGTCTTTTAATCTCTGTAACATGAGCAATTTTTTCAGCAAACTTGTAAATATACAAACACGAACAACGATCTGTCTCTGCTGAAACCAGTGGGCAGAACTACAGCAATAGTCTAAGTATGAAGCAAGGCTAAGCAAGCATGACTTTTACTGGAGTTGAGACAAAAAGTGCTTGACACATAAGAAGGGTACTGTTTGTTGCATAAGGGAGGCATCAGGGGCCTCAGGTCTGCTTATTACATAAAAGTTCAAGGACTCAAAGACCGCTTGACATAGAGGAGAGGACTGACACTGGAATGACGATTGACTGACAGACACTAGACACTGGACTTGGCGAGACTGAAATGGAAAGGGGGCTGCACAGGCAGTACAAGGCAGGCAGTCTGCTTCATGGCTCTGAAGTGGAGTTGGTCCTCTGGTTCTTGGGGATGAATTTACGAACCCAGACATGTTTCCCGTTGATAGTGAACTTATTTTTCTCGCAGCCATTCAGGATTATTTCAATGGTTTCAGGAGAAAAGAACGCGATTCGAGCATACAGAGGTTGCTCACCACCTTGGGTCTCCTGCATGTACACGGACTCAATACAGTTGCCAAACCAATGGGTGATGAAGGCCCTGAGTTCAGGCTCGTTGACTCGGTAGCCCTTGGAGAAAGTCACGAACAAGGTTCTTTGTTCAGCAGGAACAAGGGTGTCTGGAATTGGGAAGCGCTGCACATACATTGGCTGGATTTGAGCAGATGGACCAACTCTCATTGCAGGATTCAGAATCAGCTGCCTAGAGCTGCTTAGATTGGGTTCAGGAGTCATTCTCCGTGTAGATATCTCCTGATGAAATGAGTTGGATCTTGCTAAAAGAGGTTGACCAATTACACCAACATTTGGCTTAGAGCGAACACGAACAGTAATTGGAATAGGTGCGTCAAGTTCCCTATTCAAAGTGGTGGAACCCCTGAGTCCTCTGTTAGACGAAGTGGAGCGCCCGCGCCCCATGCCAACATAACCATGAGGAGAGACAAGAGAGCCTGGGCGAACCACCTTGATCGGATCAGGTCCAAAGTTTGCAGGATTGTAGGAAGGTGGTTTGGGAAGACCAGGTCCCAAGTTCAACGACTCCGAGAGTCCCACACTAAATGAACCTAGCTCAGAACTTGATGAACCACGCAGCAATGAGGAAGACCCGAGTCCAAACCCAATACACCCTGAACCGGAGCCGGACAACCCTGAACTGCTAAAGTGCAAATTACTGCCAACATTAACATCACCAAGGATAACGTTATCATTAAATGACTCGATCAGTTGGTCAATCTGGTTTTTGGAAAGGCTCTCTTTGACAGACTCATGAATCCTCATGGCTTCCCCGTAAAGGTCCCCCAGATCCTTAAGACATATATCACTGTGAACTTTCTTCATTCCGTCAATAGCAGAAGCTCGATTGTCTAAACGAAACAAAAGAGGCAGTTCTCTTTTCATCAAGAAGTGTAACAGGGGTATTAAGTTACTCAGTTCTGATGGCGTGGGGAACCTGGCATTTTTGAAGAAGTTGATGCACACAATGGCCTCATCAGCAAGTCCATAAATCAGATCCAGGGGCAGGTCATAGATTTTTTCTACTGTGTCAATAAATCCACTCATCTCCATCCATATCCAAAAGGCCATGATCTGCAAGGCCATCTTGGGATCCTGCATGAGCCGGATGGTGAGGGTCGTGTACAGCTTTCGATAAATGGAATGAAAAATGTCAAACTCCAGCTTAGGCACCGATGATTCTGAAACAGTGGACATCTTGGGCCAGTATGGTGTTAACACTGCTTACCCGTGAAAAAACTGCAAACCTGCAGAATCCAATTACAAATAACCAAATCAAAAATCATCATTACTAAATATTATAAACAATCTAATCATTTGCAAACAGGATTATTACATGCACAATTCTGGAGCAATCAAATAGACATCCGTGAAAGAAAATAAATCATTAATCGAGCCCCATGGTTAAATCCTTATCCTTTAAAGGGGAGAAGAGTAAAGGACTCCGATAAGCAATCTATAAGTTTTAGATCCATGAAAAATTCCCATAAATTTAATATCAATCAGATAAACTACCAGAATCAAAGTTGAAAAATTAGGGATAACAATAGATTTTTCAAGGGCCTTCTTGATGAAGTTCTTGAAGAAGAAACATATTTCAATTAGGATCTGATAGTCATCATCATCACTTCAAAGAACCAAAATAGAAATTCAAGCGCAAATCTGGTAGAACATCTAGACCACCAACTATGATGAAAATCAATTATGCAAACCATGTCAATTCTTTTATATTAAAAAATACGATAGATTTTCATCGTTCAATCGAACACAAATTGAACATTGTAAATCTGTAATTCAGATGCAAAATGATACCTGACTATTAACTCGCTCTCTGCTTCGAAGGGGAGGTCTTCACAGCATGGAAACTAAGAAGTGCGATTTCTGAGTCAAAGGCATAGAGCTCTCAAGGCCTGAGCGGCCAGTTATATAGGTCGATGATGGCACAAGAAAGACAACTTCAGCGTTAAAAGCAAAAGCATTAATTTTTTGTATCCGAAAAAAGCCATGTATAGATAGATGTAAAATCAATGCTTTTTTATTTTTCTTTAACATTTAAAATAAAATTTAAAGTCCGCTTTAATGGCAAACTAAAAAATCAACCTGCCTTTCGCTATGCATTTATCTCAGCAGGGCACAGTAAATATTATTTTATTCGCTATCCAAGTAACATCTAACCCTTTGTGATGAAAATGAGGTACACTTGTCATAACACATTAAAAAATTGGGTCAAGCGCATTTCATTAGGAGATCAAAAAAACAATGTCGCGAGATTTCTTCCCAAATACAGCCCGATTCTTTCTGTACCACGTCATCTAATTGGAAAAGGAACATAAATGTCACTTGTAACTTTTAATCCTAGTAAATAAAATATAGATGACTATTTTCCTAACAATCAAAGATGAAAACACAAAAAAAAAGTTTCAAATAAAAACATAAATTGTTTAAAAGATAATATGAAAAGAAAAAAGTGAGGGAAAATGTCAAGTGGGTTAAAGTTACTTAATATCGACAAATTCTTTCCATTTCCATTTTCTCGTCCATAAAAGTATTCTATTTTCTCGTCCATAAAAGTACCCCAAAAATAAAGCCGAGTCCCCCCACCCCCCATATGCAAACCGAGCTTACAACTAAGAGGATAAAAAGAACAAGGGGTGTTACCGCTATGATGACGAAGATGCATTTCAGAAATTTCCATTGCTATCTGGATCTGGACAATAACCTGAAAGATAAAACTAAATGCTCCGGTGACAAGTAACAACAGTCATGGAAACTAACATAAGATTGTTTGTTGTAAATCCGATGAACAGACACATAAGCTAATTATGAAACTCGGGCATATCAAATAAGAGTTCAGTTTTAAACAATGAAATATATATAAAGAGGACTATTATGGATCATTTTCTAAACCACGGGAATACAGCAAGAAAAACCATAAGTAAAAATGCATAACACTTCCAATTACTAAGAACAACTACTTGATACAGAAAGTGATATAAATCATTTACCAAAGAGTTGTTGTCCGGAGATGATTGGAGATATGCGCCATGAAAAAGGAGCTTTCTCTCATTTATTAATATCAACAATGCCATGAAGATCGGATAAGAGCGCCAAGGAGAGAATTCTTGTCGAGGATGTGAAACTGGAAGGCGGGCAATCTGAATTTTTTTTTACTGTGAGTGCAAAGGCGGCATACAAATTGGAGGAGATACTGAGCATGAACAGAAGTCATCCGTACTGTTTCAGTTCCAATAGTCGCTAGGGACAAGTTTCTTTAAAACCACGATGGTTGCTAACTCACGAGTTGGCATGCTTCATATTCAGAAAAAGTATGGTATTATGTTAATGGAGTATAACATTTAGTGGCTTGTCATTTTCTTTGACAGAAGCTGAAGAAACATTATCGGCTATACTGGTAAGTGACTTCGATTTCCATTAGTAAACTTGGATAGTCCTCTCCTAAAACATATCAGAGAGAAAAAAGGAAAAAATGTGAACGGAAGTCTTAGCGAAATCTGACTGATGGTGATGAATGAACAGTAGCTACTTCTTGAAACTAATTGTATCCTTACAGTGAGTATCATAACAGAAAAAATCATTGGGGAACATGACACATCTAATGATAATGAATGTCTCAACAAGTGAGTTGGTGTAAAAGTTAAACCACCACGTTCAACAGCCCCCTCTGTAGTCCCTAACAAATCTACGATCTTTACTTGAAGCTCGTAGATGGGGTAAGAAACGGGACTCGGCGAAAAATGCCAAGAAATTCTCAGAGATCTTTAGCATCACATTTTGATCAATCATGTTGAATAGCTAGGACCGTCAACAGCATAAATAATGAGAGACAGGCCTATCATTTTCTCACATTACTAACATCACAAATACATAGTATCATACAAAAATAAACTTGAAGGTGAGAAGGAAAAAATTACATCAGGTAGGAGTTTCCCAAGGGGTGTTGTTAGCCTTTAGGCGTCAACCATTAACGAACGGTAACAGGGACCATCGGCAAGCTATATTTTCCTAGACTTTACATGAACCGTTAGGGAAATTATAAACTCTCATTCTTTTTTCATCGTGAACCGTCAACAGCATCAGAACACAGTTTGTTATTCGTTATTTACCCGTTCATTTTTATCATTTATCTCTGAGACAAAACCTGGTCCATCTACGACCCTTCAATCTAAAGTCGTGATAATCGAAAACCTCAGCTAGCTTCCACGATCTATCTCAAATTCATCCAATAATTCCATTCTATTTAGGCTGCAAACATTGTGCAGGGAAACTCAAAATTCTTTAATGGGACTAACAGCTAGCCAACTATAATCCCCCCTTTCAATTAAAGAACTAAGAATCAAGAATTGTTATTTTAAAAAAAAAGACTGCAAAAGATATAACGAAACAAGTAGGAATTCAAATGTCATGCTGTAATCGAGCCATGGTAACTCCCGCCTACTCATAATAAAAATGCCAGATCCCACTACTGTCAGCCAATTATCATCAGTCCTAACTCCTAACTCCTAACATAATAAATCAGTCTTGAATCTAAACCTATTTGTTTCCAAATTCAGTTGCATCTTAAGCATCAAATGAGCATAAATCATCAATAACAAGAAACTAAAAAATTCCTATATTTGGGACCTCAATAACTAAATTTCAAAACACAGAAAGCTCCAGACAATATAAACAACTGATCTTTGGATCAAACTACCCTTACCTCACAGTCAGCACCTCCTCCAAAGCATCCACCAGCCCTCTATAACAACTCTCCACCTCCACCTCCACTCAACGCAATCCTTCTCATCAGAAGATCCGCTCCTGCTTCCAACCGAAAGAGACGAGGAGCTACATGTCTCCAAATCGTCATTATCCATGTCCGGATCACGGTAGATAGAGGCACGGCGATCCATCTGGGAAACAACCCTAGATCCAAATTTGGTTTTTTCACCCCCTCCGATCTCCAAAACATTTGGAAAATGAATGAAACTGAAACACATCACCACCGGTCAGCAATGAGAGAGCTGAAACGGCTACGTAGCAGCGCCGAATAGGATTGGATTGGGTGGGAATGATGGAATTGTGAAGAGATGAAGACAGTACATTGCACTGCAATTTCAATATTCAATAAATATTTCTTAAATATTACTTTTTTTTTTTGATGGGTAAATACATTATTGTGAGACGATAAAATTTTACAAGTCAACTTGCCCGGCATTTTAATAAATTAATAAGATGATATTCATTCCTACCATAAATTACAATTTTGATAAAATAATAAACAAAATTAGTGCAACTTTAATTCAATATAGTTTTTTTACCAAAAAAAATTCAATATAGTTCTATTAATATTTTTCTTATTAGTCATATCTATCTAATAGTGAAGTTTTTTTTAATTAGCCCTGTCATCCGTTTTACTATTCTCAAATAAGGCAAGTGATCCTCCAATGTTATGAATTTTGAATTTTACAACCCATAACATGTCAAACTAAAAATAATTCCTATCTTTTATTTTTCATGCATGCAAAAGGTCACATATTGTTAATATGGTTGAGTGAAAAGATTAGTTGCAAACTAGATTTTTTGATACAAACTGTACAATTCGTCAAAAATGAGTTATAATTCGTCGTCGAAAAATCAAAAATATGACATAATAGTGATTTATAATTCGTTGCCGAAAAATGATCCATATGATGAGATTTAATCTCATACGTCCAAATGACCAAATCAATAACTGGCATTGCCTATTAATTTGTATTTTTTAATAAAAATATGTTATTTGCACCAGATCCTTTTTCATATGATTGAACACCTAATTTGTATTTCAAGTCCAAAAGTTCGAGCTCTATCGGTGACCAAACCAAGTTCATCAATCACCATCCATATAATTTTTCGTGTAATTTCTTTTAGTTTTAAACCTTCAAACATTCATCCATTATTTTTGTATTTAATAAGTGGTCGATGATATTCATCGAGATGTAGAGGGGCATATGCCCCATTAAATTTTGATAACTTAATAGATTTTGCTTGTTTAAATTTGTTTTGCCCACATTGAAAAGTATATTTTCTCCCACTCGTTTATTGAGTTCAAATATTTAAAAACATAAATGGAAAAGGATCAGGTATAAAGTTGATTTTTTGATACAAAATATAAACTAATCATAACCATTGATCTTGTGATTTGAATGGATGAGATTAAATCTTGATTTTTAGTGTATTTTCTTGGTGGCGAACTAAAAAATGAACGAAAAGTACGACATAGTTCGTCACGAATAATTTATAATTTGTCACCAAAAAAATTAACGATAAATGAGATTTAATCTCATCCGTCCAAATGACCAAATCAAAAGGCTGTGATTGTTTTATATTTTTTACAAAAATATACCATTTGAATTTCTTGTAAATACCATTCAAATTATAAATAATCATCATCGTTCCAAACCCTTCCTAATTGGTCCACGTATTCCGATTCTGACCCCACAAGTTTCTTTAAACTATTATTACATTGACCCCAAGATGGAAAAAACTAAGATTACTTCCCCAGAAGTTTTCCAACATCGACCGCTTGAATTTCTATCTACCATACGGTTACTATGAGTCTATAACTAATTAAGCTAGGGCTGGGTTTTTGTATCGAAAAACCGAATCGAATCGAAATCGAACCGACTAAAACCGAACCGAATCCAAAACCAAACCGAATTTCGGTTTTTCTTACCGAACCGACTTATTTCGGTTCGGTTTCGGTTTTCATTTTGAGAACCGAAATAAAACCGAACCGAACCGACAAAAACCGACAAAACCGAAAAACCGAACCGACAAAACCGATAAAAACCGACAAAACCGACAAAAACCGACAATTACCAATAAAACCGACAAACCGAACCGACAAAAACCGACAAAACCGAACCGAAACCGACAATTTCGGTAACCGAACCGACAAAAACCGAACCGAAACCGAATGTCGGTTTACCGAAAAATTGGTTCGGTTTTCGATTTCATTTTTCACTAAACCGACAATTCGGTTCGGTTCGGTTTTTGAACCGAACCCAGCACTAAATTAAGCTTCGGGGTGGGTGGAATAATATTCCTATATTCTTATTCATTTGTCACGTGGCAATAGCCTAGTTGCAAGCAATGTGGAAAAATATAATTTCACAATTTGAACTATCATTATGAAAAAATATCAGATATAAAGTTGATTTTTTGGTACAAAATACAAACTAATAATAACTTTTGATCTTGTGATTTGAATGGATGAGATTAAATTCTGATATTTGGTGCATTTTATGGGTGACAAATTATAAAATGAATCTGACGAACTATGTCGTCTTTTTCATTTTTAGGCTCAAAAGTGATGAATTATAGGTTGATTTTGACGAACTTTATATTTTGTCCCAAAAATCAATTTTTTACCTGATCTTGAATCCTATCATTATATATTAAAATAAGAGGAACATTTAAATGAGAAAATTTTTTCCAAAAATTTGAGAATACGATCTATACCTTTGAAAATACATCATTAAGTCATTTTGATGGTGACACGTGTCCTATGTGCATATTCAAAGTTGCATTTAATGCAATGTCAAAACTATCAAGTTTGACTTTGATTTTTGGACATGTGTCACATGTAGATTTAAAGATGCATCATGATCTAATGGTGAAATTTAAGTTCTCAAGTTCTTGAATTTTAAGGGATTCTCAACCGAGCGCTCCCCTTAAAATAAGTACCAAACTTACAAAATTTTCGAACCAAATACGCGAGATCAAATTGAAAAAAAATTACAAAGCGTTAACCTTTAACACCCATTGTAAATTTTCCTTTACTAATTTCGGTATGTAAACTATCAAAAATAGGACTAAATGATTTGTTCAATCATAATAGTTAATGATAGGATATCCAAATTCTACATAATTCACTTCTATTAGGTTTAATTATAATTAATCTATCGATAATTGTAACGATTTTGATTTCATTTTATGAGTGAATTTTAAATATATATATATATATATATAATATAGAAAATGAGCAGGTACAAAGTTGATTTTTTGATACAAAATACAAATTAATCATAGCCGTTGATCTTGTGATTTGAATGGATGAGATTAAATTTTGGTTTTTGGTATTTTTCTTGGTGACGAACTATAAAATAATTTTGACGAACTATAAAATGATTTTGACGAATTTTATATTTTGTATCAAAAATTAACTTTGTACCTGATCTTGACCCTTCAAATATAGTGAGATTAAATTTTAGGAGAAAATATAATTTAATCACCAGAATTTCATTTTAATTTCAAAACAAGTACCGAGTTTGTAATGTTTTAGGGTGTGAAAAGATTCAGCGATGTTAGTTTTTTGAACTCTACGTGATAAGAAAAAAAATTGAAACCGAGTACTTTTATTATATTGAAATGAAGTGATAGTTCAAGTGATGCCCTTAAAAGCGATGCTGGTTCTATCTGTTTTGTTGGGGTGAGAGTTATAATAAAGTTAAATCAAGTCCTGAAGTGGAACAATAGACGTTATTCAGGGCGATGGAACTAGCAGAGGAGAAAAGGCTTACTAAAGTTGTGTTGGAAATTGATTGTGCATTTGTTATGAAGGAGGGTAATGCACAAGGGCCTGGAGTTCAACCTTTTTTTTTTCAGTTTAGTTCAATACGACACACTAGTTAATATCTATATATAAGTACTTAGTTTGAGATAAAATTTTGATTTTTTAAACTTAAATCTCAAACATTAATCTAGTACTTACTTGAACTAATTCATCTTTGTCAATTCAGTTCTCATACTAAAACCCATTCTATGTTTTTGTGCTCAGTTGAATTCCAATATATAACTCAGTCAGTTTCATTTCAGTACAAACAATCATCTATCCGGTGCTTATTATTATTATTAATTATATTTATAATTTGATTTATCCAAAATTTTATATATGTGGTATTCACATTTTGAGATGTTGAAAGTATAAGGACCAAATTGTAGTTCAACTATAAAATGGAATCTCATGCAAGGATAAATAGTCAAAGTTTGGCCACTCATGAGAAATCCAAACACTCAAGATTCAAGAAATAGAAGCTTTGATAGCTTCAGAAGCAGAGCATACCTTATAAATAGATGTGTCAAAAACACACAACATTCATAACAAGAAACTCTCCATGCAAAACATTGTTAAAACCTCTCTAATGGCAGCCGAGTTGACCAACAACAGCTTGGCGGTTGTGAGCAAGATTTACTGCTCGTCGAGCCAGTCGGTGCTGGTTGTGAGGAGGAGGCCTCATGTAGTGATGGGTGGTGGGTTTGTGGTCACTGATTGTAGCCAGAGGACCTTGTTTAAAGTTGATGGCTGCGGAGTCACTGGGAAAATGGGAGAGGTCGTGCTCAGGGATAGCCAAGGTCATCCCTTGCTCGTCGTTCAACGAAAGGTTGTTTTATCGAATTGAGCTAGCAAAATTTAATATTATCGACATATTTAATTGTGATCAAAAAGCACATCTTACAAAGTCAAGTGTTTGAGTCATACTGTGACATTAAAAAAATTGTGATCAAATTGTTAGAGTTAAAATCAGGTGCAAACCTGATTTTTTGGTGCAAATTACAAACCAACAAATTATGGTATACTTCCTACAAAGTATGTTATGGTTTCATTCAAACGAAATATAAGTCACTTTCCCGAACTATGTTATAATTGATATGAAGTGTACCATAATTCATCGATTTGTACTTTGTCTGATCTTTTTCCTAAAATGTTAATAAACTTATTTTTTTCCAGGAGGGACTAGTGCAGGTTTTGCATGTTCACAGGCAATGGAGGGGATTCGTATCCGAAGGGCCTCAGAGGCTTGCATTCATCTTGAAAGATCCACCCAAGCAGTCGTGTTTTCCATTCGGTAACGCGATAAGGATTTGTACTCAGCCTAGGATGAACAATGTCAGGGATTGGGACTTTGAGATCAGGGGCTACTTTCCTGACAAGAACTGCAGCATTGTTGATCACAAAGGGAGCGTTGTCGCAAAAATCGGTGTGATCAAGGAGTTGATGAATTCACATGATCTGTACCATGTTGTTGTCAGTGCTGAAGTTGATCAGGCCTTTGTGGTTGGGATCACTGCTGTTCTTGACAGCATATATGGCGAATCCACGATTTGTTAGCCAGCTTGGCTGATCAAATGGGTTCAAGATAATTAAAAGAGCAAGCAGTGATATGACTGCTTTCTAACCTGTTTTTTCCTGTTAATGTTATTTCTTGTAAGAAAATTTCATGTGTTTCGGACAATGTGTTGTGTTCACGTTTTGTGAAGTTCCGAGTTTCAATGCAAAGGAGCTTTTTATCTTAAGGTGGATGTGTATCTTAGAGTTCGCTATTTAAATTGAATGAAAGTATGTAAGTTCAAGTTTGTGAGTTATGGTGCTGTAAAGTTAATAATTCTGTTTTCAGTAGATGTAGGACAATTCTCTAAGTGCATCTTTATTCACAAATCTCCCCCTCACTTTGAGAAATTATGCACGCTCCCATCAATCAAGAATGTCTTACTTCACTTGTAGCGCCTCTTCTTAGGTGCGCCTACGACTTACCCTTCTCTACTAGGGATGCTCTGCGACTCCCCTCACCTGGCTCCAACCCAGGAACTCCAATCCCCTTACAACTTTGCTGGCCTTGCCAGTCCCTTGCACTCTCTTTGTGAGTCTCTTGATTGAGGTATCTTCATTCGAGCACTTTGATTTTCACGCATGTATTCGACATCCCTCACACTTGGCCTGGATCACACCGTGTATTTGATATCATATTTGAATTCGTTCCCTTTATTGAATTACAGTCTCGTTGTGATCCAAAAGTTCAAACATGTGAATCATACTTTTATAATCCAATATATGTTAATAATTCATTTCTTGACTAGGTGAGGTGGTATAATATCTTTAAATGTATTTTAAGAGGCCCAAATAAAAAACTATTATTATAAAACCGACTTTTTTTTATGGGATAAAACCGACTTTTAAACTAGTAAATTTAAGGATAAATTACAAAAACATTATCTGGACTATCGATTCATTTCAAATTGAGTATCAGACTTTTCCAATATTTAATTTAATAATTTTTGCATCAATTTTCCGTTAATCCGAATGTCCGACATGGCCTCATGATCTTATTCGACTTGCTAGTATATCCTTGATGAAAAAAGCAAGAGACACCCTCCATTTTCCAGTGCTTTTGGCTGTGTTGTAGACCCTTGTTTCTATATGCTTTGCATCATTTTCAAACCCAAAGATGCATTCTGCTTTCATGTCAATTTTGTCAGCAAAGCTCAAACTTAGCATCTCAGTGATTCGCCAAACTTCATGATATTGGGTTAAGTTCTTTGTGCACCCCATTTTCATCAATGTTAGCTGGAAGTTATGATAAACATGCAAGTGTGAATGCAGAAATTCAGAGATCAGAATTCTAGTCTCATCCTGCTAGTCTATTCAAATGAAAGAACCTTATCTCAACTGACTTTACCTTTTACTCATATATACTTTTGAAAATTGTGCACTTTTGTCTATGTTGATTGAATCACAAACTATATACCATTATGATTTATGACTTTCAGCATTGCATTGATCCCTCTTTTTTTTATTGGAAATTGAATTTATATTATGTTACTCTTCATTTGGATCATGTAAAATGTAAGAGCATCCCCACCATAATCTTTTGGATCATGAAAAAGAGTAATGAGAGGTGACTAAAAAAATCATGCACTCACATCATGATTTTTCCAGTCATGGAAAAAGTCATCTCATGACCAAACCAAATTTTGGTCATCCCATTATCCTTTTTTAATTTTCGTCATGAGAGCTGAACCAATTCTAATGCGACACCTGTCACGCGTCACTGTCACGCGTCAGAACTTTAACAGATTAAATCCAGATTTTGTAACGAATATATTTTGAAAATTATAAAGTATTAGAAAATAAAATAATCACCAATTTTCATAATTTTTGAAGATATACAAGTAGATATATATTTTGATGTTTATATGCTTGTATTTATGTAGATATGAGAGAGAGAGAGAGAGAGAGAGAGGACACCTCCAGAAATGAAGACGTGAGTACAACCAACCACAACGCGCCACGTGTGCAGAATAGTAAAACTCACTACTTTTTGCTTTTGGTTGTGGGTTTTACTATTTGTATATAGGAGTGTTCAAATGAGGACATGGGTTTTTTTGTAAGGACATAGGGACAAATCTCATTCATTAGATCATCATCCATCTAACCCCCCGTGCTTTGTGGGCGCGCCACGTGTCTAAATAGTAAAACCCATTACCAAAAGCAAAAAGCAAAAGTAGTGGGTTTTACTATTCTGCACACGTGGCGCGTTGTGGTTGGTTGTACTCACATCCTCATTTCTGGAGGTGTCCTCAATTGCACGCCCCCTATATATATATAGTTGTGCTCAAATGAGAACCTTCCAACCAATCAGGACGCGCCACATAAGCCCACTCACACAACTCCTCCACTCACATGTTCAATGGGGCCCGTGCTTTGTGAGGTGGCGCGTTGTGGAGTGTTGGATCAACAAGATCCAAAGGCTTAGATCGGTTCATATGTTCTTAGCCTAAGAAGAGTTCATATTTGAGCGCGCCCCTATATATATATAGAGGAGAGATCAAATGAGGCACCAAAATTAGAATGAGGCAAGTGAGACACAATCTGAGCCACACATCTAACCCCCCGTGCTTTGTGGGCGCGCCATGTGTCTAAATAGTAAAACCCACTACTTCGTAGTGTGAACGCAAATGGCAGCTCAACTCACGTGGCTTCGCCACATGTCACAATGAGTGGCCCAGATCGTGCCTCACGTACCTCATTTTACCAACCCTGCCTCAACCGAGTGCTCCCATATATATATATATATAGGAGGCGCTCAAATGTTATAGCTTCTTAGAGTGTTATGTGTTACAGAGCTTCTGTTTGGTTGATAGTGGCACGAATAGTGGATTGGGTAGTGGGTTTTACTGTTTGCTTTTTGAAGTAGTAGGTTTTACTATTTGGACACGTGGCGCACCCACAAAGCACGGGGGAGGGGGGGTTGGATGTGTGGCTAAGATTGGTGTAACACATAACACTCTAAAATGGGTGTAAAATTTGAGCGCTCCTATACATATATATATATATATAGAGGAGCGCTCAAATGAGGCAGGCAAAATAAGAATGAGACAGTGAGGCACAACGTGAGCCAATAATCTAACCCCCGTGTAATTGTGGCGACGTGGCAAGACGCGTTCACACTACTTTGTAGTGTGAATGCAAACAACGGCTCATGCCACGTGGCTTCGCCACGTGCGTCCGATCAACTCAATCAACGATTCAGATCGTGCCTCACTGCCTCATTCTACAAACCCTGCCTCAACCGAGCGCTCCCCTATATATATATGATGAACTTTTATGTTTGGTCATGAATGGGGATGTTCATGACCAAATAGATCATGCGTCATGACTAAATGAGAGATAAGTGAATGAGAGAGATGGATGACATGTATTTTTAGTCATGGTGGGGATGCTCTAAAGGAAGAAAATGAAACAGAAAAGTCATTTTTCAGTAAAAAATGACATGAAAAAAATTGGATTACAAAAGAATGAGTTGAGTGCTTGATTGAGTTATGGGCGGGACTTGAATCCTCCACCTTGTGGATGCAATGTAAGAATTCAATCACTAGAACACACCCTTGTTGAGACAGAATAAACGTTAAATTAATTTTTAAATGAGACTGGTTGAAAAGCTTATTTAAAATTGCTTTCTGTATGATAAACTCTCAAGCACTGTTATTAAAACAGAACTGTGGATTGAACCGGTCAAGTCACTGGGTCAATGGGTCAGTGGTTCAACCGAATTGAACCGGTTTGACCCGCACATATTAAAAAATAAAAATAAAATATGTATATATAATATTATAATTTAACATATTTATGATTTGAATAAATATTACATGATCCTGATCTGATTATAATAACATACCATAACAAATTTAGAATTTGATAAAGTACAAATCAATAATACAACAATAACAATTTTAATCTTAATTTGCAAGTCACAACAATAAGGGATCTATAAGACTAATTGAATTTCTAGTTAAATTGATAATAAGTAATAACTTTTATAGATTTGATAAATGAATATATATTATTGAAACAAATAATAAAACAACAATCATCTTTAGCCTAGTGGAAAGAAAGAGAATAATTATTAAGAGGGGCTTGGGTTCGAGTCTTGTCTAAATCAAAATTAAATAAATAATTTTTCAGGCCAAATTAAACCATTGAACCGATCAAATCACGATTTTAATGAAAAACCGGGTCAACCGAGTCTTGACCGAATCGAATGCATTTCCGATTCGATGACAGAACCGAACCGATCCGATGATCGGTTCCCGATCGAACCGGTCGATCCGGTCCGATTTTCACAACACTGCTCTCAAGTTCGGATGGTAATTAGAAGAAGATCAATAGTTAATACTTTTTCCATGTATAATTGAGTGATTTAGAAAGATAGTTTAGTCAACCATTTCAAAAGAAAGCGGGAAAATGAGTAATAATTGAATCGGTTGAACTTTTTTTTTTGATATCGAAGAACAGTAATACAATACATATTACTAAAGCTTTATCATCTAGTACACACATATATTGATCTTTTAAAATTTTAGCAAGACATCTTGATCGGATCAGAAATCATCTGGTACATCTCTCAACTTGATCGACACCATTACCACAGCTCCGTACATCCACCTCATCGGTATATTCGATCCCAAAATTCGAAACTGGGGTGTAAGAATTCATGACGGACCACCACTCTTGTTGGCAAATTGGTTGAACTATTAAATGATAACTAAGAGGCTAAAAAACGAGTTGCATTTATCCTCACATTTTATGAAGGAATTTGTTTTTGGAAAAAAACCTTCTTCATGTTCAACAATGAAATATTTAGTTTTCTGGGGCAACTCAGGAAACAACGCTTATCTCCAACAGTTTCATCCCTATGTGCCATATGAGCCATCCCTGTCTTACGACACATGGATTCGATACGATAGAAAATTAATTAGAATTTTAGATAAATATAATGAATTTTTACAACCTGAACCTATTCGACTCTTACCTTTCTAATATGAGTAAAAGATAAGTTAGTATCTTGCATAAAATAGAACCCTTTTTTTTTTCTTCGAATTTTGACCCAGTTTGATAATCATAATAAAGGTAGGCCTGACCAGACCCTTACCATACCATATCATGGCGTTCTTAGAGTCCAAAAGATTTAAAAGCCCTACATTGGCATTATTCACTGAACACGTAAAAAAACACTATAACCCCACTGCCGACCCCTAATTTTAATATTACTATCGGTCCTGAAGTAGACCCCAGATCAGACTCCAAATGTTGATACTCTTGAACTACTCCCAAGTTCTCTTTTTATGCAGGCATAAATAAGAACATATGAAAATGATGCAAAGACGGAATCTTTCTCCACTCCCCTTTGATTTCTGGACATGGAATCTTGCAAGAAGATCAAAAGATTAAAACTTTTGCACAATTAAATATTGAAAAGAAAAGACTTGTCAAACGAGCAACATAGACTTGTGAACATTTTCGAGCATCTGCTGAAGTTCAGTTTAGAGCGAAATATAAGGAGTAATGCTAACAGTTGCTCAACACATGAGTTGTCATGCATACACATGAAAAGGTGCAAATGCAAGCAATTCATTCCACAATCCACAAGATGATCAGACGGTAAACATTACAAATTCTTCTGCAGCTTGTGGTAGCAAATGCAATTATATAAATGAAAAATATAAATATGATACAATAATGTTTCGAAATTTCACAACAATAAACTACGATGGCAGGAATTTATTTTTCTTTTCAAAACACTACTCAAATTACAGTCTGCAAGTTAGAAATAGAAAGGCGAACCTGCAACACTGTGATTCAGACTGTCAACAATTGTAAACTTTTTTCATTCTGAAGGAGTGAGCATTGAGATAAGGGCCTCACTTTTAGGAAATTTCGATACAAGGTCAGAGCGTTTAGCTAGCTCAAAGTCCTCGAACTGGAAGGCAGGGGCACAAGTGCAGCCTACAAGAGTGTAGTGGCTCTCGGAATCCCTAGGTGCACTTTTAGAAACTGTGCCATCTGGTGATATAATGTAATCTGCCGTGGGAAATGCACCGAACCACACATTAGGAGGCACCGTATATTGTGGTCGCTGATTGTCTTTTAAATCAGTTCCAAGAGTTGTCAACTTGACACTCCCAGCCTCTTCATTCATTTCCAAAATCTAGAAGAAGAAGAAAAGCACACAAAACCGCAAATTATAAATTTATAACAAAATTTGGCAGAATTTTTTTTGGCCACATCTCACGAGTCACTTAGGTTCCGAAAATACTTCATTGTAGGATTTTACAATATTTATGAAGTCAATGTGCCGCCTCTTCAGAAAAGGAAAAAGAGGCACAAGGGTATTTTGTAATAGCATGTCAAGAAATTTGTGTAAGTAAAGGTCTTACTGAGAGTGGCTCTCCCAAATAAAAATGCCAGGTCTCTGCGCAAGGTATACGATGCAGAAATGAAGTATTCCCGGATGGGAGTAGAAAGTAAATGCTGGTGCTAACAGAACGGTCGACCTTATCTGTAAGGAAAGAAGTACAGCAAGTTAAAATCAGGGAATTTGAAGTCCATTATTTAAGTAACTAACAGCACTGTACATTTAAAAGTATGGTGATGCATAAGAGACGTGTAGCACCACTTCGAAGGTATATCTAGTAGACATAGACGGCACCATAAAATCCAGTGAATGACATTACATTAATTTTCTACACTGTTTGACCTTTATTTAACACTGTAAGTAGATTCTTGCACCGTAGAACAAACTCATTAAAAACGAAAGCAAATTAGGGAATGCAAAATAAGACAGTTAAAATGACCACTTTTTCCATTTAATATCTGGAGCGATAGATTCAATACACCCTCTAGTTTAACATTATATGCACGATCCTATTAGAAAACAAAAAGATGGTCGAATATCCTATGTCGGACATAAATTACTTAAAGCTTCTAGACTTACCCTCAATGAATTACTGAATTCATCCGAGAGGCATACATCAACAACAGCATCATAGATATGGCAATTAAATATTAGTACTGGTAAATCATACAAAGAACATTTCTTGAACTAATTTTCTCATGTTACAAACTTGCAATCAAATCTGCAATGAAAAATCATCATACTAGCTACGCGCGGACATTAAGAAGTAGAACTGCAAAAACAGCGACTAATGACCCAAACAAATTTCACTTAAAAATTCATGTAGATTAGTATCCAAAATACTCTCATTTACCAGAATGTTAAAGATACTAACTTTATTTTTTTTTTTAAAGATCGATCAGAACCAAGCACCATTAACCTAACAGCTTCCATTCCCACGTGAACAGAAATTCACAATAATTGGATCATATAACTTACAGTTGAAGGTGAGGTGAGACTTGGAGAGGATAACCGAAGTATCTCTGAACGTTTCCGTGAAAAATCCACCTTCCGGATGAGGCTTCAGATTCAGTTTCGCCACAATTTCAGATGCGGTTGTCCCGGAAGCCATTTCGAAGTTCGTTTTACTTTGACGAGGTTTTCAGATTTCACTTCGATGAAATTAATGTTGCTGGATCTGAGTCTGTTGAGCTTCCTTGAATCTGAAGAAGGCTTAAGGCTCATGTTTGGCTAAGATTAGGGTTTTTTGTAGTAGACATTATATAAATCACACTAGTTATGCTGTAAATCATACTCTGCAATCTGAATATACAAGCTGACTCTTCTTGCCCGTGGACTAGCCAACACACTGTTGGTGAACCATGTTACATTTCGGTGTCGTTCTTATTATTCGTTATAATTCTTTGTTGCTCGAATCACTTCTGTCACAACAAACTGGTATCAAGAGCTGGGTTTTGCCGCTGCTGCTAGGGTTTGTGATTTCAACATCAAAGATGGCTGTTATGAACGTGAAAATCGACAAATTTACCGGGAGGAACAGCTTTGGGTTATGGCAAATCAAGATGCGAGCTTTGTTGAAGCAGTAGGGTCTGTGGGCGCCGTTGTCTGGGAAGAAGAAAGCGAATGCCGATGACGAAGAGTTGAATAGCCTGGAGGAGAAGGCCGATTCAACAATCATGTTGTGTCTGGCTGATGACGTCATCACCGAAGTCGCTGATGAAGATACTGCCGCTGGTCTGTGGTTGAAGCTGGAAAGTCTTTCATGACGAAGTCTTTAACCAACAAGTTGCTTTTGAAGCAGCGTCTGTTCAGTCTGCGGATGCAGAAAGGTACACCTCTTAGAGATCACCTTGATCAGTTGAATTCGATATTATTGGATCTACGTAATATTGATGTTAAGGTTGATGATGAGGATGCTGCCTTAATTCTGTTGGTTTCTTTGCCTATGTCGTATGAGAATTTTGTGGAATCGTTTATCGCTGGGAAAGATAGTTTGTCGCTGGAAGATGTCAGATCAGCCCTTCACACCAGGGAAGTCCGCCATAAAGTTTCTGGTTCTGCTGTGGAAAATCAGGCATCAGGGTTAACTATTACCGAGAGCAAGGGACATGGAAAGCAGAATAGGAGGAAGTCGAACTATATGAAGTTCAAATCTACTGGTCCTACAACTAACGATGTCTACAACTATTGTAAGGAGAAAGGACAATGGAAGAACGAGTGCCCTAAGAAGCAGAAGCAGCAGGGAGATGGTTCTGCAGCTGTGGCAGAACATGATGTCAATTCTGAAGAAGATTTGGCTTTGGTAGCTAATGAACAACCACACTACAAGGATGTGTGGGTTCTTGATTCTGGGGCATCATATCATATCTGTCAGTGTAGGGAGTGGTTCTCAACTTATGAGCAGATAGACGGAGGTAATATTTCCATGGCCAACAGTGATGTCTGCAAAGCTGTTGGAATTGGCTCAATCAGGATACGGACGCATGATGGCTCCTTTTGCACATTGAACGAAGTTAGACATGTTCCACAAATGACAAAGAATCTGATATCGCTGAGTCTACTAGACAGCAAGGGTTTTAGTTTCAGAGGTAAAGGTGGAGTTATGTATGTCTGCAAGGGTTCTCAGGTGGTTCTAAAGGGTGTGAAGTGTGGGACCATTTATTTGCTGCAAGGGTCTACACTGACAGGTTATGCAGCTGTTGCATCGTCTGAGGCTCACAAAGAGGATATGACTAAGCTGTGGCATATGAGGTTCGGTCATATGAGTGAAAGAGGGATGCAAATTCTGTCGAAGAGGGATCTTCTTGGTGGCTACATGATCAAAAATCTTGATTTCTGTGAGCATTGTGTCTTTGGGAAATTACACCGCAGCAAGTTTCTGAAAGGTGTTCATAGAACAAAAGGCACGCTGGATTATATCCACTCCGATTGTTGGGGTCCTGCTCGTGTTGAATCCGTTGGAGGTAACAGATATTTTGTGTCATTTATTGATGATTATTCTCGCATGACTTGGGTGTTCATGATGAAGCATAAAAGTGAAGCCTTCAACAAGTTCAAGCAGTGGAAAACTTTAGTGGAGAATCAGACCGGGAAGAAGATCAAAAGGCTTCGAACTGATAACGGGTTGGAATTCTGTTCGTCTGAGTTTAATGAGTTCTGGAAGACTGAGGGGATTGCGCGGCATCACACTGTGAGAGAAACACCGTAGCAAAACAGGGTGGCAGAACGTATGAATCAGACTCTGTTGGAGAGAGCGCGGTGCATGCTCTCTAATGCTGGATTACCTAGGAGGTTCTGGGCAGAGGCTGTAAGCACGTCGTGCTATCTGATTAACCGTGGACCTCACACAGGTATTGGCGAGAAGACAGTCTATGAGGTGTGGTCTGGTAAGCCTGCAGATTATTCTTTGCTGAGAGTATTTGGTTGCACTGTCTACTATCATGTTAATGAAGGTAAACTAGAACCAAGGGCCAAGAAGGGTATATTTGTTGGTTTCGGGGATGGAGTTAAGGGATACAGAATTTGGTCATCATCTGAGAAGAGAGTTATACTTAGCAGAACTGTAATCTTTGATGAAAGTTCTATACTTAACCCCACTGTGAAGTCCACTGTTGCGCAAGAAAGTGGTAGTGTTGATAAACAGGTGGAGCTGCAGATTACTCCAAGAGAGAGTGAATCACAGCACCAAGGTAGAGAGGATCAACATGCTGTTAGAGAAGTTGATATGCCAGAATCAGATGGTAATCATTCTCATCTGTCAGAAATACGCCAGCATAGTATAGCTCTTGATAGAGCTAGAAGAGTGGGTGTTGGACCTCCAAAGAGATATGGCTTTGAGGATATGGTCGGTTATGCACTACATGCTGTTGAAGAGGTGGATATGTTCACCAAGCCGGTTCCACATGGCAAGTTCAAGCATTGTTTGGACTTGCTCAATATTTTAAGCTGTTGAAGGCCCTTAGGGGCATCTGAGGCAAGAAGAGGATCTGAGTATTTCTGACGCATTAAGGTGCATCTGGTGTCCGGGGATTCAAGTCAAGGTGGAGATTTGTTGGGCTGCCTTGAATCTGAAGTGGGCTTAAGGCCCATGTTTGGCTAGGGTTAGGGTTTTTTGTAGTAGACAATATATAAACCCTACTAGTCATGCTGTAAATCATACTCTCCAATCTGAATATATAAGATGCCTCTTCTTGCCCGTGGACTAGCCAACACACTGTTGGTGAACCACGTTAAATTCCGGTGTCGTTCTTATTATTCGTTCTAATTCTTTGTTGCTCGAATCACTTCTGTGACAACAGAGTCCGATATGCTGCGTTGGGACGGAGTTTTTCAATAAAAAGGGCCAAAAGGGCCGTAGACTGATTTTTCAAGTTAGGACATGAGCTACCTATTTTTTTTCAATAAAATCATAAATTATGTAAAATTTAACGGTTAAAGTTAATTCGTCAGTCAATTTTGTTTGACTTTAAATAAAATGATAATTAAATACTTTTTCTTTTAATTTAATTTATATATTTTCCAATTGAATACTAAATTTCAATTTTCAATTTTGTTGTAATTTTTATGTTTCTTCAAATCTCAATTTAGAAATGAGTACTATTTTAAAAATAATTACTCGCAGTGTCACAATTTACTATATAACTTGTACAAATTAAAATTAAATTGCCGCTTTGTTGATCATATTCATAAGAACATAACTAAAAATAATACAAATTTTTATATGAAGTAAGAAAAAAAGAATTTAGTTCAATTCATATGTGTTATATGTTTTTTTATATACAAATATGTGTTATATGGTTAGATATGACAACGTGAATAAAACTTTTTTTTGATAGTGTGTGGATATAACAACTAGGAACATTACAATGCATATGAACTTTTTCATCTAGTACATATATTGATCTCCGGAGCTCTTAGCAAGGCATCTTGATCGGATCCGCAAGCAACTGGTACATCTCTCCACTTCTGAAGCGCAAGCCACGTTCGACACTTTTACTATAAATCCAATCCGCACACATCCACCCAAATTATCGGTATATCTTTGACACTTGGAGCTCAGGCCATATTTGGGCACCTTTACCACACACATCACGCGCAAGGCGTGAAGAGGAAGGCCTCCACGAGGGAGGAAGAATACATCATGCACGAGGCGTGAAGAGGAAGACATCCACGAGGGATGTATAAAGCATCCACGTGCAAGGCGGGACGAGTAAGAGGAAAAGGAAAAAGAAGGAAGAAAATTAGTGGCCCCGGGACTCGAACCCAAGGCGTAAGGATCCAACCATCTTAAGGTGGACTCCTTAACCAACAGGCCACCAGCCCTGTTGGCAACGTGAATAAAACATTTTAACATTATTCTTTCATAGTATGAGGTTGTATGAAATTTATTGAAATTCAAAAATTATAATAAATTTGCTCATGTAATATGTTCAAGATGTATTCGTGTAGTACTTAGATTTGTATGCGATATAATCCCACAATCAAAAAAAATTATAATAAAATTAATAGTTGAACATATTATATTGAAATATTAGTTATATATGAATTAAATTAAAAGAAAAGGTATTTAATTGTCATTTTAACTATAGTCAAACAGAGTCATCTTTCTCCATTATCTTTAATGGAATCTTTGATTTTGCCCCCTAATTGAAAAAAATGGTAGTTCGCGCTCTAACTTGGAAAACAGTGGTTGTTCGAACCCCTTTTTGTACTTTTCCCTTTTAGATATTATATATTACAGTACCATCTTTACTCTATCTTTTATTTCAATCCCTTGTCTGAAATGAAAATACAAAGGCGGATCCGCAAAAACTGTCAATTCAAATAAGAAATTGTTATAATGCGAGAAGAAAATGAGAGAAATATGAGAGGAAAAAGTGTTCTTATCATCCATTTTCTACAATGACATTTATATATAAGTTTACAAGGAAGCAGAAATGATTTTCACATTAGTATATAGGAGCAATGGAAGAGATGTTGTGAATGAGGTGTAAATAGGTAACCTAAGAATTAGGAAAACCAAAGTTTGATGTACTTAATGTGTACATTCATATCACAACACTCCGTTTTGAAGTACACTCTTGGTTATAATTCTTACTTAGAAAAACTAAAATAGGATAAAAATCAAAGTATGGAAAAAAGTTTATAATACTCTCCTTCAAGTCGACATGTCATTCAAACTGTACATTCCAGTGTCATATGTAAGCCTCTTGTAAACTTTTGTTGGTAATGATTTGATAAATAAATCGATCAGATTTTTACTCAAATGTACTTGACAAACATTAACATATCTATTTACTCGACTGTACATTACACTAATTAATGATAATTTACTTCATGATGTGAGTAATGATCATCTACTTCAGGGGATGCTTTTTTTTTCTTTTTGAGAACTTTCACTTACTACTGGAAATGATTTGTTGGTGACTCGTGTTTTTTTAATTTCTACTTCAGCACCAGCTTAAGTGATGACGAATTATGTCACATATTATGAGAAGAAGATCATGAGTGTCCTAGCACAGTTGGTGATACTCTGAGCCTTGACTATGAGTGCGAATGTTGAAGGTTGGCATCTAATGGTTATCAAAGTGATGATGGAGATATGTCTTTGGCAGATGAGCAACTCGGATTGTGCTCATTAAAACTCTTTGATGAGATATTAGGGATGTACAAAATTGGACCGGATCGGAATTTTATGGGTCGGTTTGGGATCGAACCGTAAAAATTCGGGTTTTGTCCGGTCCACAGTCCATATTTTCAGAAATTTCCGATCCAACAGTCCGATCAGACCGTCAAATTAGAGATTATAATGTAAAGTTACGGTCTGATCCGGTCCACGGTGTGCCTTCTAAATAAATTACGGTCCACATATCCGACCCAGATCGTATAAACTCGTGTTCAGTCTGGTCCTCAGTCTACTTTTTCGAGAAATTCTGATCCACCGTCCGATCCAGACCGTAAAATTCCGGTCCCATTCGGATAGGACCGAATGTGCATCCCTATGAGATACATATGAGCGGCATGGGTATGTAAATTCTACAACTGAAGTAGACTTGGTTTCTTGTCATACAACAAGTCTTGAAGGAGACTTGATTTCTTATCATACAACAAGTCGTGAAGAAGATGAAGAACTCTCACTTCTTGAGGAGATGACAAATAGTATAGTATCAAGGGACGACCCTAGAGGAGCGAACTAGTGAAAACCATGAAGAAATCAGATGAACGTTTGTTAATGGTTAGCAGAACCAATCCACTTGAAATAGTTGAGCAGCCCTGCTAAAAAGTATCAAAGATCACGATTCTTCGCACTACAGAACTGAGTTATTATAAACTGAATATTAGCATATTCGGTTTAGTAAAATATTTTTTATTAGGATTTGATTAAGTTTGAAGGGTTAAGATCAGGTACAAAGTTGATTTTGGTACCAAATACAAAGTTCGTCAAAATCCACCTATAATTTGTCACTTTTCGAGCCAAAAAATGAAAAAGACGACGTAGTTCGTTAGTTTCATTTTATAATTCGTCACCAAAAAAATACACCAAAAATCAGGATTTATTCTCATCCATTCAAATCAAAAGATCAAGGGCTATGATTAGTTTGTATTTTGTACCAAAAAATCAACTTTGTACCTGATCATTTTCCTAATAAGTCTTTTATGAGTATTTTAAAAAATCTTTTATTAGTATTGAAGTTGACAAGTAGTGCCTTAAATGATGGATTAATTTATTTATTTTCGTTACAAGTGTGCAACTCTTAAGAGAATAAAGGAAAAATGACAAAAATGGATCATCTCATGAAATACCGCATCATGAAGTACCACATCATGTCAAATTAGAGCATTGCAATTTAATGACAAATTTAAAATTTGTAATTGATGTGTGATCGTAGGATTGAAGCCCATTAGAAGTTGTGTTTTGATTAATTTGGTCAATTAATCATTTTTAGGTGTCGGTTCACTTGAATTTTTTTGAATTTGTCTCTAAATTGTTGTTTTGGATAGTTCGATAATTTGATCCGATGATAATTCATAATTTTTTTCCATTTTCCCTAGAATATTTACACAATTTTACATTAATCCTTCTTTTTCGTTGCTAACATTGCCTGTCCAACCCATGTAAAAGTCTTGGTGTCCTAGCAAACTTCTTTAAATCCTAATTATTATTTAAAACGTAATAAAAATTAGACCTATAGGTTTAAAACGTAAGGCTTCAAATTGATTTACGTTTACTACTATGTTCTTTTTTTTCACTCTTGTTATTGTTAATAATTCTTCTCCTCACTTAGCAATATGAGACAATTATTTCATGTGCATCATTTCCAACAATTGAGCCAAGCAATTGAGTTGGAAAATAATTTATATAAATTACAAACAACTTCTTCAAAGTAAAACGTTGGTATGTTCATTGAGAAAACAGAACTACACTAGTGACAAACTTTTTTTATGAACCGAACCATATTGGCATCCGATGCAAGTCAATTCAGTGCGACGAAAATGCCTGAAAAAAATACGCAAGGCTAGTTAAATTAAGATAAATATGAAGCAAAAAAACATTGAATGAAAAGAATTTATGAAAAAGTGATATAAATTTTGAAAAGTTTACCGAAAAGATATTAATGTGTCCGGGATCAGCTAGGTGGGCGGAGAGGTTCTCAAGCGGACCCTGACCTGTATAAATAGCTTGAAACACAAATCCAGCAAATGCCAGCATTGCCAATCGTCCATTCTTAATCTCTTTAGTCCTTAACACCATAACCGGTTCGGGCGACCCGCGTCCCCACATGAACGGGTCGAACCAGAGCCCGCCCGGGTATCCCACGTCCGGTGTTGGATTCTTACGGTTGGGAAACTTGGGCTCGATATCGACCGAGCCCGGGTTGATCAAGTCGGCCCATCTTCTGCCTTCTACCCAACCCATTAGCGCCATTTGAACTACGAAGAGTGTGGTGGAGTCAGTGAAATACTCTTGCGACCCCGCGTCGAACCAGGAGAAGCTGTCAATGAGGCCCAGCGACTCGAGCCATTCTGGAATGAGGATTCCGGCTACGGCTAGCATTGCCCAGCGGCTGTGGATCAGCTCGGCTTGGGCGAGCCATTTTAGCTGATTTGGGTCTGATCCTGTGACACAAATGCACAACCATAACATTGAAACATGATCAAAAACTTTATTTGATGCACCAAATCTGATCATTTTATGTTGATTTGAAATTTGAAGAATTGATAACAATACCTAGTCCAAGCGGGTCGAAGCCGAAATCGCCAGGGAGACTGTCGAAAAGAGGTAAAGATGGAATCTTTATATGTCACAATCTAAAGAATAATGATCTGGTGCAAACGCCATATTAAAAAAAAATACAAATCAATAACAATCATTGATTTGGTCACTTGGACGGATGTGATTAAATTTCAATGATTTTTCGGCGACGAATTATAAATCACTTTTGACGAATTATGTCATATATTTTTTAGCGACGAATTATAATGTGCTATTGACGAATTTTAAAGTTTGCACCAACAATATAATTTCAATTTGCACATGATCTTTACTCACGATCTGAAATCAAAGCTAACTACAATTTGGTATCAATTCACCTGCCGTCGAGCCATTCAGGAGGAGAGCTGCCAGGGAACCATAGAGGCCTATCGGGACCAAGCGGTTCACATACACTCGAAACCCCTTTCCCCGCGTTGATCTTCGTCATCGACCGCCATGTTCCAGTCAAGGTGCTGCTACCGGGAAATTCCCTGTTCATAATTCTTACCAAATGTTAATTGTAGTTCAAAATTTGAAGGAAATGCACTGTGTCATCATTTCAACCTGGTATGTCGGAAACTGGAACATGACAATGCGGTAGACGCAACGGATAAGGCCATGAGCTGATTGCAGATACAGAGTGATCCTCTTTAGTTTATCAATCTTTGAGCTTTATCTGCTCATTGAGGAGGAGAGCCAGCCAATGATGGTCAGATCAGGATAGCCTTTCTTCCGGGCCAAGTAAGCCCAATATCAGTTTTCAGGCCCATTTGATAATTTAATCGTATGTAGCACGGTGTAAATGAGTCGGGCACAGTCGAGTATCAGGTTGTTCGTGTTAGTTCGTTTAAAAATTGACGAGTTTGAGTTTGAGTTTGAGTTCGAGTTCGAGACGAGTATTTTCGAGCATTAAAAATATGTGTTTGGGCTCGGCTCGTTTAATTTTTCACGAGTTCGAGCCGAGCGCGAGGTATTTTAATTAAGTTAATTTAATACAATAATTGACTATTAACGAGTTTTAACCGAACTTTTTACGAGTATTTAACGAACTTCAATCGAACTTTCACTAAAAATATTTAAATATATATATAATTACCTTAATCGAGCGCATTAACGAGCTTCAAACAATATAAGTAGGTTTTAGGCCCTGTCCAATTGAACTTATATTTTCGACTTATAAGTCACTGTAAGTTAATATCAGTCACTATAAGTTAATATCAGTTAAGATCATTCACTATAAGTTAATATCAGTTAAGATCATTTAAGTTAAGTTTCAGTTAACTTGGGTTATACCATCATACTATCATACTATTCATCATACCATCATCATCATCATACCATCACACTATTCATCATCATCATCATACTATTCATCATACCATCATACTATTCATCATACCATAACCATCATCATCATTATCATCATACCATCATCATCATCATTATCATCATACTATTCATCATACCATCATCATCATATTATTCATCATACCATCACACTATTCATCATCATACCATCATCATCACACTATTCATCATACCATCATACTATTCATCATACCATCATCATCACACTATTCATCATAACATCATCATCATACTATCATACTATTCATCATCCTCATCACAACCATACTATTCATCATACCATCATCATCATATTATCATACTATTCATCATACCATCACCATCATACTATTCATCATCATAATATTACTATTCATCACCATCATCACCCCATCATCATCATCAGTATATTACTATTCATTATCATAAAATTACTATTCATCATCATCATAAAATTACTATTCATCATCAGCATCACAACCATCACAATCATCAGTATATTACTATTCATCATCATAAAATTACTATTCATAATCATCATAAAATTACTATTCATCACCATCATCACCCCCATCATCATCATCAGTATATTACTATTCATCATCATCATAAAAATACTATTCATCATCGTCATCACTACCATCATCATCATCATAATAGTACTATTCATCATCATAATAGTACTATTCATCATCATCATCATCACAACCATCACCATAAAATTACTATTTATCATCATCATAAATATTACTATTCATCATCATCATCATCACAACCATCATCATCATAATATTACTATTCATCGATCAACATAAGTTTCAGTTAAGTTAATATAAGTTAATATCAGTTAAGATCATTCACTATAAGTTAATATCAGTTAAGATCATTCACTATAAGTTAATATCAGTTAAAATCAACTAAGTTAAGTCAAATATAAGTGAAAATGGACAGACCCTTAATCGAGTATATAAACGAGTACTTAAACAAGCACATAAATGAGTTGTTCGCGAACATAAACGAGCCGAACATTAGTTGGCTCGTACTCGGCTCGTTTAATAACCGAGCCTGAAAGTTATACTCGTACTTGACTCATTTAAGATCGAACCGAACTTTAACCGAGCATTGACCGAACTTATTCACGAGCAGCTCGCGAATGTATCGGCTCATTTACACCCCTAATTGCAACCAGCTGTCACTGTATCATTTGTCTTTTCCCAGAAAATTGGAAATTTCAAGCCTTCATCTCCAGCAACAGCAACAGCAAAGCAAACCCAATCATCCTTAATTGCCTTGCAAATCACTCGACTCAAATTATCGTTTTCCCGGAATCGAAAATTCCACAATTTTCAACTTACAGCTTATGCAACCGCATTTACTCAATCAAACTCCAAATTATTTCAAGTGCAGTATGCACTCCTGATCTGAACCACTCGATCCGAGCCGATAGTTGGTTAGAGCATCATCAGACCATGGTGGACGTGGACACAAGTGGCGGAATCGATCAACACAGGCCGGATTTGAAGCGGCTGATTCCGGGGGTATTGTCCAACCACAAAACCCTAATTTCGATCTGGTGGATCGCTGCCTTTGCGTCGGTGTTTATCTGGCAGAGGAGTGTCATTGACGGGTTGCTGGCGTTCAGAGCGCTTCCACCGATTCGGCCGATGCCGAGCTTCCGGCCGTTTGTGTTTAATTTGACTGATTTCGGTGCTGTGGGGGATGGCGTGACTTTGAACACTGAGGCATTTGTCAGAGCTGTTTTCGAGATTCAGAAGATGCGGAACAAGGGTGGTGGGCAGCTCAATGTTCCGCCAGGGAAGTGGCTCACGGCTCCATTCAATTTGACTAGTCATATGACTTTGTTTCTTGCTGAAGGTGCTGTTATTCTTGGGGTTCAAGTGAGTTTGAGATTTTTATTTGCATTTGAATGCTGCAGCTTTGAGATGCTTCGAAAACCTCAAAATGGCAATTTTTCATAATTTATTTATAGATATGTTTGGGCTTAGAGTTAGAACTAGAAAAGATCAGACTTTTGTTTTGACACATAATGGTGTGGATATGATCACTGGAGGCTCATATAAAGATCGTAGCATGTACTTTGCATAGTTACTTATGGAAATGCCGTCCAGTTAGATTTTAGATTCTCTTTGCATGCTAAGAAATATTGACGGAGTTCAAAAAAATGGAGAGAATATAATGGTTGTTTCTCTTTCTTTACTGAATTGAGAATTATTGTCTTTGTTAAGGGCTAAAGTTTTGAAAGGCTGTCTCATGACCCATTATATTCTTTCTAGGATGAGAAGCTCTGGCCCTTGTTGCCCCCTTTGCCATCTTATGGTTACGGAAGAGAGCACCCTGGGCCTCGCTATGGGAGTTTGATTCATGGGCAACATCTCAAGGATGTTATCATTACAGGTAATTCTGCTATGTACATGTGTTGACATCACAAGCATGTCATGCGTAGAGGCTGCGACTTTAATGGATACGGATAGTAATTTGCATTATTTTCGGCAAGTTATTTTCAGTCGACACTGCTTTTGAAGTAATTGGCAAAATGATGTGTCTCGGTCGTAGGTACTAGTGAACAAAGATAGGTACTAGGTAATTGGCCTTGTCTTGCCTTCAATTGCATACATGCTAACCTTGTTTTCATACATGTTATTACATATGTATCTACTTTACTTTGTAGTATGCACCAGGATTATCGAGGAAAATTCATTTCATGATTGTTTTCATATTTGTATCTTTGAACAATGAACTGAGTCAAAATTGACACCTCTAAAAGCATATGCATCCTTCTCGCATTGTCCAATTGGAATTTAATTTTTTTGCAAGGACATAACGGTACAATTGATGGACAAGGTCAGTCATGGTGGATTAAGTATAAGCAAAAGCTTCTTAACAACACTAGGGGACCGCTCGTCCAAATAATGTGGTCGAGCAACATTGTCATTACCAACATCACACTGCAAAACTCTCCCTTTTGGACATTACATCCTTATGACTGCAAAAACATTACTATCAGAGCTGTTACTATTTTGGCTCCGATATCTCAAGCTCCTAATACTGATGGTATAGATCCTGGTAAGCATCTCAGTATACGTAGCTTATCAACATTATGAATATTGATACTAACGGTGTGCAATTGAAACTTAGGCAATGTGAAGTGCACACTTTATTCTGCTTCCTCCTAAGATTAATTGAGTTACTAAAACGAAAAATAAATGTTACTTCTTAGAAATCACAATTCACAAGAGGCTTTATAAATAATAAACCTGTTTTTGTCCAAGAATAGTTGTAACAATGTATGAAGTATCGTTTCCTTGTGGAATTTAGACTTGTTAGTGTTTGTGCCTATGACAATGTCTGTATACCCTTCATAAACTTAAAATATACTATTATCCTATCATGATTCATGAAGTGCCAAAATTTGAGGTGGTTTGGTGTCTATTCTGTTTACAGATTCTTGTGAGAACATGTTGATTGAGAACTGTTACATTAGTGTTGGAGATGACGGCATCGCAATAAAAAGTGGTTGGGACCAGTATGGGATTGCATATGGACGTCCTTCGACAAACATTGTCATCAGAAACCTTGTGATCCGGTCTATGGTCAGGTGAAATGTTTTTACTAAAACAGTTACCGTTTACATATCATTTACGTTAATGTTATGATATTTTAGCTACGGTTTTCCTTCCCTTCCCAGTTTTTTCTACTAAATTCAAACCCCATCATCAATTACCACAATTAATGTTTCAATTTGAACTTTTTATGCAGTGCTGGAGTATCGATAGGTAGTGAGATGTCTGGTGGGGTTTCAGATGTCACTGTTGAAAACGTGTTAGTGTGGGACTCAAGAAGGGCTGTTCGTATAAAAACAGCCGCAGGAAGAGGTGCTTATGTCCGTAATATAAACTACCGAAATTTGACTTTTGAAAACGTCCGCGTTGGAATAGTCATCAAGACAGACTACAACGAGCACCCTGACGAAGGTTTTGACCCAACAGCATTTCCCATCATTGAGGACATCAGCTACATCGGGATCCACGGCCATGGTGTTCGTGTGCCTGTCCGTATCCAAGGGACTGAAGACATCCCAATACGTAATGTTACATTCAGAGACATGTCTATAGGAATAACCTACAAAAAGAAGCATATATTCCAGTGTGCCTTTGTTCAGGGCCAGGTAATCGGAACGGTTTTCCCCGCTCCGTGTGAAAACCTGGACAGATATGACGAGCAAGAGCAACTAGTTAGCCGCTCAACTGCCCAAAACAGCTCAGACATTGATTACAGTTTCTAAGTGCACCTGCTCCAAATATAAGCCTCTCCTCTTCATTGTCATCCTATGTCAGTCCCGCAAACATAATATCTCGTTCCAGGGCATCCGAAGCTCTTTCTCTCCCAGGAAAAGGTAAAAATGAACCTCCCAGTAAACTAGTGGTATTAGCAAATCAACTTGGCTGACAGCTCAGGTTTAGGATTTACTTGCCATCTCCCACTTGTTTGTTTCATTTTTATACACATACTTCATAGTTTGTAGAATGTTCATACTTGGGGCAGATAACAAAACAAAGAGTTTAATAGAGATCAAAGATGGTTGCTCCGGTGACGACCCAATCAAAGTTGTGTTTATTACTGTGGATTTCAAGTAATTATATAACTTGTGAACCTTACATCTAACCCTGTGAACAATGTATTTTTATAATGGTTTTGGTTGCTTATTTGAAGCATGGTGGATCTGAGTTGTTTCTATCTATTCAATTACTTATATCACTATCCCCTCTAACGTGTTAATTCTAGTTGAACTCTCTGTCTCGAAAAACTCCATCTTCTCTCTAAACCCAATACAGTTTTTCACAAGTTTTGAAGTTCTAAGCTTTTTCGTCGCTGCCGGCATCCTCCGCCTGGTCCCTGCCTTTCCCTGCCTCCGCGTCGCTCCCTGGCCCTTGTCCCGCCTCTGTCCGCTTGCCGTTTTCGCGGTCGTTCGGCGGATGTGGGGTTTCGTGGCAGGGGGCGGGGGGCGACGCTGATGGTGGTGCTTTGGCCGGCGGGGGTGATGGCTTCTTTTTGACCGGCTTGGCCGGATGTACACATGAGTTGCGGTTTCGATGCTATCTTGTGGCGCCGCTGGCGGTTGGTCCGGGAGGTGGCGTTCTCTGTGTACGGCTGGCTGGCGGTGGCTCGGCTCTCGACTGGGATGCTTGGCTTTGGAGGGAGGCTGGGAGTTGTTGGCTGGATAGCGGCTGATGGCTGAGCTTTCGGTTGGCCGCTGCTCGACGGTGGTTTTGTTGACGATAGCTGTTGTTGTTATTTTGTCGTTTAGTTGTAGTTTAGCTTTAGTTTTAGGTTAGATTAGTTTCAATAAGAGGTTATTCTCAACCGGTTTACGGACTGAGTTAGTAGTTCTCAGCTGTTTGTGGACTGAGTTATAACCTTATTAGTTATCCTTTTCCCCGGGTATGGCCAGGGGATTTTAGTGCCTGCTGAAGGTTGCTAGTCCGTGCTCTTGAGCATGGACTCGCAACCTTTGATAGTTGTTATGACGAGGATGGGTTGGCCACTGTCGGCCTGTGCTTCAATTTGAGTGTATGTACTGAATAGAGTCATTGCGTAGTCGATGTCTTACTTTTGTACAACTTTTACCCATAAAAAAAATTACTTATATCACTTGTGAACAAAATGTTTTCATAGTGTGTATTGGTTACATATATGATGTATGGTGTATTTTAGAGTTGTTTTTGTCTACTAAATATGACCCTTTTTTATTATTGTAGGCTTCAAGTACTCATATCACTTGTGAACTTCACTACTAATCATGTGAAGAATGTTTTTACATAGTGAGGTTTTAGTTACTTATTTGATGTATGGTTGATTTCAAAGTAGTTTTTGTTTATTAAACTTGACTCATACTCATTGTTGTGAATTTTAAGTACTTATAATACTGGTGAACAATACTGTTTATCATGTGAGTAGTGTATTTATAGTGAGATTCGGTTGGTAACTTTTTATTTGATGTCTGATGGAATTTAAAGTTGTTTATTTGTTTTTAGTCAAATTATCATTACATTAGATATAGCGTTGTACATTATCATAATATGTAAAACTTTGTGAATATTGATCTGTCTAAACTGCATTTAAGTCCTTTGTACCCTCCTTTGATTTTTTATAAGCCCTCCTCTGTTTGTTCAATGAAAATGTTAATTATAAAAAAAAAGGAAAATGAAAAAAAAATACGAACTACCACCTAACGTCAAATTACGGTTCGAACTATCCAAACCGATAATCAAATGTCGAATTCAGGAAAAATGACAAAATTGGTCATGAACTACAACTGTCATACAACTTATTGTCATAATACAGTCTGAACCACCCAAAATGATAATCCATGGTCAAATATAATCTTTTTGTAATAGACATGTCCCAATTGATTGACGTACACTATACAACTCCGTCGATTAACGTTGACAGCCAATGTTAAAATGATCAAATGAATATAAACAAAACTTTTTTAGTCTATAAATTGAAACATCTTCTTATGATAATTTTTTTTGATATACTCTTAAAATTTGTACCTTTATCAAAAGAATGTGATAGAGTTCAAAATTTAAGAATATATCAAGATATTCTCATAAAAAAATGAATTAATTTATGAAATAAAATAGTTGTTTCGATTCATTTGATCACTTTACATTAATTAAAATACGAGCATATTTAATAAAAATTGTTCAGGAATTAAGACACATATGTTTTACCCAAACTAAAATTGGGCTCGTATTCGAGCATATTCATTAATTGATGCAAAGTGATCAAATGAATCAAACCACAATTTTTTAGTTTATAAATGAAAACATTTTCTTATGTGAATTTCTTGATATATTCTTAAATTTTACAAAATGATCACAAACCACATACGAATACAATAGAGTGTATTAGGTAGTTATGTTCTTGATTTATAGTTAGAGACATGAATCACACACAAAAAGAAAAAAAAAGTTTTGCGATAGAGTTACAACTTTCAAGAATATACCAAGAAATTCTCATAAGAAAATGTTTTCATTTATAAATTTAAAAAATCATATTTATATTCATTTGATCACTTCAACATCAATTGACATTGTTAACTAAAGGAGTTATATAGTATCCGTTAGTCAACTATAACACGTCCATTCAAAAATTGAATTTGACATTTGATTGTCGTTTTGGATAGTTCGGAGTGTAATTTAACAACAAATGGTAGTTCATACCCTTTTGTCGTTTTCTCTATATAAAAACCCAAATCCTTGATTTGAGGTTTCAGAGACACCATGTTCAGTCAATTGAACCATTATCAAAGGTTTGATTCGGTCCAATGGAAACGCTGCCGGACAGTGAACAAGTTCCAGAACGGCCAACATGAGTTGTGATTTGTTAGTTAAGGAGTCCAGTCTGAGATGATTGGATCTTTATGTCCTGGGTTCGAGTTCTGAGACCACCAATTTTCTTCCTTCATTTTCATTTCCCTCTTCCTCGTCTCGCCTAGTGCGTGTATGCTTCTTTCATCCCTCGCGGATGTCTTCCTCTTCCACGCTTCGCGCGTGAATGTTGTTCCTCCATTGTGAAGGTTCCATGCGTACGTCAGGTGCCGATGTGGCATGTGCTTCAGATGTCAAAAAATGAACCAGAGATGTGAACGGCGGATCCATGGTAAAATGTGTCAAACCTGACCTATACTTCAAGCGACGAATATATATGTAACAATAATTTTAGAATTGACTAAGATACAAATTAAATTAAATATATTGAATAATTGTACACCCCTCACTTAAAAAAAAAAAGAACCGGAGAACGAAGCCTAAACTATTTCTAGAACCATCTTATCTTCAATTCCATAAAAATACCTTCTTTACCAGCTAGGGTTTTCGTCATACCTTCTCCCCAACAACTCACATCCTCTCCAATCTCGTGACTCTCTCCACTTCCATTTCTGTCGAGTTCGTAATCAAAGGTACGACCTTCATCGCTGTTACAAACATCTGCAATTTCTTTTCGTTTCTCAATTCGGCGTTCAATTGTTCTGAACTGGTTTAGTTATGGATGACTAACATAATTTGGGATAGTGCTTGTGATTTCATGAATGAATTGAGTTCTGTGGACATAACTGTTTTGTTTTTTTTGAAATGGATTCAGGAATGGCGGCAGCTCAGCTCACCACTTCATCCCTATCAACCAGGAACTTGCCTTCATTTGATGGGCTCAGAAGTTCACCCATCAAAATTGCATCTTGCGACCAGTTGAGACGAGGGGGCTTGTCACAGAGGGTTTTCCGTGGACTTTCTGTGAAAGCTGCTACTGTTGTGGCACCCAAGGTATTCAAAATAATTACAATTCGTAATTTATCATGTAGCTTGCATTTGGTTAGTACTGTTTTTGGTTTGGTCACCTGTTGGAATTCTGTTAGGAAGGCTTATGAGCTATTAATTGTTTACAAGTTTGTTACATGTGTAGTTGCTGGCTTGCTGCTGGTTGTTAGCAAGAGATTTTGAGTTTTGTTTGGAATTTACCACTCTTGTTTATGTTTCTATGTGCTCGTTTGGTTTTAAAAGTCAACTCCTGATGTGGATTCTGATTGGAAATGATGTAATGGCCCTTCCATAGATAATTGATATAAGTGTTTCATAGTTGTTGTACTTGCGCACATCAATAAGTCATTCCGTTATTGTCATTGTGAGTAGTTTGCTTCATCATCTAGTGTTTCCATAACATGACCATCCCTTAATTTTCTAGCTCTCTGTTTTTTTTTGAAGTATACTACATTGAAGCCCTTGGGTGATCGAGTTTTGGTGAAGATCAACACCGCTGAAGAAACGACCGCAGGTGGCATTTTTCTTCCCACGACAGCTCAAACCAAACCTCAAGGAGGTGAGGTTGTTGCAGTTGGTGAGGGTAGGACAATCGGGAAGAACAAAATTAGTATCAGTCTGGAGGTGATGATGGATGTTCGGATCAATATATGATTTCCATGATATCGCACCTATTCTGACTGCCTGTCTTTTTTGTCTGCAGAGTGGTGCTAAGGTTGTGTATTCCAAATATGCTGGAACCGAAGTGGAGTTTGACGGTTCTAACCATCTCATTTTAAAGGAGGATGACATTGTTGGTATTTTAGAGACAGATGATGTAAAGGATCTGAAACCTCTCAGTGACAGAGTCTTAATCAAGGTTAGTTATATGTTACACGATTTCCGATTATGACATTTTTCTTTATCATTTGGATATGGGATTTTGCTCAAGTACAATTTATGTATGACTTTGTGAGTGTTCCCTTGAGAAGTAGCTTGCGTTCTAAGTGTAACATTGTTTGTATTTTGACTTCAGGTTGCTGAAGCTGAGGAGAAGACGGCTGGAGGTTTGCTGCTGACAGAATCCTCTAAAGAGAAACCATCTATTGGGACGGTAAGAAGTTGCGAATAGACACCTATTGCATGAAGAATTTTTGTAGAGGAAATAGTAGTTGATCTTTGTGGAGCAGGTGGTGGCGGTTGGGCCTGGAGCACTTGACGAGGAAGGGAACAGGAAGCCATTATCCATAGCCACTGGCAACACAGTTTTGTATTCGAAGTATGCTGGGAATGATTTCAAGGGTGCTGATGGTTCCAACTACATTGCTTTAAGGGCATCAGATGTCATGGCTGTTCTTGCTTAATTATATGATGCTATTAGCTCTGTAATTCTACACGATCATCCACAAATTTTGGATTTTTGAAATTGACCACTGTTGCAAGAATTATAGATTGACAATGAATCAGAAATTCAGAATACTTTGTACCTCTGTTCGTTGTTTATATTCCTTGTTAAGGCTTGGCCTCTCATCTTATGCATGGGTGTGCCACTAAATTAGATTATACATACTGGTTGCCTTTATTAAGATGATCAGAAACATTATGTTTTCCTGTTTCACAGCATGTTTGAATTCGCAATTCATTCTCTTAATATTCAACAAATTATCATGTCTCTTTGATTCGTTATTAGGCAGAGATTAGTCAATAACAGCTCATTAATGATCGATTGCAGATGTCGCCTTCAAAGTATTCATATCCTGCAGATAGGGATACTCAAAAACTTGCGAAGAAGTTGACAGTTCCGTGAAGGTAGGCACTCTGGAAAGTCAACTTTTGTCCGGCATTCACAAGCCCTTGTTTGATCAATGTGCTGACTAACAAAGACATCTTTTATCCAATGCCAGAAGGTAGCATGGATCTCAGAAAATCTGAAATAGATCGATCAGGAGTGCTGGATGTTTGTTTTCATATTTTAGTGATATGTTGCATGGTAAATTTCTTCCACTCTAGGAGCTTATGTTTTCTTTTTCTTTGAACTTTGGTATGCTAGCCTGGAAGTATGTAACATATCTCATGATCGACCTATGTAAAGGCGTTTGGGGTGATTTTAAAGCAAGTATTTAGAGACAAGTTTCCTCCGCGTGATGTTATATGGCTTTGATTGTCTCTTTTCTTCTCCAGTATATTATGTTTAGAATTCGTGCAATATCTTTATTCCGTGTCTTAACGTAATTTTTTTTTCCTGTGTGTTTATGTACCTGGGCTGCACCCCCCTTCCATGCTCATACAAGAAATTGATTGGCTTCATAATGAGGAAACTCCCATTTCTTCTTTTTCTTTCTTGTAACATGAATGTTTATCGTGCTATTTACAATGTAATGTATTTCTCTATTTGATGTTATTTGGGTTCTACTAATGCAAACCAAGTTAGATAGTACTTTAAATTTGTGTTCTGGGTCAGGTAATCGAAGTGTTATAAATTAAATGATATCAGCCAGGTATGAGAGCTAAACAAACTGCAACATTTTCTTGACAACGGTCTTTCTAAATGCCAATGGTCCTTCTTCACACCAATTTTTTCAGGCATTTATAGAACCTGACGGGTGAGATCGGTGTTGAAGTACATTGAACTTAATATATCCGACCCCTCCTGATTCTTGAACCTCTTTCAGCCCCTCGTAAGTTGATACAAGCAATGAAGTTATAAGTGCTGGACCAAGCACAACAACTTGTCCCAGACATTATTATCTGTCGCTGACTTTTGTTGTTGTTGTCAATATCGATGTCGGTTCGAAGTGGACTGACGCGTCACTTCTTCAGTTTAGCCATTTTGGCATGGATTGGCTTCGGAGTATTCATTGTGCGAAGATAACATGTAGCATGTGGATCGACTAATTGTGCATGGATTACATGTTTCATGTTTAGATATTCTCTTCCTCTACTTGTTGGTCGTAGGCCTTGTTGTTGTTGTTTTTCCACTTTCTCCTAGTCTTTGTATGTCATTTTCTTTTATCAAAAAAAAATATTGATGTCGTTGGGGGCAGACCTCTATTTCTTTATCAACCAGGTAACCTATTGTTTCCATGGGGATCTCCTTCTCTATTTTTGTTGCCACGATCGTATACACGCACCTCTGTGCATCAAGCATTTTTTTTGGATAAGGAAAAATGTCATGGTGGGGTTCGAACCATTGACATTGCTATTGCAAGTCAAGATCTCTAACAATTCAACCACCACCTTGTTGACTCCTTCTCTAATATTTAGACTCAGATAAGTTTTAATTCAAGTTTACGCTTGTTGATGTCTCTATTTGTAGCAACTACTTTGCGCGTTCAATGCTGATGATGCTCGATTCATATCTGGTGCAGTCAAGTCAAAAATTTTGATTTGACAACGACGTAGTTTTAATAAAACAATTTCAAAACTGCATCATTTCACTAATGGAATCCCTTATTCGATAACTGGACTTTTTTTAAAAAAAATTATGCAATTTTGATTTTAAACAAACTAAACTACGTCGTTTCCTAAAATTGCTATTTATTGCTTGGCTGCACTGAATCTCATCCGGATAATACTACGTACAGGTAAAGTTGGTAACTTGCAGCACACGAGGGGGGGACCTATCAAATGCCTTCCGTCCGTGTAGTAAATAATAAGTACCTTTTTATCCCAGTTTCTCATGTTAGCCTAAAGTTGTTATGTTTATAGTAATCCAAGTTGTGATATGAATTAGTTTTGGGACCATATCTATCATGTTTGTCCAGTTTCTAAGTTTGCAGGAAGTTATGGTTTTAGTCCTTAAGCAATCTGCTGGTTTTGAGCTGAAAAGCTCAAAACGCCGTCGCTTCATGCGAGAGGGAAAGTTTGAGATTTGAAATCCAGGCGAAGCTATGTCGTTTGGAAGAAGCTGGAGTTCGGTATTCGGCGAACGACTGCATTTTTCCAATGCGTGAAAGTTTGTTACTTTAATGAGACGATGGCGTTTCGGGCGTAACGACTCCGAGCTGAAGTTTGCAAAACTGCGTCGTTCTCTCCGCAACTCAACTCGACATTTAAGAGCCTTCAAATTGGGGATTATGGTACGCAATCAATCCCAATTTTCTTCTTCGGCAATTCTGCAAATTCGAGCTCTCCTGCTGCAATCGAGTGAAGCTGAAGCCTGCGCATAGTTCTCCGGCATCCGTCAATCGTAGTCCTGCTGTGTGGTGCGTCGACTCCAAGTGCCGAGGGTCGAATACTCCGGTGGTCTTTGGTGAACGAGAGAGGACGGCTGGTGCGATTCTTGGGCGCGGACTCAAGCGGCGTTCACAGGGAAGTACTTGCAACTCGTTGCTTGGATTGTGTTTCGTGTTATTGTTGTTATTTGGACTGGATTACTTGCTGTTTTCATTTGGTATTTGCTTGAGCAAGCATTGTTTGTAATACCTAACATTTGGTCCCCAATTACTATGAAAAAGGTTTAACTAAGCATAGATTCTTGTAATCGATCTCTACAACGTGGTATCAAAGCCGGATTGATTGATTTTGAGCAATTTTGATCATCATTTGTGCTTGTTTACCTTTTCTTGTTAATCCTTGGACTTGATTCTCTCTCTTGGAATGGCTGATGCCATGAGATTCAAGCCCTTTGATGGGACCTCTGACTTTAGTATGTGGAAGATGAGGATGAAGGCAATCTTAGTAAAGGAAAAATGTTATAGGGCTGTGACTGAGGAATGGATTGTTCCTACCTCAGATCAGTAAAAAATTGACATGAAAGAGTTAGCTTATTCTGAGATCATGATGAGACTGACTGATGATGTAGCTAGAAAAGTAATGCATCATGCAGAACCTAAGACATTGTGGGATGAACTAGAAAAATTATACTTGGTTAAATCTCTCCTCAATAGGATCTCTTTGCAAACTAAGCTCTTTACTTTTAAGATGGATGTGTCCATGAGCTTACAAGAGAACCTAGACATCTTCTTAAAATTGACCCAGGATTTAAAAAAGTGTAAAGATGAAATTAAAGATGAACACCTCTGTGTCATTCTTCTTAATTAACTTCCTCCTCAGTTTGACACCCTTAGGGATGTTATTCAGTATGTAAGTGAAGAGCTAACAGTCTCCAAGATTCTTGAAGCTGTTACTCAAAAGAATGAAAGTCTTAAAGTTTTTAAGACTAAAAATGGTTCAAAAACTGAAGTAAAATCTTAATTATGATGTTTAAGGGAAATAATAAGTTTAAACCAAAGAATAAGACCTACAATAATGGATCTCAGAATAACAGTGATTCTCATAAGAAATCCTTTGATAAGTCTTCACAATCTTCAAAAAATAACAACAATTTTTAGAGGAATTCCCCTATTAAGTGCAACTATTGTGGTAAGTTAGGCCACTATGCTAGCTCTTGTTACAAAAGAATAGAGGATAAAAAGAAAAAAGGGAATAAAGATAAACAATCTGGTCAGTCCAACATATGTGAGAAGGATCCCCAATATCACAATGAATTGCTTCTCATGTCTGATGGGCATGGAAGTGATTCCTGGATCCTTAATTTTGGCTGCACCATGCATGCCACACCACACAAGCATCTCTTCAGTTCTCTGAAGCTCTGTGAAGGTGGTGAGGTCATGCTAGCTGACAACACATCATTGAGAATTAAGGGAATTGGATCAGTCCCCTTAAGGATGTTTGATGGTGCTGTGAGAACTCTCCAAAATGTGAGATGAGTGCCTCATCTGAGGAGAAGCTTAATGTCAGAATCAGCCCTTGATAAACTTGGATGCAAGATAACAACCTTTAAGGGAGTTAGAGAAGTGCTAAGAGATGGTAGAGTAGTAGTTAAAAGCATTGAGAAGGGAGGTCTCTACCATGTGATCTCTTCTTCTGAAATCAACATTTCTGATGAAAATAAAACTCTGTTAGAAACTAAAATGTGGCATTCAAGGCTTGGTCATATAGGGAACAAAGGACTGCATTATCTGTCTAAATCTGGTTTGATTGATTGTAAGCCTATTGATCTGAAATTCTGTGCAACATGTGTTTTTGGTAAAAAAAAATTAGCTCATCCTTTTGGCAAATCTTCTTTTGTGGTCAAAAAACCTTTGGAGTATGTCCACTCTGATTTGTGGGGACCTGCTCAGGTCTCAACAATAGGAGGAAGGCCATACTTCCTGTCAATTATTGATCAATACTCCAGAAAAGTATGGGTCTTTCTTTTAAAAACCAAGGATGAGGCTTTTGAAAACTTTAAGAATTGGAAGATCATGGTTGAAAGTCAAACTGAACTTAAGGTTAAATGTTTAAGAACAGATAATGGCTCGGAATTTGTAACAAGGCCTTTAATGATTTTTGCACTAAACATGGGATTAGGAGACACTTGACTGTGCTTGGTACTCCTCAGCAGAATGGGACTGCTGAGAGAATGAACAGGACCCTTTTAGAGAAACCAAGATGTATGATGATTAGTCCTGGAGCTAAGCCTTCTCTTTGGGGAGAGGCTGTGGTCACAACTGCTTATTTGATAAACAGTTGTCCTTCCTCAGCCATTAACTTCAAAACTCCTCAGGAGCTTTGGACTGGGAAACCTCCTAACCTCTCCCACCTCAGGCCTTTTGGCTGCACTGCCTATGCCAAAGTGTCTGATGGTAATCTCCAGCCTAGGGCTGCTAAATGCATTATGCTTGGGTATCTTGAAGGTGTTAAGGGCTATAAACTGTTAATGATACAACCAGGAGGTTATAAAGTCATTGTGTCATATTCTGTTACCTTTAATGAACCGAATTATTTCTACTTTAAGTCTAAACTAAACCATGTTGTTGAGTCTCATGGCACACCTGAAGAAGTGACCATTTTTATTCCATCAGGTTTTAACTTGAACCAGGGCAATGATGATGGAAACCAGGGAGATGAAGCAGCTGAGATGGGACAGTCACTGGACTTAAGTGATGGAATGCTGGAGGTAACAGATGAGGGGAGTAATTCCCCTACTGTTTCAGGTAATGAGCCACCTCACCAATTAGGTGGGGGAGGCAGCACTGTAAGTCCTTCTCACTCAAACTCAGCACTAAATACTCATGACACTAGTGATCAAAATGCTGCTATAGGATCATCTGATTTAGGCATCAACACTTCTTCTCACTACTACAAACGATGCATTATGCGTCGTTTTTTTATTACATTAACCGATGCATAAATAACCATTGCATAATGTCTGCACATTATGTAACGGTTCGGGGAAAACCGTGACATTATGTGCAGACATTATGCATCGGTTCAGGGAAAATCGATGCTTAATACCGGAGATTATGCAACAGTTTCTTCGAAAACTGATGCATAATCATTCAAAAAGACTAGCAGATTTAGCTTTACAAAAGCAAATTAAACATAAAAAATATACCATGTTGTTCCAATTTTTAAATACAATGCAGCTTACATTCAGAACATCATTTCACTGATTCTGCAATACAATCATTCATACACATATTTGTCTTTGGTACAATTGACAATATGCCACAAAATATTACATAACAACTGTGTCTAAGTTAATGTCCTAAACCGCGAAATGATTGGTCACATACTCTCATAGGTAGCTGGAGATTTCATCCCGCACTTCAAGAATCTTGTCGTGTTCGTATGACTCTACTACATTAGGAAAACACTATAAAAAAGAACTAAATCAACAATTAAAGAGTGAAAACGATTAAATGAACAAAAAATTATAAATACACATATTTTTATTGATTAAACAGTTAAATGAATAACATATGTATATATATCTCTAAAAAGCTCACTTGGTTAAGGTCTTCAACCTCCGCACCATTATTAGCCCGTACAAATGCTATAATGTCCCGAATATATCGAAGGACATAATAACCACATAAATGGCCAGGTGGTTGTCTTGGACACTGCACGATCAAGAATCTCAGTTGACATACTTTATAAATGAAAAAAATATTTAATAAAAATGTCTAATTTGTGAATATCATAACTATCTTCCACTCTACTTTACGTGTACTCCTCGGTACACATCCTTGGTAGTATCGATTTAATCCCCTAAAACAAACACCATAATGTAATTAGTGACTTTCAATAAAAGTTATAAGATAAAAGTAATTTCTAAACTTACGTCTACACCAACTCTTTTGCATCATAGTTTATATCCTTCTCTTCTGTCTATGAATCAAGCCAAAGAACTTTATGTTGTCTCGGAAAGATGACGCATAATTTGTATATTGATCATAGTGTGAATGTGCCAGAAAATACTGATGTTGCCTAACTTGCCTGATGATTTGTATATTGATCATAGTGTGAATGTGCCTGAAAATAATGATGATATGCCTGAGATATCTGAGTCCCCTGTGCATGAAACTGAACCTAGTGTTGATAACTATCAATTAACTAGAGGCATGGAACTTAGAACTAGAATTCCTAATAGGAAATATAAGGCTAACATTGCTGAATATGATGAGAAACATGATGATAAGTGCTGTAATATTGTTGAGTTTGCTCTAATGGTTGCTGAAAAGATTAAATATGTAATACCTGATACATATAAGCAAGCCTTGTCTAGTAATGAAGCTGAAAAATGGAAAAAATCTATGATAGAAGAAATCCAATCCATGTATGATAACAATACTTGGAAACTTGTACTTAGGTCTGCCGATGTTAAACTTTTAGCTTGTAAGTGGATATATAGGATAAAAGAGGGAATTCTTCAACTGATCCACCTAGGTTTAAGGCTAGGTTAGTGGCTAAAGGATTTCACCAAAGAGAGGGCATTGACTTTAATGAGATATTTGCTCATGTTGTCAAGTATAAAACACTGAGATTGCTTATTGCTATGACTGTTGTCTTTGATTGGCATATTGAACAAATGGATGTAAAAACTGCCTTTTACATGGTGATTTGCTTGAAACAATTCATATGTGTCAACTTGAAGGTATTGTTGATAAAACTAAGCCTAATCATGTCTATTTGCTAAGGAAATCCATCTATGGATTAAAACAATCACATAGGCAGTGGAATAAGAAATTTGACAGTTGTATGCTTGACTTAGGATTTGTAAGAAGCAAATATGATACATGCCTTTATCTGAAAAGAGTGAAGAATAATGCCCCATTGTTTGTGCTGCTGTATGTTGATGACTTGTTGCTGATCAGTTCTTCTATGCTTGATATTAAATTGACTAAGTCTGGTTTGCAAAAACACTTTGATATGAAAGACTTAGGCATTGCTCAAAAGATTCTAGGGGTAAAAATTACAAGAGGTAGAACAAATAGTGTTATCTGTTTGTCTTAGTCTGAATACCTTGCTAAGGTGTTAGACAAGTTTGCAATTGTGAATGTTAAGTCTAATGCTATACCCTTAGGAGGGCATCTTGTATTTTCTAAGGAAGATTGTCCTAAAACTGAGCAAGAAAGAAAGAATATAATGAATGTACCCTATGATGTGGCTGTCGGATCTGTTATGTACTAGGCCTGATCTTGCTTTCTCTATTAGTGTTCTTAGTAGATACATGCCTGACACAGGCACAAAGCATTGTGAAGCCATGAAATACCTGTTAAGATACATGTAAGGGACTAAGGGACTAGGACTAGTGTATAGAAACCATGAACCAAGGGCTGGTATTGTAGGATATGTATATTCAGATTATGCCAGCAATAGGGACAATAGGAAGTCCACCACAGCTTTCTATTTCACATAGAATGGGAACTGTGTGTCTTGGAAGAGCCAGCTTCAGCCCATATTAGCTTTGTCATCCACAGAAGCAGAGTATATAGCTGCCACAGAGGCAGTAAATGAAGCCATTTGGTTGAGTGGGATAGTGAAGAAAATCAGTGGGATTAGTGAGTCTTCTAGGATCTTTATGGATAGCCAAAGTGCCTTGTGTTTGTGTAGGGATCCAGTGTATCATGAGAGGTCTAATCATATAGATGTGAGAATGCATTTTATTAGAGACCTGGTGGAAACCCAAACCATAAGGGTAGACAAGATCCTTGGTGAGAAAAACCCAGCTGATTTTGGAACCAAAATTGTGCCTGCTAACAAGTTTGTTTTCTGCAGGGAAAGCCTTCACATTGATGAGGTTGGATGAAGCTCGAAGTTTGAGCTGCTCGAAGCCTTTAATGGTTGAGTTAGACCTTTTCTTAAACAGGTCATATATTTTCGAGCCAACGACGTTAAACAAGTGCACTGGTCGGGAGGTAACCCGACACTATCTTACTTACTGCACTTTATTTTCTGTTTTTTTTATTTTCTGTCTTTTAGTTTTCATCAATAAGTCGCTCTAACCCACTTGGTGCATAGAATGATTTGACTATTTAGGAATTGGTTTTGGAGCACGATCGGATCAGCCAGGCAGCTTCCGTGAACTACCGGGCCTGCGCTGAGAGTTCAAGGCCCCAGCCGAACTCCCTCGATTATCCAGCCTCGAGCCATGTCGTTCACTCGACACCTTAAAGGGAGTTCTGTCTTTCCTTTTCCTTAATATCATTTCCTTCTCGTTTAACATCTGCTTGCATGGCTTTTGAACTCAGTCTTGCTAAAAGGCACGACTTCGTTCAGAAGTGTGGGGTGAGAACCACTTGTATATATTAGTTAATAAATAATATCTTTTTGAAAATATGAACTTGAGAATGTGAAAAAGATAGACCAAAATTCATGCATTAACCTTGTGAAAATTCAACTGTTTAAAAACTTAGAATGTAACTTTTCAATTGTCCTTTGTGCTGAGATAACTAGGGATGTGGAGTTGATATAAACTGCCCTAGAGAGGCTTGGCAAGCAATCAAAGGATCAGATCAAACTATATGGTTTTCAAAGTCAGTGGAGGCTGCACTTCGGGTTTCAGTGAAGATTGAAGTCATCTCCGCCATGCAATGCAAAAGGCGAGGACGGGAATCAGACCGTCCTATCTCCGGTCAAAGTAGCCGAGAAAATAGATGAGCGACCCTCATCTTGACCCGCGCGAAAACGACAGTCAAAGTAGCCGAGAAAATAGCTGAGCGACCCTCACCTTGACCCGCGCGAAAACGGCAAAAAAGAGAGGAGCGGGGAGGTATTTCCATAGGCTTGCGGGCGATGATTGGACCTCCCAAAAAGGCTTGAGAAAATGGACTAGCAGTCACAAAAAGGTGAAAAACTCAAAGAAGAAAATCAAAAGAGGCCAAAGGCCCAAAATTGTGAAGGTTTTAAACCGGGCAAAAGTGAAGCACTCAAAGCGACAAATCAAAGGCCAAAGGCCAATTCACTACAAAAAGCAGTCCCTCGCCAAAAGAAATCAAAGTACTCAAACCATTGAAACCCGAACCGAATCACGTGCATGAGAAAGCTACAAGGAAACCATATAGTAAGAGACGATCCCGAGGTTGCAGTCCAGGAGCCAAAAAAAGGGCTATCTCCCGAAACATCCAATATAATTTGCATCTCAACACGAAGGTACACGTATCAAGTTTCTTCTATTTATTTATACAGTTTAATTTAGTAATAAGTAGTAATGCATGAACTAGGATAAATCTAGTTCATAGTCTCACTTTCATATTCAAAGTTTTTACATGGATTGTGTGCACGCCCTTCAATAGCATTGTTCGGGACGAACAACTAAAAGTGTGGGGTAATCTGATGGACCAAAATTATACGAATCAAAAACACAGTAAAACCCACCAAATTAGACTGTTGGTCTATTTAACTTCTACTTGTTAGTCCCGATATATTTCTACAGGGTATTTTGGCGCTTAGAGAGAAAACACGCTAAGGAGGAGTTTTTAAGCGGAAAATGAAGAACGAGTCATTCCAGGTCACGACCATGCTACACTCAAAATCAGCCTTAACATCCTTCATGGAACCGACTTGGAATCACTCAAATATTCTAGAACCGTCGGCAAATGGACAAGAACGCAAGGCAAAGGCACCAAGCCCGGTAAAGGCCAAACAAGGGCAATTTCATCGGATTTGGGATTTCGACCATGTTCCAAGCGGAATTTGGCTTAGGTTCCTTCTTGAGATCATCTTAGAATGACATTTTCATTCAAAATACACTCTCCAAAATCCAAGAAGCTCCAGCCAAAGCTCCGGTCAGATCCGGTCAAACCGATGGCTTTTGTGAAGAAGTCACAAGCTTCTAGAAGGGTGGCTCCTCCACTCTCCTCCCTCCAAGTGGCGGCTCCTCCTCCTCTCCTTCCATAGCAGCCGGCGGCTTTCTTATTCACCCCATGTGGCACCTCCTCCTTGCTCCTCCATGGAAAAGATGACAAGTGGTGGCTCCTCCTCCACATCTTCAAACCCTCCTCCTCCACCCTTGGATGCTCCTCCACATGCCACCATCTCCACCCTTGCTCCTCCTCCTCCATGGCTATAAATAGAAGTGCTCCTCCTCATTTGTAACACACCCCAAAATGTGGAGAGCTTCTCTCTCTACAAAATCTCTCTAGCTTTTGTGGGCACAATTATGTAATATTACTTTGGAATAAAGAATCCCTTGGCGCTTCAACGGTTGTAAGTATCTCTTAGTATTTATTTATTTAACTGTTGTCTTTATTTCCTTAGTAATAATGTTTAGCGCGATGAATAGTAGCTAAACTAGTAGTTCGGTAGAAGGGGCGTACTTGTATTATAAATGTTTTAGACTTTACTCTTAGTATACCTTTGTATTCAAAACTTGTTCTATGTGCCATATATAGTCAGAGTTTCCAAGGTTGAGTGGATGCTGTAACAAGCAAAGCTCTTCTGTGGGAATTCGTGATCATACTCAGGTAGTGGAAGCTGTAACAAGCAAAGCTATCTGAGGAGTTCGACTCATCCTAAACCCCATCTGGTCGAGCGTAACTGTGAGATCAGGTGGATGCACACAGGCTAGCATACCTTTGGGTATTGGCGCTAGACTGAAATAGAACAGGTGTTGTTTTTAAACCGGTGTTGCAAGTCTTGAGCTGTAACTAGCCTCGATTCATCGTTTGAATACTTAGCATGATCATATCTTGCGCTAGAAATAGCCTCAATTCATCTTTGACCACTTGGTATGATCATTAGCGGTCAATGATAAACAAATATAATACAAGGCCCCTGAAACCGAACATTTATCTTTAATTATAATCTGTAATTTACTTTCAGTATTAAAACCAACCAACCAATCAAACAACCATATAGCTGGTAGCTTTAAAACCAACCAACCAACCTAAAACACGCTCTCTCGCTGGATAAACCCCCCCAAAGAACAACTAATCCACACTGACTCCCTTGGGTTCGACCCCTACTTACCACTTGCTACCCAGTAGTTAAGTCGCGAGTAGCGGACTTATAAATTTATTTGCACAATCGCTTTGACGACGAGCGGTTCTGTCAAATTGGCGCCGTTGCCGGGGAGTTGTGCATAGGAATAGTTGTTCTTTTTTCTTTTTTCTTTTATCATGCAATTCACCAAGTCATACTACTACGGAATGGAACCTTGGAACAATACGGAGTTTTCCCCACCATCCTTCGAACTTGAAATCCGTGAGAAGATCAACAACTTGGAGCAATCCCGGGACGAAACATTGGATGAGTACTTATGGAACTTCGATTCCATTGTTACGAGCTGCCCGCACCATGGATTCACCAACTTCGATCTTCAAACAAAGTTTCTCTGTGGGATGTTGCCACATGAGTGGGACCAGCTAAATAATGCAGCAGGAGGATCAATGTGGGACTTAACCGAGGATGATCTTTGGAAATTAATAAACGATTTGGCCGCGAGGTCAAGACCAAGCCAAGATCAGGCCGAGCCAATCGAGGACGGTATAACGGAGCTGGCATCTAACATCCAACAGTTGGACAACACGATGCAACAAATCAGGGCCAAAACTGAACTATGGGCGGCAGAAAAGGAGCTGGCAGCTAGCACCCAGCAATTGGCCGCAGACATGCAGCAATTGAGTGCATTGATGCACCGATTCACGGCTGAACCCGAGGAGCCGACTGAGGATGAGGACCCGCAAACGACCGAAGAAGAACTGCCCCAATCAGACCCGGTCCTTATCACCAATCCATCCGAGGAAATCACTGTCCTAACTGCCGAACCTACAGAAGTCCCGAACCTCACTGCTGAAGCGGCCGAAGAAATCAAGCCAGGCCCGGTCCTTGCGCTCAGAGCACCCGAGGAAGTCCCGGACCTCATTGCCGAACTGTCCGAGAAAGACCTTGTCCTCACTGTCGGAGCACCTGAAACAGACCTAGTCCTCATGGTCGAAGTGCCTCAACTTAACCCTTCGCGTTTCATGCCGATCATAACCACCGAAGATCATATAATCAATGATGATGCGGTACAAGGGGAGTTGGAGGCAGAGCATGAGCCAAAAAAGCCGACAAAGGAAATCTCTCTCGTCACAAGCCAAGAAAAACCACCCGGGAACTCAATCATTCCAAGACAACCATTCGTAGCTACCACCAAGAAGAGGCCTCACATGGGAACATGCCTGTGGTCGCCGATGTTTGAAGGCACAAAACCTAACTTCCAAACTCGTGAAAGTGCCAACTATTCCAACATGAAGAGGCGGTAAAAACATGGGCCGAAAGAATGGAAACCCGGAAGGAGAAACAAGAAAGCACGACGCATTGGACCAGCAGCTATGGTCAAGGAAACCTCACCCTCTCGGAGCAAAAGGGATGCCGAGAAAAAGTTTGACCTCTCTCACCCTTGGGATCCGACCTTATGATCCATGATTGAGGTACTGTCGAGCCAACGACGTTAAACAAGTGCACTGGTCGGGAGGTAACCCGACACTATCTTACTTACTGCACTTTATTTTCTGTCTTTTAGTTTTCATCAATAAGTCGCTCTCACCCACTTGGTGCATAGAACGATTTGACTAATTAGGAATTGGTTTTTGGAGCACGATCGGATCAGCCAGGCAGCTTCCGTGAACTACCGGGCCTGTGCTGAGAGTTCAAGGCCCCAGCCGAACTCCCTCGATTATCCAGCCTCGAGCCATGTCGTTCACTCGACACCTTAAAGGGAGTTCTGTCTTTCCTTTTCCTTAATATCATTTCCTTCTCGTTTAACATCTGCTTGCATGGCTTTTGAACTCAGTCTTGCTAAAAGGCACGACTTCGTTCAGAAGTGTGGGGTGAGAACCACCTGTATATATTAGTTAATAAATAATATCTTTTTGAAAATATGAACTTGAGAATGTGAAAAAGATAGACCAAAATTCATGCATTAACCTTGTGAAAATTCAACTGTTTAAAAACTTAGAATGTAACTTTTCAATTGTCCTTTGTGCTGAGATAACTAGGGATGTGGAGTTGATATAAACTGCCCTAGAGAGGCTTGGCAAGCAATCAAAGGATCAGATCAAACTATATGGTTTTCGAAGTCAGTGGAGGCTGCACTTCGGGTTTCAGTGAAGATTGAAGTCATCTCCGCCATGCAATGAAAAAGGCGAGGACGGGAATCAGACCGTCCTATCTCCGGTCAAAGTAGCCGAGAAAATAGATGAGCGACCCTCATCTTGACCCGCGCGAAAACGACAGTCAAAGTAGCCGAGAAAATAGCTGAGCGACCCTCACCTTGACCCGCGCGAAAACGGCAAAAAAGAGAGGAGCGGGGAGGTATTTCCATAGGCTTGCGGGCGATGATTGGACCTCCCAAAAAGGCTTGAGAAAATGGACTAGCAGTCACAAAAAGGTGAAAAACTCAAAGAAGAAAATCAAAAGAGGCCAAAGGCCCAAAATTGTGAAGGTTTTAAACCGAGCAAAAGTGAAGCACTCAAAGCGACAAATCAAAGGCCAAAGGCCAATTCACTACAAAAAGCAGTCCCTCGCCAAAAGAAATCAAAGTACTCAAACCATTGAAACCCGAACCGAATCACGTGCATGAGAAAGCTACAAGGAAACCATATAGTAAGAGACGATCCCGAGGTTGCAGTCCAGGAGCCAAAAAAAGGGCTATCTCCCGAAACATCCAATATAATTTGCATCTCAACACGAAGGTACACGTATCAAGTTTCTTCTATTTATTTATACAGTTTAATTTAGTAATAAGTAGTAATGCATGAACTAGGATAAATCTAGTTCATAGTCTCACTTTCATATTCAAAGTTTTTACATGGATTGTGTGCACGCCCTTCAATAGCATTGTTCGGGACGAACAACTAAAAGTGTGGGGTAATCTGATGGACCAAAATTATACGAATCAAAAACACAGTAAAACCCACCAAATTAGACTGTTGGTCTATTTAACTTCTACTTGTTAGTCCCGATATATTTCTACAGGGTATTTTGGCGCTTAGAGAGAAAACACGCTAAGGAGGAGTTTTTAAGCGGAAAATGAAGAACGAGTCATTCCAGGTCACGACCATGCTACACTCAAAATCAGCCTTAACATCCTTCATGGAACCGACTTGGAATCACTCAAATATTCTAGAACCGTCGGCAAATGGACAAGAACGCAAGGCAAAGGCACCAAGCCCGGTAAAGGCCAAACAAGGGCAATTTCATCGGATTTGGGATTTCGACCATGTTCCAAGCGGAATTTGGCTTAGGTTCCTTCTTGAGATCATCTTAGAATGACATTTTCATTCAAAATACACTCTCCAAAATCCAAGAAGCTCCGGCCAAAGCTCCGGTCAGATCCGGTCAAACCGATGGCTTTTGTGAAGAAGTCACAAGCTTCTAGAAGGGTGGCTCCTCCACTCTCCTCCCTCCAAGTGGCGGCTCCTCCTCCTCTCCTCCCATAGCAGCCGGCGGCTTTCCTATTCACCCCATGTGGCACCTCCTCCTTGCTCCTCCATGGAAAAGATGACAAGTGGTGGCTCCTCCTCCACATCTTCAAACCCTCCTCCTCCACCCTTGGATGCTCCTCCACATGCCACCATCTCCACCCTTGCTCCTCCTCCTCCATGGCTATAAATAGAAGTGCTCCTCCTCATTTGTAACACACCCCAAAATGTGGAGAGCTTCTCTCTCTACAAAATCTCTCTAGCTTTTGTGGGCACAATTATGTAATATTACTTTGGAATAAAGAATCCCTTGGCGCTTCAACGGTTGTAAGTATCTCTTAGTATTTATTTATTTAACTGTTGTCTTTATTTCCTTAGTAATAATGTTTAGCGCGATGAATAGTAGCTAAATTAGTAGTTCGGTAGAAGGGGCGTACTTGTATTATAAATGTTTTAGACTTTACTCTTAGTATACCTTTGTATTCAAAACTTGTTCTATGTGCCATATATAGTCAGAGTTTCCAAGGTTGAGTGGATGCTGTAACAAGCAAAGCTCTTCTGTGGGAATTCGTGATCATACTCAGGTAGTGGAAGCTGTAACAAGCAAAGCTATCTGAGGAGTTCGACTCATCCTAAACCCCATCTGGTCGAGCGTAACTGTGAGATCAGGTGGATGCACACAGGCTAGCATACCTTTGGGTATTGGCGCTAGACCGAAATAGAACAGGTGTTGTTTTTAAACCGGTGTTGCAAGTCTTGAGCTGTAACTAGCCTCGATTCATCGTTTGAATACTTAGCATGATCATATCTTGCGCTAGAAATAGCCTCAATTCATCTTTGACCACTTGGTATGATCATTAGCGGTCAATGATAAACAAATATAATACAAGGCCCCTGAAACCGAACATTTCTCTTTAATTATAATCTGTAATTTACTTTCAGTATTAAAACCAACCAACCAATCAAACAATCATATAGCTGGTAGCTTTAAAACCAACCAACCAACCTAAAACACGCTCTCTCGCTGGATAAACCCCCCCCAAAGAACAACTAATCCACACTGACTCCCTTGGGTTCGACCCCTACTTACCACTTGCTACCCAGTAGTTAAGTCGCGAGTAGCGGACTTATAAATTTATTTGCACAATCGCTTTGACGACGAGCAGTTCTGTCAGCGATTCTCTCCTGCTGCAATCGAGTGAAGCTGAAGCCTGCGCATAGTTCTCCGGCATCCGTCAATCGTAGTCCTATTGTGTGGTGCGTCGAATCCAAGTGCTGAGAGTCGAACACTCCGGGTGGTCTTTGGTGAACGAGAGAGGACGGCTGGTGCGATTCTTGGGCGCGGACTCAAGCGGCGATTCTCAGGGAAGTACTTGCAACTCGTTGCTTGGATTGTGTTTCTTGTTATTGTTGTTTTTTGGACTGGATTACTTACTGTTTTCATTTGGTATTTGCTTGAGTCAAGCATTGTTTGTAATACCTAACATTTGGTCCCCAATTAATAAGAAAAAAGGTTTAACTAAGCAAAGATTCTTGTAATCGATCTCTACAAAAGTCTTAAAAAACTTGAATATATCAACCACATAGCTTGCGCTATTGTCAAAAAAAGGAGCAGATGATGGTGGTGGATGATGACCTTAGCCATTTAATTGGGTTTCTTGTGTACATAATAAGGTTTTAAGTATGGTGGATGGGGAAAGGTTGGAAAAGTAGTTGAGTATCCTTTCATCTGCAACTTCTCTATTTTTATTACTAGTTGTCAGCAGGCTTGTGATTTTGTGTATTTATGTGTTGTTGAATATCTGATAAGAATATGCATGTACACCAATTTTTTGGATGAAGAGAAATTCGTGCAAATCTGTTGGGAAAGCAGAATGAGTGCCTTAAAATGGTTTCATTCTTGACTTACATTTTGCGTCTGAATTTGTGCTCTCCATCTGATTATAAGGAAGTAAAATATGACAGTTGGCAGTTTACCTTGCGCTGATTTGTTCAGGTCATATTTAGCAATATAGACTTTGTCCTCTTTTTTCTAAAAAGGGTTTTACATTACATGTCTAATGATTAGCTCAATAGTCAAATCAGGGAACAATAGTTTTTATCTCCTTATAAGTGTAGTAGGAGTTGAACATGATACCTTGCCCAAACCAATTGTCCACCTACCAACTCGACCACCAATTAATTTGGCAGACTTTGTCCTCTTACTTGCCTAGCACGGTGTTACTTTGTTTTTATTGTGGTGTAGCAAATGTCATTACTCTCAATACGTATGTGATTGTAAAGGTTTTGGATCAAATAAAAAATATATTTAAATTTAAAAATTATAAACCATTTAAGAATTCGACACCTGACACTCTTGATTAATTCAGATTGCTTTTTGTAAATAAAAAAAATTAAAACGGACTTATTTAAAAATACATAATAGATGCGAATGTATAAACGTCCTAAAAAATTCAGACTTAACTTTTTCATGTTAAGTCTGAATTTGACAAAGTAAGTCTGAATTTGACAAAATAAGTCTGAATTTGACAAAGTTAAGTCTGAATTGACAAAGTTAAGTCTGAATTTGACCAAATAAGTCTGAATTTTGACAAAGTTGAGTCTGAATTTGACAAAATAAGTCTGAGTTTGACAAAATAAGTCTGAATTTGACAAAGTTCAGTCTGAATTTGACAAAATAAGTCTGAATTTGACAAAGTTAAGTCTGAATTTGACAAAATAAGTCTAATTCAGACTTAACTTGGACAAAGTTAAGTCCAAATTTGACAAAATAAGTCTGAATTGAAATTTGAGATATGTGGAATGACTATAATGTCCTTCCGTGTTTTATCTGAGATTTCGACGAATTTGGACACGTGTCTGCTTGAAATCCGATTGTTAGTTTTCATATATAATCGTAGTTTTTACCTGAACCGCACTCGATTGTAAAACCCTAATTTTTTTTACAGTTTTCTATGTTTTCACATTTTTTTTCTTCTTACATTCTCTCTTCCATAAAAACACTTCTTAAAGAAAATGTGCATAATTTCAACCGAAAACATAGTATTAAAAGTATGTATAATTAACCAACTTCAAAGAGTATTTAGAGAGGTCATCAGAGTAGTGTGCTGATTGTCGATGAGTTTAATCCCAAGTTCGAAACTTGACGACCACACCTTTTCTTCCGATGATTTCTGTTGCTTCTGTATACCGACTTATAAACCTATTGATAAAAAAGGAGTTTTTTTTTTGAAAAAGTTTTTCCATAACTTCACATTTCGTTTTCATTTCTACGGCATTTTAAAATACAGTTGCAATGATAATATTTGGATCTTTGTCGGTCTGTACCACTTTCACAAAAAGAAGGAAAATTTTCCAAAATGTATAAAATTAAAGATTGAATTTCAATTGTACCCAATCTCATAGATTGATTTTTCAATTTACTCACGTTTGTTAAGACGCTGTTGCCAAAAGCGTTTAACATTAAAACACTCCATCCAACAACGGCTTAAGCCTCGTGGCGTATATATGTTAGTCAGCAGGCTGATCTGGATCGTTTAAATTTATTTTTTATTTAAACGCCCCGAAACAGCGCCTTAAGTGTATCTAAATTTATCTTCAGTTGATTTCCCTAACACAATTTTCGGAAGCAGACGTCACATATTTCCACACGACTCATCAGCCGACGAATCAAGCTGCCTTCTTCGTCTCTCCCAAATTGTTCACAGTTGGAAATTTCTCTTGGACGGATGACTTCGCTGGACGATGACATCCGATTTTTTGGCTTTTTCGGACTTTATCTCTGCAATCGCTTTCAGAGTTCACATTGTGTATTTTTCGACGATTGATGTGCTGTAGTGCGGTTTTTGTAATCGGTTGATCCGATTTAGCATCGGTTGTCCGTAACGCGATTTGGTCCATCGGCGCTACGATTCACATCGATTCGAGTAGTTGAGAAGTCAGGCGACTGCGGATTGTTGTGCGGAGTTGTACTGTATATTTGTGTGTGCGCTAAAGATGAATATGATTAGGGCCGGTCGCCAACGGGAAGGCTAGCGGAGAACCTGAAGAAATAACTAGGACGCTGTTTGAAACATCGTTTTATTTAAAAATGTGAATTGACCTGACTTGGCCTATTTTTTTTTTAAAACGACACTTAGTTCTAAGCCGTTGTTGACAAGAGCATTTTAGGTTTAAAATGTCGTTGTCTACATTGGCTTAAGAAAAGTGAGTAGATAAGGAAACCAATCTCGGAGATTGAGTAGAAAAGAAACTCAATATTTAATTTTGAGTATTTTGAGAAATTTTCCATATAAAGACTTCTTGTTACTGAAAAACAATATTTTAATGAGTTTGCTGAGAAAGAAGAAAAACAACCAAGACGTTAATCACGTGATGGTGATGTCTATGGTTTTGATTAGTGGGTACTTGAGTTGAAAAAAATTGGTAGTTCGGTATTTGAATTGAAATGTTTGATAGGAAAGGGTCTGTTCTTTAGAGCTTAATTTCATATTTTTTTAAGTTTAGTAAAGTTAAATAAAATTCAGTACAGTTACAGTAAGTTAAATAAAATTAAATAAAAATTTTCACATTTCAATTTTGTAATTCAACATGATTAACACTTAAATTAAATACATTTATTCATAAAATTTACTTTTTTACGTTCATTAACGTTAAATAAAGTTAAGTAAAGTAAATAAAGTTCAGTATAGTTAAATAAAGTAAAACAAAGTTCAGTGCAGTTAAATAAAATAAAATTAAGTTCCGTAAAATTAAATAATATTTTTTCAGCTCTATCAACTAGCGCCTTAGGGCCTGTTCTTTTGAACTTATATTCGCAGTTTTTAAGTACAATAAAGTTAAATTAAGGTCAATACAGTTTAACTAACTTCAAAATAGTTAAATTAAGTTCAATACAGTTAAATTAAGTTCAGTACGGTTAAATTAAATTCAATACAGTTTAATTAAGTTCAGTACAGTTAAATAAAATAAAACTAAATAAAGTCAATCCAGTTTTTAGGTTTCAACCCTATTATTCAAATTTTGTTTTTAAATTTTTTAAATCACTCTTGAAAAACCATTAGACATAAATTTTTTAATAAGGTGCAATGACATTCAAGTACTTGGACAATCCTCAAGTATCTTAAATAAGGTGCAATGACAATCCTCAAGAACTTTTACATAGAGACGTACATAATTCAAGTATAGTACAAATGAAATCATTTACATATCATCATCTTTATCCATGTTCATTTCCACCATATTATCTGGACAATCTTCAATAATTTGAAACGCTATCATAAAATATATAATTATAAAAATATACTTATATATTTTGAGCAAGGTAAATTTGAAACGATGAACAAATATACTGTTATGAAAAAAAATACTTTTATATAATCATACAAAAATAGTTTGAAAAAATGATGAAAAAATACAAATATATAATTTTCCAATTTCAGTAAATTAAGTTTAGTAAAGTTAAGTTTAATTAAATTCAATTCGATACAGTTAAATTAAGTCAGTACAGTTACATTAAGTTAAATAAAATTTGATACAGTTAAATTAAGTTCAGTACAGTTAAATTATGTTCAATACAGTTTAATTAAGTTCAGTACAATTTAATTAAGTTCAATACAATAAAATTAAGTTCAAAAGAACGCCCCTAAGCAAATAGAACAGCGAGTAACTGGCAACTGTAATTTAATTTGAAAATCCGAAGCTCTATGAAATAATATTCCTCGGTGCTTACATGTTACAAGCCACAAAATGACCAAAATAATCCCAATATATTAGATTACATATTTAATTATGCAAAATTGTATTGTCAGAGCTGGTTCCGGCTATGTTTTTCCACTTTTTAAGTCTTCTGTTTCGTCTTCGTATCTGCAAATTGTAGTTTATCGAAAAAATAAACAACAGATTACATATTTAATTATGCAAAATTGTATTGTCAGAGCTGGTTCCGGCTATGTTTTTCCACTTTTTAAGTCTTCTGTTTCGTCTTCGTATCTGCAAATTGTAGTTTATCGAAAAAATAAAAAAAACATTGAGTTTGCTGAGATCTTATAGTGGCATTTCTCATATTGAGTTTGCTCAGATCTTATAGCATTTCTCTTTCTCTATCTGCTCTGTCTGTAATGTAGTGGCATATGAAGTTCAAATGTAAAATATAAGAGAAAAGTACAAAAAGATAATCTAAACTACCATCTGATTTGGTTGAGCACTTGCCTTGCATTATGCAAGGTCTTGTGTTCAAACCCAATCGTGGTACTTTTCCTTTCCACAATTTTGTGGAATTTTCCTACATCCTTTGTGGATGTTTTCCTCTCCCTCTTTTCTTTCCTCTTCCTCATACTTTGTGGACGTTTGTAGGTACTTCCCTTTCGCGGAGGTTTCAAAGTTAGAGGAGCCAATATGGCATGCGCTTCATCGAGTGACTCAAGTTCAAATCCGGGTGGTGCCCTTTACGTGGCTGTGCTCAAATAGGCTAGAAATATACATGTACCCGAGTAATAACTTGTATGCGATGTATTCTTTGATATGTCCGATATGAGATGTAAGTCCACTATAAAAAAATTACCATCCGATTTCAAATCAAACACCGAACTATTAAAAGTTTTAATCTAAGTACTGAACTATCATCTCATTTCAAATCAAGTACTTAACTATCAACAATTTCATTTTAAGTGCCGAACTATCAATTCTTTTCAATTCAAGTACCAAAACATAAAATTATTATAATTAATTTAACATTTGAATATTACAAATATAAAAAAAATAATTGTAATACAATATAACATTATAAATTTTTAATGATGAATATTTTTAGGTCAATTATCACTAACTGTACGATATTACTTATAAAATAACTTAGCAAATATTTTAATTGATATAAATATATTTCCTAAATTAAAAGTTATTTATCCGTTAAATTCAAATAATTGAATTAAAACACAACCCAAAATATAAGGCATATAATTTTTTTATTATAATTATGAATATACTTGTATAATTTAGGTACAAATTTTGCCATTTGAAAATATTTATAATTTATATGGTCATTATGTAAGTTTTATTACTCAATTGACAAAATTAAAGATAGATATTTTCATTTAGTTATTTATTCGGTTAAAGATTAACACATAATAGTTCATTTAATATGTTACTTAATAAAACTAATTATTATGAGAATAAATATGGTTTTGATTAATGGGTATTGAGTTGAAAAAAATTGGTAGTTCGATACTTGAATTGAAACTTTTGATAGTTTCTTACTTGATTTGAAATGAGGTGTTAGTTCAGGTACTTAAATTGAAACTTTTGATAGTTCGGTACTTGATTTGAAATGAGGTGGTGGTTCAAAATCATGTTTTCGTACTTTTCCCAAAATATAAATATATATTTAATTCAAAAGCACGAATGCGAATTGATGGTATTATTTTATTTTATCAGAAAAATAAATATACGAAAGGGGTGTTGGTCGAGTTGGCTTGAACTCTTGACAAATTGTCAAGAGGTCAAGGGTGCTATTCATTTGAGTAACATATTCTCCTCAATTTTGTGAGGAGTGTTATTCATCCCTTATGAATGTGTTTTCGTCCCGCCTTGGCGTGGACGTGTTGTGTTGATTTCAAGTTTATGCTCGTGAGTTTCATAGTGGATAACGCTTAAAAATAAATACATAAATATACAACATCAAGACTTTACAATTCTAACGTGAATATATTGAATTTTCATAGATCTAATTTTAGGGGAACGTTCCATTAAAAAATCATTTTCAATTTAAATATGAAAAATTCATATGCACCCGGAGGTGGAAGTGGATCTAATAGCTCGTGGGTCGGCTCGAATGAGTTGTGCGTCGATTCGATCCATACGAATCGTAGGTTATAGTTCATGAGCGAGATAGGTTCAAAGAAAAAACTTAGAATCAGCCTAATTTCGAAACATCCCAACTCGACACACAAGCTCGATCTACAAAGCTTATTTTCATCCATGTAGAAGGGTGTTGATGATAAACGATCATGGCTGAATGGTGATACAATTTAAATATGCATTTGCGTAAAAGATTGATTCATCGTCGTACAAAGAGAGCAAGACAAGCTTACCGATTTTGTTGTCTCCCCTCCTCGACCTGCTCCACGATGCTCTCTGCCGGGCAGTTCAGCGCCCTTCTCGGCTTCCTCGTCCAGGTGCGGAGATGAGCTTTCAGAGAGTATGGTCGGAGTCGTCGGGTGGGGAGAGATGATGAGGTGGTGGGGTTGTGCGTGGTGGTGACATGTGGGAGGGGGAGGTTCAGTTTCAACTTGTTTAGCTTTTTTAGTTGTTTGTTTAGTTTCTGGGCATCGCCGCGAGGGGTGGTGCGGCTGCGGGTGGTTCCGCCCGCTGGCGTCGGCAGGGGATCCGGTGTGGGCCAGTGTTTTGGGGTGCTGTCGCCGTGGTGGTAAGGTGGTTTAGCCACCGGTTCTTGTTCGCTTACGGGTGGTGCGGTGAGGATGTGGCTGTTCGGCGATGGGAGGTGGTCTGGTTCGGGTTGGATGCTACTGCTTTGCCCCGTCGGTGTGCAACGGATCGGTTCCATTTCAATGTTTAGGGAGTAGGTTAGTGGTAGTCTATGGTTACGTTTAGTGTATGTTCCACCTGCTTTGGTGGTGTTTTTCCATCTATATGATGGTGTTTTCCACCGCTTGTTGGTGGTGTTTCCCTCTTCGTTGAGGTGGTTTCCTTCCTGTGCGGAGGTGTGTTCGATAGGTTTCTGCAGCTTGTCTGCTTGTTTTCGATGGGGTGCCGATGTGGCTTGAGCTTCATTTCCTTAGAATGTGCTAGGCTTGAGTCATTGTTTCGACGGTGTCCAACTCCTGTACGACTTGTATTCCCATTAAAGATGGAACTTTGAATGAGAAGTTGATCGTTTGATTCAAAAAAAAAAAAAAAAAGCTTACCGATTTTGTTTGTGAAACTAAAAATGTGTTAGAATAAACATTGTCATTTATTTATTTATTTTTTTGATAGTGGGTGCATACAACAAATAGGAACAAAGCATTGCATATGAGTTTTTCACATAATGCTTATATATTAATCTCCGAAGCTCTTAGTAAGACATCTTTATCGGAGCCGCAAGCATCTGGTACATTTTTTCACTTCTGAAGCACAGGCCACGTTCGACACTTTTTTACCATGAATCCGCACACATCCACCCAAATCATTGGTACATCTTTGACACTTGGAGCTCAGGCCACATTTGGGCACCTTTACCGCACACCTCCACGAGAGAGAAAGAACACATCACGCGCGAGGCGTGAAGAGGAAAGCATCCACGAGGAAGGTAGGACGCACGAGGCGGGACGATGAAGAGGAAAAGAAAAAGGAAGAAAGAAAATTAGTGGTCCCAGGACTGGAATCCAGAGCGCGAGGATCCAACCGTTTTAAGGTGGACTCCTTAACTGAAGAAGCTCAAAGAACTAGCTCCAATGGAGGAGTCGATGGTGATCAATAGAGCCATAGAAGGCAGGAACAAAAGAGGCAGAATATTAGTGAAAGTTTGTTACAGCTATAATGCTGTACTGTGCTCATTTCTATATATCGACAGATATACATAATTAGTTAATTACAGTTAGATCCTTAGAGCTTTATGTATTTACAATTACATACCGAGAATTATAATTGAGCTCTAACACACCCCCCTCACGCTTGGCGGTGGAGAAAGTTTGAAACCCCAAGATTGACTGTAAATCTGTGGAGGACGTCCGCTGGCAAGGCTTTCGTGAAAAAATTGGCTGGTTGTGAAATTGAATCGATGTACTGAGAATTGATGAAGCCAGAGGCGAAGTGTTGGCATATGAGATGGCAGTCTAATTCGATGTGCTTCGCCCGTCATGAAAGACTGGGTTATGGGCGATGTGGTTGGCTACGTTGTTGTCGCAGTATATATTGATGGGTTGAGCGACACTGATGTGTAGATCTCGAAGGGTAACTATCCAGACCAATTACAAACAAGTCTGTGCCATTGCACTGTATTTGAACTCGACGGAGGACCTGGAGACGGTGGATAGCTTCTTGGTGCGCCATGAAATGACACAAGGACCAAGCTTTATGCAAAAGCCAGATGTAGAGCGTCTGGAAATGGGATAGGAGGCCCAGTCTGCGTCACAAAAAGCTTAAAGATGGAGAGGGGCACCAGCCAGATAGAAGAGACCTTGGGCTGGAGCATTTTTGAGGAAACGAAGCACCCTGGTGGCCGCTTGAAGATGCTCAGTTGTTGAAGCTACCAGAAATTGGCTAAAAACATGAACTGAGAAGGCTATGTCAATTCTTGTGACATGAAGGTCAATAAGTTTGCCCACAATTTTCCTGTATTCAGTAGGATCAACAAGTTTTTCAGCAGTAGATAGAGCCAGTCTTTGTTTGGTGTCCATAGGTGTAGTGCTAGACTTGCAAGCTAGGAGACCAACATCTGAGAGCAAATCCAGTACATATTTTCGTTGATTTATGAAAATGCCTGATGAAGATCTAGCAACTTCTATTTCCAAAAAATATTTGAGTTGGCCTAGGTCTTTTATCTTGAATTCAGAATGTATGAAGGCCTTTATCGAATCAATAAGAGATGTGGAGGTGCCAGTGATCACCACATCGTCAACATAGACAACTAGGATTGCGAAATCACCATTGTGGTCATAAGTGAATAAAGAGTGATCATGTGAGCTTTGTTGAAAACCATAGGCCAAGAAAGCACCACTAAATCTGCTGAACCAATTTCTAGGGGCTTATTAGAGGCCATATAGGCTTTTGTTTAGTTTGCAGACCATATCCATTTGCTTATCTTGTTTGAAGAAGCCAAGAGGAAAGGACATATATACTTCCTCATCTAAGGCACCATGTAGGAAGGCATTATCAACTTCTAGTTGAAATAAATGGTCAATTCCTAGTTGAAGCAAGAGCAATAACAGTGCGAACAGTGGTCATTTTGATCACTGGTGCAAAAGTTTCATTGTAGTCGAGTCCCTCTTCTTGAGAAAATTCTCTTGCTACTACTCGTGCTTTGTAACGTTCTATAGTACCATCTGAGTGCCTTATGACCCTAAAGACCCACTTGGAACTGATAGAATTTTTACCAAGAGGGAGTTGAATAACTTTCCAAGTGTTGTTGGAATGTAGTGCCTGAATTTCAGTTTCCATAGCAGTGATCCACTTGGGATCCTTAGAAGCCTAAGTATAAGACGTAGGCTCAACAATAGCTGAGGTCTGAAGGACATATTTTTGGTGATGCGGAGAGCACTGAGAATAGTGAACGAAGTTATAGATGGGATACTTGGTTGTAGAGGTGCTGCAATCAAAATCTTTGAGAAGCACGGAGGGCTTAGGTACCCTGGTGGACCTTCGAAGAGTAGTTGAAGTGTCACCAAGTGCTGTACAGTCTAAAAATTGTGTAGTGTCATTTGGAATATCATTAGGTATAGGCACTGGGTCATTGTGAGCATTGTTGTTTGTAGCAAGCTCATCATCCTTTGATATTGTTGCCTCGGGTATAATCACCGGAGTTTGGACAAATATTGGATCAAACAATATGTCGGAGGTGGTGCATTAAGGGAGAGGAATAACTGCCATTGCTGGTAAGGTCTCAAAGTTGTCAGTGAATGGAAATCAATTTTCATGAAATATGACATCTCTACTAACCAAGTATGAATGTGTCTTGAGATTGAATAATTTGTATCCTTTTTGTACATGTGGATGTCCCACAAATATACAAGCATCGGCTATACTATCAAATTTTCTTCTTCCAGAACTGATAGTTGTTTTAAAACATAGGCATCCGAAGACACGAAGATGTTCATAAGATGGAGCTGAGTCACAGAGGACCTGATAAGGGATTTTTCCTTCTAGCAATCCAGAAGGCAGCCTATTGATAAGATATGTTGCTGTGAGGACACAATCTCCCTAGAAGAAATCAAGAAATGATCCTTGAAATTTTAACGCTCTAGCAACATTTAATAAGTGTCTGTACTTGCATTCAGCAACCCCATTTTGTTGAGGTGTGTAATGCCAGCCGACTAATGTAGACATCCTTCATTTGCTAGGAATAGAGATAGATCTTTGTTGAAAAATTCAGTACCATTATCTGTTCTGAGGAATTTGATTTTCTTATAAAACTGAGTAGCTGCCATTTTGAAAAATTGCTGCAGTAAGGTAGTAGTAGCATGTTTAGCTATCATTAAGAAAGTTCATGCGGTTCTTGAAAAGTCATCAACCAGGGTAAGGAAGTATTTAGCCTCAGTAGAAGTAGTAACATTAAAGGGACCCCAAATGTCTGCATGAATGAGCTTAAAAATCTGAGTAGAATTTGTATTGCTAATAGGAAATTGTAGTCTTATTTTTTTGCCATAGGAAAAATGTCACAACAAAATTCAGACTTATTACAACTAGTAGAAGGTAGCTGTCTTTTGATAATGGCAGATAGATTGCGAATAGAGGTATGTCAAAGTCTATAGTGCTAGAGTTGAAGAGTATCCTTTTGATTCACTGTTGCAAGACTGAGAACATTAGCAGCATCAGTAGGACACCTTATTTGATATAAGCCTCAAAATGAGAACACCAATCCCCAGGACAGTTAGCTTGACTCGGTCTTGGATATAGCATTTAGTGTCAACAAAATGCGCAGTACAATGAGAATGAGTAATCAACTTCCCTATAGATAAGAGGTTGAACAAAAAATCAGGGACAAGTTGGACTTCGTGGATAGTAAGTAGGGGATTGATGTCACAACTCCCAGTGTGAGTGACTAGAGCCTTACTGCCATTAGGCATAAGTACTTCATAGGGTATCTTCAGCAATTTAACATCATATAATAGATGCATATGAGATGTAACATGATCTGTGGCACAACTTTCCAATATCCATGTATTATGCGCAAGTTTTGTTGTAGTAAAACATGAGATACCTACCATGTGGAACTGACTTGAGTCCTTTGCGTCCTTCTGATTGAAAAGGATAAGCAGTTTGCAAGTTGGTCCTAGACTTGAGTGAGCTGAGAAGCGGCTGAAGAGTCAAGGCATGCACATACTATTTTATCTACACTGAAATTGTTAGTAGCATCTGTGGAATGTGGAATAGAGGCAATATTGTTAGAAAAATGCTTTTGTCCTCTATGATTGGTTGTGTTGTCTCACTGATATAATCTGTGCCCTGGTGGATAACCCACCAGCTTGTAGCATGCTTCTTTTAGATGGCCTGATAACTGACAGTTTGTGCAGAACAATGACCTTCTATTCCTTGTGTTAGAGCCATTGGCAGGGCCGGGAGTAGTATAGGTTTTTTGTGTTTCCATTGTGCTTGTCATTGTTGGTGTTTTGTCGATCATATGGTTGGCTACATGGCCTGTCATACTGAGTATTATGGGAACTATATAGGGCAGATGCTTCCATAACAATAGGTTGTGTTAGATGTTTTTGTGCTTCATCTTTAACAACAAGGGAATATGCTTCTTTCAAACTAGGTTGAGGTCTAGTATTAAGGATCTGAGTTCTGACCTGGGAGTATATGTCATTGAGCCCTATGAGAAACTTTTGAAGTCTAGTTTTCATCTTCTTTTCATACATACATTTGGTAGACTTGCAGTGCTCACCAAGTGTACATAGTTCATCATTTGCATAAGAATCTTCATCACCCCACAATTGATTAGTTTGCCATAATAAGTAGAAACAAGCATTTCACCTTGCATAAGTAAGCTTATGTCCTTCGAAATAGAATACTTACTCATTGCATTATCACCTCTAAACTAATCCTGTAAATCTATCCAGGTTTGGATGCAGCTGGTGGAGTGAACCAGGGAGGCGCTGATCACTTCAGACATAGAGTTTGCAATCCAAGAGAGGATAACGTTGTTGCAGCGTTCCCATCTAGCAAGTACAAAGGTATCATCTGTGGGTCTGGGAAATAGACCTTGCACAAAGCCGAACTTTGCCTTGATGCCAAGAGCTCGAGCCATGGACTTACTCCATGGGATGTAGTTATCAGCACCCATGAGCTTTTGGGAGACGAGGGAGACACCCAATTCTCATTGTTGCTTACAAAGAGCGGATCATCTACTGGGTTGAAGAACTCGGATCTGGGAGCATTTGCGACTCGAGCTGACTGTGCTTTTGTGTGATCAGTCGTCACTGCAGAACACTCAGTCACATCCATGGATTCATTCTAGGAAGAAAAACATAGTATGAAAAAAAGGGTATAGAAGCTGAGTGGGATTTCAGGGAGCTGAACGATGGCCTTGGATCGTCTAGGCGCTACTCTTGATACCATGAAGAAGCTCAAAGATATGAGCTCCAATGGAGGAGTCGATGGTGATCAATAGAGCCATAGAAGGCAGGAACAAAAGAGGCAGAATATTTGTGAAAGTTTGTTACAGCTACAGTGCTGTACTTTGCTCATTTCTATATATAGACAGGTAAACATAATTAGCTAATTACAGTTAGATCCTTAGAGCTTTATGTATTTACAATTACATAATGAGAATTGTAATTGAGCCTTAACATTAACCAACAGGCCACCACCCATGTTGGTGTCATTTATTTATTTTAGCATTTTCTATTGTAAATTGATCTTAGGCTATTATAAGATTGAAATATTATAAAGTTTTGACTTGTGTTGTACTTTTGCTCTAGAATAGTAATTCTCCGAAGTTATGAAGTGTGGCTCCCATTAACCGTTAATAATTTTTTATAAATACAATTTGAATAATTTTAATGTTGTTCCGCTAATGTTTTTTTATTTCTAAAAATGCAATTTCAATTTTTTATTAAAATAATATCGTTCCTAAGGTCAAATCGAATGACGAATTCGCGAATCCAACCTATGAGTTCAATTCGCCACCTCAACTCATATGGCAGCTCGATCCAGCTCGTTTGTGATAAGCTAAATTAGAGGGCTCCAATGAGTTCAATTCGCCACCTCAACTCATAGGGCAGCTCGATCCAGCTCGTTTGTGATAATCTAAATTAGAGCGCCCGCGAGTCGGGGTGGGTTCAATATTTACTTCCTAATGTCGATCGCGAGCTGGCGCGTGACTAAATGAAACCAACTCGACTAGCCGTGTCTCGCGTGAGTTATAGATTTTTGACTCGACTTGCAGTTTGACCCACTTTAAGTGTATAGATTTTTCCAACTTCTAAATCCTCTGTTTCGCCTTTATATCCGCAACATGCAGCTTTACCAAAAAAAATCTATGAGTTTAGTCAAGATATAAGTAAATATTTACTTGTCTCATCAACGTATGAATTAATACAATGCCAAATTTCAATGTTTGTAACATTAAGAAATACCTCCACCAAACACAAGGTATCATAATTATAAGGGGGTCACATACAAACCTTTTTTTTAATAATGGGGTACAATAACTCAGAACATGACAATGCATATTACTAAAATTGGAGAGCGCTCGGTTGAGAATCCCGAAAAATTCGAAAACTTGAGAATCCAAATCTTACCATTGGATAAAGTTGTATCTTTGAATATGGTGGTGACACGTGTCCCACTAACTTTTTTCCTTCAGTATGCAATTTTGAGCATGCATTTTGCCTAGATGCATTTGAAGCTTTCGGAAACTGCACTTAGGAAAAAACTAATGCATTTTCAAAAATGCATAACGCATACCAAACTGCATAACTAAGGGGTTCTCAAAGTTCTCGAAAAAAAAGGTTCTCATTTGAGCGTTCCTCTACTATAACTTTATCATATAGTACACATATATATTGATCTTTTTAAAGCTTTAAAAGACATCTTGATCGATCCGAAATCATCTGGTTTATTGACGCGCGTCGTCTGACACGTCAAACTTAAATTTATAATCTCCTGCTAAAAGCTAGTGTAGCGGCAAGTAGGTCGAACCCAAGGGAGCTGGTGTTGTTAAAGCTGTTCCTGTAAGCAATTGAAAAAAGGGGGGGTTTTAGCAGTAAAGAGTGCAAAAGAGAAAAATAACAAAAAAAGTTCCAATCAGAGAGAGCATTCAGCTTAGGGTTTCTATTGTTTGTCATCAACTGCTAAATATCTAATTTCCTGTTTCTAAGTGTGGTCATTTCGACAAAGATAACAACCCTAAGTATCCCGACAAAGGTGATACACCACAATCTAACCCGACAAAGGTGTTAGACTTCTAGTTCTTTCCTAGACTTAATAATCCGACAAGGGTATTATTTAGCCTAGGTGTTACGATCTACCTTTACGACAAACTTTCCAGTAGATATTAACGGTAAGAATTAATTGCACAATCAAGCTTTGCGACAAAGCTTCCACTTAATCTAACAAGTTAATTCATGCGATGAAGCAAGAACTAGTAAAACATAAAATAGCAATAAGAATGAAGTCTCAAAACATGTGTCACAATGAACAAAATCCTAAACTGAATAAAGAGTTTAGCTACACATGATGAAAATAAAACACATAATGAATGGTAGAAAAATCTCTTCTCTCGTCGAAAGCTTCGCCTTCTCCTCCAGAGCCGTCTTCTGAACGATGGATTATAAGGTGTGTGGAAACCTTAACCCAAACATCTTATTTATAGCAAAAATTGGGGTTGCAAGTCTGATTTTTGGATGGACTTCCAAATCTTGGATTTGCTGACGTCGGCCACGGACCATGTACACTTTAGCTCCGCGGATACTGTTCATAAAATGAACAATGTCCGCGGTCCTCTCGGAGATTGTTCACCCATTATGCGCATCTGTTTTGACTTCGGCTCTCGATTAGACCCTTCAAATGATATCGAATGCTCTTGGTGTGAACTAGAGAGTTGTAGGAAATTGAGTCAGCTACGCAACGGCATGTAGATCGTATTTTTCTGATCAACGGTCAATTCCCAGCACTCCGTCGAACGGCCAAATGTCTGATCTGCCAATGTGATGTTTTTGGCATGAAATGCCGTCTTTTATGCGCGTTTCTTCCTAGAGCTTCCAAAACACTTTAGATGCAAAACCATACTAAAAACTAATTGTTCGCATAATAAAGTGTCAAAATAGATGGGATTAATTGATTCGACGAGTCGTATAAATACGACTCATCAATCCACCCCACACTTAAACTTGTTCGTCCTGAACAAGAACTAAGTCATAGAAGGAAAACAAATATGACACCACAATTTCTTCGACATCCTAAATAGATGCCCATGAATATGAGTTGTTAGTCTAGACTCGCTTTTCTACGCATAACTCAATAATTACTCAAATCATCATGCTCAACGCAGAATTAACTCGATACATGTTACCTTTGAGCTGAAATCGAAACCAATTCGAATGAATGAGAGATAGTTCTTTTTAGATCCATGATCTGCATTCGCTGTTCCGAACTCTAGCTATATGGTTACACTTCATTGCTTTTTCTTACACGTGATTCATTCGAGCTTCAAAGTTTTTGAGTTTTTTGTTTCTTCTTTTGTTGGACAGCTTTTGTAGTGACTTTCTTTAGCCGTTGGCTCTTGATGTATGAACGATGTACTTCACTTTTTGTTGACAACTTGGCTGGTTTTTTCTTGAGCTTTGCTCCTTTGTTGTGAATAACTTGTCCCTTTTTTTTCTTCTAAAGGATGTCCAATCATCGCCCGCAAGCATATGGAAATACCTTCCCGCTCTTTTTCATCCTCGACCTTTTTGACGCAAGTCAAGATGGGGGCCCCCCACCTATTTTCCCGGTTACTTCAGACTAGAGATAGGACGGTCTGTTTTCCCATCCCGCCTACTTACATAAACGCTGCACCGGCGGAGCAAACCCTTTAACCAATTAGTCTCGAAGTGCTAGCCTCCACGAAATCCACATAACCATATAACTCAAAATTCGATCCTTTGAATGATTCGTCTAGTCTTTTTAGGACATTTCTATCAACTCCACATCCCTGTTTATGTCAACTCAAAAGGCACGTAGTGGGTTAAATTCACATGTAAAAGCATAATACAGATTTCACGAGAGAAATACAATAAAATCAGCTCATCTATTTCACATCAACATTCAATACTGCATATTCAAGAACAGAAGAGAAATTTCATACTTCCAAATTTAAAAAAAAGGGAAACGTGCTGACACAGTACATATGCAAGAAACAACGTGCTGACATAGTACATATGCAAGAAACAATAAACGTGCTGACACAATAGACTGATTGACTCTCCCACCCCACACTTTGAACTAAGCCGTGTCCTCACGGTATGACTTAAGTTCAAAGACACAAACAATGCAAGACACACAAACAATAGGAAAAGAAGAGATCAAAGTGAACAGGTACTCCCCTCTTTTCGTCGTGTGAAGATGAGAATTCGGGTCAAACGAGTCAGTCAATGCTAGTCAACGGTCAATTCTAGTCAACAGAGAGTGTCGCGCCTGATGAAGAGATTACTCCGCGCCTGAAGAACACATTAGCCATCTAAAATGGCTTGTGGGCGCGGTGAATAAAGTGTGCGTGGGCTGTGATCCTCTCGGGATGTCACCTGCTTCCTGCATAAAAACATTCTTCTTTCCCAAAAGACAGTATAAAAACATGACTCAAGACTCAAATAAACATATAATGAAATAAAAATTGAAAAACAAAAATTTTTTCGGGCTGCCTCCATGCGAGCGCCTTTGTTTTACGTTATTGGCTCGACGATACGTCTTTAGGGATCACAAGTTAGGATCCCATGGGCGTGTGAGGTCAAATTATACCTCAGCTACTCCTTCAATCTGACCAAAATCCTCATACAATGGTGTGCTCGGGTCAGCTCTCCATCGATCAGGTGGATTCGCCTTCACATCCTCCCAAATTTGCGAGGACACTCTACTCAGAGCTACTTCCTTCGTCACATGCATTGTCTCATCTGGCAGGTTCGGAGGTAAGGCACCAAGATATGGCGTGTGCATGATGTCCGGTGGTTTCTTCATGCATGGACGGTCATCATCCTCATAAATATAATAATTTGATGTCTTGCCACCAGACGCAAGTGACAACAAGCCTGTGTCCATGTCAATCTTGGTTTTGGTGGCGAAGAGGAACAGACGTCCCAAAATAAGTGTTGGAGGATCTTCGTTTCTAGCATCTCCCATCTGCAAAACATAAAAGTCTGCAGGAACAACAATGTCACCTACATGTGGGGTTAGATCCTCTAGCAAACCAACTGGATGAATACAAGATTTATCTACTAACTCTACTAACAGTTTATGAGGTGTGAACGGTCCCAGTTTCAAAGAACAATACAATGAGTAAGGCATAGCATTGATGGCAGCACCCAAATCAATTAAGCAATGATGTATTAAGGTCTCACCAACACCTCAGGTGACTGTGAAGGCACCTGGGTCCTTACACTTTCCAGGTGGTGCCTCATGACTTGCTGCAATTAGGCGCTCCATCGTTGGCTCTTTAAGCTCATCTCTTTCCTCCAGCCTGCCTCCTAGCTCATCCTTTTCGATCATGTGTTCTTTCGGAGCTCTTACCTGCACAGAAAACAGCAAAGGAGGATCAATTTGTAAATTCACCTCAGACAAGATCTTGGGTGAAGAACACTTTAAGTGTTCCATCCGTGGACCAATAACATGGTCATCACCCGCGCTGTGTAAATGTTCAGCGTCCGCGGATGATGAACTAGCCGCGGATCCTTTGCAGTTTATTGCCGCGGGTTGAGCATCTTTTAACTGGCCACGGATGATGTTAAAGTGAACATCATCCGCGATCCTCTCTAATTTGGCCACTTTTTCTCCACTGTCTACGCGTTCTGCACCCGTAACTGGCATTGCACTGGCATTTCCCTTCGGGTTAGGCACTGTCAGCGACGGTAGCTTTCCCGGATCTCTCTTCAGCTCGAAAACGGTCTGGGCTATTTGAGACATCTGTTTAGATAGCTCTGCAAGAGTTCCATCGATCTTGGTCTGCCTTGCGTCGACCCTAGACTGGTTTTGCTGCATCGTAGTGGCTAATTGCTAGGTGCTAGCTGCCAACTGCTTCACTATATCCTCCGGAGGCTTACTCAAATTTTGGTTGCAAGTGCCTGCCTGATTGTAATTTTGCTCTCTCTGCTGATATTGATTGTAGCCTCCCTGTTGTTGACGATACGACGGACGGTAGTACTGTTGCTGAGGTTGCTGGGGTGCATGGTTGTTGTAGTTTTGAAATTCACCCACTGCATTGACATTCGCCTCTATATCCTCCTGCAGAGTCGGGCAAGCGTCCGTCTTATTATTTGTTGCACCGCAGAACTCACAAGGCTTCACCTGTGCTACCTAGTTCATCACGAGCTGCTGCATCATCTCTCTCATTTGCTTCAGCTCCTCAGTCATCTGATTTGATGGGTCTCATCCTTTGCAACGTTTCTGGTTTTTCTGAATTCCTCTTGACGGTTGGCCTCCTCTCTGAACTTAGCATTCTCAGACACCTCAGTGATCAAATTTCGCACTCCAGCTGGGGACAGATTCATGATGGTACCTCCAGCTGAGGCGTCTAATAGCAACATATCGAGCGGCCTCAACCCATCTAGCAAGTATTCAATTATCAGCTTCTCTGGCGTTCCCAAATTGCAGCAGCTCTGTTCTAGGGCATTGAACTTCTCCAAATAGTCATACATAGACTCATTAGGCCCATGCCTCATTTCCTTTAGCTGTCTACGAACATGTCCGGCCCTAGCTGCTGGGGAGTACTTGTCGAGAAATTTCTTTTGCATCTGGTTCCATGTCCTGATACTACCTGAAGGAAGAGACAGAAACCAAGATCGAGCCATGTCAGTTAAAGAAAAATGAAAAGCCTTAAGTTTAAATTCTCCACTGTGGCTCCATAGGGTCGGAGAGTCTGGTAGATGCCGTGGAAATACTGTAGATGCCTGGTGGCTGATTCCCCTTGCCGATATAAAAACTTCGGTAGATAGTGCACTACCGCAGTCTTGATCTCGATTTCCTGCATGTATGGCCCCTCATTGATGCATCAAGGTATATTGTGAAAATTAGGGGCCGACAACTCCCTCATCATAGGCTGATACAACTCTATCTGCTCATCGTCACCTTCACCGATCTGGCTACCTGCACGAGACATTATGCAGCAAGTAGCGAAGCACAAAAACTAACTAAATAAAATAAAAAGACAGAAAATAAGAAAAAAGAAACAACTTCACCGAAGCGCAGCTCCCCGGCAACGACGCCAAACTTTGACGTGCGTCGTCTGACACGTCAAACTTAAATTTATAATCTCCTGCTAAAAGCTAGTGTAGCAGCAAGCAGGGTCGAACCCAATGGAGCCGGTGTTGTTAAAGCTGTTCCTGTATGCAATTAAGAAAGTGGGGGGGGGTTAGCAGTAAAGAGTGCAAAAGAGAAAAATAACAAAAGACTTCCGATCAGAGAGAGCATTCAGCTTAGGGTTTCTATTGTGACATGTTTATCATCGACTGCTAAATATATAATTTCTTGTTTCTAAGTGTGGTCATTCCGACAAAGGTAAAAACCCTAAGTATCCCGACAAAGGTGATACACCACAATCTAACCCGACAAAGGTGTTAGACTTCTAGTTCTTTCCTAGACTTAATAATCCGACAAAGGTATTATTTAGGCTAGGTGTTACAATTTACCTTTACGACAAAGTTTCCTGTAGATATTTACGGACACTGTTCATATAAGCATCCGCGGATACCGTTCATAAAATGAACAGTGTCCGCGGTCCTCTCGGAGTCTGTTCACACATTCTGCGCATCTGTTTTGACTTCAGCTCTCGATTAGACCCTCCAAATGACATCGGATACTCTTTGTGTGAACTAGAGAGTTGTAGGAAATTGAGTCAGCTATGCAACGGCATGTAGCTCGTATTTTTTTGATCAACGGTCAATTCCCAACACTCTGTCAAACGTCTAAATGTCTGATATGCCAATGTCATGTTTTTGGCATGAGATGCAAAACACCTAAGATGCAAAACCATACTAAAAAGTAATTGTTCGCATAATAAAGTCTCAAAATAGATGGGATTAATTGATTCGACGAGTCGTATAAATACGACTCATCATACATCTCTCTACTTCTGAAGCGATGGCAATGTTCGGCACTTTTACCATGGATCCGTACATCCATCCCATCGGTACATTCTTTGGCACTTGCAGCTATGGCCACCTTGGGCACCTTTACCGTTGCAAGACACCTCCACGAGGGAGGACGAGGAAGGCATCCACGAGGAATGTAGGAAGCATTCACACACGAGGTGGGTCGAGGAAGAGGGAAAAGAAGACGAAAAGGAAAAAATCTCACAAAACTGTGAGGAAATTGGTGACCCTAGGATTCGAACCTGGGGTGTAAGGATCCATGACGGACTCCTTAACCAACACGCCACCATCCCTGTTGGTACTAGGGGTGGGAAAAAATTGCTCCGAATTTAAAAACCGCCCGTACCGCAAATGTGTGTTTGGTTAACCGCACCGCTTTGCGCAAAAACCAATTAGTTAAAAACTGCAATGCAACCGAATATAGCAGTGCGTAAGCGGTTTCCTATCTCAAACCACTCGTTTTAAACCGCACCGCATATATAATTAAATAATTAGAAATTAAAAGTTATTTTAAAAAAACAAAAATAATATTTTAAGGCCCAAGCCCAATTTAAAATTAAGTCGGATTGATTTCTATTGTTGCTCGTTTGTAGTTCCGTCATTTTTCTCTCTTCCTAGTTCGTTCTTCGTCACAGCTGCACATCAAATCTTTGTTTTCCCCAAGCTGCCAAGCCACGAGAGTCTCTATCATTATCGTGTGGTCTTATCTTCGGTCTTGAATTATGAATCCGTAAGTTTTTTAGTTCAAAAATTTCTTGTTGATGGTTACTTAAGTTAGACCTTCGTCTCTTTGCTGAATTTTATCATTGTGTTGACTCCAAACTCTACTTTCAATCTCTTCAAATTTTGACTTCAATTTATCTTTATAAAAAAATGAAGTCTCTACTCTCTACTCTGCAACTTCAATTTTTTTGTCAACTTTGAAAATCGGTTTTCGAACCACATTGCACCACATAAAGTGGTGCACCACATATTTGGTTTTAATTTTTCAGGTGCGTTTTGCTGTTTGCAAAATTTACAAATCAGTTAATGTGGTGCGGTTGCGGATTTACTCTTAAATCGCACCGCGCCCCTAGTTGGCACGGACCTCATTTATTTATTATATAAACTACGAACCACTTAAATTTGAGGAAATTAATATAAAAACTATTTTAAGAGATAAACCGACCAGAACACTAAAAATCGTTACTTTTCGCCTCAGTTCATCGAAAAATAATTTTTTATTCCCTGAACATTTTGCCTTATCACTGAACATTTTAGTTAAAATCACTGAATATTCACAAAATACGCATACAATTCACTGGACATTAAGCGTTATCAATGAACATTTAGCTTTATTTATAAGAGGCCGGATCTGGTGCAAAGCCCAGATCTGGTGCAAAATAAAAAATCATCCGCACCATCCATTTACATAATCCTGTGGGTGTAAATTAATGAGAATAAAATAATTAATAAATAAATTTTGAGCGTGTATCACTCACTTAAAGGGCATAATTGACCACACAAAAAAATCAAAATCCAACTCTCTCTCTCTCTCCCCTCCAGATCTGAAACCCATTTGCATTTGCATGAACAAACCCAGATCTGAATCTCTATTGTCATTGCTCAAATCTCGGATTTCACCGACGACAACGCCGACGCTGTCATTAACTGATTCGAGCCGCTTCACTCCGGTGGCGCCGAACAGCGGATAATCTTTTACCGAAATCAAATGTGCCATCATACTCAGTAACATCCATCCGAGACATACCTTGTCGAACAAAATTATTCTGGACCAAGGGACTGTGATTGAAACTCACGTCTGCAGATGAACCAGGCAACATATATTGTTGGTTAGGAGCAAGTTGCAAAAGTGCAGTTGTTAACCATATTAGTTTGTCATTTGATGTTCGTAGCTGCTTCTCGGCCTCAGACAGAGTTTTAAGAGCTTGACGAAGTTTCTCAGTGTCTTCTTTAGATACTGAAAGGCACAAAGAGGGGTAAATGACATGTAGTAGTTATGAACTACATTAAATCATGGATGAATTCTTAACGAATTGTAGTCCAATTGTGACGAATTATGTCATAGTTCGTCAAAAGTGGACTATAATTCGTCAAGAATTATGACGTATTATCAAAAAATAAAAGTTTGAACGTGTATAGTCATGACGAACTATAAATTGGCATGACGAATTATAAGAAATCGGACTTAATTCAATCAAATTCAAGGAGTAAAACTTTGTCGAACTCAATTTTTCACACTCTGGATCATCTTCGACATCGATGGAACTCAACCCAAAATGCAATCTACAGTTTTCGAACAAAATAAATTGAAAATGGTCATGACGAACTATATAATGGTTATGACGAACTATAAAATGTCATGACTAATTATACAATGATAGTGCCGAATTCTTGACGAATTGTAATTTACATTTGACGAATTATGCGAAGTGTACTACAATTCCTCAGAATTCTTAACGAATTATAGTCCAATTTGGACGAACTATGACATAATTCGTCATCTCCTACCCTTCATCACATGCATCGCTCACACACCAACCTCTCCTCCATCCACCCTTTTTGGTGTGTTGGCTCAGCCTCGCGCCACGTGGTGGAAGAGCCGTAGCACACTGTATGACGATCGATCACTGACGTCTTGATCCACTTACTCTTAAAATGGGGGTTTGAAGGATTCAAAATCGGGGCCACTGAACTCTCAATCGCTCCTTCACACTCCACGCATTGCTCATTCCTGAATCTGAACCTTACCGCAGATTAGAAAATCGATGACTGATTTGGCCGGAAATTGTTGATTGATTGGTAATGGCGCCGCGTGGTTCGGGCGAGGGGGAGAGAGAGAGAGAAACTGAGACTGGGTTTTGAGCAGGCGTGAAAGGAAAGAGAAGGACAGGTGTCGGGGTTTGATTTGGTCAATTAAACAATAATATGTTAATGATATACCATATTTGCCCATGTTCATATTAAAATTTCAATTTAAACAAATTTATACTCAATTAATCCTGGTCATTCAAATAATAAAATGAAAGGTGATGATTAGTTTGCATTTTTTACAATAATTATGACTTTGCATCTGATCTCTATTCTTATTTATAAACATTTAGTCTTATAACTGAACATTTAGTTAAAATCAATGAAAATTTGCAAAATACGTGGACAATTTGAAAATTTTTACTGGACAATATCTAGTAACATGGAACATTTAGCGAAAATATGTAGAAACCTTGAAAAAGTAAAATGTTCAGTGATAAGGCAAAAATGTTTAGTGAATAATTTTTTTTATGAATTGAAGCGAAACGCAGTGTTCAAGAAAACGGCCGCCTAGCTAGTCTGCCTAGGCGACCTTTTTTAACTACTCATTCCGATTAATCAATTAAACGGTCATTAGGCATATTTATGTGCGTTTGGGCTGGTTTCAGTGTGTTTAGGCAAATTTTTTGCTTGTATTGAATCAATTTAAGGTATTAAAAGTTATGTTGGTCTTAAAATTGTCGACCATGGGTGTCGAGGTTGTGTTACGATGTTAGGGTTTAATGGGGAAGATGGTGAACAGTAAAATTGAAAATTTTACTTATTACAATTAAATCCTTAAAGTTCACAACATTACAATAAGACCCCATCTTTCAAAATAAAATTTTAAATTAATAGTATAATGTATTATGTTAAATTAAAAATCAGATTGTTATATTATAAAATGACTTATTTATACATATATATTAAAAATACATAAAAATTCGAAACTGATTAATCCCCGCCTAGGCCCCGCTTAATCTTTAAGGATCCTTTCCGTCCGACTAGCGCCTAGCGTTTTTACAACCTTGGCGAAAAGTAACGATTAAGCCATATCACTGAAAAATAAACCTGGAAATTGGAAAATACCATATTACCTTGAGATCCTAAATGAGAACTCATCTTAGTTTCGAGAACTTGAGACCTCAATTTTTACCTTCCAAAATGCATTATAAAGTCATTGTGGTGGTGACACGTGTCTTATATGCATTTTCCAAGATGCATCTAATGCAAAGTCAAAGCCACCAACTTTGACTTTACTTTTTAAACGTGTGTCACATGCAAATTTAAAGATGCATCATGATCTAATGGTAAGATTTGGGGTCTCAAGTTCTCGAATTTTTAAAGAATCTCAACCAAGCTCCCTAACCCGTAATTTATACTAATTTATATAAAAAGATACGTTAGTATTTGATCTATTCTCATATTATAATAGCACATAATAATTTTATTTACGAAATACATATCATATATACCAGTGTTATTAAAATCGGACCGGACCGGTCGGTTCGATCGGGGAACTGGTCACCGGACCGGTTCGGTTCTGTAATCAGACCGTTCTGCAATCGAACCGGTCAAAACTCGGTCAAGACCTGGTTGAACCGGTGGTTGAACCGGTTGACCCGCTGATCAGTGGCGGATCCAGCCTAATATTTGAGTGGGGGCATAATACATTTTTCAAAAATTTAGTGGGGGCAATATAGATCTTTGGTAAAAATATTAGTGAATTTTAGTGTAATTTTACTCAAAAGGGAGGAGGAAGTTAAAAATGAGTGGGGGCAATTGACCCCATTGTTGTTAATGTAGATCCGCCCCTGCCGCTGATTGACTCAATTTTGCATTAAAATGGTGATTTGATCGGTTCAATCGGTTCGATTTGGTCTGAAAAAATATTTATTTATTTTGACTTGAACAAGACTCGAACCTAGTCTTCCTCTATAATTATCCCCTCTCATTCCACCAAGCTAAACATGATTCTTGTTTTATTATTTGTTTCATTAATGTATATTCATTTATCAAATTTATAAATATTTTTACTTATTATCAATTTAATTAGAAATTCAATTAGTCTTAGAAATCTCTTATTGTTGTGACTTGCAAATTAAGACTAAAATTGTTATTGTTGTATTATTGATTTGTACTTTATCAAATTCTAAATTTGACAATTTGTTATGGTATGTTATTGTAATCCGATAATAAACATGTAATATTTATTCAAGTGATAAATATGTTAAATTATAATATCATATATAAATATTTTATTTTTATTATTTAATTTGTGCGGATCAAACCGATTCGACCCGATTGAACCACTAACACATTTACTCAATGACTTGACCGGTTCGATCACCGATCCGGTTTTAATAACACTAATATATACTGAACAACAAATTACATTAGAATTCCAACCTTTGGAAATGGGGGATAAAAACGAAGTGATAAAAATAAATGAAAAATAAATTGAAATTCCCAATAATACAGAATCCACTCATAACTAGAGAAACAGATGAGAGAGAGAAGAAGCGAGAAGACGAAGCTAAGCGGAAAGAGAGAGAGAGATGACGACGACGACGACTGAGATTGCTCCTCCTTACGTGGCATTTCTCCCAAAAACCTAAACCCATCGAATCCGACCACCACCTTTCAATCCGCCATTTTCACTTTCCTCGATCCCATCCCACAATTTTACAAACTCACACTTCCTGCGCTCCGCTCTTTGCCTGATTCCGATTTGGCTATGGCCACATCCTCGACTGTAACGTCACCTTTCTGCACATGGCTGGTCGCTGCTTGCATGTCGTCATCTGACTCATCCGACCACGACCTCCCGGCGACCAACTCGATGCTCAACAAATCCGCTAGGTCCTCCACTCGCAACCGGAGGCTTCTGGCCAATTGCGCTGTCGGAGACTATCACTCCCGCACCTCGGCTCTCTGTGGATCTGGTTTTCAGGGACTTATGAGCTCGTTTCAGCCCTGCCGTGAGTTTTCTGGAATTGGGATTGGGTCGCTTTTTGGAGTGACTTCTGTGAAGTTGAATCGGCGGCAGCGCCGTGCTGCGAATAGTGTCGTCCATTCCGGTAACCAACTTGGAGTGTTGTGTTGATATTGATTTCTGTTTTGGTAGTACGATTGGACTGATTGGTATCCTCTGCATTGGCATATTCGTAGGTTTAAATGGATTTTGTATGTTCTTTGATTGAGTAGTTTTTTTTTTTTTGAATTTTCTCTTTTGTCTTTCTTGAGTGCTAATTTGTTTCATTGATGGAATTGGGGAGGGGTCAATTTGTTCCAGCAGTTTTACGCCTATTAGTTGCTCTTGGGATTAAATGCTACAACATACGCACTTGACCTTTTGTTGGATCCGAATTCAGCAATAATTCATGTGCCAATGATGATGCTTGTTCAATATACGAAATGTTGATTGTGTGAAATTATTTGGTTAAGCTTGTGTATGATCCTACTAAGATTTGCATGTGTATTCTTGTTCTGTATTGGCTTTGATATTTCTATCAACTAATTTATGTTAGTTTAAGACTCCATGCATTGACCTGTTAGCTTGCACATTGTTTAGGGGAGACCATGGCTGTAGCCGTGCAAGCTGCTGAAGAAGTAACAAGCAAGAAGAAGCCGTCTATGAAGCAACGACGAGTTGTTGTTACTGGGCTGGGTGTGGTGAGCCCAGTTGGTCATGAACCAGATGTTTTCTACAATAATCTTCTCGACGGAGTTAGCGGCATAAGTGAGATTGAGACTTTTGACTGCGCCCAGTTCCCCACAGTAATTCTCGTACACAGTACATAATTTCATTGCCAATACTTTATAGAAAATTATGAATTTTACTTTATCATGTCTCAGAAAATTGCTGGAGAGATCAAGGAGTTCTCCACAGATGGCTGGGTAGCACCCAAATTTTCCAGGAGGATGGATAAATTTATGCTTTATATGATGACGGCTGGCAAGAAAGCCTTAGTAGATGGCAGCCTAACCGAAGATGAGATGGAAAAACTGGATAAAACACGGTGCGGAGTTCTGATTGGCTCCGCCATGGGTGGGATGAAGGTAAAACCTAAACATCTGCGGCGTTGACTGTTGAATGCCTGTATCTAATTGTATGCCGAGCTGACCTTTTGCATTTACATAAGAGGTTGAGATGTCATTGTAAGCCAACTGTATTGCTCTAATTCACTTGGCTTAATTATCATGAAAACCATAAGTTTGGATATCTTTTTGCCCAGCTCGAAGTAGGAAATAGGATCATGATGCATTCACCCTTTTATCCCATTTCTTTAGGCAACAGTTGTATCTGTTGTTGATTACTAATCCAGTGCCTTTATTTTTGAACAGGTCTTCTATGATGCCATAGAAGCTTTACGTGTGTCGTACAAAAAGATGAATCCCTTTTGCGTGCCATTTGCAACTACAAACATGGGTTCTGCCATGCTTGCTATGGATCTGGTCAGCATTGATTTATTATAATTGGAATATCTTCTGTTTGGAGAAAAGTAAACCTACCAACATTAAAAGCCTGATCTTATTATCCAATTTCAGGGATGGATGGGCCCCAACTATTCGATATCAACTGCTTGCGCTACCAGCAACTTTTGTATACTTAATGCTGCTAATCATATAATCAGAGGAGAAGCTGTATGTGATCTTCTTTAGTACCCGTCTATGTTGGAAATGGGATATGGTGTATATTTGCTGCCTAGGGATTCTTTGGTTAAGAGACTCTAAAAAGGCGACTCTTAAAATTTCAAAAATATCTTTCATTTGCAGGATATGATGCTCTCCGGTGGTTCGGATGCAGCTGTCATACCCATTGGTAAGTCATTAAGATTGGTTGATTCAAATCCGATTTTAATATACCATGATTTGATCTCTCTACCATTATTTTTCAATGCTGTTAGCTGTGTGTAGAGTGACATTGTTTTTTGTTCTTGTCCAGGCCTTGGCGGTTTCGTAGCGTGTAGGGCTCTTTCTCAAAGGAATGCTGATCCCACCAAAGCTTCACGTCCTTGGGACTCGGTACCTTTTCCATGTTTAACTGTTCAAACGAAATGAATGGAACCTCTAAGCATCCACTTTTAACCAACGCAACCTCGTCATGATTTATTGTTTCAAGAGGGATGAATGTAGTGCAATCTTTTTATTATAATTTCTAATCAACTAAAAGCGTTGCTCTTATTTTTACAATGTGATCATACTTTGTTCTAATAATTGGTAGATACTTTATGTTTCTTTGATCTTTAATAGTGTTTATCTGAAACAGAATCGTGATGGGTTTGTCATGGGTGAAGGAGCTGGAGTCCTTCTATTGGAGGAATTGGAGCACGCTAAGGTGTGGCAAATGCAACATATTCACCTTTCTCATCTGTTCTCTGACGTGAAATCTTTCTCCAGTACTCTTCTAATAAGTATAATGTGTGACTCTTGGTTTTGCAGAGTAGAGGTGCAACAATCTATGCAGAATTTTTGGGTGGAAGCTTCACATCTGATGCTTATCACATGACTGAACCACACCCTGAAGGTAATTTTCTGAACCCTTTGTATCAATGTCTACGATTATGGTCTGGTATGCAAAAAACTGCCTGCTATTATATCTGTGGAATGAAATATGTTTTTGAAATAAAATTCGACAAATTGCAACCCTCTCTTCTCTGGCAGGTTTGTTTCACTATTCACTTATGGCCTTCTATTAGTTTGTCTTACAATGAATGTTGATGCACATTTCATAAGTTGTGATGCACTTTTGCCTCGTAAACCCCAAGAACCATCATTGGGTATTTTAACTTTACCGATATCTTATATAAATTCAGGAGGGCAAAAACTTGTCTTTGCATGTTTAAAACATTGCACTTACCACGTGTTATTATTTCAAGTTATCTAGTCACATTTCAAGTGCAGTATGGTAGATTATATAACATATAAGTTCTAAACTAGTATCACTGAGATGCGTATCTAACGCTCTTACCTAAATGTCTTCCAAGTTTAACGTGAATTTCTCTGTAATTACTATTTGGATGGCTTTATTTACTTGTTTATCCAACGTTAATCAGGAGCCGGTGTTAGTCTCTGCATTGAGAAGGCACTGGAAGCTTCTGGAGTACCTAGAGAAGATGTGAACTACATAAATGCACATGCTACGTCAACACCAGCTGGAGACATAAAAGAATATCAAGCTTTGATGCGTTGCTTTGGACGGAATCCAGATGTACTTTGCATACACTTTTTTCCACTTTTATGTCATTAATTTGGACATACTCCATACTAATATTTTCTCAAATATTAATAGTTGAGAGTTAACTCCACAAAATCTATGATTGGACACTTGCTTGGAGCTGCTGGAGCAGTGGAAGCCGTTGCTACAGTACAGGTGAACCTAATTCTTTATCCGTGTTGTCAGTTCTTTTTCTTCGTCCGACTCTCGCTAACTCTTTAAAATTGCGAGGTAATTTATCTGTATTACATCCAAGTTCACCTAATGAAGTAGGGTTGATCATGTTCTCTTGATTTAATTGCAATCCAAGTTGGCTCATTGTATTCTGAGATTGCGTAGATCTACATGTGCATTTTATATTTGAACAAAAGTACAAAATTGAATGTGAATATTATCATCGTCTTTGCAATCCAAGTTGGCTCATTGTATCCTGAGGTTGCGTAGATCTACATGTGCATTTTATATTTGAGCGAAACTGAATGTGAATGGTATCAGTGTCAATGCTTTCGTATTTATAAAGGTTGCTAGGAAAAATGACTTGGTGGTATTGTGGTTGTTGTAAGTATCAGTTATAGGTTCAGTCATTCTACTAGATAGCTGTCCAAGAAAGAGCTTTACTAAAACTCAGCCATTGGATTAGTATTATCACTCCAAAAAGATTGTTAACAAGAAATGGTGTCACACAGGCAATACGGACAGGATGGGTTCATCCAAATATTAATCTAGAGGACCCTGATGAAGGCGTGGTATGATATTGTCTCTGTAACTTCTCTTATTTCCAAATTGTTATAAACGAGCAATCAGTATCATCCATAGCTCATAATAATGGATCTACGCCGAAAATGTGACAGGATACTAAAGTTCTGGTAGGACCAGTAAAGGAAAGACTTGAAATAAAGGCAGCTTTATCAAACTCATTTGGATTTGGCGGCCACAACTCTTCTATAATATTCGTCCCTTACAAATAGAAGCCATGGACAGTGTCAGTGAGCCTCCTTAGAGCAGGTGATGTCGCAGCCTCCAGTAGGTATCTCAATTCTTGTTTGTTTTGACACTGTAAATCACACTCACAACCCTCTGATTCTGATTCAAGTTTGATCCGCAGTTTCTAGTCACCCTATAAGTCATGTGTAATCAAGAGGTAGTAAGCAGACCGACCGACCGGATCCAAATTATATAAGGATGGTACAGAATAAGTTTAAACTTCTCCATATCTATTGTTCCAGAGCTGTCTACATATGTATTCAGTCAAGTCAGCACAAGGCTTTTTTTGGGTGGCTAAATTAGCTTGTGCTATATCAACATCCTCTGCCCTCCAATTCTTATCTTCTCTTCTCTCTATGTATAAACCTAATTAGATGTCTTCTGAACCAAGATTGTCAGAATCAAGTTTTTATCTTGATTCGTTTTGCCGAGGTAGAATCGGAACGTAAAATCGAATCGTAAAATTGCCGAGTTTATTTTTTATTAAAATAATATTAAATGTATTTTTTAAACACTATAAAAATATAAATGAATTAAAATGACTTACAATTAATTATTATTTTTAAAATGACTTTTATATGATTTTATCAATTTTTTTATATTTTAACGATTTTATCCGATTTTACTCGATTTTACCTGATTTTACAACAGTAAAATCGTGCTACAGTACGATTTTACATGCGATTTGATTCGAAATGTACTTCTAGAAACGTAAAATCGGACGATTTCATGATTTAAATCACGATTTTGAAACCTTTCTCCAACGTACAATATTCTTTTAACTAGTCACACAGATCTCCAAATCTATCTCTATCTATATCTCCCAAAAGATCCAGAAACACTTGATGATCAGGACAGCCATGTTACTTCATCCAAAGTCCCAGTTAATGCAGAACAACAACTACATCTCTTATTTACTACCTTTATCAAATCAAAGTCAGATATCACATGCCTCCATCACAGAATACACATGCTAACATACAGCTTTAACCCAACCGACAGTCCCCACATGGCCTTATGCATACAGCGCCGGATTCTAAGTCATTACACCTCTAATTGACCCACATATATCTTCTTCTTTTTATCAGGTCATTTGTAATTTGGAGCTTGATATAAGAGCATATGTACCCTTGTAAACAATTCAACAGGCGTTGGATGAGAAATTGCCAGTGTTTTAAAAACCTTCGACTAGAAGGTGAAATTTACGAATCCGCCCGATTAATCGATCATTAGAAGGTTTGGACGGTCACGCGATTTATAGGCGTTGCAACACCGTCTAGATCCTCCTAGTCGCCGCCTAGACCCGCCTAGTCACTCTCTAAATCCGCCTAAGCGTTAACCAGATGACAAACTTCTTGATCAAAATGAAAAAATTCCTTTATTTTTACATAGTTTACATATGTCTGTATATAAATTTAATATTTGATAAACTATTAAAATATCTTTATTATCAGATTACTTTATATATATATATATAGAGGAGCGTTCAAATGAGGCAAGCCTCCCAAATGTGAGGCAGTGTGAGGCACGATCTCAGCCATCCATCAACCTCCCGTGCATTTTGGGCACGCCACGTGGTAATGAATAGTAAAACACTATGCAAATAGTAAAAGTAGTGTGAACGCGTTTGGCGGCTCGTGCCACGTATATATATAGAGGAGCGTTCAAATGAGGCAAGCCTCCCAAACATGAGGCACAATCTCAACCATCCATCAACCCCCCGCCCCCTGTGCATTGTGGGCGCGCCACGTATCCAAATAGTAAAACCCACTACCAACAGTAAAAAGCAAAAAGCAAAAAGCAAAATACTATTCCGGTACTACTCCCTGCCACATATACAAAATGAGTGGCTCACAATGTGCCTCACTTGCCTCATTCTTATAACCCTGCCTCAACCGAGTGCTCCCCTATATATATATATATATATATAGGGGAGCACTCGGTTGAGGCAGGGTTGGTAGAATGAGGCACGTGAGGTATGATTTGGGCCACTCATTGTGATACGTGGCGAAGCCACGTTCACAGCCGCCATTTTTGCGTTCACACTACTATTGGTAGTGGGTTTACTATTTGCCACGTGGCGCGACACAAATGCACGGGGGGGGGGGGGGTTAGATGTGTGGTTGAGATCGTGCCTCACTTGCCTCATTCTAATTTGCTTGCCTCATTTGATCGCTTCCCTCTATATATATACGGGCGTTCAAATGTTACACCCTCTTATAGTGTTAATGTGTTACACGATTCTGATTGGTTGTTGAAATTCAAGGAACCAATCAGAAGCGAGGAACACGGGCACTACAGTGCATCCTCACACACCCAACCCCCATGCTTTGAGGGTGCACCGTAGTGCCCGTGTTCCTCGATTCTGATTGCTTTTTGCTTTTTACCGTTGGTAGTGAGTTTTACTATTTGGACACGTGGCGCGCCCACAATGCATGGGGGGTTGGTGGATGGTTGAGATCGTGCCTCATGTTGCCTCACGTTTGGGAGGCTTGCCTCATTTGAACGCTCCTATATATATAGAGGAGTGTTCAATTGAGGACATGTGTTTTTTGTGAGGACGTAAGGATAAATTTGGACCATTTGATCAAATGATCCAAAGGTACAAAACAAATCCAAAAAGTTAAAATTGTTTGTCATTATGCACTTTTGTCTTTTACCTAAAAGACAAAAGTGCATAACTCTAAAAAAGCACTTTTTGACTCATTATGCACCTTTGGATCATTTGATCTAATGATTTTAGATTTGTCCCCACGACCTCATTTCTGGAGGTGTCCTCAATTAAATGCCCCTATATATATAGGGAAGCACTCAGTTGAGGCAGGGTTGGTAGAATGAGGCACGTGAGGTACGATCTGGGCCACTCATTGTGACACGTGGCGAAGCCACGTGAGTTGAGCCGCCATTTGCGTTCACACTACTGTTGGTAGTGGGTTTACTATTTGGACACGTGGCACGCCACAAATGCACGGGGGGTTAGATGTGTGGTTGAGATCGTGTCTCACTTGCCTCATTCTAATTTTGGTGCCTCATTTAATCGCTCCTCTATAGACATATATATATATATAGAGGAGCGCTCAAATGTTATGGCCAAATTAATGTGTTATGTGTTACGGAGATTCTGATTGGTTATTGAAAATCAAGGAACCAACCAGAAGCGAGGAACACCGTAACTACGGTGCACCCTCACCCACACAACCCACCCATGCTTTGGAGGTGCACCATAAGCCCCGTGTTCCTCGCTTCTGATTGGTTCTTTCTTTTCATCAACCAATCAGAACTTCATAACACATAACACATTAGCAACCCATAACATTTGAGCGCGCCCCTATATATATATATTGGGCGTTCTTTTGAGGACACCTCCAGAAATGAGGTCGTGGGGACAAATCTAAAACCATTAGATCAAATGATCCAAAGGTGCATAATGAGTCAAAAAGTACTTTTTTGGAGTTGTGCACTTTTGTTTTTTAGGTAAAAGACAAAAGTGCAAAATGACAAACAACTTTAACTTTTTGGATTTCTTTTGCACCTTTGGATCATTTAATCAAATGGTCCAAAATTATCCATACACCCTCACCAAAAACACATGTCCTCAAAAGAACACTACTGTTAGTAGTGGGTTTACTATTTGGACACGTGGCGCGCCACAAATGCACGAGGGGTTAGATGTGTGGTTGAGATCGTGCCTCACTTGCCTCATTCTAATTTGCTTGCCTCATTTGATCGCTTCTATATATATATATTAAGAGTTTGGATCAAATACAAACCACTATTATAAATAACAACTACAAATCCATTAAAAAATTGACATGTTAAAATCGACCAATCATAATTCATCCCGTTCGAGGTTCTTTTTGTAAATAAAAAAATACACGCCGACTTATTTAAAATACATAAAAGATAGGAGGGGTATAATCGTCCTAAAATTTGCTACAGTAAAATTTGATGATGATCAGACTAAAAATAAATGATTATCAGACTTAAAATAGATGATTATCAGACTTAAAAAAATAAATAATCAGACTTAAAATAGATGATTATCAGACTTAAAAAAATAAATAATCAGACTTAAAATAGATGATGATCAGACTTAAAGTAGATGATGATCAGACTTAAAATAGATGATGATCAGACTTAAAAAAATAAATAATCAGACTTAAAATAGATGATGATCAGACCTAAAATAGATGATGATCAAACTTAAAATAGATGATGATCAGACTTAAAAAGACAATGATCAGACTTAAAATTGATAATGATCAGACTTAAAGATGGTAATGATCAGACTTACATGCAGAAATTGGAACATCCGAAGAATTTTACGCAAAATGTGATGTTTATGCGCATGTGTCAGAATTTGATGAAAACCTAGTGTTTTTTTTTTGAGTGGAAACGACATTCTGAACAAAACTCACTGCTTTGCTGTGAGCTCGACGTTTTAAGGCGAATTCCTTCATCTAGAGGGTCAAATTCGTGTTTTATTCTTCTTTAGTTTTAAGTCTGATCATTGCTTTATAAGTCTGATCGTTGTTTGTTTTAAGTATGATCATTGTTGTTTTTAAGTCTGATCATTGCTGTTTTAAGTCTGATCATTCTCAATTTGTAGTCTTTTATTTACCAATGTTAAGTGTGATCAGTTTCTCTATAAGTCTGATCATTATCGATTTGTAGTCTTTTAGTTACCAATTTTAAGTCTGATCATTCTCTCTTTAAGTCTGATCATTCTCAATTTGTAGCCTTTTAGTTAACAATTTTAAGTTTGATCATTCTCTTTTTAAGTCTGATCATTCTCAATTTGTAGTCTTTTAGTTACCAATATTAAGTCTGATCATTCTCTCTTTAAGTCTGATCATTCTCAATTTGTAGTCTTTTAGTTACCAATATTAAGTTTGATCATTCTCTCTTTAAGTCTGATCAGTCTCAATTTGTAGTCTTTTAGTTACCAATATTAAGTCTGATCATTCTCTCTTTAAGTCTGATCATTCTCTTTTTAAGTCTGATCATTCTCAATTTTTAAGTCTGATCATTCTCTCTTTAAGTCTGATCATTCTCGATTTGTAGTCTTTTAGTTACCAGTTTTAAGTCTGATCATCTCAATTTTAAGTCTGATTATTACCAATTTTTAAGTCTGATCATTCTCTCTTTAAGTCTGATCATTCTCAGTTTTTAAGTCTGATCATTCTTAATTTTTAGTCTGATTATTACCAATTTTTAAGTCTGATCATTCTCTCTTTAAGTCTGATCATTCTCAATTTTATGTCTGATTATTATTAATTTTTAAGTCTAATTATTCTCTCTTTAAGTTTGATCATTCTCAATTTTTGAGCCTGATCATTTCCAAGTTTAAGTCTGATCATTAACAACTCTTGGACTAAATTGAAAATAACATTATTAGGTTTAAACCCCTCCGTGTGGAATGACTATAATACACCTCCGTGTATTTGTTCGGGATTTCGATTAAATGGGACACGTGTCAGCTTAAAAATCGATTTATAATTTTATATATAAATCGATTTGTACCTGAACCGCACTCATATATTAAAATACAATAAAATATATATCATAATAATATTTATATGATTATTAATTATTAATCTTAAAGGACCCTTTCCGCCCGACTAGCGCCTTGCATTTTTTTAATTGCTGCTCGGCTGCTATTATTTGTGCCTCATTTGAGCAGCACAAATAACAACTGCGGCTTCTCTTCTCTTGCACCTGTTGAAGTTTTACATGAGTACATATGCTCTAACACACCGAAAATAATAATAACAAATAGGCTTACTTATTAAACTTTAACCGTCAACAAAACAAGCTTAATTCAAGATGTTACACAAAGATTCAAACTCAGGTAAGTAAAGTAGCTACACTACACAAATATATTTTCACATAATAAATACTGCATCAAACTTGTATTATAACATATTTATGAACAATTTAATTTATAAAGTACATCTCATCTCAAGATCTGATGTGGCAGTTTTGCAGCAGCAGCAACTTGTTAACTTAATCATCATCAGCCTCCTTTCTTGGCATCAAGCTGATTGATCAAGTAAAGAGCATTGCTAGTGACTTTCGCCACCCCAACAATCCTCTTCCTCACTTCCTCCTTCACCTTCCCAGCCTCTCCCAACCCATCCAAACACGTCTCATCATCCGACAGCGCCGCGCTCACCCACGTCTCCGCATTGCTCATCCTCAACTTAAAACTCCCTCCTGCAGCTGCTTCCCTCAACCTTCCCAGCTCCGACAGCGTTTTCTGCAGCTCATCAACCGAGTCACTCATCTGCTCCAAACAGTCGTTCAGCGCTGCTTTCTCTCTCTTCCTGCTCGCTGCTTCCTGATCTGCTGCTAGAAACGTGGAGAGCTTCCTCGCGTGGGCTATGCTCACTTTGACAGCCGCTTGGGCCAACTCGCGCGGTGTGGTTGGTGGATCTGGGAAGGTGGAGAGAGTTCGGACGCATATGTCTGGGTAGCTGGCGTGGATGCAGGAGGTGCGGACTAGGTTGTCCGAGGAAGAAGAAGAAGCTGGAGGAGCATTATCATGATCTCTACTACTGCCTGAAGTCGAAACATGCAGCTGAAGAAGAATAAAAACTGAGAGTCTGAGTTTGAGTGTGAGTGAGTGAGCCATTATGAGAGAGTTTAGAAAAAGAGAGAGAGAGATGTCAGTAGGCTGTAGGTATGAATATGTGTGTGAGAGGCTGGTTGGGGTTGGAGATGAGTGTATTTGTATGGAATTATAAATGATATGATGATAATATATGTGACACATATTTAAAAAGTAAATAAAAAAATATGATTTTAAATTTGCATTAAATGAATCTTGGAAAATGTACATGAGACACGTGTCACCATCAAAATGCATCTTAAAAAATGTATTTTGCATTTTGAAAGGTGAAGATTGGGATCTCAAGTTCTCGAAAGTTAAAGAAGTTCACATTTGAGCTAGCGCTCCTCTATATGTGACACCGCCTTATAATTTATTTATCAATTTTTGCTTTTTCAATATATTTGATGCGTAAAGTCTCTTCCTAACAACGATCACACTGTAGTCCTTAAAATGGCTAATTTGGAGAAAAATGATCACTTTAGCAACTGATTTTATCAGTGTCCTGTTAATTTGAACTTCATTAAGTAAAATGTCTTATACCACTTGATTAATGAAGACGTACATTGCCTTCTGATTTTAGAGGGTGTATGGTCATTAAATGGCTTTATGGACTTATAAATTTAAATTTCTATAAATCAATTTAAAAATTTTAAATTAATTTATTAATTAATAGAGTTAACGCCGTCCAACGGTGTTAGTGAAATTCCTAACGGCGTTGAACCGTGACCCTCGTTTGGAATATTGTTTGGTAGTTCGCACCATGTTTGAAAGTTTATGTAGTTCAACTTACAAGTTGAAAAATGGTGATAGTTCAAGTCCTCAAACTGTACTTTTCTCAATCCAAAAAATTGGTTTTATGGACTTAAAAGCCCCAGGTCAGATCGGTGGCTCATAGACTTGAAGCCTAGCTCGAACGTGAGTCTGATCTTATAAAGCTTGATTGCTACAACAAAAATTTATTACAAGAGGAGTTACTACCGTTACTTTCAATTTTTTTAATGGGATGTTTACAAGTATTGTACAAGACTACTGAAATTCTCAAGCTAATCTAGTACATTTAAATCCATTGAAGCACAAGCCTTGCGGCGTCTTTGACTCATCCACTTTCGGAAGCAAATCTTCGAGCAGTTGCCTTGCTCACGTCGAAGCCTTCTCAAGTACCGTGGCGAAGGCAAAGCCATCTTGGGCACCTCCTGCGAATGGAGGGAAACACCTCCTGCGAGAGGAGGAAAGCACCTCCGGTGACCAATTGGTTACAAAGCCAATGGTTGAACCAATTCAACTACAACCCCACATGCTATACTTTAATTTTAAGCTTACTTTTGATTAACATCTCATTTCTCACATGTTGCTTGCCTTATAATCTTTAGGTCAAGCTAAGGCTTTGTAGTCGACTCCCAACTCGGTCCATGGGTCGGTCCGAAGTGAGGCTCTACCAAAAACTCGAGGGCCAGTCGTAGTTCGGTCCACTTTAACCCGACAAAGTCCTAGTATATATTTGCATTTTACAATCGAAACAAGATTTTACTTTTTATATTTACAAATGATATATATTTATTAGTGTAAATTATTAGAATTAACGTAGCATTTCCTTCCATCTTCTCATTTTTTGTTACGTCCATTATTCTGAAGACATAAAATTGGTTTCAACCGATTCTCAGATACATTGTGAGTCGTGTTGGTTCCGGATTTTCTAAACTACTTTGGTTTAGTGTATTCAATAAAAAAAATTATATTTGTTTATATTTTTTTTGTATCCCACGAATACAAACTTTAAATATAAAATGAACACTTCGTCGCAGCGTTATTAAACTCTGACCGATCCGACCGGTTCGGTTCTGTTATCCAAGTGATCCGGTCAAAACCCAGTTGATCCGGTCGGTTGAACCGGTTGACCTGGTGGGTTGACTCAGTTGACCCAATTTTTCATTAGAACGTGATTTGATCGGTTCAATCGGTTCGATTTGGTATGAAAAAATATTTATTTATTTTGACTTGGACAAGACTCGAACCTAGTCTTCCTCTATAGACTATAATTATCCCCTCTCCTTCCACTAAGCTAAACATGATTCTTGTTTTAGTATTTGTTTCAATAATGTATATTCATTTATCAAATCTATAAAATTTATTACTTATTATCAATTTAGTTAGAAATTAAATTAGTCTTAGAAATCCCTTATTGTTATGACTTGCAAATTAAGACTAAAATTGTTATTGTTGTTATATTATTTTTGTATTATTGATTTGTACTTTATCAAATTCTAAATTTGTTATGATATGTTGTTATAATCAGATCATAATTATATAATATTTATTCAAGTCATAAATATGCTAAATCATAATATCATATATAAGTATTTTATTTTTATTTTTTAATATGTGCGGATTGAACCACTAATCCATTGACCCAGTGACTTGACCGATTCGATTTACGATTCGATTTTAATAACACTGCTTCGTCGCAAGGGTTTGGCTCGACCCAAACCCTCTAAAATATTAGACTTATATGACCGTAAACCGATCGTACTGACTCATACTAGCTAGTCCATTGATGAGTACCCCTATGGTGATGGTGGTTGTTGTGGTGGTGCTATTTAATACGTATTATTAGATTATAATTTTTTTTTGATAGCCGTATTAGATTATAAATTTGGATACGTAGGAGCTAAAGCTAGGGTTAGGGTTGAGAAAAAGATAAAGTGGAAAGGAAAGATGGTAGTTGGTAAACTCAGTTGATTAGGCTCTTATGCGTCATGATGTATTAAGCAAGGTTATAGAAATCGCTAATCGCTAATCGTTCAGACAAGGTCTTCGAGGATTAATTGAGATTAATCAGTTTTTTTATTTTTATCCTATTTTTATGTTTGTAATTGAAAAATAGTTATATAAATGCTTTCTACAAATGCATTTGTTGACCTGTAATCAAAATAAAACAGGGTACATGTCAAAACTAAACAATCCATACCACTTCTAAGTTCCAATACATAACATAACACAGGTCAAACACAAATCGAGTCACAGAAACTAAGTTAAAGTTAAAATACATAAACAAGTCAATAAATCAAGTCTACTCCTCAAATTCTTTAGTTTTAATTTTCAATTTCAATTTAAAAAAATCTTAATCATTACAATAAATTCCTCCAAGTTTATTCCTTAACACTTAGCTGCCTAGACCGATTAATCCCCGATTCAACCGATTAATCGCCGATTCAGCCGATTAATCACCGATTCGACCGATTAATCGCCGATTCAGCCGATTAATCGGACACATAATCGCTCCCCGATTTTTCATCCGATTTTACTCAAATCGGATCGGCTTCAAGAAATCAGCCGATTAATCGCCGATTAATCGGCCGATTCGGCCGATTTCTGGAACAGTGGTATTAAGTAGGACACATGCATGTTGGGGCGTAACAGTGAAGTTAGAGATGGAAATGCAAAATAATTATAAATTGACGGTTAATTACTACTATAATATGGTATAAAGGGTCAAGATCAGGTACAAGAAAAAAGATTCGGTGCAAAGTTAATTTTTTGGTACAAAATACAAATTAATCATAGTCCTTGATCTTGTGATTTGAATGGATGAGATTAAACCTTGATTTTTGGTGTTTTTTGGTGACGAATTATAAAATGAAACTGACGAACTATGTTGTCTTTTCATTTTTCGGCTCGTCCTTTTCATTTTTTGGCTCGAAAAGTGACGAACTATAAAATAATTTTGACGAACTATAAAATAAACTGACGAATTATAAAATAATTTTGACGAATTTTGCATTTTATACCAAAATTTGACTTTGTACCTGATCTTGACCTTAGGGTACAAAGTTAAATTTTGGTACAAAATATAAAATTTGTCAAAATCATTTTATAATTCGTCAGTTTATTTTATAGTTCGTCACTTTGCAAGCCGAAGAATGAAAAAGACGAGCCGAAAAATGAAAAGACGACATAATTCGTCACCAATAAAAATACCAAAAAATCAAGATTTAATCTCATCCATTCAAATCACAAGATCAAAGGCTACGATTTGTTTGTATTTTGTACCAAAAAATTAACTTTGCACCAAATCCTTTTCCATGATATAAAAACAACTAATTAAAATGAAAATTAAATTCTATAATTATGTAGATACTTAATACTATACAGAAATGATTTAAATATATTCAAAATATTCACGACTAACTATCAATTTGTCGTTCTGGCAATAGTCTAGCGTCGAGAGTCGCCACGCGGCCGTGACAATCTTGTTGTGCAAACACCGATTTTCACCAAAATAACTACTCATTACAAAATAAGTCTTTTTGGGTCAAACACTTTGCCTTTTGATTGAAATTAGAGATAAAGTGGTGACAACTCTGATCTGGTTTAAAAAAAAATTACAAATACCACTTTTGACAGTATCGAATGAATGTTTTTTTTCCCATCAAAAAAAAAAGAATGAATGTTTTTTTAAAATTAGAATTCAAAATGTTGTAGAATAGAGAAACTAAATTGGAAACTTAAAAAGAAAAAGAAAAAAAAATCTCTCTTTTTTTGGGTTCAAACACCTCCATAAACAGTAACGATTCTCAATCTTGTCTCATGGTTCAGATTCGACGAAAAAAAGGAAAATTTTCCAAATTACACTTAAATTGAGATTCAATTCCCATTGTACACACTTTTTAGATTGATTTTTCAATTTACACTAGTTTTGTAAGCCGCCGTTGCTCACAGCGTCTTAACATTAAGACGCTCTTGTTGATTGCGCCAAAATAAACAGTCATGTGACATAATATTGCCAAACAAGCCTAAAACACTGTCTCCAATAGCGTCTTAACTTAAAACGCTGTTGGTAACAGCGCCTTAACTTAAAACGAATAATTCTCTCACAGTGCTCTACTCCACCACCTTCATTTCATTTTCATTTTTCATGCTCTGCTCCACCACCTTAACTTATAATATATGCTCTGCTCGACCACCTTCATTTCTCTGATATCCTCCATTTTATATGAACAGCGTCCACTATGTCCTGTGTTATGCCAGCTGGTCCAAATGATATCCTCTCCAACATTCTCAAAGACATTCCTCAACCTCTTTAACTCATGATCAGGAATTAATTTCTCAGCCAACATAGTGTTGCTTTTCACCCGTTTCTCCTTCTCCATTCCCTCCCTATCCTGCTTGCTCAGCCAAGGTACGTCAACTGTGCTCCGAACACTAGTTAAAGTTGGGCCGATCGACGTTGTGTTCACAAGCCTCTACAATGGCCTCGGAAGTCCAGCGCTCTGGACCGATTGATGCTGCAAAAAATGTTTTGAAAAGCGTCGAGCCGGTTGCGGAGCATTACGCGGTGTCGGCTTGGCGGACGATGAACAAGCATCCTCTGTTTCCGCACGTGGCGCATGTCGTGATATCCACTGCGGGGTACTGGGATGAGAAGTATAACCAGGCGGTGGATGGCGCGACGGAGAGAGGGTATTCAATGGCGAGTGTTGTGCCATTGATTCCGATGGAGAGGATTCCGAAGGTGTTTGATGGTGGTGCTGTGTTGTGCCATTGATTCCGTTTCCGGAAGAGCAGGATGATGGATGAAGTGTTGTGGAGCAGAGCATGAAAATGAAATGAAGGTGGTGGAGCAGAACATATATTATAACCAGGCGAGTGTTGTGCCATTGATTCCGGCAGAGTATGATGATGGATGACGTATTGTGGAGCATAGCATTGCAAAATGAAAATGAAATGAAGGTGGTGGAGCAGAGCATGAAAAGTGAAAATGAAATGAAGGTGGTGGATGGTGGTGGAGCAGAGCACTGGGAGGGAATTACTCATTTTAAGTTAAGACGTTGCTACCAACAGCGTTTTAAGTTAAGACGCTGTTGGAGACAGTATTTTAGGCTTGTTTGGCAATATTATGTCACATGACTATTTATTTTGGCGCAAAAATGGCACGAGGCTTAAGACGCTGTCAACAAGAGCGTCTTAATGTTAAGACGCTGTGAGCAACGACGACTTATAAAACTAGTGTAAATTAAAAAACTAATCTAAAAGTGTGTACAATGAAAATTGAATCTCAGTTTAAGTGTAATTTGAAAAAATTTCCCGAAAAAAAAGAAAGCACTTGTTTGTGGTGTCAACTGTGCGTTATTACTTTTGGAACAGAACATGTGCACTTCTGCTAAAGATAATAAATAATATCATGTACCTTTGGGCAAATTGCCTTTTCCCCATATCATCCACTTTGTATTATAATATTTAATTTAATTAAGTAAGTTGCTAGTCTTTTATTAAGTTAACGATTCTACACTTTTCTATAATTGAAATATTCAATTGAAAGTTAATCGAAAACAAGAAATATTCAATTGAAAGCAATAAAAAAAGAAATATTCAGTTAAAAGAGGGAAAAAAATTTCAATTTAAGGAAAAATCAAATTTGGTTTCCAATTCTAGACTCTTCAAATTGGATTTCCAAAATACACATTATCACTTAGGGTCGTTGCTAAGGGCGCCTAAGACATAAAGCGCTCTTAGCAACAACGCCTAATGCTCAGTGTCTAATTTTATGATTTAACGAATAATGAGTCAGCAAAAATTGCCTAATAGGCCATGAGCGCCGTTCTCCACAGCGCTTAAAAAATTGAATATAATTTCGAGCCCTAGTTATTCTCCCGTTATTTCCCTTTTGTTTTTTTCTTTTGAAAATTCAAAAATTCAATCCCGGTAAGCCTCGCAGCCGTGCTCGTCGCCGCCAGTCACAGGTCGTCGTCGCTCCTCGCCGGTAGTCGCATTCGGCCCGTTCCCAACTTGCCACTCCACTTATAGGTATATGATTATTTTGTTGGGTCGATTTTGCTTCAGTTCTAGGTATCTGATTGTTTTGCTTATTACAAATCCTTCATTTGTGTGTTAATTATTCTCCATTTTCCGCAAATTTATTTAGTGTGATTTTGCTTGTAAAGGTTAATGTTGTTTTTTTTATGTTGGATGTCTATGCCAGCAACCATTTATAGTTGAATATATACATTGTTAGTGTGTCTTTGTTGCATATTTTAGAAGTTTGTATCTAATATATTATTATTTATGTTGGACTGTCTTAAGACTGTCTTAGCAATGACTAGTGCTGAAAATGATGGAATGTCATTGTCACCTATTGAGAGATTTGAAATTCCGTCATTCGACGAGTATGATAGAGATAATATGAGAAATTTCGATAATGACGATGAGGAAGGATATGTTGAAGTACCCATATGCGGTGAAGAAGTTCAGAATTCCCTATGGGATTATGCTCCTTTCAATGATATTTTCGGCTTGACGAGTCATCTGACTATTGATGACCATGATTCTAATAACAGTCACTTTAATACGAAAGTGCTAAAAAAGGCGGTATGTTTATGCGGAAGGATTTGCTGATATATGCTTGTCAAAAATATTCTATCAAACACCGTCGAGAATATCACACTGCAAGCTCGTGCACAAAACGATTGATACTTGAATGTCATCAAGGAAAGGATAAATGCAAATGGGAGCTACGAGCTTCAAAGAAGAAAAATGAAGGCATGTGGAGAATAACCAAATATGAAGGAGATCATACGTGCGAGGTTGATATTATCCCTCATGACAATGTCCATTTTAACAAACACTTTATCAGAATGGACATAAGAGATTTAATTCAAGAGAAGTTGAGATTTTCCCCTTACGAGGTGCAAGCTTTAATGAGATCGAAGTATGTGTATAAAATATCTTACATGAAGGCTTGGAAATCCGGACAAAAAGCATTATTACATATATTTGGAGATTGGGAAGCATCTTTCGAAAAGCTACCGGCATACATGGACATGCTCAAAGAGTCCAATCCCAGTAGCATTGTTTATTGGGCCACATCAATGCTAGAGAGTGGGAAAGTAAGCTTGAATCGTGTATTTTGGTCATTTGCTCCGGCCATTGATGGCTTCAAGCATTGTCGTCCCGTCATTTCTATCGATGCAACACATTTGATTGGGAAGTGGAAGGGTGTTTTAAGGATTGCAGTCTCTCTCGACGCACAAAATGAAATTCTTCCGTTAGCTTATGCATTAGTGGAGGGTGAAAATATCGAGAGCTGGAATTGGTTCATGACGTGCATTCGAAGTGTCGTCACGCAACGTGATGGATTATGCATAATTTCAGACAGACATATAGGCATAATGCGAGTGATGGAAGAAGAGGATTGGTCTCCACCAAGAGCTTATCACCGTCTTTGTTTAAGACACTTTACCTCTAATTTCAATCAAAAGGCAAAGTGTTTGGCCCACAAAGACTTACTTTATAACATTACCGAGGAGAATCAGCAAATAAAGTTCTGTAATCATTTGCATAATTTGAAAGAGTTATTGAATGATAAGCCGGATGTTGTGTACTTATGGCTTGCCGTGTTTTGCCTATAACCGCTATCGTTCACTTCACATTCAAGCAAGTGAATAGTTGGTTCATTAAGCGACGTGATGAAATGTTAGATCATAACAATCATCATGTGCCAAAAATCGATAGCATAATCAATGTGAACATAGAGAAAGCCGGTCGTAATAAGGTGGAAATGTATGATCGGCCTCAAGGTATATCATCCATTTTGACCAAATCGAAGGGACATGCACACAAGATTTCCATGGTTGACCAAACTTGGGGTTCTGGAAAATGACAACTTTTTCACTATCCTTGTTGTCACGTGCTAGCGGTGTGCGAACAAGAGAGAATATCCACTCATAGTTGTGTCGCTTACGAATATAGCACGCAAGCATATAATGACACTTGGGCACCAACAGTTAATCCAATTCCGGATATGAGACATTGGAACCAATATAATGGACCGAAACATATTCCAGGAAAGCACTATAAAAGAGTGAAAAGAGGAAGACAACCAACAAAGTGAAGACGCAACGAAATGGATCAAAGGCGTGACCCAAGACCCGAAGACGTGCAATCAACTAGTTCACAACCACTTGCAAGGGCGAAGAGGGTGTTAAGGTGTTCTATATGTGGGCTTGCAGGACACACGAAGAAATCTTTCGCATTTCACGGTGGATCAGAAACTTAGATTATGAAGAGTTTATTTTTTTGTATGTCCTTTTGGGAAAGGTTAATGTACTTCATGACTACATTTTGTAGCCTTATTTTGCCAAAAACTTAATTGATGTAAGGCTTTTATATTATTTGTTTACATTAATCTCAACCAATAGACATTTTTGTTACAGATATGTCACGACGCACACGTTCTGAGGCTATGCATGACGTGCCATCTCCATCAGATGGAGATGACATAGTGTTACCGAATTTGTCATGTATTGAAGATCCGGGACCCATTATTAGCACACTCATGAATAAACAACCCACTCATCGGTCTACGAGGATTAGGGAGACGTCAGTCAGTTATAAAATTAAACAGTACATTTTATAAGAATTGTTGATATCTTTTGTATTAAAGAAGCTTACTATTTATTTTACATGTACAGAGCACGTCCTTATTAGTTGTGCGTCATTGTGGGCATTGGGTTGCAGATGAGATATACTGCCTTACGTCGTGCGGGCCGGCTTCGGTCCATGGTATTATATGCAGAATTATGAGGTAGATTGGTCTTTCATGACAGCATTGGTAGAGAGATGGCATTCTGAGACGCATACATTCTATTTGCGCCACGGTGAGATGGCTATTACATTAAAGGACGTCGGTGTGTTGACGTGACTTCATATAGAAGGTCGAGCCGTGATTACAAACTAGGAGGTTGATGATGCCCTGTGTTTGAGCTTATTGGGAGTGGTTCCACCGACCGGGAGGAGAGATACTAGTGTGAGACGCACTTGGTTTAGGGACAATATGAAGGAGATTCCGGAGGATGCTTCAGAGGAGGTTATACAGAGATACGCGAGAGCGTATATTCTGGTCATGTTGGGGAGTTCACTATTTCCGGATTCTTCAGGCAGTGATGTGTCCCTTCACTACTTGTCACTGCTGGCGGACTTGGATGCCATTTCGGAGTACAGTTGGGGGTTCTGCGGTACTTGCATTTCTTTATCGCAATTTGTCCAATGCATGTGACTCGACGCACACACAGCTCAGTGGATGTGCCATCTTGATTCAGTTGTGGGCGTGGGAGCACTTGATCATTGGACGATCGAGGAGGCTTGCTATCCCAGCCCCACCTCCTGGTTCCGATGTTGATCCTATGCGGCTTCCAGCTTTAGGATATAAGTAAGTTAACCCTTTCATATTTCTTATTATGTACATTTTGGTGTTTTACTAACTATTAATTTCAATATTGTAGATGCAACGTCCCTAAGTCATGGATGTAGACATCACATCACGTGTTAATGTTGTACCGTGATTTGCTGGATCGACATGAGGTGAACGATGTCATATGGACTCCTTACACAGAAGAGGTTTTAGCCACACTTAATCCGATATGTGTAGCCGGGAGAGGTTGCTGGACGACCGAAGTGTCACTCTTTTATTTTAATATCGCTGAGTGGCACTACCCTTCTCATGTTCTCCGTCAGTTTGGATGGATACAACCGGAGCCAGCATTGCCACCACAGAGTCACAGAGATATGCACATGAGCAAGAGACGGACTTCTGAGCCTTTAGGTGAAGATATGCAAGTTCACATGAATCTGTGGGATAATCGTGTGGAAAGCATTAATATCGGTGAGCGTGAAACTGATGGATCGTACTTGGATGCGTACTACACTTGGTACTACGATGTCACTCGTAAGCGCATTCAGCCACCATTGGATACACCGGTGCCGTATCGGCCATCTGTATTTTAGTGGAATTCACTTGTAAGTATTTATATATTTTAGCTTATTTTTTGATAGTTACAAAAATCTCAAACTTATGAAAACTAAATTTTTCTACAGGTTACGTTGTTAGTGCACACGTGCAAAGTGTCTTCAAGAGTTTTTCTGAAGACAACTGACCGTGATTCGAAGAGGGCACTCCATGATCTATTTCATTCCACTCATGCGAACCTGTTGAGAATTTGAGAGGGTCTTGCACTGGATGTTGATCCCACACAAATTCACCTTCATGATGGTATATCAAATGATCTAAAGGTGCAAAATGAAAGTCAAAAAGTGACCAAGTTGTTTGTCATCTTGCACTTTTGTCTTTTACCTAAAAGACGAAAGTGCAAGATGAAATCTGGACCTTTAGATCAAAAGATCTAAAGGTGCACAATAAAGTAACACATAACACTCTAACAACCCATAACACTTGAACGCCCCCTATATATATATAGGGGAGCACTCGGTTGAGGCAGGGTTGGGAGAATGAGGCACGTGAGGCACGATCTGGGCCACTCATTGCCACGTTCACAGCCGCCATTTTTGTGTTCACACTACTATTGGTAGAGGGTTTACTATTTGCCACGTGGCGCGCCACAAATGCACGGGGGGGGGGGGGGGGGGGGTTAGATGTGTGGTTGAGATCGTGCCTCACTTGCCTCATTCTAATTTGCTTACCTCATTTGATCGCTCCTCTATATATATATGATGGACCAAAATTATACGAATCATAAACACAGTATAACCCCCTTATTTAGACATTTTGTTTATTTAACTTTTGCTTGTTAGTTCAGATATATTTTTGCAAGGTAATTCAGAGCCTAGAGAGAATACACATTAAAGAGGAGCTTTTAAAGCAGAAAAGAAGTTACGAGTCAATCCAAGGTCAAGATCATATGCCGACTGAAGAAATATCAAGGATCCTGACGTTGAAGCACTCATAACAAATTAATCAGAAGAATCATGAGAGGAATCAAGACAGTCCGGGGAAGAAACACATTGACAGTTTTGTGAAAAGACTGCACAAAACTGTACAAAACTCACACATGGGCAAAGTGATCGGCCACTTGGGCAAGAGGTGGCCAAAGCCACCCCTCCTCCTCCCTCCACCACCGGCAACCGGCGGTTCCTCCACACATGGTGACCGGCGGCTTTTGCTCCTCCATAGGTGGCGGCTCCTCCTTGCTCCTCCTCTCCTTCCTCCATGTGTTGGCCATCTCCTCCATCCATTTTCTCCTCCAATCACCATGGGACACTTGTGGCCATCTCCTCCTCCTCTCATGGCTATATAAGGAGGAGCTCCTCCCCTCATTTGTATCATCACCAACACCTCAATTCTCAATATTCACTTCTCTCTCTAAGTTTTGTAATTGTAAGTTTGGCTTTGGAAATAAAGGATAGCTCTCTTGGCGCTTCAACGGTTGTAAGTATTATTTCTAGTATTTATTCATCTGTTTTTATTTCCTTAGTTATAATGTTTAGCGCGATGAATAGTAGCTAAACTAGTAGTTCGGTCTAAGGGGCGCACTTGTATTATAAAATGTTTTAGACTATTAACTTAGCGTCTCTCCTTAGTATTCAAAACTTATTCTATGTGCCATATATTCGGTTAGAACGTCCAAGGTAGAGTGGATGCTTGGAATGGCAAAACTCTACAGCGGGGTTCGTAAACTTGTACGGATAAGTGGATGCTTGGAATGGCAAAGCTTATCTGAGAAGTTTGACTTATCTTAAACACCATTTGGTTGATCGGGAATGATTGATCAAATGGATGCACATAGGCTAATATAACCGGGAATGGAGTATTAGTCTAAATAGAATAAGTGCTCTACGTCCTTGGAATAGGCTAGACAGTGTACGCAAATCGAGTGCTTGGAATGGCCTTGATACACCGTGTGAATACTTAGTAGAGTCACTAAAGGTCAATGATAAACAGGATATAATACAAGGCCCCTGAAACCGAACGATTTCCTTTAATTATAAATTGCAATTTACTTTCCAGTACTAAAACCAACCAACCAACCAATCAATCAATCAATCACTTAGCTGGTAGCTTTAAAACCAACCAACCGACCTAAAACACGCTCTCTCGCTGGACAACCCCCTCAAAGAACATCTATTCCCCTGATTCCCTTGGGTTCGACCCCTACTTACCACTTACTACCCAGTAGTAAAGTCGCGAGTAGCAGTATTATAAATTTATTCTTGACGTTTGCACATAACGACTGTGCATCCATCAATATATATTCGTCTTTTATACCTAACTTGTATTTTTTAAATGTAGACTCTGATGAAAATGTGAACTTACAAGAAGATAACTATGAAGTTGGGCCCCTCTCAAGTTACTCAAGCGGAGTTGCAAATGACTCCAACTCGGAGGGTCAGTTCACGCGCTAGAAGGTCACCCAATTGTTTTACGCCGGGATCTTGATAGTTAACAATTTGCTCTAAACTATAACGTTTATGTTTTGTCATTTTGTAAGGGTGATGACTTATGTTACATGTTGTCATGTAACTTTTGTAACTTTTTACAAGTCATCACTTTATGTTCCACACTTTTGTGTTGTTAAGTTTTGGTGGATGGGATTCTGGTGGCTTGGATTTGGTGTATTGGACAGGGTTGTATTTTGTAAATGTCGTTTGCAAGTTGTTTTTGGGTTACAAACTGAAACAGATACACATACATCCATTTCAGGTTTAGGCGCCGTAGACGACAGTGCCTAAAACAGTTTAGCCGCTGTCCTCTACAACGCTTTTGCCCTGTCAATAGCATCCATCCCCCACTGAGTTCTTACTGACTTGTTACACAGTAATACAATATTATTATATGTGCTATTGCGAGGAGCGTTTTACATTTAAGCGCTGTCCTTGAGAGCGCTTTTGCCCTGTCAATAGCATCCATCCGTCACTGAGTAGTTACTGACTTGTTATACAGTAATACAGTATTATTAAGGTGCTGTTGCGAGGAGCGTTTTACATTTAGGCGTCGTCCTTGAGAGCGCTTTTGCCCTGTCAATAGCACCCATCGATCACTGAGTTGTTATTGACTTGTTATACAGTAATACGTTATTATTAAAGCGCCGTCCTTGACAGCGCTCATGGCCTATTGAGCAATTTTTACTGACTCATCATTCGTTATATTATCAAATTGGACACTAAGCATTAGGCGTTGTTGCTAAGAGCGATTTATGTCTTAGGCGCCCTTAGCAACGACGCCTAAATGACAGTGTGTAATTTGAAAATCCAATTTGAAGAGTCTTTAGAATTGGAAACCAAATTTGATTTTTCCTTAAATTGGAAATTTTTTCTAAAAGAGCGGCTTCGTATTTGGCTTTAATGTAGTTTGTGCATTTGCTATCATTTGAACTAGTCTACGACTATATTTTTTTATGGGGTCTACGACTATATTCAAGCTTAGTAGATTAGGTGAGGATGGGATTTAGCTCAGTGGATAGCAGCCCGTCCAACGCCATTTGGTGCCTGGGTTTGATTCTCATTAAACTCCTAACAATTGCTAACATACTAACAAATGTACCCCCATCAAAAAAAAAAGCTTAGTAGATTAGGTGAGAGGCGAAAATGACGATGGACTTCAATTTCACATGTTTATTTGGAATATATACCGATCCCAACGTTCATTGTCCTTGCTTGTCTTTGGAGTGTTTTCTTAAAATTTAGATTCCACTGTGCGCACAATACTTGTAAAACAGCGATTAAATGAGAAACTATTTCTTCTTATCTTTTCCCTGTAAAAAAAATGAGAAACTTTTTTTACCTTGAGCATGATCATGAGGATATATGACTAATAAATCCTCTAAATATGATATACAATTTTTACTATGTTTTGATATATTGTATTATATATAACTTTTCATACTGTAGACTAATACTATTAGGGTAGAGAAAAGGTAAAAATCAATTTTTTAAATATGAACTATAAACTTCTATAAATTTGACATGTGTCCAAACTTTTAATTTTTTTGTAATTTAAACCCCAGTGGCAATATAGTCTTTTCTGTTTTCATAATTAATTTTAATTTAATTTAGACTTTGGTTGCTTTAAAAGAGTGCTGGGGACAAATGAAAAATCCGATGAAGGCAAGCTATATATCGTTGTGTTGCTAACTCAAAGGTCTACAACTCTCTAGTTCACACCCAGAGCAGACGAGGTCATTTAGAAGGTCGAAACTTGAGTGAAAGTTTAATGATCAGACTTAATTCATAAATAATCAGACTTAATTGGCGCCACAAATGACATATTAGACATTTGTTATTTCAATTGAGTGCTGAGAGTAGGGATGCGCATCCGATTCGACCTGGACCGGACCGAATTATCCGGTCTGGGTCGAATCGTCGGATCGGAATATTTTTGAAAATTGGATCGAAACCCGGACCGGATCATACATAAGTTTCAATTCTGAAAAAAACAAAACCTGCCCTAATTCATTCTAATTGTTTTGTAGTTTCATGACTTGTATCATAAACTGAATGCAACATGAACAAGCACAAAAGTGATTCAAGAAATCAATAAAGGCGAGCTATATATCGTTGCATAGCTAACTCAAAGCTCTACAATTCTCTAGTTCACACCAAGAGCAGACGAGGTCGTTTAGAAGGTCGAAACTTAAGTGAAAGCTTAATGATCATACTTAATTCATAAATGATCAGACTTAATTGGTACCACAAATGACATATTAGACCTTTGTAATATCAATTGAGTGCTGGGAGTAAATGAAAAATCCGATACAGGCAAGCTATATATCGTTGCGTAGCTATCTCAAAGCTCTACAACTCTCTAGTTCACACCGCGAGTAGACGAGAACGTTTACAACCTCGAAACACGAGTGAAAGCCTAATGACCAGACTTAATTCATAAATAATCAGACTTAATTGACACCACAAATGACATATTAGACCTCTGTTATTTCAATTGAGTGACGTGAGCAAATGAAAAATCCGATAGTGGCAAGCTATATATATCGTTGCGTAGCTAACTCAAAGCTATACAACTTACTAGTTCAAACCCAGAGCAGACGAGGTCATTTAAAATGTCGAAACGTGAGTGAAAGTTTAATGATCAGACTTAATTCATAAATGATCAGACTTAATTGGCACCACAAATGACATATTAGACCTTTGTTCTTTCAATTGAGTGCTAAGAGCAAATGAAAAATTTGATAGAGGCAAGCTATATATCGTTGAGTAGCTAACTCAAAGCTCTACAACTCTATAGTTCAAACCGAGAGCAGACGAGGTCGTTTAGAAAGTCAAAACTTGAGTGAAAGTTTAATGATCAGACTTAATTCATATATGATCAGACTTAATTGGCACCACAAATGGCATATTAAACCTTTGTTATATCAATTGAGTGCTGGGAGCAAATGAAAAATCCGATAGAGGCAAGCTATATATCGTTGCGTAGCTAACTCAAAGTGATGTTCCCTTAAATGACATGTGTTTGGCAAAACACCTTTAGACAGTTCGAGTAGGAGTTCAGGGGGGGTTCGAACACATTTTGGAACTAAAGTACAGCGTGGAGCAGACGCAAGAATGCAATCCGGAAGGTTCTAAAGATCGAAGATCTTTTCGGTCGAAGTCGGCTAACGAAGATTCGAAGAAGATTCAGAATTCGGTCGAATATCTCCTCATCAGATTGATAAGTCGGTTGGCTGACTTGGCGCGGAAGTTATCGAATAATCTTCCTAAAGATTGGTTACAGATATACATTGAATATTTAGGAATATTTCCTAAATATTTGATGAGGATATCTGGAGCAGATTTGGAGTTCGCCCATGCATATAAATAAGAAGCTAGGGCGTCCATAATCTGTATCGCTTTCAGAGAGATAATACACATGAGTACACATTACCGATCGGAGAAGGAGAAAGTGACGACCGACTGTTTTTCCCCACTTGGAAAAACATCGGCACTGACAGAACCTGTTCAGTGTGTTGTTCAGGCTGTCTGAGACTGATCTTACCGCTGCACACACCAGATGCAACTGCTGGCTTTCGAGAGAAAGCATCCGAGCTTCGGAGAAGATCGAGCACGTTCAGACAAGGGGTTCGAGCGAAGGGGATCAAGGTGAACTGCGGTGAACCGAGATTACAAATCTGAGAGACGAAGTAGTAGAGGCTAGGCAATTACAAACGAGGAGTTGTGTAAGCGTAAGTCCACTTGTAGCCCTATACTCGTAATAAAGATTTGTGTCCCTTTAGGGTGTGGGAAACCCCCCCAGAGTAGGCGTAGCCGAACTGGGTATCATATTGTGTGTGCTCCTGTTCTGCTTTATTTGCGGTACTGTTAGCAACAGTGTTCAACAATTGTCTGAACACGACCTAATAGAGTAACTTGAACAGACAATAGTATTTCAATTTGTATCAGAGCAAACACTCGACACACTGAGTGGGATCCTAACACTGTTCAAGATGACTCTGAAGGAAGGACAAAGCACCACCAGACCCCCGCTGCTTGAAGGATCAAACTATGCTTCCTGGAAGCCCAAGATGAAATCTTTTCTAAAATCTCTCGATGAAAGGACTTGTAAGGCAGTCTTGACTGGATGGACTGAACCCACGATGGAAAATCTCACTGGAGAAGCTGTTCTGAAACCAGAAGCTCTATGGACTGAGGTGGATGACAAAGCATCTATGGGAAACTCTAAGGCCATGAATGCAATCTTCTCTGGAGTAGATGAAAACGTGATGAAGCTGATCATTAACTGTGAAGTGGCTAAGGAGGCCTGGGATATTCTTCAAACGGCTTATGAGGGCACGGATAAAGTTCGCAATTCGAGAATGCAGATTGTGACAAAAAAGTTCGAGGAGATGAAGATGAAGATGAAGGATAGTGAAACCATTCCTAAGTTCAACGCTAGAGTTCTGGATTTGTCAAACGAGGCTGCTGCACTGGGGAAACCTATTGATGAAGAAAGAATGGCAAGTAAAGTCTTAAGATCGCTCCCTCCGAGATTTGTCATGAAGGTCATTGCCATTGAGGAGATGAATGACATCTCCAAGCTAAAACTGGACGAGCTGATGCGCTCTCTCAGAACTTACGAGATGAACCACGAAGTCCAACCCAGAGATGTGAAGGGAATTGCCCTAAAAGGAGAAGTGCCCGAAGACATACCGGAATCTGCCTGCACCACTGAGCAACTGGCTATGATGGCTCAGAATTTCAGCAGGATGGTGCGTAAGATCAACAGACGTGGTCCAGAATAAGGCCAGTCATCCTCCATTAACTTTCGAAACTAGAAAACCGGCAAGTCAAGGACCGGTGATACGAGGCAAGATTCTTCCGAAAAAGGGAAAGAGATTCAGTGCCATGAATGCAGGGGTTTCGGTCACATCCAAGCACAATGCGCAAATACCCTCATGAAGAAGAAGGCAATGGTAGCCAACTTCAGCGACAGTGAGTCAGATGAGGAAAAGGAAGGGAGTAAAATCACCAACTTTGTGGCATTCGTCGCAACCCTAGGAGAATGCAGCAAAACCAGTGAAGACATGTCCTCTCAGTTGGAACACCCAGCTGACTATTCCTCAGACAGTGATGATGAAGAACTCACACAGGAAACTCTAGCTGAAACGTACAAAGAGCTGTATGAGAAGTGGCTGCTACTGATCAAGGTCAACAAAAAGCTGAATGACACAGTTACAAACTTGACCACAGAGAAGGATAAAATGTGGCAGGAGGTCGAGATTCTGGTTACACAGAAGGTGGAACTCCAAGGTAAGGTTGGTTTGCTGAATACTCATTTGACCGAAATGAAAGAGGAAAGATCGTGTCTGCTAGCTCAGAAAATGGAACTCCTGAGTACAGTCTCTTCGCTGAAAGTCGACATGGAGAAAGATCGTGAAACTCATCCTGTAGGCATGGCAGGTCTGAGGAAAACGATTACTGATCTGAAACGCAAGGAGGTGTTCCTTCTGAAGAAAGTGGAGTCCCTGGAGCTTCAGCTGGAATCGGAGAAGATGGACCGCTCAACCGCTGAGAAGGAGCTCAATCGGCTCAAATAGTCGGTAAGGATGTTAAACTCTGGCTCAAAAAATTTGAATGAGATTCTCAAGGCTCAGAGGATGGAATCTGGACATCGAGGGATGGGATACACAGAAGAAGTCAGCTCAAAAGGAACTACCTTTGTTAAAACGAAACCAGTGGCTGAACAGCACCCAGAAGAGAAGGTGAGACAACACCCTAGACAGAAAGTGGATCTGTCCCAAGGAAAAACCACAGGTGGTCAGAGAAGAACTTGCAAAGATCACGTCAGCTCGCCTTTAAATCAGAGGAAAGATTCCCGCACATGCTGGTACTGCTACCAGATTGGACACATTAGACCGAGGTGTCGCTTGTTTCTTACTGAACAAAGAGCCATGGGACACAAGAATAAACCTCGAATGCGACAAGTCTGGGTTCCAAAGGCAGGCAAGACTGTATGTATGACTGCGTTCAGTGTATCATGCCACATAGAGAAAGATCACTGGTACTTCAATAGTGGATGCTCCGCTCATATGACAGGTAATCCTAAACTTCTTACACACATTCGACCTATTACAAACAGACAGTTTGTCACTTTCGGAGATGGAGGAAAGGGTCAGGTGATCGGCTGTGGGACATTGAAGGTTCCGGATCTCCCTGATCTCAAGGATACTCTTATTTTTGAAGGACTGACAATGAATCTTATCAGTATTAGTCAGCTATGTGGTGATGGACATCATGTCAGTTTCACCCGCGACTCATGTCACGTGTGGAATAAGGAAGGAGGCACCTTGATGAGAGGGTACCGAGCAACCAAGAATGGTTACCTCCTAAACTCTGCTGGAACAGTTGCTACACCAGACAGGTTTACAAGTCAAGCGGGTGAAATGACACTGTGGCACGGGCACCTGGGTCAGTTGAATCTCAAGACCATGATGAAGATCTACTCAGCTGGACCTGCCCAAGGAATGCTCTATACGAAAGGCGATGTAGATGTGATATGTGAAGAATGCCAGATCGGGTCACAGACAAAGGCCTCACACCCCATCACCTCGTAGATCAGTACTAGCAGACCATTGGAACTGATCCATATGGGTCCGATGCAGGTTGAGAGCTACGGGGGGCAGAAATACATTCTAGTATGTGTGGATGATTTCCTCAGATTTACCTGGACTCGACTTCTCCAAATGTACGGCCTCAAGCAGGCGCCCCAAGTATGGGCTAAGCATCCCACCGTGTTTCTCGTCGACCATGGATGTGTGTGAGGGGGAGTAAATAAGACCCTGTTGGTTAGTATCGCACAAATCAATGTTGACGATTTAGTGGTTGGATCCAACACCCAGAAGCTGGTGAACCAGTTCGTGGAACAGATGCAGAAAGAGTTCAAGATGTGCTTGGTTGGAGAATTGGTTGGAGAGATGAACTACCTTCTTGAACTCCAGGTGATACAGATCGATGCTGCAAAATTTGAAACACTCAGACCCTCCTTGGGTCTATGTGTTGTCAATAACTAAGTGTTCCAGAATGTGGTCAGTCACAGGCGAAACTCCAGCAAAACAGTTGGACTGATCACTCTTGCAAGAGAGCTGGAACAGAAGGTGAATATTTGTATGATGAATATTTTTTTAAATATCTTAAAGACTTTTTCGAGCCGTTACAGAAAGAGAGGATATTCTCGAGGACGTTTTTGGGAAGCTGAAACGACCAACCTTGATTATCAAATCAATTTCGTTTGCAGCCCTTCTCTCCCTCTTCCCAAACCCTAGAACGGCAGCCCTTCTCTCTCAATCCTTCATCTGTTCGACGACGATGGTGAACACCAGAAATCCTCAAAATCCGGTGTCAAGTCCTCTGAGAAGAAGACGGAGAGCATGCATTCCTCCAAGGCTATGGCGGCAAAGCCCAAAATTCCAAAATCGAAGGTGCCGAAGGAGAAAAAGGCGTTGCCTTTACATGCCGAAACAACATCCTTACCCACTGTCAAGATAACCGATAGAGAAGCGGTTCCAGCGAACCCTAAAACTGGAGCGGTGGAGAAGAAAGGACCAGAACCTGCTGCAAAGTAGAAGATGGTGCCCTCGCTAACCAGGGAGGATACTTCTAAACCAATCGATGCTGGTTCGACATCAACAAGTCGCATTCCTCCACCGGCTGTGCCCCAAGTTGAGGTAATCACTAACCCTAAAGTTCCGGTTGTTATATCTGTGCCTAAGAAAGATGCGGCTGTTGGAAATAAGGAGGTTGAAAAGGGAGTAAAAATAGTGGATGATGAGATTGGTGATGCCAGTAAGGCTGGTGTTAGTGAAGATGCTGTCAGATTAGTGAAAGAAAGAGAACCTAGCAAGCAAGTATCTAAGGTTGCTGGTGGTTCAGGAGTATGGAGGGAGAAAATTCATGCATCTGGATATGTGCGTCCGTCAGGAGTTCGGAGGAAAAGCGGGACACGTCGAGTAGCGTCTCCAAGATAGTATCTTGCCAAGATCAGTTCAATAAGGGGACGGCTTATTGCAATGTCAGACTCAGAGACTGAACAACTTCTTGGATCCTCAAGCAAGAGGAAAGTGGTTGATCGGTCAAATTCTTGACCTATTATTCACTTCATTCGATGATGGATTATGTTTGTTTTCCCGACATTTTATTGTCATTTGATCTCTTTTCTAGTGTTTCAGGTAATATATCATATGTCTAATACTTTTGGATTGACCCGAAGCAAAGAAAAGCAATTGGTGCAGATTTGGGCAAAAACAGGACAAAACAGGGCAGATAGACCTTTGCGACGTACTTTGCATGCCCAGGGCTCATTCGGTGTCCAAATGAGTCGAAATTTATCTTGTTGGAAAGCTAATTTAATTTCCTACAATTTTGTAGTTGCCACAAAGAGAAGATTCGAAGGTTTAGACCTTTAAAAAGGCAAAAGAAGTCAGCCCGTTACAATCTTCAGCAGCCGGTACACCTTGAGCTGTAACGGGCATGAATTTTCTCAGAGGTTTTTGCTTAGCCCGTTACAGCCGTTACACCCAGCTGTAACGGGTGTAACGGCCCCGTCGAAGGCAATTCCAAAAAAAATCGATTTTTGGGCTTTTTGGACAGATTTTTGGGCATATTTCCTAATTTCAATTTTAGGCTTTTTGGCCTTTTGGAAAGCTATATAAGAGAGAAAACCAGAAAGAAAAGGTTGCTGTTATTTTGGAGGAAAACCCCTTACTTGGGAGAGAAGACAGAGCTTTCAGCGTGAGGACCATCGAGCTACACCGCGTCTTTACGGTTTACTCGTTTCTTTCCTTCTGTTTTTGGTTAACTACCATGAATAGTGAGTAGTCTTCTCAATTCCGGGATCCTACGGATCCCGTGCTATGTAACCCTAACTCTCATGTGATCAATTGAAGTTTATTATTTATGCGATTCGATTATTCAATTTCATTGTGTGCTTAATATTATCGTTCTATGCATGTACTTACATCAAAGGGTATGTTTGCATTGGTAGAACGTATTTAGGTTATATGCCGAAAGGTGGATGGGCCCTAGGGATTAACCGGATTGCATGAAATTGATGTTAGGTCATGTTTACATGAACTAATAGGAAAACCTTTAGTTTAATAAATCGAGATCGTTGATAATCCGTGGATGGGCGACGTTCAACGATTGAGATTAATCTAGACAATGATCCGTGGATGGGCGGCTTGTCTAGTGTTATTTCGGTTATATTCCATATTCGATAGCATGAATAATTAACGTAGAATGATTGCATGATTAGCGGGGTTAGCACGGGTGAAGTATGGATTCTTGAATTATTCATCTGATAAAAACACAACCTTTATTTTCTGCACGTTTAATTTCTGCTATTTAATTTCTGCAATTTACAAACAAACAAATCTTTTTAATTGGAATAGCTAAATAGGTCACACCGTTTGCTAGTATTCACACGCACTGCTCCTAGGATCGACCCTTGGCTTACCAAGGTTTATAAATATTGTTTGACTGCAATTTGACCCCTAAAACTCATACTTTTGACAACTATAAAGGGTTAAAAATACGCTTGTCAAAATGGCGCCGTTGCCGGGGAGCAGCGTTTAGTGTGATATTAGATTAACGTGTGTAGTTTAGACTATTCCATTTTTTTATATACTTCCTTGTACATACTCTATATACTTTTGACCTTCACTAATCACTTTTATTTTGCATGGTGCGAGGATGATGTCTTTTGGTCATCAAGACGCCTACCCAAGGGAAGAGCCTTATTGTCAGACATATTCATATGATACAAAGTGGGGAGGAAATCAAAATCAGTTCTATGATCAACCATGTTATCAAGATGACCGCTATTATGAGAGTTATCAGGACCTGTCGCAGCAGCAACAACATTAACTTTATGATCAATATTATTATCAAGATGATCCTTATTACTAGAGCTCCCAGAATCACTCGCAGCAGCAACAGTCTCATAACACGGGTGAATCATCGCGTATAGAAGCCATGCTAGCTAGCTTCATAGCCGAACAGCGAAAGACATCTGATGATCAGCGAAGGGCATTTCAAGAGATGAATGCGCAGCTAAACGACACCATAAAAGGCCTCCAGAAGACAGTAGAAAAACTTACAGCCAGACAGAAAATACAGAAGGATCACTTAGAGCAACTAGCCATTGCAGCCACCAATGAATGCAGAGATGAGGGCATCGAGATGACAATAACCAATCATCAAGAAGTTCAAGTCTATGAAGCACATTCATCTTCAGTTTTATTTCCAATCCACGTGGAAGATGATCAGGATAAGCGAATGCTCTCTAAACCAGAACAACCTATTTGTGAGGATGGTTTTGAAGCATTTAGATTGGTTGCCAAGGCTTACATTGAGTTAGAGGATGATGAGTCTTGTATTGATGACGTAACAGAATATGAAGATACATCTCCCCCCACTACGAGTGCTTCAAAAGGTCATTTTGCCGAGCAGATAGAAGAGAGTTTCATTCCATCAGTTTTTCTGGACGCTGAAGAGCCATCAAGGAATCAAAAGTACGAAGATTTTGTTGATGTGTACCTGAGTTCAATCGAAGAGGACCCTCGCATACGCCTGAATACGATGGTGAAGGGAAATTATGAAGTATATGCACCAGAAATCTTATCTAATGAGTATAAAGGAAGTATTCTTGCTGGAGCTAGATTTGAAGATGTATATCTTGCTGCACCACCTCCAGATAAGTTTCGACAGTTCTTGCCTTACGTCTTGAAACTGTTATTAGGGAGCTTTGATGGATGCACAGTCGTTATGTGCAAACGTCAAGAATAAATTTATAATAGTCCGCTACTCGCAACTATACTACTGGGTAGCAAGTGGTAAGTAGGGGTCGAACCCAAGGGAGTCAGTGTGGATTAATTATTCTTTAATGAAGCTTATGCAGAATTTAATTACGATTGGGGTTGGGTTTGAGTGTGTTTTGAGAACTGAAAGTAAATTACAATAATTGATGATGGACCGTGAGGAAAGTATTCGGTTTTAGGGGCCTTGTATCATATTTGTTTATCATTGACCGCTAATGACCATACCAAGCATTCGAAATCGAGGCTATTCCTAGCACAAGACTTGCAACGTCGTGTAGAACACTTGAAATGATCATGCTAAATGTTCAAAGATGAATCGAGGCTATTCCTAGCACAAGACTTGCAACATCATTTAAAACACTTGTTCTAAGCAAAACTAATTCCTCCTTTCGAAGTATCTTAGCCGTAAGTGCATCCATTTGGTCCCTTTGGTCCAGTTTCCAAATGATTTTTAAGATAAGCCGAACTCCTCGATAAGTTTTGCTTGTTACAGCTTCCACTTACCGAGTATAATCACGAATTCCCACGGAAGAGCTTATTGCTTGTCAGGCACTCAACCTTGGAAACTCTGACTTGAAATATGACACATAGAACAAGTATCGAACATAAAGGTATACTAAGAGTAAGGTCTAAAACATTTATAATACAAGTACACACCCTTAAACCGAATAATTAATTTAGCTGCTAATCATGGCAGTGGTTATCATAACTATGAACTTGGAAATAAACACGAGTTTATAAATACAATTTAAATAAATAAAAAGACTTACAACCGTTGAAGCGCTAAGGATCATGCTTTGATTCCAAAGTAAAATTACATGATTAGTGCCCAAACTCTAGAGAGATTTTGTAGAGAGAGAAGCTCTCCATATTTTGGTGTGTATTACAAGTGAAGGGGAGGTTTGTATTTATAGCCATGGGAGGAGGAGATGGGTGGTGGAGATGGAAGCACATGGCATCATCCAAGGAGGAGGAAGGAGGAGCCACCACATGGCAATCATCCATGGAGGAGGAGTGGAGAGCAAGTTTTGGAGATGTGTGACTTGGATGGAAACACATGGAGGAGGAGCCACCACATGGCAAGCTCTCCATGGTGGAGCTTCTAGCCGCCGGCGGCTTTGGGAGGAGAGGAGGAGGAGCCGCCATGTGGAGGTGTGGGAGTGGTGGAGGGAAGGTGTGAGGGAGGAGCCGCCCATGTGAGGAGGAGGGTGGAGTTTTGTGAGTTTTGTACAGTCTTTTCACAAAACTATCAGTCCAATTCCGCTCCGGTCTGTCTTTGATTATTCCTCTGTTTGATTTAATTTGAGTAATTCAATGTCAGGATCTTGAGATTTCTTCATTCAGCGTCTGATCTTGACCTTGGATTGACTCTCGATATCTTTTCAGCGTAAAATCCTCTCCTTAGCCTGTATTCTCTCTAAGCGCCAAAATACCCTGTAGAAATAAATCGGGACTAACAAGCAGAAGTTAAATAGACCAACAGTCTAATTTGGTGGGTTTTACTGTGTTTTTGATTCGTATAATTTTGGTCCATCAGATCACCCCACACTTTTAGTTGTTCGTCCCGAACAATGCTATTCAAGGGCGTGCACACAATCCATGTAAAAACTTTGAATATGAAAGTGAGACTATGAACTAGATTTATCCTAACTCATGCATTACTACTTATTACTAAATTAAACTGCGTAAATAAATAGAAGAAACTTAATACTTGTACCTCCGTGCTGAGATGCAAATTATATTGGATGTCTCGGGAGATAGTCCTTTTCAGGTCCTGGCTTGCATCCTTGGGACTGTCTCGCACTATATGGTTTCCTTGTAGCTTTCTCTAGCACGTGATTCGGTTCGGGTTTCACAGTTGAGTTGAGCCTTTTTGATTTCTTTCTTTGTTGGCGAGGGACAGCTTTTTTGTAGTGAATCGACCGTTGGCCTTTGATTTGACGCTTTGAGTACTTCACTTTTGTTCGGTTAAAACCTTCAAAATTTTGGGCCTTTGGCCTCTTGATTTGCTTCTTCGAGATTTTCGCCTTTTTGTGGCTTGCTTGTCCATTTTCTCAGCCTTTTTGGGAGGTCCAATCATCGCCCGCGAGCATATGGAAATACCTCCCCGCTCCTCTCGTTTTTGCCGTTTCGCGCGGGTCAAGGTGAGGGTCGCTCAGCTATTTTCTCGGCTACTTTGACTGTCGTTTCGCGCGGGTCAAGATGAGGGTCGCTCATCTATTTTCTCGGCTACTTTGACCGGAGATAGGACAGTCTGATTCCCGTCCTCGCCTTTTGCATAAACACTGCGTGGCGGAGATGACTTCAATCTTCACTGAAACCCGAAGTGCAGCCTCCACTGACTTCGTTAACCATATAGTGAAATTCGGTCCTTTGAATGCTTGCCAAGTCCTTCTAGGGCATTTCTATCAACTCCACATCCCTGGTTTATCTTAGCACAAAGGGACAAATGAGAAGTTACATTCTAAGTTTTTAAACAGTTGAATTTTCACAAGGTTAATGCATGAATTATGACTTATCTTTTTCACATTCTCAAGTTCATATTTTCAAAAAGATACTACTAATTAACTATATACGCAGGTGGTTCTCACCTCACACTTTTGAACGAAGGCGTGCTTTTCAGCAAGACTTAGTTCAAAAGCCATGCAAGCAGATGTTATACAAGAAGGAAATTATATTAAGGAAAAGGAAAGAACAAACTCCCTTTAAGGTGTCGAGTGAATCGACATGGCACGAGGCTGGATAATCGAGGGAGTTTGGCTGGGGACTTGAACTCTGAGCGTAGGCCTGGCTGGCTTAATGTGCACCCAAGTCCGATTCCTGAATAGTCATTTCTTCTATGCACCAAGTGGGTGAGAGCGACTTATTGATAGTAAACTAAATAACAGAAAATAAAAAATAGAAAATTAAAGTGCGGAAAGTAAGATAGTGTCGGGTTACCTCCCGACTAGTGCACTTGTTTAACGTCGTTGGCTCGACGATACCTCAATCATGGATCATAAGGTCGGATCCCAAGGGTGAGTGAGGTCAAACTTCTTCTCGGCAGCCCTTTTGCTCCGAAAGGGTGACGTTTCCTTGACCATAGCTGCTGGTCCAATGCGTCGTGCTTGCTTGTTACTCCTTCCGGGTTTCCATTCTTTCGGCCCATGTCTTTGCCGCCTCTTCATGTTGGAATAGTTTGCACCTTTGTGAGTTTGGAAATTTGGTTTTGTGCCATTCAATGTAGGCGACATCAGGCATGCGCCTCTGCCAATCTTCTTTATTGCGGCAGTGATGGATGGTTGTCTTGGAACGAGTGAGTTTTCAGTCGGTTTTCCTTGTTGAGTCGTGGAGAGTGGGATTGGGGCTTTCTCAGATAGTTCGGCAATGAGGTCCGGGACTTTCTCAGGTGCTCCGAGCGCAAGGACCGGGCCTGGCTTGATTTCTTCGGCCGCTTCGGTAGTGATGTTTGGGACTTCTGTTGGCTCGGCAGTTAGGACTGTGATTTCCTCGGATGGATTGGTGATAAGGATCGGGTCTGATTGGGGCAGTTCTTCTTGGGTCATTTGTGGGTCCTCATCCTCAGTCGGCTCCTCGGGTTCAGCCGTCCTTTTTGTTGTTCCTGAATCGGTTTTGGCCGTGAATTGGTGCATCGCGGCACTCAATTGCTGCATGTTTGCGGCCAATTGTTGGGTGTTAGCTGCCAGCTCCTTTTCTGCCGCCCATAATTCAATTTTAGCTCTGATTTGTTGCATTGTGTTTTCCAACTGCTGGATGCTAGATTCCAGCTCCGTTATACCGTCCTTGAGTGGCTCTGCCTGATCTTGGCTCGGTCTTGACCTTGCGGCCAAATCATTGATTAATATCCAAAGATCATCCACGGTTAAGTCCCACATTGATCCTCCTGCTGCATTATTTAGCTGGTCCCACTCATGTGGCAACATTCCACAGAGAAATATTATTTGAAGATCGGAGTTGGTAAATCCATGGTGCGGGCAGCTCGTCACAATGGAATCGAAGTACCATAAGTATTCATCCAATGTTTCGTCCCGGGATTGCGTTATTTTGTTGATCTTCTCGCGGATTTCAAGTTTGAAGGGTGGTGGGGAAATTTCCTCAATGTTCCAAGGTTCCATTCCGTAGTAGTAGGACTTAGTGAATTGCATGATAAAATAAAAAAGAAAAAACAAAATAGAACAACTATTCTGATGCACAAGTCCCCGGCAACGGCGCCAATTTTGATGGATGCACAGTCGTTATGTGCAAACGTCAAGAATAAATTTATAATAGTCCGCTACTCGCAACTAAACTATGGGTAGCAAGTGGTAAGTAGGGGTCGAACCCAAGGGAGTCAGTGTGGATTAATTGTTCTTTAATGAAGCTTATGCAGAATTTAATTACGATTGGGGTTGGGTTTGAGTGTGTTTTGAGAACTGAAAGTAAATTACAATAATTGATAATGGACTGTGAGGAAAGTATTCGGTTTTAGGGGCCTTGTATCATATTTGTTTATCATTGACCGCTAATGACCAAACGAAGCATTCGAAATCGAGGCTATTCCTAGCACAAGACTTGCAACGTCGTGTAGAACACTTGAAATGATCATGCTAAATGTTCAAAGATGAATCGAGGCTATTCCTAGCAGAAGACTTGCAACATCATTTAAAACACTTGTTCTAAGCAAAACTAATTCCTCCTTTCGAAGTATCTTAGCCGTAAGTGCATCCATTTGGTCCCTTTGGTCCAGTTTCCAAATGATTTTTAAGATAAGCCGAACTTCTCGATAAGTTTTGCTTGTTACAGCTTCCACTTACCGAGTATGTTCACGAATTCCCACGGAAGAGCTTATTGCTTGTCAGGCACTCAACCTTATAAACTCTGACTTGAAATATGGCACATAGAACAAGTATCGAACATAAAGGTATACTAAGAGTAAGGTCTAAAACATTTATAATACAAGTACACACCCTTAAACCGAATAATTAATTTAGCTACTAATCATGGCAGTGGTTATCATAACTATGAACTTGGAAATAAACACGAGTTTATAAATACAATTTAAATAAATAAAAAGACTTACAACCGTTGAAGCGCCAAGGATCATGCTTTGATTCCAAAGTAAAATTACATGATTAGTGCCCAAACTCTAGAGAGATTTTGTAGAGAGAGAAGCTCTCCATATTTTGGTGTGTATTACAAGTGAAGGGGAGGTTTGTATTTATAGCCATGGGAGGAGGAGATGGGTGGTGGAGATGGAAGCACATGGCATCATCCAAGGAGGAGGAAGGAGGAGCCACCACATGGCAATCATCCATGGAGGAGGAGTGGAGAGCAAGTTTTGGAGATGTGTGGCTTGGATGGAAACACATGGAGGAGGAGCCACCACATGGCAAGCTCTCCATGGTGGAGCTTCTAGCCGCCGGCGGCTTTGGGAGGAGAGGAGGAGCCGCCATGTGGAGGTGTGGGAGTGGTGGAGGGAAGGTGTGAGGGAGGAGCCGCCCATGTAAGGAGGAGGGTGGAGTTTTGTGAGTTTTGTACAGTCTTTTCACAAAACTATCAGTCCAATTCCGCTCCGGTCTGTCTTTGATTATTCCTCTGTTTGATTTAATTTGAGTAATTCAATGTCAGGATCTTGAGATTTCTTCATTCAGCGTCTGATCTTGACCTTGGATTGACTCTTGATATCTTTTCAGCGTAAAATCGTCTCCTTAGCCTGTATTCTCTCTAAGCGCCAAAATACCCTGTAGAAATAAATCGGGACTAACAAGCAGAAGTTAAATAGACCAACAGTCTAATTTGGTGGGTTTTACTGTGTTTTTGATTCGTATAATTTTGGTCCATCAAGCTTCTACAGTCCCTTGATTCTTAAGGGTATCCAATTTTTGAAGGGACTGCATGCTCTACTCGATGTTCATGTCCTACTAGATGGACATAAATTCCAATGGGATTTGAAGGTGGATTGACACTACCTCTCTTGCTGAGTCTAGCCAAGACGTTAAACTAGGCCTCTTCGGGGAGTAACCCGCGCTGTAAGTATTAGTTAGTTTCATTTTTCATTTGCATTGTGTGTGGACATTTCAAGGTTCTAAGTGTGGAGTGCACCAGCCCCTTCACGATTTTCGATGCTAACCTATCACTTGTGAAGCTCTGTGTTTTTATCTTTATATCTACCAGCTCATGAGTCGCGCTTCACTCCCCGGGCATCGTTTAATCTCCACGGATATCATGTCATCACCTACGAAGGAAGTTCCTATGTGCTTTTTCTTATCTTTTATTTCTTCGCTTAGGGACTAAGCTTATTTTTAAGTGTGGAGTGGGTAGCACATAGTCACATATACATTCATCGCATGTCACATATTCACTCTTGCATATGCTTAACTGTCTATGTATTGCGATTGAAATCCTCGTTTTCTACGATACTCCTTGACTGATTGACACTCATTTGGATTTGAAGTCTAGGACTTGAAATAGTTATAACCGTGTGTGTATTCTTTTGAGTCAGTATCATTGCTAGCCTTTGACTATCACATGTTCTACGTATTTCTTAAAGCATGTTTGAGACTTGAAATTAGTAGGCACCGGTTCAAAAATGTCAAACACTTAAACTACATCTCTTCTTCTAGGTGACCTTAGTGCTAGTATGTGTTTCTCTACACTCGTCGTGATTTGCATGCACCCGCCTTTATTCATACACTATGTCAAGCTCTAAGTGTGGAGTTAGACAATTGACCTTCAAGTTTTCCCCTAAAAAACAAAGTTCTCAATTCTGGAAAGTGGGTGAAACATTGGCCCCAAGCATAGTTGTTTTTGAAAGAAAACCAGTTTGAAAAAAAAACCAAAATGCTTTTGTTGATTCTGCGAAAGCAGAAAATACCAAGGACCTGGTGAGAAAAGTCACCCCTGGTATATGGAAAACACTCTTGAAACAATTTGTGCCCCATTCTGCTTGATATAGTGTAATTCCATCCTCTCATTGCGTGCAATAGGGGTGGGCAAAAACCACTCCGCATGTAAAAACCGCCCGCTCCGCACCACAAAAGCGTGTTCGGTTAACTGCACCGCTTTTGGAAAAACCCGATTTGTCGAAAACCGCACCGCAACCAAATAAAGCGGTACGGAAACGGTTCTTTATCTTAAAAAACCCGGTTTAAACCGCACCTCACCGCATATATAATTATTTATTAAATAATTAAATAATCTAATAATTAAATAATTAAATAATCAAAATTAATACGTTTAAAAAACAAATCATATAATTTCAGGCCCAACCACATGCCGAAAACACAAAATTTAATTAAATTTTGGTTGGCTCTTATGTTTAGGGTTTGATTTGTACATTTTTTGTCATTTGAATGGTTCAGCATTGTTTATAACATCCGATTTTAATGTTTGAAGCTTTGTTATTGTAGGTAAACAAGTCAAATAATTGTAGTAGAATCATATAAGTTTTAAACTTTTGTAATGCGGTTTTTAAACCAAACCGCACCGCACCGCACCACATAATGTGGTGCGGTGCATATTTGGTTTTTACTTTTGTAATGCGGTTTGCGGTTTGAAAAATTTCCAAATCAGATTATGTGGTGCGGTTGCGGATTTACCCTTAAACCGCACCAACCCGCACCGTGCCCACCCCTAGCGTGCAATTCATTACCTATCTTGAGAATTCGTGTACTAGAAACTAAGGGACGATCCTCAGGCTTGCACTAAAAATTTTGATGTGATTTTCGTACTATTTTTCAGAAAAACCTTAAGTCAGGCTCCTCTTCTCTTATGGGTCATTGTCTAATCCTTGGCACTTGAGAATGCGCTTTGCACCAAGAGCCCGTGCACTATCCCTAGATAGCATAGGTGAATGGCGAGCATGTTTTGTGTAGATATTCATGTTCTTTATACGTTGCAATAGAACTATTTAGAACATGTGATTAGTCGATTAGTAGCCCTGTGTACTGACCGTTTGAATGCATAACTCGTATAATCTATGATTGTCTGAAAACTTTGATGAAGATGTTTGACTTGAAGTTGAGGTAACACGATGAATCCGAGGTATGACATGACTTTATTGTGACTCATTGAGCATCATTTCATGCATACACGTTAGTTAGTTGTATAGGGAATTTGTAAGTAGTCCCATTCCTGAAAACCTTCACGAGACTATTGATGGACCATAATTGTATGCATCATAAATACAGTTAAACCCACCAAATTAGACTGTTTGTCTATCTAACTTCAACGTGTTAGTCCCGAAATATTTCCACAGGGCAATTGAGAGATAAAAGTGAAAACACGCTAAGGAGAGGATTTTATGCTGAAAAGATATCAAGAGTCAATTAAAGGTCAAGATCAAGCACTGAACGAAGAAATCTCAAGATCCTGACGATGAATTACTCAAATTGAATCCAAATGAGGAATTATCAAAGACAGCCTGGAGTGAAATTGGACTGATAGTTTTGTAAAGACAGTACAAAACCGTCAAGATTCATCCATGTGCATTGGTGACCGGTGGCTTGGGTGAAATGGATGAGTCATTGGGTGGCTTCCCCCTCCTCCTCCATGGGATGACCGGTGGCTTTGGCAAAGGGTGGCCAAGCCACCTCCTCTTCCTCCCCTTTGGACCGGCAATCGGCGGCTTTTGGGAGGCTCCTCCCCTTGTGCCACTTGTCTCCTCCACAAGCTCCTCCATCTCCACCCTTGGATGCTCCTCCACATGCCTCCATCTCCACCCTCCATTCCTCCTCCCTTGGCCTATAAATACAAGCACCCCTCCTCCCATTTGTATCATCAATCCATACACAAAACACTTATCTCTCTAAGTTTGGTTACTTTGTAAGTTTGTTCGGTTTATGAAATAATACTCCTGTTTGTTCTTGAGTATTATACTATAGAGAATACTCCTGTTGGTTCTTGAGTATTCAGTAGGAAATTGGGAATACTCCTGTTGGTTCTTGAGTATTCCACCCCTTTTCCTCTTACTGTTTTCAAAAACCCCCGAGTACTTAGCTATGGTATCCACCTCTATGGATATTCGTAGCTAAACTCTTCATTCGGTGGAAGGTATTTTTTGTATTATATAATGTTGTAATATCTTTTAGTTTCATTTCTTTGTATTCAAAACTTGTTCTATGTGCCATTTATAGTCAGAATTTCCAAGGTTGAGTGGATGCTACGAAAGGGCAAAACTCTTCCGTGGGGTTCGTGAACATACTCAGGTAAGTGGATGCTACGAAAGGGCAAAGCTTATCTGAGGAGTTCGACTTATCTAAAACACCACTTGGTCAATCGTAACTGTGAGATCAGGTGGATGCACAGAAGGCTAAGATACTTCGAAAGGAGGAATTAGTCTGAAGTAGAACAAGGGTTGCTTTAAACGATGTTGCAAGTCTTGCGCTACGAAAGGGCCTCGATTCATCTTTGAATACTTAGAAAAGTTACTAACGGTTTATTATATACATGTTATAATATAAGAGTACCTGAAACCGAATACTTTCTTTCAATCACAAAACCCCCTGTATTTACTTTCCTAGTATAACTGTCCCGATCAACCACAACCATCAACCGCTCAACAACCGGAGGAATCGCAATCACGCATCACCCACTGTAAGTCTTCTAACCCTTATCTCTTTACTTTCAGTATTTACTTTCAATATTTAATTTCAGTATTTACTTTTCTGCACAAAAAACCCAAAAAACCAAAAACAGTAGTTTAATTACTCGCGCTAAAATCTCAATCATCCTAAAACACGTCCCTGTTAGTAAAAGAACAACGTATCCCCCTAATTCCCTTGGGTTCGACCCCTACTTACCACTTCTACCCAGTAGTCGCGAGTAGCGGACTTTATAAATTTATTTGTACAATTTGCTCTGACGACAAGCGAATTGTCAAATTGGCGCCGTTGCCGGGGAATTAGCGAATGGGTAGTTGTTCTTTTTTCTGTTATACATAATGTCTTCCTACTACGAAAGAGAGCCTTGGTAATATGAGGAATTTCCCCCAACACCTTTCGAACTTGATGTCCACAATAAGATCTTCAACCTTACGCAATACCGGGATGAAACTTTGGACGAGTACTTGGCATACTTCATTTCCATTGTGGCGAGCTGCCCGCACCACGGATTCGCATATTCAGATCTTATTCAGGCATTTCTTATTGGGATGAGACTTCCGGAGCTTTGCTTGCTAGATACTATTGCAGGAGGGTCAATAATAGAATTAAGCATAGATGAAGCCTGGGGCCTCATTAAGGATTTGGCCACAAGCACAAAACGAGGGCCAATGCACCAAACCGAAGATATGGCACCAACGATGAAAGTGGACTCAGTACAGAACGAGCCCGGCACCACACCTATTATCTTGCCCGCGACAAAACTGAGAGAAGACATCCGTACAAGGGCAGTAATGGATATGGAGGCGGCTCTAAAAGAGCCAACATTGGTGCCCACAAGGCTGACAGAGGCCATGATGGACGAGTCGGGAACCGGAAGCACCGAGGAAGAGCCCATATGGGATATCACTCCCGAGCCATCAGAAGACTTAGAACCGAAAACCGATAAAGTGTGGGACGAGGAAGAGCCTACATGGGATATCACTCTTGAGCCATCCGAAGTGATGGACGAATCAGATACAGAAAGCATCGAGGAGGAGTCTTCATGGGAACTCACTACTGAAGCGGATGAGGAAATCAAGCCAGGCCCAGTCCTCATTACCAAACCAGCCGAGCCACTTGAACCGGTCCTCATCACCAATCTGCTCGAGAAAGACCCGATTCTCATGGCCGAGAAGCCCCTACTTAACCCTTCGGTTTCTATGCAAATCACAGCGCCCGATGATGATGTGGTCAATAATGCGGTACAATGAGAGTTGGAGGCAAATCAAGGGCAAGAAAAACCATCAATGGAGCTCTCACTCACCACGACTCAACAAAGCAGCCCTGAAAACTCGCTCGTTCTAGGACGACTGTTCGTCGCTGCCACAAAAAAGAGGCTTCACATAGAGACATGCCTAAGGTCACCAATGCTTGATGGCACAATACTGAATTTCCAGAATTGCAAAAGTGCCACCCATTCGAACATGAAGAAACGACCAAGGCATGTGCCGGTGGAATGGAAGCCCGGATGGAGAAACAAGAAAGTCCGACTCAAAAGACCAGCAGCTATGGTCAAAGGATTCTCACCTTCCCGGAAGAATGTAAAAAAGAAATTATCGGTTCAATGGATATCAGAACCAAGCCCGCTGCCATATGAGAACTTGGGACAGATTAAGAGAGCAGTTGGGAAAAAGTTCGACCTCAAGCACCCATGGGATCCAAACCAGTGATCCAGGAATAAGGTACTGTCGAGCCAACGACGTTAAACAAGTGCACTGGTCGGGAGGTAACCCGACACTATCTTACTTTTTGTTATTTAAATTTCCAATAATCGCTCTCACCCACTTTTTGTCTAGAAGGAATGTCTTTCATGTAGGAATTAAGTTTTTGGAGCAAGATCGGATCGGCCAGGCAGCTTCCGTGAATTTACCGGGCCTGCGCTGAGAGTTCGAGGCCCCAGCTGAACTCCCTCGATTATCCAGCCTCATGCCATGTCGTTCACTCGACACCTTAAAGGGAGTTATGTTCTTCTTTTTCCTTAATGTCATTTCCTTCTTCTGTATATATTGCATGACTTTTGAACTAAGGCTTGACTTCGTTCAAAAGTGTGGGGTGAGAACCAACTGCATGTTTTTTTCTTTTTTTAGTAGTATCTTTTTGGAATTATGAACTTTAGAATGTGAAAAAGTAAGATCATAATTCATGCATCAACCTTATGAAAATGCAAACTGTTTAAAAACTTAGAATGTAACTTCTCATTTGTCCCTTTGTGCTGAGATAACCTAGGGATGTGGAGTTGATAGAAATTGCCCTAGAGGGGCTTGGCAAGCACTTGAAGGATCAGATCAAACTATATGGTTTTCGAAGTCAGTGGAGGCTGCACTTCGGGGTTCAGTGAATAATTGAAGTCAACTCCGCCAAGAAGCATCTATGCAAAGGCGAGGACGGGAATCAGACCGTCCTCTCTCTAGTCAAAATAGCCGAGAAAATAAATGAGCGACCCTCATCTTGACCCGCGCGAAACGACGAAGACGAGAGGAGCGGGGAGGTATTTCCATAGGCTTGCGGGCGATGATTGGACCTCCCAAAAAGGCTGAGAAAATGGACTAGCAAGTCACAAAGAAGCAAAAAACTCAAAGAAGAAAATCAAAAGAGGCCTAAGGCCCAAAATTGTGAAGGTTTTAACCGAGCAAAAGTGAAGCACTCAAAAAAGACAGATCATAAAGCCAAAGGCAGAATCACTACAAAAAGCTAGTCCCTCGCCAAAGAAGAAAAAAGAAAATCAAAAAAAGGCTCAACTCACTGAAACCCGAATCGAATCACGTGCTAGAGAAAGCTACAAGAAAACCATATAGTGCGAGACGGTCCCGAAGGTGTAGTCCAGGAGCCTGAAAAGGGCTATCTCCCGAAACATCCAAAATAATTTGCATCTTGGCACGAAGGTACAATTATCAAGTTTCTTCTATTTATTTACGCAGTTTAATTTGGCAATAAGTAGTAATGCATGAATTAGGAGAAATCGAGTACCACAGTCTAATTTTCATATTTCAACAAGCTTACTTAGTGCCGCCCTTTAATAGCATTGTTCGGGACGAACAACTAAAAGTGTGGGGTGATCTGATGGACCATAATTGTATGCATCATAAATACAGTTAAACCCACCAAATTAGACTGTTTATCTATCTAACTTCTACGTGTTAGTCCCGAAATATTTCCACAGGGCAATTGAGAGATAAAAGTGAAAACACGCTAAGGAGAGGATTTTATGCTGAAAAGATATCAAGAGTCAATTAAAGGTCAAGATCAAGCACTGAACGAAGAAATCTCAAGATCCTGACGATGAATTACTCAAATTAAATCCAAATGAGGAATTATCAAAGATAGCCTGGAGTGAAATTGGACTGATAGTTTTGTAAAGACAGTACAAAACCGTCAAGATTCATCCATGTGCATTGGTGACCGGTGGCTTGGGTGAAATGGATGAGTCATTGGGTGGCTTCCCCCTCCTCCTCCATGGGATGACCGGTGGCTTTGGCAAAGGGTGGCCAAGCCACCTCCTCTTCCTCCCCTTTGGACCGGCAACCGGCGGCTTTTGGGAGGCTCCTCCCCTTGTGCCACTTGTCTCCTCCACAAGCTCCTCCATCTCCACCCTTGGATGCTCCTCCACATGCCTCCATCTCCACCCTCCATTCCTCCTCCCTTGGCCTATAAATACAAGCACCCCTCCTCCCATTTGTATCATCAATCCATACACAAAACACTTATCTCTCTAAGTTTGGTTACTTTGTAAGTTTGTTCGGTTTATGAAATAATACTCCTGTTTGTTCTTGAGTATTATACTATAGAGAATACTCCTGTTGGTTCTTGAGTATTCAGTAGGAAATTGGGAATACTCCTGTTGGTTCTTGAGTATTCCACCCCTTTTCCTCTTATTGTTTTCAAAAACCCCCGAGTATTTAGCTATGGTATCCACCTCTATGGATATTCGTAGCTAAACTCTTCATTCGGTGGAAGGTATTTTTTGTATTATATAATGTTGTAATATCTTTTAGTTTCATTTCTTTGTATTCAAAACTTGTTCTATGTGCCATTTATAGTCAGAATTTCCAAGGTTGAGTGGATGCTACGAAAGGGCAAAACTCTTCCGTGGGGTTCGTGAACATACTCAGGTAAGTGGATGCTACGAAAGGGCAAAGCTTATCTGAGGAGTTCGACTTATCTAAAACACCACTTGGTCAATCGTAACTGTGAGATCAGGTGGATGCACAGAAGGCTAAGATACTTCGAAAGGAGGAATTAGTCTGAAGTAGAACAAGGGTTGCTTTAAACGATGTTGCAAGTCTTGCGCTACGAAAGGGCCTCGATTCATCTTTGAATACTTAGAAAAGTTACTAACGGTTTATTATATACATGTTATAATACAAGAGTACCTGAAACCGAATACTTTCTTTCAATCACAAAAACCCCCTGTATTTACTTTCCTAGTATAACTGTCCCGATCAACCACAACCATCAACCGCTCAACAACCGGAGGAATCGCAATCACGCATCACCCACTGTAAGTCTTCTAACCCTTATCTCTTTACTTTCAGTATTTACTTTCAGTATTTAATTTCTGTATTTACTTTTCCGCACAAAAAACCCAAAACAGTAGTTTAATTACTCGCGCTAAAATCTCAATCATCCTAAAACACGTCCCTGTTAGTAAAACAACAACGTATCCCCCTAATTCCCTTGGGTTCGACCCCTACTTACCACTTCTACCCAGTAGTCACGAGTAGCGGACTTTATAAATTTATTTGTACAATTTGCTCTGACGACAAGCGAATTGTCAACTATACTCGTCCTACTAGGGCAGCCTATAGGTTTAAAGGCTTGATGCATACGCTAAATGCATTCGTGTCCTCTACGACAGTGAGTTATCTTTTTATTTTTTGCTTTAGTTAGAATTGATCACATGATGCTTGAGCGGGTAACTATTTAGCAGATTTATTGACTTGTGCTTAATGTTTGTTCGGGACGAACAAATCCTAAGTGTGGAGTGTTTTGATCGGTCGAATTCTTGACCTATTATTCACTTCATTCGATGATGGATTATGTTTGTTTTCCCGACATTTTATTGTCATTTGATCTCTTTTCTAGTGTTTCAGGTCATATATCATATATCTAATACTTTTGGATTGACCCGAAGCAAAGAAAAGCAATTGGTACAGATTTGGGCAAAAACAGGACAAAATAGGGCAGACAGACCTTTGCGACGTATTTTGCATGCCCATGGCTCATTCGGTGTCCAAATGAGTCGAAATTTAGCTTGTTGGAAAGCTAATTTAATTCCCTACAACTTTGTAGTTGACACAAAGAGCAGATTCGAAGGTTTAGACATCCAAAAAGGCAAAAGAAGTCAGCCCGTTACAATCTTCAGCAGCCGTTACACCTTGAGCTGTAACGGGCATGAATTTTCTCAGATATTTTTGCTTATCCCGTTACAGTCGTTACACCCAGCTATAACGGGTGTAACGGCCCGTCGAAGGCAATTCCAAAAAATTGATTTTTGGGCTTTTTGGACAGATTTTTGGGCATATTTCCTAATTTCGATTTTAGGCTTTTTGGCCTTTTAGAAAGTTATATAAGAGAGAAAACCATAAAGAACAGGTTGCTGTTATTTTGGAGGAAAAACCCTAACTTGGGAGAGAAGACAGAGCTTTCAGCGTGAGGATCATCGAGCTACACCGCGTCTTTACGGTTTACTCATTTCTTTCCTTCTTTACATGTTTTTGGTTAACTACCATGAATAGTGAGTAGTTTTCTCAATTCCGGAATCCTACGGATCCCGTGCTATGTAACCCTAACTCTCATGTGATCAATTGAAGTTTATTATTTATGCGATTCGATTATTCAATTTCATTGTGTGCTTAATATTATCGTTCTATGCATGTACTTACATCAAAGGGTATGTTTGCATTGGTAGAACATATTTAGGTTATATACCGAAAGGTGGATCCCCTAGGGATTAACCGGATTGCATGAAATTGATGTTAGGTCATGTTTACATGAACTAATAGGAAAACCTTTAGTTTAATAAATCGAGATCGTTGATAATCCGTGGATGGGCGGCGTTCAACGATTGAGATTAATCTAGACAATGATCCGTGGATGGGCGGCTTGTCTAGTGTTATTTCGGTTATATTCCATATTCGATATCATGAATAATTAACGTAGAATGATTGCATGATTAGCGGGGTTAGCACGGGTGAAGTATGGATTCTGGAATTATTCCTCTGATAAAAACACAACCTTTATTTTCTACACGTTTAATTTCTGCTATTTAATTTCTGCAATTTACAAACCAACAAATCTTTTTAATTGGAATAGCTAAATAGGTCACACCGTTTGCTAGTATTCATACGCACTGCTCCTAGGATCGACCCTTGGCTTACCAAGGTTTATAAATATTGTTTGACTGCAATTTGACCCCTAAAACTCATACTTTTGACAACTATAAAGGGTTAAAAATACGCTTGTCAGTGGTTATCAATGAAGGATCTGAAGATGGTTCACTAAAAAAACTGAGGGTTCAGGTAGTGAAGAGCTTGAAAAACAACCTGATGTTGTGGCTGGAAAATCTGATTCCTCCTAGAAGGATGAAGATCTGGACAGTGTTTACAAGGATATTGATGAAGTTGTTAGAGATTTGCAAAAGGAGGCTTCTGTTCCTGTGGCACCAAGACCAGATCAGTCGTCAGAAGTACAGGGTGTCGGGGTTGAAGATACATCACCTGTTAACAATTCATCAACTGCAAAAGAGGCAAGTGTACCAGCGAATGTCCCATCCGGGAGTCAGCAGGGGGTTATATCAGTTGTTCCCCAAGATCCCTCTGCCCCTGAGGGAGTTTCAGTAGAGGAGGCAGGTGAAGCTCCAGTGATTGTGGAAGGAGGACTGCATGATGATCATATGGAGGACGCCAGTGTGGAAGAATAGCACCCGGCCGTTCCTGATGCAGTGATAGAGGATGCGGCTCAGACAGTCCCCAAGGCAGTCACCTTATCAGATGATGATCAAGATTCCGTCCCTCTCGCTAAACTCAAGAAGGCAAATAAGGACAAAGGGAAGACAAAGGTTTCAATTGTCAGCCCTGTCAGAAAGGACTCAGCTTGGAATGCAGAGGTGAGAAAGGATGCAGGGGGAGCCGATGCTTCCAAAAAGAGAAAACGTGGAGTCCCTTCAACTTTTGCAAAAGATCTCCTAACAGGCATCATGAAGAAAGACATCTGGTTTGTTAACAAGGATGCTGCGAAGAAGTGGAAATCTGTCCAGAAAAGAAAGATAATTCCAGAGAGAATTTTGGATGAGACGCGGTACAAAGGGAAGGAAGTAGTAGATGTGCTGAAGCAAACTGACCTGTTCTGGACACTGGCCAGGAGCAAACCATTTAATGAACAGCTGGTCAGAGAGGCGATTGTTAACCTCCCTCCACAGTTTGGTGTGGTCGGAGACAAAGACTTTGGAGTGGTCTACGTGCGAGGAAGAAGGATCGAAATTGACCCTGATCTGATCAACATCTACTTCTCAATGGATGGTCCATCAGTAGATATTGAGGAGCCAGACTATGACAAAATTACAGACACCATTACTGCCGGCTCAATCCGTTGGTAGCCGGAGACTGCTCTCCCTACGGTAGACCTGACGACCTTCTACTCCATGCTGTTTTTTCATTACGGTGTTCAACTGGAAGCCCTCCTCTCACCGCTCTTCAGTTAGCCGAGTAGTGGCACAGTTGATATATCAGATTGGGAACAAGATGCAGTTCAATCTGGGCCAAATCATGTTCAAACAGATTGCTGAACATGCAACCTCAAGCCGCTCTCTTCACCAGATATGCTTCCCATCTCTGATATATGAGTTGATCATCTATCAGGCTCTAGAATTGAAGACCCAAATGACCGCCTTTCGAAGACCCCACAAAACTTCATGGTGGATCATAAGCTGTTCAAAGGATGTCACGTGAATGGTCTTAAAGAACCGGGTCAGAAAAGGAAGGACTTTCCAGAGTCATCGAAAGGAGGGGGAGTTAGAATGGGTCGTGATGAGAGGAACAATCTGATCAAGGAACTGGATGCCATCATCGTTGCTGCTGCGGTGCTTCGCAAGAGCATCAACAAGCTGGCTCGTGTACTCCGCTACCCGAGTGATGATGAGGAAGATGATGCAGATACTGATGGTGATTCTAATGAAGGATCGTCTGATTAAAGGTCCTTGAATTCAAACTCTCTGAACTATGTGTTGATTAAACTTTCATACTATTTGGTGCTTGTTCTGGCACATTTCATTTGACTGTTCGAACTAGATTGGACCCCTTGCCAGTTTGTGGCAAAAAGGGGGAGTATTTTGAGGTGACCAATTTTTGTTCCCTCAAGTTTGTTTAATGTCTAGATAGATAGATCTAGTAGATTAGGTTTTGCCAAAATGCCAAGGGGGAGATTGATGTTCCCTTAAATGGCATGTATTTGGCAAAACACCTTTAGACAGTTCGAGCAGGAGTTCAGGAGGAGTTCGAACACATTCTGGAACTATAGTACAGCGTGGAGCAGACGCAATAATGCAATCCGGAAGGTTCTAAAGATCAAAGATCTTTTTGGTCGAAGTCGGCTAACGAAGATTCGAAGAAGATTCAGCTATTCAGTCGAATATCTCCTCATCAGATTGTTAAGTCGGTTGGCTGACTTGACGCGGAAGTTATCGAATAATCTTCCTAAAGATTGGTTAAAGATATACATCGAATATTTAGGATTATTTCCTAAATATTTGATGAGGATATCTGGAGCAGATTTAGAGTTCGCCCAAGCATATAAATAAGAAGCTAGGGCGTCCATAATCTGTTAGCGCTTTCAGAGAGATAATACACACGAGTACACATTATCGATCGGAGAAGGGGAAAGCGACGCCGACTGTTTTTCCCCATTGGAAAGACATCGGCGCTGACAGAACCTGTTCAGTGTGTTGTTCAGGCTGTCTGAGACTGATCTTACCGCTGCACACACCAGATGCAACTGCTGGCTTTCGAGAGAAAGCAACCGAGCTTCGGAGAAGATCGAGCACGTTCGGAGAAGGGGTTTTGAGCGAAGGGGATCAAGGTGAACTGCGGTGAACCGAGATTACAAATCTGAGAGACGGAGTAGTAGAGGCTAGGGAATTACAAACGAGGAGTTGTGTTTGTGTATGCGTAAGTCCACTTGTAGCCCTATACTCGTAATAAAGATTTGTGTCCCTTTAGGGTGTGGGAAACCCCCCAGAGTAGGCGTAGCCGAACTGGGTATCATATTGCTTGTGCTCCTGTTCTGTTTTATTTGCGGTACTGTTAGCAACAGTGTTCAACAATTGTCTGAACACGACCTAGTAAAGTAACTTGAACAGACAATAGTATTTCACAAAGCTCTACAACTCTCTAGTTCACACCGAGAGCAGACGAGGACGTTTAGAACATAGAAACACGAGTGAAAGTCTAATGATCAGACTTAATTCATAAATGATTAGACTTAATTGACACCACAATTGACATATTAGACCTTTGTTATTTCAATTGAGTGTTGTGAGCAAATGAAAAATTCGATAGAGGCAAACTGTTTATCGTTACGTAGCTAACTCAAAGATCTACAACTCTCTAGTTCACACCGAGAGCAGGTGAGGTCATTTAATAGGTCGTAAAACTTGCGGGAGGAAGACAATAGTGTAATCCGCTACGAATTTTTCATCTGCGCTCAGTTTAAATCGTGTTTCGACCTTGTAAATGACCTTTACTACTCTTGGTATGAACTAGAGAGTTGTAGAACTTTGAGTTAGCTACGCAACGACGTATAGCTCGTCTCTATCGGATGTTTAGTCTGCTCCCGGTACTCGTTTGAAGCATCAAAGGTCTAATATAGTTAACGATGTTATTTTTTAGGACGTTTATACCCTCGCATATGTAATGTATTTTTAAATAAATCCGTTTAATTTTTTTTGTTTACAAAAAGCGCCCTAAATTATGATTGGTCGAGAGTGTCACGTGTCGAATTCTTATTTAATTTATAATTTTTATATTTAAATGTGATTTTTATGATTGGTCGAATTCTTATGCGATTTATAATTTTTATATTTAAATGTGATTTTTATTTGATCCAAAACCTTACCATTATTTATACATCTTTTTTACACTCAAAAAATGAACTCATGCAAAAAAGACGTAACTATTTACTGATCGAATTTCAAAAAACAAATGTGGGGGCCATTCATGATTATTAAGATGTGCCCGTTGTGGCATAAATAATGATCCATAATTCTTATTTTGTTCAATTCAGTTGAAATATTTGACTCATTTTGTTACACAAATAATTGAATTTCAATGCAACTCAACTATTGAGAGATAGGCGAAATAAATTTAAGTCGGTTGGTTCGAATTCTTGATATTATGTTAGGATCAAGGTTTTATAAACGAGTAGCATATCTTTTTTTTTCACTTTCGTCTAGAAGTATTTTTTGTCCCGCCTCCATCATGGATGTGTTATTCGTCCCGCTTCTTGTGGGAGTATTATTCATACCTCTGCTTACGACTGTAGTCATAGGTACTGCTTCGTCTATTCCTTCCTATGGATGCAATTCAAGTATCAATGAGTTGGTGTCTTGCATGACTCTTATTCCAAAAATAAGATACAACGACTACTGATAGATGGAAATAACTCAATCATACTCATACCCAAAAGTAAATAATGTATGACAAAATCTCATATTTATATTGTAGAGATTAATATAGTGAAGGAAAAATAAATAAAATTTTAAGAAAAGTAATGGTTTGGTAATTGCATGGGGTTACACGTGATCCGCGTGTTTAATGGTTCACGGCCCAGTCCACAAATTGGCCTGCTCAGCTGGGCTTTACCTCACGGCTTACCTTAAATTGGATATTTACGAAATATATGATTGAAAAATAATTGCACAAATTCCTTTATTATTTTAATGTAAGAGTCTAGATCTGGTGCAAAGGCAAAAAACCATACAAAATACAAATTCATCTTGACTGTTTATTATGGAAATCTAATGGCTGATAATAATTAGATTAAATAAATTAGGTAACTGAATTTTATACGTGATTCTCTCCAAAGGAGGGTATAATCGACCCAATGAATTTGAAATCAACCCCGAATCTCTCCTCCCAACAACAACCCGCCGATTTGGGAAACCATAACCATACAACCCAGAATAAACGCAGAAGAAACCCATAATCATACAACCCATAATCATACAACCCAGAAATCAACAACGAACATGGTCAAAAAATGCAGAATACACACAACCAAATGATTGAAGAGAAACGCAGAAGAACTCAACAACGAACATGGTGAAGCAGCGCCGATGGAACTGGCAAATTTCCGCCCGAATGGTCATAACGAACTATAAATTGGTGATGACGAACTATAAATTTTCATGACTATATATACAATGATACTGCCAGATGTTGACGAATTATAGTTCTATTGTGATGAATTATGTCTTAATTCGTCGAAAATGCACTATAAATCGTCAAAATCTGGACGAATTATAGTCCAATTTGGACGAACTATGACATAATTCGTCCAAATTGGATTATAATTCGTTACGAAGGGAGGCGGTTGCGGCTGAGTATCTGCTCTTCAAGAAGGTTGCGGCTGAGTATCTGCTCTTCACGGCGGACGCGATCGTCGAATTGACCAGAGAAATAGTTCCCGTGCGCGTCGAACCAGATGCATTCAGACTTCATCCATGTCTGAATCGGATCTAAAAAAACTGAGATAAGGTTTTTTTTATAAGGAGATAAGGGTTTGAGCATGCAAGTCTGTAAGGTTTTGAGATAAGAAGATAAGGTTTTGAGCAGGCAAGTCTGTAAGGTTTTGAGCAGGAGGTTTTGAGCAGGCAAGTCTGCAAAAACTGAGATAAGGTTTTGAGCAGGAATGAAAGGGAAAAAGAAGGACACGTGTCGGATTTTGATTTGATCAATTAAATAATAATATGATATGGTATACCATATTTGCCTATGTTCACATTAAAATTTGAATTTAACAAATTTAAACTTAATTAATCCTGATCATCCAAATAATAAAATGAAGGGTGATGATTAGTTTGTATTTTTTACAATAATTAGCACTTTGTACCTGATCTTAAACCTTTAAGGTAATATGGAAATCAGCGAAATTATCTTCATTTATTTTAACCTCATGTTTTCTTTGAAAAGTAGTTTAACCTCATGTTTTTTATTTTTTGAAAAGTAGTTTAACCTCATGTTTAACTTTTGGAAAAAGCAAGGAATCACACCCTCTTTCCAAATACAGCTTAAGCTATCAAAATTCTAAAAAAGAAGCAATAAAAAAATAGGTTGCCAAATTCTTAAACGCTGAGCACTGTATTTAGAATGTGATGAGTAGGGATGTAAACGAGCCGATACACTCGTGAGCTGCTCGCGAACAAACTCGGTCAAAGCTCGGCTCGATCTTAAACGAGCCGAGCACGAGCACAACTTCCAGGCTCGTTTATTAAACGAGCCGAGTTCGAGCAACCTACTGCTCGGCTCGTTTATGTTCGTGAGCCGCTCGTTTATATGCTCGATTAAAACTCGTTTAGAGCTCGATTAAAACTCGTTTAAAGCTCGATTATTACTTGACTATTATAAAATTATTAGTCAATATTCAATAATGTCAATATAATTTAAAAAAGGTGCATATGTACACTATTGATATGAATTTTAATAAAACATGATATATAAATATTGATTGGCGCTTGCATCACAAAACAAACATTTCAAACAGGGTTCAGTTTTTTTAATCTTCGAGCTTTAAACGAGCTCACAATCGAGCATCTTGTTTATAACTCGAGCTATAAACGAGCAGCTCGTTTATAGCTCGATTAAGGCTCAAGCTCGATAAGATGACGAGCCGAGCTCGAGTATGTAAAAGAGTTATCGAGCCGAGCTCGAACACATTCCTTTCAAGCTCGTCGAGCTCGAGCTCGAGTTCGAGCACAAATAATTTCTTATCGAGCCGAGCTCGAGCAGCTCAATACTCGGCTCGGCTCGGCTCGTTTACACCCCTAGTGATGAGTGGACAAAAGAAATGATAAAATTTAATTTCATGTTAAGCGCTCTTCGTAAGAGCCCTACGATTAAAAATTGACATGTAACCACGAGCACATAATGAGCTTCACTTAAGTCGAACTAAATAATCAAGTTAAAACGTTGTTGGTAATTGCACTTCTGTGTTAAGGCGCTTTTTATAATAAAGCTTGATCAAATGTGAATAAATGTGAACATAATTTCAGAAATTAAATAAGAGTGGAACCAAGTTGTTGGAGTATGAGCTCACCTATTTTGATAATGACAAACATTCTGCTGATGTATTACTTGAGCGTGCAGGTTGATGCACATGTACTCAGGAAGTAACGTTCCCTCAGTGTGTAACTGGAGGGAGAGAATTGATTAGTCGAGTTTTCGACTGATTTATGGTCATTCTTCACTATAGTTTTGGGTTGTTTCCGACATTAGTTTGATATCATTTGACCTCTATCTCTACAATTCAGGTAGAAACAAGTTTCCCTCAAGGTCGAAGCCTAAATGAAAACTCGGGGAAAAACGTAAGATTTAGAGCAAAAAATGGGCAGATTGACCTTTCCGACTTATTTTGAACGCCCAGATCGCATACGGTGTCCAAATTGGTTGATTCAAAGCTTGTTGGAAAGCTAACTCAAAGGGATACAACTTTTGAGTTGACTCCAAGACCAAATTCGGATGGAAAGACCACCAAAAAGGCCTGGGAAGTGCCAGCCGGTCGGCTGAAATCAGCCAGTCGACCGACTGAATAAAGATTCAGGAAGGCTTGCCCAAGCTCATTCCCAACCGACCGGTTAAACTCTACTGCTTCAAAAATAACCCCCCCCCCCCCCCCCCCCCCGAGGCTATAAATAGAAAGAGGGGTTTTTGACCAAAAGGTGAAGGTTTTTGGGGAGAAGAAGATTGAAAAAGAGGCTCAACCAAGGTCATCAATCATCAAAAGATCCAACTAAGGGGAAGAAGAGAAGACTAAAGGGAGTTCAAGGATTGACAACCCTCCTTCCTCTACATCTTTTCCCATTCTACTTGTTGTGTGTTATAAACCCTACTCACACCATGTTGTCTTACATGATGTGTGAGTAGTAGTCTTGTGTTTTGAGAGTCTTATGACTCTCCTTGGTACTCTTTGATCACAAATATACATTGATATTCATATGGATGGTTGTTGATTTCATTTTCTCTTGTGTTATGAATGTTATGCTTTCTAGGTGTTTGATAAAATGCCTAAGTGACAACTTGGACTAAAACTTGGACCTATGACTTAGAAACCATAGGGAATAGTTCTAGGATGGAGAAAATGATCTATATCTTAAATCATGCAAATGAACTTAGGATATGGATGCTTGACTAAGGATTGAATGTTTAATTCATTGGAGTTAGTCATTAAGCGAATCATCAATTAATCCCATCTAATGGTGTCAAATTCATGTTATCTATGCTCTTCATTTATGACATGCCACAAAGTGTTTGATAAAATGCCTAGTAACATGTTGAATCATTGAAACTAGACCTAAGGATCTAACGACCTTAGGGATAGTTTGGATAATAGAGAATGTGATCCTATCTAGTGTATTATGGAAAGTAAACACATGCATTTGTTGCTAACTAGTCCGTCATGCCTATTTCACTTATTACTTTAGGAAGACATTTCAAGGATAATAATGCTATATAGTGAATCAATATCTTGGTAAAGTGAGTTTCTAATTAGGAGAGTTTGGCTAGGATTAGATTCACATGAGAATTGGTCTATCTTAGTTTAAGCTAGGTTTTCTACAATGCATGGGTAGGAAGTGAACTAGTGCGTATGTTCATTGCATTTATCTCCCACCCATAGGACGATAATGCAATGGAATGAACCGATATCCTTTAATTGAGTGAGGTTCAAGCTAAGAAGGTTCTAAACTATTTGACTACCATGAAATGTTTGAATATCGTGTATGTGATCATTGGGAAATTGCCAAGGAGGGGAGTAACCCCTCGAAACACCTCTTACTTATCTTTTATCCCTAATTACTCGCCACATAGGATTTAGAATATACTCACCCCTTTATACAATTTTGGTTTAGAATAGCCGAACAGAAACACAATCTTGAATAGTATATGTGATTGGCTTGCTTATTTGGGTTCGACCCGGTCTTACCGGTCTTTATAAATTGTTTTTGACCGAAAAGAGATTCTATCGCAATTCATTTGCGTGTGAAAATCTACAGCGTTCAAAATGGAGCTGTTGCCGGGGAGCAACTAGTTAGCACATCCCTAGATCAGATTGCGTGGAAGTTCCGACTATTCTTGTGAATAATTTTCTTTTTTTTCTTATACTTGTATATTCTTTTTTTTCTACTCATATCCCTTGCTAACTTACTCTATCTTGTTTTGCGAGGATGGACCCCTACAACCAACAAGTCTTTTCTAATAGAGAATACTATCAAGAAGAGGAGCAACCAAACGCCTATTGGGAAAACTCTTGGCATCCATCACATACTTACACTCAAAATTGGGATGATAGCCAAAGCTTTGAAGTTGAACACTCCATACCCTCAACCTTCAAGTGAGCCCTCCAATATAGAACTCATGTTTGCCACACTCCTTGTATCCCAAGAGAGGGCTAGGATGCAAGCCCAATTGATGGAGATTAATGCTCAATTTGATAGATTGGAGGCTCAACACCAAGTTTTGGAAAGCAATTTGGCGCAACAAGCAATGGAAAATGAAAACTTGGATGAGGAAGAGGAGGTCTCCGAAGAAGAAGAAGAAGTCCTTGAATCTAATGCCTCAAGGGAAAAACGGGATCAAGAAGGGGAAGATATGTTTTGGATAGTCGCGACCCAAGCTTTTAATGAAGGGCGGGACGGTGAACCTTGTTACGAAGACGAGATGGAACACATAAGTGAATTATCCTATGCTACTAGCACATCTCAAGACCATTCGAGTAAGAATATGCAAGAGTTCACCATTCCACCGACGCATTGGCTCTCCAATGAGGAATTCTTCAATAATGATGCCTCTTACATAGAGGAAATACCTTTCGTTGATGAGGAAGAATTCCCCCCTCCCGGTACAAGCGAGCTTAAATGTGAACTCAAACTTCTTGATGAGGATAAGATAGAGGAAGAGCGTATAGAGACTAAAAGTCTTCAAGGGTATAGAGACTTTGTTGAGGTTTACATGGACCAAACCAAAGATCCACCTCGCATCCAAGAAGACACAAGTTCAATGAGGGATATTGAAGATTGGGCACCCAAGGAACCGATTGAAAAATTAAAAGAGGGGATGCCCATCAAGCTCGAGACTAGTTATGAAGACCCTTTCTCCACTACTTCGTCTCGAGACAAGTTTTGGAGCTTCTTGCCCTATTTCAAGAGATCATTCGGAAAAAGCTCCCATGACCCCTTATTTCTTAAGGGATCTTCATATTTGAAGGGGTCATGCTCCCAAAGGAAAGTCCATTGTAGACTTGATGGGAAGAAATTCAAATGGGATTTAAAGGTGGATTGACACGACCAATCCAAGGCCCCGTGAGAAGGGATCCTAGCAAAGGACTTCTCGACGAGTGATTTTATGGGGCACTTTGCTACGTCTTTGCCAAGATAGGAAAAACTAGGCCCTCGTGGGAGGTAACCCAGTTTGTAAGTTGTTCATTCTTGTTCTTTATGTTTAAATGTTTGGAATGATTTTGAGTGGCTTAGGCTCTAATTATGAATGTGAAATTTATGATAAGTGGGTAAAATTTTTAGTGTGGAGTGTGGTCTACTCACTCCAATTCCACTTCACATCGCCAAGCCCCTCCACTTTTCCCTTGATTTCTATGAATAATGATGTGCCTACCTTGTATGTCAATTGTTACTTTTAACCTCTTATGTCTTCTTGTTATCAAGGAGGTTATTTGCATCATGTACAATCAAGCTTAGCACAATGTCGTCTTTTCTATTGGTGAGGCACATCTACAAACGAGGGGAGTTCCTATGCGCCTTATTCTCATTCTCTTTATTGTTTGCGCTTAGAGACTAAGCTATGTTTTAAGTGTGGGTGGGGTAGTTGCATAGTTTACTCATATTATGCCATGCTTATCATTTTATAATGGACACTTGCATTCATGTGTTCTATCCCTAACATGAGAGTATTTTTAACCGCAAAGGCTTGTGACTATCGATTCTAAATCCCTATAAATCACATCTAGCCTACTTTTCATTTTTATTGGATCTTGAACTTAGAACCGACCTAGTCCCTTGAATGTGTATTCTTGTGAATCAATATCATTGCTATCCCTTGTCTATCTAATTTTCTAAGTATTTTTGTTGAAATACCTTGGATTGAGTTTTAGCAAGCACTTTTAAAAAATTTCATGAAAAACTTAGACCTCTTTTATGCTCCTTGGTGACTTGAGTTCTTCTAACTTAGTGCCTTACCTATGATTGTTTGCCGCGCAGTCCATACATTCCTTGAACATATTGTTAAGTTTTAATTTGGAGTCAAAAACAAAAGAGGGCGAAAAATAGGCCCCAACAAAAAAATGCTTCATTTTCATGGTCAAAAGAGGGCAAAGCCCCGACTAAAAACTTTCTCGATGTACACGAGAAGTTTTGTTGCAAAAAGATACAAATGCCGGGGGTTAGGAAGAAAAGTTCCCCCTCGAAAGCATTTGTAGGCCAAAGGCCATTTGAAAAAAAAAAATAAGAAGCACTTAAAACTTGACTTCATGTTCTTCCATCATTCTACATTTGCGCGGGTGCATCATTTGTATTGTGTGCTAGTTGGATTAACTCTTGGACGACCCTTGTGCTTGCACGAGAACTACCATTTGGTCTATACTTGGTTTATAAGAACTCTAGTGTCGAACTCCTCTTCCCTTACGGATTATGGTTTTAGCGCCTAAAACTTGGGAATGAGTTCCTTGTCGCAAACCCATGGACTAGCCCTCTGATGAGTCGTATCTATACGACTCGTCGAGTCAACTAATCCCATTTATTTTGACACTTTATTATGCGAATAGTTACTTTTTAGTGTTGTTTTGCATCTCAGGTGTTTCAGAAGCTTGAGGAGGAAACGTGCATAAAAGATGGCATTTTGTGCCAAAAACACCACTGTGACAGATCAGACCTTTGGACGTTCGACGGAGTGCTGGAAATGGACCGCTGATCAGAAAACTACGAGTCACATGCAGTTGCGTAGGTGACTCAGTTTCCAACAACTCTTTAGTTTACACCAAGAGCATCCGAGGTAATTTGGAGGGTCCAATCGAGAGCTGAAGTCAAAACAGATGCGCAGAATGGGTGAACTGTGTCCGAAAGGATGGCGGACCATGTGCATTTTAACACACCGCTAAAGTGTTCATGGTCCGCGCCATAAATTGTTCATGGTCCGCGGAGATAAAGTGTTCATGGTCCGCGGCGATGACGTCAGTGACGCGTTTTGATGACGTCAGCAGGCCGAAACATGGAAATCAAGGCCAAAAATCAGACTTGGAAACCCTACTTTTTTCTATAAATAAGATGTTTGGGTTAGAGTTTCCATCACCGAGTATTATACGAAGACCTAGACGGCTCTGAAGGAGAAGATGAAGTTTCGACGAGAGAGAAGATTTTCCTACTTTTCATTATGTGTTTTTGCATGATAATGTGTAGCTAAACCTTTAATTCGGTTTAGGGTTTTGTACATTGTGACTACGTTTTGAGATTTTATTCTTAATGCAATTTCTTGTTTCTCTAGTTCTTGTGCTTAATTTCAAGGATTGAATTGTGAAGCTAAGTGGATACTTGACATGGTAAATCTTAGCCGGACAATTCAGCCCTATCGTTAATGCTTGTTTGAGACTTAACGTAACTACAAGTAGGAACACCTAGACTCGATAGTGCCTTTCCCGGATTATTGGTTTTAGGAGAACTAGAAGTCTAATGCCTTACTCGGATTAGATTATGGTGTATTACCTAAAACGGAATACTTTGGGTTATAACCTGAAACGGAGTAACCACACTTAGGAACATGAAATTAGATTATTAGCAGTCGATGATAAACTTGTCACAGTAAAAACCCTAAGCTGAATATTTTCTCTGATTGAATTTTTCGTGTTATTTTCTCTTGTGCACTCACTATTGCTTAAAACCCCCATTCTTAATTGTTTTTCAGATACAACTTCAACAACCAGCTCTCTTGGGTTCGACCCTGCTGCACTAGCTTATTATAGGAGAATATAAATATTAAATTTGACGCGTCAGACGACGCGCGTCAAATTTTTGTGCCGTTGCCGGGGAGCTACGCTTCGGTGAAGTTGTTTAGCTTTTTTTGTTATTTTATTTTATATTTTATATTTATCTTGTTTAGCTATTGTTTTCGCTTGCTACTCGTTTCACCATGTCTCGCGCATGCAGTCAGCTTGGCAATAATAACAACAACAATGAGATCGCTCCAATTGATGAAAACGAAGTAATACCTCCATTTTATGAGGATCCGGAGCAGCTTGTCTGTGCTCGCAACCGTGCAGTCAAACAGGCTCGACAGCTGAATCAGAGGGCACTTGTTGCACAGAATGGAGCTGGTGCGAGGCAGTCGCCTCCACCGCAACCGCCACAGCCGCCGACCAATGTGGAGCTGGAGGAAGACAAGCATTACTACTATGAGCCCACCATGAGGGAGCTGTCTGCTTCAAATTTTCAGAATATTCCTTGGTGCATCCATGAGGGGCCAGACATGCAGGAAATCAAGATCAAGACTGCGGTAGTGAACTATCTACCGAAGTTTTCGGGTCGGCAAGGAGAGACAGCCACCAAGCATCTTCAGAGCCTTCATGGCATCTGCCAGACTCTCCGACCCTATGGAGCCATAGTGGAGAATTTCAAACTTAAGGCTTTTCACTTTTCGTTAACTGATGCAGCTCACGCTTGGTTTCTGTCTCTTCCTTCAGGTTGCATCAGGACATGGGACCAGATGCAGAAGAAGTGTCTTGACAAAGACTACCCAGCAGCTAAGGCAGGATAGGTCCGTAGGCAGCTGCAAGATCTCAGGCAGGGGCCGAATGAGTCTATGTATGACTACCTGGAAAAATTCAACCAACTGGAGCAGAGCTGCTGTAATCTGGGAGTGCCAGAGAAGCTGATAATAGAGTACACGCTTGATGGGTTGAGACCGCTCGATAGGATGCTGCTAGATGCCTCAGCTGGAGGCACCATCATGAATCTATCCCCAGCCGGAGTGCGAAAGATGATAGCTGAGGTGGCCAAGAATGCTAGATTCAGGGAAGAGGCCAGCAGGCAAGATGATTTCAGCAGGACTAGGAATGTTGCAAAGGCCGAGACCCCATCTAACTTGATGGCTGAGGAGCTGAAATAGATGAAAAGGATGATGTAGAAACACATAATGAAGTAGCTGGTTCAAGTGAAGCCTTGTGAGTTTTGCGGTGCAACGAATCACAAGACGGATTCATGCCCCAGTTTGCAGGAAGAGGAACTTGGTTATGTGAATGCAGTGGGTGAATTTCAAAATTACAACAATCAGACACCCAAGCAGCCTCAGCAGCAGCACTACTACCCACCATATTGTCAGCATCAGGGCAGCTACAATAATCAGAGTCAGTACCAGCAGAGAGGTCAGAACTTCTATCAAACAGGCCCCAGTAATCAAAGAAGCAGCAAATCTCTGGAAGACGTAGTAAAGGAGCTGGCAGCTAGCACCTAGCAGATAGCCACCTCTGTGCAACAACATCAGGTGAAGACCGATGGAACTCTAGCAGAGCTGTCTAAGTAGATGTCCAACTTAGCTCAGACTGTTTCTGAGCTAAAGAGAGATCCAGGGAAGTTGTCGTCGCAGACAGTGCCTAACCCGAGGGGAAATGTCAGTTACGGGTGGCAGAGACAGAGAGGATCGCGGATGATGTTCCTTTTAACGTCAAACGCGGTCAGCTAACATACACACTACCCGCGGCGACAAACTGTGAAGGACATGCGGCCTGTCCATTATCCGCGGACGCTGAACATTTAAGCAGCGCGAACGATGATCATTTTTTATTGGTCAGCGGATGGAACACTTAAAGTGTTTTTCACCCGCGATCTTGTCTGAGGTGAATTTACAACTTGATCCTCCTTTACCGTTTTCTACGCAGGTAATAGCTCCTAAAGACCATATGATCGACAAGGATGAGCTAAGAGGCAGATTGGAGGCGAGGCATGAGCAAAAAGACCCAACGATGGAGCGCCCAATTGCTGCGAGTCATGAGTCACCAGGAAAGAGTAAGGACCCAGGTGCCTTCACAGTCACCTGTGGTATCGGTGAGACTCAAATACATCATTGTTTAATTGATTTGGGTGCTGCCATTAATGCTATGCCATATTCATTATATTGTTCATTGAAATTGGGGCCGTTGAAGCCTCCTAAACTGTTGGTAGAGTTAGGAGATAAATCTTGTATTCGTCCTGTTGGTTTGCTTGAGGATCTAACCCTACATGTAGGTGACCTTGTTGTTCCTGCAGACTTTTATGTTTTGCAGATGGGAGATGCTAGAAACGACGATCCTCCAGCACTTATTTTGGGACGCCCATTCCTCTTTGCCACTAAAACCAAGATTGACATGGACACAGGCTTATTGTCACTTGTGTTTGTTGGCAAGACATCAAATTTTTATATTTATGAGGATGATGACCGTCCATGCGCAAAGAAATTACCGGACATAGTGCACACACCATATCTTGGTGCCCTACCTCCGAACCTACCAGATGAGACTACGCATGCAGCAAATGAAGTAGCTATGAGCAGAGTGTCCTTGCAAACTCGGGAGGATGTAATGGCGAACCCACCTAATCGATGGAGAGGAGACACGAGCACACCATTACACGATGATTTTGGGCAGACTGAAGGGGTAGCTGAGGCAAAATTGGACATCACACGACCATGGGATCGTAACTTGTGATCCCTAAAGAGGTATGTCGAGCCCACGACGTAAAACAAAGGCGCTCGTAGGGAGGCAGCCCGACAAAGTTTTTGTTTTTCCATTTTTATTTCATTTTATGTTTGTTTGAGTCTTGAGTCGTGTTTTTATACTGTCTTTTGGGAAAGGAGAACGTTTTTTATGCAGGAAACAAGTGACATCCCGAGAGGATCGCAAGCCATGCACACTTTATTCGATGCACCCATAAGCCATTTTAAATGGCTAATGTGTTCGTCAGGCGCGGCGTAATCTCTTCATCAGGCGCGGCACTCTCTGTTGACCATAGTTGACCATTGACCATGGTTGACCAGCGTTGACTGACTCGTTTGACCAGAATTCTCACCATTACGCGACGATACGAGGGGAGTGCCTGTTCACTTCTATTCTCTATTTGTTTTTCCCTACGTTAGTGTGTCTTGCATTGATTGTGTCTTTGAATTTAAGTCGTACCGTGAGGAACGGCTCAGTTCAAAAGTGTGGGGTGGGAGAGTTAGTCAGCACGTTTATTTTTTCGTGCATATTGTACTGTGTCAGCACGTTTCCCTTAAAAAAATTTGAGAGTATGAAATTTCTCTCTATTTCCTAGATATGCAGTATTGGATTTTGATGATGTGAAACAGATGATGCTGATTAGAAGCGTTCCTCTCGTGAAATTTGAATTGCGCTTTCACATGTGAATATAACCCACTACGTGGCTTTTGAGTTGAGATAAACAGGGATGTGGAGTTGATAGAAATGTCCTAGAGAGACTTGACGAAGCATTCAAAGGACCGAATTTCTAACTATATGGTTATGTGGATTTCGTGGAGGCTAGCACTTCGAGCCGATATGGTTCAGAGTTAGCTCTGCCACTGCATCGTTTATGTAGGTAGGCGGGACGGGAAAATAGACCGTCCTATCTCTAGTCCGAAGTAACCGGGAAAATAGGTGAGTAACTCCCATCTTGACTCGCAAAAAAAGGTCAAGGATGAGAAAGAGCGGAGAGGTATTTCCATATGCTCGCGGGCGATGATTGGACCTCCTTCAAAAGAAAAGAAGAAAGGACAAGTTATTCGCAACAAAGGAGCAAAGCTCAAGAAAAAAATCAGCCACTTGTGAAGGTTTATACAAAAAAAGTAAAGTGCATCATTCATACATCAAGAGCCAAAGGTCAAAGAAAGTCACTACAAAAGCTGTCCAAAAAAAAAGAAGAACAACTCAAAAACCTTAAAGCTCGAATGAATCACGTGTGAGAAAAAGCAATGAAGTATAACCATATAGCTAGAGTTCGGAACAACGAATGCAGATCATGGGTCTAAAGAGGACTATCTCCCATTCATCCGAATTGGTTTGGATTTCAGCTCCGAGGTAACACGTATCGAGTTAATTCTGTGTTGAGCATGAAGATTGTAGTAGCGATTAAAAAAGCGAATCTAGACTAGCAATTCATATTCATGTAGCATCTATTCAGGACGTCGAAGAAGTTGTGGTGTTACATTTATTTTCCTTCTATGACTTAGTTCTTGTTCGGGACGAACAAGTTTAAGTGTGGGGTGGTTTGATGAGTCGTATATATACGACTCGTCGAGTCAACTAATCCCATTTATTTCGACACTTTATTATGCAAATAGTTACTTTTTAGTGTTGTTTTGCATCTCAGGTGTTTCGGAAGCTTTAGGAGGAAACGCGCATACAAGATGGTATTTTGTGCCAAAAACACAACTGTAATAGATCAGACCTTTTGACGTTCGACGGAGTGCTGGAAATGGACCGGTGATCAGAAAAATACGAGCCACATGTCGTTGCGTAGGTGACTCAGTTCCCTACAACTCTCTAGTTCACACCGAGAGAATCCGAGGTAATTTGGAGGGTCTAATCGAGAGCCGAAGTCAAAACAGATGCGCAGAATGAGTGAACTGCCTTTGAAAGGATGGCGGACCATGTGCATTTTAACGCGCCGCTAAAGTGTTCATGGTCCGCGCCATAAAGTGTTCATGGTCCGCGGAGATAAAGTGTTCATGGTCCGTGGCGATGACATCAGCGACGCGTTTTGATGACGTCAGCAAGCCGAAACTTGGAAATCAAGCCCAAAAATCAGACTTGGAAACCCTACTTTTTTCTATAAATAAGATGTTTGGGTTAGAGTGTCCATCACCAATTATTATACGAAGACCTAGACGGCTCTGGAGGAGAAGATGAAGCTTTTGACGAGAGAGAATATTTTCCTACTGTTCATTATGTGTTTTTGCATGATCATGTGTAGCTAAACCTTTAATTCGGTTTAGGGTTTCGTACATTGTGACTACGTTTTGAGATTTTACTGTTAATGCAATTTATTGTTTCTCTAGTTCTTGTGCTTGATTTCAAGGATTGAATTGTGAAGCTAAGTGGATACTTGACATGGTAAAGCTTAGCCGAACAATTCAGCCCTATCGTTAATGCTTGTTTGAGACTTACCCATTGATGAGCCGTATTTATACGACTCATCGAGTCATCAAATCTCACCAATTTCGGCACTTTATCATGCAAATAGTTACTTCTTAGTGTTGTTTTGCATTTCAGGTGTTTCAGAAGCTCTAGGAGGAACCGCGCTTAAAAGACGGCATTTCGTGCCAGAAACATCGCAGTTCAAGATCAACGCCAGAGGAGCGTCGTGAACAGTATTTTTCGGCTTGTGAACAGTAATTCCGGGATGAACAGTGTTTTTCGTCTCGTGAATAATAATTTCGGGATGAACAGTATTCGGGTCGTGAACAGTACTTCGGGAAAATTCCTAATTCCATGCGTGGCGGTTTAGAGGCTTCTAGAAGGTCTTGGAAGAATCTGGAAGACTTGCAAGGCAAGTAAACTTACAAGCCAAGCAAAGTCGGTTTTAGGACATGTTTCCTAAAACCGTTTGTTTGGGCCAACCTCAACTTGGAAACCTGGAAGCCCTAATCCACTCTATAAATAGGACATCATCCAGAAGCGCATCATCATCCCACAATCGAGAGCTTCATTCCACATTCAAGCCTCGACTCCTTCATCTCGGCGTCCATAGCCCTCCTGGCCGATTTCTCATCAATTCTCTCGGCTATAGAGAAGTTTTCAGTCCCTTTACTTATTGTCTTGTTTTAATGGCCATGTGTAACTAAACCCACTATTCGGGCTAGGGTTTTAGACATTGTGACTACTGTTTTTGAGACTTGTTACTTAATGCTTATTTCGTTATTCTACTAGTCCTTGTGCCTACTATCTCGATTTGTATTGCGAAGCTAAGTTGATACTCGGAACGGTTAGGCTTAGCCGAACAATACAAATCCCTTATTTACTGTTTGTTTGATACTAGACCGTTGAAAAAAAATAGAGCACTAATTTGATATATCTTGGAATGGAGTATTAAATTGCTAGGGCTAGAATTCTACAACCCGGAAAGGAAGTTGATTGTGGTGTAGGCGTCAGGAAAGACCCTACTTTAGCTTATAACTTGGAATGGAAGTAATCACACTTAGGAATTAGAAATCTGATATTTAGAAGTCGATGATAAAACAAGTCACAATTAGAAACCCTAGTCTGAATATTCCCTCTCTGATAGACATCTTTCGTTATTTCCTTATTTGCACTTGTTTCCTAAATTGCTCACAACCAATTGTCTTTCCTTTTTCAGAACAACAAGTAGCCATCTGGCTCTCTAGGGTTCGACCCTTGCTTGCCACTGTACTAACCCACAGTCTAGAGTAAGGAAAATTTAAATTTAAATTTGTAGGTCAAACGACGCCTATCACCCATAAAGACAAGTAGGAACACCTAGACTCGATAGTGCCTTTTCCGGATTATTGGTTTTAGGTGAACTAGAAGTCTAATGCCTTACCCGGATTAGATTGTGGTGTATTACCTGAAACAGAATACTTTGGGTTATAACCTAAAACGTAGTAACCACACTTAGGAACATGAAATTAGTTCATTAGCAGCGATGATAAACTTGTCACAATAGAAACCCTAAGCTGAATATTTTCTCTGATTGAATTTTTCGTGTTATTTTCTCCTGTGCACTCACTATTGCTTAAAACCCCCGTTCTTAATTGTTTTTCAGATACAACATCAACAACCAGCTCTCTTGGGTTCGACCCTGCTTGCCGCTGCACTAGCTTATTGCAGGAGATTATAAATTTAAGTTTGACGCGTCAGACGACGCGCGTCACCCTAGCTAGCATAGGTGAGTGGTTGACACTCTTTTCTGCAAAACTATTAACTTTGCTTCTATTGTATTTCCTTGAAAATGAGTGGAACTTTGGATGAGACATTTGATAGCTTTAGTATTGATGATCTCGAATGCACAACCTCATGGGTACTTAAATGGTTCAAAAGTTCTTTTGATGATAATGTGATGGTAGTCCTAGTTTGGGGTGAGGATTTTGTTTTGAGAAATCCTAGCCTTGGTTTAACACTCTTGCTTGCATTCTTATGGGATAGGTGCAGATGGGGATTTGTGAGTATTCCCTTTTCTGAAAACTCTCACGAGACTATAACTCGTCCACTAGGGTAGCCTAGGGGTTTAAAGGCTTAATGCATATGCTAAATGCATTCATAACGCCTACGAAAAGGAGCTAGTTAGATTATACATACTTCTCATTTTTCTTTCAATAACATGTTTAGAAATAATGATCGAGACCTTGTGAAAGCTAATGAGGCAAATCGACGAAAAACATAGCACCACTAGCATTTCGACATTTGCATGACCTTGACATATTTTCATACTTTGTTCGGGACGAACAAAACTTAAGTGTGGAGTGTTGATCAGTCCAGTTTTTGATTATTTATGACCATTCTTCACTATAGTTTTGGGTCGTTTCCGACATTATTTTGATGTCATTTGCCCTCTATCTCTACATTTCAGGTAGAAAACAAGTCTCCCTCAAGGTGGAAGCCTAAATACAAAAACTCGGGGAAAAACTGAAGATTTAGAGCAAAAAAAGGGTAGATTGACCTTTCCGGCTTATTTTGAACGCCTCCATCGCATACTGTGTCCAAATTGGTTGATTCAAAGATTGTGGAAAAGCTAACTCAACGGGCTACAACTTTTAAGTTGACGCTAAGACCACATTCGGACGGGAAGACCACGAAAAAGGCCTGGGAAGTGCAAGCCGGTTGGCTGAAATCAGCCAGCCGACCGGCTGAATAAAGTTTCAGGGAGGCTTGCCCAAGCTCATTCCTAACCGACCGGTTGGGCATTGAACCGACCGGTTGAACTTCGCTGCTTCAAAAAGGAGATAGGGTAGCATAGGGGGTTAAAGGCTTAATGCATATGCTAAATGCATTCGTAACGCCTACGAAAAGGAGCTAGTTAGATTATACATATTTGTCATTTTTCTTTCAATAACATGTTTAGAAATAATGATCGACACCTTGTGAAAGCTAATGAGCCAAATAGACGAAAAATATAGCACCACTAGCATTTCGATATTTGCATGGCCGTGACATATTTTCATACTTTGTTCAAGACGAACAAAACTTAAGTGTGGAGTGTTGATCAGTCGAGTTTTTGATTGATTTATGGCCATTCTTCTCTATAGTTTTGAGTCGTTTCCGACATTATTTTGATGTCATTTGACCTCTATCTCTACAATTCAGGTAGAAAAAAAGTCTCCCTCAAGGTCGAAGCCTAAATACGAAAACTTGGGGAAAAACTGAAGATTTAGAGCAAAAAATGGCAGATTGACCTTTACGGCTTATTTTGAACACGTAGATCGCATACGGTGTCCAAATTGGTTGATTCAAAGCTTGTGGGAAAGCTAACGCAACGGGCTACAACTTTCTAGTTGACGCTAAGACCACATTCGGACGGGAAGACAACCAAAAAGGCCTGGGAAGTGCCAGCCAATCGGCTGAAATCAGCTAGCCGACCGGCTGAATAAAGATTCAGGGAGGCTTGCCCAAGCTCATTCCCAACCGACCGGTTGGGCATTGAACCGACCAGTTGAACTCTGCTGCTTCAAAAAGGAGCTAGGGTAGCCTAGGGGTTTAAAGGCTTAATGCATATGCTAAATGCATTCGTAACGCTTACGAAAAGGAGCTAGTTAGATTGTTCATATTTGTCATTTTTCTTTCAATAACATGTTTAGAAATAATGATCGACACCTTGTGAAAGCTAGTGAGCCAAATAGACGAAAAACATAGCACCACTAGCATTTCGACATTTGCATGACCTTGACAAATTTTCATACTTTGTTCGGGACGAACAAAACTTATGTGTGGAGTGTTGATTAGTCGAATTTTTGATTGATTTATGGTCATTCTTCACTATAGTTTTGGGTCGTTTCCGACATTATTTTGATGTCATTTGACCTCTATCTCTACAATTCAGGTAGAAAACAAGTCTCCCTCAAGGTCGAAGCCTAAATACGAAATCTTAGGGAAAAACTGAAGATTTAGAGCAAAAAAGGGCCAGATTGACCTTTCCGGTTTATTTTGAACGCCCAGATCGCATACGGTGTCCAAATTATTTGGTTCAAAGCTTGTTGGAAAGCTAACTCAACGGGCTACAACTTTATAGTTGACGCCAAGAACACATTCGGACGGGAAGACCACCAAAAAAGCCTGGGAAGTGCCAGCCGGTTGGCTGAAATCAGCCAGCCGACCGGCTGAATAAAGATTCAGGGAAGCTTGCCCAAGCTCATTCCCAAACGACCGGTTGAACTCTACTGCTTCAAAAATCCCCCCCCCCCCCCGTTGAGTTACTGTGCACTTTACATTTCATCTGTGTTTAGTTTTATTCCGCTGCTTTACGTTTATCTGGCAAGGAACGTTACTTGCCAGATCCAACAACTGGTATCAAAGCAAGGCTCTAGATTTGTGTTAGCATGGCAAGTGAAATGACTTCAATGAATGACTTCTTCTGGAAGCCTCCAGTTCTGAAGGCTGGAGAATACGAGTGGTGGGTAGAACAATTTGAAGCCCACACGTGCTCTCTGGATGGACAGCTATGGAAGATAGTCAAGCAGGGACCAGTACATATCTTAAATCCTATGATGATAGAGAAGAAGTCGGACGATTATGATGACAATGACTACAAGATACTGGAGAAGAATAGCAGAGCAAAGAAGATCTTGCACCAGGCACTAGGTTTGGGTGACCTAAAGAAGTTACTGCACTATAAGACAGCCAAAGATATCTGGGATGCCCACAAGAGACTCTACTCCGGAAACGATGATTATAAGAAGAATCGCATCCTTGCTGCCATGAAGGACTATGACAAGCCAAACAAGGAAAGGATGAATCACTCGAAGACTATCACTCCAGATTCCAAAGCTATGTAGATGAAATGCAATTTCTGAGGGAACAGATCCCTGAGTGGAAAGTCACTCATCGCTTTCTACAAGGTCTCAGTCGTAAATTTAATATGTTCTCAGTGGCAGTCTGACACACGCCGTCTGACGGGTCAAACTTAATTATTTATTTCTCCTGCAACTACTAGCTAGCGGTAAGCAGGGTCGAACCCAAGAGAGCTTGTTTGTGAAGCTGTAACTGAAAACAAATAAAAGGGGGGGGGGGGGGGGGGTTTGTGAGCAATTATTGTAAAGCACATGAGAAAATATTAACGAAGACAATCAGAGAAAACATTCAGCTTAGGGTTTCTATTGTGACACGTTTATCATAGATATCTAATGATCAATTTTATATTTTAAAGTGTGGTTGTTCCGATAAAGGTAACAACCCAAGTATTCCGACAAAGGTGATACGCCACAACCTGACCCGACAAAGGTGTTAGACTTCTTGTTCTTTCCTAAACTAAATAATCCGACAAATGTATTATTTAGCTTAGGTGTTACTATCTACCTTTACGACAAAGTATCCAGTAGATGTTAATGGTAAGAATTAGTTGCTCAACTAAGCTTTGCGACAAAGCTTCTACATAGTTTAACAATTTTATTCGTAAGAATGCGCATAAGAACTAGCAAAATATAAAATTGCATTAAGAACGAAATCTCAAAACGTGTTCACAATATACGAAACCCTAAACTGAAAGAGAAATTTAGCTACTCATTGTCATGAAAATAAACACAAATATTTTTGACGAAAAGGAAGTAGAATATCTCTGTATCGCCGAAAGCTTCGCGTTCTTCTTCTTCTCCAGAGCTGTCTCAGTCTTCGTAGGATTATGATTTATGAGATTAGATGATATTTGAAACCCTAACCCAAAACCTTAATATATAGCAAAACTTTGTTCCCAAATCTGGTTTTGGGCTGAATTATCAAATTAGGTTTCTAACTCCGTTTTTGGGCTTGAATTATCAAATTTCAGACTGCTGATGTCATCAAGCGCGTTGCTGATGTCATCACCTCGTCGGCTCGTCGCGTCTCATGTCTACATTACCACCGCGTCCTACAGCAACATTAGGCCGCGTTTCCTTCAGACATTAGCGTCCATCTAATGTCTACATATGGCGCGGTAGGCACTGAGTCTGTTTCCTTCTTCTGCGCGCCAGTTCCGACTTCAACTCTGGATTTGACCTTCTATATGACCTTGGCTGCTCTCGGTGTGAACTAGAGAGTTGTAGGGAATCGAGTCAGCTACGCAATGACGCATGGCTCATAGTTTTCTGCTCAGCGGTCCGTTCCCAGCACTCCGCCGAATGCCCAAAGGTCTGATCTGCCATTGTGATGTTTTCGGCATGAAATGTCATCTTTTATGCACGTTTCCTCTTAGAGCTTCCGAAACACCTGAAATGCAAAACAACACTAAAAAATAACTGCTCGCATAATAAAGTATCAAAATACATGGGATTAATTAATTCAACGAGTCGTATAAATACGACTCATCAAACCACCCCACACTGAAACTTGTTCGTCCCGAACAAGAACTAAGTCATAGAAGAAAAACAAATATAACACTACTATTTCCTCGACGTCCTGGATAATACTACATGAACATGAGTTGCTAGTCTAAATTCTTCCTTTCCATGCAAAGCCAATCGTTACTCAAATCATCATGCTCAACACAGAATTAACCTTATACATGTTACCTTTTGAGCTGAAATTCAAATCAATTCGGATGAATGGGAGATAGTCCTATTTAGACATATGATCTACATTCCCTGTCCCGAGTTCTAGTTATATGGTTACACTTCATTGCTTTTTCTTGCACGTGATTTATTTGAGCTTCAAGGTTTTTGAGTTTTTTTTTTCTTCTTTTGTTTGACAGATTTTGTAGTGACTTTCTTTGGCATTTGGCTCTTGATGTAAGAATGTTCTACTTCACTTTTCTTTTGTATAAACCTTCACAAGTGGCTGATTTCTTTTCTTGAGCTTTGCTCCTTTGTTGTGAATAGCTTGTTCTTTCTTCTTTTTGAAGGAGGTCCAATCATCGCCCGCAAGCATATGGAAATACCTCCCCGCTCTTTCTCATCCTCGCCCTTTTCGACGCGAGTCAAGATGAGGGTCACCCACCTTTTTTCCCGGTTACTTCAAACTAGAGATAGGACGGTCTATTTTCCCGTCCCGCCTACTCACATAAATGTTGTGGCGGTGGAGCTAACTCTGAACCATATCGTCTCGAAGTGCTAGCCTCCACAAAGTCCATATAACCATATAACTCGAACTTCGATCCTTTGAATGCTTCGTCAGGCCTCTCTAGGACATTTCTATCAACTCCACATCCCTGTTTATCTCAACTCAAAAGGACACGTAGTGGGTTAAATTCACATGTAGTCACATAATTCAAATTTCATGAGAAAAATACATGTAATCGGCATCATAAATTTCACAAACTCATAATTCAATTCTGCATATCCAAGAAACAGAGAAATTTCATACTTCATTTTTTCAAAGAAAACGTGCAGACACTACGCAGGTGCAAGAAAAAATAAATATGCCGACACAACATATGACTCTCCCACCCCACACTTTTGAACCAAGTCATGTCTTTACGGCACGACTTAAATTCAAAGACGCAAACAATGCAAGACACACAAACATAGGGAAAAACAAATAGAGAATAAAAGTGAACAGGCACTCCCCTCGCTTCGTCGCATGATGATGCGAATTCTGGTCAAATGAGTTTGTCAACGCTGGTCAATGGTCCACCGCGCCCAGTGTAGATGTTAGGCGCTTAATGTCGTCATTCAGCGCGGCAATAATGTTGCCTGTGGACGTGGTGCTAATGTTAATGCTCGGCGCGATCTGCACTGAGTTGCACCTGTTTTCTACATGAAAAACATCTCTTTTCGCAAAAGACAATGTAAAAAACATGACTCAAGACTCAAACAAACATAACATGAAATTTAAAAAACGAAAAACTCAAAAAATTTGCCAGGCTGCCTCCCTGCGAGCGCCTTTGTTTTACGTCGTTGGCTCGACGATACCTCTTTAAGGATCAAAAGTTAGGATCCCATGGATGTGTGAGGTCAAATTTCACCTAAGCTATTCCTTCAGTCTACCCAAAATCATCGTCTAATGGTGTGCTCGTGTCTCCTCTCCATCGATCAGGCGGGTTCGCCTTCACATCCTCCCTTGTTTGTGAGGACATTCCGCTCATAGCTACCTCTTTTGTCGCATGTCTAGCCTCATCTGGTAGGTCAGGAACTAGGGCACCAAGATATGACGTGTTCACTATGTCTGGTGGTTTCTTCGTACTCGGGTGGTCTCCATCCTCATAGATATAGAAATTTGATGTCTGGCCACCAAACACAAGTGACAACAACCCTGTGTCCATGTCAATCTTGGTTTTGGTGGTGAAGAGGAACGGACGTCCAAAGATAAGTGTCGAAGGATCATCATCTCTAGCGTCTCCCATCTGTAAAACTTAGAAGTCTGCAATAACGTCAAGATCTCTAACACGGAGGGTTAGGTTTTCAAGCAAACCAACAGGCTAAACACAAGATTTATCCCCTAACTCTACTAACAGCATAGGCGGTTTCAAAGGCCCCAGTTTCAAAGAACAATATAATGAGTAAGGCATAGCATTGATGGCAGCACCCAAATCAATTAAACAATGATGTATTAAGGTATCACCAACACCGCAGGTGACTGTGAAAGCACCTCGGTCCTTACACTTTCCACGCGGTGCCTCATGGCTCGTGGCAAGTGGGCGCTCCATTATCGGCTCTTTAAGCTCATCTCTTACCTCCAGCTCGTTTCCTAGCTCATTCTTATCGATCATATGCTCTTTCGGAGCTCTTACCTGCATAGAAAACGAAGGGAAAGGGTCATGTTTCGAATTTTCAGCCATGGGGACCGCGTCTGCTTCAGACGTCATGGGCGCGTTAAGTGTAGACGTTATAGCCACGTCATCTTTAGACATTAGCGTCGAGCTAACGTCTATTGCAGGCGCGGTGGACACTGACTCTGGCTCTTTTTCACCTTAATGTGCTCGTTGAGCGCGAGTAACTTATTCACTGCATCCACAGACTCCTTTAGCGCTGCGTCCACATCTACCACTGCAAATGTGCTGATATTCCCTCTCGGATTAGGCACTGTCTATGACGGTAGCTTTCCTGGATCTCTCTTCAGCTCAGAAATAGTCTGAGCTAAGTTGGACATCTGCTTAGCCAGCTCCGCTAAAGTTCCATCATTTTTGCCTGATTTTGTTGCATGGTGATTGCCAGCTCCTTCACCGTATCTTCCAGAGACTTGCTGGAACTCTGATTGCTTGGGCCTGCGTGATTGTAGTGCCCTCTCTGTTTATACTGGTTCTGATGATTGTAGCCTCCCTGCTGTTGACGGTATGGTGGGCGGTAGAACTGCTGTTGCTGAGATTGCTAGGGTGCATGATTATTGTAGTTTTGAAATTCACCCACTGCATTGATGTTGGCCTGTGTATCTTCCTGTAGAGTCGGGCAAGAATCTGTCTTATGATTGGTCGCACCACAAAACTCACAGGGCTTTACCTGAGCCGGCTGCTTCATTATGAGCGTCTGCATCATCTCTCTCATCTGCTTCAGCTCCTCAGTTACCTGGTTTGACGGTATCTCAACCTTTGCAACACTTCTGGTTCTGCTGAACTCCTCTTGCCAGCTGGCCTCTTCTCTGAACCTTGTGTTCTCAGCCACTTCCGCGATCAAGTTTCTCACTCCAGCTGGGGATAAATTCATGATCGTGCCTCCAACTGAGGCATCAAGCAGCATCCTATCGAGTGGCCTCAACCCATCCAGCAGGTACTCGATTATCAGCTTCTCAGGCACTCCCAGGTTGCAGCAGCTCTGTTCTCGGGCGTTGAATTTCTCCAGATAGTCGTACATCGACTCATTAGGCCCCTGCCTGATATCTTGTAGCTGCTTGCAAACCTGCATTGCCTTGGCAGCCGAGTAGTATTTAGTCAAGAAGTTCTTCTGCATCTGGTCCCAAGTCCTGATGCTACCTGGGGGAAGAGACAAAAACCAAGCATTAGCAGCGTCGGTTCAGGAAAAATGGAAGGCTTTCAACTTAAAGTCCTCCACTGAGACTCTGTATGATTGGAGAGTCTGGCAGATGCCATGAAAGCTCTGCAGATGCTTGGTGGCTTACTCTCCTTGTCTCCCTGAGAACTTTGGTAGATAGTGCACTACTACAGTCTTGATTTCTATTTCAGCTAGTTCTGGCCCTTCGTCGATACACCACGGCTGATTCTGAAAGTCAGGAGCAGCCAGCTTCTTCATGGTAGGCTCGTAGTAGTATTCTTCATCGTCTTGCGGCCTCCTGTGGATTGGCGGCTGTGGCGGTTGCGGTGGAGGCGGCTGCCTCGTACCTGCACCATTCCTCACATTTTGTGCAACATGAACTCTCAGATTTTACTGAGCCCTCATGGCATTATTAACACAGTTGCGAGCACGGAAGAGTTGCTCCGGATCCTCATAGAATGAAGGCACGTTCTCAACAATTGGAGCGATCTCGTTGTTGTTGTTGTCATCACCAATCTGGCTACCTACACGAGACATTGTGAAAAAGTAGCGAAGCACAAAAAATAACTAAATAAAATAAAAAAATAGAAAATAAAAACAAAAAGAAACAACTTCACCGAAGCGCAGCTCCCCGGTAACGGCGCCAAAATTTGACGCGCGTTGTCTGACGCGTCAAACTTAATTATTTATTTCTCCTGCAACTACTAGCTAGCAGTAAGCAAGGTTGAACCCAAGAGAGTTGGTTTGTGAAGCTGTAACTGTAAACAAATAAAAGGGGGGTTTTTTGTGAGCAATTATTGTAAAGCACAGGAGAAAAGATTAATGAAGACAATTAGAGAAAACACTCAGCTTAGGGTTTCTATTGTGAAACGTTTATCATAGATATCTAATGATAAATTTTATATTTTAAAGCGTGGTTGTTCCGACAAAGGTAACAACCTAAGTATCCCGACAAAGGTGATACGCCACAACCTAACCCGACAAAGGTGTTAGACTTCTAGTTCTTTCCTAAACTAAATAATCAGACTGGTGAGGTACACGGATGCGGACTTTACATGTAGCAAGGTGGATCATAAGTCAACTTCTGGTATGGCCCAGTGATGGGCCATAATTATATGAATCATAAACACAGTTAAACCCACCAAATTAGACTCTTTGTCTATTTAACTTTTGCTTGTTAGTTCCGATATTTATCTACAGAGTAATTTGAAGTCTGGAGAGAATACAGGCTAAGGAGGAGTTTTAAAGCTGAAAATGAATTACGAGTCATTCCAGGTCACGACCAAATTCTGACTTTCAAGAACCTGACGTGGAATCACTCAAAACAAATCCAACCGAAGGGCAACCAGAGTCAGTCCGGAGCTGAAAGAACCGATGGCTTTTTGGGATGAGCTCACAAAACTCACAAACTCTCTTCTCTCCTCCACCTAGCCGGCGGCTAAGCCACTCCACCTCTCCCCTTCCTCCATGTGGCCGGCGGCTTTTGGGAGTGATGACTCACTCCGATGGCTTTTGAAGCCTCCTCTCCCCTTGAGCCAAGTGTCACCTTCTCCTCACTTCCCTTAGCCTATAAATAGACACCTCCATTGCCTTTGTAAAACATCCCAAAAAAATCCTCAACACAATCACAAGTCACTTATCTCTCTATATTCTACAACACAATCCATGTAAACATTTCTCTTTGATATCGAAAGCTTTAAGTTTGTTCTTGAGTACTCTTGTCGGTTCTTGTAGTACTCAAGCTTTTCTTTTACTGTTCTTGAGTTTACTCTTGTTGGTTCTTGAGTATTCTCCCTTTACTTTCCTTGTCTTTACTTTCAAAACCTTTACTTTCCTGTCTTTCAAAACCTTTATTTTACTCAGTACTTAGCTATGATATCCACCTCTATGGATATTCGTAGCTAAACCCTTCATTCGGTTGAAGGGGTGTACTTGTATCATAAAATGTTTTAGACCCTTCTCTTAAGTGCCTCTTTGTGTTCAAACTTGTTCTAGGTGCCATATATTAGGTCAGAATTCCATTGGATGAGTGGATGCTCGGAAGAGCAAAGCTCTGCCATGGGTTCGTGATCTTCCGTGGATAAGTGGAGGCTCGGAAGAGCACAGCTTATCTGTGGAAGTCAACCTCTTTAAAACACCATTTGGTTTATCAGGAATGATGATCAAATGGGTGCACATACTAGAACAAGAGTTCTTTGTCATGCAAAAGACTAGACGGTGTGGCAAGTCATGTGCTAGGAATAGCCTTGATTCACTTTTGAACACTTAGTATGATCATTAGAGGTCAATGATAAACAGACTATGATACAAGGCCTCTGATACCGAATCTTTCCTTTGATTCAAACATCACCTGTCACTTACTTTCAGTCTTACTATCAACTGCTTACTTTCCAGTCATTTACTTTCAGTCCATATCAACTGCTTACTTTCCGCAAGTCTTGTCCTTCAAGCAATTACTTTTTGCAAGACTTGTCCTTCAAGCACTTACTTTCTGTAAAGTCTTGTCCTTCAAGCAATTACTTTCTGTACTTTACTTTTACTACAGACTTTATCAACATCAGCCCGGCATAACCTTTGGTACGCAACACGCTTGAAAACAGCGTGCGGCCAGTATCAAACGTGTGTCTGCGGTTGATCTTGAAATTGACTGTTCCAACACTTTATCTTTCAGTACTAAAACCAAAACCAACCCCCCAACTGTTTTATTTACTTTTCCTTTTCGAAAGAACAACTATCCACTAATTCCCTTGGGTTCGACCCGTACTTACCACTTACTACCCAAAATAGTAAAGTCGCGAGTATCGGAGATATAAATTTATTTTTGCACAAAGAACATTGCACATTAACGACAGTGCGATGCGCTCCGTCAAAATTGGCGCCGTTGCCGGGGAGTTAGCTTTCTGACTAGTTGTTCTTTTCTTTTGTACCCGTCTCTGCATAACCATGTCTCATGAAGGAAGCCACCAAGACTATCAGGATGACGACGAGATGAATCTGTTCGATCGAAATAATGAGGTGCTGTCTCCATTTCCAATTCTTGACGATCCGGGACAGCTCATCCGAAACCAAAGAGCTCGTAATCGGGAAGGCGCTCGAAGAAACCAAGAACCACCCGAGGACCGAAATGAAGCTGGTCCAGTACCACCCCCTAGATATCCCCCACCTCCTCGACATCAACAAGTGCCAAGACGGGAACCCATCTTCGATGATTACTATGGGGATAACAACTACCGCGAGCCTACTATGGACGAACTCAATGCCCCAGATTTTAGAAATCAGCCGTGGTGCATATACGAGGGCCCTGAATTGGAAAACATTGCCGTCGACATGTCCGTGGTCCACAATTTGCCAAAGTTCTCAGGAACTCATGGAGAATCTGCAACAACTCATCTCCAACGCTTACATGGCATTTGCCAAAATCTAAAGCCCAATCGAGTGAATATAGACGACTTCAAGTTGAAGGCGTTCTATTTTTCCCTCATTGACTCGGCAAATGATTGGTTCCTTTCATTGCCTTCGGGTAGCGTCAGAACATGGGCTTAAGATGCAAAAGAAATTTCTAGACAAATACTACCCAGCAGAAAGAGCAATGCAAGTAAGAAGGCAACTGCAGGACACAAGGCAAGGACCTAATGAAACCATGTACGACTACCTGGAGAAATTCAACCACCTGGAGCAAAGCTGCTGCAATCTTGGATTACCCGAGAAGCTCATCATCGAGTACCTGATTGATGGACTGAATCCCTTAGACAAAAAGCTCCTTGATGCTTCAGCTGGAGGGTCAATGATGAGCCTACCATTAAGCGGCATACGGCGACTAGTCACAAAATTTGCTGAAAATGCCCGGTTCAGAGAGGAGACCACTCGGCAGGATGAGTTTACCCGAACCAAGAACGTGGCAAGTGCTGAGACAACGGTAAACTCAATGCCCGAGCAAATAGAACAGATGAAGGAAATGATGATGCAAATCCTACGAAAGCAGACAGTTCAACTAAGACCTTGCAAGTTTTGCGGCTCTACGGACCACAAGACTGATGCATGCCCAACTTTGATCGAAGAGGACCCGGTGGAGGCCAATGCAGTAGAGGGATATCAAGGATACAATAACAACAACAACCACGCCGGTCCAAGCCGGCAGTATGGTCAAGTAACCAACCTGAGCTGGAAAAATGAGAACCACCCTCCAAGAGTGACACAAAGGATGACACAACAAGCCGCACCTCAACCAGCTCAGTTATTCTATCAACCGCCCCACCAGCAGTACAACAAGAACGCCCCACCAGCGGGCCAATACCAACAAAGGGGACCAAACCTGTACCCGACGGGCCAATATCAACAGAAGGGACCAAATCAGTACCAAGCCAGCTCGAGTAATCAGCAAGGACCGAACAAGTGGCTAGAGGACATGATGAAGGAACTCTCGAGTACTGTGCAACAATCCTCGGGTACTGTGCAGCAATTGTCAGGCACTGTGCAGCAGTTAAGTACTACTGTGCATCAAAACCAGGCGAAAAATGATGGAGCAATAGCCGACCTGAAGAAGCACATGTCCCAACTCGCTACCGCAATGTCCGCGCTCACTAATGAACCCGGTAGACTTCCTTCACAAACCGTCCAGAACCCGAGGGGAAATGTGAATGTCGTGACTCTTAGGAGTGGAAAAAAGTTAGACATTGCACCCATAGAACAAGAGTAAGACGAAAGCCCGGAGTTGCCCGAGGAAAATAAGGACACGCCCGAGGAACACAGGCCGGGCCTGGTACCAGCGGCCAACCCGATTCCCACGTCCGAGGAGCACAAGGAGCGCCCGGTGCCCAGAATCGAGACCTCCAAATTCAGCACCGCGCTCCCATTTCCAGTGCTAGCCCGAGTACCAAAACAGCATGTCATGGACGAGGATGTATTTGAATTGTTCAGCAAAGTCGAGATCAACATCCCCCTCTTGGAAGCCATCAAGCAAATCCCTCGATATGCAAAGTTTTTAAAGGAGCTTTGCACCAACCGAAGAAGGAGTACTAGAAATGATCAAGAGCTGATGAGTAGAAACATCTCCGCGGTCATACAAAGGAAGGTGCCCCCCCCCCAAATGCGGCGACCCGGGTACTTACACCATTCCCTGCACAATCGGGAACATCCGAATTGAGAACTGCATGCTAGACCTAGGAGCTTCGATCAACGTTCTTCCATTTTCACTCTATTCGTGCCTCAGGATTGGACCCCTCGAACCCACCGGTCTCATGACAAGCGTATTTTTAACCCTTTATAGTTGTCAAAGTATTAGTTTTAGGGGTCAAATTGTAGTCAAACAAAATTTATAATCCTTGGTAAGCCAAGGGTCGATCCTAGGAGCAATGCGTGTGAGTACTAGGTAACAAGTGACCTATTTAGCTATTCCGAATGACAAAGGGTTTTGTGGTGCTAAAACAAGCAGAAATTAAATAGTGCAGAAAATAAATGGTTGTATTAATTCAGAGAAAGAATCCCAGAATCCGTACTTCACCCATGCTAACCCCACTAATCATGCAATCATTCTACGTTCATTATTCATGCTATCGAATATGGAATATAACCGACATAACACTAGACAAGCCGCTCATCCATGGATCATTGTCTAGATTAATCTCAATCGTTGAACGCCGCCCATCCACGGATTATCATCGATTTCGATTTATTAAATTAAAGGTTTTCCTATTAGTTCTTGTAAACATGACCTAACATCAATTTCAAGCAATACGGTTAATCCCTAGGGCCCATCCTCCTTTCGGCATATAACCTAAATAAGTTCTATCAATGCAAACATGCCCTTTGATGTAAATACATGCATAGAATGATAAAATTAAGCACGCAATGAAATTGAATATTCGAATTGCATAAATAATGAATTTCAATTGATCACATGAGAGTTAGGGTTACATAGCACGGGATCCGTAGGATCCCGGAATAAGGAGACTACTCAGTATTCATGGTAGATTTACCAAAAATAGTGTATAGAGAAATAAGAACGAATAACCGCAAAGACGCGGTGGCTCGTTAAATCTCTCACGATGAAAGCTTCGTCTTCTCCAAGCTAGGGTTTTTGCTCCAAAATTTCAACAACCCCAGTCTATTCTGATTGTGTTTCTTTATATAGACCGTCTAAAAAGGCCGAAAAGCCCAAAAATCAAATTTAGAAACAACTTAGTAATTTTCAGCCGACGGTCCCGTTACAGCCGTTACAGCCAAGGTGTAACGGGTGACTCTTCTTGTAACGGGTGGCCTTGAAATCTCGGGTAGAAAACACGGCCATTACACCCGTGACAGCCTAGGGTGTAACGGCTGTTGAGCCTGTAACGGGCTAGCTGGCTCAACTTCGGTTTTTCTGCCTTTTTCGAGCGATCTTTCCGTTCTTTCGACACTTCGGCTCCACAGAGCGATGATATGTCGATTTTACCTGAAACACTAGAGAAAGACATCAAATAGTGACAATTTGCCGAGAGAATCAACGCAATCCTTCATCGAATGTAGCAAATAATCAGTCAGAATATTGACTGATCATCTCACTATCCAGTTGGCAGACCAATCTTGCAAATAGCCCGAGGGCAAAATAGAAGACGTCCTGGTTCAAGTGGGCGAATTGGTGTTTCTAGCAGATTTCTACGTCCTAAAGATGGAGACTGGCGGGCCAACAGACCATGCACCTATCCTTCTCGGCCGTCCATTCCTCAAAACATCGAAAATGAAGATAGACTGCGGAAGTGGAATGCTCTCAATGGAAGTAGAAGGAGAGGTCTTCAGCTTTGACATATTCCGAGCAATGAAGCACCCTATGGAATTCGAGGAAGTACACTCTCTCGATTCTTTGGACGACCTGGTCCAAGAAGTTCAACCAGAACCAAGAGCGGACCCCTTAGAAGCCATACTCAATGGAGCTGAAGGCTCATACAAATTGACCAAAGACTTGCGTGAAACGGTGGCCCACTTAACAATCTCGGAGCCTCTCACACCAGAATATGAAGTCAACGAGGTAAAATTATTCAAATCAAATACTTTTCTGCCCTCGGTGATGCAAGCTCCCAAAATAGAATTGAAGCCCCTGCCCGGACATCTGAAGTACACTTTCCTAGGAGATAATAACACACTTCCAGTGATCATCAAGAGTGGCTTGGAAGCAGGTCAGGAGAGAAGTCTGATAAAAGTGCTGAGACAACACAAGTTGGCTATTGGATGGACTCTAGCCGACTTAAGAGGAGTCAGCCCGGCTGTATGCATGCACCGTATTCTACTTGAAAATGGAGCAAAGCCATCAAGAGAGCCTCCACGACGACTCAACCCTATCATGATGGAAATCGTCCAAAAAGAAATACAGAAGCTACTAGATGCGGACGTTATCTATCCCATATCAGATAGCCAATGGGTGAGCCCAGTCCATGTGGTCCCGAAGAAAACTGGAATCACGGTCGAGGAAGACACCGAAGGGAAAATGGTGACAACAAGGGTCAAGAACGGCTGGAGAATGTGCATCGACTACAGAAAATTGAACGCCGTCACAAGGAAGGACCATTTCCCACTACCATTCATCGATCAAATATTAGACCGACTGGCGGGCAAGCAATACTTTTGCTTCCTGGACGGGTTCTCAGGCTACAACCAGATCCCCATAGCACCTGAGGACCAAGAGAAGACTACATTCACCTGCCCATTCGGCACATTCACCTTCAGAAAAATGTCGTTCGGTCTATGCAATGCTCCGGGGACTTTTCAAAGAGTGGTGACCAGCATCTTCTCGGACATGATCGAAATATTCATCGAAGTCTTCATGGACGACTTCACCATCTATGGAGACACATTCGACGCTTGCTTAAGCAATTTTAGCACGGTTTTGGCACGATTTGTGTCCATGAACTTAGTGCTCAATTATGAGAAGTGCCACTTCATGGTAACACACGGAATAGTATTGGGACATATCGTCTCACAAGAAGGCATGGAAGTGGACAAAGCAAAGATCGACCTGATCATGACTCTACCATACCCGTCCACGGTCCGAGACATCCAATCATTCCTTGGCCATGCAGGATTCTACCGACGGTTCATCAAAGACTTCTCCAAAAAGGCGTTGCCTCTATCCACTCTTCTCCAAAAAGAAGTTCCTTTTGAATTCACCAATGCATGCAAGGAGGCCTTTGATGATCTAAAGAAAGCTCTCACTAGCACACCTATCATCCAAACGCCAAATTGGGAACTCCCATTCGAAATCATGTGCGACGCAAGCGACTTTGCTGTGGGAGCAGTTCTCGGCCAAAAAGTTGACAAGAAGGCAGGTGTGATCTACTACGCCTCAAGAACCCTAGATTCTGCCCAACGAAACTACTCCACCACCGAGAAGGAACTCCTGGCAGTGGTATTCGCTCTGGAAAAGTTCAGATCCTATTTGCTTGGAGCAAAAGTAATAGTTTATTCTGACCATGCTGCCATCCGTTACTTGATGAAGAAGAAGGAGGCCAAGCCAAGGCTCATTCGGTGGATCTTGCTACTGCAAGAATTCGATGTGGAGATAAGGGACAAAAAGGGATCGAGAATATTGTGGCCGACCACCTAAGCAGGATTGTCCGAAAGGAAGAAGAGGGGCACATAACCGAGTCATTTCCAGACGAGCACCTCTATGCAGTCTCAACCAAGGTGCCGTGGTATGCCTCAATCATCAACTACCTTGTAGGAGGTACATTTCCTCCTTCTTTTACTAAAGCACAATGCATGAAACTTAGGCATGATGCTAGACACTACTTATGGGATGATCCTTATTTATGGAAAATAGGAGCAGATCAAATACTTAGGAGATGCATCCCCGATAATGAAATAGCTTTGTTATTAGCTTTTGCCATGAGTTTGCATGTGGAGGACACTTCGGGCCTAGGAGAACCGCTAGAAAAATCCTAGATAGCGGCTTCTTTTGGCCGAGTGTATTAGAGATGCATATGAGAAGTGTAAAAAGTGCGATAGGTGTCAAAGAGTAGGAAATATGTCAGCTAGAAATGAGATGCCTCAAGTACCCATATTGGTCAACGATGTTTTTGACATTTGGGGCATTGATTTCATGGGGCCATTCCCAGTTTCATGCGGTTATACTTACATTCTAGTTGCTGTAGATTATGTGTCAAAATGGGTAGAGGCTAAGGCCACAAGGTGCGACGATGCAAAAACTGTCATAGATTTTTTGCGCACTAACCTGTTTTGTACGTACGTGGTACCCAAGGCCATAATCAGTGACCAGGAACTCATTTCTGCAACCGCATGATGGCTGCCACCTTGAAGCGCTACCATGTCCACCACCGAACATCCACGGCATATCATCCCCAAACCAACGGTCAAGCGGAGATCTCCAACCGCGAAATCAAAGGTATTCTGGAAAAGATGGTGAAACCAGGTAGGAAAGATTGGAGTCAGAGGCTAGACGAAGCTCTTTGGGCTTATCGGACGGCATACAAGACGCCAATTGGAACCTCCCCCTTTCGGCTTGTTTATGGGAAGGCATGTCACCTTCCGGTGGAACTAGAACATAAAGCCTATTGGGCGCTCAAGCATTGCAATCCGGAGTTGAAGGCTGCCGGACTGGATAGGAAGCTTAATCTGTGTGAGCTTGAGGAATTGCGGCTTGAGGCCTATGAAGGGCAAACGGACTACAAGGCGCGGACAAAATTGTATCATGACAAATTCATACTCCGGCGCTCATTTGAGGAAGGACAACAAGTACTACTCTTCTTCTCACGGTTGAAGTTGATGCCAGACAAACTAAAATCAAGATGGACCGGTCCTTATACCGTGACTAAGGTATTCAACCATGGGATGCTTGAGTTGGAAAGCATGGAGGATGGAAGACGATTCAATGTGAATGGGTAGCAAGTCAAACACTACCATGGCGAGGTCAACTTGACAACAGCAAAATTTGACCTGAGCCACCCATGGGACCCAACCTTATGATCCAGGAATGAGGTACTGTCGAGCTAACGACGTTAAACAAATGCACTGGTCGGGAGGTAACCCGACACCTATCTTACTTTCAGTCATTTAATTTCAGTTATTTAGTTTTTTTTGCCTTAAAACATTCTCACCTTTCCTGTATATATTTGCTTGCATGACTTTTGAACTAAGTCGTGCTGTGAGGTACGCCTTCGTTCAAAAGTGTGGGGGTTAGAACCACATTTGTACATAGATAGTTAACATGTTTTTTCTTTTCCTTTTTCCTTAATATTATCTTTTTGAAAATATGAACTTGAGAATGTGAAAAAGATAGATCTAAATTCATGGATTTACCTTGTGAAAATTCAACTGTTTAAAAACTTAGGATGTAACTTCTCATTTGTCCCTTTGTGCTGAGATATACAGGGGATGTGGAGTTGATAGAAAATGCCCTAGAGAGGCTTGGCAAGCACTCGAAGGATCGAATCTAACTATATGGTTTTTCGAAGTTAGTGGAGGCTGCACTTCGGGTTTCAGTGAAGATTGAAGTCATCTCCGTCGTGCAGCGTTTATGCAAGAGGCGGGACGAGAATCAAACCGTTCTATCTCTAGTCCTAGTAGCCGGGAAAATAGATGAGCGACCCTCATCTTGACCCGCGCGAAACGGCGAGGATGAGAAAGAGCGGGGAGGTATTTCCATATGCTCGCGGGCGATGATTGGACCTCCCAAAGAAAGGATGAGAAAATGGACTAGCAAGTCACAAAGAAGCGAAAGCTCAAAGAAGCTAATCAAAGGCCAAAGGCCAAAATTGTGAAGGTTTTAACCGAACAAAAGTGATTAAACTCCAACTCAATATCAAAGGCCAAAGGCCGATTCACTACAGAAGCTATCCCTCGCCAAAAAGAAATCAAAATGCTCAACTCAGTGAAACCCGAACCGAATCACGTGCTAGAGAAAGCTACAAGGAAACCATATAGTACGAGTCGATCCCGAGAATGCAGTCCAGGAGCCTGAAAAGGGCTATCTCCCGAAACATCCGAATTAATTTGCATCTCGGCGCGAAGGTACAAGTATCAAGTTTCTTCTAAATATTTACACGGTTTAGTTTGGTAATAAGTAAGTAATGCATGAATTAAGATAAATCTAGTCCCACAGTCTCACTTTCATATTTAAAAGTTTTTACTTAGATTGTGTTCCGCCCTTAAATAGCATTGTTCGGGACGAACAACTAAAAGTGTGGGGTGATATGATGGACCATAATTGTATGAATCATAAACACAGTTAAACCCACCAAATCAGACTCTTTGTCTATTTAACTTTTGCTTGTTAGTTCCGATATTTATCTACAGGGTATTTGAAGTCTAGAGAGAATACAGGCTAAGGAGGAGTTTTAAAGCTGAAAATGAATTACGAGTCATTCTAGGTCACGACCAAATTCTAACTTTCAAGAACCTGACGTGGAATCACTCAAAACAAATCCAACCGAAGGGCAACCAGAGTCAGTCCGGAGCTGAAAGAACCGATGGCTTTTTGGGATGAGCTCACAAAACTCACAAACTCTCTTCTCTCCTCCACCTAGCCGGCGGCTAAGCCACTCCACCTCTCCCCTTCCTCCATGTGGCCGGCGGCTTTTGGGAGTGATGACTCACTCCGATGGCTTTTGAAGCCTCCTCTCCCCTTGAGCCAAGTGTCACCTTCTCCTCACTTCCCTTAGCCTATAAATAGACACCTCCATTGCCTTTGTAAAACATCCCAAAAAAATCCTCAACACAATCACAAGTCACTTATCTCTCTAGATTCTACAACACAATCCATGTAAACATTTCTCTTTGATATCGAAAGCTTTAAGTTTGTTCTTGAGTACTCTTGTCGGTTCTTGTAGTACTCAAGCTTTTCTTTTACTGTTCTTGAGTTTACTCCTGTTGGTTCTTGAGTATTCTCCCTTTACTTTCCTTGTCTTTACTTTCAAAACCTTTACTTTTCCTGTCTTTCAAAACCTTTATTTTACTCAGTACTTAGCTATGATATCCACCTCTATGGATATTCGTAGCTAAACCCTTCATTCGGTTGAAGGGGTGTACTTGTATCATAAAATGTTTTAGACCCTTCTCTTAAGTGCCTCTTTGTGTTCAAACTTGTTCTAGGTGCCATTTATTAGGTCAGAATTCCATTGGATGAGTGGATGCTCGGAAGAGCAAAGCTCTGCCATGGGTTCGTGATCTTCTGTGGATAAGTGGAGGCTCGGAAGAGCACAGCTTATCTGTGGAAGTCAACCTCTTTAAAACACCATTTGGTTTATCAGGAATGATGATCAAATGGGTGCACATACTAGAACAAGAGTTCTTTGTCTTGCAAAAGACTAGACGGTGTGGAAAGTCATGTGCTAGGAATAGCATTGATTCACTTTTGAACACTTAGTATGATCATTAGAGGTCAATGATAAACAGACTATGATACAAGGCCCCTGATACCGAATCTTTCCTTTGATTCAAACATCACCTGTCACTTACTTTCAGTCTTACTGTCAACTGCATACTTTCCAGTCATTTACTTTCAGTAACTTTACTTTCAGTCCATATCAACTGCTTACTTTCTGCAAGTCTTGTCCTTCAAGCAATTACTTTTCGCAAGACTTGTCCTTCAAGCACTTGCTTTCTGTAAAGTCTTGTCCTTCAAGCAATTACTTTCTGTACTTTACTTTTACTACAGACTTTATCAACATCAGCCCGGCATAACCTTTGGTACGCAACACGCTTGAAATACAGCGTGCGGCCAGTATCAAACGTGTGTCTGCGGTTGATCTTGAAATTGACTGTTCCAGCACTTTATCTTTCAGTACTAAAACCAAAACCAACCCCCTAACTATTTTATTTACTTTTCCTTTTTGAAAGAACAACTATCCACTAATTCCCTTGGGTTCGACCCGTACTTACCACTTACTACCCAAAATGGTAAAGTCGTGAGTATCGGAGATATAAATTTATTTTTGCACAGAGAACATCGCACCTTAACGACAGTGCGGTGGGCTCCGTCACCCAGTTCTTCGGCACCTGCCTAGTGTCGTGGGGCTCAAAGAAACAGAACTCGGTTGCCCTCTCGACGGCAGAAGCAGAATACATTGCTGCAGCCGCCTGTTGTTCTCAGCTACTGTGGCTAAAACAATAACTAAGTGATAACGGTATTTCATTTGATTCAATCCCTATTCTATGTGATGACACAAGTGCAATAAATATCTCTAAGAATCCTGTGCAGCACTCTAGGACGAAACATATCGAGATAAAACATCACTTCCTACGTGATTGTGTTGAAAAGGGGTTGGTGAGTGTAGATTTTTTCAAAACAGAGGAACAAGTGTCTGACATATTCACCAGGGCACTCAACAGGGAACCCTTTGAAAGGCTTCGCATGGAGATAGGTATGACTTCCCTAAACTGAGTACGTGTCCCTCGTATGGATCCCTATGACTGGTGAGAAATATTTGACTTGTGTTTAAGTGCATGATTATGTGAAGTTGTTGGGTTGGTCTCATTCAGTCTCACCTAGGAGTGTACCTGTGAACATGCACCATATGAATTGATTGATTGTGTGACTTATGATACACTAACATACGGATGAAAAAGCTTTTGTTTTCCTGCCAAAAAGAACCTTCCGGATGTTTTGATCCTACATTACAAGCCCATATGATGGAAGGTATCTACAGCCATCCCTAGCCTACCCGTGGGGGAACACTCATGTGAGCCCTTTGTTATTTTCCACATACTGGAGGAGATCCCCACGAGGTACCATCACTTTTACTACCACATTTTCTGTTATCTGCTTTTGTGTGTGATGCATTATCTCATACCACTCGGGTAACCCTACCACATCACACTGCCCCTTGCAACACCATGAGAATTTACAAAGGAAATCTGTATCGTGGTAAAGGGACGCGGGATTACGCGCTTGGATAACTGTACAGAGGAGGTCATTGATGATTGACAGATTCAACAAGGTACTACATGAAACATTGGCACTATGTAATAAGACAGGTGCATTACTTGAAAGATAAAGAAGATAGTATTAAGAGAGGAGAGTCAATGATGGAGATCCTAATTTCAGATTTCATTGCTCCATTCCTACCTGGTAAGGAATGTTACGTGAAGGACACAAATGCACTGCATCTTGCTAAACAAGCTCAGCAAAAGTTGGCAGCTTAACCTGTAGTAATACAACATGTGGATCATGATGACCGTATTCAGGTATACCCTCTCCCGTGCAAAAAAAAGGATGCAGTGATGTGAATATTACTAAGGAAGGATATATTAGATCATCAGTGGAGGAGTCTCTAGGAGGGAATCAATACGTACGGGGTATGATGTTGCTCAATAGAAGGATGCACCTCAAAGGGGTGATAAGTTGACTGATGTTCAGAAGCAGATGCTCCAACTCATATACATGCTCCGGATGACCACTCTAACCCAAGTCAGTTATGCACGTCGTCACTCCCAAGTCCCCTACCTCTGCTGTAGACGCACTAAGTAACGTTTCCGTGGTCAGCCCCTTTTTCACTCCCTAGCTCATCAATCCCATTTCTTGGTACTATTTTTGGTGCTTCTTCATCCCTAGTGTTTCGTGTTAGTATGTCATCCACTTAATTTAGTGAATACAGTGTTTTGTTTTGGTGTGCTCTGATGGTTTAACGAATTTGCCAATTCACTACTATGCATACTTATGCACTGACTACACTTGTCAAGATACTTGATGATGTCAAAAAGGGGAAGACGAGGATATGCTTGCTCTGAGGGGGAACATTGCCCCAGCAACATGCATTGCTGATCTGAGGGGGAACTTCATATGCCTAAGGTAATATAAAATGAACTGTTACTCTTGTACAGTCTGGGAGTTTGAAATCTCTGTCATCAAAGATTCGTTAGCTTAGAATTAAAATGTGATACTGCTATGAATTGGATTAGTTTGGGAGTTTGAAATCTCTCTTATCAAAGATTCGTTTGTTGTTGCTTAGTCAGAGTTTAATATTTGCATGTGCTAGTTGCTTATATTATCTCTTGTGAAGAGGATGTTTGTCATTATCAAAAAGGGGGGATTTGTTGGAGTATGAGCTCCACCTGTTTTGATAATGACATACATTCTGTTGATGTGTTACTTGAGCGTGCAGGTTGATGCACAAGTACTCTGAAAGTAACGTTCCCTCAATGTGTAACTGGAGGGAGAGAATATCGGCCTAGATATTCTGTGAGATCTTGCAGTTCCTAAAGATCTCGTAAATCCATCTGGATGTGGCGTGGATGAAGTCTGAATCTCGGATTTGGCACTCCTACAAGTTAGGCAACAGCCATGAAGAAAATATCACAAAAGATATGAATATCTTGGAGTATATTTGGATAAGAGATTCGGTCAATATTTAAGGAATAAATATTTGACATATCCAACAAGAATATTATGGGATATTCTTGTTGAAGATTTGTTGACAATAGTATGGGATATTCTCAACAAATTATGAATGATATTCAGAGATTTTCGAAAGATATTCTTCTTGAATATCTAGGGTTTCCTCGTAGAGAAGACATCTATAAATTGGAAGCTACGACCTGCATTCTGATGCGTTCGTTCAGAAGAATTACTGGTGTTAAAGTTTCTTGCCAAACTGAAGCCACTGATTGCTGAAGGAAGGTCGACTCAGTCGAAGCGTGCCTGTGAGGGAACGGACGTAGCAATCGGACCTAGCGACTTGGATTTGCAGTGCGGACGACAATTGAGGTAACTACAACTAAGGTTCGTCTGAAAGGAAGGCGGTACACCCTGGATAGTGGTAGGGTTGTATTACCTCGTTGTAACCAACATCTAATAATACAAGGCACTATTCTGAAATCCTTCTGGGAAACTGGAAGGTAATGGTTTTTCTTCAGTGCTTATTTGAGTATTGGAGTTTCCACTATAAGTCACTGTGCACTTTACATTTCATCTGTGTTTAGTTTTATTCCGCTGCTTTACGTTTACCTGGCAAGTACAGGTAATGGTTTTTCTTCAGTGCTTATTTGAGTAGTGGAGTTTCCACTATAAGTCACTGTGCACTTTACATTTCATCTGTGTTTAGTTTTATTTCGCTGCTTTACGTTTACCTGGCAAGGAACGTTACTAGCCAGGTCGCTAACCTTGATCCAACACAACTTGTGTTCAATTTAAGCAAATTGAAAATATTCAAGACACAAGTTTTAAGATTAATAGTATAGACTATAGAGTAGTAACTTAAGTGAGAAACAAAACAAAAAAACATTCAGAAAACGGTTTAAGTATCTACTTTGACTAAAAAGAACGAGACGCTAGCCCCAAAGATTTTTACTTTGGACAAATGTAGGATTAACGAAATTCCAACCAAACTAAAATTATTCTTTATTCTATTTTATTAGGGATAATTATAAAAAGACTATCTGGACTATCACAGTATTTCAAATCGCGGCCTTGACTATTTCAATTTTTAATTTCGTGTTTTTGGATTAAATTGAACACAATAAACTATCGCCTTTTTGGACTAAATTGCACACAATAAACTAACGTCGTTAATGAATACCGTTTACAATTATTATTCTTTAATAAAAATTATTTAATCTAACTGTGAACACACTACCCTAATATAATATAAACTTTTCCTTCACGATTCAATCAAATTACAATCACACCGTAGCTCGCTTCTTCTCAAGACTCTTCAAGAAAGCATGCTCCCTCGATCAGATCTTCCCCATCACTCCACTTCCGATATCAAATCAATTTGATTCTGGCGATGGGGGCTTTGGGAAAATTCTTCAAGTATTTGATTAACGCATGCCACAATGGCTACGACGACGTGATCGGCTAGAGGCAGTGTCGGCCCGCATGCATTGCTTACCTTGGACCAGGCCAAGGGTCCACAGTCCAAGGGGGCCACTTTATTTTTAATTATGTATACATTTATATGTTATTAGTTTATTTATGCATATTTTTGGTATAAAAAAAAAGAATGTCACAATTTGTTTATGGGCTGTCAAAAAACGTCCAAATAACACCACTTAAAAAAATATGAAAAGCCCAAAAAAATATCAATGGTCCATAATCTATATATAGAACCTCTAATTTATTAAAATAAATATAAATATTATCATTACAAATATACAAAAACATTTCTTTTTATTTTCAGAGGCCCAATTTTTTTTTGCCCAAAGGCCCATGAAATGTTAGGATCGGCCTTGGCTAGAGGTCGTACCACCGCAACTGTAAGTACGAGCTTCACAAATCCCGCAAGCATAACTGCGTACAAGAAGCAACGCTAAGAAAGATTCCATCTGCTCGTATCCAATCTAGCTCTTTATGGCTTTTCCTCTCTCGCGTCGTCGCCTTGATGCGTCTCTTCGTTCGATTGCTGATGCTCCTTGTCTTCTTAGGAAAATGAAGAAATAGTTTCAGGGATCGACAAGTGACGATGACGATCTGTACCCACGGATCATTTCGCTCGATAGGCAAAATATCGATTAATTTTTTTTGGAACAGGAGTGAGGAGGAAATTCGTATTGTAATTTGATTGAATCATGAATAGAAAAGTTTTCATTACATTAGGTCAGTGTGTTCATAGTTAAATTAAATAATTTTGATTAAATAATAATAATAATTGATTAACATTTCTAGTTGATTGTGTGCAATTTAGTGTCCAAAAATACTAAATTGAAAATTGCAATAGTCTAGACGCGATTTGAAATGGTATGATAGTCCAGATAATCTTTTTGTAATTTTCCCCTTTTTATTATAATTTCTTCACGTAAGGTACAAACTTCATTGTACTACCCTTTGTCTTGTACTACCCATTTTAAATAACAATAAACTTTTCCTTGAGTTATTTTACTTGACATAAAAACATGCAATATTTGACTCGAAAAATTCAAATTTCCCAAAATACTCAAATTTTATACTCAATCTTCAAATTTCATTTTCAATTTTCTCACATTTTCTAGGGCGCCGTTATCAACGGCGTATTAGGGTTAAGTCGCTCCTGGCACGACGGTTTAAGCCTTTCATCTCCAAATGCTCAGCAGCAATCCTGGACGTCATCTCATACCCAGGGCCGGCCCTCATGTAGAAGTTAGGGTGGACAAAGCCACGAGCCCATCATTCATAAGTGTCCATTTTTTTAAAATTTTGTTATATATAACTATATGTTTTTTTAAAACAACAATTTTAACTACTTGTCCACTACTCTCTCGGTTCTCTCTAGAATACTTGCGAATTTTCTAGGCGGTTGCAAGCGTTAATCGGTTAAGCGTGGGGCGCGCCTCCGTCCACCTTCCCCCTCCTCGTCTGGGCTCGTCGGTGTCATCCCGTCGGTCGGCTTTGGTCGGCTGGATGGGGTGATTTCGACTGGGCTTTGGGGATGGCTGCGTTTCTGTGACGGTGCTGGGTGGGTGGGAGAGGGGCGGTGGGGGTCGTGTTTTTTGGTTTTCTGGTTGTACATATGGGCTGGCCAGGACAGATGATCTTCTGGGCCGGTGGTTTTAGGTGGTGTCGCCTTGGCAGTTTCCTTGCGGGGGAGGGGCGGTTCTGCTTGCTGCGATGGGGTTAGGCGGTGAAGTTTCTTCCCTGTCGGGCAGCTTGGAAGGTGGCGAACAGGCGGCGACTCCAAAAGGGGTTGTCGGTTTTTGGCCGTACAGTTATGTCTGTACATGTGTAGCTTAGGCCGGGTAAAATCGGGATGTGTGTGTGTTTCGTGGTTGTAATGGTCGGGTATCGGGCTTTATGCTGGGCCTATTTGGGCGTTTATCTGTATTCAGTGTCGGCTTTAATTGTCGGTCAGCTTTTCGTTGGGTCTTTACAGGCGTTTAGTTCGGTTGTTCTAGCCTCTATGGCGTGTTTATCGAAGAAAAAAAACTATATGTGTTGATTAAAAAAACTATATATTATTTGCTTACTTTGAATAAATAAATAAAAGTTGATAAACAACCACACAATACTGATAATGTAGTTGTTGGGCTGAAAATAAAAGTCCAAATTTTACTCCAAATTAAAAAATAAAAAAACATACATAATCAGTCTATATATTTTTTTTGTAAATAATAAATACAAATAATTTTTATTTTATTAGGGCCCAAAAAAATTTGTCCATGGCCCCCAAAATCTCAGGACCGGCCCTGCTCATACCCATCCGCCATCCTAATTGGATGATTTCCACGCTCAAGCAGCTTCTCAAATTGCTCAAGCAGTCCCCCCATCTTCCCCATTCTCCAGCTTCTGCTGCAGCAATGCCGTCAAAACCTCAATGGCCTCCGAATTCGTCTGCATCAGTTCCACCAACAGAGTCATAGCCACAGCAGTTCCGCCAACAGAGTCACAGCCGCAGCAGTATCCACTTTTCCAATAGGTTTGTCCTCTAGAACCAGACTTTCTTCACTCACTATCGTCATCATTGGATTCTCAGCCCTCACCGAGAATTGACCAAATTTCCCGATCATCGTGGTTGAGAACGGCGACCTAGCATATTAAGGCGCTTTCTTCATCTTCTCACCAATCCGAACTCGGCTTAACCCTAGGGCACGTTGAGAACGGCGGCTTAACTCTAAGGCGCCATTATCAACACCATCTTAGAAAACGTGAGTAAATTAGCAATGAAATTTGAAGGTCGAATATAAAGCTAGGCAACTCAAATTTCAATTTTGAATATTTTGGAAATTTTCAAAATTATGTCTACTTTCCGTTTTCTTTCTTTATACAAAAATTATTATGTCTACTTTATTGTTTGATCTTTGATGGTATTTGCGTATAACAGGGGTGATGGCATGTTGGTCCACACCTTGAGATTGCTGGATCCTTATGCCCTGGTTCAAGCTCGGGGGCCACCAATTTTCTTATAATTTCCTTCCTTTTCCTTTCCCTCTTTCTCGTCTCGCCTCAGGCGTGGATGCTTCCTTCATTCCTCGCGGATGCTTTCCTCGTCACGCCTAGTGCGTGGATGTTGTTCCTCCCTTGTGGAGATTCTATGCGTCTGTCATGATGGATGTGCTTGCAATGGTAATTAAAGGTGTCGATGTGGCCTGTGCTTCAAATGTCGAGAAATGTCAAGATATTGCGGGGTAGATGTGAGTGGTGGATCCATGGTAAAAGGTGTCAAACTTGACTTGTGCTTCAAGCGGCGGATATATATGTACTAATGATTTCATGACTGAGATACAATATATATGTACTAGATGAAATGTATTGTATAGTTGTACTTGTACCCCTTCATAAAAAAAGGCCTTATCGCGAAAAAATTTCCAATTTAAACAAAATCGAAATTTCACTTCATCGTTGGCCAATTTCCAAAATGGACGGCGCCTAAAACTTAAAGCGCTGTTAGCCACAACGTCTTGTGCCCAGTGTCATTTTTGAATCGATATAATGCTGAGTAAGCATACTGACCAGGCGCATAACCATAAGTGATGTCCACCACAGCGCCTTCGCCTTCAACCATGGCTCCAAAGATCAAAAAAACTCAACGACCTGGTAATAGACACCAAATCAAAACCCCAAAAGAAGCAAAGTCCAAAAAACCTACTCGTCCCCAAAGCTCCCAAACCTCCAAAGCATACCCAAACCTCCCAAACCTACACCGAATCCATCTCCAAAACCTCCAAAGCATACCCGAACCTCTAAACCTACACCGAATCCATCTCCCAAACCTCCAAAGCATGGAATAAAATTTGGTGCAGCTAAGCTATTTATAGTAATTTGAGTAAACGACGTAGTTTAATGTGTTGTAAGATAAAACTATATAGCTTTTAGTCGAAACTGCGTAGTTTTGAAAAAGGGTTCAGTTATCAATTTAGGGGTTATATTAATGAAACGACGTATTTTAATGTTATTTTATCAAAACTACATCGTTTTCGAATGACTGTAAATAGCTTGGCTGAACGGAATATGAGTCCCCAAAGCATACCTCACAAAAACCAACAAATAAATGACCAGAAACTTCAAACCACTCATCGGAACCAAATACGCCCACCACCACCAACTTTGTCTCCTTTGACTTCATCATCCTCCCGCTCATCCTCGTCTCCCTCCTCATCTTCCACATCAAAACCTACTTCTCCTTACAAAAGCTCCTCATCTTCATCAACATCTACCTCTTCATCTACTTCTCAATCCTCTCCCTCTCCGCCGTCGTCACCGGCCTCGAGCCACTCCGCTTCTTATTCACTCCGACATGTATATGCTACTTCTCGTGATGTACAAGTTGCTCATTTTCTCGACGAAAACTAAAGGCGTTGTGGTGGACGGCGCTTAAGGGTCTGCGTCAGGTCAACCTGCATACTCAGCATTATATCGACTTAAAAACGACACTGGGAATGAGGTACTATTGTCCACATCGCTTTAAGTCTTAGACGCCATTGATAACAGCGCCAAAGGGAATGAGACCATTTTAAACGAATTTGGAAATTGGCCAAAAAAAATGAAATTTCAATTTTGTTTAAATTAGAAATTTTTTCCCTTATCGCAACCGTACATATTCACCACATGTCATATACTCATATTATTTATTTATTTTTGTATTTTATTTTTGGTCGTATTATTTTGTAAGAATATTTGCCACGATAAAAAAAATCCTGGGTTACCTTGTCATTTTGCCGGGAAGCGAAATGATTCGCCACTTTCTCGACAAATTAAATTTATAAATTTGCTAATTTCTCTAGTATATAATTTATGAGATAGGATCATGTGCAAAGTGATAATTGTGGTAAAAAATACAAAGTTATCTCAACCATTCATTTAAATATTTGGATGGCTCTGATTAATTGAAAATAAATATATTTAATTTTGTTTTTTAATGCGTGGAGAGCAAATATGGCATATATTAATCAAAATCGATTTACACATAACTTTTTTATTTCTCTCTCTTCTTCTCTATTAAAAAAATTCTCTCTCTCCTCTCTTCTCCCCAACTCCGAAACCAACCCAGATCTGGTTGAGCTATTTCGATCTCTCTCGACGAAACCCAGTTCGAGTTTTGGTCTTTGATTTCATCAAGTAGTTAAAAACATATTGCTGTTTGGTTTCAGTTTTCAACTCGGTCGCTTCCTCTTCCAGCAAAGTTGTCACTTTTATCTTCGGTTCGGTTTCTGAAGCTAAAAGACAAATCCAATTGCCATTTAGATTTCCTGTTTTGCTGCATGCATTGATCTGAGCAGTCGCATCACTTACAGCTACAAAATCTGGTAGAGGGAGGAGTTGGTTGATTGAAATGGGGAAGGGTTGGAACTCAGCAATGTATTGGAAGCATTTGCTATTGACGAATTATGTCATAGTTCGTCAAAATTGGACTATAATTCGTCATGAATTACGACATATTGTAGTATACTTCGACTAACAATGCTATAATTCGTCAAATGTAATTAAAATTCGTCCAAATTTTGGCAGTATCATTGTATAATATGTCCAGAATTTTATAATTCGTCACGGCCAAATTATAGTTCGTCATGTTCAGTTTTGATTTTTTTTCTTTATGAAAACTGTTGATTTGAGTTTGGGTTGACTTCCATTGATGTCGAAGATGATCCAGAGTGTGAAACATTGAGTTCAACGAAGTTTGATTCCTTCAATTTGATCGAATTAAGTCTGATTTTTTATAATTCGTCACGACCATTTTATAGTTCGTCATGTTCAGTTTCGATTTTTTTCTTTATGAAAACTGTTGATTTGAATTTGGGTTGAGTTCCATTGATGTCGAAGATGATCCAGAGTGTGAAAAATTGAGTTCAACGAAGTTTGATTCCTTCAATTTGATCGAATTAAGTCCGATTTTTTATAATTCGTCACGACCAATTTTTAGTTCGTCATGTTCAGTTTCGATTTTTTCTTTATGAAAAATGTTGATTTGAGTTTGGGTTGAGTTCCATTGATGTCGAAGATGATCCAGAGTGTGAAAAATTGAGTTCAACGAAGTTTTACTCCTTCAATTTGATCGAATTAAGCCCAATTTCTTATAATTCGTCATGTCAATTTATAGTTCGTTTCTGCGTTTCTCTTCAATCAATTGATTGCGTTTCTTCTGCGTTTTTGATTTCGTCGGAGAAGGACAACCCCTCTTCGACCCGGCGACCCAGATTTCGTCGGAGGAGGACAACCCCTCATGTGGTTGCGTTTCTTCTGCATTTTTTGATTTCGTCGGAGAAGAACAACCCCTCTTTGACCCGGCGACCCAGATTTGTGATGTTGAACTGGTCTTGATGATGCGTCAGATTTTCGTTTCTAAATCAGATCTCCATGGATCGTAGTTTATTTAGATCTCCATGGATTGTAGTTGACACTACTACAGAGAAGAGCTTATGCAACGGTTCAAAAATCGCATTGTGCAACGGTTCATACATTAGGCAACGGTTTTCAGAGAAACCGTTGCATAAGGTACACATTATGCAACGGTTCTGAAAAACCGTTGCATAATGTACACAATATGCAACGGTTCTGAAAAACCGTTGCATAATGTGTACTTTACGCAACGGTTCTGATAAACCGTTGCATAATGTGTACCTTATGCAACGGTTTCTCTGAAAACCGTTGCCTAATTTGTACTTTACGCAACGGTTCTGAAAAACCGTTGCATAAGCTTATAGTAAACCCTAAAATTAAAACACATAGTCTCTCTTCGCAGTCGTCCGCTCTCATCGGTTTGGGTTGAAATCGTCCGCTCACCACACCCTCGTCTGCTCTTCGCCAGTCGCCCTCATCCGCTCACCGTCGCTCTTCGTTAGTCGCCCTCATCCGCTCACCGTCGCTCTTCGCCAGTCGAACTCCGTCGCTTAAATTTTGCCAGTCGAACATCGGAATCGCATATACAAACCTCCATCTTCATTGCTGATTTTACAAACAAGCACATCTCGCCAGTCCTCAGCTTTCGTCAGTGAGCCGAAGCCGACTCAAGTAGAGCCGCATCCGAAGCTCGCTAATGGACCAGCGTCATCTCCGCCGTCGAAGCCTCTCAATGGGACTTCAACGGTATTGACTCCGGTGGCTTTAGTTTTGTTGTGAACAATGGTTTTGCTTTTTTTTTTCCTTTCTTTTTTTTGATTTTTATTGCAGAGAATAGGATATGTTTCTCAGGAAATTAAACGATTGAGAGGCCTTAGAGGTCAGAATTTGGTGATTCCCAGTTTGTTGATGACAGTGTGCGACTTAAAAGCCTCTCAATGGGACTTCAACGGTATTGACTCCAGTGGCTTTAGTTTTGTTGTGAACAATGGTTTTGCTTTTTTTTTTCCTTTCTTTTTTTTTGATTTTTATTGCAGAGAATAGGATATGTTTCTCAGGAAATTAAACGATTGAGAGGCCTTAGAGGTCAGAATTTGGTGATTCCCAGTTTGTTGATGACAGTGTGCGACTTAAACTTGAGGTCAGTGCCTTGTATTTAATTACAGTGTGATGTGTAATGCTAATGCTATAGGCTGAGAATAATTTTGTGTAGAATTTTGGCTGATGATGTTACTGTGTTCTTGTAAATATGTGTCTTAATTTTTAAGTAGTAAACACTTGCTCTGCTGTTTGTGAAGGCTTATGATTTATATGAGGCATCTTTTATGCAGGGCTATTAGTTTATAGTGTTTGATTCTCAAGCTCTACTTGGGTACACACTTCTTGAGCTACAGCCCTTTAATTTCATTAACTACACTTGTTCTGCATAATTTGCTTAGCATATCATGGATAAGTGATGGGTTTTTCCTTTCTTGTTGTGTAGGCTCTGCTAGCTTGCAGCAGTTGGAGTATCTGCATCAGTTTCAACGTGCCCTTGCTTAATGTAACTACTTCATTTGTTGCTGAGGAGCAGGCAGTGGATAATAAGGGGAGTAATGATCATAAAAATTTCAGCCAAGGTTAGACAATAGAGGATTGCTTGCTGCAAGTATCGGAGTCGCACAAGCCGTTGCACTCTGCAAGTATCGACTTCTTTGGTTCTTGTTATGGGTATACCTGTTGTATGTGAGCTACTAAAGGCTTCGAGATCTATTTTTTTTATGTGATATCAGTGATTCCCGATGCATTTGATTGTTATGTAAAGTTGTATGAATGGTGTAATGAATAGTTGTATTTTGAATGAAATGAAAGTATTTTGATGTTTGGAAAATAAGTAACAGGAAATTACATTTGTTTGCAATTTGTATTTAATTTTACAACTGGATTTGAGCTATAAAATAGCCAAAATTTGCCAGATTTTTTTCGTACTTTATGCAACGGTTCTATGCTCAAAACCGTTGCATAAGGTCATGACATTATGCAACGGTTTTACTCAAAACCGTTGCATAAAGTCATGACCTTATGCAACGGTTTTCCTTGAACCGTTGCATAAGGTCATGACCTTATGTAACGGTTTTCCTTGAACCGTTGCATAAGGTCATGACCTTATGCAACGGTAGCTTATGCAACGGATGATGAACCGTTGCATAAGGGTCCAAATAACCGTTGCATAAGGTGTCTTCTGTAGTAGTGTGAACTCCATGGATTGTAGTTTATTTAGATCTCCATGGATTGTAGCCGAGATCAACGAATCAGATTTTCGTTTCTAAATCAGATCTGAATTTTTTCAATTTTTGGGTCAATTATGCCCTTCGAGAGAGAGAAACACTACTAAAATTTAGTTAAAATTCATTTAATTTAATTAAATAACCACCATTGGATTAGGAGGATGAACGGATCTGATTTGTTTGTATTTTGCATCAGATCTGGGCTTTGCACCAGATCTGGCCTTTGCACCAGATCTGGCCTCTATAATTTATATATATTTGTTGTATTTGATCGTGTCGATTGATTTTGTTTTTTGGATAAAGCCAACACGCTAAATAAGGCTTAGACAAAGCTAAATTTATTGGACAAGATTTGGTAATGTAAGGATAGCATCCAACATGTGCCAACTCCATCTTTTCTTCTGAGCTTTTTGCGCTAAGAAGTGTGCTACACAATTAGTTTCGCGCCTCGCATAAACAATGTTCCAGTTGGGACGTGAGAGAACATGTTTCTGATACATTCGAATATTGAGGTGCTTGGCATTTTGGTGTAGTCACAGAAGTTTATAGCCTAAACCAAAGTTATATATTGTCTGTTTCGAATATGACATCTTGTAACAGAAGTTTATAGTCACAGAAGTTTTTTTTATCTAAAAAAAAAGAATATGACATCGTGTAAGTGAAGATTTCTTGTCAATGATAACCCTTCAATCAACGCCTATTCTTCACTATCCAGACTCCAGAGCACTTCGACTAACCATTCTGTCCATTCAAATGAAGTTGAGTTCAGTTCACTTACAAATTGACTAATATTGAGATTCCTTTGTATTTCCAGAATCTCACAACGAATGTGTATTATTAAATAATGCGATATGATATGTGTCGTACTAATATTTATAAATATTAAAAGTAATTCAAAAGTTTGCACGGAATACGTGTTAGATGCAGATTCAAAGATACAACTTAATTAAATTACCATATTTTAATTGTCACATTCTCGAATTATAAAGCAGTTGTCAACGGAGCGTACCTTTAAAATTCAATAGCAAACATTTAATGGGCGCAACCGCAATATATTGGTGAGGAGAACTCAATAGATGATCCTTGCTGTTTTGTTGTTCATGGGGCCAAAACTAGCCTTGCCAACGCGGCAACGCCTCTTTAGGTCTAATTCAAGTTCATAATTCGCATTTAGAATCAAATTAACATGCAACAATCAAAGGAACCAAATATTATATATAGATAAATAGATGTGCACCATTTGATTCTACGTAGACATATTGCTTGGTTATTAAAGTTTGTGGGACAATTTATCGGAAAAAAAAAGTTTGTGGGACAAATGTACATTCTGGCACACCTTCCTATGTTGACCCCGATGCACTATAACATTTGATTGGTATATATAATTGCACTTTAGGCTTAAATGAAGTGGAGCAGCATGATTCATGTTCTTTCAATGCTTCCATAGGACAGCCAAGCCAAACATAAATGAGTAATGCTTGGTGCATATAAAATGGTTTATTGTCTAAAATGGCCTCATCCCTAAAGAAATTGAACAAACTTTTAGGGGCAAATGAGTAATTTCACATCTTAAAATAAAGCACAATTTGGTATGCATCGAAATAGTAGGACGATTATACCTTTCTTATCTTTTATGTATTTTACTGTAGCAAATTTTAGGACAATTATACCCCTATTATCTTTTATGTATTTTTAAATAAGTCCGCATTAATTTTTTTTATTTACAAAAAGAACCCCGAACGGGATGAATTCTGATTCGTCGATATTTACACGTGACAATATTTTGTTGGATTTGTAATTTTTATTTATAATTGTGGTTTGTATGTGATCCGTTTTTTTATTACCCAGCATCAGTTAGTGTTTTATTATGATACTGATGAAATTTCACTTTTCATCAAATTTGATTTAGAATTTTAGATTTACGTCTTGAAAACGACCATGGTTATACTATAGTAGAAATGGCATTTTGGGTCTGCATCTGCAATGATTATTCTGGAGATAGTAGATTACTACTAGTAATTAGACACCATATATTTCACTTGCCGATTAGATTAGATCATGCTTCCTTACATTGCCTAATTGGTGGATCATGTAAGAGTTTTGCAGTTGATGCACGAAAAAAAAAAAACAATGTAGCATGTTTTTGTCGATTAATGCTCATTGTTTTCGTTTAATCAAAAAAAAATGCTCATTGTTTTCTTGCAAAACTAAAAAAAAGTACTACGTTTATGCTACAGGATTAAGATCAGGTACAAAATTGATTTGTGGTATAAACGATAAAGTTCTTCAAAATCAACCTTATCGTTGAAAAATGAAAAAGACGGTATAAATTGTCACTTTTCCGTATAATTCGTCACCGATAAAATGCACAAAAAATCGAAATTTAATCTCATTCATCCAAATCATAAGATCAAGAACTATGATTTATTTGTATTTTTAACACACACAAAATCAACTTTATACCTAATTTTTTTTCTTATGGTACAATCATTTTGGTGCACCAAGTACAAAATACATGGGTCCGATATAAAGAAGGAAAGAAAGAAGGAATCTCATGAATTCACCGATTCGAAAAAATTCATTTAACCACTTCTCATTGATGATTTATGCAAGTAAATGAGAAAGACAAAACCCTATCAAGTGGTATATAGCTTTCTTGACAATTTGTGCTAGTGTTAGACGCCTCACATACTATCATTGCTTGTTTTGTTCCTCCAAGTAGGCAAATGTTTTAATCCGAATGGGTATGTGTCAACATTTGATAATTATATATCAAAATCGATACAAATAGAACTCAATGCAACAAATCACATCTCAGAGCATGTGCACCTGTGAGGCGCCATTATTACTTTCATTTTAAGTTTAATTTTGAACAGTATCTCATTTGTCACCTACTTAAGTAGCATGTATAAACGAAAATGCTCCTTGAAACTAAATTTAAAATGAAAGCGATCACAACACCTCTTTAAAACAACCCATGCTCGTAGTTATCCATAAAATCGAGTTCATTGAGACAATAGTCACGATATGTAACAAAATTGGCAAATTCCATCATTGAAAAGTTTGCATCATGCCATACTTTGTACATAAACTTTTGTAACAAGTCTCATGGTGCAACGTGCAATGAGATCTCAAGAATCTAAATGACTTGATAAATTCATATATTTGCATCTCTTAACCTAACCTCACCACATTTGCCGGCCCTTGGGGCGGCTCTCGGTGGCACTTCGACTAGCTCTACAGCTATCCCACAACCTGACCACATTGCCATCGAGCACCCTCAAATCCTGATACTCGTAAAATCCTAAATCCAACAACCTCAATTTCTCCGAAACAAAACACACCGTTTCATCTTCATGCATCGCCACCAACCCTTCATCGTCCTCCTCCTCCTCCTCATCGACAATGACGTCATCATAGTAAAAACGAGAATATACCCTATTCCCTTTAACCACACCGCCGTCTCTGTCTACTCCTCGGAATATCACCGCGGCCGAAGACGCCTCCGGCGGAATTATTGTCTCATCTACTGCAGGCCGAGAAATGACAGTCGGAGACTCAGCTGAATCCACCACGACGGAGACACGAAAAAGGCGGCGGGTGAGTGAGGGAACGAGGCGGAAGCGCCAGAAGCTGACGGCAGCAGTGACGACGGCGACCAGAGTCCATAAATTATTCACAACTACAAACAGTCCGAATCTGAAGTAGTTGAACGCCAGAGCTTCAACCGAAGACGTTTCCACGACGTTGACAACCATCATTTGTCTTCTTCGATCTCGAATTGCTTAACAGAGTGCAGTAGGTCTGGATTGAGGGCGATGTCCACGAGGAAGCGTGAGACGGCTCTGTTTTTATAGAGAGTGATGAACAGAGCAAAAGCAGAGCGTTAGATGATCTGAGCCGTTGAATCGACTTGACCAACGATTGAATTGTACGACCGCAGACCTTTAGATCGATTGCAAAAGACGCCGTTTTGATGATAACGTACGTAAAATGACGTCGTAATTTAATGAACTATATCTGGCTGCACCAAATCATTATCAATTGGTGCAGAATGCAGATGCCAGGAATCTATTGGGTATAATAAATGGATGCTCTTTTATATGTATTTTAGAGAAAGCAAATAAGGTGAGTAGTTAAAAACAGTGTTATTAAAATCGAGCTATCGATCGAATCGGTTAAGTGATTGAGCTAATGAATTAGTGGTTCAATCGGGTTGAATCGATTTAACCCGCACATATTAAAAAATAAAAATAAAATATTTATATATGATATTATAATTTAACATATTTATAACTTGAATAAATATTACATGTTTATGATCTGATTACAAATAACATATCATAATAATTTCATAAAATACAAATCAATAATAGAATATTAATAATTTTAGTCCTAATTTGCAAGGCACATTAATAAGGGATTTCTAAGACTAATTGAATCTAGTTAATTGATAATATGTAATAAATTTTATAGATTTGATAAATAAATATACATTATTGAAACAAATAATAACACAACATCTTTAGCCTAGTGGAAGGAAATACAATAACTATTAAGTAGGGGTTGGGTTCGAGTCTTGTCCAAATCAAAATTAAATAAATAAATTTTCAGACCAAATCGAGCCGATTGAACCGATCAAATCATTTTTAATGAAAAATCGGGTCAACTGGATCAATCAACCGGTTCAACTAGCCGGGTCAACCGGGTCTTGACCAGATCGATTGTAAAACAGTCCAATTATAGAACCGAACCGGTTCGGTGACCGGTTCCCAGTCCAACCGGTCGAACCGGCCCGTCCGGTCCGATTTTAATAGCACTGGTCAGAAATGTGCATAAAATGGATTTGAGTCAGGTTATTTATTATTTTTTAATTCATATAATCTTGGTAGGCTAAACCTGTCCGCTTAATTCGGTCCCAAAATCTTATCTAAGCTTGCCCTATTTACCAGGCCGAGTTGCCCGTCGGATAAAAAAAACCCGTTACAAATATGTATCCGTACATTCTTAATTTTCCTTTAGAACATGAATAAAAATACTATAATTTTTTTTTGCTACATTCCTGATGATGTATTATAATAGATTGATGCATAAAATTCTCAAAATCATAGACAAGACATTAATCTTGAAATCAAAATGTCCGTGTGTTACACATTCAGAATGCTCATCACCACATTGATGCAAAATATAAAAAACATTAATAAAACATTGACCAAAATGTGACTGGGTCTCAGACTCAGAGTGAAAAAACATTAAAGTTTAGTATTTACTTTTTTAAGTTAACCATAGGATAGATTAGAGTTTAATTTGTAGCGGGTTAATGGGCGGGCATATCGGCTATTTGCCTGATCGGGCTATAATATGTGTCCGAGCCTGACCCAAATAAAAATACGATCCGGATCGGGCTTGTCCGTTGGACTATTATGTTTGTTCAAACCCGCTTGTAAGACCGAGCGAGCGTGTCAGCTCGATCAGACTGACCCGAATTCGTGCATGTCTACGACTACACTTCATTTTCTAATTAAGTTTAACCTAGTTTTTAGTGAATATTATAAAATCTATTGGCTTAGAATTATTATAGTTCAACAAATATTCAAACATGAACTCTAAAAAAACAAATATTCAAACATAAGGATAAACATTACTTAATTGGAATCAAGATATTTAAACACACATTATTTTTAACATTAATAAAGATATTTTGAAAAAGGATTCGGTACAAAGTGCATATTTTTGTTAAAATTACAAACCAATTACAGCCATTGATTTGGTCATTTGGACATATGAGATTAAATTCAGTAATAAATCCCATGTAGTCGATGGGCCTTCTTCAGGACATCAAATCAATGGACATACATGTATATCGGTTGAATCGTGATATCACTTTCCGTATTCAATATTTCTGCCCTAATTGGGTTTCTAGAAATTGAATCGGGATAAGACAAATGAGAGAATTTTTGGAATAATTTTTGTAGAAAAATTGAGAATTGATTGTGGACTTGTTGGTGTATTCTTTGATTCCCAGAACACTCTACTGCTCTCATTGATCAGATCGATCTCTTTTTCGAGAGTAAACATGCCAGTTAAATCTCGATAAGAACAATGATTTGACTCTATAATTAAACATCACGCGCCCTGTGTTCACATTAGGGTCGCGCCCAATGCACACATTAAGTACCGAGCGCGGTACAAGTCTAATGTGTACATGGAGCGCGATGGCCAATTTCCGCGCGTCCAACCAACACATTATGCATCGCATCCAGTTCAAACATTACCAAGTTAATGTCAACGCAACACACGGTCAATTATTGTTGACATAGAGCGCGAATCGCACTGACTTTGAGCACCAATTGAGTTCATTTTCATCCCGAATCGCCTCATATCATTGGGGTTGATTACCCTAATGAGTATAAACATATTAAGACATTCATATACCTAAAATCTCCAACATCCTATTTATGGTAAATTTTTCGATGACAAATTATAAATTATTCGTGACGAACTATATCGTCTTTTTGATTTCTCGACGATGAATTATACCCCAATTTTAAAAAAATTTGCATTTTACATCAAAAATATGTTTTATAGGGGATCTTTACTCATATATTTTTACGTTTTATTTTGATTTAATATGAGGCTTGAAAATTTAGTTCGGTGATGTGGTCCTTTCGATTTTGAGCCACTTGGGCCAGTGTGTTTCTCTGGGATGATTGCGACCGTGGATTCTTAGCGGTGGGACTAAGAAGTTTTTTAGTTTTTTTTTTGATAGAGCTATAGATGTTTTTTTAGTTGATGCTTTGAATGACCCCCATTTTCTTTATAATATAAACTTTGAGTTTTTTTTATTTGGAGGCACAATTTTCAATAAATTGTTTAATGGGGATTTGAATATTTTTATATTTTTTTGATTGAAAATGATAGATTTACCACCTATGGTGTGGATCTTTCCTCCATTATTCACGAATATTTTTTCTCTTTCATTTCATTTCCTTTCCTTTTTCTCTTCGTCCTCCCTTATGGAGGTTTGCAGGTGTTATGCTCTATTCTCTCGTGGATGTGTGCTTAGGCGCTATGTCGACAAGTGAGTTTCAAAGTTTGAGGTGTCAAATGAGAGATGACCTGTGTGTTTCAACGAATAATTCACGTTCAAGTTCAAATCGGGGGTGCTCTGGGTGTGGCACGTGCTTCAAATGGACTAGAAATATATGTTACCCGAAATATACAATGTATGTGTTGTCTTCCTAGATTTTTTTATAAACAACTGCTTTTTTTGTTGATAAAGGGGAATAATGATTCATAACATTTCAATACATATGACAATACCCTTAATTATCTAGTAAATATATATCAATCTTCGGAAATCGAATTAAGGCATGTCGAGCAGATCCCGCAATCATTGATAAATGTATCCGCATCTTGAAGCACATGCCAGGTTTACCATGAATCCGCGCACATCTAGCCTCGAAATAATTGGTACATTCTTCGAGGCTACATCCGGAAGGCAACAACAGATCCACACACGAGGCGGGAAGAGGAAGGCATCCGAGAGAGATGTAGGAAGCATTCACGCGCAAGACAGGAGGAGGAAAAAGGAAAGGAAAAGGAAGAAGAAAATCTTACAAAATTGTGAGGAAAATTAGTATCTCCAGAAGTCGAACCAGAAATCTAAGAATTCATAACGGACTCCTTAACCAATATACCACTACCCCTGTTGGTCAATGACTATTTACTTGATTCAATCTCGGTTAAAATAGAGTTGTGAATAATGTTTTTCCTAAAACAGTAACAGTGCAGCGGCAGCTTATGTTGTGTTTGTACTTTGAAGCATATCCATGGAATATTAGAATAAAAACGGATATACTATACCCACTAGACGTCATCAAAACACTTATTTGCATTGCATACATATTTCTTAAATGATGATTTTCTTAATATATTGTTGACCAATTTAAAAATTGGTCAACACGTGATCTAGATGATATTGTTAGAGATATATTTTGATAATCAGATAATATATGAATTATAATATTTTATCATTTTTTTAAATTAATATGTATATTTGATATTATATGTATATTTATATGCCATATATAAAGGTTGCTTGTCTTTTATCAATAAAATAATATATCATTCTATGAGACATGATATTAAGAGCTTACACTACACCATTTGGTCAATTATGTCACTGACCAAAAAATGCCGCGTAAGGACGTTTTCAGTCGCATAAGGTCTTACGCGACTGAAGTCAGTGACATAAGGACCAGTCGCATAAAGGGTGTGACATAAGTAAAAATGCGACTCACTTATGAACATCAGTCACATAAGACTCCTTGAGCGACATACCTACATCAGCCGCATAAAGAGATACGTTAGTCGCATTAGTAGAATTATATGCGGACGGATATCACTATTTTGTCACATAGGTTTGTCACACAAGTAGCTATATAAGTGATATATGCTCAATCGCGTAAATGAAGTAATAATTGAAATACTCTACTTAAGCAAGGACCAATAACTTTATTCATAATCCAAAAAATAGTTCACAAACAACCCAAAAGTTTACATCCAAATTATTCAACTAAAAAAACTTCAAAGAGTTCCCAACTTGAACGGCGCATTTGCACCCACACCACATCAGTTGTTGAAAGGCCGCCTATCTTTTTTCGCAACTTCATCTTTGTCCTTCATAAGTTCCTATTTCAGCTTCCTGAGCTCTAATGATGGCACTTTTCTTGTCTTTCTCATCTTTCTCAACAACAAACTTAGCTCTTTCGGCTTCCACTTATTCAGCTTCAATAGAACTCCCTCCCACTAGTACAACAACAACCAGAGAAGTCAGATAAAATTTAAAGACAATGGCATCATTATTATTTCCAAGAAGTAGGAAAAATAAAGTAAAATCCAAATACATAATATAGTGGGGATTTATGAAAAAGAAGTACCTTGATCCAGCACATGTCAAATATGGAATTCTTATGCGCAATCCACTCACTAATACTAGCTTCCCTGCAGAAATTCAATTCAAATACTCGAGAAGTTCAGGTACAATAAATGATAACAGGATACTCCATCAAAATGAGGAAAAGCATACTCGTGTTTCTTGATAAGATGTGGACTGCGAAAAACGTCTCCGAGTGTCAATCAAACTCACAAATCCATCCTCATCAGAAACCGCTAATATGTGAGACCTTGCACTTGTCTATAGCCATCAAACATATACAAAAATTATAACTCCAGACATAATACAGTAGGAAAATACAATTTTTTGTGGAACTCATCCAAAAGCTGTGTGCTTGAGAGCAAGAGGATGTCGGCAGGATGTCGGCAAGAGGATGTAGCTGCGGACCATAGAAAAGAAGAAGATAGAGAAGAGATAAGATAATGTAGGGTTTTGTTTTGAGATAGTTAATTTGGGCTTGAAGCCCATATAGCGGGAATGAAAAATATAATGAAAATATAAGCGGGAATGAAAATTTGGTTGAAAATTTCCTTCTTAATCAAAATTTATAGTCATATTTTTTAGTGATATAATTAATGGCCTAATTAACCCTTGACAATAAACATGATTTAATTAGTTGTCTAAAAAAGCATTTAACTTTACTATTATATCGTTTAACATGTTTTGATTAACCTTAAGCATGATCTAATTAGGCATTTGATTAACTATTAACATGATATAATCAGTGGTTTAATGAACAACGTTAATACTATATACACTTAACATAGTTTTCAAAGGAAATATACTCTTACAGTCTTACTTAAACTTTACTTGACCAACACTTAGGGGCTGTTTGATTGAGCTTAAATTTATATTATGTTAATTTAATTTATGTTAATTTATGGTATGTTAGAAGAATTTATGTTAATTTATGTTAATTTGTGTTAATTTATGTTAATTTGTGTTAATTTATGTTAATTTATGTTATGTTAATTTATTTTAATTTATTATAGTTTATACGAACCTAACATTACATCATCATCATGTCACCATCATCACATGACATCATCGTCATGTCAGCATCAGCATCATCATCATGTCACCGTGGTCAACGCCGGTCAACGGCGGGTCAACGACGGTCAACCGCCGGTCAACGGCGGGTCAACGCCGGTCAACGCCGGTCAACCGCCGGTCAACGGCGGTCACGCCGGTCAACGCCGGTCAACGCCGGTCAACGGCGGTGATGATGAGGACATGGTGGTGATGATGGTGCATGAAGATGATGATGATGATGATGATGGTGATGATGAGGACATGATGATGATGATGGTTAACGGTAATATGATGATGATATGATGATGGTGGTAATTTATGTTATGTTAATTTAATTTATGTTATGTTATGTTAATTTATGTTAATTTATGTTAATTTATGTTAATTTATGTTATGTTAGAAGAATTTATGTTAATTTATGTTATGTGGTGTTAAAATGGTTTATTTAATACAAATTTAAAGCCCAAAAAACAGGGCCTTACTTAAGCAAGATATACTCTTACTTAAACTTAACCTAACGTTACAAATTCATGATTTGCACTTACTACCACCCTTAGCATTTAACATGTGTCCAACCAACCATTAACTCCTTAACATCACCTTTAATTGACCAACACTTATACTTCATAATCATACAATAATGAATTCGTAACATATCACTTATCGGCTTATGTAAAATATGGAACACACGATATACACTTATGTGTGAAAGAGTTTATGATGATCTATTTGATGGTTTGAAAGTGTTAAAGAACTTGTATCGAATCAAATAACAGGCCAAGTGTTAATAGAGGCCTCATAAAAACATTCAAGGTGGAGCTGTCGAATTTTGTGTTCAGCCGTGGGGAGAGAATAGAAGCAGTAGGGAGGAGGAAGAAATGTGGGTGCAGATGTTTATGTTTGTTCATTAAATGTTGAAACTTTTTGCGACACACTTTCATTTTATGAGTCGCGTAAGTAACTGATTTCAAATATCAGAGATTACGTGGCACTTTATGTATTTTACTTACGCGACACACTATTTCGGTCAAACAAAGCCGAGTCGCATAAGAATACTTAAGTCGCGGAGTTTGAGTGAGTTACATAGGACTATGTCGCGTAAGTACACTTATGTAACGCATTTATGTCAGTTACATAAGATTATGTCGCTTAAGTACACTTAAGTAACATATTTATGTCAGTTACATAGGTTTCAGTCGCATAAGGACACTTATATGACCAACCTGTTTTTCTCAGTCGCTCAAGGATACTTATGCGACTGATCCTTATGTAACTGACACTAACAGTGTTACATAATCGACCAACTGGTGTAGTGTTAGTTTTTTTCCGATCTGAACTTTCTTTGTTGATCGAGTTCTTTTATATAGTGGTGTGCTATTATTTGCGCTTCACCACCAGCAAACGACTTCCGCAATTTTAATTGTTATTCCTAAAAGAATAATTGCCACCGCATTCATTTTACTCTGACGACAAACCCTAGTGTGCTTCGATCTTATAACTGTGCAACTACCGTTTGACACAGAGCTGCTCCCATCGATATCACCTAGAAAGCGCGGACAGTCCTTCTCCGCTTCAAATACAAAGATTTGTTGATGATAAGAAAAAAAATTGGCGGCTGCTGTAAAATATTTTCATCATGTTTGACCTAAGAAGAATATTAGTAGCAAGTGACGGCCTGATGATTGAAGTGTTTGTCAACAAATTATTATGTTTCACATTCTGTGAGTGGTAATCTAAACATTAAAGTTGAGATTTGATGCACGTATATGTAGTTATGTAGATAAGTATGATTGAGTAGTTTTTATGGAGGTTATTAGAGATAAGAAGTAGAACGGTTAGTATGAGGGCACTTAATCAAGTTCCTGTATGTAATGGTTTGTGTTGCTTCTAATAAAAGTGTGTAAAAAGCTTTCCAGGAAATTGCTTTGGTCGAACTCAGTGCATTTACGTGTTCTTGAGTGCAAGTATTGTTGATTCAAATCCAACATTTGGTATCAAGAGCTGGGGCATCAAGGACATGTCAGGGAGTTCAAGCATTGCGGGAAGTTCCACCGGAAGGAATCAGGTGGCGGGGTTGCCACAAGTGGAGAGGCAAGTTACCCGGGAGGGGTCAGTAACTCTCCAGTACCCAATGTTATCGAAGGATAATTATGCATCTTGGGCCATCAAGGTGCAAGTGTTTATGGACGCTCAAGGCGTATGGGACGTTGTTGATTCAGCGGTAGCAGCTGCCGCGGATCCTAGGAGAGACAAGATGGCCTTGACAGCCATCTATCAGTGCATTCCGGAAGATACTCTCTTGGCTATTGCGGAAAAGAAAACGGCAAGACATGTATGGGATACACTGAAAACAATGCACCTTGGAGCGGATAGGGTGAAGAATGCTCGAGTACAAACTCTGCGAACTGAGTTTGAAGTTCTTCGGATGCGAGATGCAGAATCACTGATGCGATACAGATTATCACACCAAGGATTGTGGCAACGAACTGAAGAATTGCTGGTGAAGAGGAAGAGAATATGAGATTAGGGTTAGAGATTGAGAAGAGAATCGGGAGAGAAGGAGATACTAGAATATTGATATTTCATTGCTTCATTTCCCCTTTCTGTTTTACCTCTCTTTTGTACTAAAACACATTACAACTAATTACTAATAGACCCCTTTATTTCTATAATATTGAGTACGTAACATTCCTCGCCCCTTAAAATCAACCTTGTCCTCAAGGTTGCAATTTCTTCTGGCGGTCTAGGCAACGAAAATAGGAAGAACTTGTTGATGTAGCGCACCAAAAAGACGTGGTCATCCAAGCTAAAATCAAGATTAAGGAATGTGGTTTCAAACATCCAAATCTTTAAATTCTTCACCCAATCAAGCCTTGCATAACTCACTGAGCTATATACAACCACTTCAATCGATTCATGACGAGTTGTAAGTCTCTTATAATCGTCATTGTAGGAGAAGTATATGGTCATATCAACTCCCGGGGGCACAGTATGAAAAGCATCAATGCCATGAATTCCACGATATGGCCATGTAAGAGTGACACCTCGGTGACTATCATCCACTTGAGCAACATCTTGGTATGTATTTGTGATTATAAAATGAGCATGATCCGAATGATGAGTAACACTGACCATATCTTCAACTAGTGGCGCCAACACTTTGCTGTGAATAGGCATGATCAACTTGCCCTCTATAAGCAGTGTATATATAAAAATAATATCAGGAGGCATTGGAGGGGGTTTGGTCACCCACTGAGCGACCTTCTTACTCCCAGATTCATAATATATATGCAAAATCATTTCAGCAATCTTATAAACCCTCTTAAGCACTATCTGTTCGTTGGGCAATAACAGCTCGAGAAAAACTCTATCACCAATGTCATAAGTCCTCGGTCTATAAAAATATTCTTCCAGAGTTATGACTTCGTCTATAACAACATATGGTGGCATATCAAGTGTACACTTCCCATTAAACTCAGTCGGAAGTACCTGCGAGGAGTTATCTATCAAAGGTGCTAGGCCTTTTTGGATTGAAGAGAGCGCTAAACTCCAATATCCAGCCACTTTCAGCATCAAAATGGATTCAGAATTACATGCATCAGGTGTACTGCCTCCAAGATCAACCACTAAAATGGTCTTGTTATTATTCTGTTTACGCAATACCTTAGATAAAATATCCACAGGCACATGTTGTTTATCAATAGCAGGACAATAAATCTTCACATCCCCACGTCGCTCCACCATAAAACAACACATTTCGTCTCTTAAAGCTTGAGAGCTGTAGATGTAGTGCTCACAATCCAGATTGAGAATGAAGGGAGCCTTAGCTATGCTAGCTGACCGATGAACCGATGCGTGCACTGCCTGTGCCTTTTTGTTGAGATCATAACTTGGTCTCTTTTCCGGAGAAACATACACAAGCAACGGCAAACAAATGCCAACATGAATGAGATCAATTCGCCTTGTCTCACCAGCAACCATATGCAACAGTATATCCCTAGGTGGCTTCATTATCACATGAATAGTTTCAGCGTGATTCCCATAGTGTACAACAATCTGGCCAGCACTTAACATATGTGAATCTAATCTTGCGAGACTTTCTAACAAACTGTCCTCACCTTTCTCTAACTCAGCCACATCGTCATCTAACATGTCAATCTTCAAAACACTTTCAGGAGGTAACCTAGGAGGTTTAGGTAGCCAAATCACTAGGAATTCCTCCGAGCCATACAAAATATCATAACCCTCGTTTAACTCACCCAACATTTCAGAATGTAAAAGAGATGACATCTCCTTCGTTAGTGACCAGTCAAGCGGAGAGGGGAGATAGCCATCCTTAAATGCATATCCACCTAAAGTTGGAATAAAGCTGATAGAAATTGTCACTTTACCAATTAGCTCATCCAGCTCAACTCCGTTCAAGTGACCAATCCTAACAAGATCATCCTTCTCCTCAATAGTTTCAATCATCCATGCTCTATACCACTGCACAAGTTCTTCAAGCTTTCCAAACCAACATAATATACGTAGAATACCATTCCAAACAATCATCATGTGTGGTAAATGAGAGTAAATTTGAGATATACAAGACTCCTTCCCAAGCCATGTTGTTCTCTGAAAAGTCCAGGTTAACAGTTCCCAAATATGTACCACTTGATCATTGTCGCCGATTCTCAAGACAATAGAAAAATCAAATAATCTCATATACCAAGCCAGCATGAGTTGAACATACTTCCAATCAAATAAGATGCACTGACATGCATTTAAACCACATTGCATGATAGAACAGGAATGAAACATCTCAGTGACATTTTGACAAACACCTTGAGTGCAGAAATTAACACTCCTATTGTGAACACCAGCTGGAACCACAAACTTATATCCATCAATTTCTTCGACAACCTCACTCTTTTGCAATCCCAAATCAAGTGCAAAGTCTACCAAAAACACCTTTGTAGGCAACTTCCCGTACATATATGGTTTATCAATAATCGGGTATGGCGGAACTGGTCTAGGTGTAGTCATATCCCTTGCTAAAACTGAATCTGAAAATAAGACCAAATCAGAACTTACTTTATAATCATCGTTCGATCCTTCAACATTAACCGGAGACACATGAAATCCATCAGCCTTCGATTCCAACTCTGACTCGCTTGAATCCTCATCAACTTCTATGGCGTCAGTTGTACATTTGCTTACAATATCTGTTTCAACGGAGAGACACAACTCAGGTTCCGAGTCTGAGTTTTGCGTCGGCATCATCTTCTCTAACAGAGCAATCATACGATCGAATTTATTTGCCATGGACTCAGCCTGACGTCGCCTAGATTCTTCAAACCTCTGCATCTGTTTGTTAAGTTTTTCAACATCATCCGCGAGCTTGTTGAGGGCCTCATTGGTGCTTTCACTGAGAGCCAACACGAAGGGGGCGACCTGGGAAAGGGCTACCTGATTGCCCAATGAGGCCAGAGTGAAAGCCGTCCAGAGTAGGCCGTCGTGGGCGTCACTCGGAAGGGGCGACCTGAGAAAGGGCTACCTGATTGCCCAACGAGGCCAGAGTGAAAGCCACTCAGAGTGGGCCGACGAGGACGTCGGTCTCCAAAGTGTGGGGCAATGTTACAATCCCACATTGGCTAGGTGCTTCCACACCTAGTGGTACTTAAGCACTAGGGGTTCTCTCATCCATCAGACTAGTCTTTTGTGGTGAGCTCTTCCCTTGGGCTTAGGTGCCTAACAATCACTCGATGAGTTTGTAGTGAAACTGAAGAGGTTAGTTAATCGTATACAAAGTTGTGGACAACCCATTGAAGAGGTGCATGTGGTGAAGAAGTTTTTGCGAGCTGTATGCAAAAGGTTCCTTCCAATTGTTTCGACTATTGAGCAATTTGGAGATCTAGATAAAATGCCACTGGATGAGGCATTTGCAAGGTTGAAAACTCATGAGGAGCATATGAGAGTGGCTGACGATGTTAAAGCAGAGAAACTGTTGATGTCACATTCAGATCAGAACTCTCATATGAAGCAACATGGAGTCGACAAATCAAAAGATTCAAATTGGCAAGGAAATACGGAGAAAAATGGACGTGGTAAATCACATTAGCGAGGGCGAGGCCGAAGTCGAGGAGGACCTAACTGGCAGAATGCATCTCGACAGGATGGTAACCGTAATCAAGGAACGAGACGTGATAAACAGAGAAGGTGAGATGTTTCAGTTGTAATAATCTACATGGCCATTATGCTTCGGAATGCCTAAACCGAAAGCGTAATGAAGAGGTGAATTTATCCAAAGCTGAAGATGAGGCACCAGCTTTGATGATGGCTGTATCTGAGGATCACGTCATGCTGCATGAGGGGAACATTGTTCCAGAGTTACTTGCCGACCATGAACCTGTGTCATATTCAAATGAGTGGTATTTGGATATGTTGTAACTCAGTACTACAATATTAATCCAATTCCTTGTTGTGATTCAATGTAGACCCTAGATTTGATTTGAACTTGAAAGAAAATGCAGAAAATAATTGACACATGGATTTTATAGTGGTTCACCTCTAGGTGAGAGGCTAATCCACTTGAGCTCACTAGCTCGCCGATTTCACTATGAAAAGATCTCGGAACCGACCAAAAACGTCGCCGGAGTACAAATCGGATTACAAGCTCAAACCGCCGAAGCTACAAACTGCGATCTTACACTAGACGGATTCACTTGCTTCAATCAAACGCCGAAATGTGCGTAAACTTCCTCCGAATCAAAGCCCTCAACCAATTTCCAAATACGCTCACGATTTGGGGTCAAACGATGTTGATTTGTGTTTCTGGTTTCGGATAACTCCTAACTGAACGAAAGAGACGCTTAAATACGGATTTGCCCAGATTGCATCTCGTCCGTCCATCCGCGTCTAATCCTGTGCGTCCACTTCGAATCCAATCCGCGCCACGGATCGCTTCGACGTGTTGCGCTCTCATTGGTCCTCGCAGCAATGACTTCTAACGATATGTAACAACTTCTCCTCGAATCAGCAACGACACGCGGCCTTTAGCAACGACTCCAAATATGCGCATGTATTTGACTGAGATTCAGCGACGGCTTCTTTAGCTCTTCAGCGACGACTCGCCTAACTTTTAGCGACGACTTGAAGTTCCAGCAGAAAACCTTGCTGATTTAATTCTTCAATCCTCCACCTAAAGCAGCTGTTCCTGCCAGCCACTTTAGGCCTTTAACTTGGCTCCAGCAACCTTTTCATAGTGAAATCAAACCAGCTCTTTTATTGCTCAACCTGCAAAACAATTACTCCACATACAACAATCTCAAGCAAAGCTTGAACTTGGTATAAGTAACAGTTTTTGTTCCCATATCAATAGGATTATGTTCAGTTCCAACTTTATCCACAACAACATCACCATTTTCTATCTTGTCTCTAACAAAGTGATACTTAATATCAATATGCTTTGAACGTTCATGGTACACATGATTTTTACATAAGCATATGGCAGATTGGCTATCACATCTAACAATAGCAGTTCCACTAAACAGCTTAGCTTCACTTAACATGCCCTGCAACCACATTGCTTCTTTCACAGCATCACACAAAGCTATATATTCAGACTCAGTAGAAGAAATAATGACTATGGACTGCAGTTGGGACTTCCATGAAACACAGCAAGCACCAAGAGTAAAGTATAAGGCAGTTGTAGATTTCCTAGTGTCTCTATCACCACCAAAATCAGCATCAACATACCCAATCTGTTTTAAATCATCCTGTCTCTTTTTATAACACAAACCAACATCCAATGTGCTTCTTATATATGCAAATACATGTTTCAATGCCAACCAGTGCTCAGGTCCTGGGTTGGACATAAATCTACTCAACAATGATATGGCATAAGACAAGTCAGGTCTGGAACTAATTATGGCATACATAACAGATCCAATAGCATTAGCATAAGGCACATGACAAATCGCTCGTCGTCAAAGCAATTTGTGCAAATAAATTTATAATAGTTCGCTACTCGCAACTATACTACTGGGTAGTACTTGGTAAGTAGGGGTCGAACCCAAGGGAATCAGTGGGATAGTCGTTCTTTGAGGGGGTTTATCCAGCGAGAGAGCGTGTTTTAGGTTGGTTGGTTGGTTTTAAAGCTACCAGCTAATTGATTGGTTGGTTGGTTTTAGGACAGGAAAATAAATTACAATTTTACAATTAAAGGAAAGCATTCGGTTTCAGGGGCCTTGTATTATATCCTGTTTATCATTGACTTTTAGTGACTCTACTAAGTATTCAAACGGTGTATCAAGGCCATTCCAAGCACTCAATTTGCGTACACTGTCTAGCCTATTCCAAGGATGTAGAGCACTTATTCTATTTAGACTAATACTCCATTCCCGGTTATATTAGCCTATGTGCATCCATTTGATCAATCATTCCCGATCAACCAAATGGTGTTTAAGATGAGTGAAACTTCTCAGATAAGCTTTGCCATTCCAAGCATCCACTTATCCGTACAAGTTTACGAATCCCGCTGTAGAGTTTTGCCATTCCAAGCATCCACTCTACATTGGACGTTCTAACCGAATATATGGCACATAGAATAAGTTTTGAATACTAAGACGAGACGCTAAGTTAATAGTCTAAAACATTTTATAATACAAGTGCGCCCCTTCTACCGAACTACTAGTTTAGCTACTATTCATCGCGCTAAACATTATAACTAAGGAAATAAAACAGTTGAATAAATACTAAAAATAATACTTACAACCGTTGAAGCGCCAAGGGAGCTATCGTTTATTTCCAAAGCCAAACTTACAAATACATAACTTAGAGAGAGAAGTGAATTTTACAAGTGAGGTGGTTATGAAAATGAGGGGAGGAGCTCCTCCTTTTATAGCCATGGAGGGTGGAGATGGAGGGTGGAGATGGTTGCATGTGGAGGCCATCCATGGAGGAGGAGAATGGAGGGTGGAGGAGCCACCACATGTCTTTTGATCCAAGGGAGGAGGAAGGAGGAGCAAGGAGGAGGAGACATGTGGAGGAGCCAAAAGCCGCCGGTCAAGGGAGGAGCCGCCGGTTGCCGGTGGTGGAAGGGGAGGAGCTCCTCCCTTGGTCACCTCTTCAACAAGTGGCCGGTCACTTTGGTCCAATGTGAATTTTGTACAGTTTTGTGCAGTCTTTTCACAAAACTGTCAGTGTGTTTCTTCCCCAGGCTGTCTTGATTCCTCTCCTGATTCTTCTGATTAATTTGTTATGAGTGCTTCAACGTCAGGATCCTTGATATTTCTTCAGTCGGCATATGATCTTGACCTTGGATTGACTCGTAACATCTTTTCTGCTCTAAAAGCTCCTCTTTAGTGTGTATTCTCTCTAAGCTCTGAATTACCCTGCAAAAATATATCTGAACTAATAAGAAAAAGTTAAATAGACAAAATGTCTAATTAAGGCGGTTATACTGTGTTTATGATTCGTATAATTTTGGTCCATCAGCACACTTTCCATCTTAGCAAACTCAATATCAGATTAAGGACTTTGTGACTTGGACAGAATAAAGTGAGGAGCTAATGGCACTTGCACAGGTTTACAATCAAGACTACTAAACTTAGATACTATCTTCTCTAAGTAAGGCCTTTGATGTAGTTTTAGAAAGCATTTACTCCTATCTCTATCAATAACCATGCCCAATATTTTCTTAGCCTTTCCTAAATCTTTCATGTCAAATTCTGAGCTCAACTGAGATTTCAGCACCTTAATCTTATCAACTGACTTGCTTATCAACAAGATATCATCAACATATAATAGCATATAGACATGACAATTTTCAACAGATGCATAGTAGAAACATGGATCATAATTACTTCTTACAAATCCCAATTTCAGCAAATATGAACCAAATCTTTTATACCACAGTCTTGGGCTTTGTTTCAAACCATACAATGATTTTTTCAAATAACAGGCATGCTCAGGATATTTTTTATCTACAAAACCAGGAGGTTGTTTCATGTATATTAGCTCATCTAACTCTCCATGAAGGAAAGCAGTTTTAACATCAAGTTGTTCAAGTTCTAAGTCATTTATAGCAACCAATGCAAGCATGATTCTTATAGTCTTAAACTTAACAACTGGCGCAAATATTTCATGGTAATCAATACCTTCTTTCTGGGTAAAATCCTTGGTAACCAGCCTTGCTTTGTACCTTGGTGGATCCTCATCCTTGATCCTGAACAGCCACATGCAATCAACCAATTTGTGGTGTTCTGGCTTTTTGACCAAAACCCAGGTTTGGTTAGTCTTATGGGACTCCATCTCATCAAGCGTGGCAGTCTTCCATTTCTCACTATCCCTACCCTCAATTGCTTCCTGGTAAGTATCAGGTTCATTTTTAATTTCTTTAGCAGCTATTAGGGCAGTGGAAACTAGATCAGCTTGGGAATATCTAGTGGGTAACCTAGGCTCTCTTCTACGCCTATTGATGGACCACAATTATACGAATCAAAAACACAGTAAAACCCCCCAAGTTAGACTGTTTGTCTATCTAACATCCATCTGTTAGTCCCGATATATTTCCATAGGGCATTTTAGAGACTGAAGTGAAAACACGCTAAGGAGAGGATTTTATGCTAAAAAGATAACAAGAGTCAATCCAAGGTCAAGATCATATGCCGACTGAAGAAATATCAAGGATCCTGACGTTGAATTGACCAGAATAAATTAATCAGAAGAATCAGGAGAGGAATCAAGATAGCCCGGGGAAGGAACACACTGACAGTTTTGTGAAAAGACTGCACAAAACTGTACAAAACTCACATATGGGCAAGATGACTTGTGACTTGAAGAAGAGGTGGCCAAAGAGGAAAACCACCCCAAAACCACCACCCACCACCGGCGGCTCCTCCACCCTCCTCCTCCATGTGACCGGTTGACTTGCCTTGGAGGTGGCAAAGCCAACCTCTCCTCCTCCACCACAACCGGCTACCGGCGGCTGCCCTCCACCACTCCTCCTCCGCCACTTGGTGGCTCCTCCTTGGCTCCTCCTTGGCTCCTCCTCCTCCCTTGGATCAAACCAATCTCCACCACCCATCTCCACCCATTTTTCCTATAAAAGGAGGTGCTCCTCCCCTCACAAAATCATCCCAAAAATTGTAATCACTTCTCTCTCTACATTTTGTTACTTGTAAGTTTGGTTCGGTTTTGAAATAATACTCCTGTTTGTTCTTGAGTATTATACTGGAAATTATAATACTCTTGTCGGTTCTCGAGTATTATAATACTGTAGAGAATACTCCTGTTGGTTCTTGAGTATTCAGTAGGAAATTAGGAATACTCCTATTGGTTCTTGAGTATTCCACCCCTTTCCCTCTTACTGTTTTCAAAAACCCCCGAGTATTTAGCTATGGTATCCATCTCTATGGATATTCGTAGCTAAACTCTTTATTCGGTGGAAGGTATTTTCTTGTATTATATAATGTTGTAATATCTTTTAGTTTCATTTCTTTGTATTCAAAACTTGTTCTATGTGCCATTTATAGTCAGAATTTCCAAGGTTGAGTGGATGCTACGAAAGGGCAAAACTCTTCCGTGGGGATTCGTGAACATACTCGGGTAAGTGGATGCTACGAAAGGGCAAAGCTTATCTGAGAAGTTCGACTCATCTAAAACACCACTTGGTCAATCGTAACTGTGAGATCAAGTGGATGCACAAAAGGCTAAGATACTTCGAAAGGAGGAATTAGTCTAAAATAGAACAAGGGTTGCTTTAAACGATGTTGCAAGTCTTGCGCTACGAAAGGGCCTCGATTCATCTTTGAATACTTAGAAAAGTTACTAACAGTTTATTATATACATGTTATAATACAAGAGTACCTGAAACCGAATGCTTTTCTTTACTGTTAAACCGCAATCACCAACTGCTGATCTACCGGAGGAATTACAATCACGCATCACCCACTGTAAGTCTTCTTTGTATTTACAGCATTTAATTTCTGTATTTACTTTTCCGCAATCAAAACCAAAAAACCCCCAAAAAATCACGTAGTTAATTAGAGCGCTAAAATCTCAATCAACCATAAAACACGCTCCCCCCAGTTCAATCACCCTAAAAGAATAGCCTATTCCCCTAATTCCCTTGGGTTCGACCCCTACTTACCACTTACTACCCAGTAGTGTAGTCACAAGTAGCGGATATTATAAATTTATTTGTACAGAGGACACTGCACCTTAACGACAGTGCGGTGGCCCTCCGTCAAATTGGCGCCGTTGCCGGGGAATTAGCCGTCGAATAAACTGTTCTTTTCTCTTCCTCCATCTCTTTTAAATTCTCGCGCTCGAAACAACTATGTCTCGCGAAGGAAGTCATCATGACTACCAGGATGACGATGAAATAAACCTGTACGAGCGAAATGATGAAGTGCCACTTCCATTTATGGATGATCCGGAGCAACTCATCAGAAGCAGACGAGCTCGTGATAGGGAGGCCATCAGACGAAACCAAGAACCACCCGAGGACCGAAATGCAGCTGGTCCAGTACGACAACCCCCTAGATATCCCCCACCCCCTCGCCCTCGACAAGTTCCTAGACAAGAACCCATCTTCGATAACTACTACGGGGATGACAACTACCGTGAACCCACCCTGGGAGAACTTTCGGCACCAGATTTCAGAGTTCAGCCATGGTGTATCTACGAAGGACCTGAGCTAGAAAACATCGCCATCAACACTTCAGTGGCCCACAGCTTGCCAAAATTCTCAGGAACTCGTGGAGAATCAGCAATGACTCATCTCCAGCGTCTACATGGGATTTGCCAAAACCTCAAACCAAATGGCGTAAACGTAGACGACTTTAAGTTAAAGGCGTTCTACTTTTCCCTCATTGATGCGGCAAACGACTGGTTCCTGTCATTACCTTCCGGAAGCATCAGAACATGGGCTCAGATGCAGAAGAAATTCTTAGACAAATACTACCCAGCAGGAAGAGCAATGCAAGTAAGAAGGCAACTGCAAGACATCAAACAAGGGCCCAACGAAACCATGTATGATTACTTGGAAAAGTTCAATCACCTGGAAAGAAGCTGCTGTACCCTTGGACTGCCCGAGAAACTCATAATCGAGTACCTCATTGATGGATTAAGACCCTTAGACAAAATGCTCCTGGATGCCTCAGCTGGAGGGTCCATAATGAATATATCATTGAGTGGTGTTAGGCAACTCATCAACGACGTTGCCGAAAATGCCCGATTTAGAGAAGAGACAACTCGGCAGGAAGAATTCTCCCGAACGAAAAATGTGGCAAAAGCTGAAACATCGACGGGGCCTATATCTGAGGAAATAAAGCAGTTAAAAGAAATGATGATTCAGCTCCTACGAAGACAACCAATTCTGGTAAAACCTTGCGAGTTCTGTGGATCTATAGACCACAAAACTGACGCATGTCCGACATTAATAGAAGAGGAACCGGCGGAAGTAAATGCAATAGGAGGATATCAAGGATACAACAACAGCAACGACAGAGCAGGACAGAATAGGCAGTACGGTCAAACATCCAAACCAGACTGGCGTAACAACAACAGCTATCCTCAGAAGGAAGCACAACCAGCTCAGTCATACCACCAACCCCCCACCGACAGTATAACCAGAACGCTCCAGGACAATATCAGCAAAGAGGACCGAATCAGAGTCAGCACCAAACCGGCCTGAATAATCAGCAAGAACTAACCAAGTCGCTCGATGACACGATGAAGGAGCTCGCAGGAAACGTAAATCGATTGGGTACTTCGCTACTCCAATACCAGGCGAAAACTGACGGGGCAATTTCTGAATTGACCAAACAAATGTCCCAGCTCGCCACTGCAATGTCAACGCTGACCAGTGAACCTGGCAGACTTCCTTCACAAACCATCCAAAACCCAAGGGCGAATCTTAGCATGATAAAAAGGTCAAACGTAAAGACAACCCTGGGAGAAGCAGCACGAGCCCCAGCCTACAAACTCACTAACAAGCACTTCAACCGTAGACGTCGTCCTGACTGGAATCAAGAGGAAGACCGACCCAATAATGACAGAACATGGGTCACGCATGCTGACAATGGACGGTACGCATTCACCGTCTGCATATCACCACCGTCAGTCATACACTCTGACATACCAGCATCTGGATGGGATTACAATAGCAATGAAAGGGATGAACAGAATGGCCTAGCATTGGGAAAAGCCCTCACTTCTGATCATGAGTCACAACCAGAAAGAGATAAAGACCCAGGGGCCTTCACAGTCACCTGCGGTATTGGTGAGACCCAAATCCATAAGTGCTTAGTCGACCTTGGGGCTGCTGTCAATGCCATGCCTTCCTCCTTATATTACTTACTAGGACTTGGTCCATTGAAACCACCCCGATCAAACATCGAACTAGGAGATAAATCATGCATCCGCCCGGTTGGAGAACTGGAAGATGTAATACTCCATGTGGGAGAACTCGTAGTTGCTGCAGACTTCTATGTAATACCAACAGAAGAGACCTGCAAAGACGACCCACCAACAATAATATTGGGACGACCATTCCTCTACGCCACTAAAGCAAGAATCGATGTAGGCAAGGGCTCATTATCACTTAAGTTCGGCGGCAAAATTGCACACTTCTACATTCATCAGAGCCGCCCGGACACAAAAAAACCGCCAGACATAACGCCTATCTCGGATCACGGTGCACAGTTTTCTGACCTGTCATTAGAGACCAAAAAAATAACAAGACCAGCAGCTATGGTCAAAGGTCTCCCGCCTTCTCAGAAGCAATGGAAAGAGAAAACACCAAAACCATGGAGCTCTTACTCCAGCAAGAAGTCAGGACAAGTCAAAGCAAGAAACAACACAGGAACGGTGGCAAAGTTTGACCTCAGCCACCCATGGGACCCAAACCAGTAATCCACAACGAGGTATCGTCGAGCCAACGACGTAAAACAAGTGCACTGGTCGGGAGGTAACCCGACACTATCTTACTTTCCGCACTTACTTTCAGTACTTAGTTTTAAGCTTGCATGACTTTTGAACTAAGGCACGCCTTCGTTCAAAAGTGGGGGGGTGAAAACCGCCTGTGTACATAAATAACATGCTTGCTGTTTTTCTTTTTTTAGTAATAGTATCTTTTTGAACATATGAACTTAAGAATGTGAAAAAGATAAATCAGAATTCATGCATTTACCTTGTGAAAATTCAAACTGTTTAAAAACGTAGAATGTAACTTTCCATTTGTCCTTTGTACTGAGATAACTAGGGATGTGGAGTTGACATAAACTGCCCTAGAAGGACTTGGGAAGCAATCAAAGGATCAGATCAAACTATATGGTTTTCGAAGTCAGTGGAGGCTGCACTTCGGGTTTTTAGTGAATAATTGAGTCAAACTCCGCCAAGAAGCATCTATGCAAAGGCGAGGACGGGAATCAGACCGTCCTCTCTCTAGTCAAAATAGCCGAGAAAATAGATAAGCGACCCTCATCTTGACCCGCGCAAAACGACGAAGACGAGAGGAGAGGGGAGGTATATCCATAGGCTTGCGGGCGATGATTGGACCTCCCAAGAAGGCTGACAAAATGGACTAGCAAGTCACAAAGAAGCGAAAAACTCAAAGAAGAAAATCAAAAAAGGCCAAAGGCCCAAAATTGTGAAGGTTTTAACCGAGCAAAAGTGAAGCACTCGACAAAGTCAAATCAAAGACCAAAGGCCGATTCACTACAACAAAAAAGCAGTCCCTCGCCAAAGAAAAAATCAAGAAGGTTCAACTCACTGAAACCCGAACCGAATCACGTGCATGAGAAAGCTACCAGAAGACCATATAGTACGAAACGATCCCGAGGCTGCAACCCAGGAACCTGAAAAGGGCTATCTCCCGAAACATCCAATATAATTTGCATCTCAGCACGGAGGTACAAGTATTAAGTTTCTTTTATTTATTTACGCAGTTTAATTTGGTAATAAGTAAGCAATGCATGAATTAGGATAGATCGAGTACCACAGTCTAATTTTCATATGCCAAATCCGAACCTAGAACTTACGCCCTTTAATAGCATTGTTCGGGACGAACAACTAAAAGTGGGGGGTATTCTGATGGACCACAATTATACGAATCAAAAACACAGTAAAACCCCCCAAGTTAGACTGTTTGTCTATCTAACATCCATCTGTTAGTCCCGATATATTTCCACAGGGCATTTTAGAGACTGAAGTGAAAACACGCTAAGGAGAGGATTTTATGCTGAAAAGATAACAAGAGTCAATCCAAGGTCAAGATCATATGCCGACTGAAGAAATATCAAGGATCATGACGTTGAATTGACCAGAATAAATTAATCAGAAGAATCAGGAGAGGAATCAAGACAGCCCGGGGAAGGAACACACTGACAGTTTTGTGAAAAGACTGCACAAAACTGTACAAAACTCACATATGGGCAAGATGACTTGTGACTTGAAGAAGAGGTGGCCAAAGAGGAAAACCACCCCAAAACCACCACCCACCACCGGCGGCTCCTCCACCCTCCTCCTCCATGTGACCGGTTGACTTGCCTTGGAGGTGGCAAAGCCAACCTCTCCTCCTCCACCACAACCGGCTACCGGCGGCTGCCCTCCACCACTCCTCCTCCGCCACTTGGTGGCTCCTCCTTGGCTCCTCCTTGGCTCCTCCTCCTCCCTTGGATCAAACCAATCTCCACCACCCATCTCCACCCATTTTTCCTATAAAAGGAGGTGCTCCTCCCCTCACAAAATCATCCCAAAAATTGTAATCACTTCTCTCTCTACATTTTGTTACTTGTAAGTTTGGTTCGGTTTTGAAATAATACTCCTGTTTGTTCTTGAGTATTATACTGGAAATTATAATACTCTTGTCGGTTCTCGAGTATTATAATACTGTAGAGAATACTCCTGTTGGTTCTTGAGTATTCAGTAGGAAATTAGGAATACTCCTATTGGTTCTTGAGTATTCCACCCCTTTCCCTCTTACTGTTTTCAAAAACCCCCGAGTATTTAGCTATGGTATCCATCTCTATGGATATTCGTAGCTAAACTCTTTATTCGGTGGAAGGTATTTTCTTGTATTATATAATGTTGTAATATCTTTTAGTTTCATTTCTTTGTATTCAAAACTTGTTCTATGTGCCATTTATAGTCAGAATTTCCAAGGTTGAGTGGATGCTACGAAAGGGCAAAACTCTTCCGTGGGGATTCGTGAACATACTCGGGTAAGTGGATGCTACGAAAGGGCAAAGCTTATCTGAGAAGTTCGACTCATCTAAAACACCACTTGGTCAATCGTAACTGTGAGATCAAGTGGATGCACAAAAGGCTAAGATACTTCGAAAGGAGGAATTAGTCTGAAATAGAACAAGGGTTGCTTTAAACGATGTTGCAAGTCTTGCGCTACGAAAGGGCCTCGATTCATCTTTGAATACTTAGAAAAATTTACTAACAGTTTATTATATACATGTTATAATACAAGAGTACCTGAAACCGAATGCTTTTCTTTACTGTTAAACCGCAATCACCAACTGCTGATCTACCGGAGGAATTACAATCACGCATCACCCACTGTAAGTCTTCTTTGTATTTACAGCATTTAATTTCTGTATTTACTTTTCCGCAATCAAAACCAAAAAACCCCCAAAAAATCACGTAGTTAATTAGAGCGCTAAAATCTCAATCAACCATAAAACACGCTCCCCCCACTTCAATCACCCTAAAAGAATAGCCTATTCCCCTAATTCCCTTGGGTTCGACCCCTACTTACCACTTACTACCCAGTAGTGTAGTCACAAGTAGCGGATATTATAAATTTATTTGTACAGAGGACACTACACCTTAACGACAGTGCGGTGGCCCTCCGTCACCTATCTTTGGCAAGCTGCCAGTCAGCTAACACATCTTGGGTAGCATTTTCATATTCCTCCACCTGATCTACATTTTCAGCAAGTTCATTAGGTTCATTCTGGTCATTTCCTGGTTCTGGTTGGGTCATATCTGGCTCTATCTGGTGTTCTACCTGATCAGGGTGCTCATGGTTTTTAGGGGGGTCAATGTCAAACAGGGATCTATCATATGGTGGTTCAGGGGAAGACTCATTATTGACATTACTGTTATTCTTATAATGGGAAAGCATTCTCATCAAAGATAACATCTCTACTAATTAGTATCTTAATTCCCCTAGCATTCATATCCCATAATCTATAGCCCTTAGTACCCATTGATCTTCGATAACCTAAGAATATGCACTTAGTTGATCTAGGATCAAGTTTTCCCTCCATAGTATGAGCATAGGCAGCACACCCAAAAAAATTTAACTCTTTCAGATCAAGTTTTTTACCATTCCACAATTCCATAGGACATTTAAATTCAAGCATTGACGGAGCGCACCACACCGTCGTTAATGTGCGATGACTCTGTGCAAAAATAAATTTATAAGCCCGCTACTCGTACTCTAATATTGGGTAGTAAAGCGGTAGTAGGGGTCGAACCCAAGGGAATTAGTGGATAGTTGTTCTTTCAAAGATGAAGATGAATGTAAGACAGTTGGGGGTTGGTTGTGATTTTAGTACTGAAAGTAGCGTGGGTTGGTTGTGATTTTAGTGCTGAAAAGTAAATGACTGAAAGTAAAGAAAGTAAATACGAGACTGAAAGTAAATACTGAAAAGTAAAGTGCTTGAAGGACAAGTCTTGCTGAAAGTAAGTGCAGAAAGTAATTGCTTGAAGAACAAGACTTGCAGAAAGTAATTGCTTGAAGGACAAGACTTGCGGAAAGTAATTGCTTGAAGGACAAGACTTGCGGAAAGTAAGCAGTTGATATGGGTACTGAAAGTAAATAGTTGATATTGGTACTGAAAGTAAAGTGACAGGTGATGTTTTAATTAAAGGAAAGATTCGGTATCAGGGGCCTTGTATCATAGTGATGGACCATAATTATACGAATCAAAAACACAGTAAAACCCATGAAATTAGACTGTTGGTCTATTTAACTTTTGCTTGTTAGTTCCGATTTATATCTACAGGGTATTTTGGGCTCTAGAGAGAAAACACGCTAAGGAGAGGATTTTACGCTGAAAAGATATTACGAGTCAGTCCGAGGTCACGATCAGACGCTGAATGCAGAAATCACAAGATCCTGACATTGAATTACTCAAAGCAAATCCAACCGAGGAGCAACCAAAGTCAGACCGGAGCGAAATTGGACTGTTGGTTTTGTGAAAATTGCACAAAACTACACAAACCTCCTCTTTCCTTCTAGAAGGGGCGGCTATGGGGAGGATAAGGATGAGGATGACTCATCTCCTCCATCCTCATCCATAAGTGGCGGCTAAATGAACTCCCCACAAGGTGGTGCCAAGTGTCTCCTCCTCCTCCACAACCTCATCTCCTCCTCGTCCTCCCTTGGATGCAACCCATCTCCACCCTCCATTTCCTCCTCCTTAGCCTATAAATAGAAGCCTCATTCACTTGTAAAATCATCCCATGCCACAATCCACAAGTTAGTGAGAGAAGCTCTCACTTCTCTCTAGAGTTTGGGTACTAATCATGTAATCTTACTTTGGAATCAAAGCTTGATCCTTGGCGCTTCAACGATTTTGTAAGTCTTCTCGTATTTATTTTACTGTCTTTCAAAACCCTTGTTTTTCCAAATTCATAGTTATGATGTCCAGTGCCATGAATAGTAGTAGCTAAACTCTTCATTCGGTTGAAGGGGAATATTTGTGTCATAAAATGTTTTAGGCTATACTCTTAGGGCCTCTTCTTTGTATTCAAAACTTGTTCTATGTGCCATATATTAGGTTAGAACTTCCAAGGTTGAGTGGATGCTTGGAATGGCAAAGCTCTTCCGTGGGAGTTCGTAAACATACTCGGATAAGTGGATGCTTGGAATGGCAAAGCTTATCTGAGGAGTTTGACCTCTCTAAAAATCCATTTGGTTGCTCGGGAATGACTGACCAAATGGATGCACACAGGCTAATATACCTTGGAATGGGGTATTAGTCTAAGTAGATCAAGTGCTCTACGACTTTTGCAAAAGACTAGACGGTGTCACAAGTTGAGTGCTTGGAATGGCCTCGATTCACTATCGAACACTTTTGCAAAATACTAGACAGTGTGGGCAAATCGAGTGCTTGGAATGGCCTTGATGCACGTTTGAATACTTAGAAGGATCACTAAAGGCCAATGATAAACAGGCTATGATACAAAGCCCCTAAAACCGAATGCTTTCCTTTAATTGTAATATCCACTGTCACCTTACCTTTTAGTATTAAAATCATAAACAACCCACGCTACTCTCCGTCCTAAAATCACAACCAACCCCAACACTGTCCAACTTAAAGAACAACTAATCCACACTGACTCTCTTGGGTTCGACCCCTACTTACCACTTGCTACCCAGTAGTAAAGTCGCGAGTAGCGGACTTATAAATTTATTTGTACATTTGCTCTGACGACAAGCATCTGTCACATAGTCTGTTTATCATTGACCTCTAATGATCATACTAAGTGTTCAAAAGTGAATCAAGGCTATTCCTAGCACATGACTTGCCACACCGTCTAGTCTTTTGCAAGACAAAGAACTCTTGTTCTAGTATGTGCATCCATTTGATCATCATTCCTGATAAACCAAATGGTGTTTTAAAGAGGTTGACTTCCACAGATAAGCTTTGCTCTTCCGAGCCTCCACTTATCCACAGAAGATCACGAACCCATGGCAAAGCTTTGCTCTTCCGAGCATCCACTCAACCAATGGAATTCTGACCTAATATAAGGCACCTAGAACAAGTTGAACACAAAGAGGCACTAAGAGAAGGGTCTAAAACATTTTATGATACAAGTACACCCCTTTAACCGAATGAAGGGTTTAGCTACGAATATCCATAGAGGTGGATATCATAGCTAAGTACTGAGTAAAATAAAGGTTTTGAAAGACAGGAAAAGTAAAGGTTTTAAAAGTAAAGACAAGGAAAGTAAAGGGAGAATACTCAAGAACCAACAGGAGTAAACTCAAGAACAACGTAAAGTAAAGGAAATGCTTAAGTACTTCAAGAACCGACAAGAGTACTTAAGAACAAACTTGGAGCTTTTGATTCAAAGTAAAGTGTTTACATGGATTGTGTTGTAGAATCTAGAGAGCTTCTCTCACTACAAGAACTATGGATGTTGGGATGGAATGAGGATGAGATGATGAACTAAGGGAAGAGGAGCTCTCTATTTATAGGCATGGAGGAGGAATGAGGAGGCAACACATGGCACACGGGGAGTGGAGACACCCAAAAGCCGCCGGCCTTAGGTGGCTCTTCCCTTTAGCCGCCCCCCATGTGTCATCTTGACACTCAAAGCCACCGGCTAGGTGGAGGAGAGGAGAGTGTGAGTGCTTTGAGATCTTTTCTCCAAAAAGCCATTGGTTGAAATGTGACTCCAGTTGCCCTTTGGTTGCCTCTTCGGTTGCCCTTTGGTTGCTCCTTAGTTGACATCAAAAGATAAGTCACTTATACTTGGCATTTCACTTGTGTTCTTGATCTTTGATGGAATAAGTCATTGGGACTTAGTTGTGGCTTGATCGGAGTATTGTCGGAGTATGGTCAGTTCTGACTTGTAATCCATTTTCAGTGTTAAGAACTCCATTTTAGCTCGTTTTCATCTTTACTCCTTGAAATGGCCTGTAGAACAAAAGTGAAACTAACAAGTAAAAGTTGTCAAGATAAAGCATCAAATTTGGTGGGTTTAACTGTCTTAACGAATCATATAAATATGGTCCATCAGATCACCCCACACTTTTAGTTGTTCGTCCCGAACAATGCCTTTAAAGAGATGCGCACACAATCCAAGTAAAAACTTCAAATAGGAAAGTGAGATTGTGGGACTAGATTTATCCTATTCATGCATTACTTACTTATTACCAAACTAAACTGTGTAAATACTTAGAAGAAACATGATACTTGTACCTTCGAGCTGAGATGCAAATTAATTTGGATGTTTCGGGAGATAGCCCTTTTCAGGCTCCTGGACTGCATTCTCTAGACCGACTCGCACTATATGGTTAACTTGTCGCTTTCTATAGCACATGATTCGGTTCGGGTTTTACTGAGTTGAGCACTTTGATTTCTTTTTGGTGAGGGACAGCTTCTGAAGTGAATTGGCCTTTGGCCTTTGATTTTGAATCGGAGTTTCTTCACTTTTGTTTCGGTTAAAACCTTCACAATTTTGGCTTTTGGCCTTTGATTAGATTCTTCGAGCTTTTACTTCTTTGTGACTTGCTAGTCCATTTTCTCAACCTTTCTTTGGGAGGTCCAATCGTCGCCCGAGAGCATATGGAAATACCTCCCCGCTCTTTCTCATCCTTGCCGTTTCGCACGGGTCAAGATGAGGGTCGCTCATCTATTTTCTCGGCTACTTGGACTAGAGATAGGACGGTTTGATTCCCATCCCGCCTCTTGCATAAACGCTGCACGGTGGAGATGACTCTGATCTTCTTTGAAACCCGAAGTGCAGCCTCCACTGACTTCGTAAACCATATAGTGAAATTCAGTCCTTCGATTGCTTGCCAAGCCTCTCTAGGGCATTTTATGTCAACTCCACATCCCCTGTATATCTCAGCACAAAGGGACAAATGAGAAGTTACATTTTAAGTTTTTAAACATTTGAGATTTCACAAGGTAAATGCATGAATTATGATCTATCTTTTTCACATTCTCAAGTACATATTTTCAAAAAGATAATATTAAGGGAAAAGGAAAAAAGAAAGCATGTTAACTAACTATGTACAAAGGTGGTTCTCACCCCACACTTTTGAACGAAGGCGTGCCTTACAGCACAACTTAGTTCAAAAGTCATGCAAGCAAATATATACAGGAAAGGTGAGAATGTTTTAAGGCAAAAAACTAAATGACAGAAATTAAATGACTGAAAGTAAGATAAGTGTCGGGTTACCTCCCGACCAGTGCCTTTGTTTAACGTCGTTAGCTCGACAGTACCTCATTTCTGGATCATAAGGTGGGATCCCATGGATGGCTCAGGTTGTAGTGTTGCGGAGCACCTACTTTCATTCTTGCCTTGACTCTCCCTGATTTCTTGGGGGATGATGTGCTCGGGTCAGGACTCCTTTGTTTCGGTGGTTTTTCTTTCCATTGTCTCTGAGAAGGCGAGGGATGTTTGACCATAGCTGCTGGTCTTGCTACTCTTACGGTCTCTCTTGGCAGATCAGAAATTTGTGTACTGAGATCCGAGATAGGCACAATGTCTGGAGGTTTCCTTGTCCTTGGGCGGCCATCATAATCATCAATGTAGAAGTCTGAAATTTTGCCACCAAATGCTAGTGATAACAAGCCCTTACCCATGTCGATCCATGCCTTGGTGGTGTAGAGAAAAGGCCGTCCTAAAATAAGTGTTGGAGGGTCGTCTTCGCTAGTCTCTCCCGTTTGTATTACATAAAAATCTGCATCAACGACGAGCTCTCCCACATGGAGTATTAGATCTTCAAGCACTCCAACCGGTTGGATACATGATTTATCTCCCAACTCGATATTTGACCTTGGTGGTTTCAATGGGCCAAGCCCTAATACGTAATATAAGGAGTAAGGCATGACATTGACGGCAACCCCAAGATCGATTAGGCACTTGTGAATTTGGGCTTTACCAATACCACAGGTGACTGTGAAAGCCCTTGGGTCCTTATCCCTTTCCGGTTGTGACTCATGATCTGAAGTGAGGGATCTTTCCATAATCGGGCCATTCTGCCCATCCTTAGGTTCTGGATTTGTATGACTGGGCCCTTCTACCTCCTGATCTTCTAGGTAATCCCCTTGTTCTGATGCATAGATGTAAGTTGGGGAATCCCATCTGAGATTGTCAGAGTCATTCTCATCCCAGCCAGATGCCGGTATGTCAAAGTGTGTAATCGGTGGAGGTGTCATGCTAACCGTGAATGCATAGCGTCCATTGTCAGCATGCGTGACCCACGTTCTGCCATCATTGGGTCGGTCTTCCTCTTGATTCCAATCAGGACGGTGCCTACGGGTGAAGTGTTTGTTCGTAAGTTTGTAAGTTGTGGATCGTGCTGCTTCTTCCCGTGCTGTCTTCATGTTTGACTTCCTTATCATGCTAACATTCGCCTTTGGGTTTTGGATGGTTTGTGAAGGAAGTCTGCCAGGTTCATTAGTGAGCGCGGACATTGCGGTGGCGAGCTGGGACATTTGTTTGGTCAAATCTGAAATTGCCCCGTCGGTTTTCGCTTGGAATTGGTGTAGCGAAGTACCCAATTGATTTACGCTTCCTGCGAGTTCCTTCATTGTGTCTTCAAGCGATTTGTTTGGTCCTTGCTGACTGCTTGAGTTTGCTTGGTACTGATTTTGTCCCTTCTGTTGATATTGTCCTGTCGGGTACTGGTTTGGTCCTCTTTGCTGATATTGGCCTGCTGATGGAGCGTTCTGGTTGTACTGCCGGTGGAGAGGTTGGTAGAATGACTGAGCTAATTGCGGTGCGGCTTGCTGTGTCTCCCTCGGAGGATGGTTGTCGTTCCGCCAGCTAGGATTGGTCGTTTGATTATACTACCGATTTGGTCTGGCTCTGTCGTTGCTGTTGTTGTTGTTGTATCCTTGGTATCCTACCACTGCATTCACTTCTTCCGGTTCTTCTACTATTAATGTTGGGCATGCGTCGGTCTTGTGGTCAGTAGAACTGCAGAATTCGCAAGGTTTTACTGGAGCTGGCTGTCTTCGTAGGATCTGAACCATCATTTCCTTCACTTGTTTCATCTCCTCTGGCATGGAGTTCATCGGTGTTTCTTCAGCCTTTGCCACATTCTTTGTTTGGGAAAATTCTTCCAGCCGAGTTGTCTCTTCTCTGAATCGGGCATTTTCAGCGACGTCGGTGATGAGATTCCTAATGCCACTCAGTGATAGATTCATCATGGATCCTCCAGCTGAGGCGTTGACGGACGCACAGTCATCGTGTGCAAACGTCAAGAATAAAATTTATAAGTCCGCTACTCGCGACTTCACTACTGGGTAGCAAGTGGTAAGTAGGGGTCGAACCCAAGGGAATTAGGGGGATAATTGTTCTTTAAGGAATTGTACAGGAAGGGAGCGTGATTTTAGGTTGAGGTTTTAGTGCTAAAAAGTAAGTGTCTTTTTGGTTGGTTTTGGTTTTCAGTGCGGAAAAGTAAATGACAGGAAAGTAAAATACTGAAAGTAATTGATTAAAGGAGAAGACTTACAGAGAGTGGTTGCGTGAAGGACAAGTCTTGCGAAAAGTAAGCGGTTGATGTTGCAGTTGATAATGATACTGAAAGTAAAGTGCAGATGATATTGTAATTAAAAGAAAGTATTCGATTGCAGGGGCCTTGTATCATAGTCTGTTTATCATCGACCTCTAATGATCATACAATGTGTTCAAAGATGAATCGAGGCTATTTCTAGCACAAGACTTGCCACATCATATAGAACATTTGTTCTATTTAGACTAATTCCTCCTTTCGAAGTATCTTAGCCTTATGTGCATCCATTTGATCTTCAGTTACGATCAACCAAATGGTTTTTAAGAGAGGTCAAACTCCTAAGATAAGCTTTGCCCGTTAAAGCATCCACTTACCCGAGTATGTTCACGAACCCCACGGAAGAGCTTTGCCCGTTAAAGCATCCACTCAACCTTGGAAGTTCTAACCTAATATGTGGCACATAGAACAAGTTTTGAACATACAGAGGCATAAAGAGTAGGGCCTAAAACATTTTATGACACAAGTACACCCCTTTAACCGAATGAAGAGTTTAGCTACAAATCTCCATAGAGGTGGATACCATAGCTAAGTACTCGAGGGTTTTTGAAAGACAGTAAGTAAAGGAGAATACTCAAGAACCAACAAGAGTAAACTCAAGAACTACTAGAATACTCAAGAACCAACAGGAGTATTATAGATTTAAAACAAGTGTTTACAAGAGTAGTGCCCAAAATCTAGAGAGAAGCTAGAGCTTTGTGATGGAGGATGTTTTGAAATGAGGACGATATTACAAAGGGAAGGAGATGTCTTATTTATAGGCTAAGGGAGAAGAGGAGATCACAACACTTGGCACAAGATGGGAGGAAGAGCTCAAAAGCCATCGGGTGATGTCATCATCTCATCTAGCCGCCCCCCATGTGGCATGCAAGGAGAGGAGGATGGGAGGAGGAAGCCGCCGGCTAGGTGGCATGAGGGGAGAGGATGTGAGTTTTGTGATCTCATTCCAAAAAGCCATCGGTCCTTTCAGCTCCGGACTGACTCTGGTTGCCCTTCGGTTGGACTTGTTTTGAGTGATTCCACATCAGGTTCTTGAAAGTCGGAATTTGGTCGTGACCTGGAATGACTCGTAATTCATATTCAGCTTTAAAACTCTTCCTTAGCCTGTATTCTCTCTAGACTCCAAAATACCCTGTAGATAAATATCAAACTAACAAGAAAAAGTTAAATAGACAAAGAGTCTAATTTGGTGGGTTTAACTGTGTTTATGATTCATACAATTATTGTCCATCAGGCGTCCAGGAGCATTTTGTCTAAAGGTCTTAATCCATCAATGAGGTACTCGATGATGAGTTTCTCGGGCAGTCCAAGGGTGCAGCAGCTTCTCTCCAGGCGATTGAATTTCTCCGGGTAATCATACATGGTTTCATTGGGCCCCTGCTTGATGTCCTGCAGCTGCCTCCTTACTTGCATTGCTCTTCCCGCTGGGTAGTATTTGTCCAGGAATTTCTTTTGCATCTGAGCCCATGTTCTAATGCTACCGGAAGGCAATGAAAGGAACCAGTTGTTCGCCGAGCCAACGAGGGAAAAGTAGAACGCCTTTCACTTGAAGTCGTCTACGTTCACGCCATTGGGTTTTAGATTTTGGCAAATGCCGTGTAAGCGTTGGAGATGAGTCGTTGCTGATTCTCCACGAGTTCCTGAGAACTTGGGCAAGTTGTGGACCACTGATGTGTTGATGGCAATGTTTTCTAGTTCAGGGCCCTCGTAGATGCACCATGGTTGATTTCTGAAATCTGGTGCCGACAGTTCTCCCATAGTAGGTTCGCGGAAGTTGTTATCCCCATAGTAGTCATCAAAGATGGGTTCTCGCCTTGGCATTTGTCGAGGTTGAGGGGGTGGGGGATGTCTAGGGGGTTGCACTGGACCAGCTTCATTTCGGTCCTCGGGCGGGCCTTGGTTTCTTCGAACGACCTCCCTATTACGAGCTCTTTGGTTTCTGATGAGTTGTTCCGGATCGTCAATAAATGGAGGTGGCGCCTCATTATTTCGATCGTACAAGTTCATCTCATCATCATCCTGATAGTCATGGTGGCTTCCTACACGAGACATGGTTATGCAGAACCAAGTTTGAAATTTTAAAAGAAAAAGGAAAGAATAATTATCTGATTGATGATGTCTAATTCCCCGGCAACGGCGCCAATTTTGACAGAGCGCACCACACCGTCGTTAATGTGCGATGGCTCTGTCCAAAAATAAATTTATAAGTCCGCTACTCGTACTCTACTATTGGGTAGTAAAGCGGTAAGTAGGGGTCGAACCCAAGGGAATTAGTGGATAGTTGTTCTTTCAAAGATGAAGATGAAAGTAGGACAGTTGGGGGTTGGTTGTGATTTTAGTACTGAAAGTAGCGTGGGTTGGTTGTGATTTTAGTGTTGAAAAGTAAATGACTGAAAGTAAAGAAAGTAAATACGAGACTGAAAGTAAATATTGAAAAGTAAAGTGCTTGAAGGACAAGTCTTGCTGAAAGTAAGTGCAGAAAGTAATTGCTTGAAGGACAAGACTTGCAGAAAGTAATTGCTTGAAGGACAAGACTTGCGGAAAGTAATTGCTTGAAGGACAAGACTTGCGAAAAGTAAGCAGTTGATATGGGTACTGAAAGTAAACAGTTGATACTGGTACTGAAAGTAAAGTGACAGGTGATGTTTTAATTAAAGGAAAGATTCGGTATCAGGGGCCTTGTATCATAGTCTGTTTATCATTGACCTCTAATGATCATACTAAGTGTTCAAAAGTGAATCAAGGCTATTCCTAGCACATGACTTGCCACACCGTCTAGTCTTTTGCAAGACAAAGAACTCTTGTTCTAGTATGTGCATCCATTTGATCATCATTCCTGATAAACCAAATGGTGTTTTAAAGAGGTTGACTTCCACAGATAAGCTGTGCTCTTCCGAGCCTCCACTTATCCACAGAAGATCACGAACCCATGGCAAAGCTTTGCTCTTCCGAGCATCCACTCAACCAATGGAATTCTGACCTAATATAAGGCACCTAGAACAAGTTGAACACAAAGAGGCACTAAGAGAAGGGTCTAAAACATTTTATGATACAAGTACACCCCTTCAACCGAATGAAGGGTTTAGCTACGAATATCCATAGAGGTGGATATCATAGCTAAGTACTGAGTAAAATAAAAGTTTTGAAAGACAGGAAAGTACTGAGTAAGTCACTTATACTTGGCATTTCACTTGTGTTCTTGATCTTTGATGGAATAAGTCATTGGGACTTAGTTGTGGCTTGATCGGAGTACTGTCGGAGTATGGTCAGTTCTGACTTGTAATCCATTTTCAGTGTTAAGAACTCCATTTTAGCTCGTTTTCATCTTTACTCCTTGAAATGGCCTGTAGAACAAAAGTGAAACTAACAAGTAAAAGTTGTCAAGATAAAGCATCCAATTTGGTGGGTTTAACTGTTGATGAGCCGTATTTATACGACTCATCGAGTCATCAAATCCCACCAATTCCAGCACTTTATTATGCGAACAGTTACTTTTTAGTGTTGTTTTGCATTTCAGGTGATTTGGAAGTTCTAGGAGGATTCGCGCTTAAAAGATGGCATTTCATGCCCAAAACATCGCAATTGAAGATCAAGGCCAGAGGAGCGTCGTGAACAGTGTTTTTCTGCTCGTGAACAGTAACTCCGACATGAACAGTGATTCCGGCGTGAATAGTAATTCCGGCGTGAATAGTGATTTCGGGCAGTGAATAGTGATTTCGGGCCGTGAACAGTAACTTCGGAAAAAGAAAGTCCAAGCCCTAAATCCAGCAGCCGGCCCAATTTACATGTGATATTAGGGTTTTCAAGAAGATCAAGTAGCTTGCTCATCAAGCAAAGATTTAGGGTTTTCAAATCCCTATATAAGGAGGTGCAATGCAAGGCATAATCCATCCCTTTCATCACTTAGCCGTGTGCCCTAGACCTAACTTGGTCCGCCGCCCATCTCCTCCATCAGCCGCCGTGAGCTCCTCCTTGCACAGCCGGTCTTCATTCCTTACTCCTCCTTGCTTCCGCCACTTCTCAGCCTTGCACGGCCAGCTTGTTCTTCATTCGGTTTTAGTGAGAATCCTTGTTTCCTTTTATTTATTGTATTGTTATTCCATGGCTATGTGTAACTAATCCGATTATTCGGGTTAGGGTTAAATAATTGTGACTATTGTTTTGAGATTCTGATCTTACTTATTATTATTGCATTCTATTTAGTTCTTGTGCAAATTATCAGTTTGAATTATTAGGTTAAGGGGAGATCCGAAAGGGTACAACTTAACCTAGTGATTCTTACTATCCATTCACTGCTTATTTGATACCGACCCAGTTAGAATAAGTAGTTGCACGAAACCTAATATAACCAGACCAGGAGTATTAGGTTTGCTAGAATTAAAACGGTTATAACCAGACCAGGAGTAACCCTAAGAAGCAAGAATAAACATTTAGAAATCAAGGATAAACGTAGTCACAATTGAATAAAACCCTAACCTGAATATCTTCTCTGATTGATAAAACCCCCTCTTATTTTCGTGCCTTGCTTTTGTTCACTAACATTTACTCTCACATTAGTTTCTTGTCTTTCTCCATTACAGAACAAAGTAGTAGCTATCTAGCTCCCTTGGGTTCGACCCTTGCTTGCCATTGTGCTAACCCACAGTTCATCGCGAGGAAATTATAAATTGTTTTTGCACAGGTACGACGACAGCCTGTTCAAAATGGCGCCGTTGCCGGGGAGCTACGCACGGTGAACTTTTGTTCTCTTTTCTTTTTCGTTTATTTTTCTTTGTTCTTTGTTTATTTCGAAAGCTGCTTATTTCGGTGATTCCCCATTCAACTGTTCGATTTCTGTTTTCAATTCTTTTCGATTTCCAATTTCTAGCTCTCAGAGGGTTCTGTCACCAAGACTTACGAGTCTAAGGAGATTGGGTTTTAAGTGAGACCGATGTGACTCCTCCAATCTCCTGGGGACCCTTTGTTGCTAATCTGTTCTTGCTATTTCGGTGTATTGCTATTCGGTGCTTGCTATTCTTGCACCATGTCCCCTGCAGGTAGTATAGTTAACAATGAAGAACAGGACGAGGAAGCACAATTCGATCTAGAAAACTTTGACGAAAACCCACCATCTTATTATAGTAGAGAACCTTGGAACGATGAAGACAACATGGATGATGGATGCGAGGGCAGCAAGGTCGCGTTTTGGATGATGCGGAATATTCCCCATTTTGGAGGTGCCATCGGAGAAGACCCCGTGAGACATGAGCAAACATTTCACGCCATCTGCTACTACATCAAGCCTGAAGACGAGCCATTGGAGGAGTTCCAGCTTAGATATTTTAAGTATTCTTTAACTGACTCCGCTGATGATTGGTTTTACTCATCAGGTGCAAATTATGAAAGAAGTTATTGGAATCTACGAGCCCAATTTCTTGAGGAGTTTACTCCGCCGTCCTTTCGAATTGGTGTCCGCGTGAAGCTTAGTAACTTTAAGCAATTCAAGGGCGAAATATTCTATGAGTACTCTGCGCGCTTTGAAGACCTTCGAGAAAGCTGCCCACACCATGGATTCCCAGATTTATTTCTTATGCAGAGGTTTCTTGAAGGGATGATGCCACATACACGTAATATGCTCGATGCTGCAGCAGGTGGTTCGGTAATGAATGTAGGCATGTATGACCTCTGGAACCTGATATATGATGTGGAAGAAAGATCAAGGCAAAGACATGCTCAAATGCACAAAATGGATAATAAGGCGCAGATAATGGAAGCTGATTCAGTGCAGATTATGCACGACACCGCATTGGCCATGATAAATGAACCAGGGGCAGAGAACAAAGAAAATAAGTCTGAGGCCGTGAGCATCACACCCGAAGAAGAGCTGAACGAAGATTCCACCTCAGTGCAGAACACGGACGCCTCACCAATTATGGCGCGGACGTCTGAGGAATTAGTGCAAAATACAGAGACGTCCGCGGAACTTATTCAAGAGACCTCCGCAGGCTGCACTGATGCAGTTAACGAAACTCTAATTTCTGACCCCTATCTTCTATTCCCAATACAGGTGATTGCTCCTAAGGACCACTCGATCGACAAGGATGAGCTTGAAGGCAAATTAGAGGCGAAGCATGAGCCAGAGAAGCCAACGATGGAGTATTCACTCGTTACAGTTCAAGAAGAGCCGCCTGAAAAGGGTAAGACCTCAGCTGCCTTGACAGTCACTCGTTGTGTTGGTAAGACCCTCATACATCACTGCTTAATCGATTTGGGTGCTTATATTAATGCCATGCCATACTCATTATCTTGCTCTTTGAATTTGGGACCATTAAAATTTCCTAAAATATTGGTAGAGTTAGGAAATACATCCCATATTCGTCCTATTGGTTTACTTGAGGATCTAACACTCCATGTTGGAGATATTGTTGTTCCTATAGACTCATATATTTTGCAGATAGGAGATGGTAGAAATACTGATCCTCCACCACTTATTCCTGGACGACCATTCATCTCTACCAGAAAGAGGAAGATTGGCATGGGAACATGCTTGATGTCACAAGCGTTTGCTGGCAAGAGACCAAACTTCCATAGTTACAAGGATGCCAACCATCCATACATGAGAAAGCAACCGAGACATGGTGTGTTTGGATGGAAACCAGGATGGAGAGACAAGAGAGCACCATTCGATGAAGGCTATAAGCTTCACAAGGGAGTACAGAAGTTTAATTTGGAGCAGCCTTGGGATCCTAACTTGTGATTCCTAAAGAGGTACTGTCGAGCCAACGACGTTAAACAAAGGCGCTCGCAGGGAGGCAGCCCTGCACGGTTTGCATTTCAGTTTAGTTACTTGCTATGTTTATGTTTGTTTGAGTCTTATCATCACATTGTACTCGGGAGAAAAGATGGTTTTCATGCAGGGACAGAGGCGAACATATCAGAGATGTTAGCATAAGACTGTATCCAACGTGAGTAGTTCACACCCTGAATAAGTTGCGTCGAGAAACATGAGCGTTTAAAGATTCTGTCACAAAGACTTACGGGTCTAAGGAGGTTGGGTTTTAAGTGAGACCGTTGCGACTCCTCCAACCTCCTGGGAATCTTTTATTCGTCTTAATGTCATTGACGCAGACCTTTCATTGTGTGACGAACTCACGTTGCGATACAAGCTCCAATGGTGCTCTTCGAGGACTCATAGGAGAATAATCAGTTGTTTCTGATCGTCACGCACGCACGAGGGAAGTGCCTGTCCTTACTCCTGTCTTATTTCCCTTTGTTTTATTGCATGCATTGTGAGTCTAGATTTGAGTCGTGCCGTGAGGACACGGCTCATTTCAAAAGTGTGGGGTGGGAGAGTCAGTCCTTGAGTCAGCACGTTTATTTACTGCACCCTGCACAGAGTCAGCACGTTTCCCATGATTTTTAAAAATTTTTGTACATGATACTTCACTACTTCCTAGACTTGCAGTATTGGATAATGATTAGGTGAAATAGATAGAGCCGATTACATGCATGTCTTTGGTGAAAATTGATTTGTGCGACTAACATGTGATCTTAAAATTTTGCGAGCCTTTGCTAGTTGAGATAAACAGGGATGTGGAGTTGATAGCAATGCCCTAGAGAGACTTGACAGATCATTCAAAGACCGGACTCAGGATATATGGTTATGTGGAGCTTGTGGAGGCTAGCACTTCGAGGCAACATAGTACGAGTCTGCTCCGCCACTGCGGCACCTTTGCGGTTGGTTGGGACGTGAATACTTCACACCGTCCAAACTCTAGTCCAAGTAGCCGGGAAAATAGACAAGCGACCCTTGGCTTGACCCGAGCAAAAGGACGATGATGAGTGAGAGCAAGTAGGTTTGAGCAAGTCACAATCCGCACCACAAAGAAAAATTTCACCACCATTGTGATAGTCCACACGTCCCACATGTGAAAAGCGTCATCGAGAATGCCAAATCAGATGACGCTATAGCTGGCTGAAAAGCACTCCAGTACTTGAGCCCGAATCTATCACGTGCAAGAAAAAGCAGCGAGACATAACCATATAGCAGCGAGTTCGAGTCCGAGAATGAGGGTTCATGGGTCTAAACAGGGCTATCTCCAGATACATCCGAATTGATTTGCATCTCGACCCAAAGGTAACACGTATCTTTAACCCATGTTTTCGCACAAAGATATTAGTAGCAAGCATGCATAACAGGCGAGATCTAGAGTAATCGATTCATGTCCATGTAGCACGTCGAGGATGAACGAAGCATTGTGGTGTTTACATTATTCATTCCTCTTATGACATAGTTCTTGTTCGGGACGAACAAGTTTAAGTGTAGGGTGGTTTGATGAGCCGTATTTATACGACTCATCGAGTCATCAAATCCCACCAATTTCAGCACTTTATTATGCGAACAGTTACTTTTTAGTGTTGTTTTGCATTTCAGGTGATTTGGAAGCTCTAGGAGGATTCGCGCTTAAAAGACGGCATTTCATGCCCAAAACATCGCAATTGAAGATCAAGGCCAGAGGAGCGTCGTGAACAGTGTTTTTCTGCTCGTGAACAGTAACTCCGACATGAACAGTGATTCCGGCGTGAACAGTGATTCCGGCGTGAATAGTAATTCCGACGTGAATAGTGATTCGGGCCGTGAACAGTAACTTTGGAAAAAAAAAGTCCAAGCCCTAAATCCAGCAGCCGGCCCAATTTACATGTGATATTAGGGTTTTCAAGAAGATCAAGTAGCTTGCTCATCAAGCAAAGATTTAGGGTTTTCAAATCCCTATATAAGGAGGTGCAATGCAAGGCATAATCCATCCCTTTCATCACTTAGCCGTGTGCCCTAGACCTAACTTGGTCCGCCGCCCATCTCCTCCATCAGCTGCCGTGAGCTCCTCCTTGCACAGCCGGTCTTCATTCCTTACTCCTCCTTGCTTCCGCCACTTCTCAGCCTTGCACGGCCAGCTTGTTCTTCATTCGGTTTTAGTGAGAATCCTTGTTTCCTTTTATATATTGTATTGTTATTCCATGGCTATGTGTAACTAATCCAATTATTCGGGTTAGGGTTAAATAATTGTGACTATTGTTTTGAGATTCTGATCTTACTTATTATTATTGCATTCTATTTAGTTCTTGTGCAAATTATCAGTTTGAATTATTAGGTTAAGGGGAGATCCGAAAGGGTACAACTTAACCTAGTGATTCTTACTATCCATTCACTGCTTATTTGATACCGACCCAGTTAGAATAAGTAGTTGCACGAAACCTAATATAACCAGACCAGGAGTATTAGGTTTGCTAGAATTAAAACGGTTATAACCAGACCAGGAGTAACCCTAAGAAGCAAGAATAAACATTTAGAAATCAAGGATAAACGTAGTCACAATTGAATAAAACCCTAATCTGAATATCTTCTCTGATTGATAAAACCCCCTCTTATTTTCGTGCCTTGCTTTTGTTCACTAACATTTACTCTCACATTAGTTTCTTGTCTTTCTCCATTACAGAACAAAGTAGTAGCTATCTAGCTCCCTTGGGTTCGACCCTTGCTTGCCATTGTGCTAACCCACAGTTCATCGCGAGGAAATTATAAATTGTTTTTGCACAGGTACGACGACAGCCTGTTCAACTGTCTTAACGAATCATATAAATATGGTCCATCAAGCATCCTATTGGGACTTATATTCACAAGATATGCAGCAGTATATAAAGCATCACCCCAAAAAGACTTAGGTAAACCAGAAGTGAACAACAAGCATCTCAGTTTATAAAGTAAGGTTCTGTTCATTCTTTCAGCTACTCCATTTTGTTGTGGAGTTAATCTCACAGTTTTGTGTCTCAAAATACCATGTTCAATGCAGAAATTATCAAACTTAGCATTGCAAAATTCTAAGCCATTATCAGTCCTTAATGCCTTAACCTTCTTACCAGTCTGATTTTCTTCTAACAGTTTCCAGTCTTTAAACTTAGTAAAAGCCTCATCTTTTGTTTTTAATAGGAAGGTGCACACTCTCCTAGAGTAATCATCTACAATGCTCAGAAAATACCTATTCCTACCCTGAGTTTCATTAGACTCAGGTCCCCACAAATCAGCATGCAAATACTCTAGAAGTGCCTTACTTGAGTGAACTCCACTGGTGAACTTCAGCCTGTGATGTTTGGCCAGGACACAAGGTTTACAAACGGGCAGTTGAGTTACCTTTTTAGCAAGGATACCTTGCTTATTCAGGCACTCAAGTCCCTTCTGGCTCATGTGTCCTAATCTAAGATGCCACTTTACAGTTGCATCTTCACAAACAACAGGGCATGCTTCTTTTGTTACACCATGGTATGAACCATCAAGTATGTAAACACTGCCAGCTTCATTACCAGTTAATACTTGCTTATCATTCTTAAACACGTAATAACACCATTCATAGCAGTATAAGAACAACCAGAATCATCAAGAGAACCAAGGGAAATAAGATTTCTTCTCAGGCTAGGCACATATCTTACTTTGGTTAAAGTAACCAGTTCACCATTGTTTAATTTTAGGCTTATACTACCTATACTCATGACCATACACACATTATTGTTTCCCATGTATACATTTTCACTGGAAGTAGGAGCTAGGCCATCAAACCAGTGTTTGTTTGGGCACATATGAAAAGAACAGCCTGAATCTAATACCCATTCACCACCCGAGTCCCCAATGGTGACAGTTAGAACCTCTGGTGATGAACTAGCTTTATCAGAAGTCAGGGCCAGGTTATTTTCAGAGTTTCCAGGGTTCTTTGGCCTAGCTAACCACTTATGGCAATTCCTCCTGAAGTGACCCACCTTCCCACAATGATAACATTTTACCTGAGATGATTAGCCTTGTTTGGAACTGTTATCATTTTCACTATGGTTTTTATCAGACTTGGACTTATGTTGGAACTTATTTCTATTAGACTGAAATGAGGGCTTCCCAGACTTAACAAACAAACCAGAGGCAGACTTAGCTTTTTGGTTTTTAAGCTCTAGTTCTCTAGTTTTCAAGGGCAGCACAGAATCTATAAAAAGTAGGCACATCACCAGTATACTGAAATGCATCCTTAACAACATGATATGAATTAGGGATAGAGTTCATCAAGATCATCACAAGACTAACATCATCAAGTGCATAAGTAGTGTCCCTAAGCATGAGAGACATTTTCAAGAACTCATCCAAGTTTTCATCAATAGTTTTAGCAGCATTCATTTTAAAGGCAAACGGGGATGCTTTTAAGTATGATAGATTAGGTGCTACTTGGTTGGCATGCAAAGACTCTAGTTTTTTCCACATAGCAATGAGAGTTTTGCATTCACATACCTTCCTGATGATACAGTCCCCAAGGCTCAGTATGATCAGATTGTAAGCCTCCACCTCAATGTCAGCCTTCATCTTCTTGTCCTCATCAGACCACTTAGTGGCTTCCTCCTCAAGCGCCACCAACACCTTGTGCTGGGACATGACAGGCTTCATTTTGAGACACCAGACCTGGAAGTCTCCCTTGCCATCATACGGAGCAATCTCAACCCTTGCTTGAACCATTTCTGACCTCAAAAGCAAAAACAGTTAAGTATGAGTATTAAGTCAATCAAATAGGGCAGAATCAACAACAATGTTAGCCAAGAATCAATCAATAATGGCTCTGATACCACTGTTGTAACTCAGTACTACAATATTAATCCAATTCCTTGTTGTGATTCAATTCGTAGACCCTAGATTCGATTTGAACTTGAAAGAAAATGCAGAAAATAAATGACACACGAATTTTATAGTGGTTCACCTCTAGGTGACAGGCTAATCCACTTGAGCTCACTAGCTCGCCGATTCACTATGAAAAGATATCAGAACCGACCAAAAATGTCGCGGAGTACAAATCGGATTACAAGCTCAAATCGCCGAAGCTGCGAACTGCGATCTCACACTGGACCGATTCGCTTGCTTCAATCGAACGCCGGAATGCGCGTAAACTTCCTCCGAATCAAAGCCCTCAACTAATTTCCAAATACGCTCACGATTTGGGGTCGAACGATGCTGATTTGTGTTTCTAGTTTCGGATAAACCCTAACTGAACGAAAGAGACGCTTAAATATGGATTTGCCCAGATTGCATCTCGTACGTCCATCCGCGTCTAATCCTGTGCGTCCACTTCGAATCCAATCCGTGCCACGGATCGCTCCGACGTGTCGCGCTCTCATTGGTCCTCGCAGCAACGGCTTCTAACGATATGTAACGGCTTCTCCTCGAATCAGCAACAACGCGCGGCCTTTAGCAACGACTCCAAATACGCGCCTGTATTTGACTGAGCTTTAGCGACGGCTTCTTTTGCTCTTCAGCGAAGACTCGCCTGACTTTTAGCAACGACTTGAATTTCCAGTAAAAAACCTTGCTGCTTTAATTCTTCAGGATAATGGCGCCAGCAATCACATGACTGGTGATTGCACTAAGTTTCACGGGTTAAATAAGAAAGTTGGAGGCGTGATTCAATTTGGTGATGGATCATCTGTGAGAATTCATGGAAAGGGTAGCATTTTGTTTAAATGCAAGAATGGTGAACAGAGACCCATGCAAGAGGTATATTTCATTCCCAAGTTTAAAAATAATATCATAAGTCTCGGCCAAATGACAGAGCAAGGAAGTAAGGTGATACTTGATGGAGCTTTTCTCAAGGTGTATGACAGAAATGAAGCCTTGTTGATGATGTGAGATGCTCTCGAACCGATTATACAAGATATCACTTGACACTTGTGAACCGATGTGTTTGCTTACAAATTTGAGTGAGCCAGCGTGGCTTTGGCATGTCCGACTAGGGCATGCGAACTTCTATGCCTTAAGTGTGATGACCAGGAACAATATGGTGCGTGGGGTGCAGGGATGAAGCCAGGAATTCAAAGTTACCAGGGCTGGAAGTTAGTGACGTAAATTTTTTTTTGAGGTTTGGAACCCAGTGGGAGGCTCATCCTCACGCCTTTTTTATTACGCCAGCCAAAGGACATTACAAATACAACTAGCTAAATTTGACCCTTCGAGGTCCACTCATTTCAAACTCAGCAATTATTACATCATCATTACTAATACAATCAATAAAAGTTCTCTCAATATAAATAACTATGAGATCATCAAGAAATTCATCGCTCATCTTATTCCGAAGATTGTTTTTGATGATCTTCATCGATGAAAATGACACAATATTGTTACTTAACAATAAGACATGTTGCTTCTGACATTATCAAAGACTTAATCTGCCTATTCATATGAACAATTTAAAACCAAATTTACTAAATTAGCTTTCATCTACTGAATGAATTCCAATACTCATGTTCCTAATATGACACAAACCCCCCATCAAACTTCACCATCTACATCGATCCCACTTATATGAAACATTTTACCAATCAACAGGATAAATACAACAGATAGCAAAAATGGAAAAAATCAAATATTACCTCAAATTGATAGTTGTTTCCCAATAAACATCCACCAAGTAATAATAAATCAAAACCCTACGAGATCTATTAACAAAAGATGCTCCCACCTCCTAAAAATCACTCCACCTTCCCAGAGACGGACCCAGGAATTGAGACCAGGGATGACAACCGAAACTAAGGCGTATTATTAAAAACATTAATATCGTTTACAAAGATTATATTACATTAAAATAAAAACTCTTATTTCTGTAACACGAAAATTTATATTATTGAATCATTGCTAAACATTTTTGCTATGTCTTTCTCAATGTTGATAACCAATCAATCTGATAAGAAATCATCTTCTGCTTATTGCAAAGTGTACTATTTACTATGTTCATTCTTCAAAAAGAGCATGTGGAAACTGGAAGAGTCAAAATATAAGATATCACCTTTTACTAAGAATAAATCTTCTTTAATTTCATTTTGTCCTCGCCAACCATTGATATAATTCAGAAAATGATCAATTTCATAGTTCGTTGCTGACCGAAAAAATTTACGAACTTACGATTGCCTAATATTAACTTGTGCGCGCGGTGGAGATGTCAGATGAAAATTTAATGTTTTAGGATAATTTTTAGTTTTATTATATATATTTATAATTTAATTTGTTTATATGTATTTTATATATTATTTATTATTGAAAATTGAAAATTTGTGGGGCCATGGGGTGACAAGAGCCACCCTCAACTAGGGCTGGTTCCGTCCCTGACACGTTCCCAGTCCACCAAATTAGGGGTCCAAACTTGCTAAAAAATGTACAGAGGCAAAAAGAGATATATTAAGAAGAGATGGATAAAAGTGGAAGAAAGACATGGTATACTCCTCTACCACCCTTTTCTCAACCGATTTTGGATGATAATGGATGAAACCTACTCGGATTACAGCCCTTCAACCACACTCTCCAGAGTCCAGAGCCGACTTCTCCGTCAGAATCTCAAACGAATCGTATCTCAAAACCGAGGGTGATGACTGATGAAGCAATGAGGGAAGGAATGGAATAAGTGCGTCACTTCGGCTGTCTCTGCTGAGTCACAAAAAGCTTCAGGCTGGGCATCAAGGCCATCTCAAGCGACAGAGAGAATAGGGAGGTACTACGTTGCAATTGCAAAGCTAGAGTTCTAAAAAAAATTGGACTGAAATTTACCCCGGGCTACAAGCCGATAAGCCCACCATGTGGCTTCGTCCCTGGTGGGGTGCCGAGGATTCAGCACCCAAATTAACTATGTGAAAGTTGTTTCTGCTAGGTTCTCATTTCCTGCTCAAGCGAAGTTATATAGCAACTGAGAAGTTGGAGCTAGTGCATGCCGACCTTTGCGGTCCTATTCCACCAGAGACCTTAGCAGGTAACAAATATTTCTTGCTTTTAGTAGATGATCTAACACGTTACATGTGGGTTTACATGCTAAAGTCGAAGGATGAGACCTATGAGGCATTCAAGAAGTATAAGGCATTGGTAGAGAAAAAAAGCAAGCACAAGTTGAGAACATTGAGAACCGATCGTGGCGGGGAGTTCACATCAAAATTATTCACCAAGTAAGTGAAGAAGAAGGAATACAACGACATCTTACAGCTCCATACTCGCCACAGCAAAATGGAGTGGTGGAAAGGAGGAACCGCACTGTCGTAGCAACTGCGAGGAGCTTACTTAAGGGTATGCATGTGCCAAATTATATGTGGGGAGAGGCAGTGAAGCATAGTGTGTATCTACTTAACTGACTACCAACCAAGAGTGTTGCTGAAATGACTCCTTTTGAAGCTTGGACAGGACGGAAGCCGCATCTAGTACATGTGAGGGTGTTCGGTTGCATAGCACATGTGAAATTAACTTAACCTCATTTGAGAAAGTTGGATGACAGTGCTCACCTATGGTGTACATTGGAGAGGAAGAAGGGAGCAAGGCACACAGATTTTATGACCCTAATCATTGTAAATTACAAGTTGGTCGAGATGTGTACTTTGATGAAGGCAAGGAGTGGAACTGTTGGATGATGCAAGTGAACCTGGAGGAACCTCACATGAGTTCACAATTGAGGAGTATTCATGTAGTGAGATTAGACATTCAGCCATGTCACCACACACTCCTGTAGCAGCTCGAGATGTTGAGAGCAGTTCACTTTTTGGATCCGCTGACATGAGAACACCACAAACAACATCATCACCACCAAGGGTCAGAAGAAGGATGTGTCTGTTCTTTGTACACCTGGAGGCTTAACCCCTGAGTCTTCAGATGGGAGACCACTCAAGTATCGCTCAGTTGCAGATATATATGGGAATACAGAACCTATTGAAATTGATCCCAATGAGTTGATGTTACTTGGGGCCGAAGAACCAAGTACATATATAGAAGCGCAGATTGATCCGAAATGGCGAGAGGCAATGTTACAAGAGTTGGTTTGTATTGAGAAAAATCAAACCTGGAAGCTTATGGATTTGCCAACTGGACAAGCCTATAGGATTGAAGTGGAGTTCAAGCTCAAGAAAGATGCTGATGGTAATGTCATCAAGCATAAAGCGAGACTAGTAGCGAAGGGCTATGTTGTAAATCTAGCCTATTCAGATTTACTTTTTCACGTAAATCTTAGAAGCACAGCACAAAACTGAAAAAGTAAAGAACAAAACGACACAACCTTTAAGGTCCGTGGTTCACCCCAAAACAAGGCTAATCCACATTGAACTCAATGCGGCTCGGGTTTTGCACTATAATAATCGCCGGGACTTGAACTAGTCAAACCGGAGCAGTTCAGGTACAGATATCACGCTGTTACAGAGCAGCACACTCAATAGCACGAACTCGTTCTTAATCCGAGAACACAGAGATGACTAACGCTATTACAGGCCTCACAAGGACCAACTCGGCGTATACAAGTCGCTCTACTACTCAAACTGATCTACTGAAGGAGTAGAACAAGAATCTGTCACCAAATTGAACTAGAACACTCTAAAGAAGAAGATCACCATGAGAGAAGACGGAGCACGATGTGTATAAGGAAAAAAACCCTAGCGGCGTGACTGAATCATCCTTCTGCATCTCTGAATGCGATGCTTATATATTTACTTCAAGTCATCGTTAGATGCAAATGTGAATCAACGGCTTGTATGTTGATTTGTCACGTGGGCATAAGCATTCTATTAGCTTACAAGATCCCTGCTGGCAGCTTATTTCAGCACACTTGGGCTCCATATGATGGACTGGATCATAAGTAATTTGGGCTGCAGATTTGGGCTGGATTCTAATCAACAATGTCCACCTAGAAGCCAGACCTTCAGGATACTCCACCTAACAGCAACTCCACCAGAAAACCAGAACACCAGTTGGGCACTAAGACAGTGATCAAACTTTGCCACAGTAGCAGCGACAAGCTCCAAAAAAAACATCTTCAGTCTTCATCTTCTATAGTGCAAAATAACCTGAGATACCCGCCTTTCATACGCTCATTGTACCTGCAATCATTCAATGTAAAGAAGTCTCAAGCAATGCTTGAACTTAAGCTTAGTCACAACTTTAGTCCCCATATTTGCTGGATTATCAGCAGTAGGAACTTTCAGCAATGTAATAATTCCAGAATTCAACAATTCCCTAATGTAATGGTACTTAACCTCAATATGTTTGTACGTTCATGGTAAACATGATTTTTAGACAAATGAATAGCAGACTGACTATCAGAATAAATCACAACGCATTTATCAATCAATTTTGCTTCAAATAATAATCCTTGTAACCACACAGCTTCTTTGCAAGCATCACAAATGGCAACGTATTCAGATTCAGTAGTAGAAAGAGCAACAAGAGGTTGCAACTAGGATTTCCAGGACACACAATTTCTACCAAACGTAAATACATATGCAGTATTTGATTTTCTAGAATCTCTATCACTTGTAAAATCAGCATCAACATATCCAATTAAATCAGGCACAGGCATTTTATTTCCATACACGAGGCCAACAGACAGCGTACCAGATATGTATGCAAGCACATATTTAAAAGCATGCCAATGTTCTAATCCTGGATTAGACATATATCTACTAAGCAATGAAACAGCATAAGACAGATCAGGCCGGGTACTTATCATAACATACATTATTGAACCAATAACATTTGCATATGGGACAGATTGCATTCTTATCAATTCAGATTCATTTTTAGGACATTGAGCCTTACTTAGAGCAAAATGAGCAGCAATAGGTATTTGCACAGATTTACAATACAGACTGTAAAACTTAGCAATCAGCTTCTCTAAATATGGTTTTTAATGCAATTTTAGCCAGCTTTTATTTCTGTCTCTATCAATATTCATGACCAGAATTTTCTTAGCTTTACCCAAGTCTTTCATATCAAAAGCAGAGTTTAAATCAGACTTTAACTTGTTTATCTTAGGCAAAGACTTAGAAATTAGCAGCATGTCATCCACATACAGCAGCAAATAAACAGGGTAGTCATTTAGATCAGCAAAATAAAAGCAGCTATCGAAATTACTTCTCACAAAACCAATGCTCAATACAAATGAATCAAAACATTTGTACCACTACCTAGGACTCTGTTTCAAACCATATAACGATTTATTAAGCTTGCAGACATAATCAAGATGCACAGAATCAACATAGCCCTCATGCTGCCTCAAATAAATCTCTTCATCCAAATCACCATGCAAAAAAGCAGTCTTGACATCAAGTTGTTCCAATTCAAGATCATAACAAGCAACCAAAGAAAGCATAATTCTGATGGTTTTAAATTTCACAACCGGAGAAAAGATTTCATGATAATCAATGCCTTCACGCTGAGCATACCCCTTAGCTACAAGTCTGGCCTTGTATATAGGAGGATCAGACTCACCGATTCCCTCTTTAATTCTCAGCAACCATTTACAATCAATGATTTTATGGGACTTGGGCTTTGGAACCAGCACCCAAGTCTTATTAATTTTCAGGGAATTCATTTCATCATTCATAGCAACAAACCATTTATTTTTATCTTTTGAACTTATGGCTTCTAAATAATTTTTTGGTTCAGCATGCACAATTTCATTTGCAACCAGCAATGCAGTAAACACCAAAGCAACATACGAGTAATTTGCATATCTGGGATTAGGCCTGGTTTCTCTTCTAGGTCTGTCACGAACTAACTGATAATTAGCAAGGTTTTCATTATTAGAGACATCAAGGTGCTCGACATCAAATTCAGGGTCTTCGTTCTCACCATGATCCTCAGCCTCAGCACCTTGATTCTGATAAGAGTCATGCTGATCAGATTGCTCAGGAGGAGGGACATTATCATTTTCATTTTCTATGGGTTGTGGGACATTATCAGCATTAACAGTTATAGGAAAATTAGACTCCACCTCAAATTGAACACTAACAGGCTCATTATCATGCAAGACAGATTCAGCAGACAATGATTTGTTAGGAAAAGCATTTTCATCAAAGATAACATCCCTACTGATAATAATCTTGATACCCTTTGATTTATAATTGACAGATGCTTGTCGTCAGAGCAAATGTACAAATAAATTTATAAGTTCGCTACTCGCGACTACACTACTAGGTAGCAAGTGGTAAGTAGGGGTCGAACCCAAGGGAGTCAGTGTGGATTAGTTGTTCTTTAATGAAGCTTATGCAGATGCGATTGGGGTTGAGTTTGAGTGTGATTTGAGAACTGAAAGTAAATTATAATAATTGCTAGCAGATTGTAAGGAAAGGATTCAGTTTTAGGGGCCTTGTATTATAATTGTTTATCATCGACCGCGCTAAATATTCAAAGATGAATCTAGGTTATTTCTAACTCAAGACTTGCAACATCATTTAAAATACCCCTTTCAAGGTATGCTAGTCTATGTGCATCCACCTGATCTCCCAGTGACGTTGCGATCAAGTGGTGTTTTAGATAAGTCGACCTCCTCGATAAGTTTTGCTTGTGACAGCTTCCACTTACCGAGTATGATCACGAATTCCCACGGAAGAGCTTTGCTTGTGACAGCTTCCACTCAACCTTGGAAACTCTGACTATATATGGCACATAGAACAAGTTTTGAATACAAAGGTATACTAAGATTAAGGTCTAAAACATTTATAATACAAGTACACACCCTTAAGCCGAATAATTAATTTAGCTACTAATCATGGCAGTGGTTATCATAACTATGAACTTGGAAATAAACACGAGTTTATAAATACAATTTAAATAAATAAAAAGACTTACAACCGTTGAAGCGCCAAGGATCATGCTTTGATTCCAAAGTAAAATTACATGATTAGTGCCCAAAATCTAGAGAGAAGCTAGAGCTTCTCTCTCTAACTATGGAGTTGTGAATTATGGTGGTGATGATACAAATGAGAGGAGGAGGAGCCATATTTATAGGCTAAGGGAGGAGGAATGGAGGGTGGATATGGCTCCATGTGGTTGTGCATCCAAGGGAGGAGGAGGAGGGGATGTGATGGACCAAAATTATACGAATCAAAAACACAGTAAAACCCACCAAATTAGACTGTTGGTCTATTTAACTTCTGCTTGTTAGTTCCGATTTATTTCTACAGGGTATTTTGGACTCTAGAGAGAAAACACGCAAAGGAGAGGATTTTACGCCGAAAAGATGTTACGAGTCATTCCAAGGTCACGACCATGCTACACTCAAAATCAGCCTTAACATCCTTCATGGAACCGACTTGGAATCACTCAAATATGCGAGAACAGTTGGCAAATGGACAAGAACGCAAGGCAAAGGCACCAAGCCCGGTAAAGGCCAAATAAGGGCAATTTCTTCCGATTTGGGATTTCGACCATGTTCCGAGCAGAATTTGGCTTAGGTTCCTTCTTGAGATCATCTTAGAATGACATTTTCATTCAAAATACACTCTCCAAAATTCAAGAAGCTCCGGCCAAAGCTCCGGTCAGATCCGGTCAAACCGATGGCTTTTGTGAAGATCACAAGCTTCTAGAAGGGATGCTCCTCCTCACATGGGCGGCTCCTCCCTCACATGGTGGCTCCTCCACTCTCCTCCCTCCACTTGGCGCCTCCTCCTCTCCTCCTCCCAAAGCCGGCGGCGGCTAAATGAGCCACCATGAGAATGTGACAAGTGGAGGCTCCTCCTCCACATGCTCCTCCCCTTCTCCTCCACCCTTGGATGCTCCTCCACATGCCACCATCTCCACCACCCATCCTCCTCCTCCTTGGCTATAAATATGAGAGCTCCTCCTCATTTGTAAATCACACCATCCATACTTGTATACACTTTAGAGAGAGAGAGGGCTTAACCCTCCTCTCTTCATTTTCAATAAAATTGTTCTTCGCTTTGGAAATAAAGGATAGCTCCCTTGGCGCTTCAACGGTTGTAAGTAATTCTTAGTATTTAATCAACTGTTTTTATTTCCTTAGTATAATGTTTAGCGCGATGAATAGTAGCTAAACTAGTTATTCGGTTGAAGGGGCGCACTTGTATTATAAATGTTTTAGATCTTACTCTTAGTACACTTTTGTATTCAAAACTTGTTCTATGTGCCATATATAGTCAGAGTTTCCAAGGTTGAGTGCCTGACAAGCAAAAAGCTCTTCTGTGGGAATTCGTGATCATACTCGGTAAGTGGAAGCTGTAACAAGCAAAACTTATCGAAGAGTTCGACTTATCTAAAACACCACTTGGTCAATAACGTAACTGGGAGATCAAGTGGATGCACTTACAGCTAAGATACTTCGAAAGGAGGAATTAGTTTTGCTTAGAACAAGTGTTGCTTTAAACGATGTTGCAAGTCTTGCGCTACGAAAGGGCCTCGATTCATCTTTGAATACTTAGCATGATCATGTCTTGCGCTAGAAATAGCCTCAATTCATCTTTGACCACTTGGTATGATCATTAGCGGTCAATGATAAACAAATATAATACAAGGCCCCTAAAACCGAATGCTTTCCTTTAATCGTAATATCAACTGTCGTAATTTACTTTCAGTTCCCAAAACACTCAAACCCAACCCCCAACTGTATTTACTTTCGTGACAATCCCGTAAAAACAACTAATCCGCACTGACTCCTTTGGGTTCGACCCCTACTTACCACTTGCTACCCAGTAGTCTAGTCGCGAGTAGCGGACTATAAATTTATTTGCACATTTGCTGTGACGACAAGCATCTGTCAGGATGGAGATGTGGTGGAGGAGCCACCACATGGCAAGCTCTCCATGGTGGAGCTTCTAGCCGCCGGCGGCTTTGGGAGGAGAGGAGGAGGAGCCGCCATGTGGAGGTGTGGGAGTGGTGGAGGGAAGGTGTGAGGGAGGAGCCGCCCATGTGAGGAGGAGGGTGGAGTTTTGTGAGTTTTGTACAGTCTTTTCACAAAACTATCAGTCCAATTCCGCTCCGGTCTGTCTTTGATTATTCCTCTGTTTGATTTAATTTGAGTAATTCAATGTCAGGATCTTGAGATTTCTTCGTTCAACGTCTGATCTTGACCTTGGATTGACTCTTGATATCTTTTCAGCGTAAAATCCTCTCCTTAGCCTGTATTCTCTCTAAGCGCCAAAATACCCTGTAGAAATATATCGGGACTAACAAGTAGAAGTTAAATAGACAAAGTGTCTAATTTGGTGGGTTTAACTGTGTTTATGATTCGTATAATTATGGTCCATCAGATCACCCCACACTTTTAGTTGTTCGTCCCGAACAATGCTATTAAAGGGCGGCACTAAGTTTGGTTTTTAAAATATGAAAATTAGACTGTGGGACTCGATTTATCCTAATTCATGCATTACTTACTTATTACCAAATTGAACTGCGTAAATAAATAGAAGAAACTTGATACTTGTACCTCCGTGCCGAGATGCAAATTATTCCGGATGTTTCGGGAGATAGCCCTATTCAGGTTCCTGGATTGCAGCCTCGGGATCGTCTCGCACTATATGGTTTCCTTGTAGCTTTCTCATGCACGTGATTCGGTTCGGGTTTCAATGGTTTGAGCCTTTTTGATTTCTTTCTTTTTTGGCGAGGGACTGCTTTTGTAGTGAATCGGCCTTTGGCCTTTGATTTGACTTTTTTAGGTACTTCACTTTTGTTCGGTTAAAACCTTCACAATTTTGGGCCTTTGGCCTCTTGATTTGCTTCTTCGAGCTTTTCGCCTTTTTGTGGCTTTGCTAGTCCATTTTCTCAAGCCTTTTTGGGAGGTCCAATCATCGCCCGCAAGCCTATGGAAATACCTCCCCGCTCCTCTCATTTTTGCCGTTTTCGCGCGGGTCAAGGTGAGGGTCGCTCATCTATTTTCTCGGCTACTTTGACTGTCATTTTGCGCGGGTCAAGATGAGGGTCGCTCATCTATTTTCTCAGCTACTTTGACCGGAGATAGGACGGTCTGATTCCCGTCCTCGCCTTTTGCATTGCATGGCGGAGATGACTTCAATTTTCACTGAAACCCGAAGTGCAGCCTCCACTGACTTCGAAAACCATATAGTTTGATTCGATCCTTCGATTGCTTGCCAAGCCTCTCTAGGGCATTTCTATCAACTCCACATCCCTAGTTTATCTCAGCACAAAGGACAAATGAAAAGTTACGTTCTAAGTTTTTAGACAGTTGAATTTTCACAAGGTAAATGCATGAATTTCGGTCTATCTTTTTCACATTCTTAAGTTCATACTTTCAAACAGATACACTAAATTTTTTATTTTATTTTATTTATGTACACATGCGGTTCTCACCCCACACTTTTGAACGAAGTCGTGCCTTTCAGCACTACTTAGTTCAAAAGCCATGCAAGCAGATATTATACGAGAAGGAAATGATATAAAGGAAAAGGAAAGACAGAACTCCCTTTAAGGTGTCGAGCGAACGACATAGCACGAGGCTGGATAATCGAGGGAGTTCGGCTGGGGCCTTGAACTCTTGGCGTAGGCCTGTCTGGCTTAATGTTGCACCCAAGTCCGATTCCTGAATAGTCATTTCTTCTATGCACCAAGTGGGTGAGAGCAACTTATTGAAAAAACTAAATGATAGAAAATAAAAAACAGAAAATAAAGTGCAGAAAGTAAGATAGTGTCGGGTTACCTCCCGACCAGTGCCTTTGTTTAACGTCGTTGGCTCGACGATACCTCATTCCTGGATCATAAGTAGGGATCCCATGGGTGCTTGAGGTCGAATTTCTTCTCGGTTGTCCTTTTGCTCCGAGAGGGTGAGGCTTCTTTGACCATAGCTGCTGGTCCATTGAGTCGTGCTTGTTTATTACTCCTTCCGGGTTTCCATTCTTTCGGCCCATGCCTTTGCCGCTTCTTCATGTTTGAATAGTTGGCACTTTCGCGAGTTTGGAAGTTGGGTTTTGTGCCTTCAAACATCGGCGACCACAGGTATGTTCCCATGTGAGGCCTCTTCTTGGTGGTAGCTACGAATGGTTGTCTTGGAATGATTGAGTTCCCGGGTGGTTTTTCTTGGCTTGTGACGAGAGAGATTTCCTTTGTCGGCTTTTTTCGCTCATGCTTTGCCTCCAACTCCCCTTGTACCGCATCATAATTGATTATATGATCTTCGGTGGTTATGATCGGCATGAAACGCGAAGGGTTAAGTTGAGGCACTTCGACCATGAGGACTAGGTCTGTTTCAGGTGCTCCGACAGTGAGGACTAGGTCTTTCTCAAACAGTTCGGCAATGAGGTCCGAGACTTCCTCGGGTGCTCTTAGCGCAAGGACTGGGCCTGGCTTGATTTCTTCGGCCGCTTCAGCAGTGAGGTTCGGGATTTCTGTTGGTTCGGCAGTTAGGACTGTGATTTCCTCGGGTGGACTGGTGATAAGGACCGGGCCTGATTTGGGCAGTTCGTTTTCTAACTCCCAGGGATAATCTGAATGTAGCTCTTCTTCAGGCAACCATGGGTCCTTATCCTCGTCATCAATATGATCTCCGGGGGTAGTCACACTGAGGTATGGGTCTGATATGGGTAATTCGTCATTGAGGTCCGGGTATGTCTTGGCCGTGTGATGGACCATAATTATACGAGTCAGAAACACAGTTAAACCCCCTTAATTAGACATTTTGTCTATCTAACTTCTACGTGTTAGTCCCGATATATTTCCACAGGCATTTTAGAGACTGAAGTGAAAACACGATAAAGAGAGGATTTTATGCTGAAAAGATAACAAGAGTCAATCCAAGGTCAAGATCCCGACTGAAGAAATATCAAGGATCCTGACGTTGAATTGACCATAACAAATTAATCAGAAGAATCAGGAGTGGAGTCAAGACAGCCCAGGGAAGAAACACATTGACAGTTTTGTGAAAAGACTACACAAAACTGTACAAATCTCACATATGGGCAAGGATGACCGGCCACTTGAAGAAGTGGTGGCCAAAGGAGGAGCACCTCCCCTTCCACCACCGCCTACCGGCGGCTTTGGGTGGTGGTGACCGGCGGCTTTTGCCCCATCTGGTCGAGCGTAACTGTGAGATCAGGTGGATGCACCCAGGCTAGCATACCTTAGGGTATTGGCGCTAGACTGAAATAGAACAGGAGTTGCTTTAAACCAGTGTTGCAAGTCTTGAGCTGTAACTAGCCTCGATTCACCGTTTGAATACTTAGATGATTCACTAATGGTCAATGATAAACAGGATATAATACAAGGCCCCTGAAACCGAACATTTCTCTTTAATTATAAACTGTAATTTACTTTCCAGTGTTAAAATCAACCAACCAACCAATCAATCAATCAAAATAGCTGGTAGCTTTAAAACCAACCAACCGACCTTAAACACACTCCCACGCTGCGTAATCCCCCCGAAGAACAATTATTCCCCTAGTTCCCTTGGGTTCGACCCCTACTTACCAAGTACTACCCAGTAGTATAGTTGCGAGTAGCGGACTATTATAAATTTATTTGCACAATCGCTTTGACGACGAGCGGTTCTGTCAAATTGGCGCCGTTGCCGGGGAACTAGTCATCGGATAACTGTTCTTCCCTCCCCTTTCTTTTTCTTTCTTTTTCCTATGTCATTACCCGTTACGCATGCATGGACAACGCGATTTCTGCCCCTGTTCGGAGGAACGGAGGGAGAAGACCATGTACAGCACTGCCGAAACTTCCACCACGTCTGCCATCACATCAAACCGGAGAACGAAGTATTAGAGGAATTTAAGCTGAAATGCTTTAAATTCTCTCTAACCGACTTCGCCACGATATGGTACTACACATCCACCGCTTGCAGTGCAGAACGTTTCGTAGACCTCTGCGTTCCGTTCCTGAAAGAATTCTCCCCACCATCTTTACGCCAAGAAACCCGTGAGAAGATCCTAAACCTTCAACAATCCCGGGATGAGACTTTGGACGAATACTACATGAACTACGATGCCATCGTCTCAAGCTGCCCGCACCATGGATTTACGAAGAAAATTCTTCTCCAAAAATTTCTTCGTGGGATGAGGTCCGAAGAGCTGGGAAGAGTCAACAAAGCTATGAGAAGGTCTGCCGCAAACCTCACCATTGCAGACATGTGGTACCTGATAACTGGCCTACCCGCTGCCACAAGACGAGTTCCCCACACTGACGAGGAAATGCAGACAGAAGAAGCTGACCCTGAGGCTGACAAAGAAGAAACCACCGAGCCGTCAGAAGAGACTCCCGAACCATCCGAGGAATCAGACATGGAAAGCACCGGAAGCAACGAAGTAGAAGTCCAGAACACCAGTGACGAACTGCCCAAGCCATACCCGACTATCATTACCCAGGCAGCTGAAACTATCTACGACCAGTTCTTCACAAACCAACATTACGAGGCAGAACAAATCCTCATGAGGCCTTCCCGACTTTTCCCCTTAATTAATGAGCAAGTCGCCGCGAACTACGCGATCTAAGAAGAAGCTCAAAGGAGAATGGGAAAAGCACCTCTGCAGAATGACCCCTCAATGGAGCATTGCTACGCCGCAACTGGACTAGGCAGTCCCAAATACAAAAACTTCAACAGGCTAGTAGTGAAAGGTCCCGCACCACCTCTGGGGTATTGGAAAGAAAAGATCCCGAAACAAAGGAGTCCTGACACGAACACAACATCCGGCAAGAAGTCAGGAAGGAACAACACTGGAACGGTGGCAAAGTTTGACCTCAGCCACCCATGGGACCCAAACCAATGAACCACAAACGAGGTATCGTCGAGCCAACGACGTTAAACAAGTGCACTGGTCGGGAGGTAACCCGACGCTATCTTACTTGTCCGCACTTTAATTTCTGTCTTTTAAATTCAGTAATTTAGTTTTAAGCTTGCATGACTTTTGAACTAAGGCACGCCTTCGTTCAAAAGTGGGGGGGTGAGAACCACCTATGTACATAAATAACATGCTTGCTGTTTTTTTTCTTTTTTTTAATAAGTACCTTTTTGAAAATATGAACTTAAGAATGTGAAAAAGATAAATCATAATTCATGCATTAACCTTGTGAAAATTCAACTGTTTAAAAACTTAGAATGTAACTTTTCAATTGTCTTTTGTGCTGAGATAACTAGGGATGTGGAGTTGACATAAACTGCCTTAGAGAGGCTTGGCAAGCAATCAAAGGATCAGATCAAACTATATGGTTTTCGAAGTCAGTGGAGGCTGCACTTCGGGTTTCAGTGAAGATTGAAGTCATCTCCGCCATGCAATGCAAAAGGCGAGGACGGGAATCAGACCGTCCTATCTCCGGTCAAAGTAGCCGAGAAAATAGATGAGCGACCCTCATCTTGACCCGCGCGAAAACGACAGTCAAAGTAGCCGAGAAAATAGCTGAGCGACCCTCACCTTGACCCGCGCGAAAACGGCAAAAAAGAGAGGAGCGGGGAGGTATTTCCATAGGCTTGCGGGCGATGATTGGACCTCCCAAAAAGGCTCGAGAAAATGGACTAGCAGTCACAAAAAGGCGAAAAGCTCAATGAAGCAAATCAAGAGGCCAAAGGCCCAAAATTGTGAAGGTTTTAACCGAACAAAAGTGAAGAACTCAAAGCGTCAAATCAAAGGCCAAATGCCGACTCACTACAAAAGCAGTCCCTCGCCAAAAGAAAATCAAAGTACTCAAACCATTGAAACCTGAACCGAATCACGTGTTAGAGAAAGCTACCAGAAAACCATATAGTACGAGACGATCCCAAGATTGCAGTCCAGGAGCCTAAAAAGGGCTATCTCCCGAGACATCCAATATAATTTGCATCTCAGCACGGAGGTACAAGTATTAAGTTTCTTCTATTTATTTACGCAGTTTAATTTGGTAATAAGTAAGCAATGCATGAATTAGGATAAATCGAGTACCACAGTCTAATTTTCATATTCCAAAGCCAAACTTAGAACTTACGCCCTTTAATAGCATTGTTCGGGACGAACAACTAAAAGTGTGGGGTAATCTGATGGACCATAATTATACGAGTCAGAAACACAGTTAAACCCCCTTAATTAGACATTTTGTCTATCTAACTTCTACGTGTTAGTCCCGATATATTTCCACAATGCATTTTAGAGACTGAAGTGAAAACACGCTAAGGAGAGGATTTTATGCTGAAAAGATAACAAGAGTCAATCCAAGGTCAAGATCATATGCCGACTGAAGAAATATCAAGGATCCTGACGTTGAATTGACCATAACAAATTAATCAGAAGAATCAGGAGTGGAGTCAAGACAGCCCGGGGAAGAAACACATTGACAGTTTTGTGAAAAGACTGCACAAAACTGTACAAATCTCACATATGGGCAAGGATGACCGGCCACTTGAAGAAGTGGTGGCCAAAGGAGGAGCACCTCCCCTTCCACCACCGCCTACCGGCGGCTTTGGGTGGTGGTGACTGGCGGCTTTTGCCCCTCCTCCACATGTCACCACCACCTTCCTCCTCCTCCACCACTCCTCTTCCTCCATGTGTGGCCATCTCCTCCCTTGATTTTCTCCTCCAATCAAAATGCAACACTTGCCACCCATCTCCTCCCCTTTGGGCTATAAAAGGAGGAGCTCCTCCTCCTCATTTGACACACCAAAATCCAATTTCACTTCTCTCTCTAGAAGTTGTAATATTTGTAACGTTGTAATTTTGCTTTGGAAATAAAGGATAGCTCCCTTGGCGCTTCAACGGTTGTAAGTATTAATTTTAGTATTTATTTAACTGTTGTCTTTAATTCCTTAGTATAATGTTTAGCGCGATGAATAGTAGCTAAACTTGTAGTTTGGTCTAAGGGGCGCACTTGTATTATAAAATGTTTTAAGACTGTTAACTTAGTGTCTAGTCTTAGTATTCAAAACTTGTTCTATGTGCCATATATAGTCAGAGTTTCCAAGGTTGAGTGGATGCTGTAACAAGCAAAGCTCTTCTGTGGGAATTCGTGATCATACTCAGGTAGTGGAAGCTATAACAAGCAAAGCTATCTGAGGAGTTCGACTCATCCTAAACCCCATCTGGTCGAGCGTAACTGTGAGATCAGGTGGATGCACCCAGGCTAGCATACCTTAGGGTATTGGCGCTAGACTGAAATAGAACAGGAGTTGCTTTAAACCAGTGTTGCAAGTCTTGAGCTGTAACTAGCCTCGATTCACCGTTTGAATACTTAGATGATTCACTAATGGTCAATGATAAACAGGATATAATACAAGGCCCCTGAAACCGAACATTTCTCTTTAATTATAAACTGTAATTTACTTTCCAGTGTTAAAATCAACCAACCAACCAATCAATCAATCAAAATAGCTGGTAGCTTTAAAACCAACCAACCGACCTTAAACACACTCCCACGCTGCGTAATCCCCCCGAAGAACAATTATTCCCCTAGTTCCCTTGGGTTCGACCCCTACTTACCAAGTACTACCCAGTAGTATAGTTGCGAGTAGCGGACTATTATAAATTTATTTGCACAATCGCTTTGACGACGAGCGGTTCTGTCACCGTGAATTGGTGTATCGAGGCATTCAATTGCTGCATGTCTGTTGCCAATTGCTGGGTGCTAGCTGCCAGCTCGTTTTCCGCCGCCTATAACTCAGTTTTGGCCCTGATTTGTTGCATTATGTTGTCCAGTTCTTTGCTCCGCATAGCCTGATCTTGTCTTGGTCTTGACCTCGTGGCCAAATCATTTATTAAGCTCCAAAGATCATCCGTGTCCAAGTTACCTACCGATCCTCCTGCTGCCTCATTTAGCCAATTCTACTCATGTGGCAACATCCCACAGAGAAACTTTGTTTGAAGATCGAAGTTGGTGAATCCATGGTGCGGGCAGCTCGTCACAATGGAATCGAAGTACCATAAGTACTCGTCCAATGTTTCGTCCCGGGATTGCTGTAAGTTGTTGATCTTCTCGCGGATTTCAAGTTGAAAGGATGGTGGGGAAAACTCCGCATTGTTCCAAGGTTCCATTCCGTAGTAGTACGACTTGGTGAATTGCATTATAAAAGAAAAAAGAAAAATAGAACAACTATTCCGATGCACAACTCCCCGGCAACGGCGCCAATTTGACAGATGCTTGTCGTCAGAGCAAATGTACAAATAAATTTATAAGTCCGCTACTCGCGACTACACTACTAGGTAGCAAGTGGTAAGTAGGCGTCGAACCCAAGGGAGTCAGTGTGGATTAGTTGTTCTTTAATGAAGCTTATGCAGATGCGATTGGGGTTGAGTTTGAGTGTGATTTGAGAACTGAAAGTAAATTATAATAATTGCTAGCAGATTGTAAGGAAAGGATTCAGTTTTAGGGGCCTTGTATTATAATTGTTTATCATCGACCGCGCTAAATATTCAAAGATGAATCTAGGTTATTTCTAACTCAAGACTTGCAACATCATTTAAAATACCCCTTTCAAGGTATGCTAGTCTATGTGCATCCACCTGATCTCCCAGGGACGTTGCGATCAAGTGGTGTTTTAGATAAGTCAACCTCCTCGATAAGTTTTGCTTGTGACAGCTTCCACTCAACCTTGGAAACTCTGACTATATATGGCACATAGAACAAGTTTTGAATACAAAGGTATACTAAGAGTAAGGTCTAAAACATTTATAATACAAGTACACACCCTTAAACCGAATAATTAATTTAGCTACTAATCATGGCAGTGGTTATCATAACTATGAACTTGGAAATAAACACGAGTTTATAAATACAATTTAAATAAATAAAAAGACTTACAACCGTTGAAGCGCCAAGGATCATGCTTTGATTCCAAAGTAAAATTACATGATTAGTGCCCAAAATCTAGAGAGAAGCTAGAGCTTCTCTCTCTAACTATGGAGTTGTGAATTATGGTGGTGATTATACAAATGAGAGGAGGAGGAGCCATATTTATAGGCTAAGGGAGGAGGAATGGAGGGTGGAGATGGCTCCATGTGGTTGTGCATCCAAGGGAGGAGGAGGAGGGGATGGAGATGTGGTGGAGGAGCCACCACATGGCAAGCTCTCCATGGTGGAGCTTCTAGCCGCCGGCGGCTTTGGGAGGAGAGGAGGAGGAGCCGCCATGTGGAGGTGTGGGAGTGGTGGAGGGAAGGTGTGAGGGAGGAGCCGCCCATGTGAGGAGGAGGGTGGAGTTTTGTGAGTTTTGTACAGTCTTTTCACAAAACTATCAGTCCAATTCCGCTCCGGTCTGTCTTTGATTATTCCTCTGTTTGATTTAATTTGAGTAATTCAATGTCAGGATCTAGAGATTTCTTCGTTCAGCGTCTGATCTTGACCTTGGATTGACTCTTGATATCTTTTCAGCATAAAATCCTCTCCTTAGCCTGTATTCTCTCTAAGCGCCAAAATACCCTGTAGAAATATATCGGGACTAACAAGTAGAAGTTAAATAGACAAAGTGTCTAATTTGGTGGGTTTAACTGTGTTTATGATTCGTATAATTATGGTCCATCAATAATCCCACAACCTATACCCTTTTACCCCAAATAGATACCCCAAGAAAATACATGGAATAGTCCTAGGATCAAGCTTGCCATCTTTGGTGTGTGCATAGGCAGCGCACCCAAAGACCCTTAAGTGTCCAAGATTAGGACTCCTGCCAGTCCAAACCTCAATGGGACACTAAAGTTCAAGCTTCCTGTTAGGGCACTTATTAACTAGATAAGTAGCAGTGGCTAAAGCTTCACCCCAGAATCCTTTTGGGAGTCTCGAAGTGAAGAGAAGGCCCCTGACCTTATCCAGCAAGGTCCTATTCATCCTCTCAACAACTTCGTTTCGCTGAGGGGATGCTGATGTTCCCTTGAGTGGCATGTATTTGGCAAAACAGAGTTAGACAGTTCGAGCAGGAGTACAGGGGAAGTTCGAACATATCCTAGCACTCATGTACATCATGGAACAGACGCAAGGATATTTCTTGGAAGGATTTCGATGACGAAGATCTAGTCGATTTGAAGTCGGCCAGCGACTTATTCGAACATCAGATATTCGAATGAATATCTACATTAAAGGCGGCGTGGCTAACTTGGGCAAGAAGTCTTCGAATATTCTTCCACCTGATTTGAGAAAGATATACATCGAATATTTAGGAATATTTCCTAAATATTTGATGGGATTATCTTGAGCTGGTATGGATATCGTCCGAGCATATAAATACAATGCTAGGGCGTCCATAATCAGCATCGCTTTCAATATCAAACATACACGAGCATATCCTATCGATTGGAGAAGAAGGAAGCGACGGCCGACTGTGTTTTCCCCACTGGAAACTCATCGGTGCAAGAGCAGTCTTGTCAAGTACAACTCAGACTGCCTAGAAGCGATCAAACGGCTGCACACAACAAAGGTGAACAAGCTTTCGAGAGAAAGCATCCATGCTTCAAGAGAAGGTCGAGCACGTTCGAACAGAAGGTTCGGACGAAGGGGATCGAGGGGAGCTGCGGTAAATCTCGGTTGCAAATCTGAGAGACGGAGTATTAGAGGCTAGGCAATTACAAGGTGTAAGCGTAAGTCCCTGTGTAAGCTCTAAACTCGTAATAAAGATTTGTGTCCCTTCTAGGGTGTGGGAAACCCCCAGAGTAGGCGAAGCCGAACTGGGTTATCATTCTGTGTGTGCTACTATTTTTGTTCTGTTTGCTGAACTGTTGTGAAAGGAGTTCAAGGACTGTCTCAACGGTATCTTGAACACAAGCTTAAACATGGGATAGAATTTCAATTGGTATCAGAGCAAACACTCGACACACTGAGTGAGATCCTGAACTGTTCAAGATGACTCTGAAGGAAGGACAAAGCATCACCAGACATCCGCTACTTGAAGGCTCAAATTATGCCACCTGGAAGCCCATGATGAGATCTTTTCTAAAATCACTAGATGAAAGGGCTTGGAAGGCTGTCATGAAAGGTTGGATAGAACCCATGATGAACAATCTCACTAGAGAACCGGTTCTGAAACCTGAAGCTCTGTGGACAGAAGAGGAGGACAAAGCTCCCATGGGAAACTCAAAAGCTATGAATGCGATCTTCTCTGCAATAGATGAAAATGTCATGAAGCTAATTATCAACTGTGAAGTGGCTAAGAAAGAGTGGGATATTCTCCACACAGCTTTTGAAGGCACAGACAAAGTTCGAAACTCTCGCATGTAGGCTGTCACAACCAGGTTCGAAGAGATGAAGATGAAGGAAAGTGAAACCATCACTGAGTACAACACCAGAGTTCTGGAACTGGCTAACGAAGCTTCTGCTCTGGGGAAACCCATCGATGAAGAAAGATTAGCCAGTAAAGTCTTAAGATCACTCCCTCCGAGATTTGCCATGAAGGTCACGGCCATTGAGGAAATGCACGACATCACAAAACTGAAGCTGGACGAGCTAATGGGGTCTCTCAGAACCTACAAGATCAATCATGATTTCCAACCCGGAGAGGTGAAGGGAATCGCCCTAAAGGCAGACATGTCAGAAGACAAACTGGACGCTGGCTGCACCACTGAGCAACTGGCTATGATGGCTCAGAACTTTGGCAGAATGGTGCGGAAAATCAACAGACGTGGTCCAGAGCAAGGTCAGCCTTCATCAACTAGCTTCCAAAACTGGAAAACCGGCAGGTCAAGGTCCAGAGATATGAGACAAGACCCCTCTGATAAAGGAAAAGAAGAGATTCAGTGCCATGAATGCAGGGGTTTCGGTCATATTGCTTTACAATGTGCAAATACTCTCATGAAGAAGAAGGCAATGGTTGCTAGCTTCAGCGATAGTGAGTCAGCCGAAGAAAAAGGAGGAGGTGAAACCACTAATTTTGTGGCTTTCGTTACAACTCTAGGAGAATGCAGCACTACTAGTGAAGGAGTACCATCTCAGTTGGAACTCCTGGATGAAGACCCCTCAGACAGTGACGATGAAGAACTCACGCAGGAGTCTCTGGCTCAGACATATAAAGATCTGTACGAGAAGTGGTTACTACTGATCAAGGTCAACAAGAAGCTAAATGATATAGTTGCAAGCGTCACTATAGAAAAGGACAAGGTCTGGCAGGAGGTCGAGATTCTGCTTACACAGAAGGTGGAGCTCGACGGCACGGTAGACTCACTAAACACTCAACTAGCTGAGATGCAACAGGAAAGATTGTGTCTGCTTGCTCAGAAAACAGAGCTCCTGGGTACTATCTCTTCACTGAAATTCGACATGGAGAAGGACCGTGACACTCATCCTGCAGGCATGGCGGGTCTAAGGAAAACCATCACAGATCTGAAACGCAAGGAGGTGTTCCAACTTCGGAGGGTAGAACAGCTGGAGCTTCAGCTTGAATCTGAGAGAATGGATCATTCAACCACCGAGAAGGAACTCAATCACCTCAAACAAACGGTAAAGATGCTAAACTCATGCACTAAAGACTTAAATGACATCCTCATGTCTCAAAAGATGGAGTCTGGACATCGAGGTTTGGGGTTTACTAAAGAAGGCACCTCAAAAGGCACTACCTTTGTTAAAACTACACAAGTGATGGATCAGTTGCCTGAACAGAAGGTGAAACAGTCTAAGGGAAAGAACCTAGCTGATCACAAGAAGACTCACAACACATCAAGTGGAGGAAAGACCCGTGAAACACTCGTCCAATGCCATGATCATTCACCAGTGATGGAAAGAACAGATAGGCGCACTTGCTGGTACTGCCACCAGATGGGACACACCAAACGGAAGTGTCGCCTGTTTCTTGCTGAACGACGAGCATACCAAAAACATACCATACCGCGATGAAAACAAATCTGGATACCAAAGGCAAACCAGACGGCATGCATGGTGGCCTGCTGCTCCTCAAGTGACAAAGTGCAAGACAGTTGGTACTTCGACAGCGGATGCTCCGCCCACATGACAGGTAACTCTAAATACCTCACTCATATTAGACCTGTTGAGAAGATGTGGTTTGTCACCTTAGGGGATGGTAGAAAGGGTCAGGTGATCGGCAGTGGGACATTGAAGGTTCTGGATCTTACTGTACTCGAGGACACCCTCCTTGTTGAAGGTCAGACAATGAATCTTATTAGCATCAGTCAACTGTGCAACGATGGACACTATGTGTCATTCTCTCGCGACTCATGCCTCGTCCTAGACCAGAATGGTGGAATTGTGATGAAAGGGAGAAGGGGTGCAAATAACTGCTATACCATAGGGATAAGTCTAATGCGTCCGATGGGTCTAGACTGTGTACAAGCCAAACATCATTCTGTGCGAGGGGGAGTGCATAAGACCCTTCACATGAGGTCTGACACCGCACAAATCTATGCTGACAATTGTACCAGGAAACTGATGGATTTGAAGGTGTTACAGTTGCAGAAGGAGTTCGGTCAGAAGGTGTCACAGTTGCAGAATGAGTTCGTACAGTATCCTCAGAAACTTGCCAGGAACCGAACAAGAAAATATGAATATAGAGGGCAACAAAGGGCTATTAGTACGAAGCATATGACAACAGACGTAGAATCAACCAAGACCTTCATCGATTCACACGGCATTTCACAGTTTGGAACACCCAGATCCTTCTCGGGTCTTCGTGGTGTCAAACACTGAATGCATCCAACGGTGGTCAGTCACAGTCGAAACTCCAGCAAAACAGTTGGACTGACCACCTGAGGACGAAAGCTGGAACAGAAGACACAACAGCTTTGGGAATGAATATATTCTTGAATATTCTTAAAGATTTTTCATGCCGTTATTTGGAATGGGAGTTGACTAATTTGGGATGTTGAAAAGGCAGGAGGATATTTTTGAAACACAAAAGGCAGTTCAGCGTGTTCAATTGTCTACTCACTCTCGTCCAAACCCTAGAACGGCAAAAACTCTCTCAACCGCTCCTTCCTCAACGACAATGGTGAACACCAAAAAGTCAGCGAAGTCCGGCGTCAAATCCACTGAGAAGATGAGAGAAAGCATGCAGTCCTCAAAGTCTCTGGCGGCGAAACCCCGTGTTCCAAAATCAAAAGTTCTGAAGGAGAAAAAGGCGTCGCCTTTACACTCAGTCACTGAAGTCTTGGCCGAAGCCAAGAAGATTGACGGAGGAATAGCCGGTGAATTTCCTCAGTCGACCGCGGTAGACTCGCCCGACTCAATCGATGCTGGTATGACTCAAGTCCGTCCCCAATCTGAGGTATTTCCAACTCTTTGTTCAGATTCTACAAATATTCCATTTGTTGAAAATAATGTGTTGAAGGAAGATCTGAATGTGGGTGTTGAGAAGGATGGTAAGTCTGTTGACTGTGATGAAGCCAGTAGGGCTGTGATTGGTGGTGATGGTGGTAGGGCTGTTGTTGGTGACAAAGCCGGTCGTACTGATACTGGAAATAAAACTGTCAAGAGTGTGGAAGGCGAGGAACCCAGCAAGGCGGCTGGAGGCTCAACAACGTGGAGGGAAAAGATTTTTGCCTCTGGATACATTCCTCCAAAGGGTGGTCGCATGAAGAAGTTTAGGCGGGCATGTGACTCCCCTAGAAAGTATCTAGCACAGATATATGCTACTAGAGGTCGGAAGATTGCAATGTCTGATGAAGAAACAGAGAAGTTCATTGAGGCCTTGAGGAAGAGAAACTTGGTGACTAATAATGCTTCTGACGATGAGCCTTCTAAGAATCTTGGAGGAATCATTAATGAACGTTCCGGTGAACATGCTGAGACTGTGTCAGAGGAGATTAATCCATCAGAAAAGGTAGATGTGTTGAAAGAAGCCATACCAGAAGAATCTGATCCTGCAGAAAAGGATGAAGAGTTGGAGAAGATGTACAAAGACATTGATGATGTCATGAAAGATTTGGAAAAGGAGAAGGATCTGGGAGTGGCAAGTTCAGAGGAACCACCTCGTGCCCAGGGTGTTGGGGCAGAAGAGTCTGATGCTGTGACAAAGGCAAGTGTTCCATCTCAGGAACCAGGTGTTCAGACAGAAGTTGAGTCAAGTGGAGTTCAAGAGGAAGTTGTTGCTAAGGAGACAGTGGCTGTCCCAGTAGTTGTTCAAGATGATCGTCGTAGCGACCATATGGAGAAAGATGGTTCATCTATTTGTGAGGATGCTCCGAAGATAGTTTCAAAAGCAGTTACTCTTTTGGAAGATGACCAAGACCATGTTCCCCTTGTCAATCTATAAAGGCAAAGAAGGACAAGGAAAAGAAGAAGGTTGCGTTTGCAAAATCTACAAAGGGGTCAGTTCAGAATGATGCTGAGGCGGGCATCGTGGCAGGGGGAGCTATTCCATCCAAGAAAAGGAAACGTGATGCTGTGATTCCTGTCTCTGAGGATGCTGGGAGATGCAAAGTTCCACCCCCTGAGTCTGATACTGTTCCAGTTGGTGTGGTCAAGAAAGGAGTTTGGTTTGTCAATCGTGATGCTGCTAAAAATGGAGTTGTGTGCTGAAAAGGAAGATCAACCCTGAGAAGCTGCTGGAGGAGTCTAGTTATAAAGGGAAGGAGGTAACTGAAGTGCTGAAACAATCTGATCTGTTCTAGACGTTGGACAGATGCAAACCCTTCGACGAACAGCTGGTTCGTGAGGCTATGGCAAACCTTCCCCCTCGGTTTGGGGTCATTGGAGAAGCAGAGTATGGTGTCTTCTTTGTTAGAGGAAGGAAGATCAAGCTTGACCCTGAGCTCATCAATGTTTACTTCTCCATGGATGACCCAGTTGCTGATGAAGAAGAATCAGACTTTGAAAGGGTGATAGAGACCATCACAGCATGCTCAGTTCGGTGGAAGCCTGACACTGTGGTGCATTCGGCTGATCTCTCCACATTCTATTCCATGTTATTCTTCATTGCGGTGTTCAACTGGAGACCCTCAACTCACCGTTCAATGGTCAATCGGAATATGGCTCAACTGATTTATCAGATAGGGAATAAGCTGAAGTTCAACCTAGGCAGAGTTATGTTCAAACAGATCGCTGATCATGCTACATCTATGAGAACTCTACACCAGATTTGCTTCCCGTCCCTGATATATGAGTTAATCATCCATCAAGCTCCAGATTTGAAGTCGTCGACTGTCCGTCTCTCAAAGGCACCCAGCAATTTCATCGTTGACCACAAGCTGTATAAAGGCCGTCACGTGAACGATCTCAAGGAGGGAAAACAGAAAGGAAAAGATTTGGCGGAGTCGAGTCGAGGGGGAGGAAGAATGGACCGGTATGAAAGAAGTAAGCTACTCAAGGACCTTCATGTCACCATTGATGTGGACAAAGAACTGCGCCGACAGATCAACAAGCTGGCTCGTGCTCTCAGCTACCCAAGCGAGGATGAATCTGAGGCCACATCTACTGGTGAGGATTCAAATGAGGAGTCATCTGCATGAAGGTCCCCTGAAAAACTATCTCTCTGAACTCAGTATTATTAAAATTTTCGTATTTTTTATGTGCTTGTTCTGGCACTATTTGATTGTCTATTCGAACTAGATCGGACCCCTTGCCAGTTTGTGGCAAAAAGGGAGAGTATTTTGAGAGGAGACAATTTTTGCTCTCTCAAGGTTGTCTACTGTCTAGATAGTTAGATAGACTTAGTTATCTAGTAGATTTGGTTTTGCCAAAATGCCAAGGGGGAGATTGATGTTCCCTTGAGTGGCATGTATTTGGCAAAACCGAGTTAGACAGTTTGAGCAGGAGTACAGGGGGAGTTCAAACATATCCTAGCACTCATGTACAGCGTGGAACAGACGCAAGGATATTTCCCGGAAGGATTTCGACGACGAAGATCTAGTCGATTTGAAGTCGGCCAGTGACTTATTCGAACATCAGATATTCGAATGAATATCTACATTAAAGGCGGCGTGGCTAACTTGGGCAAGAAGTCTTCGAATATTCTTCCAACCGATTTGAGAAAGATATACATCGAATATTTAGGAATATTTCCTAAATATTTGATGGGATTATCTTGAGCTGGTTTAGATATCGTCCGAGCATATAAATACAATGCTAGGGCGTCCATAATCAGCATCGCTTTCAATATCAAACATACACGAGCTTATCCTATCGATTAGAGATAAAGGAAGTGACGGCCGACTATGTTTTCTCCACTGGAAACTCATCGGTGCAAGAGCAGTCTTGTCAAGTGCAACTCAGACTGCCTGGAAGCGATCAAACTGCTGCACACAACAAAGGTGAACAAGCTTTCGAGAGAAAGCATCCGAGCTTCATGAGAAGGTCGAGCACGTTCGGACAGAAGGTTCGGACGAAGGGGATCGAGGGGAGCTGCGGTAAACCTCGGTTGCAAATTTGAGAGACGGAGTATTAGGGGCTAGGCAATTACAAGGTGTAAGCGTAAGTCCCTATGTAAGCTCTAAACTCGTAATAAAAATTTGTGTCCCTTCTAGGGTGTGGGAAACCCCCCCAGAGTAGGCAAAGCCGAACTGGGTTATCATTCTGTGCGTGCTACTGTTTTTGTTCTATTTGCTGAACTGTTGTGAAAGGAGTTCAAGGACTGTCTCAATGGTATCTTGAACACAAGCTTGAACAGGGGATAGAATTTTAGATGCCCTAACTGTCCTATGCCTCACAATACCCTTGCTAGAACAGAAAGCATCAAACTCAGCATTGCAAAATTCAAGCCCATTGTCAGTTCTTAAAACTTTTAGACTTTTACCAGTTTGATTTTCCTCTAAACCGGAGCAGTTCAGGTACAGATATCACGCTGTTACAGAGCAGCACAAACTCGTTCTCAATCCAAGAACACAGAGATGACTAACGCTATTACAGGCCTCACAAGGACCAACTCGGCGTATACAAGCTGCTTTACTACTCAAACTGATCTACTGAAGGAGTAGAACAAGAATCTGTCACCAAATTGAACTAGAACACTCTGGAGAAGAAGATCGCCATGAGAGAAGACGGAGCATGATGTGGATAAGGAAAAAAAACCTAGCGACGTGACTGAATCATCCTTCTGCATCTCTGAATGCGATGCTTATATATTTACTTCAAGTCACCGTTAGATGCAAATGTGAATCAACGGCTTGTATGTTGATTTGTCACGTGGGCATAAGCATTCTATTAGCTTACAAGATCCCTGCTGGCATCTTATTTCAGCACACTTGGGCTCCATATGATGGACTGGATCATAAGTAATTTGGGCTGCAGATTTGGGCTGCAGATTTGGGCTGGATTCTGTTCAACAGGCTATGTGCAGAAGCCAGGAGTTGATTTTGATGAGGTGTTTGCTCCGATGGCTAGCTAGACTTGACACTGTAAGGTTGATTCTCGCACTAGCAGCTAGGAGGAATTGGAAAATACATCAGCTAGACGTGAAGTCCACTTTCTTAAATGGTGAACTACAGGAGGAAGTGTATGTTTGTCAACCTGAAGGGTTTCAGATTCCAGGGCAAGAAGAGAAAGTGTATAGATTGGTTAAGGCACTTTATGGTCTTCGACAAGCACCTCGTGCTTGGAATATTCGGCTAGACAGAAGCCTACAATACCTTGGATTAACAAGTGTAGTCAAGAACAAGCAGTTTACACCAAAGTTGGTGAGAAAGGTAAACTTATAGTAGGAGTTTATGTTGATGACTTGATTGTGACAGGGGAGAATCCACATGAGATAAACAACTTCAATGATTAAATGATGAAGGAATTTGAGATGAATGACCTTGGGTTATTGTCATATTACTTGGGTATTGAGGTAAAGCAGTCTGCCACAAAGATTACACTGAAACAATCTGCTTATGCACGTAAGGTACTCTCACTATTTGGCATGAATGAATGCAATGTAACTAGATGCCCAATGGAGCCAAAGTTGAAGTTGTTGAAGAACCAAGAAGATGTAGCTGTTGAAGAAACTGAATATAGGAGAGTTATTGGATGCCTTAGATTTCTCACGCACACCAGACCAGATATGTCTTTGTCCGTGTGACAGGGGAGAATCCTCATGGATAAACCAACCTCTGCGCACCTACAAGCTGTGAAGCATATATTGAGGTACCTAAAGGGTACTCAAAACTATGGTATTGTTTATTCGAAAGGAGGAAAGTTAGAGGAACTTGTTGGGTTCTCGGACAGCGACATGGCAGGTGATTTAAATGATAGACGAAGTACAAGCGGCATGGCGTTTGATGGACCATAATTTTATGAATCATAAACACAGTTAAACCCACCAAATTAGACTCTTTGTCTATTTAACTTTTGCTTGTTAGTTTCGATATTTATCTACATGGTATTTTGAAGTCTAGAGAGAATACAGGCTAAGGAGGAGTTTTAAAGCTGAAAATAAATTACGAGTCATTCCAGGTCACGACCAAATTCTGACTTTCAAGAACCGGACGTGGAATCACTCAAAACAAGTCCAACCGAAGGGCAACCAGAGTCAGACCGGAGCTAAAAGGATCGATTGCTTTTTGGGATAAGCTCACAAAACACACTCCACCACTCACCCTCCTCCACCTAGCCGGCGGCTAAGCTCATCACCTCTCCCTTTCCTCCATGTGGCCGGCGGCTTTTGGAGTGATGAGTCACCTCCGATGGCTTTCTCCTCCTCCACTCCTCCCTTGCCATGTGTCTTCTTCTCATCCACATCCATCTCCTCCCTTAGCCTATAAATAGAGCTCCCCTCCTCCTTGTATCATCCATCCTCATTCCAAAATCACAATTCACTTATCTCTCTAGATTGAGAGCACAATCATGTAAGCACTTTACTTTGGAATCGAAGCTTTAGCACTTTCAACAGTTTTTGTAAGTACTCTCTTCTTTACTTTACTGTCTTTCAAAGTACTTTGTTTTCATGTCTTTACTTTCGAAAACTTTACTTTACTGTCTTTCAAAACCTTTACTTTTCAACGCACTTAGCTATGATGTCCTGTTCCATGAATACTCGTAGCTTAACCCTTCATTCGGTTGAAGGGGTGTACTTGTGTCATAAAATGTTTTAGACCCTTCGCTTAGTGCCTCTCTGTGTTCAAAACTTGTTCTATGTGCCACATATTAGGTTAGAACTTCCAAGGTTGAGTGGATGCTTTAACGGGCAAAGCTCTTCCGTGGGGTTCGTGAACATACTCGGGTAAGTGGATGCTTTAACGGGCAAAGCTTATCTGAGGAGTTCGACCTCTTTTAAAAACCATTTGATTGCTCGTAACTGAAGATCAAATGGATGCACATAAGGCTAAGATACTTCGAAAGGAGGAATTAGTCTAAATAGAACAAGTGTTCTAAACGATGTTGCAAGTCTTGAGCTAGAAATAGCCTTGATTCATCTTTGAACACTTAGTATGATCATTAGAGGTCAATGATAAACAAACTATGATACAAGGCCCCTAAAACCGAATGCTTTCCTTTAATTGTAATATCAACTGTTAATTTACCTTTCAGTACTAAAATCACAACCAACCCACGCTACTCTCAGTACTAAAATCACAACCATCCCCCAACTGTCCTACTTAAAGAACAACTATTCACCTGACTCCCTTGGGTTCGACCCCTACTTACCCTTTACTACCCACTAGTAGAGTACGAGTAGCGGAGATATAAATTTATTTTGCACAGAGAACATCGCACCTTAACGACAGTGCGGTGGGCTCCGTCAAAATTGGCGCCGTTGCCGGGGAGTTAGCAAATGGATAGTTGTTCTTTTTTCTGTTGTACATAATTCACCATGTCGTCGTACTACGGAAGCGAGCCTTGGTACTATGAGGAGTTTTCCCCACCACCCTTCGAACTTGAAATCCGCGAGAAGATCAACAACCTAAAGCAATCCCATGACGAAACTTTGGACGAGTACTTATGGTACTTCGATTCCCTTGTAACGAGCTGCCCGCACCATGGATTCACCAACCACGGTCTTCTTCAAAGGTTTCTTAATGGGATGATGCCATAAGAGTGGAATTGGCTAAATGATGCAGCGGGAGGCTCGGTGAACAACTTAGACATGGATGATCTTTGGAGCTTAATAAATGATTTGGCCGCAAGGTCAAGACCAAGACAAGATCAGGCCGAGACGCTCAAGGACGATATAATGGAGCTGGCAGCTAGCACCCAGCAGTTGACCGCATACATACAGCAATTGAATGCCACGATGCACCAAAATCAAGCCAGATCCGAGGAAGCATGGGCAGAAATAGAGGCGGCTATAAAAGAAACTGATTATCTAATCAATGAGATGCGCAACCCAAGGGTCATCAAAGAAGAGCCTACATGGGAGCCCACGGAGTCGACCGAACCACTACAACCGAACCTCATTGCCGAGTTGCCCAAATCAGACCCAGACCTCAGTGTGATTGCCCCCGGAGACCATATAAATGATGAGGATGAGGACCCATGGTTGCCTGAAGAAGAGCTCCACTCAGACTACCCCTGGGAGTTAGAAGAAAAACTGCCCAATTCAGGCCCGGTCCTCATCACCAATCTGCCCGAGGAAATCACGCCGGTCCCGGACCTCAATGACGGGCTGGCCAAGACAGACGCTCCCGCGCTGGCCGAAGCGCCCGAGCTGGCCGAGACAAAGCCAATCCTCACTGCCGAGCCAACAGAAGTCCCGGTCCTCACTGGCGAGCTAGCCGAGACAGCCCTGATCCTCACGGACGGGCTGGTCGAGAAAGACCCGGACCTCATGGCCGAGAAGCCCCAACTTGACCCTTCATGTTTTATGCAGATCATAGCCACCGAAGATCATGGAATCAATGATGATGAGGTGCAAGGGGAGTTGGAAGAAAAACATGAGCCAGAAGAGCCGAAGATGGAAACTCACTCGTTCTAGGACGACTATTCGTAGCTGCCACAAAGAAGAGGCTTCACATGGGAACATGCTTGATGTCTCCCATGGTTGATGGCACAATGCTGAACTTCCAAACTTGCAAAGGTGCTAACCATCCAAACATGAAGAAGCGACAAAGACATGGGCCAAAGGAATGGAAACCCGGAAGGAGAAGCAAGAGAGCTCGACTTGATGGACCAGCAGCTATGGTCAAGGAGTCCTCGCCTTCTTGGGGATATGTGAAAAAGAAGCCTCCGGATCAAGGGAGGGCAGAACTGAGCCCGCTGCCATATGTGTTCTTTGGGCAAATCAAAAGAGCTGCCGAGAAGAAGTTCGACCTTAAGCACCCATGGGATCCCACCTTATGATCCAGGAATGAGGTACTGTCGAGCTAACGACGTTAAACAAATGCACTGGTCGGGAGGTAACCCGCACCTATCTTACTTTCAGTAATTTTCTTTTCTGTCATTTAGTTTTTACCATAAGTCACTCTCACCCATTTTTTGTATAGAAGGAATGTCTAACATGTAGGAATCGGTTTTTGGAGAAAGATCAGATCAGCCAGGCAGCTTCCGAGAATTACCGGGCCTGCGCTGAGAGTTCAAGGCCCCAGCCGAACTCCCTCGATTATCCAGCTCTAAGGCATGTCGTTCCACGACATGACACAGTAAAAGGGAGTTCATTTCTTCTCTTTTCCTTAATGTCATTTCCTTCTCTTGTATATATTTGCATGACTTTTGAACTAAGTCGTGCTGAAAGGCACGATTTCGTTCAAAAGTGTGGGGTGAGAACCGCCTGTGTACATAGTTAACATGCTTTTTCCTTTTCCTTTTCCCTTAATATTATCTTTTTGAAAATATGAACTTGAGAATGTGAAAAAGATAGATCATAATTCATGCATTTACCTTGTGAAAATTCAACTGTTTAAAAACTTAGAATGTAACTTCTCATTTGTCCCTTTGTGCTGAGATAAACAGGGGATGTGGAGTTGACATAAGCCGCCCTAGAGAGGCTTGACAAGCACTCGAAGGATCGAATCTAACTATATGGTTTTCGAAGTCAGTGGAGGCTGCACTTCGGGTTTCAGTGAAGATTGAAGTCATCTCCGCCGTGCAGCATTTATGCAAGAGGCGGGACGGGAATCAAACCGTCCTATCTCTAGTCCTAGTAGCCGGGAAAATAGATGACCGACCCTCATCTTGACCCGCGCGAAACGGCGAGGATGAGAAAGAGCGGGGAGGTATTTCCATATGCTTGCGGGCGACGATTGGACCTCCCAAAAGGCTGAGAAAATGGACTAGCAAGTCACCAAAAAGCAAAAGCTCAAAGAAGCTAATCAAAGGCCAAAGGCCAAAATTGTGAAGGTATTAACCGAACAAAAGTGAAGAAACTCCAACTCAATATCAAAGGCCAAAGGCTGATTCACTACAGAAGCTGTCCCTCGCCAAAAAGAAATCGAAGTGCTCAACTTTAGTGAAACCCGAACTGAATCACGTGCTAGAGAAAGCTACAAGGAAACCATATAGTGCGAGTCAATCCCGAGAATGCAGTCCAGGAGCCTGAAAAGGGCTATCTCCCGAAACATCCGAATTAATTTGCATCTCGACGCGAAGGTACAAGTATCAAGTTTCTTCTAAGTATTTACACGGTTTAGTTTGGTAATAAGTAAGTGATGCATGAATTAAGATAAATCTAGTCCCACAGTCTCACTTTCATATTTAAAAGTTTACTTTGATTGTGTTCCGCCCTTTAAAAAGCATTGTTCGGGACGAACAACTAAAAGTGTGGGGTGATCTGATGGACCATAATTGTATGAATCATAAACACAGTTAAACCCACCAAATTAGACTCTTTGTCTATTTAACTTTTGCTTGTTAGTTCCGATATTTATCTACAGGGTATTTTGAAGTCTAGAGAGAATACAGGCTAAGGAGGAGTTTTAAAGCTGAAAATAAATTACGAGTCATTCCAGGTCACGACCAAATTCTGACTTTCAAGAACCGGACGTGGAATAACTCAAAACAAGTCCAACCGAAGGGCAACCAGAGTCAGACCGAAGCTGAAAGGACCGATGGCTTTTTGGGATAAGCTCACAAAACACACTCCACCACTCACCCTCCTCCACCTAGCCGGCGGCTAAGCTCATCACCTCTCCCCTTCCTCCATGTGGCCGGCGGCTTTTGGAGTGATGAGTCACCTCCGATGGCTTTCTCCTCCTCCACTCCTCCCTTGCCATGTGTCTTCTTCTCATCCACATCCATCTCCTCCCTTAGCCTATAAATAGAGCTCCCCTCCTCCTTGTATCATCCATCCTCATTCCAAAATCACAATTCACTTATCTCTCTAGATTGAGAGCACAATCATGTAAGCACTTTACTTTGGAATCGAAGCTTTAGCACTTTCAACAGTTTTTGTAAGTACTCTCTTCTTTACTTTACTGTCTTTCAAAGTACTTTGTTTTCATGTCTTTACTTTCGAAAACTTTACTTTACTGTCTTTCAAAACCTTTACTTTTCAACGCACTTAGCTATGATGTCCTGTTCCATGAATACTCGTAGCTTAACCCTTCATTCGGTTGAAGGGGTGTACTTGTGTCATAAAATGTTTTAGACCCTTCGCTTAGTGCCTCTCTGTGTTCAAAACTTGTTCTATGTGCCACATATTAGGTTAGAACTTCCAAGGTTGAGTGGATGCTTTAACGGGCAAAGCTCTTCTGTGGGGTTCGTGAACATACTCGGGTAAGTGGATGCTTTAACGAGCAAAGCATATCTGAGGAGTTCGACCTCTTTAAAAACCATTTGATTGCTCGTAACTGAAGATGAAATGGATGCACATAAGGCTAAGATACTTCGAAAGGAGGAATTAGTCTAAATAGAACAAGTGTTCCAAACGATGTTGCAAGTCTTGTGCTAGAAATAGCCTTGATTCATCTTTGAACACTTAGTATGATCATTAGAGGTCAATGATAAACAGACTATGATACAAGGCCCCTAAAACCGAATGCTTTCCTTTAATTGTAATATCAACTGTTAATTTACCTTTCAGTACTAAAATCACAACCAACTCACGCTACTCTCAGTACTAAACTCACAACCATCCCCCAACTGTCCTACTTAAAGAACAACTATTCACCTGACTCCCTTGGGTTCGACCCCTACTTACCCTTTACCACCCACTAGTAGAGTACGAGTAGCGGAGATATAAATTTATTTTGCACAGAGAACATCGCACCTTAACGACAGTGCGGTGGGCTCCGTCAGCGTTCTATCTTGGCAGCAATTTAATCACCTAGAACTCTCAGAAGAAGAAGACTGTAGCATTATCCTCATGTGAAGCAAAGTTGATGGATGCGACTTCAGCAGCAAGTCAAGCTTTATGGCTACGGAGCTTGTTGAGTGAACAGGTGGGAGAAGCACCCAAGTCGGTGATAGCACTGAAATATATGCATTTTAGGCGACCTCTATGCTTATTGTTTCGATTGTTCTATTACGATTTCACTTGCTATTTGATGCCTTGTGGTTCATTTCAGGCAAATTACAGAGTTTAAGCTGAGAACACAAGTAGGCAGTGATTTTGGAGTAAAACCGAGCTTTTGGAGCAAAAAGTGCCCAAGGAGGAAATTCAACCGGCCGACTGAAATATTGGCCTTGGAGCGAGCCGCCGGTTGAAGTCAAGACCAGAAGGAATGAACTCTCTGGGGTATTGAGCCGGCTGGCTGAACTTCGTTCACAAATTGAACAGCTCGGTTCAAAGGCTCAGAGAGCACTAGCTCAAGCCCCCCTGCCCGAACTGGCTGGCTGAAATTCCTCCACTTAATGAATCGGCCGGTTCAAATGCTCAGAAAGTCCAAGGAAGCTTTCCCCTGGTCGAATCGGCCGGCTGAAAATCCTTCACCCAGTTCAGCCGCCCGGTTGAGTCGTCAAGATAGGATTTTTACTGTTTTGCTATAAATAGAAACTTAGGGTTTCTGAACAAGGGGGAACTTTTTGGGGGATTTTCAAGGCAGATTTTCTGGGTATTTGGAGCAGTTTTCTTGGAAAAGAAGCCATAGATTTTAGAGTCATCAACAACACGAAGATCGGATCATCTATTATTATTGGATCTACATATTGGTTCTAGATTTCTAAACTCACTTTTCCATATGGGTTTTTGCATTTTTATTGTTGATTTTGTTTTTAAACTCACCATGAGTGAGTAGTGACCTTGGTTGGGGATCTATGAATCCCCTAGACATGTTTGTGACATTGTAAATACTATGGATGCTATTGATGAATGATTTGCACATGATTCTTCTTCATTTGAACTTAGATTTTTGGATTGCCTATAAGGTGTTTGTGAGAAGTCCTCAATAGGAATTCTGCTTGATTTCATGTTTGATGTAACTTGCGTTGAAAAGCATGACTTCAAATGAACTAAATGAAGAGGCATTAGGGTTTTTATGTTACATGGCGACACTCTAATCTTAATGAGAATGGTTTGAACCTAACAAGAGTATGATTATCTAGTCAATAAAGCGTGAGTGTGAGACTACACATTCATATTCTATAGTGCCAATAAAGCGTGAGTGTGAGGTGATATGCGAGATGCAACCCCTTTGTACTAAGTTGAAGCGTGAGTTGAACTTGGTATTAACGTTGCAATAGCTAAATTCTAAGTATGTGCATGTGATTTCATCAATGATGTCCTATTTTACCGTCACAATAATTGTTTAGGTGGAGAAATAGATCCCTAGTCATCTTTTAATTGATTGTTAACCTCTTTAAGTTGATCAAATCTCTCTTTTGGATAGTAAAATTCTGTTATCGTGCTTTTTAAAGGAACAAAACCCCCCCAAACCATAGGCATCCTAAGTAAATCGTTAGCATCATTTGTTTAATCACCTATCCTTTGGGTTCGACCTCGGATTTCCCGAGTCAATATAAATGTTTTGATTATCGTGACTAGCATAAGTGTTTGGATTTATTTGAATACTTTAGCTATATTCACAAGTGATCAAATGGCGCCGTTGCCGGGGATAGGTTAATCAACTAGGTGCTAATAGATTGTTTAGTTGTCTACTTTTCTTTACTTGATAGTTATTGCTTGTTTTGAGCTTGTTTGTGTTCATTTCTCTTGCCTTTCATTGCTAAGAGTTTCCTTTGTTCTTGCAGGCTTTTGAATGAACACAAGATTTAAGGGGCAAAAACACGTAGTGATTGGATCAACTTCAAGTACTTCTCACCCTTCTCAACCAACCGTTAAGAGAGGAAGAGGTAGACCTCGCAAGAATCCTCCTCCTCTTGCTCCTATTGTTCCTCCGGCTTTCCAAGGCCCAAGACCTCGACCACCTCCACTCCTGAACCCACTACATTATTTGCCACCGGGGTTTAGAATGGAAGATGAGATAGAGATGAAACAACAATTGATACGAAATAAGGGATATTTATAAAATATGATACAATTGCCGCAAGTACGCAATCAAAACCATTTACAAACTCATCCCTAATACCGTCAAGCACAGTGTTATGATATGATTGTACTCCTCCGGCGAAACACTGTAAAACAAATTAAGTGTTGCAATGTATAAGGACAAGAGTGACTTCATTAATATTTATCAAAAAAATGCAGAGAGACTATAATAATAAATTTTATCTTTGTTTATACTTACTTGTCCGATGTCGTTCTCGAGCGATATGGTTGTATCTTGAACAAATTTGATTATTTCGTGAATATATTGCACGACATAGTAACCACATAAATCGGACGGTATAGGCTGGCTCGGGCACTGAAAAAAATACTTCTTTCAATGAAAAAACGCGTATCATTTCATTAGTGGCTCAAATTGGAATTGTTTTATATTTGTTATGTTAATACCGTGACAGTCTTCCACTCTAAGTCATCTCCTGACGGGATGTTTAAGCACAGGCACATGCTACTACAATACAAACGTTAGTACTATCAATAGGTTGTAGCTAATGTTGTACGGAGAATAGAAAAGTGGAGTAAAATCATTCATTACGTGTTAACCGCATCAGTGAATGGCTCCTTCGCCAAAGGATCAAGCCAAAGGATCAGTCGTTTTTTAGGAAAGATCACAATCAGCATCCAATGATACCTAACAAACGTTTCACACAATGTATAAAATAATAATACGCATTTAATGAAAAATACGAAACGTAAATTATAAAATCCACTTACGCCTTGACATTGATGTAAGGAAGGAAGTAGAATAATTTACGATCGTAGTCAGGTATTTTCAATCTCCTCTGGAAGAACTCGACCCTCGTATCGAAGTCCTCTGATGGCGTCATATAGCTCGGTCTGAAGAATCCAAAACGAACGCCCGGTCGTAGCTTATCGTGGAGAAACCTGTGGCCATATGATGAAGTTAGTGAAATTTGTTTCAATATTGTAACAATTCCTACGAATTACCTTATGTACACTTCGACTGACGATGCACCGACAACTTGGAAGGTGGTGAACTCCTTAATGCAATCATTGTTCAAGTCCACAAAGCAATCCTCACCAAACACTTCGCTACTGATGTACACTGAGTACAGAGTTGACTTGTCCATCCCGCAAGCGTGCTCGTAAAGAAAACGGCAGGCCATACTCATTCTGCTCATATCTTCGTCTTCGAAACTGGAGCATTGGAGTTTAAAGAAGGGGTCTCGTAATATCGCTGACCAAACAAATTGTATATCACATGAGTAAAAAACCCCATGTTTATGTATCGTGATAAAAACAAATTGTGTGAGGGGTCCTCTTCATCAACGTCTACTAGACATTTTGGCCATCCCACAAAGGCATGCAATGCATCCGATACTCTCTCCATGTATCCGAACTTTTGTGGCAACTTAGTAGATAGTATGATCGCATCGTCTATAATCACCTTGACCATGTCATCGTCCAACTCTTGATAACACACGATTCATCCTGGCATCACTTTGCCAAGTGCAACGATTTCTTTGCCAGTCTCCAAACCTCCATGGACGTGGAGTATGCATTTTTTCCCAATCTGTTCAGATGATGAAACAACATTATTATATCAAATTGAATGAACTACATTGCTATTTATGGACAAAATATGAAATGAATTCATAAAACCTCGGGTATATCTGTAAATGGGCATGGATTCGACCCACTATGATGGCTTTGTAGGGTAGTCGCGTGCGAAGTAACAGCAGAGCATGTGCTGCACAAAGGAGACTGCTTACCGAATACATCAATCCCACATACCAAACTCCCTACCCCTCGTGTGCGGCCCGGGTACTCGTACTTCCCCGTCACCTCCGTCAGTATGTCTCTCCGTCCCCGTGACGTAAATCGTCCTTGACTGGCCAAGTCTTGCAATTCATCCTGTAAATAACATATATGCAGTTCAGCAAAATCACACTAGTTGACGTACTATATATTAAATTACTAACTTACAATTTTTTCAGCCACCATCCGCATCGAGTCGTTTACGTACTCCTTATTCCTCCATTGGTGGCCCTTCTTCCATACTTCATGCCTCTCAATGTGGATGACAGGCTCTTCCCCTGGAGATATCAAACCTTGCTCCTCCATCTGCGTTTTCTTTTCCGTAAGAAGCTCCGCCTTTGCCTTCTTGTAGCCGCCACGAGACAAAGTGTGCTGGTACTGGTTAGATTTTGCTCGATTAATGTTCTTCGCCCTAATTTCTTGTGCCTCAGGAGTCGACGGTTGTTTGACAAACGACTTCCATTGTTCTGGACCAATGAAAGGGTACATGATAGTCGGATCCTCTCCTTGTTTCGGGCCAAATATATACTGGTTCGCTAGCTCACTCTTGAAGTTTCTCCACATTCTTGCGGCAGCCCGCATCTCCCTCGCCTTAAACTTACGGATTAACTCAGTCTGTGGCACATCAAATAATGCCTATAAAAATTATCAATGTTAATAATGGCATACCTGTTGAAAAACCGACTGTGATAGAATAACAAAACACACCATCATATCGTCCCACACCATATCCCTCTGCTCATCGGGTACAGACTTCCAAGTTCCATATGTAATCGGAACTCGCGATCTTACAACAATGCCTACAAGTATATATCATATTGAGTACAACTGAAATCTGAAAATATTCGTTAATCGCATATATATGCACCTCAATTACGGAATAACGTCATTACCAAGGTAGGTTGTGAATGAAGTGGATACTTTACCGGCAATAGTTCCATCACCCTCTAACATGACCGGCTCCTTAGTGCCTGTTTCCTTATGTCGATGGATTAAGCTTTTCAGAGAGCTTGGGCCTCTTTGCTTATGCGTAGAAGAACGTCCGCCATTATCGGTATGTGAGTCAACCATCGTCTTTCGATTAAACAACATATGCATTAAAATCAGTTACATACCATTAATAACAAAAATAGGACATCACTACTAATTAACATACTGCATCCATATGCTTTGCACAATTAACGCCCAAATGTGAAATACATCTTTAACATACATGAACAAATTACACAATTAATGCCCAATGTGAAATACAAAACTGGCAGCATTGAAAAATAGATGCGTAACGAATTAATCGAAGGTTAAACGAATCGGAGCGCCTTATAAGGTTAACACTAACCCCTAACTAAATTTGACAAACCGAGAATGGAAATACACAAAACGATGGCGACGGCGGACGATGACTAGGGAATATATACGTATAATCGGAGACGACGAGAATTCAATACAATGAACATGCCAAACGACTTAACCTTATAGCAGACAGTAAGTTAGATGCGACTGGGTCGGAAGACGGTAGTGAAATTTTCAGTTTTGGGACCGGCAATTTGAAACGGACTGAGATGTACAAAGAAGGGTGAGTTTTATGTTATGGAAATAAGAAAGCATTTTTTAAACAAGCGCTGTCTATGAAAAGGTTTCACAGCGCTTCCATTGAAAGCGCTGTCATTTTTAAAATCAACGAAAGCATTTTTTGTAGAAACGATGTGGAATGTCACCAATTACAGCGCTTTCCTAAAAAGCGCTGTCGTATAGTTAACCAATTACCGCGTCTAAAGTTTAAGCGCTGTTGAATGTGTATGACAAAGACTTCGGTTCACATGAAAGGGCTGTCTATTTACTATATCTACACGGCGCCTAATTGAAAACGCTATTTTTCGTTTATTTACGACAGCGTTTAATGTTAGATGGAATATTAAGGGCAATATCATGTAATTTTTCATCACTTGTTCCTTTATTAGTACACATATACATGCTTCTGTCTACACAATCATCCACACCACACTTAAATACGAGTTCATCATAATGTGTTCGAATTCGGAAGCTGACCGTATATTTGGTTCGAGCTCCGGAGATGAACCCGGCGGTTCAGAAGGGTATATTTGCTCAGAACAAGGATATATATACCCATGTGACAACGGCTCTGCGTGTAACGGAGTTCACAGCTATAGTGCGGAAAAATACAGACACGACGAAGATTCAAGTGTAGAAGGTCCGTATTGGAATGCAGCCTCAGCTACTGGGGATGAAGAAGTTCACAAACCTTCACCGCATGGGTCTCCAACTAAATCACCGCCAAGTGGTTGAATTCAGTTAAATGAATACCCCTGGATTAACTATCATCCGTACTTCGTATTGTCTTTATAATTATTACATTGTCTGATCCATATTTCTAATAATATATATGTGTGACGGAGCGCACCACACCGTCGTTAATGTGCGATGGCTCTATGCAAAAATACATTTATAAGTCCGCTACTCGTACTCTACTATTGGGTAGTAAAGCGGTAAGTATGGGTCGAACCCAAGGGAATTAGTGGATAGTTGTTCTTTCTAAGATGAAGATGAAAGTAAGACAGTTGGGGGTTGGTTGTGATTTTAGTACTGAAAGTAGCGTGGGTTGGTTGTGATTTTAGTGCTGAAAAGTAAATGACTGAAAGTAAAGAAAGTAAATACGAGACTGAAAGTAAATACTGAAAAGTAAAGTGCTTGAAGGACAAGTCTTGCTGAAAGTAAGTGCAGAAAGTAATTGCTTGAAGGACAAGACTTGCAGAAAGTAATTGCTTGAAGGACAAGACTTGCGGAAAGTAATTGCTTGAAGGACAAGACTTGCGGAAAGTAAGCAGTTGATATGGGTACTGAAAGTAAACAGTTGATATTGGTACTGAAAGTAAAGTGACAGGTGATGTTTTAATTAAAGGAAAGATTCGGTATCAGGGGCCTTGTATCATAGTCTGTTTATCATTGACCTCTAATGATCATACTAAGTGTTCAAAAGTGAATCAGGGCTATTCCTAGCACATGACTTGCCACACCGTCTAGTCTTTTGCAAGACAAAGAACTCTTGTTCTAGTATGTGCATCCATTTGATCATCATTCCTGATAAACCAAATGGTGTTTTAAAGAGGTTGACTTCCACAGATAAGCTGTGCTCTTCCGAGCCTCCACTTATCCACAGAAGATCACGAACCCATGGCAAAGCTTTGCTCTTCCGAGCATCCACTCAACCAATGGAATTCTGACCTAATATAAGGCACCTAGAACAAGTTGAACACAAAGAGGCACTAAGAGAAGGGTCTAAAACATTTTATGATACAAGTACACCCCTTCAACCGAATGAAGGGTTTAGCTACGAATATCCATAGAGGTGGATATCATAGCTAAGTACTGAGTAAAATAAAGGTTTTGAAAGACAGGAAAAGTAAAGGTTTTGAAAGTAAAGACAAGGAAAGTAAAGGGAGAATACTCAAGAACCAACAGGAGTAAACTCAAGAACAACGTAAAGTAAAGGAAATGCTTAAGTACTTCACGAACCGACAAGAGTACTTAAGAACAAACTTGGAGCTTTTGATTCAAAGTAAAGTGTTTACATGGATTGTGTTGTAGAATCTAGGGAGCTTCTCTCACTACAAGAACTATGGATGTTGGGATGGAATGAGGATGAGATGATGAACTAAGGGAAGAGGAGCTCTCTATTTATAGGCATGGAGGAGGAATGAGGAGGCAACACATGGCAAGAGGGGGATGGAGGAGCTTAAAGCCACCGGCCTTAGCTTGATACATGGAATTGTTATATGAGGGAAGGAGATGGATGCACGAGGATGCTATACATGGTTCGTCGTATGGTAATGATGTTTTCATCGCCCGAGTAAATCAATTTGTCAAAATTGCGGTGTCTAACAGGCATCTTTCATCCGACAAAAAAATGCGGTTCCCGTGTACGAAATGTAAGAATCGTCGATTCATTTATATTAGAATGCTGGAGGAGCATTTGTACAAGTACGGATTCACACCAAATTACTATAACTGGACGTTGCACGGCGAAGACCTAGTCACGTATGAAGATCCGTGCACAGACATACCTGGGCCGAGCACAAATCACACTTTTGGTAATTTGCACGATGTTGGAAATGATACCAATGAAGTTGAGGACCATGATACACCAAACAATTATTGTATTCCAGATGAGACGCATTTGAATTACCAGCAATATGAGAATCCGGAAGCGAATAGATTCTTCAACCTATTAAATTCATGTTCAGAGCCAGCTTACGAAGGTTGCACGACAGAGACAGAACTATCGATTAACATGAAAATGCTAGCAACAAAAGCTAACTATGGCTTTTCTGAAGGGGCATTTAATGCCATTTGTGGAACAATGAAAAACATGATTGGTGGAGAAAACAAGATCCCTGCTTCTTTCAAACAAGCAAAGAAATTGGTATCCGATCTCGGAATGGGGTACAAAAGGATTGACGTATGTGTAGCAGGTTGTTTGATTTACTATGGTGAAGATGAAAGTTTGACAAACTATCGTATATGCTCAGAATGAAGATATCATCGTCCAAGACACGCTGAAAGTTCTTCAGGGTACCAACGGCGTGCGAGATGTGAGATGTTTTACTTACCGATTATACCAAGACTACAAAGACTATTTTTATCAGAAGCTATAGCAGCAGATATGTCCTGGCACGCGATGCCAAGGGAAGATAGGTCTTGCATGGTTTACCCCTCAGATGGACAGTCTTGGAAGCATTTTGATCGTTGCCATCCACACTTTGCTTCCGAGCCGCGTAATGTAAGGTTAGGCCTATGCACAGATGGATTTAATCCATGGGGTATGTCAACCAAACAATACTGTGTTTGGCCCGTAATGGTGACACCCTATAACTTACCCCCATGGTTGAGTATGAAGACGCGATTCATTTGGTTAACTATACTAATTCCTGGGTCGTCAAATCCCAAGAAACGTTTGGACATCTATTTAAGGCCTTTTATTGATGACATGGTACATCTTTGGAGTGTTGGGGTCGAAACATATGATGCCTTGCAAAAAGATTGTTTTACCATGCGGGCAGCTTTGATGTGGACTGTATCCGATTTCTCAGCGTATGCAATGCTATCGGGGTGGTCAACTTAAGGAAAACTCGGATGCCCATGCTGTATGGAGGACAGTAAGACATTTGTCTTATTTTGGTTGTCATAGACGGTTTTTATCACAGAATCATTCTTATCGGTGGAATTCGAGGAATTTCTATAGAGATCGAACAGACTTTGACAATCCAGTACCATTTCAGTCAGGTCGCAAAATTTTTGAAAGAGTTCGTAACTTAAAATATATATGGGAGCAAGGTACAAATGAGGTTTTGGAAGGCTACGGGGTGTGGCACAATTGGAAGAAGAAATCAATTTTATGGGAACTTCCATACTGAGTTGACATCAAGCTTAGGCATAACCTTGACGTTATGCACATTGAGAAGAATTTTTTCAAAAATGTATTCAACACTATCATGGATGTGGAGGGGAAAACAAAGGATGCCGGTGTAAAGTGCAGAAAAGATATCTGGTTATATTGTCGGAGACCAGAACTAGAACTGAAAACTATTAGAAATCATCTGGTGGCTAACAAGGGTAAGTATCAGCTTACACGAGAACAACAAAAACTTGTACTTGTTTGGGTCAAGTCTTTGAAGTTTTCTGATGGTTTTTCTTCTAACTTGGGGTATAAGTGACAGAACCGCTCGTCGTCTAAGCGATTGTGCAAATAAATTTATAATAGTCCGCTACTCGCAACTATACTACTGGGTAGTACTTGGTAAGTAGGGGTCGAACCCAAGGGAACTAGGGGAATAATTGTTCTTCGGGGGGATTACGCAGCGTGGGAACGTGTTTAAGGTCGGTTGGTTGGTTTTAAAGCCACCAGCTATTTTGATTGATTGATTGGTTGGTTGGTTTTAATACTGGAAAGTAAATTACTATTTTAATGATTACGAGAAATGTTCGGTTTCAGGGGACTTGTATTATATCCTGTTTATCATTGACCATTAGTGAATCATCTAAGTATTCAAACGGTGAATCGAGGCTAGTTACAGCACAAGACTTGCAACACCGGTTTAAAGCAACTCCTGTTCTATTTCAGTCTAGCGCCAATACCCTAAGGTATGCTAGCCTGGGTGCATCCACCTGATCTCACAGTTACGCTCAACCAGATGGGATTTAGGATGAGTCGAACTCCTCAGATAGCTTTGCTTGTTACAGCTTCCACTACCTGAGTATGATCACGAATTCCCATAGAAGAGCTTTGCTTGTTACAGCATCCACTCAACCTTGGAAACTCTGACTATATATGGCACATAGAACAAGTTTTGAATACTAAGACTAAACACTAAGTTAATAGTCTTAAAACATTTTATAATACAACTGCGCCCCTTAGACCGAACTACTAGTTTAGCTACTATTCATCACGCTAAACATTATACTAAGGAATTAAAGACAATAGTTAAATAAATAAATACGAAGAAATACTTACAACCGTTGAAGCGCCAAGGGAGCTTTCCTTTATTTCCAAAGAAAAATTACAACTTACAAATATTACAACTTCTAGAGAGAGAAGTGAAATTGAGAATTGGTGTGTGAAATGAGGAGGAGGAGCTCCTCCTTTTATAGCCCAAAGGGGAGGAGATGGGTGGTGGAGATGGGTGGTAAGTGTTGCATTTTGATTGGAGGAGAAAATGGATGGAGGAGATGGCCACACATGGAGGAAGAGGAGTGGTGGAGGAGGAGGAAGGTGGTGGTGACATGTGGAGGAGGGCAAAAGCCGCCGGTCACCACCACCCCAAGCCGCCGGTAGGCGGTGGCCAAGGAGGAGGAGCTCCTCCCTTGGCCACCACTTCTTCAAGTGGCCGGTCATCCTTGTCCAATGTGAGATTTGTACAGTTTTGTGCAGTCTTTTCACAAAACTGTCAATGTGTTTCTTCTCCGGGCTGTCTTGACTCCACTCCTGATTCCTCTGATTAATTTGTTCTGGTCAATTCAACGTCAGGATCCTTGATATTTCTTCAGTCGGCATATGATCTTGACCTTGGATTGACTCTTGTTATCTTTTCAGCTTAAAATCCTCTCCTTAGCGTGTTTTCACTTCAGTCCCTAAAATGCCTTGTGGAAATATATCGGGACTAACACGTAGAAGTTAGATAGACAAACAGTCTAATTAAGGGGGTTTAACTGTGTTTCTGACTCGAATAACTTTGGTCCATCAGATTACCCCCCGCTTTTAGTTGTTCGTCCCGAAAAATGCTATTAAAGTGCGTAAGTTCTAAGTTTGGCTTTGGAATATGAAAATTAGACTGTGGTACTCGATCTATCCTAATTCATGCATTGCTTACTTATTACCAAATTAAACTGCGTAAATAAATAGAAGAAACTTAATACTTGTACCCCCGTGCTGAGATGCAAATTATATTGGATGTCTCGGGAGATAGCCCTTTTTAGGCTCCTGGACTGCAACCTCGGGATCGTCTCTTACTATATGGTTTTCTGGTAGCTTTCTCTAGCACGTGATTTGATTCGGGTTTCAGTGAGTTGAGCCTTTTTGATTTTCTTCTTTGGCGAGGGACTGCTTTTTTGTTGTAGTGAATCGGCCTTTGGCCTTTGATTTGACTTTTTTGAGTGCTTCACTTTGCTCGGTTAAAACCTTCACAATTTTGGGCCTTTGGCCTCTTTTGATTTGCTTCATTGAGCTTTTCGTCTTTTTGTGACTGCTAGTCCATTTTCTCGAGCCTTTTTGGGAGGTCCAATCATCGCCCGCATGCCTATGGAAATACCTCCCCGCTCCTCTCGTCTTTGTCGTTTTGCGCGGGTCAAGATGAGGGTCGCTCATCTATTTTCTCGGCTATTTTGACTAGAGAGAGGATGGTCTGATTCCCGTCCTCGCCTTTGCATAGATGCTTCTTGGCGGAGTTGACTTCAATTATTCACTGAAAACCCGAAGTGCAGCCTCCACTGACTTCGAAAACCATATAGTTTGATCTGATCCTTTGATTGCTTGCCAAGCCTCTCTAGGGCAGTTTATATCAACTCCACATCCCTAGTTATCTCAGCCTAAAGGACAAATGGAAAGTTACATTCTAAGTTTTTAAACAGTTGAATTTTCACAAGGTTAATGCATGAATTACGATTTATCTTTTTCACATTCTTAAGTTCATACTTTCAAAAAGGTACTTATTAAAAAAGAAAAAACAGCTGCATGTTATTTATGTACATAGGTGGTTCTCACCCCCCACTTTTGAACGAAGGCGTGCCTTAGTTCAAAAGTCATGCAAGCTTAAAACTAAATACTGAATTTAAATGACAGAAATTAAAGTGCGGAAAAGTAAGATAGTGTCGGGTTACCTCCCGACCAGTGCACTTGTTTAACGTCGTTGGCTCGACGATACCTCGTTTGTGGTTCATTGGTTTGGGTCCCATGGGTGGCTGAGGTCAAACTTTGCCACCGTTCCAGTGTTGCTTCTTCCTGACTTCTTGCTGGAGTAAGAGCTCCATTGTTTTGGTGTTTTCTCTTTCCATTGTTTCTGAGAAGGCGGGAGACATTTGACCATAGCTGCTGGTCTTGATACTTTTTTGGTCCCTAATGATAGGTCAGAAAACTGTGCACCGTGATCTGAGATAGGTGTTATGTCTGGCGGTTTCTTCGTGTCCGGGCGGCTCTTATTAATGTAGAAGTGTGCAATTTTGCCGCCGAACTTAAGTGATAATGACCCCTTGCCCACATCGATTCTTGCTTTAGTGGCGTAGAGGAATGGTCGTCCCAATATTATTGTCGGAGGATCATCTTCGCGGGTTTCTTCTGTTGGTATTACATAGAAGTCTGCAGCAACGACGAGCTCTCCCACATGGAGTATTACATCTTCCAGTTCTCCAACCGGACGGATGCATGACTTATCTCCTAGCTCGATATTTGACCGGGGAGGTTTTAACGGACCTAGTCCTAGTAAGTAATACAAGGAGGAAGGCATGGCGTTGACAGCAGCCCCAAGATCGACTAAGCATTTGCGGATCTGGGTTTCACCAATACAGCAAGTGATTGTAAAGGCTCCTGGGTCTTTATCTCTTTCCGGTTGTGACTCATGGTCTGAAACGAGGGCTCTTTCTATTCTTTGACCAGTCTGCCTATTCCTTGGCCTTAAATTATTGTCGTCATCCCATCCTGATGCTGGTATGTCGGTGTGTATAATAGGCGGTGGTGTTATGCAGACGGTGAATGCATATCGTCCATTGTCGGCATGTGTAACCAATGTTTTGCCATCATTGGGTCGGTCTTCTTCTTGATTCCAATCAGGCTGACTCCTACGGTCGAAATGATTGTTTGTAAGTCTGTAGGTTGGGGACCGTGCTACTTCTCCTAGAGTAACCTTCATGTTTGACCTCCTTATCATGCTTATGTTTGCCTTAGGATTTTGGATGGTCTGTGAAGGAAGTCTGCCAGTTTCAGTAGTGAGTGTTGACATTGCGGTGGCGAGCTGGGACATTTGTTTGGTCAATTCTGAAATTGCACCGTCAGTTTTTGCCTGGTACTGGTGTAGTGAAGTACCCAATTGATTAATGTTTCCCGTGAGCTCCTTCATCGTGTCGTTGGGCGACTTGCTTGGCTCCTGCTGATTGCTCGGTCTGGCTTGGTACTGATTTGGCCCTTTTTGGTGATATTGGCCTGCTGATGGAGTGCTCTGGTGATATTGTCGGTGAGGTGGTTGGTAGAATGACTGCGCTAGTTGAGGGACAGCTGGTTGTGCCTCCGTCTGAAGATAGCTGTTGTTGTTACGCCAGCCTGGGTTGGACGTTTGACCGTACTGTCTATTTTGTCCAGCTCTGACGTTGTTGTATCCTTGATATCCTCCCACTGTATTCACATCAGCCGGTTCTTCTTCTATCAATGTTGGGTATGCGTCCATTTTGTGTTCCATAGAACCACAAAACTCGCAAGGTTTTACAGGAACTGGCTGTCTACGTATGATCTCAATCATCATCTCCTTTAACTGTTTCATCTCTTCAGTTATGGAGTTTACTGATGCCTCGGTTTGTGCTACCCTTTTTGATCGAGAGAATTCATCTTGGCGAGTGGTCTCTTCTCTAAATCGAGCATTTTCAGCAACGTTGGCGATGAGATTTCTGATGCCACTTAATGATAGATTCATCATGGACCCTCCCGCTGAGGCATCCAAGAGAATTTTGTCTAATGGTCTTAATCCATCAATAAGGTACTCGATGACGAGTTTCTCGGGCAGTCCAAGGGTACAGCAGCTCCTTTCTAGGTGATTGAACTTTTCCAGGTAATCGTACATGGTTTCATTGGGACCTTGTTTGATTTCCTGTAGTTGCTTCCTTACTTGTATTGCTCTTCCAGCCGGATAGTATTTGTCTAAGAATTTCTTCTGCATCTAAACCCATGTTCTAATGCTTCCGGAAGGCAATGAAAGGAACCAGTCACTTGCCGAGTCAGTGAGGGAAAAATAGAACGCTTTTAACTTGAAGTCGTCCATATTTACCCGGTTGGGCTGTAGATTCTGGCAAATGCCATGTAGGCGTTGAAGGTGAGTTGCGGCAGATTCTCCTTGAGATCCTGAGAATTTTGGCAGGCTGTGTGCCACTGATGCGTTGATGGTTATATTTTCTAATTCAGGGCTCTCATAGATGCACCACGGCTGTGTCTCGAAATTAGGGGCATTTAACTCGCCCATCGTCGGTTCACGGTAGTAGTTATCTCCGTAGTAGTCGTCGAAAGCGGGTTCTCTTCTTGGCATGTATCGAGGTTGAGGTTGTGGTCGTGGGGGATGAATAGGAGGTTGTACTGGACCAGCTGCATTTCGGTCCTTGGGTAATTCTTGGTTTCTCCTGACTGATTCCCTATCACGAGCTCTTCTGTTTCTAATGAGTTGTTCCGGATCGTCGACGAATGGAAACGGTACTTCATCATTCTGATCGTACAGGTTTATTTCTTCGTCATCCTGGTAGTCATGGTGACTTTCTTCGCGAGACATGGTTGTTTCGAAGCGCGTAACGGTTTAAAGAACAGTTATCCGATGACTAGTTCCCCGGCAACGGCGCCAATTTGACAGAACCGCTCGTCGTCAAAGCGATTGTGCAAATAAATTTATAATAGTCCGCTACTCGCAACTATACTACTGGGTAGTACTTGGTAAGTAGGGGTCGAACCCAAGGGAACTAGGGGAATAATTGTTCTTCGGGGGGATTACGCAGCGTGGGAACGTTTTTAAGGTCGGTTGGTTGGTTTTAAAGCTACCAGCTATTTTGATTGATTGATTGGTTGGTTGGTTTTAATACTGGAAAGTAAATTACTATTTTAATGATTACGAGAAATGTTCGGTTTCAGGGGACTTGTATTATATCCTGTTTATCATTGACCATTAGTGAATCATCTAAGTATTCAAACGGTGAATCGAGGCTAGTTACAGCTCAAGACTTGCAACACCGGTTTAAAGCAACTCCTGTTCTATTTCAGTCTAGCGCCAATACCCTAAGGTATGCTAGCCTGGGTGCATCCACCTGATCTCACAGTTACGCTCGACCAGATGGGATTTAGGATGAGTCGAACTCCTCAGATAGCTTTGCTTGTTACAGCTTCCACTACCTGAGTATGATCACGAATTCCCACAGAAGAGCTTTGCTTGTTACAGCATCCACTCAACCTTGGAAACTCTGACTATATATGGCACATAGAACAAGTTTTGAATACTAAGACTAAACACTAAGTTAATAGTCTTAAACCATTTTATAATACAAGTGCGCCCCTTAGACCGAACTACTAGTTTAGCTACTATTCATCGCGCTAAACATTATACTAAGGAATTAAAGACAACAGTTAAATAAATAATACGAAGAAATACTTACAACCGTTGAAGCGCCAAGGGAGCTTTCCTTTATTTCCAAAGAAAAATTACAACTTACAAATATTACAACTTCTAGAGAGAGAAGTGAAATTGAGAATTGGTGTGTGAAATGAGGAGGAGGAGCTCCTCCTTTTATAGCCCAAAGGGGAGGAGATGGGTGGTGGAGATGGGTGGTAAGTGTTGCATTTTGATTGGAGGAGAAAATGGATGGAGGAGATGGCCACACATGGAGGAAGAGGAGTGGTGGAGGAGGAGGAAGGTGGTGGTGACATGTGGAGGAGGGCAAAAGCCGCCGGTCACCACCACCCCAAGCCGCCGGTAGGCGGTGGCCAAGGAGGAGGAGCTCCTCCCTTGGCCACCACTTCTTCAAGTGGCCGGTCATCCTTGTCCAATGTGAGATTTGTACAGTTTTGTGCAGTCTTTTCACAAAACTGTCAATGTGTTTCTTCTCCGGGCTGTCTTGACTCCACTCCTGATTCCTCTGATTAATTTGTTCTGGTCAATTCAACGTTAGGATCCTTGATATTTCTTCAGTCGGCATATGATCTTGACCTTGGATTGACTCTTGTTATCTTTTCAGCTTAAAATCCTCTCCTTAGCGTGTTTTCACCTCAGTCTCTAAAATGCCCTGTGGAAATATATCGGGACTAACACGTAGAAGTTAGATAGACAAACAGTCTAATTAAGGGGGTTTAACTATGTTTCTGACTCGAATAACTTTGGTCCATCAATAAGGTTTATTTGAGTACCCTAAAGCTAGTGGGGTACAAGTCACACGACGCACATGTATTCATCGAGCGTCTAATGCCTATTGCATTCAAGGGTTTTTTACCAAAACAGCTATGTGAAGCTGTATCAGAGTTGTGCACATTTTTCCGAGACATATGTGCATCCTCACTTCACACTGAGCTAATGGAACATTGGCAGAGGAACATTGCTTCGACACTGTGTAAGCTAGAGACAATATTCCCCCCTTCGTTTTATGATTCAATGGAACACCTCCCAATTCATTTGGCTGATGAGGTGCTGCTTGGCGGTCCAGTCCATTATCGTCGGATGTATCCATTTGAGCGTTTCATATACCATCTTAAACAGTTGGGCCAAAAAGAGAATAGAGCTGAGGTGGAAGCAAGTATCGTTAACGCTTATATACAGTTGGAGACTTCATATTTGGGATTGGATTACCTAGATGCTGAGTTAACAACAAACTTTACAAGCTTAAAAAGAAATGAAGTTGCGGCAGAAGATTGCGAAGACCCTCAGATTTCTCTTCTTAATTACCCAGGAGTCGCTAGGAGCATCTTAAAGCGTAGGGTTCTGGATAGCAACGAATTTGCTAAAGCGAGTCATTACATCTTCAGCAACACACCTGAGATTGAACAATATTTGGAATTATTTGAGAGCCTGTTAAGACAATCACAACCCCGGCTCAATGACCGACAAGTATACGACACAATATTAAAGGAATTTCCTGAATGGCTTCATTCGCATGTAAGTGTTATAGATTTTCTACACATATATTTCATTATTTCCACTGTCACATATATGCATTAACTCGTCCATATTTTGTCCAGGTTTGGAAGCTTGGAGAAACTGTATCACTACCACAATGGGTTCACCACTTGTCCTCTGGATTTCACTCTGACATAACATGTTCAGCAACATACAAAATTAATAACTACAAATTTCACATCGAGAGCCACGGCGAAGGGAGGAATACGGTGAACAGTCATGTTTACGTGAAAGGGACAGAGGGAATACACTACTACGGTGTGATTGAAGAAATACTTCACATGAGATGTAGGACCCATCATAGGCTAAGGGTTGTCTTGTTCAAGTGTCGTTGGTACGATCCTCAATTTGTTAAGGCATACCCGGCTAATGGCATTGTCATCGTCAACACTCATAGACCGTACATGCATTACGACCCATACATTCTCGCTCAGCAAGCGGTTCAAGTATACTATGTTACATTTCCAGGATTAGGAGGACAAAATAATCAGGGCTGGGTTGCAGTTTGTCCAGTAAAACTAACAAACGCAATAGACATGGAAGTTGCTACTGTTCCATTCCAGGATGACGGTCAAGTAGGAGCTGAGATGCCTGTAATTAACAAAGTTGGTTCATATGGGAACCTCGCTGATGATGAAGTTTACGAGTACACCGAAGAAGACGTCAACGAAGATAACTTAACTGATGATATTGCAGATATCCAATATGATTCCGACGAATCATCGTGAACTCATAAATTTCTAATTTTCCTGAAGACATTGTAATGTAATTACACTATCCTTTTTAATGTAATCAAATATCATTGTAAAAAAAAGTGTCCAAAACAGGGAAAACATATGGACAAAATGTATAATATGTTCGTGTAAGTGAACTGAAAACTTAATGTGACACTGTAGTAAAGTAAGGTAATAAGATAAAATGAATGTTGATTCAGTTTTAAATTAAATATTTGAGGTGTAAATAAAATTGAAAGAAAAGGCGTGTAGAAACGAAAATAAAATAAAAGGCGCCTTGTAAATTTTTTTGATGATGCTACTAACAAAAATGACATCGGTTCCAAATAAAGCGCTGTTGTATATATATATTTAACAGTGCTCTTCTTTAAAACGCCATTTTATGTTACATTTACGACATCGTTTCCATTTAAAAGCGCTGTTGTATATTTCCTAAAAGACAGCGCTTAGTTAAAAAGCGCCATCTTAAGTGCTATATAAGACATCATTTTTCGTTAAAGTGTTGTCATATAACATGTTTGCCAGCGCTTATATGGGAAGCGCTGTATATTTTTTATTTTATTCGGCGCTTTCTATGAAAGCGCTGTCTATGTAACACCTTAAAACTTAACACAACTCAGAATCTCAGATCTACTACTGGAAACCATCGTCTTTCTTCTAAACTCAGCTGTCGTCGAAGAAGGTCGACCGTTATCTCCTGTCCACATTTTTACAGCCTGCTGGCTTTAGAACACGCCTGTTTATTAACTTAGGTAAGGTCATTCCAAAATCGTCTTTCATTCATGTTGATTTGTCGGTAACACACTGTATTATGTTCTGTACACTTCACCCAAAATATATGTTTTTTGATTCCATAACGTTTTATTCCGGTAGAGTTAATGTCATTATCATCCAGTGAACTTTTGATTCATTTAAAGTAATTACTCAGAGTTGAATTAATGTGTGAACATGGCATGTGGGTTGTTGTACAGGTTATATATATGGCACCACTAAAGCGTACTGGATGTGGTAAAAAGAATATGGGCACATGTAGAGGTCTGCCTGGTTGTGGTTTATCACAAACCAGGCTAACTGAATTGTGCCAACCGAGATCAATGAGCCTGGAAAGACAACATCAAACACCGTCAACCGGCGACGAACGTCATGGCCCGGAAGTGTACAGACCAACTATGCCTGTACCGGAGGATCCAATACCTGTTCAAATGGACGAGGAGAGAACATTCCCACATACTAATGAATACGAGTTGGACGAACTTATGAATTACAATGAAGCTGCGTTCCAGGCAGATGGACAGGGCAACGACCAGTGTGATAATGAGGGAGCCCAGGATCATTCGGGGAATGATGACGATGGAGATGGCACAACGCGGACGGCATTTAATATAGGGGTGACATCGGGCAGTGATGGAGTAGAGGCGGTGACATGGATAGGTGTGATGGCACAGGATGGTCGACCGTGGATTGTTCCAGCGGGCGATGACAAGTAAGGATATTTTTTTGCATATACTAATTGACATTGCATTACTAATAATATTGTATATTACCCACGTGTAATTTTTTTAGCTTTGCCCCGCCATCAGCTGTTAAAAAAACCGGGTTGCAATGTATCGCTCCTGGTTTTAAGGTTGGTTGGACGACAATTGGCACGTGTGATCCAAATGCGCCGGTGAAATAGTTTCAACATTTTAAGGTAAATGGTATTAAATTTGTATAACAATGTCTATTTTTTTGTTCCGATATTGAGTCATTTCGTATTGGGATACATAGTAAGATAATTTTACAACTTTCGTAACGCAAATATGCAGAGCTTGTACCGGTGGGATCCAATGCACAACGATCAAATTGAGGCCAACTTCAGAAAGAAGGCGGGGAAGATACTCCAAGATGCTTGGAAAGGCATGCGAAAGGGGACGACTGAAGGACCGAAGTGGTTGACAAATGATCACCGGCTTGCAGCAAAAGTGCGCTTCGATACGGATCCAGTATTCAAGGCCCGGAGTGAACAGAAAAAGCAAACATATTTGGCCCGGCATGCTAGAAACGGGCCGTTGTTGCACGCCTTTGGGTCGAGACCAGCACATTTTCACCATGCAAATTAGGTAATACAAATATTGAAAGCAGTTTAATTTATATTATCAAATACACTATCAACATTTGTTATATGTTCAGGGAAAGAGTAATCAACGACAAGTGTTGCCCACTGATATGTTTGATCGGAAATTCAAGCGAAAGGATGGGACATATTTGATCCCCGACGCGGAAAAGAAAAGGGTATGTGATGACCTAATTTTATGTCTCCGCATCACTACTTTGACTATGAATATAATGTCAATCAAAATGTGATGTGTGAATTCATGTTTCTGTTAGGATTGAATATCCTAAATATTTGATTTATTTCGTAACAACACATTTTTATGTTTATTGAATAATGTACAGAAAGAGTTCGAGGATGCTGAAGCTGTGGTCCTAGGGAAACATGACAAAGGAAAAAGGGTACCAGAGGAGGAGCTAGTGGAGGCCGCTGCAACTGTCATGGGTGTTAACCCCAGGTCTGGGATACCGTATTTGTACGGTCCATCGGCGACAATAATATCGGACAAGTTCTCCTTAACCGGCAGTCAGTCAAGCGCAAACTCACACGTATCAAGGTCCCAAGAATCGGACGAGTGGATATCTCAGGAGATGAGGCCGCGATTGTAGCGCATGGACGAGCTTTATAGCTCTCAGTCCCGACAGGAGGATGAAATCGGAGATATGAAGGGAAACATAGAGCGATTGATGCAAATGCAATCTGAAATGCTTAGGATGTTAACTCCTACATATCCTCCGCCTCCAAGTCAAAGTCTACACGTAAACAACAGCGGTCAGCCTACTCAGAGATCGAATGAAGAGAATCGGGGACGTCGTTAGGGCTAGAGGGGAAATTTAGCACTAGACGTGCTAAATTACTAATCAATTTCAAAACAATATTGTATTTGTTTTTCGAATAATAATTTTTAAAATGCAATTAAATTGTTTTTCAAAATGCAATTAGTGTAATTTTCAATTAAATTGAAAATGTTGTATCAAACAAAATTAAATTGAAAATGGTATCTGGTGACGGAATTGTGTAGAATTTACGCCGGAATATTGACGGGCATTATTGGCAGCACTCATCTTAAAAACGCCGTTATATGTTACATATAAGGCAGCGCTTCGAAAAAAGCACTGTCGTATGTTTCCAAAAAGACAGTGCTTAGTTACAAAATGCCATCTTATTGTTGACAGAATTTTGCCGATATATTGATAGAAATTTAGGCTATCGGATTTTTGCAGGATAAGTGATGGAAATTTTATATGACGGAATTGTGTGGGAATAGTGATGGAATTAATTTGTGACTGAATGTTATTGGAATAACGACGCATATTTATCGATGACGGAATTTCGCCGAATAAATGATGGAAATTATTGATGACGAAATTCTGTTGGAATAATGATGGAATTAATTGGTGACTGAATTTTATAGGAATAATGACGCATTTTATTTATGAGGGAAATGTGCGGGAAAATGATGGAAATATTTCGTGAAGGAATTTTCCAGGAACAAAAACGTAAATTATTTATGACGGAAATGTACCGGAATAATGATGGAATTAACTATGACGGAAACTTATGGGAATAATGAGGTAAAATAATTGGTGACGGAATACAGATGGAATTATGATTGAAATTATGCATCACGGACTTTTGTGGGTAAATAAACGGAAATTTACGTCGGAAAATTGACAAACGTGTGACGGAGTTTTGTGTGACAGAATTGAGACGGAATGTATATGCAATTGTGACGGAAAATGATGACGGAATTTTGCTGGAATCAATTTTCCGCCAGGAAAAATGCCGTCATCGGGGTTGGTGATGGAATTTTGCCGAAATTTTTGTCTTTTCCGGCAAAATTCCGTCACTGTTCCGTCACTTTTTAAATGACTAAATTTTTTGTAAAATTAATAGTGCTGGAGCCGTTTGCTAAAACTCTTATTTTGCTGGTCATTAAAATGTGGGGCATGCGGATTGTGAACACTCAAGCTAAAAATACTCAATTAAAATTGGTGTCGTTTTGGCTAACAATGTGATGGTTGAGTTAGTGGAGCCCTTGCTTTGCAATTGATAAGGTCAATGATTCAAACCCCACCATGACACTTTTTCTTCCACAATTTTATGGATTTTCCTAATCTCACCTATGGTGTGGACCATTCCTCCATCCTTTGTGGAGGTTTTCCTCTTCTCCTTCCTCTTCCTCGTCCTTTGTGGACGGTTGCATGTGTTATGAATCGACCCTCTCGCGGAGGAGCGCTTAAGACGCTAAGGTCCTACTATGGAGAGGTGTATCGACTTGTGGGTTTTAAAGCCAGAGGTACCAAATGGCATGTGCTTCAAAGAATGATCCATGTTAAATTTCGGGGCGGTGTCATATGTGTGACATGTGCTTCAAATGATATCTAGAAATATATATGTGCCCGAAATATACAATGTGTGTGATGTATTTCTTGTGTTGCATGTAAACCCATAATAAAAAAACTGGTGTCATTTTGATTAATTTTATTGTAAAATTACGTCGTTTTATAGTTCTCATATATAAATCAAACCTAAAAGTAGATGCCTAAACACCTAAACTGCGTCATTTTGAATCTATAAACACAAAATGACATCGGTTTTATTTTGACAGCAAATTGCTGCGCTGCTTGGGATTGTGATATGTCTTTTTTTATACATCGCGATATGTTTTTTTTTATAATGGGGTACAACAACTAGGATAATACAATAAATATGACGCTTTATCATCGAGTACATATGTATTGATATCTTAAGCTCTAGTAAGACATCTTGACCGAAACCAAAATCATAGGGTACATTTCTCCACTTCTGTAGCGCATGCCGGGTTCGGTACCTTTACCATGCATGGATCCAGACATCTACCCCCAAAATACCATCGGTACATTTTCGACACTTGGAGCTCAGGCCATCTTGGACACCTTTACTGTTGTAAGACACGACACGTCCATCTTGACGGCCGGAAAAAGTATCACGCGCGAGACGTGAAGAGGGAAGCATCCACGAGGGATGTAGGAAGCATCCACGCGCCGAGGCGGGACGAGGAAGAAGGAAAGGAAAAGGAAGAGTAAAAATCTCACAAATTGTGAGAGGTGTCCACAGGACAATATGTTTTCTTTTAAAATGATTATTTTTGACAATAAAGGTAGAAATGGAAATGTGTTTTTGCCATGTTTGTAATTTTTCAGTTTTGTTGTTTGTTCTATTTAAAGTTTGAGTTTCAATTTTGCTCTATTTTTAATTACATTGGCATTGAGAGTGTCGACTTCGTTAAATTTTAAATAAAGTCGACACTCCTGGAGACGGGTCCATCCCGCAACTCAGCGCGTGTCAGTCCCACATTCAACCCCCGCATGTCCACATCGAAATTCTGGGATGAAACGGTATTGTCAATGCCGATTTCATATAGATCGGTACTGGGAATACCGACTTCATTAAAATAGAGTATAATTGAAACTCAATTTGAAACTTTAAACACAATATTTTGCAAAAGAAACTACCCACCACTACAAAGTTCGGGTAGAATTGGCGAGAACAACAATTTACGGTAGGGTTGTCGTATAGACGGGATATGCGAGAAGCTTACGATAATAGATTTTGTTATCGTAATTTTCCTTAATGTAGGATAATTTGACAACTGTACGACAACATTGTGCGTTAATTTTAAGATAACTATACATTAACATGATTTGACTATCGTATGATTGTCGTACACCTACCGTACACGTCATACCTTAACAAATCGACTACCCACACGATAACTAGGATTTGTTCTCGTAACGTTATCTAAACTGTAACGTAATTTTTACGTCAATCGTTACGATGATATTGCGATGTAACAAAATATGCATGATTTACAATTTTCATAATTAATTAATGTTATTAAATATATATTACTCTGAATTGTATTTAGGAAAGGTATTTGCATACAGTAAATTGTTTATAAACCGAATTACTGATGCCACTTACAAAATGACAGTGAAACATATGATTGGGAAACATAGTATTTGGTTATAGCAGTGCGACCAACTGCGCTCCAAAAAGTCTAAACATTCAAGAAGCACTGGAATTCAAACATATGTCCAATTAAAACACTAATCACTGGACTGCATGTCTTCGCCTTGTTCGGAAAGCTGAGGCTCGGATGGGTGAGGCTGAGAATTATTGACCCTCAAAAGAGCCTGAGTCAAGTTTATTGACCCTCATCTCTGAATGTTTAATGTTCTGGGTGAGGTCGGTGTCATTGGTGGTGTTTCTCTAGGTGGGAGAACACGTCGTTCGTATGTATGCCTACACGCATTAGGTGAAATAGATCGACGACGCTTCTGCGGAGGTTGATGTGAGTGAAGTTTAATAGCTGCGTCTACTCTGATCATCCCAGCACCATACATCTCAAAGAACCCCTTCTTTGGAGAGGGCTAAATCTGTCCACGCCGGTTGCTGACCGTCAGCTGAACCAGGAAGATCCATGTCTTATAAGATGATTATGTTTGTATCCCACGTTAAAAAAAAAGAAAAATTAATAAATTAAAGAAAATTGTATACGGGTCTATTAACCCCATTAGAAACCCCACTAACACACAGTTTTTTTATTTATTTTTGTCCATCCAGTTTCCAATTCCGTCACAGTGTTTTCCATATCCACGCATGCATCTATGGCGCGACTTAGGGTTTTGAACCACCATGGCTTCTTGATCAGTCGATATTTCGACTAATTATTCGCTACATTCGATGAAGGATAACGCTTGTTCTCCGAACGAATTGTTCATATTTGATGTCTTTCTCTAGTGTTTCAGGTAAAATAGACATATCATCGCTCCCTTGAGCCAAAGTGTTGAAAGAACAAAAAGATGGATCAAAGAGGCCAAAAGACTCTGCACCAGAAGCAACCCGTGACAACCGTGACACATTATCCTGTCACGGGGCACCAAATTCACAGAGGCTTTAGTGTGAGTCGTAACACACTGCCCTATCACGGGTGTCACGGGGCACCAATTTCATAGAGATTTCAGCTAGGCTCGTGACAGCCGTGACATATTGGACTGTCACGGGTGTCACGGCACCCTATTTTCCCTGAGAGTCCAGCCCAGCCCGTGACATGTCGTGACACACTCGGTTGTCACGGGTGTCATGGCCCCGTCGAGAATCAGATTTTCAGCTGATTTCCTAATTTCAATTTTTGGGCTTTTGGCCTTTTTCGGGAGAGCTATAAGAGGAAACACGACCAGATTGGATGGGTGTGCTTATTTTGGAGTAAAGAAACCCTAACTTGGGAGAAGACAGAGTTCATCGCGAGATTGAGGATCAACGAGCTTCATCGTCTACGGTTAACTCGTCCTTAATTTCTATTCATACGCTATTTGTGGTTAATCATCATGAATAGTGAGTAGTCTCCTTTATTCTGGGATCCTACGGATCCCGTGCATTGTACCCAACTCTTCATGTGATCATATGAATGTTTTTCGTTAATGGAAATCGAATAGTCAATTTCATCGTGCTTAATTTATCGTTCTATGCAAGTATTTACATCAAAGGGTATGTTTGCATGCTAGATCGTATTTAGGATTTATACCGAAAGGTGGATGGGCCCTAGGGATTAACCGGATTGTGTGAAATTGTATGAAAACCTTTACTTTAATAAATCGCGATCGTTGATAATCCGTGGATGGGCGGCGTTCAACGATTGAAATTAATCTAGATAATGATACGTGGATGGGCGGCTTATCTAGTGTTATTTTGGTTTAATTCGATATTCGATAACATGACGAATTACATGATAATGATTGCTTGATTAATGGGGTTAGCATGGGTGAAGTATGGATTCTGGAATTCTTTCTCTGATAAGTACAAACTATTTAATTTTTTGTTATTTAATTTCTGCAATTTTCATGACAACAAAACCGTTTTATACTTGTTAATTCGGAATAGCTAAATACGTCGCTTGTTAGCTAGTATTCACACGCGTCTGTTCCTTGGATCGACCCTTGGCTTACCAAGGTTATAAATTTTGTTTGACTGCAACTTGACCCCTAAAACATATAAATTGACAACTATAAAGGGTTAAAAATACGCTTGTCAAAATGGCGTCGTTGCCGGGGAGCAGCGTTTAGTGTGATATTAGATTTAACGTGTGTAGTTTAGACTATTCCACCTTGTTCGTTACTTGTCTTTTTCTATTTTTTTTCTTGCTATGTTCACTCTTCCCTTGGCTTTTTGCCGGTGCTATTTAGTACATGCCAAGGAAAACACCCAGGCAGAAGAAGCAAATTCAGGTTTCAGACGAGGACACACTGGACCGACGAAGAACTCTTCGCGGTCCAGAACGAAGCTCGGCAGCTACGAGCACTGAATCGCAACTTTGCAGCGATGGCCGTGAATCAGAACCGAGCTTTGAATGATGTGGTTGAAGACGACCAGCATCGTCTTATGTAACAACCAGTGTGTTGGACTCTTGGGGACTACACTGCTCCTCGTGTCTCAGGATTCCAATCTGCCATTGCACCACCTGGAATAGAAAACAACACCTGGGAGCTCAAAACTGGACTCATTCAGATGGTGCAGAGCAACCAGTTTATAGGAAGGCAAAATGAAGACCCTCATCAGCACCTAAAGCGGTTTGTCCAGATGTGCAACACAGTCAAGACCAATGGTGTCCCTCCAGAATCCTACTACCTGAGGCTATTCCCTTTTTCACTCTCTAATAAGGCTAGTAGGTGGCTCGATAGTCATGCAGAGGGCACTTTCACTACATGGGGCAAACTGGCCGAGCCTTTCTACAGCAGTACTTCCCACCATCGAAGACAACACATTTCAGGAACAAGATCATCTCGTTCCGATCTATGGATGGTGAGACTCTCTACGAGGCTTGGGAGAGGTACAAGGAGCTGATGAGAATGTGTCCCCATCACAACCTGGAATTATGGCAGATTATTGATACTTTCTATCAGGGAATCGACCAGAGGATGCGCACCTTGATCAACCAAGTAGCTAGTGGGGGACTGAACGGAGTCCCGCTAGAAGACACATATGAGCTTATAGAGAGAGCAGCCCAAGATTACCACCTCTGGACCAGCGATCAAGGGAATCCCAAGGACAGAAAAGACGTGCAAGACCTCTGCCACGCTGATGGAACCAATGACATTGCTGAGTTAACTAATACAGTGAAGATGCTCGCAACCGAAATCAAAAATCAGAAGACAGAATCAGCTATAAAGCCGTCGGTTGTTGCCAATGTCAGTGTCTATTGTCAGATTTGTGGCTATCCTTCTCACTTTGCAGATGGCTGCCCGGTGATGAGACAAGATAATAACGACAGACAATAGGAGGACGCCAATTATGTGGGGCAATACAATCAAGGATCAGGCATGAACCGGTGGGATAATCCGAACAGGAATAATCCCAACCTCTCTTATAAGACACAGAATCAGGTAGCACCAGGTTTTCCTTATAGACAGCAGCAGGAGAACGCTCCCTACCAGTCGCGAATCAGTACAATAACCAAGCTCAACAACAACAAAATCAGAATTTAGGGAGCTATAACAATCCAACTCAGCCGCAGCGAGATCAGAACTCAAAACCGACGTCAACCATGGAAGCCATGTGACAGGCGTCGTTTGACCTGCAAATTTATATTTATATTTTTCCTTGCGAGAAACTAGTGTAGTGGCAAGCAAGGGTCGAACCCAAGGGAGCTGGTGTTGTTGAAGCTGTCTCTGAAAATAAGAAAATAGGGGGTTTTGAGCAGTTGTGAGTGCAAAAGAGGAAATAACAAAGAAGAATTCAATACGAGAGAGCATTCAGCCTAGGGTTTCTATTGTGACATGTTTATCATCGACTGCTAAATATCTAATCTTATATTTCAAAGTGTGGTTATTCCGGGAAAGGCTCTAACCCAAAGTATTCCGTTTCAGGCAATACACCACAATCTAATCCGGGTAAGGCATTAGACTTCTAGTTCTCCTAAATCCAATAATCCGGGATAGGCATTATTCAATCAAGATGTTCTTACTCGTCTTTACGGGAAAGTCTCAAATGAGTATTAACGATAAGAACTGAATTATTCGGCTAAGCTTTACGGGTAAGTCTCAGCTTAGCTTCACAATTCAACCCTTAATATTAAGCACAAGAACTAGAGAAACATAAAATTGCATTAAGAATAAAGTCTCAAAACAAACGTCACAATATGTGAAACCCTAAACTGAATTAAGGATTTAGCTACACATAATCATGAAAAGACGCATAATTAAAAGCAGGAAAATCTTCTCTCTCGTCGAAGGCTTCGTCTTCTCCTCCAGAACCGTCTAGAATGATGGATGATGAGATATGATATTAGAAACCTGCCTCTGGTCTAAATATATATGCTCTAGGGTTTCTAAATCAGTTTCTGGGCCAAAAACGCAATTAAGAAATAAGCCCGAATCACTGTTCATGACCGGAAATACTGTTCATCTGCGGACACTGTTCACTTTAGCTTCCGCGGTCACTGTTCATAAAGTGAACAGTATCCACGATCTGGTCTGAGTTGCGGTTCTCCTTCTGCGCGCCAATTCCGACTTTGACTCTAGATTTGACCTTCTATACGACCTCGGATGCTCTAGGTGTGAACTAAAGAGTTGTAGGGAATTGAGTTAGCTACGCAACGCCATGTAGCTCGTATTTTTATGATTAACGGTCCATTCCCAGCGCTCCGCCGAACGTCCAAAGGTCTGATCTGCCATTGTGATGTTTTCGGCATAAAATGCTGACTTTTATGCACGTTTCCTCCTAGAGCTTTCGAAACACCTGAAATGCAAAACCATACTAAAAAGTAACTGTTCACTTATAAAAGTGTCGAAATAGATGGGATTAGTTTACTCGACGAGTCGTATAAATACGACTCATCAAACCACCCCACACTTAAACTTGTTCGTCCCGAACAAGAACTAAGTCATAGAAGGAAAATAAATATAACACCACAATTTCTTCGACGTCCTAGATAATGCTACATGAATATGAATTGCTAGTCTAGATTCGCTTTTCTATGCATAATTCAATCGCTACTAAAATCATCATGCTCAACATGGAATTAACTTGATACATGTTACCTTTGAGCTGAAATCCAAATCAATTCGGATGAGTGGGAGATAGTCCTCTTTATACCCATGATCTGCATTCGTTGTTCCGAACTCTCGCTATATGGTTATACTTCATTGCTTTTTCTTGCACATGATTCTTTCGAGCTTCAAGGTTTTTTTTTGAGTTGTTCTTCTTTTTTTTGTTGGCCAGCTTTTGTAGTGACTTTCTTTGGCCTTTGGCTCTTGATGTATGAATGATGTACTTCACTTTTTTGTACGAACTTCACAACGTGACTGATTTTTCTTGTGCTTTGCTCCTTTATTGTGAATTGCTTGTCCTTCTTTTCCTTTTCTTTGAAGGAGGTCCAATCATCGCCCGCAAGCATATGGAAATACCTCCCCGCTCTTTTTCATCCTTGTCCTTTTCGACGCGCGTCAAGCCGAGGATCGCTCGTCTATTTTCCTGGCTACTTCGGACTAGAGATAGGACGGTTTGTTACGTCTCTGTCCCGCCTTCCTACATAAACACTGCAGTGGCGGAGCCAACTCTAGACCATGTTGTCTCGAAGTGCTAGCCTCCACAAAATCTATATAACCATATAGTTCGAGTCCAGTCCTTTGAATGCTTTGTCAAGTCTCTCTAGGACATTTCTATCAACTCCACATCCCTGTTTATCTCAACTCAAAAGGACACGTACTAGGTTAAATTCACATGTAGTCACACAATTCAAATTTCACGAGAGAAATGCATTTAATCAGCTCATCTATTTCACATCATCAACATTCAATACTGCATATCCAGGAAATAGAGAGAAATTTCATACTTTCAAAATTTTTTAATAAAGGGAAACGTGCAGACACTATGCAGGTGCAAAAAATAAACGTGCTAACGCAACAGACTGACTCTCCCACCCCACACTTTTGAACAAAGCCGTGTCCTCACGGCACGACTTAAATTCAAAGACACAACTATGCAACACACAAACCATATAGGAAAAGGAAGAGATTAAAGTGAACAGGTACTCCCCTCGTTTCATCGTGTGAAGATGAGAATTCTGGTCAAATGAGTCAGTCGACACTGGTCAACTGAGGGTCGCGCCTGAAGAAGATATTAGAGCCGCGCCTGCAGAACACATTAGCCATTTAAGATGGCTTGCGGGCGCGGCGGATAAAGTGTGCATGGACCGCGATCCTCTCGGGATGTCACCTGTTTCCTGCATAAAAAACGTTCTCCTTTCCCAAAAAACAATGTGATAACACGAATAAAGACTCAAACAAACAGAAAAATGAAATAAAAACGAAATAAAAAATGGGAAAAATTTGCCGGGCTGCCTCCCTGCGAGCGCCTTTGTTTTACGTCGTTGGCTCGATGTTACCTCTTTAGGGATCACAAGTTAGGATCCCATGGACATGTGAGGTCAAATTTTGCTACACCTCTGTGATGCTCATAGCCCTCATCCAGTGGTGCTCTCGTGTCTCTCCATCCGGGTTGCCATCCAAACGTGCCATGTCTCGGTCGCTTCCTCATGTATGGACGGTCGACATCCTTGTGAATATGGAAATCTGATCTCTTGCCACCAAGTGCAAGTGACAATAAGACTGTGTTCATGTCAACCTTGGTCCTTATGGCAAAGAGGAGTGATCGTCCCAAAATAGGAGCTGGAGGATCGTCATCTCTAGCATCTCCCATCTGCAAAACATACGAGTCGATATCACGGGTGACTGTGAAAGAACCTGGGTCCTTACACTTTTCGGGTGGTGCTGCTCGACTCGTTGCAACTGGGCGCTCCATCGTTAGGTTATTCTGCTCATGCATCGCCTCCAACTCGCCACCTAGCTCATTTTGGTCGATCATCTTCTCTTCATGAGCTATCACCAGCACAGAAAATGAGGGAAAAGGGTCAGTTCGTGATTGTGCATCAGTGTGTATCGCGGGTGAAGAACACTTTAAGTGTTCCATCCGCGGACGGCCAAAGTCTTCTTCGTCCGCGGCCATAACGTGTTCATCGTCCGCGGCTGTCTGGTCCTCCGCGGATTCTTTGTAGCTTATCTCCGCGGGTACGGAGCAGTTTATCTGTCCGCGGATGACGTTAATCTGCACATCATCCGCGATCCCCTCTGAGTTCGCCACATCTTCTCTGTTTTCAGCCTCTGGTTCGTCTATCCTGGCCAATGTGCTGATGTTCTCTTCCAGATTAGGCACTATCTGCGACATTATGGTGGTGACGGAGGTGTTGCATATGATGTCGGGCACGATCTGTACTGAATCAGCTTCCACCGTCTGCGCCTTATCATCCGTTTTATGCATCAGACCTCGTCTTGGTCTTAATCTCTCTGCCACATCGTCTATCAGGTCCCAGAGATCATACATGTTTAAATCCATTACCGACCCTCCTGCTGCAGCATCAAGCATATTACGCTCAAGTGGCATCATCCCCTCAAGAAATCTCTGAAGAAGAAATAAATCTTTGAATCCATGGTGTGGACAGCTTCCCTGAAGGGTATCGAAGCGCACATAGTACTCATAGAAGGTTTTGCCCTGGAATTGCTCAAGGGTACGAAGTTTCTCGCAGACTTCAAATCGAAGGGATGGCGGAGAAAACTCCTTTAGAAATTGGGCTCGCAGATCCAAATAATTGCTTTCATGTTCTGCACCTGATGAATAATACCAAGATATTACAGAGTCAGTTAAAGAAAACTGAAAATATATTAGCTTAAACCTCTCTAATGACTCGTCTTTAGGCTTAATGCGGCCGCAGATGGAGTGAAACGTTTGCACATGTCTCACGGGGTCTTCTCCGAGGGCACCTCCAAATTTGGGGAGACGCCGAATCTTCCAAAACTTGACCTTGCCGTTATCGTATTCATCTTCCTCATCTTCCTCCTCATCAATGTGGCTATATGCGTGAGACATAGTGAAACAAGTAGAAAGCACAAAAAATAACTAAATAAAAATAAAAATAAAACAGAAAAATAAAAACAAAAAGAAACAACTTCACCGAAGCGCAGCTCCCCGGCAACGGCGCCAAAATTTGACAGGCGTCGTTTGACCTGCAAATTTATATTTATATTTTTCCTTGCGAGAAACTAGTGTAGTGGCAAGCAAGGGTCGAACCCAAGGGAGCTGGTGTTGTTGAAGCTGTCTCTGTAAATAAGAAAATAGGGGGTTTTTAGCAGTTGTGAGTGCAAAAGAGGAAATAACAAAGAAGAATTCAATACGAGAGAGCATTCAGCCTAGGGTTTCAATTGTGACATGTTTATCATCGACTGCTAAATATCTAATCTTATATTTCAAAGTGTGGTTATTCCGGGAAAGGCTCTAACCCAAAGTATTCCGTTTCAGGCAATACACCACAATCTAATCCGGGTAAGGCATTAGACTTCTAGTTCTCCTCAATCCAATAATCCGGGATAGGCATTATTCAATCTAGGTGTTCTTACTCGTCTTTACGGGAAAGTCTCAAACGAGTATTAACGATAAGAACTGAATTATTCGGCTAAGCTTTACGGGTAAGTCTCAGCTTAGCTTCACAATTCAACCCTTAATATTAAGCACAATAACTAGAGAAACATAAAATTGCATTAAGAATAAAGTCTCAAAACAAACGTCACAATATGCGAAACCCTAAACTGAATTAAGGATTTAGCTACACATAATCATGAAAAGACGCATAATTAAAAGCAGGAAAATCTTCTCTCTCGTCGAAGGCTTCGTCTTCTCCTCCAGAGCCGTCTAGAATGATGGATGATGAGATATGATATTAGAAACCTGCCTCTGGTCTAAATATATATGCTCTAGGGTTTCTAAATCAGTTTCTGGGCTAAAAATGCAATTAAGAAATAAGCAAAAACACTGTTCATGACCGGAAATACTGTTCACGACCGGAATACTGTTCATCCGCGGACACTGTTCACTTTAGCGTCCGCGGTCACTATTCATAAAGTGAACCGTATCCGCGATCTGGTCTGAGTTGCGGTTCTCCTTCTGCGCGCAAAATTCCGACTTTGACTCTAGATTTGACCTTCTATACGACCTTGGATGCTCTTGGTGTGAACTAGAGAGTCGTAGGGAATTGAGTCAGCTACGCAACGCCATGTAGCTCGTATTTTTATGATTAACGGTCCATTCTCAGCGCTCCGCCGAACGTCCAAAGGTCTGATCTACCATTGTGATGTTTTCGGCATAAAATGCCGACTTTTATGCACGTTTCCTCCTAGAGCTTCCGAAACACCTGAAATGCAAAACCATACTAAAAAGTAACTGTTTACTTATAAAAGTGTCGAAATAGATGGGATTAGTTGACTCGACGAGTCGTATAAATATGACTCATCACCTGCTAGCTAGCTTCATAGGCAAACAGCGAAAGACGTCTGATGATCAACACAGAATGTTCGAGGAACAGTGAAAGGCATCTGATCAAACCACCACTGAGGTAAGAAACCTGCAAAAGACGGTCGAGCAGCTCGCTATTCATGGCAGAATGCTGGAAAATAAGATTGCTCAACTAGCAAATTCAGTAAACAGAGAACATGGGAAACTCCCTTTAAGGCCAGATCCGAATCTTAGGGAGACAGTGAATGCCATCACGCTCCGAGGAGGAAAACATATTGAAATGGTGCCAGCTAACGCCACTCGAACTCCAGCTGTGAATTCAGCGCCTAATTATACATCCGCAGAAGGGGAAACATCAAAGAAAGCTGAAAACTGAGCTAAAAATTCTGTGCAGCCAGTAGAGCCAGTCCCTTATAGACCTCATGTTCCATTCCCACAGTGGCTAGTGGCTACAAGAAAAGATAACGAGTTCAAGCAGTTCGTGGATAAGATTCGTACTCTGTACATCACTATGCCCTTCACCGATGCAATCACGCAGATTCCAACTTATGCCCAATTCATGAAGGAGATTTTGATTGGGAAAAGAAAGATTGACGGGACTGAGAATGTGGCCCTGAGCGAGGAATGTAGTGCAGCCACACACCAGCCCATGCCACCCAAACTTCAAGACTCAGGGAGTTTTTCTATCCCTTGTGATATTGGTGGTTTTTCTGTTCGTCGTGCTTTATGTGATCTTGGTGCTAGTGTGTCTACCATGCCATATTCTCTGTATGCTAAACTGAAATTGGGTGATCTCTGTCCTACTAATGTCACTATTCACCTTGCGGATCATTCTTGTAGACTCCCGAGAGGGATTCTGAAGGATGTTCCAGTCAAGGTAAAGAACCTGTATTTTCCTGCTGATTTCATAGTATTGGACATCTCTGAGGACATAGATATCCCAATTATTCTTGGTAGACCATTTCTATACATGGCTAAGGCAGTCATTGATATGGATAGAGGTTCCTTAGCCTTGCGAGTGGGCAGTGAAAGAGCTGTTTTTAGTTTGCCTGACATGTCTAAGAGTCCTAGTCTGTTTGCTGACTGTGATATACTGAACTCTGCTGATGTTGATGAGCCTATTTCACTGACCTCTATTGAGCCTTGCAGAGTTCTCCAGGGCTGCCCCATCTCGATGAATATATGCTCAGTGAGCACAGAGGGAGCAGCTGATGCTGAACAGACTACAGGCTCGGGTAAGGAACCCTATAAGGGAGAGCTGAAGCCTCTTTTCGACCCCGGTGATATCTTTAAGGAGAGGACGATGAAGTGGCACTACAAACAAATCTTGCACAGAAAATTCAATAAAGGAGAGCGAGTTCTTCTCTACAACTCCCGCCTTAGATTATTTACTAGGAAGCTGCGCACCAAATGGAGATGTCCTTACACAGTGGCAAGAGCACACTTTGACGGCCACGTTGAGCTTAACATTGAGAGAGGAAGGTCAATGGTGGTCGACGGGAAACACCTTAAGCATTACCACATCCTGAAGCACCGGGAACCACCTGACGACATTGATAATGGACCTACTTCTCGGGAAGGGATCTCAGCAAGGGACTTCCCGAGAATGTTTCTAGTCCTACCTCCCTTGTTATGTGTCGCCAAGACGTTAAACTAGGCCTCTTCGGGGAGTAACCCACGCTGTAAGTTTTTGTTCTTTGCATTTTTCATTTGCAATATGTGTGGACATTTCAAGGTTCTAAGTGTGGAGTGCCCCTCCATGATTTTCGATGCTAACCTATTACTTGTGAAGCTCTGTGTTTTTATCTATATATCTTTACTAGCTCACAAGTCGTGTTCCACTCCCCGAGCATCGCTTAATCTCAATGGATATCGAGTTTTCACACACGAGGGAAGTTCCTATGCGCTTTTTCTTATCTTTTATTTCTTCGCTTAGGGACTAAGCTCATTTTTAAGTGTGTAGTGGGTAGCACATAGTCACATATACTTTCATCGCATGTCACACATTCACTCTTGCATATGCTCAACTGTTTATGTATTGCGATTGAAATCCTCGTTTTCTACGATACTTCTTGATTGATTGTCATTCTTTTGGATTCGAAGTCTAAGACTTGAAATAGTTTTATTCATGTGTGTATTCTCTTGAGTCAGTATCATTGCTAGCCTTTGCCTATCACGTGTTCTACGTATTTCTTGAAGCATGGTTGAGACTTGAAATTAGTAGGCACCGGTTCAAAAATGTCAAAAACTTAAATATGCATCTCTTTTTCAAGGTGACCTTAGTACTAGTATGCGTTTCTCTATTCTCGTTGTGATTTGCATGCACCCGCCTTTATTCATACACTATGTCAAGCTTTAAGTGTGGAGTTAGAAAATTGGTTTTCAATGTTTTCAATCAAGAACAAAGTTCTGATTTTCAAAAGAGGGTGAAAAATTGACCTCAAGCATAGTTGTTTTTGAAAGAAAACCAGTGAGAGCAGAAAAATACCAAGGGCAAAGTGAAGGCACCCCTAGTGTATGGAAAACACTTTTGAAAACTCTTTCTGCCCCTTTTACTTGACGTAGTGTAATTCCATCTTCTCATTGCGTGCAATCATGACTTGACTTGAGAATTCATGTACTAGAAACTAAGGGACGACCCTCGTGCTTGCACTGAAACTTTGATGGGATTTTCGTACTATTTTTTAGAAATTTTTTAAGCCAGGCACCTCTTCTCTTACGGGTCATTGCCTAGTCCTCAGCATTTGAGAATGAGCTTTGCGCCAAGAGCCCGTGGACTATCCCTAGATAGCATAGGTGAATGGCGAGCATGTTTTGTGTAACTATTCATGTTCTTTATTCGTTGCTATAGAACTATTTGGAACATGTGATTAGTCGATTGCTAGCCGTGTGTATTGACCGCTTGAATGCATGACTCATTTAATCTATGATTTTTTGAAAACTTTGACGAAGATGTGTGACTTGAAGTTAAGGCAATACGATGAATCCGAGGTGTGACATGACTTTACTATGACTCATTGCGCATCATTTCATGCATGCATGTTAGTTAGTTGTACAGAGGATTTGTGGGTAGTCCCATTCCTGAAAACCTTCACGAGACTATACTCGTCCTACTAGGGCAGCCTAAAGGTTTAAAGGCTTGATGCATACGCTAAATGCATTTGTGTCCTCTACGACAGTGAGTTATCTTTTTGTTTTCATTATTAGTTAGAATTGATCACATGACACTTGAGTGGGTAGTTTAGGAACGTATGGTCGTTGAGCGTGATGTTCACTTACATATTTATTCTATCATTCGTTCGACATTTGTTTGGGACAAACAAATCCTAAGTGTGGAGTGTTTTGATCAGTAGATATTTTGTCTAATTATTCGCTACATTCGATGAAGGATAATGCTTGTTCTCCGAATGAATTGTCCATATTTGATGTCTTTCTCTAGTGTTTCAGGTAAAATAGACATATGATCACTCCCTTGAGCCGAAGTGTTGAAAGAACAAAAAGATCGGTCAAAGAGGCCAAAAAGACTCTGCACCAGAAGCAACCCGTGACACATTATCCTGTCACGGGGCACCAAATTAACAGAGGCTTTAGCGTGACCCGTGACACACTGCCCTGTCACGGGTGTCACGGGGCACCAATTTCAAAGAGATTTCAGCTAGGCTCGTGACAGCCGTGACACATTGGACTGTCACGGGTGTCACGACACCCTATTTTCCCCAAGAGTCCAGCCCAGCCCGTGACAGGTCGTGACCCACCCAGCTGTCACGGGTGTCACGGCCCCGTCGAGAAACAGATTTTCAGTTGATTTCCTAATTTCAATTTTTGGGCTTTTGGCCGTTTTCGGGCGAGCTATAAAAGGAAACACGACCAGATTGGATGGGTGTACATATTTTGGAGTAAAGAAACCCTAACTTGGGAGAAGACAGAGTTCATCGCGAGATTGAGGATCAACGAGCTTCATCGTCCATGGTTAACCCGTCCTTAATTTCTATTCATACGCTATTTGTGGTTAATCATCATGAATAGTGAGTAGTCTCCTTTATTCTGGGATCCTATAGATCCCGTGCATTGTACCCAACTCTTCATGTGATCATATGTATGTTTTTCGTTAATGGAAATCGAATATTCAATTTCATCGTGCTTAATTTATCGTTCTATGCAAGTATTTACATCAAAGGGTATGTTTGCATGCTAGATCGTATTTAGGTTTTATACCGAAAGGTGGATGGGCCCTAGGGATTAACCGGATTGTGTGAAATTGTATGAAAACCTTTACTTTAATAAATCGAGATCGTTGATAATCCGTGGATGGGGCGGCGTTCAACGATTGAAATTAATCTAGATAATGATCCGTGGATGGGCGGCTTATCTAGTGTTATTTTGGTTTAATTCGATATTCGATAACATGACGAATTACATGATAATGATTGCATGATTAGTGGGGTTAGCACGGGTGAAGTATGGATTCTGGAATTCTTTCTCTGATAAGTACAAACCATTTAATTTTTTATTATTTAATTTCTGCAATTTTCGTGACAACAAAACCGTTTTATACTTGTAAATTCGAAATAGCTAAATAGGTCGCTTGTTAGCTAGTATTCACACGCGTCTGTTCCTTGGATCGACCCTTGGCTTACCAAGGTTATAAATTTTGTTTGACTGCAACTTGACCCCTAAAACATATAAATTGACAACTATAAAGGGTTAAAAATACGCTTGTCACTTCTTCCAACATGACGTAGGCACTGAGAGTTTCAAGAGCCGGGAAGACTACACTTAGTGTTTTCTGAAGGTATTTAAACACTTATTGATTTTGTATTTCAACTGATCAGTTTCTTTGGCATGCATTAGAATTCGTCTGGTCAAATAGCTATGTTGTTATTTCTTCTTGCAACTATATTGATTGCTGTTTTACAACATGGGCGTGGAAAAAGACATGGGCGCGGTTGCGGTTGCGGTGGCTACCATGGAAGAGTTTTGGCTGAAGACAGTGACCAATTTACTGATATAGAAACAGGTCATTCGGATGATAGAAATATTGTGAATCAACATGATGATATGAGCGAAGAGAACGACAGAACTCAAGGGGATGGGATGCATGATTCACGTGCTACTTGTAAAGCTGCTCGTAAACCTCGTAGCCATTCTAATGGCGAGTACGGAAAACCTCCGCCACCTGATAAAAGGAGAGCTGTTCCAGTTAGCCATGGACAGTAAATGATGGATCTAACTATTACTTTTTCAAGCATCACTTATTATTTTGTACTTTATTTCACTCTATTTTCCTGGATGGATGCTGTTGTTGTGTGATATAGTAATAAAAAAGTGTGATGTTGCTACTTCACACTTTTACATTTTATCCATCGCTGTGTATGATTTCGATTCATTTATTTTCTTAAGCTCATTTTACCATTGCCTTTTTTTCATTTTGTGTGCATATGAAGCATAATGGATCCTAAAGCTACAAGAACAATGACAAGTATAATCCGTCACCATTGACTTGTCGGATGTTATACATATGAGGAAGCTGTTTCACAAACTGGAGGAGAATGTGAAAAGATCGTGTTGAAGAAGTATAGAGTAAGTGTTTATTTCTACTCTAAATTTTTCTGTGAAGTGCTATTTAATTGAATTCTTGATCATCATAACAGACTTATTACAAATATGAGGATGGGATTAGTGAAAAATAAGGGAACGCTGAAGTCGTAACTCATGTTAGTAACAAAATGAGAGGTCTCAAGAGCGAGGATAAAAGAAGAGCGCTCGCAAAAGCTGCTAAGAATGGAAAATCCATTTAAGATCAACAACTAACGTACTTTTCTACGGAGGTTTGGAATTCGCTATGCAGTCACTTTTTAAGTAAGGAGCACAATGATAAGTCTGAAACCAACAAAAAGAATCGTGCTAAGAAGATCATAATACATGCCTCAGGCGCTACCTCCCATGCCCAAATAAAAATGGTATGATCTGATTTTCTTGAACATATTTTGATATATCTTACGGCATCATCTTGGTACATTTCTATGTGCTTCTAGATATTCCATTCACTTGCTTTACACTCCCATGTTGAACTGATTCTTGTAACTAAGAAAGAATAAAAATGGTGACTTTGAACATGAAACAGCAACAATTTTTCCCTTTGTCTGAAATGTCATGATGTTTTTTTGGAGATAGGCTTCAATTATGAAATTGCTGATAAATTGCCAAGCTTGTGTGACAATTACCATATTTTTTCTGTATGTGATTTTTTCCACAATGCTTGTAATGAATCTGAGAGCAGTGGGCAATATTGACATTATGGACTTCTTACGTCAAAAGATTTTTCAATGTTTACAGCATGCATAAGCTATTATTTTCTCACTGTGTGGGTATCTTTTGTGCTTTGTACTAGGATCTCACTCGAAAGAGACAGCGAAACCCTTCACGTTTAGAGTTATTTGACTCCACATATATGTCTAAAGCCAGTCAATCTTATACTTTGCAAGAAGCAAAAGAAATCGCGGTGAGTTTCACATTTGAGTGCATAACAATAAGATATTGTTTCATGTTGTACAACTTAGTTCATTAAATAAAAATATGTTCATTGATTTTTTACAGGATATATCTTCAAAAGTCCATCATTCTCTGAAGGTAATTTTGACTATTATTATGTTGATTTATATATATATATAGGGGCGCGCTCAAATGAGAACACTTCTTAGGCTAAGAATATAAGAACCATTGTGAGCCACTCATTTTGATGATGTGGCAGTGAATAGTGCAGGAATTGTGTAGTGGGTTTTCCTGTTTGCTTTTTGAAAAGTAGTGGGTTTTACTATTTGGACACGTGGCGCACCCACAAAGCACGGGGGGTTGGGTAGTGGGACACGTGGCGTAACCTCATTGGTGTTCTCATGTTCTTAGAGTTAGAAGGTGTTCTCATTTGAGCGCTTCTATATATATATATATGTTTATATATATATGTTTACTGTTTGGTAAAACAATTTTCTTTTCTTTGAACAAGAAAAGAATGTGGTGATCAAGTTAATGCATCCAGTTCTCTCAATCAAGATGAGGAAGAATTGAGAAGTTTTCTTCTATTAAAGTTCTTGAAGTCATTTAGATCTTATGCAGGATGTAGTTTTTTTTATTGTTGAAAACATTTGGTTGAGTAAGGTAGTTTTATGGTAATTGAAACTTATTGTTATTAATTTATCAAAAGTATTAGTATATTATGGTTCAAAATGATATAAAATACAAATTTACAACAATTTGAAATAAATTAATTGATATTTTAAACCAACAAATTAAATTCAACGGATATTATGTCATTTTTAGAATAATAATACATAATTTATATTGGAAAAAGTGACGATTAATTCGTCACAATTTATTCGTCAAAATAATACAAAAAGGACTGGAAAGTAATTTTACATTAAGAAATTACTATTATCAACAAATAAAACTTAAAATATATCTGTTGATTTTAGAATCAATCTATTTATAAGAACATATAATCGACAGAAATGTCTGTCATAAATAAATCGAAAATTTGTTGTTAATAAATTCGAGGGTATGTGATACGACCAAGGGACCAAGCCAGTATTTCATGGACGATGTCCACGCTGCCATATCAGGCCTACAGGTCATACACCCCAACCTTTGGTAGAGGATGTTGGTAGTGGGACTCGAACACGAGATGCCCACCACGCTTTAGCTCAGTTGGTGATAGTGGCATACTAAAACCACTATGTAAAGGGTGGTGGGCATCTCGTGTTCGAGTCACACTACCAACATCCTCTACCAAAGGTTGGGGTGTATGGCCTGCAGGCCTGATACGGCAGCGCGGGCAGCGTCCATGAAACACTGGCTTGGTCCCTTGGTCGTATCAGTATGTTAGTAAATTTATATTTAAAATTAATTTTATCAATGGATTATCTGTTGATAAGAAAGCTAGGGGTATATTTGGAAATTCATTAAGAAATTTATTTTATTGACGAACATTAAAATCAACGGATTATGTGTCGCTTTTGTATTTTTTTCTCTTGTTTTTACTCAATATAATCAACGGAATATCCGTTGGAAATATACTTTTTTCAACGGATTGTTAAAATCCGTGCCAATATAACCAACAGCGTTCCAACGGAATTTTCCGTTGATTTTATATGTAAATTCAACGGAAATAGCTCAAATTCAACTAAAACATGCGTTGATAATAAAGCTTTTTCTTGTAGTGTTATGGCGGGTGACATGTTGCATAAAAATCGACATTAGTAAACAAAGACAACAATCACTACTAAAGGCAGGTGAAACTGATGGATTGCAAGGCAAATGGACAGTAATAAACATTAAAATTGGATCGATCAACATATAACAATATCGAAATTCCATGTACCAAAAAAGAAACATATTGTGAAGGAGAACAAATAGGATTTGTTCCTAAATACAGCAAAGGAGAACATCAAACAAACAAAAACCATCTTAATTTACAAGTTAAGCTTACACATAGCAACTACACACTCAATCAGGGGGTTTCTCTATAATACCGGTACTCAATCTGTCCCTTTTCCAAACTCAAATATTCAAAATACACAGCCTGAAACTCAAATATCTAGAATACCCCATTTGAGTTAATACAGATTCCTGTACCATGCATTTTTACAATCTCGGTACATGAGGAACCAAAAAATATGATTTTTTATAATCCCAGTTTCACAAGAACCGGGAAGAATAAAAATTGCTTATGTGGCTCTGTTTGTGGCCAACGTGGACCAACCGATATCTGTTCAAATGTGACACATCTGCTTGTTTTATAATCCTTGTTCCTGGGGAAATCGGGAATGTGATAATCGAATTTTCTGGTTCCTCTTGTACCGGAAATGTAAAAAATGAATAATACCGTTTCCGGGAAACGGTATTAACTCAAATGGGGTATTCTAGATATTTGAGTTTCAGACGGTGTATTTTGGATAATTCAGTTTGGAAAAGGGGTAGATTATAGAGAAACTCTCAATCAGGTTACTTTACCAAAAAGATTAACAAGGTACCAGTCGAGTTGGTACCTAGGTACACACAAATGGCAGTATCAAAAGAAAAAAGAGAAGACAGACTTCAGAACGGAATGTAATCGAAATTAAGAGTAGCAGTCCAAAACAAACATGAATGTAATCGAAAATAAGAGTAGCAGTCCAAAACAAACATGAATGTGTCGCATGCGTAAATCCTAAAATCTCGAAAAGGAAATCAAATACAACGAATTCAGAACCCTAGATCTATCGAAGCCGTGAAATTACATGTCCGGTATGTCGACGACTGATAAGGAACGAATTACTCGTCGGTGAAATTACTAGTAAGCGTCGGCTGCACAAATCTCTGGGGCGGTAGTGTTGTTGACGACTATGAATGCAAAGGGGAGTTGAGCGGTGAAATGAAACTTTCCTAAGGACTTCAATTTTTCTAGTAAAATGTATACACTACACCAGAATTCACCTGATGCGACAGTCATTGATGTGGTCGCATTGGTAGCTGTCGCATATGTCTTCTTATCCGACACTACTTTTTTAAGACTGTCGCATAAACTTTCATATGCGACAGTGCTAAAGTGACATACCTTTGATTGTCGTATAAGATATCATATGCGACAAACGTCTTACGTGACAACCCTAAGATTGTCGTATAAGATGTCATATGCGACACACGTCTTAAGTGACAATCCTATGATTGTCGTGTAAACTTTCATATGTGATAATACCTTAAACGACAAAACAAATATAGTCACGTAAGAACATTTTAAAAAATTATGAAAATATATTATCTCTGGTGAGTATGACAAAACAAGCTTTTTCAATGTATTCAAATTAATTAATCTAGTTTTATTGTATATATATATAATTTTATCTAATTTAAATTCCTTCTGATCTCAAATGCAACATTTGTTCAGTTTACTCTTTTTCTCTTGGATGTGTGATATTTGTACGTGTGATCTAAGCTTACAAGTTACCTTTTATTTGGATCTTCGTTTGATGAAAATCATGTCACAATTTACAATTAGTTTGTACTAGTTTTTTTTTTTTTGCACATGTTCACAATTCCATTTGAATTGAAAATGAAAATTTTCGCACATGTTCACAATTCAATTTGAATAATAATAAAAAATTGAAAAAACTAATACAAGTAATACGTGAATTGTACCTTAACATGTTGTTATCGTACAATTACCTTCTCGTAAAGCTCTCGCAGTCGCTGTCGTAAAGTAGTCGATGTGATATCGTACGATGACGGTTTTAATTGTAAGTTTGTTATCTCCTATTTTCCTCAAAATTTGTAGTGCACACCGGACAAATTAAAAAATTTCCTTAGAAGCTTCATAATTCTTGGTGACGGACATTGATTATTAATCAACCGATTGCTTAAAGGGTTAATTTGATCATGGGAATTGTTCAAGTCTTACATAATTAAGATTCTACTCTTGACTCTTTTTTTTGCTCCTTACTCTGACTTTGATTTTTTAATGTCATGGTCAAATACGTTGAATTACAAGTAAACATGGCGACCAAAGAACACTTTTTTTTTGAACCAAAAGAACACATTTACATTGTCATAAATGAAAAGAACGCAATTAAATTCTTCTGCAATTCTAAGAAATTATATAAAGCAATAAATTACCAGCAGCATGCATGACAACTGTTGTTCAATTCTATTGACTGGAAAATGTGTTTCAAAATTTAAGAATTCAAACAACCGACCACCCACAATTAATGATTTCATAGAAATGAATGAAATAAGCAATGCAAATTACCAATTACAGTGAAATATACTTGTAATATTAAGTAGATGGATCAAATAAGAGATTGGGCGACTAATTTCAATATTGTGAAAAGATTTGCGTGTATCAAAGATCATGGGACGTTGAATGTTTAAGTAAGCTTCTGGGAATATCACACTTTGTTTTTTTTTATGGGGGAATATCACACTTGAATATACAAAAAATAATGCACAAACTAAGCAGGCGCACGCATGGAGATATATAACAAAATCAAATTGGCCACCTTTGGTTACTTTTCCCAAATTGGTGTATTTGTAAACTCAAGGAAGATCAAGGTCAAAGTATATTTTGTGTGTGTAAAATATTTAAAATTGGATTATAATTTGTCGTTGCGACATAATTCGTCAATTGTATTTTATTCGTCGCCGAGAAATTAATCATAAACGAAATTTAATACGGGATTGAATTTCACCCGTCCAAATAATCAAATCAAAAGCTATCATTGGTTTGTATTTTTTACAAAAAATATGTCCTTTGCACCGGATCATATATATTTATGTGAATCTCCTTTCTACTTTACATATGATGCATGCGTTTTTGAACTTTTAGTTGTTTTTTTTTCTTGGGATGAAATTAAATGAACTAAAACTGAACATAACTGAAAAAGATGAAATTTAAGCTCAATATAAGGGCATCGGAACCCAAGAGTAATGAAATGTTAGGAGAGGACTTCCTCGCCTAGCATTTCCTCCAAACAAAGCACAAATTTAAATAGGAATGTCTCTCACAAATGTTTAGTGAGGATGTGTGAGAGAACTTCCTACCTTTTTTTGTGTGGTTTGTTTGGAAGAAATGCTTGGTGAGAAAGTTCTCTCCTAACATTTCCCTAGTCATGGGTGCATATGTCCTGACAACCCTCTAAATGCACATTCGATTAATATAGCTGAAGGAGTTAAAGCAGCAAGTTTGGCCAAGCCATGCGAGCGCACAAGTGATCAGATGCGAGCGCATGTCCGAGCGTCCAAGCCTGCCAGCCGAGCGCGGGTCCAAGCGCATGGCCGAGCGGACCTCCGAGCTCCCAAGCCTTCCAGCCGATCGCATGTCCGGTCGGACCTCCATCCGTGCGTCCGAGCTTGTGGCTGTCGTTGTTGAAGACTCCAAGCCTCGTTGCTATTTCTCCTCGTTGCTGTTGCTCCTGGAGTTCATTGCTAAAGATCTAAAGGCCGTTGTTGATGAGCTGGAGTTCGTTTCAAGCCGTTGGTGATCAGCGAATGAAAGCGCGACCCGTCAGCTCAATCCGTGGCGCGAGTTTGTTTCAAATCAGACGGTCGAGATTAGACGAGATGGACGGCTGTGATTGCATCTGGGCAGATTAGTATTTAAGTTGTGTTTCGAGCAGTTAGGGTTCATCCTTGAGAAGAAACACAAAATCAAGTTCAGTCGAAGTCCAGGAGAGATTCGTTCCAGAAATTGATTGAGGGCTTTCATTCGCAAGAGGATTCCGCATCATTTGGCGTTCGATCAAGGCTGGTGAATCGGTCCGCAGAGAGATCGCAGTTCGTAGCTTTGGTGTTCTTCATTGTAACCCAGATTTTGTATTCCGGCGACATTTGGTCGATTCCGATGATTCTTCATAGTGAAACCGGTAGAGCTAGTGAGCTCAAGTGGAGTACCTTCTCACCTAGAGGGGAACCACTATAAATCTGGTGTGTCACTTTACTTTCCGCAAATTATCAATTCTCTAATTGAATTTAGGGTTCGATAATTGAACAACAACAATATAATTGGATTAAGATTTAGTCCTGAATTACAACAGTGGTATCAGAGCCGATTTGATTGATTCTTGGCTATTGTTGTTGTTGATTCTGCAAATTCTTGTTGAATTTGATATTGTGCTTTACTGTTTTTGCTTTCGAGGTAAAAATGGTGTAAGCAAGGATAGAGATTGCTCCTTATGATGGGAAAGGTGACTTTCAAGTCTGGTGCCTCAAGATGAAGGCTGTGTTGTCCCAGCATAAGGTATTGGTTGCCCTAGAAGAGGAAACCACTAAGTGGTCTGAAGATGAGAAGAAGAGGAAAGCTGATATAGAGGTTGAAGCATACAATCTGATCATACTGAGCCTTGGGGACAGTATCATCAGGAAGGTATGTGATTGTAAAACTCCTCTTGCAATGTGGAAAAAGTTAGAAACATTGCATGCTAATCAGATTGCTCCTAACTTGTCATATGTGAAAGCATCTATGTTTGCATATAAGATGAATGCTGCTAGGACTATAGATGAAAATCTTGATGAGTTCTTGAAAATGTCTTTGATGCTTAGAGATACTCCACATGTTCTTGATGAGACTAGTCTTGTTATGATATTGATGAATGCTATACCTGAGTCTTATCATGTGGTGAAAGATGCTTTCCAATATACTGGTGATGTGCCTTCTTATGATAGATTTTGCACTGCTTTGAAAACCAGGGAGTTAGAACTTAAAAGTCAAAAATCTAAATCTGCTTCTGGTTTGTTTGTTAAGTCTAACGAGTCTTCTTTTGGGAATAACAAACATAAGTTCAAGCCTAAGTCTAAGTCTGATGGGAATGATAATAATTCAAATGATAACAATTCTAAACAAGGTCAGTCCTCACAAGTTAAGTGTTATCATTGTGGAAAGGTTGGTCACTTAAGGAAAAATTGTTATAAATGGTTAGCTAAGTCTAAGACCAATGGGAACTCTGAAACTAACTTAGCCTTGACATCTGATAAGGCCAGTTCATCATCTGAGGTTCTAACTGTCACCAGTGGGGACCTCAATGATGAATGGGTTTTGGATTCAGGCTGTTCTTTTCATATGTGCCCCAACAAAAATTGGTTCAATGACTTGGCTCACACTGCCAGTGAAAATGTGTACATGGGAAATAACAATGTGTGTAAAGTCATGGGAATGGGTAGTATAAACCTGAAATTAACTAATGGAAAATTAGTAACCTTAACTAAGGTAAGATATGTCCCTGGCTTGAGAAGAAACTTGATTTCCCTTGGTGCTCTTGATGATTCTGGTTGTTCTTATAATGCTAAGAATGGTGTGCTTGCTGTGTGTAAAAATGATAGGCATGTATTAACTGGAAATAAGACTGGCAGTGTGTATATTCTTGATGGTTCATACCATGGTGGAACTAAGGAAGCCTGTCTTGCTGTTTGTGAAGATGCAACTGTAAAGTGGCATCTTAGACTAGGACACATGAGCCAAAAGGGGCTTGAGTGCCTGAATAAGCAGGGGATCCTTGCTGAAAAGGTCACTCAATTACCCTTTTGTGAGCCTTGTGTCCTGGCCAAACAGCACAAGCTGAAGTTCACCATTGGAGTTCACTCAAGCAAGACAATCCTAGAATATTTACATGCTGATTTGTGGGGACCAGAGTCTAATGAAACTCATGGTGGGAATAAATATTTTCTGAGCATTGTAGATGTTACTCTAGGAGAGTTTGGACTTTCCTGTTAAAAACAAAAGATGAAGCTTTCACTAAGTTTAAGGACTGGAAATTGTTAGAAGAAAATCAGACTGGGAAAAAGGTTAAGGCATTAAGAACTGATAATGGTTTGGAATTTTGCAATGCTGAGTTTGATAATTTCTGCATTGATCATGGCATTTTGAGACATAAGACTGTTAGACTAACTCCTCAACAAAATGGAGTGGCTGAAAGAATGAATTGAACATTGCTTGATAAACTGAGATGCTTGTTGTTCACTTCTGGTTTACCTAAGTCTTTTTGGGGTGAAGCTCTTTATACTGCTACTTATCTTGTTAATAGAAGTCCTAATAGGATGCTTGAGTTTAAATGTCCTATGGAAATGTGGAATGGCAAGAAACCTGATTTGCATGAACTGAAAATTTTTGGATGTGCTGCTTATGCTCATACTAGGGAGGGAAAATTAGATCCTAGATCAACCAAGTGTATTTTCTTAGGTTATCAAAGATCAATGGGAACTAAGGGCTATAGATTGTGGGATATGAATGCTAGGGGAATTAAAATACTGATTAGTAGAGATGTTATTTTTGATGAGAACACTTTCCCATATAAGAATAACAGTGTGACCAATTCTGATAGCTCCCCTGCACCACCATCTGATAGAACCTTATTTGATATAGATCCTCCAGTAAATAATGAGCAGCCAAATCAGGTAGAAAACCATGTAGAACAAGATGAACCTCAACTAGAACCAGGCAATGACCAGAATGAACATAATGATCATAATGAACAAGCTGAGAACTTAGATCAGGTGGAGGAACATGAATTAGCTACCCAAGATGTGTTAACAGATTGGCAACTTGCCAGAGATAGGCCTAGAAGAGTGCCTAGAGTTCCCCCTAGATATTCTGAAGCTGATCTAGTGTCCACTGCCCTAATAGCTGCTAAGGAAATTAAAAATGAACCTGATACTTACCAGGAAGCCATTGAGGGTAGGGATGGTGAGAAATGGAAAACTGCCATGCTTGATGAGATGGAGTCTCATAAGACTAACCAAACTTGGGTTCTGGTCAAAAAGCCAGAACACCACAAACTGGTTGATTGCAGGTGGCTGTTCAGGATCAAGGATGAGGATCCACCAAGGTACAAAGCAAGGTTGGTTGCTAAGGGATTTACCCAAAAGGAAGGTATTGATTACCATGAAATTTTTGCTCCAGTTGTTAAGTTTAAGACCATTAGAATCATGCTTGCATTGGTTGCTATTAATGACTTAGAACTTGAACAACTTGATGTTAAAACTGCTTTCCTTCATGGAGAGTTAGATGAGCAAATATATATGAAACAACCTCCTGGATTTGTTGATAAAAAGTACCCTGAACATGCTTGTTATCTGAAAAAATCTTTGTATGGTTTAAAACAAAGTCCTAGACTTTGGTATAAAAGATTTGACTCTTATGTGCTGAAACTTGGCTATGTGAGAAGTAATTTTGATCCATGCTTTTATTATGCATCTGTGGATGAGTGCCCTGTTTATATGCTGTTATATGTGGATGATATATTGTTGATAAGCAAGTCTGTTGATAAGGTGAATGTGTTGAAATCACAGTTGAGTTCTGAATTTGACATGAAGGATTTAGGAAAAGCTAAGAAAATATTGGGCATGGTTATTGATAGAGATAGGAGTAAATGTTTTCTAAAATTATATCAAAGGCCTTACTTAGAGAAAATTGTATCTAAGTTTAGTAGTCTTGATTGTAAACCTGTTCAAGTGCCATTAGCTCCTCAATTTATCCTGTCCAAGTCACAAAGTCCTAAGTCTGATGTTGAATTTGCTAAAATGGAACAAGTGCCTTATGCTAATGCTATAGGATCAGTCATGTATGCCATGATTAGTTCTAGGCCTGACTTAGCTTATGCCATATCTTTGTTAAGTAGATTTATGTCCAACCCAGGACCTGAACATTGGTTGGCCTTGAAACATGTGTTTGCATATATCAGGAGTACTTTAGATGTTGGTTTGTGCTATAAGAAAAGGCAGGATGAGTTTAAATTAACTGGATATGTTGATGCTGATTTTGGTGGTGATAGAGACACTAGAAAATCTACAACTGCTATATATTATACTCTTGGTGATTGTTGTGTTTCTTGGAAGGCTCAACTTCAGTCTATAGTCACTATTTCTTCTACTGAATCTGAATACATTGCATTGTGTGATGCTGTGAAAGAGGCTATGTGGTTACAGGGCATGCTTAGTGAAGCTAAATTGTTTAATGGAACTGCTGTGATTAAGTGTGATAGTCAGTCTGCCATTTGTTTAAGTAAAAATCTTGTTTACCATGAAAGGTCTAAGCACATTGATATTAAGTATCACTTTGTTAGAGATAAAGTAGAGAATGGTGATGTTGTGATTGAGAAAGTAGGAACTGAGTTTAATCCTACTGATATAGGCACCAAAATTGTCACTTACACCAAGTTCAAGCTTTGCTTGAAACTTTTGCATTTGGAGTGATTTGTTTTGCAGGTTGAGCTATGAATGGGTTCTGTTGGTTTTCACTATGTAAGGATTGTTTGGGATCAAGTTGAAGGCCTAAAGTGGTTTAAAGGAATAGCTGCTTTAGGTGGAGGATTGAAGGAGTTAAAGCAGCAAGTTTGGCCAAGCCATGCGAGCGCACAAGTGATCAGATGCGAGCGCATGTCCGAGCGGACCTCCGAGCTCCCAAGCCTTCCAGCCGATCGCATGTCCGGTCGGACCTCCATCCGTGCGTCCGAGCTTGTGGCTGTCGTTGCTGAAGACTCCAAGCCTCGTTGCTATTTCTCCTCGTTGCTGTTGCTCCTGGAGTTCGTTGCTAAAGATCTAAAGGCCATTGTTGATGAGCTGGAGTTCGTTTCAATCCGTTGGCGATCAGCGAATGAAAGCGCGACACGTCAGCTCAATCCGTGGCGCGAGTTTGTTTCAAATCAGACGGTCGAGATTAGACGAGATGGACGGCTGTGATTGCATCTGGGCAGATTAGTATTTAAGTTGTGTTTCGAGCAGTTAGGGTTCATCCTTGAGAAGAAACACAAAATCAAGTTCAGTCGAAGTCCAGGAGAGATTCGTTCCAGAAATTGATTGAGGCTTTCATTCGCAAGAGGATTCCGCATCATTTGGCGTTCGATCAAGGCTGGTGAATCGGTCCACAGAGAGATCGCAGTTCGTAGCTTTGGTGTTCTTCATTGTAACCCAGATTTTGTATTCCGGCGACATTTGGTCGATTCCGACGATTCTTCATAGTGAAACCGGCAGAGCTAGTGAGCTCAAGTGGAGTACCTTCTCACCTAGAGGGGAACCACTATAAATCTGGTGTGTCACTTTACTTTCCGCAAATTATCAATTCTCTAATTGAATTTAGGGTTCGATAATTGAACAACAACAATATAATTGGATTAATATTTAGTCCTGAATTACAACAATAGCAGTACTGTATCACATTTACGACGCGCACTACGCCACTACATAGTAGAATTATGGTACGATACCGAACATGCAATTAGTGCAAAATACTGTCAGTGTAAAATGAGAAAAAAAATTCACAAATTGACCAATTTAAAAATTCATTTCAGCTCTCTTTATCTACCCAAATGTGGACCATGAATGCAAATAAAACTAGTAAACTACTGCTTAATCTTGTGTCAATCATTCAGATATGATGTTAAAACATGTTTAAACTAAACAAGGGTAAATTAAGTAAGAGGAGCGCTCAAATGCAATCTGCTCCTTTTACTTGCAACTCTTTGTTCACAAAATGCATAACTTGTTTTGCACTTCTACTCAAATTTGAAATTACATTCCCAATTTACTCACGTTTTCTAAGGCGCTGTTACCAACGGCGTCTTAAAGTTAAGCCGCTCTTGTGGACGGCGGTTTAAGCCTCGTGGCATATATTTGCCCAAAAATAAAGCTGATTGGGCACAAATTGTCATGTAAGCTTAAACCGCTGTTGGCCACAGCGTCCAACAATTAGCCGCTGTGAACAACAGCGCCTTAATAACAAGCTCAAATATTCCATCGTTTGTGCACTGCATGTTATGTTTTGTTGTGTTTTTCGATAGACTTACAAGAGAAATACAACTGGAGAAACAACACATGAAAATAAAAGCATCTAGCGTTGACCAGGAAAACAGGTCAAATATTACTTCTAGCCGTAAGCTAAGCTAGCAAGAGCATCCGGTCAAACTTTCCTTTCCCTGAAGACTATCAACTGAACTGGTACACGGAACAAGAACCTCCACCCAAGGGGAGCAGAGCCGACAGATCCGGTGACCAACAAACTGAAGACTACAACCATTGAACACAAAGACAACCCAAAACCGAACCCGCAAGCTCCAAGGGCTGGCGTAACAAAGCTCAGCAAGGGCTGAGTCAAGCTGAAGACAAGCTAAACACAAAAAATATATACGGACACCACCGCTTGGCTCCCATCCGGCACCTCCATCCCGCTGACACGCCGGATCCCACCCACGCCAAAACACCGCCACGCCGCCGACCATCTTGACGATCCACACCCGCTGTTTTGTTGTGTTTTGTTTACAATTGTTTTGATTGTTTTGACTGCCACAATTGTTACAATTGTTTTGATTGGAGGAGGCGGCGGCTGAGAGGCGACTTGTTTACAATTGTTTTGATTTTTGACTGCGCCGTCCAACAAGTCCACAAGAACGGCTTCTTATTAAAGCGCTGTTGTTCACGGCGGCTAAATGTTAGACGCTGTGGTTAACAGCGGTTTAAACTTACATGTCAATTTGTGTCCAATCAGTCTTATTTTTGGGCGTATATATGCCACGAGACTTAAACCGCCGTTCACAAGAGCGACTTAACTTTAAGACGCCGTTGACAACAGCGCCTTAGAAAACGTGAGTAAATTGGGAATGTAATTTCAAGTTTGAGTAGAAAGGAAATGCAATTTCCAATTTTGAGCAAATTGGAAAATTTTTCTAAGTGCTCATAATTTTTCAATAGACGACAAAAATGCATTACAGTGCTTTTCGGTCCAAGAAATGCCAAAATGCATTCATCCAACCCAATTAAATGCATTTTACACTTCTTTAACAAGTGAGAAGGGAATTGCGCCCAAGCGTAGCCCAACTAAGTATTAAATGAATTCAGTGTATAAAAGAATACATTTTTACTTGCTACTGGCTTCATCACCGGCTTCATCATATTTTATGCAGTGTTTTGTTAATAATAAATTCATTAGATCCACCAAAGTGACCCCAAAAAAATAAAATAATACGTGCAATTGCCAGGAAAAATACACTATTCTTGCAAGAGTGGGAGTACATTTTTTTTCTCTCTGATTTTTTAGGTTGCTTATTAAATCAAACTGAAGCCGTCTCAATACTATCAGATGGGTCATGGGTATATATAATGTGACAGATCGCAAAGCTAATTAGCTTGTTCGCGTAACATTTTTATTTCTTATATTGCAAAACATAATTGTATGAAGAAAAAAAATATATATATATATAGGGGAGCGTGGTTGAAAATCCTTAAAAATTTGAGACTTGAGATTCCAAATCTCACCACTGGATCAAGTTGCATCTTTGAATGTGGAAGTGACATGTGTCCCACTAATTTTTTTCCTTCATTTTGCAGTTTCGAGCATGCATTTTGCCTAGATGCATTTTAAGCTTTCGGAAACTACACTTAGGCAAAAACTGATGCATTTTCAAAACTGCATAACGAAGACGAAACTGCATAATGAGGGGGTTCTCAAAGTTCTTTGAAAAAAGAGGGGTTCTTGAAAAACCGCTAGTGCTAAGAGCATGTAACGCGTAAAGTGATGAACCAACAGTCCAGCACCTCTCTAGCACCGTCTGTTGGTGTGAGATGGATTAGTTTTATGTCCATTTTTAAAGAGTAGTTGTTGTCTAACATATGTTGTTGATTCAGCACTTCACGCTACACATTATTTTTTAAGTGAAAATTTGAGTGAAGTTTGTTTCAACAGTTCTATTATAGTGAAAAATTAGGAGTGAATTTAGTAAAAAATATTGTCATCCAAGTAAGTCCAAAATTCTAGTTTAATTTTAAATTTATATCAATTTTTTAAAATATTTTATCTAATAGAAATAAATCAGATAATTTGGTTTTATATAAATTTGAGTTACATGCATTTTATAATATATTGAATAGTCTTTAAAATATGTTCCCTCACAAGTCCATGTCACGTTTCTGTGCTACACTTCCTCTAAATAATGTGAATATGAGAGAAAAGCTAGATCTAAACTACTTGTGCTTTACACCCCGACGGCCAGACCCAATTAAATCAAATATTATTGGGGTAATAAACCGCAGCAACGCTCCGCTTTAAATATTGACAAATTTAAGATATACATTTGCACAAAAACATTCAAGACAATAATCCACTAGCAATATTATTTTGCCCTTCGAACTAGTATAATTAAAACTGACTCGTGGATCGATCCGGTCAAGTTACTGGGTCAGTGGTTCAACCGGGTTGATCCGGATTGACCCGCACATCTTAAAAAATAAAACTAAAATACTTATTTTTTTTTCTCGATTTAAGCTGTGAATTACAAAAACAACGGCGAACCGAGGTCTTAAAGCTGGGACAAGTTTACCAGCTGAGAACAGTGCAGACAAGAAAAATAAACATGAATAAACGGGAGTCCGCTGCTCCACTTCGCCTGGGCATGGGCACGTCATCCCGTCATTCACAGCTAGAAAAAGGCAGGACCCACAGGAAATCATCCACGCTACATCCGCTTGCCGAAAAGACCAGCCTAACACCGGTCAAGAAAACCACAAAACTACAACCCGGTGTTACCTCGCCTACACAAAAAACTCGGTTAACCCGGCTACCCGGATAAACCGGCCTACGCTACAACCTGTACAGACAACTATGTACAACCAAAATAGGAAAACAGAAAAAGTAGAAAAAGCCTCCCCACCGCCAGTCCACCAGCCTCCGATCGCTCCGACCACCTCCATCTGCCAGCAAACCGACAACCAGCGCCGCTCGAGCTTCCGAATCGCCAACCTGCATCACCCACACTACGCACAACTCCAGATCGGACACCGTCACCCGGAGAGGCCAGAGCTTCGAGCAGGGATAGAGAAAGGAAAGGAAGGAGGGGAACGTCGTGGCAGCCGCGGAATAGATGAAGAAGGGGAGGAGGAGGAGCAGAGGGCGGGGAGAAGGGAGGGTGCTTGAAGGTTGCTGGGGTGCTGGGTTGCGAGGTGTGGGTGAGGAGAGAAGGAGGAGGAAATAAAATACTTATATATGATATTATAATTTTGGGAAAAGTACAAAAAGGGGTACCGAACTACCGCATGTTTCCAATTTTTTGTTCGAACTATTAAAATTTTCAAAATGGGTGCGACCTATATAGGATTTTTCCAACTTTTTGTTCAAACTATTAAAATTTCCTAAATGGGGCGAACTATGTAGAATATTTCCAATTTTTTGTCCGAACTATTAAAATTTCTAAAATGGGTGCGAACTATATTTAATTTTTCCAAAATGGGTAAAACCTAAATATTTTAACGGAAGTCTATATTGGAATTTTTTAATATGCACTCTTAACACAATAGTATGATGCATTACTATCATCTGCGAACGAGCAAATAAGAATAGAGGACCGAACTCATATGAGTCGAGGGAGTAAATCGAAACCAAATATAAAGTTTGGTCATCGAACAGGCAGACAAATGCATATTTCAAATTCTTCTGCACTTGACTGATACAACTTCATTGAGATTATTGCAATTGATTGTGACTTCTCCTGATGACATATGCGTCGTGCATGTTCTCCAAGTTATATAAAGCGAATGTGAAGCTTCTGGATGCCATCAATTATTCGAACTGTCAATTCACCTTCTTGTGCAATAAGAAGACTGTTTGTTAAAAGAAAAAATGTATAAGGAGCTCAGTTGACAGATAGATATTTTTAGAGAGATGCTAAGATATCCATAAATCATATCTAGAACAACATTTTAGATAAATCTACATCCCGAGTAACGATATTTGATCAATTAAACAGGTGCAGAAATTGCAAAAAATTATACCCGTCTCGGAAAGCAGTCAAATTGAAAGGGCACATTTAGAAAAAAATTTCATAATAAGTTTAGGTTTTACCGTTGGAAAAATTCTATATAGTTCGCACCCATTTTGGAAATTTTAATAGTTTGGACAAAAAGTTGGAAAATTTTATATAGTTCGCACCTATTTTGGAAAGTTTATTAGTTCGGACAAAAATTTGGAAAAATTCTATATAATTCGCACCCATTTTGGAAATTTTAATACTTTGGACAAAAAGTTGGAAACAGATGGTAGTTCAGTACCTTTTTTGTACTTTTCCTTATAATTTAACATATTTATGACTAGAATAAATATTACATGTTTATGATCTGATTACAACAACATACCATAACAAATTTAGACTTTGATAAAGTACAAATCAATAATACAACAATAATAATTTTAGTATTAATTTGCAAGTCACAACAACAAGGGGCGGAGCCATGAAATTGAACTCACATCCTTTAAACAATATCATATAGAAAAAAGAAAAACTACTGCGATATCCATTAATATTGGAAAATGTAAGATCTCAAAAACGAAATGTTTAAATATGGACAAAGAGTCGGATCAAAAAAAATATAAACAAAGAGGACATCAAAAATTAAAATTAAAGCTAGTTGGTAATATATCGCTCAAGTGATCCACCATGTTGGATAATTGTATTTTAAATTTTTCGACACATTATACAATCATATTATATCAAATTTGTATAATTTTATCAGATATCTAATCGAAGTCGTGATTAAATTAGTGTTTTAGGTATTTCTCAAATTCAAATTAACACCAATCTAGTATATGGGGAAAATTAAGTTAAATTATACGATCCTGATAGACTATACGACTAAATGAATTTCTAGTTAAATTGATAATAAGTAATAAATTTATAGATTTGATAAATCAATATACATTATTGAAACAAACAATAAAACAACAATCATCTTTAGCCTAGTGGAAGGAAAGAGAATAACTATTAAGTGGGAGTTGAGTTTGAGTCTTGTCAAAGTCAAAATTAAACAAATATTTTTTTTCAGACCAAACCAAACCGATTGAATCAAATTAATGAAAAACCGGCCAGTTCAACCGGATCTTGATCGGATCAACTGCATTAACGGGCCGATAACCAGACCGAACCGATCCGAGTTTAATAACACTGTTTGGAACAATAATAATAATTTTTTGATTGTGGATTTACATTTAACATAATAGATGCGTTGTATTCCTTGGAACAATAATAATTAAATAGCTTTTATTTTGTTTTGTTTTATTTTGGATATGTGAAGTTATTTTGTTCTTGGGATGCCACTGAATTATCACAATTTTTATTCTAAACAGTATTCATTAATGAAAAAAATTGACATATTTTATATAATCTCAGCCTGTAAAACACGGCAATTTCTTGTTGACAACCCTCCAATTTCTCATGAATTTACCACTATTTATTTATAAATTATTTCTCTAAAATAATCCAAAAATTTTAAATTATAATTTACACAACTACATACGCAATTTAAGTGTTCCATGCAGGAGAGCACCTCTATAAATAGCCCCTCAACATTTCTCCTGATCCTCAAACCCTTACAAGTACTCAGAATTGTACTTCAATATTTCCAATAAGCAGAAGTTTGCAAGATGGCCTTTGATCACCAACATGCCAATTCACCGTCGAAAATCGCAATAATAGGAGCTGGGATCAGCGGTATAGCAGCAGCTAAACAACTCTCCACCCACAATCCAGTAATTTTCGAAGCTTCTTCCTCGATCGGAGGGGTCTGGAGAACGTGTGCTTACCGCTCCACCAAGCTCCAGTCCCCTCGCACTGATTACGAGTTCTCCGACTTCCCATGGCCCGACAGGAACAACCAAAGCTTCCCATCAAATGTTGAGATTCTGGATTACCTGGAATCTTACGCTAATCACTTCGATGTGATGAAGTTTGTGAGGTTCGATTCGAAAGTGGTGGAGCTCAACTTCTTGGGGAGCCTTTTTAAGAAGGGAGAGAAGAAGGGTGAGTATGGCCGGCTTTTGAACGATAAGCCCATGTGGGAGGTGGCAGTTCAAACTGGTGATTCGCCTAATGTCGAGGTTAAAATTGTCTTTTTTGCGAATTTCATTTTATTAGTCGTCCTTGTCATCTCCCCTCTTTGCATGAAAATAAAAACCTATTTCTGCATTCAATTAAAAATAAATTACCATGTGTTCGATTGATTCGCCTACCAGGCCAGCGCAAGTGGTCGAGGGATAAGGCTTAAAAAAAACCTAAGGTTTGATGGGTGTTTATGTTTTAATCATAAGGGCAGAAAATATAAAAATAAAAAAGTGTTTGACTGATTCATTAATTTTGATACGGAAAAAACTCATCTGATTTGGTTTCTGCAGCGTTACAAATTCGAGTTTGTAGTGATGTGCATCGGAAAATATGGCGACATTCCAAAAATGCCAGAATTTGCAGTCAACAAAGGCTCAGAGGTGTTTCATGGACAAGTCCTGCACTCACTCGATTACAGCAAGCTAGACCAGGAGGCCTCAGTTCAACTGCTGAAAGGGAAGAAAGTTGTCGTCGTCGGGTACAAGAAATCGGCTATCGACTTGGCTGTTGAATGCGCTGAAGCTAACCAAGGTACGCACATAAATTTGATATGGACCAAGTCAAAAAATAAAAACCATTTTAATTAGTACGTCCCAAAAATGGAAATTAAAACATTTCCATTTTAATTTGTTTGAACACGACCACACGTGTGGAGAATTTCACTGGAAATTTGGTCTCTTGTTGGACTGACTGACTATTCTTGTTAATTTACACATGTTTGACATGACTTTGAATTGGAATTTCAAATGACATTTCTCCTTTGGGTAGTTATTTCTGACTATTACTGCAGCTTATGAATTTATGATCTCATCTGCTTTTTATTCAGGCCCTGATGGACAGCCATGTACTATGGTGATAAGGACACTGCACTGGACCGTTCCGCATTACCGGGTTTGGGGCTTGCCATTCTTCATGTTCTACTCGACCAGGACATCTCAGTTCTTCCACCAAAGACCCAACCAAGGGCTAGCTCGCTCAGTATTGTGCCCTCTCATGTCTCCTCTGGTATATGATTATTATTTATGTTGAAACTGTGTCATTTGGTCAAATTGTGTCCCACATTATGGTTAATATTAAATCATATAATCATGACCCATAAATTTGGACTTTTAGATCATAAGGGACAGTAATTTACTTGGGCTTACGAATCCGAACAATAGTTCAAACTTTACTAGGCTAAAATATTTTTGTTTTGTATATTTAGCGGCGAGGAGTGTCCACGATCATTGAGAGTTACTTGACATGGAAGTTACCCTACGAGAAACATGGACTAAAACCTGAACACCCATTTGAGGAGGACTATGCATCTTGTCAGATGGCTATCCTGCCTGACAATTTCTTTGAAGAGGCTGATAAGGGGATGATCAAGTTCAAAAAGGCGTCCAAATGGTGGTTCACGGAAGACGGGCTCGAATTTGATGACAAAACTAAGCTAAAAGCTGATGTGGTGGTTCTTGCAACTGGTTATGATGGCAAGAAGAAGATTAAAAATGTGTTACAAGAGCCTTTTAGAAGCCTTGTTGATCCTCCAACTGGCCTCATGCCTCTCTACAGGTACTTTTTTTTATTGAATTTCGCCAGTTCATATACGTCTATATATATAGTCTCATTGTTACTCAAAAATTCAAGCTTGTGAATTTCGTCAATTCGTAACGTCTAAAATATCAATTGTAATTTATCCCACATCGATTGAGAATTATAAATTGTTTGGTTTGGTGCATATAAGGGGGACAATCCATCCGCTGATTCCGAACATGGCGTTCGTGGGGTACCTGGAGAGTGTATCGAACCTGCACACAGCTGAGCTACGGTGCATATGGCTCTCGCGGCTGGCTAAGGACTTGTTCAAGCTCCCGAAGGTGGAGAAAATGCTGGAGCAGACGGCGAAGGAGCTGGAGGTGTCGAAAGGGAGCACGAGATTCTACAAGCGTCATTGCATTTCGACGTTTAGTATAAACCACAGCGACGAGATCTGCGAGGAAATGGGGTGGAAAGCATGGAGGAAAAACAGCTGGTTAGGGGAAGCTTTCAGCCCATATACCAGCAGGGACTACTATTATGAAGATAAGAGCTGAAGAAATTCAACATGAAGATCATCCAACAGCTCTCGATCACTTATTGGTTAACAATTACATACATATTCAATAATGTTCATTTCATTCATTAAATGATTCATAATCTTGTTTCTCTAAATAAGAAGAAAAAAAAAATAAACTCTTCCCACAAAATGGGAAGAAAATAATATTTGCTGCTTGAAATAAATATTAATTTCAGTTCAATTTTATCGGATCAGTATTACACCCCTGTTCAATTGCCAAATTTCGGTAAATTTGACACGTCGACTTTTGAAAAGGTTAAGAGTTAATAACTTAATTACAAAAAAAAATCCACTCTTATTTATATTACTAGTATATACAAACATGCATGGAAGAACTCAATTCGGTCATCTTTGATTTCAGAAAAAAATTCGGTCATCTTTATCTTGCTTAATTAATTTTCACTGAATAATAATAAAACATGTATGAAAATTGAAAACTTTAACAAGCAATTAATACTTTACATTAGATAAGAACAAAAAACCGATGACTTGTGAACCGGAGAATTGACGGTTCAGTAGCCTGTTCGGTTTTGTTAACTAAGCTGATTTTAATTTTTAGCTACTCCCTCTCGTCGTAAAGTTTGTCCACTTTTTTTTTTGGGTGTCCATTAAAATTTATTTACTTTCCTTTTATATAAAGTTCAATAATTAAATCAATAATAAATAATTAATAATTCGTATGCGGAATCACCTCCAGATACACTTTCTTCCTCTTTCTTTCCTCTTCTTTCTCTGTTATTATCTTTTATTTACTTTTTTTAATTTCTGTACAAACTATCCTTGACAAACTTTGAGGAACGGATGTAGATTTTCAAGGTCAACACGTTTTTGAGAACAGTCACCAAATTAACCAATTAATACACAAAGCACCCCACCCGATACCTTCTCGTGCCACCTCCGGGAAGAACGCTTCCTAGAATTTTCAGCGATCAGCAATGGCCGTATAAATCACAATCTCCCGACCTTCTTCCTGAAACCTTCTCGAACGGAACCTCTCCCACTTTCTCCACCCCCATTTTCTTTGTTCCTCTTTCCCCGCCCACAGAGCTCGATCGCTCTGTTCACCGTTAGATGCCGTCCCTCCTTTGATTCCTCACGCTGATTTATGTCTTTTCTGATTTCCAGGTATTCTCTTCCAACCCCATGTTTTTCATTCTCCACAAAAGTTTCCATCTTTAACCAGTTTCATTGATTTTTTGGGTTTGATATTTTGACACAGATTCGTTTTTGAGAATCTTGCTGTTATTGTATGTTTTTGCATTAAGAATGTGTTTGGGCCTTGTTGCAGTGATTTGTTGTAATTTTGATGAATTTTGAATTTGTAAAAATTGAGGAGGTTTAGTCTCAAAAGGAATAACAAGCGTTAGTTTAGTGGGATGTTCGAGTTTTCAAGCAAACAACTCAAACTGTTCAGCTCTGGAATCTGCCATAAAATTAAGAAACTAGAGTTTTTGATTGAATGAATGAAAAAAAAAAAGTTCTACAAATAAGCTGATAAAATTGAAAAAAGAAATAAACTGCTAAATTGTTGTTCTCTTTTGAACTGCGAAACCTCTAATTGCCTATTTGGTAGAATGCTGTTGTTTGTTGCATTTTACAGTGTAGAACATCTGATGAGACAGGTTGGTGTGAAGTCAGGGAAGAATATTATTATTTCAGCGCTGTAAAAAACCAGGACAGAAGCAGAATGGATGAAAATGGTGGTGGTGCGAAGGTGACAGGGATCCGTCAAATTGTGCGGTTAAAGGAGTTTCTGCAGAAATGGCAATCAGTAACGCTTACTCAGAAACCCGACAGCCCTCGAGGGATACCGCCTGCGGTTAACAGGAGACTGAAGGACACTGATTGGACATGTGATTCGGATGAGGAAACCTGCCAGAGCCCCGAGCCGCCTCAGGATGTGCCCAAAGGCTATTTGGCTGTTTATGTTGGCCCGGAGCTTCGGAGGTTTATTGTTCCCACTAGCTACCTTAGTCATCATTTGTTCAAAGTTTTGTTGGAAAAAGCTGAGGAGGAGTTTGGGTTTGATCATCATGGCGCACTTACGCTTCCTTGTGACGTCGAGACATTCAAATATCTGTTAAAGTGTATGGAGAATCATCCGGAGGACAACAACTGCACCGGTAAGTGCCCATTTATGTTCATTTTTTTGGGGATCACACAATTGTTTGATTAGATCTTTGTCCGGTGATTTGCAGCTGAAAGTCGGGAGAATGTAGAAGAGTGAGACATGGAAGCTGGTCTCATATTCTGATGCTGGCCTTACATGTTCGATTTTCAAATCGTCTCTCGAATACTAATTCTTTTGTTAACGTGGGGGGAAATATACATGATAGTAGGAAGGTGTAGTTAGAGATTTTGTGTAACCTGTCGTCCTGTGATTCTTTATCAAATCCTTGATAACAACCTCAACAGGTAAATTCTGGTTTATATTTTTATATTTTAACTGGGGGTTGTCTAATATCCAGTGTTTCAAATGTGGAATAGTTTTTTTTTTGAATATTAAAGTTAGAGTGCGGTTCAAATACAAACCGACTTTATATATAAAAATTATAAATCGAATTTTAACCTAACATGTGTTCCATTTAGTCGAAATCTCGAACAAACACTCGGAGGGGTATTGTAGTCATTTCACACTAAAGGGTATAAAAATCAATATTATTATTTTCAATCTAGTCCTCGAGTTGTTAACGATAAGACTTAAAAAACAATGATCAGATTTAAAATTGGTAACTAAAAGATTTCAAATTGAGAATGATCACACTTAAAGAGAGAATAATCAGACTTAAAATTGGTAACTAAAAGACTACAAATTGAGAATGATCAGACTTAAAGAGAGAATGACCACACTTAAAAATTGGTAATGATCTGACTTAAAATTAAGAATGATCAGACTTAAAATTGGTAACTAAAAGATTATAAATTGAGAATGATCAGACTTAAAAATTGGTAATGATCAGACTTAGAATTAAGAATGATCAGACTTAAAAATTGTTAATGATCAGACTTAAAATTGAGATTGATCACACTTAAACAGAGAATGATCAGATTTAAAAATTGTTAATGACCAGACTTAAAATTGAAAATGATCAGACTTAAAGAGAGCATTGTCAGACTTAAATAAACAATGATCAGACTTAAAAAATGGTAATGATCAGGCTTAAAATTGGTAATGATCAGACTTAAAATTGATAATGATCAGACTTATAATTGGTAATGACCAGGGTTAAAATTGCCAATGATCAGACTTAAATAGACAATGATCAGACTTAATGAGACAATGATCCGACTTAAACAGACAATGATCAGACTTAAAATTGAGAATGATCAGACTTAAAGAGAGAATGATCAGACTTAAAATTGGTAACTAAAAGACTACAAATTGAGAATGATCAGACTTAAAGAGAGAATGATCAGACTTAAAAATTGGTAATGATCAGACTTAAAATTAGATCAGACTTAAAATTAAGAATGATTAGATTTAAAGAGAGAATGACCAGACTTAAAAATTGTTAACGATCAGACTTAAAATTGAGATTGATTACACTTAAAGAGAGAATGATCAGACTTAAAAATTATTAATGACTAGACTTAAAATTGATAATGATCCGACTTAAAGAGAGAATGATCAGATTTAAATAAACAATGACCAGACTTTAAAAATGATATTGATTAGACTTAAAATTGGTAATGATCAGACTTATAATTGATAATGATCAGACTTATAATTGGTAATAACCAGGGTTAAAATTGACAATGATCAGACCTAAATACACAATGATCAGACTTAAAGAGACAATGATCAGACTTAAACATACAATAATCAGACTTAAAATTGATAACTAAAAGACTACAAATTAAGATTGATTAGACTTAAAGAGAGAATGATCAGACTTAAAATTGGTAACTAAAAGACTACAAATTGAGAGTGATCAGACTTAAAGAGACAATGATCAGACTTAAAGAGAGAATGATCAGACTTAAATAGCGAATGATTAGACTTAAAAATTGGTATGATCAGACTTAAAATTGAGAATGATCAAACTTAAAATTTGAAAATGATCAGACTTAAAATTGGTAATTAAAAGACAACAAATTGAGAATAATCAGACTTGATCTGACTTAAAAATTGGTAATGATCAGACTTAAAATTGAGAATGATCACACTTAAAGAGAGAATGATCGGACTTAAAAATTGTTAATGATCAGACTTAAAATTGAGATTGATCACACTTAAAGAGAGATGATTGAACTTGAAAATTGTTAATGATCATCAGACTTAAAATTAAGAATGATCTGACTTAAAGAAAGAACAATTAGACTTAAAATTGGTAACTAAAAGACTACAAATTGAAAATGATCAAACTTAAAGAGAGAATGATCAGACTTAAAAATTGGTAATGATCAGACTTAAATTTGAGAATGATCAGACTTAAAGAGAGAATGATCAGACTTAAAAATTGGTAATGATCAGACTTAAAATTGAGATTGATCACACTTAAAGAGAGAATGATCAGACTTAAAAATTGTTAATGACCAAACTTAAAATTCATAATGATCAGACTTAAAGAGAGAATGATCAAACTTAAAAATTGGTAATGATTAGAGTTAAAATTGAGAATGATCAGACTTAAAGAGAGAATGACCAGACTTAAAAATTGTTAATGATCAGACTTAAAATTGAGATTGATCACACTTAAAGAGAGAATGATCATACTTAAAAATTGTTAATGATCAGACTTAAAGAGAGAATGATCAGACATAAAATTGGTAACTAAAAGACTACAAATTATCATACTTAAACCAGTAATGATCAGACTTAAAATTATTATGATCAGACTGAAAACTTGGTCGAAGTCGCCGTTCTATCCTCTCCCAGTCGACATTTCCTCTCTCAGTTGTCATAAGTCAATTTTCTGTGTTTTTAGTCGACAGATGAACAGTACATGACATTCCGCGCGCCCAGTTCAGACATAAGTGCACCGCGCTCAGTGTAGACATTAACAAGTTAATGTCTACACTGGGCGCGGTGCTAATGTTATGGCTGGACGCGCGGCACCAAAATGATCAGACTTAAACACGCGAAATAGTACTGTAGCAAATTTTCGGACGATTATACCCCTCCTATCTTTTATGTATTTTTAAATAAGTTCGTGTTATTTTTTTTATTTACAAAAAGAACCCTGAACGGGATAAATTTTGATTGGTCGATATTTACACGTGGCAATATTTTGTTGGGTTTGTAGTTTTTATTTATAAATTTGGTTTGTATTTGACCCGTTTTCTTAAAGTTAAGCTATAATTGTAATGGATACAATTATATAGCAAACCTCAACTACTTGGAAATGTATTTACATAGAAAGTCATATGAAATCTTGTGATCGTAGTGAAGATGAAGCTCAAGGGAGAATAAGAACTTAAGGAGAAGTAGTAGAGAGATTTTGTTGGATTGGATTGTGTTAAATTACATTACATATAGTCCCTTTATATAGGGCTAGGAAATGGAGAAAATATCTTAAGTTTGAGTATGTCAATTTGAACTTGGCATCTTGTAGCCAAATGACGTGTGAGGAAGCATGGGTTGATTTTAATCAACTCTTGTGTTGTCAACTCAACTCTTGTATTATCACTTCCTTGTGGGCCATGGATGATGGATCAATATTCATTAATGTTGTCACTCCGTCATTTTTGCTAGCTTGCTGGGACCCGGGGGAGAGTGTGTAGGAAGTCACCCGGGGAGAGTGTGTAGGAAGTCACTCGGGGGAGAGTGTGTAGGAAGTCATCCATTTTGTGATATAATTTATAACACTCCCCCTTGGATGACTTGTTACGTGTCTATGATGCCTCGTTGAAAACCTTACTTGGAAAAACCCAGTGGGATAAAAACCAAGATAAGGGAAAAAGAGTGCAGCCACGTAAAACGCCCCCTGATGTTGGTAAGAGTGATTTCTTTATAAGTTTTGTAGCTTTCGTATGCCGATGTCAGGAACATGTTTTCTGAGTACCGAAGTTGGGAGAGCCTTTGTAAGAAGATCCGCTGAGTTGTCACAGGAACGAACATACTGAAGGCTGATAACATTGTTCTTTTCTAGCTCTTGGGTAAATGAAAAGAACTTCGGAGGGATATTCTTCGTTCTGTCACTTTTAATAAATCCTTCCTTCATTTGAGCAACACATGCAACATTATCCTCATAAAGTGTGATTGGATCATTTGCTGATAGAAGACCGCTTGTAGTTCTGATATGTTGTGTCATGGATCTCAGCCACACACATTCACGACTTGCTTCGTGTAATGCGATGATCTCAGCGTGGTTTGATGATGTTGCAACGAGTGTTTGTTTCTGAGAACGCCAAGAGATTACAGTTCCTCCATACGTAAATACATAGCCAGTCTGGGACTTCGCTTTATGTGGATCTGACAAGTAACCTGCATCTGCATAACCAATGAAAACTGGTTTTGTATTGTTAGGATAAAATAATCCTAAGTCAATCGTTCCTTGAAGATAACAAAGCACATGCTTGATTCCACTCCAGTGTCTTTTGGTAGGAGCTGAGCTAAACCTGGCTAATAAATTAATAGCAAAAGCTATGTCAGGTCGAGTACAATTAGCAAGGTACATAAGAGCTCCAATCACACTGAAATATGGTACTTCTTGACCAAGAATCTCTTCAGATTCTTCACATGGACGAAATGGATCTTTGTCTACATCAAGGGATCTAACGACCATTGGGGTACTTAATGGGTTTGATTTATCCATATTGAATCTCTTGATTATATTTCTTGTGTAATTTAATTGATGTACAAGTATTCCACTTTGCATATGCTCAGTCTGTAATCCAAGACAATATCCCGTTCTCCCAAGTTCTTTCATTTCAAATTCCCTTTTCAAGTAAGAGATTACTTCATGAATCTCTTCATTCGTTCCAATGATATTCAAATCATCGACATAGACAGCGATAATCACACACCCGAATGTTGTCTTCTTAATGAAAACGCAAGGGAAAAGAGGGTCATTGACATATCCCTTTTGCAACAGGTATTCACTTAACCGGTTGTACCACATGCGTCCGGATTGCTTTAACCCATATAAAGATCTTTCTAGTTTGATCGAATATCTTTCTCTGGGCATTGAACTTGATGCTGCAGGCATCTTGAATCCTTCAGGGATTTTCATGTAAATATTAGTAGCAAGTGATCCGTATAAATAGGCTGTAACAACATCCATAAGGTGCATTTTTAATTTTTCATGGACTGCTAGACTGATAAGGTATCGAAACGTAATTCCATCCATCACAGGAGAATACGTTTCTTCAAAGTCGATACCAGGTCTTTGAGAAAAACCTTTTGCAACAAGGTGAGCCTTGTATCTCACAATCTCATTTTTTTTCGTTTCTCTTTCGGACAAATACCCATTTGTATCCAACGGGTCTCACACCTTCAGGAGTGAGCACTATTGGTCCAAAGACCTTGCGCTTGCCAAACGAGTCTAGTTCAGCATCGATTGCCTTTTTCCAATCAGCCCAATCGTGTCTGTTTTTACATTCAGTCACTGACTGAGGTTTAGGATCCCCATTATTTTCGTCCATGACTTCACATGCCAGACTATAAGAGAATGCATCATTGATGTTCTCTTTTCGGTTCCATAGTATGCCTGTATTAGCATAATTAATCAAAATTTCTCGATCCTTTTCATTCTGTATTTCTACAAGAATACTTTCCTCCACCATAGGATCGTTTTGCTTTTCTTCCCCTTTTCTTTTTCGAGAATTTTTATTTTTTGAACCGGGTGGCCTTCCACGCTTTAAGCGTGTTGTGATTTCATGAGTGATTTTATTTTCCGGCTTCCTTTTTGGAATTTCAATTTGTACGGGAGCATTCTCAGCCGGTATGTGAGATTTAGTCACTCTCTTTGTGTCTGTAAATGCATCGGGAAGTTGATTTGCCATTTCTTGCAAATGTAAAATCCTTTGTACTCTACCTTCACAATCATCTGTGTAAGGATCAAGATGCAATAATGTTGGTACAGACCAAGTAATTTCTTTCTCAAACTGTTTTCTTTCTCCCCCTAATGGTGGGAAATTTTCCTCATCAAAGTGCCAATCAACAAAACGTGCTGTGCAAATATTTCCAGTTTGAGGTTCAAGATATTTAACAATCGATGGACTTTCGAAGCCTACATAAATGCCAAGACTTCTCTGTGGCCCCATCTTTGTTCTTTGGGGGTGGTGCAATAGGCACATAAATAGCACAACTAAAAATCCTTAGATGAGATATATTTGGTTCCTGACCGAATACAAGTTGTAGTGGGGAGTACTTATGATATGCACTCGGTCTGATGCGAATTAATGCCGCAACATGTAATATTGCATGACCCCATACCGAAGTAGGGAGCATTGTTCTCATTACCAAAGGCCTAGCAATAAGCTGAAGGCGTTTGATTAGTGATTCGGCCAGACCATTTTGTGTATGGACATGAGAAACATGATACTCAACCGTAATCCCAACTGACATACAATAATCATCGAATGTCTGAGATGTGAATTCATCGGCATTATCAAGTCTGATCTTCTTGATTGTATGATCAGGAAATTGAGCTCGTAATTTGATTATTTGAGCAAGCAATTTTGCAAATGCCATATTGCGGGTTGATAACAGACATACGTGTGACCATTTGCTAGAGGCATCTATCAATACTAAGAAGTATCGAAATGGTCCACATGGTGGGTGAATGGGCCCACATATATCACCTTGAATTCGTTCAAGAAACATAGTTGATTCCGCTTCAACCTTTCCCGGTGAAGGCCTTATGATCAGCTTTCCTAGAGAACAAGCTTTACATGGGAAAACATTTCCTTGAGGGATCTTTTGATCCTTCAGTGGATGCCCTTGTGAATTTTCAAGTATTCTTCGCATCATAGTTGAACCAGGATGACCTAATCGGTCATGCCATGTAGTTAGTGTTGAAGGTTTGATAACTACCATATTTGACTCAATTGCATTCAAATATGTATAATGCAATCCAGTATGGAGTATTGGTAGTTTTTCTAAAACACATATAGTTCCAGATTTATATGTTGTGAGCAACATATATTTCATGCTATTTTCAGTTATAGACTGAGTATCAAATCCATGAGAATATATATCATTGAAACTTAACAAGTTTCAGTTGGACCTTGGTGAAAAGAAGGCATCATTTACCGTAAATTTTGTGCCATTCGGCAATATAAAGTTTGCCTTGCCAATTCCCTCAACCAGGTCTGCAGGACCTGATATTGTATTCACAATTGTTTGTGTTGGTCTTATCTTTGAAAAATATCTTTGATCCTTCAGGATAGTGTGCATTGTCCCACAATCAAGTATGCAAATTTCGTCAATGTTAATCCCTTTGTTGGCTTGATGATTATCTTTGTCCATATTAAAACTTTAAATAAAAACAAAGAATATGTTAAGAAAGGTAATGGAATAAAACATTGTACTAGTTTATTTTATATCTTAAAATAAAACATGCACATAAACATCGGACAACTTGGCTTCATTTCCAAGAAGGGGATTACATAGTCCCATCATCTGTGTGCTCATTGGGGTTGTCACCTAGATTCACAAAATCAGATGCATCAAAGTGGGTGGAGTCATTTATCGGGTTCTCAATGAAGCTGACTTCCTTCCCCTTCCCCTTTTCAAATTTCTGATAGAGCTCGCATAAGTGCTTTGGAGCTCGACTGACTTTAGCCCAATGGCCTTTGGTCCCGCATCTAAAACAAGTAGTTTCATAACCTTTCGAGGGGCTGGGGTCATTTTCCCTTTTGTAGGGATTCTCATGATTCCTCCCATCTTGATGGTTCTTGTGGCCATATTTGGTGATCTTATAAGGTGAATTATGAAAATAACCACCTCGACCACGACCTCGACCTCACCCATGACCTCGACCTCGCCCACGACCTCGGCTATGCTCTCGACCATGAAAATGATCTCTATGTTCAGTTCTGTCGAAACGAACATCATTTGCTTCAGGAAATGCCTTTGAGCCAGTCGGGCGAGATTGATGGTTCTTTATGAGCAGCTCATTATTTTTCTCCGCGATGAGGAGACAAGCAATCAGTTCTGAATACCTTTGGAAACCTCACACACGATATTGTTGTTGCAGGGTCACATTTGATGCATGAAATGTGGAAAAAGTCTTCTCCAGCATTTCATCATCTGTTTATGTATTTCCGCAGAACCTCAAATGGGTTAAAATTCTAAACATTGCAGAGTTGTATTCACAGACTTTTTAAAGTCTTGGAACCGTAAAGCGGTCCATTCGTCGCGGTAAATTGGGAGTATCATAGCCTTTTGATGGTCATATCTCTCTTTGAGATTTTTCCACAGTTCACGTGGGTTTTTCACTGTGAGGTACTCATTTTTTAGATCCTCATGTAGATGACGGCGAATGAAAATCAGAGATTTTGCCATGTCTATTTCTGAGAGTTCATTTCCCTCCTTGATTGTCTCACTGAGACCCATTGATTGCAGATGTATTTCTATGTCCATTGTCCAGGACATGTAATTGGTCCCATCAATTCCAAGGGGGCTGAAGTCTAGTTTCACCAAGTTTGTCAAGATGTTAATTAAAACAAAACAAGTAATTTTTTATTAATTCAAGATATACAAGTCTACAAATAGTGTAAAGAAGAAAGCGACATACATTATTACAAGCATTTTTAAACAATGATAAAATTCATCCGTCGGAACATCTCCGGTGAGGACACAAATAGTAAGTACAAAAATAATTATGAAAACAAAAACTAGCATTAGACGAGACATTTTATGGCAAGGTTTTCTTGAGAAGATTATGTAGTAGAAGAGAGAATGAGTGTGATTTTGTATGGTGAATGAAATTGAATTTATAGAGGAAAATATAGCCGTTTGTTACCGTTGGGCATGTTATGTTACCGTTTGTTACCGTTGGGCACTAATATTAACAACGTAATATCATCAAATAAATTATACAGTTCAAAGAAAATGAAGTATTTGAAGTAAAGATAGTTACTTTGCAGATCACAACACTTTACTATGGGGCGGTAATCCGCACAGCATAATAATATGTTGTTATACATTAAGAAAGTAAAATAACTTGTAAAATCACAACACTTTATTATGAGGGGATAATCCGCCACTGCATAATAATATGTTGTCATACATTAAGGAAGTAAAATAACTTGTAAAATCACAACACTTTATTATGAGGAGATAATCCGCCATTGCATAATAATATGTTGTTATACATTAAGAAAGTAAAACAAGTTGTAAGAAGTATTTAAAGTAAAACATACATAACCGTCTCCGTAATACGATCGAATTCCAAACAAAGCGAAAAGCAATGGAATTCTTAGTTTTTTCATCCAGAAAAACCCAGATATCAAGTCACAATCTGGAATTGTGAAAGAGGGAGAGTAGAGCTCCCTTTGAGGTAATGAACCCCTTATGATATTCAAGTAGAACAGATGAAGAACTAAGCGAAAGTTGAGAGACAAGTGAGGAAAATACTTACTTCTTATTGAATCCTTGTTCGAAACTTACGGTATCTTAGTTGGTTAGAGCTTCGTGCTGATAACATCATATGAAATCTTGTGATCGTAGTGAAGATAAAGCTCAAGGGAGAATAAGAACTTAAGGAGAAGTAGTAGAGAGATTTTGTTGGATTGAATTGTGTTAAATTACATTACATATAGTCCCTTTATATAGGGCTAGGAAATGGAGAAAATATCTTAAGTTTGAGTATGTCAATTTGAACTTGGCATCTAGTAGCCAAATGACGTGTGAGGAAGCATGGGTTGATTTTAATCAATTCTTGTGTTGTCAACTCAACTCTTGTATTATCACTTCCTTGTGGGCCATGGATGATGGATCAATATTCAATAATATTGTCGCTCCGTCGTTTTTGCTAGCTTGCTGGGACCCGGGGGAGAGTGTGTAGGAAGTCACCCGGGAGAGAGTGTGTAGGAAGTCATCCATTTTATGATATAATTTATAACAGAAAGAGATTTGAATAAGAATAAAGATTTAAAGAGCAGTAGCACATTATATGATTCCTGATCGCTGTAAGGTAGATCAAACACGTGAATGAAATCAAAGTTGGCATGTGTTCCTCCTCATTTGCAATCTACTTACTGGCTCTCTTTCATATTGTCTAATCAGAGCTAAAACTGAACTATATTGAAACAAAATTACATTTATCAACTAGTCAAGTAGCACAAATGTACATGCACAAAATGACATCATGCCTTCATCAAGACATGAATCTTGTGACCCATTTTAAGAAGCCACCCACTAGTAATTAAGTAGCTTTCAACTTCAGGCCCGTGTGTCCAAGTCTAAAGTACCAATAAATTTATTTGTTCGTGTGCTTATATCCTTAACTTATCGGACTACACACATCTTGTGCATATCTTTATAATGTATAAGTGAATATCTACTCTCTTCAAATACAAACTGCGCCTTATCAAAAAATAAATAAATACAAACTACGCAAAATACCAATTCATATTTGATACTTCAATAATTCATTGAATCGCATGTCATACGATATCTCTAACTTGGAAATTCGCAAACATATATGCATCTCCATGCCTCTATGGAAGGAACTGATAACTGAAAAAATACATCAAACGTGGCGAACAACACCTCCGCTGCGAAGAAACAATACGTTCACGTCGAAGCGGGATAAAAAAAATACTCCTACAAATAAGGAAAAGAAAAATAATTCTATTACATATGCACTATTAATTTTCATTAAAAGTTTAATGAATGAATTCTTTTATTGAAATCTGTTGAACCATATATCAATATTAGTGCTATTAGAATCACTCTAACTATGCCAACAGAGTGGTGGCCTGTTGGTTATGGAGTACGATAGAATTCCTTATACTCCGGGTTTGAGTCATGTGACTATCAATTTTCTCACAATTTTGTGAGATTTTCTTCTTTATTTTCTTTTCCATTTCCCTCATCCTCGTCCCGCCTCACTCGTGGATGCTTTTCTTGTTCCGCCTCGCGAGTGGATGCTTCCTACATAACTCCTGGATGCTTTCCTCGTCCCGCCTCGCGCGTGGATGTGTTGCTCTTTCCTGTGGAGGTGCTATGTCTTACAATAGTAAAGGTGCCCGAAGAGGCCTGTGCTCCAAATGTCGAAGAATGTACCAGTGATTTCAGGGGTAAAAGCATGCACGGTCAATGGTAAAGGTGTCGGACCTGGGCAGTGCTTCAAGATGCAGATATATATACTAGGGAAAACTACAAATTGGTTACTTGAACTACCATCCTATTTCAAAACAAGTACCGAACTATTTAATTTTTCATATCAAGTACTCATGGACCAAATTGTAATTAAATTTTTTTAAAAACAAACACGTCATCTGTTTGATTATTAACGGAGTTATTAAAAAAGTATTAGCATGTATAGATCATCGCCCTACCACTAAACAGAACCAAGATGATCTGAATATACCACAACATCATTCCCTGCACCGGACAAACACTCAGATTCCTCTGCAAAATCATCCAAGCAGAGCAGCAGCCGCATGAAACTTCACCTTCATTATTTACTCAATACTCTGTTTTCCTCAACCACCTTCACTCCCTTCATCATCATCATCATCATCATCATCATCATCATCATCATCATCATCATCATCATATTTTGGAAAAATGTCCGTCGATAATACATGTGTTTTTTTGTCACTGGCGACGGAAATGCTCGGGAACGAAGATGGAAAATAATATTGACCGTTATTATTTCGTCAGTTTATTTACTGTTATTTTTTGACCGTTGCATTTTCTGTCTTAATTCCGTATGTTTTCCGTCGACATCGATGGAAACGAGAGGGAATGTCAACGAAAAAATGATCCAAACATTTTCAGACAAGTGCCCTATATATATGAGAACTCTTTTACATTATTCCACCCGCAACATTTCTTTGCAACATACTTCCTTCCAATTGAATATCGTCATCATGTCTCCTTCATTTGACCTTGTTGGTTTCGCTGTCAATAAACATGACGTCGATCATAGAGAGCAAGTTACACCTGTTGGAAGAAACGCGTAAGAACTCATTGTACCCTTCATATTGAGTGTTTTGAAAATTCCAACCATTATGTGATCTCAAATTATGGAACAGTTTCTTCCCATTCGATGTTCATCGAAGAATTGCACGAGAATGCATATCAAAATGCTGGGATGCAACCTGGACATCATGGACTTGGTCCCAGAAAACGCTAAGGAAATTTGGTACGAGGAGTTTCGGGTACAAAATGGTAACTCAAAAATATGTAATTAATTCAACTAGATGACAAACGTTAATGGGTTCTAAAAATGATTCGTTTGTAGAGTATAGCTACTTGGGATGCACGGTATGACAGTCGCATTCGGCGTAATTTTATGAAGAGATGCAATATGATCGTCAACAACGAAATGAGTATGCTAAGGAGTGGAATGATTTCACGTTTCTCATGGTCAACGAACCCATAAAATAATAGAATGGTGAAAGGCTCACGATGTTTTCAACAAATGAGTGACAACTTTATAATCCATGAATTAAATAAATTAGTGATTTACAACGCCTTACAATGTATGTCATAAATTTTATATTACACTCATATATGTTTACCAATTGAATTTGTAACGCAAATCGACAACGAACCGCCTGAAACATTTTCGGTTTAAGTCGAGACTTGTTGAATAAAATGAATTTGAAATAGCACTCGTAACGCAAATTGAGTATATGTTAAAAAATGGATATTACCCGAAATCAAAATTGTAAAATGACTACGTGTCTGAAAAATAAGTTTGTCAACTAAAGTGGTGGAGGGACTGTAGACAGCGCTTAATAATGAAGCGTTGTTTTAGATTTACTTTAAACAGCGCTCCAATATGGAAGCGCTGTATCAGGTTTACTTAAAACAGCGCTTCACTAAAAGGCGCTGTCTAAAGTTTACTATAAACAACGACTGACACAAGAAGCGCTGTCTTAAGTGCGATAAAAATTGACAAAATTGATTGATTCAAACAATCCATTGCACGATACCTTTCAATTAAAACACCTGTTGGAACATACAAATATGCTGAACATCAAATTACATACATTTGCTCAATATTATACAACACATTTGTATTCGTTTACGTCCGAATATTTTGATACTGGACACGTCTATGTTACAAAAATATTGGACCAATAATACATTATATGACTTGTTCACACCGGATTATATGATTGCCTCAAGTAATCTATCAAAGCATTAGCAAAGTCGTCCCTCATATCATCCAGAATATTGTTACCATACGATTGCTCTCCTATAGGGAAACACTGGAAAAAAAGCATAGTTACCAAATTTATCGAATTAGTTGTGAGTGCCACGTATCGAATTCTTTGTGAGTGCCACGTATCGAATCCTTAAGTAATTTATAATTAACATATTTAATTGTGATATATATTTGATCATTTCTCTCATATTGAAATTGTATCGCACTACATCGAAATATAATTAGCATGGATGTCGGGTTCAGTCATGTCAAATCGGTCGATAGTATCATATATTCTTTAAGGCGGGTTTGATATTTAAGCCGAAAGTTCGTTCAGATTTATATGTGAAGGGATATGATGAGTAGAGGCGACATGAAATCACATGAGATTAGGAATCATAAAATAAAAGGGCTGAAAATAATGTGAGGAAATAATTAGGTATTATTTCCGGGTCAAATCACGAAACTATCGGTAAGGTTTTTTATACATATTGGATTTACATTTCATTTAGGACATATCAATGCAATGAATATATTACATACATGATATTTTTTGGGTGCATATATTTCTAGCATATCTGAAGCACAACCACGTAAAAGGCACCATCCGTATTTGAATTTGATTTACTCGATGAAGCGCATGTCATCTCGGCACCTCCAACTTTAAACCCACGAATCGACAAACACCTCTATGGAAGGACCTTAGCTTTATTTAAGAACGCATCCGCGAGAGGGTAGTACCTGCAAACGTCCATCCACGATGGATGCATGAAGAGTCCGCACCATAGGTGAGACTAGGAAAATTCCACAAAATTGTGGAAAGGAAAAGTGTCATGGTGGGGTTTGAACACAAGACCTAGTTTGCTATCCCCGCTAGGTTGCTAGTAAACTGTGACAATTGGAATCAACAAACTAACAGAAGCTCCCCCCGCTACGGTTCCACTCATGCTAGCACATCAATTCCATAAACATGCAGAATAATATAACGCAAAACATAAAGATAAATATAGGTCTCAAGTCAAAACATCACAATGTCGAGTTCTAGCCTACACATATGAGTTTAGCTACTCATCGCGAAGGAATACATCATGAAGTTATATGAATAAAATAGAACGAAATTACTAATGGTGAATTCTCCACCGCGCTGCAGCTTTCTTCTCCAAAATTAGGTCAAACCCTAATTCTCTAAATCTCTCAAACGTGTATGTTGTTTCTTCCCGAAACGTGTCTCTTTTCTCTGCTGAAATTCGAGGTCTGGTCGCCTAGGGTTTGCCTCTTCTTATGCTCCTTTTATAATCCCCGAAGTGTCAAAATGACATTACAAAAATCGACTGCCAGCTGTCCCCGCGGACGTCTCTATCAATTACTTCCCGCGGACGTCTTGACAATAACCAAAATGCAGAAGACCTCCGCGCCGAAACTCCACAAGACCTCCGCGTTCTGCACTGATGAAAACTCCAAAGTGCTTCGGACTTCATTTCTTTCCGCGCCAAACATCTTCAAATAGGCTCCTTTTAGCCGGTATTCCTTCCATGGTCTCCGAGTGTACCTGAGAACGAAAACTACACACAGGTTGTGAAATAATATACAGGTAACACTAAGAGACGGGGTTTTAACATATAAAATAGTCGTACAACTACGACTCATCAGCTCGCTGTCACTTGCGTTTGCTGGCAAGACTTCAACTTTTAATATTAATGAGGATGTTGACCACCCGAGCATGAAGAAGCCACCGGACATTGTGCAGACACCATATCTTGGTGCCCTGCCTCCTGACCTATCGGATGAGACTAGTCGTGCAACAAAAGAAGTGACTTTAAAATAAGTGTCCTCGCAAACTCAGGAGGATGTAAAGGCTGATTCGTCTGACTAGTTGAGAAAGGATACGAGAACCCCATTCTACGAGGGCTATAAGCAGAATGAAGGAGTTGCTGAGGATAAGTTTGACCTCACACATCCATGGGATCCGAACATGTGATCCTTAGTGAGGTATCGTTGAGCCAACGACGTTAAACAAAGGCGCTCGCAGGGACGCAACTCGACAAACTTTTATGTTTTTTTTGTTTTTGTGTGTCTTTTGAGTGTTGTGTTGTTTAACTAAGTCTATCTTGACTTGGTTTTTATGGGAAAGAGACATTTTTGATGAAGAAAATAGGTGACATCGCGAGAGTATCGCGCCAAGTGCCCATTTCAGGCGCCGCACGCACAAGTTATTATACATAGCTAAAGTTTTCTTTGGGCGCGGGCCTCATCTTTTCTTTGGACGCGTTGACCGTTGACCAAGGCTGACACCGTTGACTGACTCGTTTGACCAGAATTCTCATCATCACACAACGAGACGAGGGGAGTTCCTGTTCAATTTTATTTCTATCTTTTCCCTATATATGTGTGTCTTGCATTGTCTGTGTCTTTGAACTTAAGTCGTACCGTGAGGACACTGCTTGGTTCAAAAGTGTAAGGTGGGTGTGTCATTTGTGTCAGCACTTCCAATTTTCTTGCATATTGTACTGTGTCAGTGACAAGCATATTTTTAACCCTTTATAGTTGTCAAGTAATATGTTTTAGGGGTCAAATTGTAGTAAAAAACAATTTATAAACCTTGGTAAGCCAAAGGTCGATCCGAGGAACAACGTGTGTGAATACTAGCTAACAAGTGACCTATTTAGCTATTCGGAACGATTAAAAGTTTTGGTGTAGAACAAATTGCAGAAAAATAAAGGTTTTGCTTGATCATAGAAAGAATTCCAGGATCAAACTTCACCCGTGCCAGCTCCACTAATCATGCAATCATAAAAACGTAATTCAATAATGCTATTGAATATGGAAATAACCAAAATAACACAAGACAAGCCGCCCATCCACGGATCATTGTCTAGATTAATCTCAAACGTTGAACGCCACCCATCCACGGATTATCAACGATTTCGATTATTTAAGCTTAGGGGGTTTCAGACAATAAAGTCAACTTTCCTATTAATTCGTGTACTACCATTGTAGCTACCATGACCTAATATTTATTTCATAAAATCCGGTTAATACCTAGGACCCATTCATCTTTTGGTAATTAACCTAAATACGTTCTAGCATGCAAACATCCCATTCAATCTAAAACTGGCAAGAACGATAAAATTAAGCACAATGAAATTGAATATTCGAATTGCAATAATGAAAAAAGTTCAATTGATCACACGAAGAATTGGGTACACGACACGAGATCCGTAGGATCCCAGAATTAAGAAGACTACTCACTACTGATGGTAAGTTAACCAAAAATAGTGTAGAAGTAGAAATTAAGGGCGAGGAAACCGTATTGACGATGTAGCTTGTTGAATCCTCAATCTCTCGCGATGTTCTCCTCTGTCTTCTTCTCCAAGTTAGGTCTTGTTATTTCTAAAATCAAGCTCTTTTGATTGTGGGTCGAAATCCTCTTTAAATATCTTGTAATTTCTTAAAATTCCGTCCTGCCCGTGATGGCCAAGTCATCACGGCCATCACGGCCTCTTGCTGCTCTCGATAATGAATAGTGGTGCGTGAGGGACCGTGATGGTAAAGTCTTCACGGCCATCACGACCTCTTCTTGCTCTCGGCAAAGAATGGTGCCCCGTGACAGACCGTGATGGTAAAGTCTTCACGGCCATCACGGTTTGTTGGAGTTCAATTGAATTTTTGACCGCTTTAACCTTCAAATCTGCTCTTGGTGAAAACTACAAAGTTGTAGCGACTTGAGTTATCTTTCCAACAAGTTATGGCATGTGTGATTTCAACCCTGAATGTGTTCTTGGCGCTCTAAACAAGTCAAATAGGTCTATTTGCCCGATTTTTGCTTATTTTGCATTGATTTGCTTCGGATGGAATCCAAAGTGCTCATCGCGTTGATTGACCTGAAACACTAGGAGAAAAGGATCAAATGATGACAATTTTCCGGGAGAACACGTGTTATCTTTCATCATATGGAGCAAATAAATAGTCAAAATATTGACTGATCAAAACACTCCACACTTATTTGTTCGTCCCGAACAAATGTCGAACAAATGGCAGAATACATGCAAGTCTATGTGAGGCTCAACAACCATATGTCTCTAAGCTACCCACTCAAGTGTCATGTGATCAATCCTAACTAAAACAAAAAATAATAAAAACATAACTCACTGTCGTAGAGGACACACATGCATTTAGCATATGCATCAAGCCTGTAAACCTCTAGGCTGCCCTAGTAGGACGAGTACAGTCTCGTGAAGGTTTTCAGGAGTGTGACTACTTACAAATCCCTTATACAACTAACTAACGTGTATGCATGAAATGGTGCTTAACGAATCACAGTAAAGTCATGTCATACCTCGGATTCATCGTGTTACCTCGACTTCAGGTCAAACATCTTCATTAAAGTAGTCATACAATAATAGATTCAATGAGTCATGCATTCAAACGGTCAGTACACACGGCTGGCAAGCGACTAATCACATGCTCTAAATAGTTCTATAGCAATGCAATAAGAACATGAATAGTTACACAAAACATGCTCGCCATTCACCTATGCTATCTAGGGATAGTCCACGAGCTCTTGGCGCAAAACTCATTCTCAAGTGCCAAGGACTAGGCAATGACCCGTAAGAGAAGAAGAGCCTGGCTTGAGAATTTTTTGAAAAATAGTACGAAAATCACATCAAACTTTCAGTGCAAGCACGAGGATCGTCCCTTAGTTTCTAGTACATGAATTCTCAAGATAAATCATGATTGCACGCAATGAAAATGTGGAAATACACTACATCAAGTAAAAAAAGGCATAAATTTCATTTTTTTCTCATACACAAGGGGTGACTTTTCTCACTTTGCCCTTGGTATTATTTTTTTCTTCTTGTTTTTTTTTTCAAAAACAGCAACGCTTAGGGTCAATTTTTCACCCTCCTTTGAAAATTCAGAACTTTGTTCTGGATTGGGAGCCTATTTTTTGCCCCTCTTTTGACTATTTTTTCTCACTCCACACTTAAAACTTGACATAATGTATGAGTAAAGGTGGGTGCATGAAAATCACAACAAGTATAGAGAGACACATACTAGTACTAAGGTCACCTAGAAAAAGAGATGCAATTTAAGTTTTTGACATTTTGTACCGGTGCCTACTAATATCAGGTCTAAAACATGCTTCAAGAAATACGTAAAACACGTGATAGACAAAGGCTAGCAATGATACTGATACAGGAGAATACACACACGAATAAAACTATTTCAAGTCCTAGACTTCGAATCCAAAAGAATGACAATCAATCAAAGAGTATCGAAGAAAATGAGGATTTCAATCACAATACATAGACAGTTGAGCATATGCAAGAGTGAATGTGTGATATGTGATGTGTGTGACTATGCGCTACCCACTCCACACTTAAACATGAGCTTAGTCCCTAAGCGAAGAAATAAAAGATAAGAAAAGGCGCATAGGAACTTCCCTCGTGTGTGATAGCTCGATTTCCATAGACATTAAGCGATGCCCGCGTACCACGAAGCGATGCCCACATCGACACCCATTAGCTGCTCACCTGCTAGAGAGTCAGTCATCGGGAGTTTGTCCTCTTCGCGGCGAGCTCTCCTAGCTCGAGGCGTGACAGGTGATCTGCAACTAGATTTTCAGCTCCCTTCTTGTCACTAATATAATTGTCAAACTCTTGAAGGAGGAGGACCCATCGAATCAATCTAGGCCTCGAATCCAGTTTGGACAGTAAATACTTAATCGAAGCATGGTCGATGTACACTCTGGTCTTCGAGCCTATCAGATACTGCCTGAACTTCTCAAAAGCATAAACGATGGCTAGCATCTTGATGGACCATATTTACATGATTCGTTAAGATAGTTAAACCCACCAAATTAGATGCTTTATCTGTACAACTTTTACTTGTTAGTTTCACTTTTGTTCTACAGGCCATTTCAAGGAGTAATGATGAAACGAGCTAAAATGGAGTTCTTAACGCTGAAAGTGGATTACAAGTCAGAACTGGCCATGCTCCGGCAGTACTCCGATCAAGCCACAACCAAGTCCTGAGGACGGGTTTCATCAAAGACCAAGAACACAAGTGAAATACAAGTCTAAGTTCCTCACCCAAAGGGCAACCAAAGAATCAAACCAAGGGGCAACTAAAGTGCAACCGGAGTTATATCACAACCGATGGCTTTTGGGGAGAAAAGATCTCAACCCACTCACCACTCCTCCCCTCCACCTAAGGCCGGCGGCTTTGGCTCTTGGAGTGCCACATGGGCGGCGGCTCATGGCCTTGCCACCTCATGGCCGGCGGCTATGGACTCCTCCCATCCCCATTGGACATGTGGTCTCTTCTCCTCCACATCTCCTTTGTCCCCTTTGCTTATAAATAGAACACTTCTCTCCCTTGAATCATTGTCCCATTTTGGTGCCAAAGTTACAAGTTTATAGTTTATGTTCTAAGTCCTTTGATCACTTGTAACTTTGGTAGAAAATCTCACTACAATCCTTGTAAACACCTTGCTTTGAATCAAAAGTTTCCAGTTTGTTCTTGAGTTCAAGTTCGTTCTTCAGTCCTTACTTTCAAAACCTTTACTTTCCTGTCTTTCAAAACTGCAACTTTACTTTCCTTGTCTTTACTTTCAAAACCTTTACTTTTCCTGTCTTTCAAAACCTTTACTTTTCCAAGTACTTAGCTATGATATCCACCCCTATGGATATTCGTAGCTAAACCCTTCATTCGGTTGAAGGGGTGTACTTGTATCATAAAATGTTTTAGACCCTTCTCTTAGTGCCTCTTTGTGTTCAACTTGTTCTAGGTGCCATATATTAGGTCAGAACTCCATTGGTTGAGTGGATGCTCGGAAGAGCAAAGCTCTGCCATGGGTTCGTGATCTTCCGTGGATAAGTGGAGGCTCGGAAGAGCACAACTTATCTGTGGAAGTCAACCTCTTTTAAACACCATTTGGTTTATCAGGAATGATGATCAAATGGATGCACATACTAGAACAAGAGTTCTTTGTCTTGCAAAAGACTAGACGGTGTGGCAAGTCATGTTCTAGGAATAGCCTTGATACACTATTGAACACTTAGTATGATCATTAGAGGTCGATGATAAACGGACTATGATACAAGGCCCCTAAAACCGAATCTTTCCTTTGATTCAAACATCACATGTGACTTACTTTCAGTCTCACTATCAACTGCTTACTTTCCAATCATTTACTTTCCGTAACTTTACTTTCAGTCCCATATCAACTGCTTACTTTCCGCAAGTCTTGTCCTTCAAGCATTTACTTTCTGCAAGTCTTGTCCTTCAAGCAATTACTTTTCGCAAGTCTTGTCCTTAAAGCAATTACTTCTCGCAAGTCTTGTCCTTCAAGCATTTACTTTCCGCAAGTCTTGTCCTTCAAGCAATTACTTTCCGCAATTTACTTTCAGCAATTACTTTCCGCACTTACTTTCTAGCACTTTACTTACCAGTATTACTTTTCGGCACTAAAACCACAACCAACCTACTTACTTTTCAGTACTAAAACCTCAATCATCCCCAAATCACGCCCCTTTCCGTACATTTCTCAAAGAACAACTCTATCCCCCTAATTCCCTTGGGTCCGATCCCTACTTACCACTTTACTATCCAATAGTAGAGTCACGAGTAACGGACTTATAAATTTATCTTGCTTAGCACTCAACGACGTGCTCTGTCAAAATTGGCGCCGTTGCCGGGGAGTTAGAGTTAGAAATTAACAATCGGATAGTGTTCTTTGAATCAGTACTCACTTCAACACAACCATGTCTCGCGAAGGAAGCCACCATGACTACCAGGATGATGACAAAATAAACCTGTACGATCGAACCAATGAGGCGCCGCATCCGTTTGTCGACGATCCGGAACAACTCATCCGAAACCGAAGAGCTCGTGATAGGGAGGCCATCCGAAGAAACCAAGAACCCGCCGAGGACCGAAATGAAGCTGGTCTAGTGCAACCCCCTATACGTCCCCCACCACCTCAACCTCGACAAGTACCAAGGCGAGAACCCGTCTTTGATGACTACTATGGGAATAACAACTACCGCGAACCTACTATGGGAGAACTAAATGCCCCAGATTTTGAAACTCAGCCGTGGTGCATTTACGAGGGCCCTGAACTGGAATACATTACCATCAATGCATCAGTGGCCCACAGCTTGCCCAAGTTCTCATGAACTCATGGAGAATCGGCGACAACTCATCTCCAACGCTTACACGACATTTGCCAAAATCTAAAGATCGAGTGAATATAAACGACTTCAAGTTGAAGGCGTTCTATTTTTCCCTCACTGACTCGGCAAACGACTGGTTCCTTTCATTGCCTTCGGGGAGCATCAGAACATGGGTTCAGATGCAAAAGAAATTCCTAGACAAATACTACCCAACGGGAAGAGCGATGCAGGTAAGAAGGCAACTGCAGGACATAAGGCAGGGACCTAATGAAACCATGTACGACTACCTGGAGAAATTCAATCACCTGGAGAGAAGCTGCTGCACTCTTGGACTGCCAGAGAAGCTCATCATCGAGTACCTGATTGATGGACTAACTCCCTTAGATAAAAAGCTTCTTGATGCTTCAGCTGGAGGGTCCATGATGAAACTATCATTGAGCGGCATAAGGGGACTCATCGCTGACGTTGCTGAAAATGCTTGGTTTAGATAGGAGACCACTCGGCAAGATGAGTTCTCCCGAACAAAGAACGTAGCACGAGCCGAGACGTCAGTAAACTCCATGCCCGATGAGATGAAACAAATGAAGGAAATGATGATGCAAATCCTGCGGAGGCATCCAGCTCAAGTTAGACCTTGCGAGTTTTGTGGTTCTACGGACCACAAGACTGACGCATGCCCGACAGTACTAGTTGAGGACCCGACAGAAATAAATGCAGTAGGAGGATACCAAGGGTACAACAACAACAACAAAGCTGAACCAAGCCGACAGTATGGTCAAGCAACCAACCTGAGCTGGTGAAACAACAGCTATCCTCAGAAGGAAACACAACCAGCTGTCCCTCAACTAGCTCAATCATTCTACCAACCTCCACACCGACAATACAACCAGAACGCCCCACCTACGAGTCAGTATCAACAGAAGGAACCAAATCAGTACCAAGCCGGCCAGAGTAATCAGCAAGGACCGAACAAATGGCTTGAAGACATGATGAAGGAACTCCAGGGCAATATTAATCAATTGGCAGGCAACGTGAATCAATTAAGTGCTACTGTCCATCAAAACCAGGTGAAAAATGATGGAGCAATAGCCGACCTGTAGAAACAAATGTCCCAGCTCGCTACCTCAATGCTCGAGTGTAATAATGAACCAGGCCGACTTCCTTCACAAACCATCCAAAATCCAAAGGCGAATATTAACATGGTAACGATGTCAGACATGAAAAAGGCGCTGGAAGAAGCAACACGACCCTCATTAACAACTACGGAAGCAAAGAAAGAAGAGTTCCTGGGTATGATATGGGAAGATGAATCACATACCCAGTCACTCGGAGAACTAAGAGCCATGGAAAGACTCAAAGACGCACAAACTGCAGCCCTACTGGCCAAACAACAACGAGGACCTACATCTTACAAACCTTCGATCAAGCATTTCAACCGTACGCACCGTCCTTATTGGAATCAAGAGGAAGGCCGACCCATTGATGGCAGAACGTGGGTCACGCATACTGATAATGGACGCTATGCATTCACCGTTTGCATGACACCACCGCCAGTCCCACACTTTAACGTACCAGCATCTGGGTGGGATAACAATGAAGACTTAGACTCAAATAGTCCTAGATCGGGCCTCGGAATAGAAAAAATTGGGGCTCAAGACTCATCCTACTCCATGAAAATCATTGCCTCCAAAGACCCTGCGATCCAAAAGAACAAAAAAGAAAAGGGATTAGAGCCAAGGAATGGGCAAAATGGACCGATAGCAAAGAAGAACGTCACTTGGAGTCATGAGGTACAACTGGAAATGGATAAAGACCCAGGTGCCCTCACGGTCACCTGTGTTATCGGCGAATCCAAAATTCATCATTGCCTGATTGACCCTGGAGCTGCTGTTAATGTTTTGCCCTTCCATCTCTATTGCTCATTGGGGCTTGGTCCATTGAAGCCTCCAAGGATATCCCTCGAGATGGGGGACAAGTCGTGTGTCCAGCCAGTTGGAGTGTTTGAAGATCTGATACTCAGTGTGGGAGAGCTTTTCGTTGCTGCAGACTTTTATGTAATACGAACGGAAGATACCAGCAATGACGACCCTCCAACAATCATATTGGGATGGCCATTCCTCTACGCTACCAAAGCAAAGATCGATATGGGCAAGGGCTCATTATCACTTGAATTCGGCGGCAAAAATTCAGACTTCTGCATCTATGCTAATGGCCGAGCGGATACAAAGAAACCACCAGACATTGTGCACACCGCTGATCGCAGTACACTAGCTTCTGACCAACCAAGAAAGACCGAGAGTGTGCCTAGACCAGCGACTGTGGTAAAGATTCCCTCACCTTCTCGGAAGAATCAAAAGAAGCGGATGAATAGGAAGACAAAACCACCAAAAGTATGACCCGAGCCACCCATGGGATCCAAACTTGTGATCCCATTTCGTCGAGCCAACGACGTTAAACAAAGGCACTGGTCGGGAGGTAACCCGACACCTATCTTACTTTCTGTCATTTTATTTTACGTTATTTAGTTTTACCTTAAGTCGTACTCACCCATTTTGTGCATAGAAAGAAATGACTACTTAGGAATCGGTTTTGGGTGCAAAGTTAGGCCAATCAGGCCTGTGCCAAGAGTTCAAGGCTCCAACCGAACTCCCTCGATTATCCAGCGCCATGTCGTTTGCTTGCATGTCCACAACATGTAACGACACTATAAAGGGAGTTCAGTTCTTCCCTTTTCCTTAATGTCATTTTCTTTCTTGTAGATATTTGCTTGCATGACTTTTGAACTAAGTCATTTCGTGAGGAATGCCTTCGTTCAAAAGTGTGGGGTGAGAACCACCTTTGTACATAGTTAGTTAACATGTTTTCTTTTTTCCTTTTCCCTTAATATTAACTTTTTGAAAATATGAACTAGAGAATGTGAAAAAGATAGATCATAATTCATGCATTTACCTTGTGAAATTTCAACTATGTAAAGACTTAAGATGTAACTTCTCATTTGTCTTTTGTGCTGAGGTATACAGGGGATGTGGAGTTGATATAAACTGCCCTAGAGAGGCTTGGCAAGCACTCGAAGGATCGAATTAAACTATATGGTTTTCGAAGTCAGTGGAGGCTGCGCTTTGGGTTTCATGAAGATTGAAGTCATCTCCGCCATGCAGCGTTTATGCAAGAGGCGGGACGGGAATCAAACCGTCCTAAGTCTAGTCCTAGTAGCCGGGAAAATAGATGAGCGATCCTCATCTTGACCCGCGCGAAACGGCGAGGATGAGAAAAGAGCGGGGAGGCATTTCCATATGCTCGCGGGCAAAGATTGGACCTCCCAAAAGGTTGAGAAAATGGACAAGCAATCACTAAGGAGCAAAACTCGAAGAAGCAAATCAAAGGCCAAAGGCCAGTATGTGAAGGTTTTAACCGAAACAAAAGTGAAGAAGCTCCAATTCAAAATCAAAGGCCGAAGGCCAATTCACTTCAAAAGCTGTCCCTCACCAAAAGAAAATCAAAAATACCCAACTCCTTGAAACCAGAACCACGTCATGTGCTAGAAAAAGCTACAAGAGAACCATATAGTACGAATCGGTCCCAAGGATGCAGTCCAGAAGCCTGAAAAGGGCTATCTCCCGAATCATCCAAATTAATTTGCATCTCAGCACGGAGGTACAAGTATCAAGTTTCTTCTATTTATTTACACGGTTTAGATTAGTAACAAATAAGTACTGCATGAAATAGGATAAGTCTAGTCCCACATTCTCACTTTCCTATTTTAAAGTTTTTACTTGGATTGTGTGTGCCTATCTTTTAAAAAGCATTGTTCGGGACGAACAAGTGTAAGTGTGGGGTGGTCTGATGGACCATATTTATATGATTCGTTAAGATAATTAAACCCACCAAATTAGATGCTTTATCTGTACAACTTTTACTTGTTAGTTTCACTTTTGTTCTACAGGCCATTTCAAGAAGTAATGATGAAACGAGCTAAAATATAGTTCTTAACGCTGAAAGTGGATTACAAGTCAGAACTGGCCATGCTCCGGCAGTACTCCGATCAAGCCACAACCAAGTCCCAAGGACTGGTTTCATCAAAGACCAAGAACACAAGTGAAATACAAGTCTAAGTTCCTCACCCAAAGGGCAACCAAAGAATCAAACCAAAGGGCAACTAAAGTGCAACCAAAGGGCAACCGGAGTTATATCACAACCGATGGCTTTTGGGGAGAAAAGATCTCAACCCACTCACCACTCCTCCCCTCCACCTAAGGCCGGCGGCTTTGGCTCTTGGAGTGCCACATGGGCGGCGGCTGATGGCCTTGCCACCTCATGGCCGACGGCTATGGACTCCTCCCATCCCCATTTGACATGTGGTCTCTTCTCCTCCACATCTCCTTCGTCCCCTTTGCCTATAAATAGAACACTTCTCTCCCTTGAATCATTGTCCCATTTTGGTGCCAAAGTTACAAGTTTTTAGTTTATGTTCTAAGTCCTTTGATCACTTGTAACTTTGGTAGAAAATCTTACTACAATCCTTGTAAACACTTTGCTTTGAATCAAAAGTTTCCAGTTTGTTCTTGAGTTCAAGTTTGTTCTTCAGTCCTTACTTTCAAAACCTTTACTTTCCTGTCTTTCAAAACTGCAACTTTACTTCCTTGTCTTTACTTTCAAAACCTTTACTTTTCCCGTCTTTCAAAGCCTTTAATTTTCCAAGTACTTAGCTATGATATCCACCCCTATGGATATTCGTAGCTAAACCCTTCATTCGGTTGAAGGGGTGTACTTGTATCATAAAATGTTTTAGACCCTTCTCTTAGTGCCTCTTCGTTTTCAACTTGTTCTAGGTGCCATATATTAGGTCAGAACTCCATTGGTTGAGTGGATGCTCGGAAGAGCAAAGCTCTGCCATGGGTTCGTGATCTTCCGTGGATAAGTGGAGGCTCGGAAGAGCACATCTTATCTGTGGAAGTCAACCTCTTTTAAACACCATTTGGTTTATCAGGAATGATGATCAAATGGATGCACATACTAGAACAAGAGTTCTTTGTCTTGCAAAAGACTAGACGGTGTGGCAAGTCATGTTCTAGGAATAGCCTTGATACACTTTTGAACACTTAGTATGATCATTAGAGGTCGATGATAAACGGACTATGATACAAGGCCCCTAAAACCGAATCTTTCCTTTGATTCAAACATCACCTGTCACTTACTTTCAGTCTCACTATCAATTGCTTACTTTCCAGTCATTTACTTTCCGTAACTTTACTTTCAGTCCCATATCAACTGCTTACTTTCCGCAAGTCTTGTCCTTCAAGCATTTACTTTCCACAAGTCTTGTCCTTCAAGCAATTACTTTTCGCAAGTCTTGTCCTTCAAGCAATTACTTTTCGCAAGTCTTGTCCTTCAAGCATTTACTTTCCGCAAGTCTTGTCCTTCAATCAATTACTTTCCGTAATTTACTTTCACCAATTACTTTCCGCACTTACTTTCTAGCACTTTACTTACCAGTATTACTTTTCAGCACTAAAACCACAACCAACCCACTTACTTTTCAGTACTAAAACCTCAATCATCCCCAAATCACGCCCCTTTCCGTTCATTTCTCAAAGAACAACTCTATCCCCCTAATTCCCTTGGGTTCGACCCCTACTTACCACTTTACTATCCAATAGTAGAGTCACGAATAACGGACTTATAAATTTATCTTGCTTAGCACTCAACGACGTGCTCTGTCACATCTCCTTCTCTGTCGTAGTGTAATTTACTGCTGTGCCAGCAAAGACCTTACTTGCATAGTAAATCACGTGTAGCTTCTTGTCAATGCGCTGCCCTAAGATTGCCCCCACTGCGAAATCACTAGCATCATACATTAGTTCAAATGGCAGCTCGCAGTTAGGGGACTACTCTACAGGAGCAGAAGTAAGAGCGGATTTTAGAGTGTGGAAAGCATTAAAACATGATTCATCATAATTAAACTTAGCGTCAAGGAAGAGTATTTTAGTGAGTGGCTTAGCTATCTTGGAGAAATCCTTAATGAAATGTGAAATTAGGTCCCCTGTTCAAGCTTGTGTCCAGGGTACTGTTGCGACAGACCTTGAACTCTTTGCACAACAGTTCAACTGACAGAGTTTGAACTCGTATCACAACAGTTCAGCAAATAAACAAAAGTAGTAGAACTCACAGACTGATAACCCAGTTCGGCTCCTCCTACTCTGGGTGGTTTCCCACACCCGAAAAAGGGACAGCAAATCTTTATTACGAGTATAGGGCGTACACAGGGACTTACTCTTACACTTTGTAATTTCCTAACCTCAATACTCCGTCTCTCAGATTTGCAACCAAGGTTCACCGCAATTCCCCTCGATCCCCTTCGTTCAGACCTTCTGTCCGAACGTTCTCGACCTTCTCCAGAAGCTCGGATGCTTTCTCTCGAAAGCTTTGATCACCTTTGTTGTGTGCGACAGTTAATACGCTTCATGCAGTATGTGTTGCACTTGAGCAGACTGCACTTGCACCGATGTATTTCCAATGAGAAAACACAACCGGCCGTCGCTTTCTTCTTCGCCAATCAGCAGGATATGCTCGTGTGTATTTGATCTTTGAAAGCGATGAGAATTAGGGTTGCCCTTGCATTGTATTTATATGCTCGAGCGAAACCCTAATTCGCACAAGATAATCCCATCAAATATTTCGGAATTGATTCATAAATATTTGATGTATATCTTTCTCAAATCGATTGGAAGAATATACGAAGTCTTCTTTCCAAGTAAGTCGTGCCATCTTCAATGTAAATATTCATTCGAATATCTAATGCTCGAATAAGTCACAGGCCGACTTCCACTTGTCGAAATCTTCGCTGTCCAATATCTTCCGGGAAATATCCTTGCGTCTTGATCACGCTGTACAGGAGTACCAGGATATTGTTCAAACTCCCCCTGAACACCTGCTCGAACTGTCTAACTACGTTTTGCCAAATACATGCCACTTCAAGGGAACTTCAATCTCCCCCTTGGCATTTTGGCAAAACCAAATCATCTAGATAACTAAAACTAGCTAACTATCTAGACTTAGACATCTTGAGGGAACACACAATTTGTCCTCTCAAAATTACTCCCCCTTTTTGCCATAAACTGGCAAGGGGTCCACCAAGTTCGAACAGCCAAGCAAAAAAACTGTGCCAGAACAAGCACATATGAGCAGAATGTTTGAAAAAGTTCAGAGGGTTTAGTTTTTCAATGGACCCTTAATCGGAAGCTTCTTCAATGGAGTCTTCTTCAGAGGCAGTAGCTTCTGATTCATCATCACTGGGGTAGCTGAGTGCTCGAGCAAGCCTGTTGATCCGGCGGCGCTAGTCCTTGTCCGCAGCAATGATAGCCTAGAGGTTCTTCAGTAGTTTGCTTCTCTCATCCACGCCCATTCTAGCTCCCCCTCGACTGGATTCCCCAATTTCTTTACCTTTCTTGCGTCATCCTTTCAGATCATTCACATGCCGTCCTTTGTATAGCTTGTGGTCCACTTTGAATTTGCAGGGAGCTTTAGTAAGGAGATCAGACGAGGCTTTCAAATCAGGGGCTTGATGAATAATCAGCTCATAAATCAGAGATGGAAAGCAGATCTGGTGCAGAGTTCTCATCGATGTGGCATGTTCAGCAATCTGTTTGAACATTATTCTGCCCAGGTTGAACTTTCGCTTGTTCCCTATCTGATAAATCAGTTGGGCCATGTCCTTGTTGACAGTAGAGCGATGAGTAGACGGCCTCAAGTTGAACACCGCTATGAAAAATAGCATTGAATAGAATGTAGACAGATCCGCTGTATGCACAACTGACTCAGGCCTCCACTAGACAGAGCCTGCAGTGATGGTGCTCACTATCTTCTCAAAGCTGGATTCTTCTTCATCAACAGCTGGGTCGTCCATGGAGAAGTATACATTGATCAGCTCTGGATCAATCTTGATCCTTCTTCCTCTAACATAGAAGACCCCATACTCTGCCTCTCCAATGACCCCAAACTTTGGAGGCAAGTTTGCTATGGCCTCACGCACCAGCTGTTCGTTGAACGGCTTGCATCTGTCCAACGTCCAGAACAAATCCGACTCTTTAAGCACCTCAACCACTTCCTTCCCTTTGTAACTGGATGCATCCAGCAGCCTCTCAGGTATGATTTTCCTTTTCAGCACACATTCCCATTTCAACGCAGCTTCTTTAGTCACGAACCACACTCCTTTCTTGACCTTACCGACTGGGACAGTCTCAGAATCAGGGCCTGGGACTTCACATCCCCCAGCATCTTCAGAGATGGGAACTACAGCAACGCGCTTCCTTTTCTTGGAAGAGCCAGCTCCCTCTGCACCACTGCTCACTTCAGCAACCTTCTGAGCTGGTTCCTTTGTAGTCTTAGCAAAGGCCACCTTTTTCTTTTCCTTGCCCTTTGTTGTCCTTTTGAGATGGACAAGGGGAACACTGTCTTGGTCATCTTCTGAAAGGGTAACGCCTCTTGCTGCTGACATGGAGGCATCCTTACGAATGGATGGACCATCTTCCTCCAACTGATCCCTACGACGATCATCTTGAACTGCTACTGTTTCTTCACTCATCACTGACTCCGGAACTACTCCAGTCTTAACTTCAGTCGGAACACGTTGTTCCACTGTTGGAACACTTGAGACCTTCTCAGCAGCAGACTCTTCTGCTTGAACTGCCTGGTTACGCAGACCTTCCTCTGGAGCTGGTGCTGAGTGAGCTTCGGTCTGAACAGATGGTTCCACAGTTGAACCGCTTGTAGCTTTTTCTTCATCAGATTCTTTTGCCCCAACAGTCTGATCACACTGAGTATCCTCTGGACTTGCATCTTCCTGATTCTTCTCATTTTCCAGGTCTTTCATGACATCATCAATGTCCTTGTACAAATTCTCTAACTCCTCATCCTTTTCTGCTGGGTCTGATTCCTTCAACACATCAGTCTTCCCTGATGGATTAATTTCTTCTGCCATAGCCTCAGCATGCAAACTGGAACCTTCTTCAGTAATTGCTCCTTGGTTCTCAGATGGATCAGCATAACTAATCACCAAATTCCTCTTCCCCGAGGACTTGATAAACTTCTCTGTCTCTTCATCAGACATTGCGATCTTCCGACCTCGAGTGGCATATATCTGGGCTAGATATTTTCTGGGAGAGTCACTAGCTCGCTTAACCTTCTTTCTGCGACCTGCCTTCGGAGGAATGTATCCTGTGGCAAAGATCTTTTCCCTCCGTGTTCCTGAACCTACAGCCACCTTGCTGGGTTCCTTTTCTTCCACAATCTTGACAGACTCCTTTTCAATAACCGCACTGCTGGCTTTGTCCACCGCCTCAGCCTTACCACTCTCACGATTTCTATTGTCACCACCAAGCTCCGCTCTGTTGGTTTCAACACCAACAGTCCTACCACCACTAACAGCCCTACTGGCATCAGCCTCCATACTCACGACTTTCTCAACTTCCACACTTACTTCTTCATTCAACACAGATTTTTCAACAACGGAGATATTCGCAGAATCAGAAGGAATAGTGGGATTTACCTTAGTTTGCGGACGAACTTGTGGAGTTGAATCCACTGTGACCGGCTGAGGAATTTCAGTGGTAACTCCTTCAGCAGACTTCTCTTTGGCCAAAGATTCGGTGACGGAGTGTAAAGCCGATGCCTTTTTCATCTTCACAGCTTTTGATTTCGGAATTTTTGATTTCGCTGCCAACGCCTTTGAGGTCTGCATGCTTTCTTTGCTCTTCTCCGCAGATTTAGCACTAGATTTTGCTGACTTCCTGGTGTTCACCATTGTCGGTAGAGGAAGGAGCAGTCGAGGAGGAGAGTTCCATTCTAGGGTTTTTGGGGACGAGAGTGAGAAGACGAAACTCAGGGAAAGAATTTGATTTTTCAAAATCAAATTTTTCTATATGACTCTTTAGCTTTCCAAAACTGTCTATTCCCAAATAATCCGAAAGAAAATCTTCAAGGATATTTAAAAACATATTTTCCAAGCTGTCGAGACTTCTGTTCCAGCTCTTTTTATTAGGAGGTCAGTCCAACTGTTCAGCTGGAGATTCGATTATGACTGACCACCGTTGGATGCTTTCAGTGGTTGACACCACATGGACCCACTAGGGATCTGGGTGTTCCACTCCGTGACTTGCCATAGGGGTTGACAAAGGTATGCTGCCTCAGAGTTACCATCTTCTGTGAGCATTCATATTTTCTTGTACGGCTCTAGGCACATTTCTGTTGGCAGTGTACGAACTCCTTCCGTAACTGTGCCACCTTCTGATTCAACAGTTTCCTGGGACAACCGGCAACATTGATTTGTGCGCATCTCCAATCAGACCTTGTGTGCAAGGTCGTATCCACTCTCCCTCGCAAAAAACTATGTTGAGTGTTTGCACATGTAAGAGCAACCGGTTGCTGGCCAAGGTTCTCGTTGTTCATTAATGCCGTCAGACCCATCAGAATAGTGTAGCAGTTGTTGGCATCCCTTTTTCCTTTCATCAGTGTATCACCATTCTGGTCTAGTACAAGACATGAGTAGCTGGAGAATGACACATAGTGTCCATCGTCGCACAGTTGACTGATGCTGATAAGATTCATGGTCAGTCCTTTGACAAGGAGGGTGTTCTTGAGTGCAGGGAGATCCGGAACCATCAATGTCCCACAGCCGATCACCTGACCCTTTTCACCATCCCCGAAGGTGACAAACCACATTTGCTCAACAGGTCTAATATGGGTAAGATATTGAGAGTTACCTGTCATGTGGGCGGAGCATCCGCTGTGTAAGTGCCAACTATCATGCGATGTGAAGCTTGAGGTGTAGCAGGCCACCATGCAAACGGTTCGGTCTGCCTTTTGAACCCAGACTTATTTCTGTTGCGGTATGGTTTGTTGATGGAAAGCACGTCGTTCGGCTAGAAACAAGTGACACTTCGGTTTGATGTGTCCCATCTGGTTGCAGTACCAGCAAGTGCGCCACTCTTTCCTTTGCGCTGAAGGAGAGCCGAAGTGCACCGCATAAGCCCTTCTTTGACCACTATTGGGTTGTTCTTGGTGCAAGTCTACTTTCCGTCTGGGGTGCTGTCTCACCTTCTGTTCTGACTTCTGTTCCGACACCGGTCTTGTTTTAACAAACGTTGTACCTTTTGAGCTGCCTTCTCCTGTGAACCCCAATCCTCTATGTCCGGACTCCATTCTCTGAGATCTAAGAATATCATTTAAGTTTTTAGTGCCAGAGTTAAGCATTCTTACCGACTGTTTGAGGTGATTGAGTTCCTCCTTAGTGTCAGAGTGATCCATCTTCTCAGATTCTAGCTGAATTTCCAGCTGTTCTACCCTCCTTAGTTGGAACACTTCTTTGCGCTGCAGATCTATGATGGTTTTTCTTAGACCCACCATGCCTACAGGATGAGTGTTCCGATCCTTCTCCATTTCGACTTTCAGTGAGGAGACAGTACCCAGGAGTTCTGTTTTCTGAGCAAGAAGATCCAGCCTTTCCTGTTTTATCTCAGCCAGTTGAGAAGTCAGTGAGTTAATTGTACCTTCCAGTTCTACCTTTAGTGTCAGCAGTATCTCGACCTCCTGCCATACCTTGTCCTTTTCCATAGTGACGCTTGCAACTGTGTCATTTAGCTTCTTGTTGATCTTGATCAGAAGCAGCCACTTCTCATATAGATCTTTATATGTTTGAGCCAGAGAATCCTGCGTGAGTTCTTCATTGTCACTGTCCGAGAGGTCTTCACCTGGGAGTTCCAACTGAGATGGAACAGTTTCACTGGTGCTGCTGCACTCATCCAGAGTTGTGACGAAGGCCACAAAGTTGGTGGTTTCACCTTCCTTTTCTTCGTCTGACTCACTGTCGCTGAAGCTAGCCACCATCGCCTTCTTCTTCATGAGAGTGTTTGCACACCGTGAAGCAATGTGGCCAAAACCCTTGCATTCATGACACTGAATCTCTTCTTTTCCTTTGTCAGACAAGTCTTGCCTCGAATCAGTAGATCTTGGCCTGCCAGATTTCCAGTTTTGGTAACCAATTGATGAAGACTGACTTTGTTCTGGACTACGTCTGTTGATTTTCCGCACCATTCTTCCAAAGTTCTGTGCCATCATGGCCAGTTGCTCAGTGGTGTAGCCAGAATCCAGTTTGTCTTCCGTCATATCTGCTTTGAGAGCGATTCCCTTCTCTTCTCCGGTTTGGAAGTCATGATTGATCTCGTAAGTTCTGAGAGAACCCATTAGCTCGTCCAGCTTCAGTTTGGTGATGTCATGCATTTCCTCAATGGCTGTGACTTTCATGGAAAATCTCGGAGGAAGAGACCCCAGGACCTTACTGGCCAATCTTTCTTCATCGATGGGTTTCCCTAGTGCAGACGCCTCGTTGGACAGTTGCAGAACTCTGGTGTTATACTCAGTGATGGTTTCACTCTCCTTCATCTTTATCTCTTCGAACCTGGTTGTGACTGCTTGCATGCGAGAGTTGCGAACTTTGTCTGTTCCTTCAAAAGCTGTTTGGAGGATATCCCATGCTTCCTTGGCCACTTCACAGTTGATGATTAGCTTCATGACGTTTTCATCTACGGTCGAGAAAATTGCGTTCATAGCCTTTGAGTTTCCCATGGAAGCTTTGTCCCCCTCTTCTGTCCACAGAGCTTCTGGTTTGGCGATCGGTTCTCCAGTGAGATTGTTCATCATGGGTTCCGTCCACCCTTTCAGAACAGCCTTCCATGCCTTTTCGTCTAGAGATTTCAGAAAGGATCTCATCACGGGCTTCCATGTGGCATAGTTCGATCCTTTGAGTAGCGGGGGTCTGGTTATGCTTTGTCCTTCCTTCAGAGTCATCTTGAACAGTTCAGGATCCCACTCAGTGTGTCGAGTGTTCGGCTCTGATACCAATTGAAATTAGGTCCCCTGTTGAAGCTTGTGTCCAGGGTACTGTTGCGACAGACCTTGAACTCTTTGCACAACAGTTCAACTGACAGAGTTTGAACTCGTATCATAACAGTTCAGCAAATAAACAAAAGCAGTAGAACTCACAGACTGATAACCCAGTTCAGCTCCACCTACTCTGGGGGGTTTCCCACACCCGAAGACAGCAAATCTTTATTACGAGTATAGGGCGTACACATGGACTTACTCTTACACTTTGTAATTGCCTAACCTCAATACTCCGTCTCTCAGATTTGCAACCGAGGTTCACCGCAATTCCCCTCGATCCCCTTCGTTCAGACCTTCTGTCCGAACATTCTCGACCTTCTCTAGAAGCTCGGATGCTTTCTCTCGAAAGCTTTGATCACCTTTGTTGTGTGCGGCAGTTAATACGCTTCAGGCAGTCTGTGTTGCACTTGAGCAGACTGCACTTGCACCGATGTATTTCCAATGAAAAAACACAACCGGCCGTCGCTTTCTTCTTCACCAATCAGCAGGATATGCTCGTGTGTATTTGATCTTTGAAAGCGATGAGAATTAGGGTTGCCCTTGCATTGTATTTATATGCTCGAGCGAAACCCTAATTCGCACAAGATAATCCCATCAAATATTTCGGAATTGATTCATAAATATTTGATGTATATCTTTCTCAAATCGATTGGAAGAATATACGAAGTCTTCTTTCCAAGTAAGTCGTGCCATCTTCAATGTAGATATTCATTCGAATATCTAATGCTCGAATAAGTCGCAGGCCGACTTCCACTTGTCGAAATCTTCGCTGTCCAATATCTTCCGGGAAATATCCTTGCGTCTTGATCACGCTGTACAGGAGTACCAGGATATTGTTCGAACTCCCCCTGAACACCTGCTCGAACTGTCTAACTATGTTTTGCCAATTACATGCCACTTCAAGGGAACTTCAAAATGCCTGTAGAAACCTGCATGCCCTAGAAAGCTCCTAATTCCTTTCTCATCTTTTGGTGGGGGCAGTTTTTCAATCTCCTCCACCTTCGCACGATCAACTTCAATGCCTCTATTGGAGACCAGGTGTCCCACACTATACCTTCCTGCACCATAAAGTGACACTTCTCCCAGTTGAGAACCAGGTTAGTGTCAACACAACGACGAAAAACATTAGTAAGGTTAGAGAGGCATGAATCGATTGAAGAGCCATACACCGAAAAATCATCCATAAATATTTCCATGGTGTTTTCTATAAAATCAGAATAAATGGCCATCATACAATGCTGAAAAGTAGCTGGTGCATTGCAAAGAGCGAAAGGCATGCGTCGATAAGCAAATGTGCCAAAAGGGCAAGTGAAAGTCGTCTTTTCCTAGTCCTCGAGATGTATAGGGATCTGGAAGAACCCACTATAACCGTCGACGTAGCATAAAAACTCAAGACGCTCTAACATTTGATAAATAAAAGGCAAAGGAAAGTGATCCTTACGAGTAGCGTTATTCAACTTTCTATAATCTATGCACATGCGCCAACCAGTCACAGAACGAGTAGGAATCAAATCATTATTCTCATTATGAACAACTGTCAAACCTACCTTCTTAGGGACAACATGCATAGGACTTACCCACTCACTATCAGCAATAGAATAAATAATGCTAGCATCCAATAATTTCAGAATTTCCTTCTTCACTACATCATTCAGCTTAGGATTTAGACGTCGCAAGGCATCGCTAGTAGGCCTAGCATTGCCCTTTAGATGGATTGTATGCATGCACATATCTGGGCTAATCCCCTTAAGATAATCTATCGAATAACCTAGGGCTGGCCTATGCTCTCTCAAGACATTTAGCAATCTCTGGGTCTCTACATCAGTCAAGGATGCATTCACAATCACCGGGTAGGTCGAGTTAGGGCTAAGATATTCATACCTGAGACTTACAGGCAGAAGTTTCAGCTCTACATTGCAAGGTTCCTTACCTGAGTCGGTGGTCTGTTTAGCTTCAGCTGCTCCCTCAGTGCTCACTACGCATATATCCATCAGTATTGGGCAGCCTAGTACAACTCTGTAAGACTCAACAGAGGTCAGTGTAATAGGGTCATCAACATCAGTAGAGTTCAGTACATCCCAGTCAGCTAAAAGACTAGGACTCTTACACATATCGAGCAAATAAAAGATGACTCTTTCACTGCCTACTCGCAAAGCTATAGACCCTCTATCCATGTCAATAACTACCTTAGTCATGTAAAGAAATGGTCTACCAAGAATAATCGAGATATCCATGTCCTCAGAGATCTCTAGCACTATAAAATCAGCAGGGATATATATGTTCTTCACCTTGACTGGAACATCCTTCAGAATCCCTCTCGGGAGTCTACAAGAACGATCCGCAAGGCAAATAGTGACATTAGTAGGACAAACCGAATATAAGCACATATTAATCTTTTAAGGAGCTTTCATAATCCGAAATATGTCTAACAGCTAGCACATATGAATCTTTTAAGGAGCTTTCAAAAACCGAATTTACTCCCCCTTTTTGCCATAAAGTGACAAAGGAGTACAAAATAGTAGAAATTGTTCAACAATAATACCAGAGTTCAGCTAAAATAAAGTAGCAAAAAGAGCATCATTGTTTGTAGAGAGAGCAGGGATCATCACCATGGAATTAATAGTCGGACTCCTCACTTTCTTCATCACCAGCTGAGTCACCATCCTCCACTTCCTCGGGATAGTGAAGGCCCACCAATAGCTTTATCATCTTTTTCTTTCTTGTCATGAGCAGCACAATCCTCTCGTTAGCATCTGCTACTTCCTCTTCAAGTTGTGTGATAATTTTTCTTCTAGTGGCAGCTGGAACATGAGCACTTAGTTCATCCAGGGTTTGCTCAGACAACTTCTGCTTTGGCTTGACAGGCACATCAAGGTCCAGATCTAAAATATTCTTTCCAGAGAAGTGCTTGTGATATGCAAGAAACACCTTAGGAGCACCAGTCAACTTGTCCTGACTTGTTATGATGTCTGGATGTTGTGCTACCACAAGATGATGAATCAGAGAAGGAAATCCAATGGGATGATTGATGAGCCGTATTTATACGACTCATCGAGTCGTTAATTCCCACCATTTCATTCACTTTATTATGCGAACAGTTACTTTTTAGTGTTGTTTCGTATTTCAGGTGATTTGGAAGCTCTAGGAGGAAACACGCTTAAAAGATGGCATTTTCATGCCAGAAACATCGCAGTGGAAGAACGGAGCCAAAGGAGGGTCGTGAACAGTGCTCTGGTGTGAATAGTAATTCCGGTGTGAATAGTAATTCTGGCGTGAATAGTGATTTCGGGGCCGTGAACAGTACTTCGGAAAAAGAAAGTCCAAGCCCTAAATCCAGCAGCCGGCCCATTCTACATTGTGATATTAGGGCAACATTCAAATGCTAGGGTTTCGGAAGGTTCCAAGAAGATCAAAGGGTTTCCAAGAAGATCAAAGGGTTTCTCAAACCCTATATAAGGAGGAGTCCACAAGCATCTCATCATCCCTCATTCTACAATTCAGCTGTGTGCTACTCTCCTCACAATCCAACCGTGCCTCCTTGCTCAGCCACAATTCCGCTGCTTCTCAGCCTTGCACGGCCGCTCATCAGCCCTACACGGCCAGCCCTTGCTTGCCTCGGTTTTGTGAAGTATTTCATCCCCTTTTATTATTTGCATTGTTTCATTATGATCATGTGTAACTAAACCTTCTATTCGGGTTAGGGTTAATATATTGTGACTATGTTTTTGAGACTTGGATCTTTAATGCTATATTCTATGTTTTACTAATTCTCGTACATGAATTCCATGAAATATTGTTAGACTGGACGTATACTTTGTCGTGAAATCTAGTTGCGCATATTTCTACATTAATCATCTATCTAATACTTTGTCGTTTAGATAGATAGTACAACTAGTGCAATTAACACCTTTGTCGGGTTAATTAAACCTAGGGGAATTAGGTCGTGGCGTAACACCTTTGTCGGGTTACTTGGGAAATCACCTTTGTCGGGACAACCACACGTAAAACACGAATTGAATATTTAGAAGTCTATGATAAAACAAGTCACAATCAAACCCTAATCTGAATACTTCTCTCTGATATTTACAACCTTGCAATTTTCGATTATTTTACTAACCGTTACTCTCATTCTAGTTTCTTGTTTTTCTCCATTACAGAACAAAGTAGTAGCTATCTAGCTCCCTTGGGTTCGACCCTTGCTTGCCATTGTGCTAACCCACAATTCAGGACAAGGAAATTATAAATTGTTTTTGCACAGGTACGATGACAGCCTGTTCAAAATGGCGCCGTTGCCGGGGAACTAAGCACGGTGAAACATTTGTTCTTCTTTTATTTTTCGTTTATTTTTCTTCTTGCTATTTCAAAATTTGTTACTCGGTGAATTCATATTCAACTGTTCGAGATTTTGTTTTCCATTCTATTCGATTTCCGTTTTCTAGCTCTCAGAGGGTTCTGTCACCAAGACTTACGAGTCTAAGGATTTTGGGTTTTAAGTGGGACCGCTGTGACCCCTCCAATCTCCTGGGGACCCTTTGTTGCTAGTCTGTCTTTGTTATTTCGGTGTTTGCTATCTCGGTGTCTGTTACTCTCGTAACATGTCTCACGCAGGTAGTAGTGTTGGTCACAACAGTCACAGCAGTCACAACAGTCACGTAAACGAAGAAGTTAACCAAAATGTTCAAGTACAACATGGCGAAATCAGGGGGGCTATCCCTGATCAGTTTCAACAGTTCCAACAACAACAACAACCTCAAAACCAACAACAACCCCAACCACAGTACCCACAATACCCTCAGTACCCACCATATCAACAATATCCTCCACCACCATATCCACAGTACCCACAACCGCTCTACCCTCAGTATCCACAACCATATCCACCACTACAATACCTTCCACAACCACCACTACAACACCCACCACAAGCCCCACGTAGACAAGCAGTTGTGGATGATGAGGACGAATATGAAGGACCCACTATGGGCGAGCTCTCGGTTCCTAGCTTCAGAGACCAGTCATGGCCAATTTATGAAGGACCAGACATGGCAGCCATCACGGTCAGTACAGCGGTCATTCACAATCTGCCCAAGTTCTCAGGATCCAAAGGAGAGTCGGCCCCAGTCTCACTTGACGCGTTTCCACGGGATATGCTTGAACCTCAGGCCACACGGAGTAGAGGTGGATGACTTCAAACTGAAGGCATTCTACTTCTCACTGCAAGAAGCAGCTACAGACTGGTTCCTAGCTTTACCCTCAGGCAGTGTTCACGCATGGGAACAGATGCAGAAGCACTTCATCAGCAAGTACTATCCAGCAGGGCGTGCAGCGCAAGTCCGGAGACAGTTGCAAGAGCTAAAGCAAGGCCCTCACGAGACCATGTACGAGTACGTGGAGAAATTTCTAGCCTTGGAGAAGAGTTGCTGCAATTTGGAGCTCCCGGAGAAATTAGTCGTAGAATATATGCTGGATGGACTTCGCAAGATGGATAGGAAGTTACTAGAGGCCTCAGCTGGAGGCCAACTCATGAACATGACGCCAGCCAGAGTGAAGCAGAAGATCATATCAGTGGCAGAGGGTGAGCGATTTCATGATGAGACCATGAAGGAGGACGAGTATGCCCGAACAAAGAATGTGTCAACAGTTGAGCCTTCTATCAGTGCTGTATTCGCCGAACTCAAGGAGATGAGAGAGCTGATGAAGCATGTAGTCCGAAGGACACCAGTCCAGGCCAAGCCATGTGAGTTCTGTACATCCACAGAACACAAGACGGACGAGTGCCCTACCTTACAGACAGACGTCCAAGCTGATGTGAACGCAGTGGGCAATTATCAGAGTTATGGCAACCAACCAGGCCCAGTCAAGCAGTATGGCGCAGCAGCACCTAATCAAGGCGCCTGGAGGAACAACTATCAACAAAATCAGACTCAGTAAGCACGACCGAATGCGCCTCAGCAGAATCAGCAGACTCAGCAGCCGTACAGACATCCTAACAGTCAGTACCAGTAGAATGCACCAGGGCAGTACCAGCAGAAAGGTCTGAACACTTATCAGGCAGGTCCGAGCAACCAAGGCCCCAGTAAGTCGCTAGAGGACATGGTAAGAGATCTGGCAGTTAGCACCCAGCAGACAAATACAAACCTGAACCAGTACATGGACAAAACCGACGGAGCACTAGCCGACATTCAGAAGCAAATAGGGCAGATGTCCACAACTCTCTCCAGGCTTGATGACAACACAGGACGACTTCCCTCACAGACCATTCAAAATCCAAAGGGGAACGTTAGTGCTGTCACACTGAGGAGTGGACATAGAGCAGCAGAACCAGTAGAGAACGAGGAGGAGGCAGCCAAACCTAGTGCCCCCAGCCAGGAAGAGATCAGCCCAGACGTGATTCCATCAGAGGCCCCTCGGCCAGTACAGGTACCCATTGTTGAAAACTCTAATGTCCAGGTACCTTTACCTTTTCCAGTGCAGGCCCGAGCTCCGAAGAAGTATGTGATGGACAAGGAAGTGTGGGAACTATTCAGTAAGGTAGAGATTAACATCCCACTCCTTGAGGCCATCAAGCAGATCCCGAGGTACTCCAAGTTTCTGAAGGAGTTTTGCACGAACAGACGGAAAGGAACCTAGCCAGATGAGGAGCTTATGAGCAGGAATGTTTCAGCGGTAATTCAGCGCAAGGTGCCACCAAAATGCGGTGATCCAGGCACATATACCATTCCCTGCATGATCGGTAAACATTAGGCTAGAAAATTGCATGCTCGATCTTGGTGCCTCTATTAATGTTTTACCATATTCTATATACTCCTCCTTGCGCATTGGTCCTTTAGAACCTGCAGGTCTTACCATACAGCTAGCGGACAGGTCATGCAAGCAACCCGAGGGCAAGATTGAGGATGTGCTCGTACAGGTCGGAGAGTTGGTATTCCCAGCGGACTTCTATGTCCTCAAGATGGAGAGAAGTAGCCCCACAGACCATGCACCGATCCTACTCGGCCGACCATTCCTCAAAACGTCGAAGATGAAGATAGACTGCGACACTGGGACGTTGACTATGGAGGTTGAGGAAGAAATGATCAGCTTTGACATCTTCGGGGCCATTAAGCATCCCACAGAGTATGAGGCGGTCCATGCTTTAGACACCTTGGACGACCTTATCCAGGAGGTACATCCAGAGAGACGGACCGACCCGCTAGAGGAAGTCATTGAGGAGGCAGTATACTCGCCCGAGGATTCTTATGAGCATACAGAGGTGATCATGGATGCCATAGATCAGCTAGAGATCGCCCCACCACTCACACCGAGGTACGAGGTTAATGCAATTCGGTTATTTAAATCACAAGTGTGTTTGCCTTCTGTTGTGCAGGCACCTACAGTAGAATTGAAGCCTCTACCTGGACATTTGAAGTATGCATTCTTTGGGGAGAACAGCACGCTGCCATTCATCATCAAGAGCGGCCTAGAGGCAGATCAGGAACGTAGGTTGATTGGAGTACTGACCGAGCACAGACAGGCCATTGGATGGACACTAGCCGACATCAAGGGAATCAGCCCTACTGTCTGTATGCATCGGATTTTGTTGGATGATGGAGCTAAGCCTTCGAGGGAACCTCAGCGCAGATTGAATCCTATCATGATGGAGGTGGTCCAGAAGGAGATTCAGAAGCTTCTGGATGCTGATGTGATTTACCCGATCTCAGACAGTCAGTGGGTAAGTCCGGTACATGTTGTGCCGAAAAAGACTGGGATCACAGTGGAGAAGAATGCTGAGGGCGAGATGGTGACTACACGAGTCAAGAATGGATGGCGCATGTGCATAGACTACAGGAGGCTGAATGCAGTTACGCGCAAGGATCACTTTCCTCTTCCATTTATTGACCAGATGCTCGACCGCTTGGCAGGTAAGCCTTATTTTTGTTTTCTAGATGGTTTTTCAGGCTATAACCAGATTCCCATAGCACCCGAGGATCAGGAGAAGACAACCTTTACATGTCCATTCGGTACGTTCGCTTTTCGCCGGATGTCTTTTGGCTTGTGTAACGCACCAGGTACTTTTCAGAGGGTGGTTACTAGCATATTCTCTGACATGATAGGGTCATTTATTGAGGTGTTTATGGATGACTTCACTGTGCATGGTGACACTTTTGATGCATGTCTAGATAATTTGAGCATGGTACTTGCACGTTGTGTTTCTATGAATTTGGTGCTCAATTATGAAAAGTGTCATTTTATGGTTACTCATGGAGTTGTACTCGGTCACATAGTCTCACATGAGGGGATAGAGGTAGACAAGGCTAAGATAGATTTGATTGTTACTCTGCCATATCCCTCTACAGTCCGTGATATTAAGTCATTTCTAGGGCATGCTGGTTTCTATCGTAGATTCATTAAGGATTTCTCGAAAAAGGCACTGCCTTTATCTAACCTCTTGCAGAAAGATGTTCCTTTTGAGTTTACAGATCAGTGCAGGGCAGCTTTTGACGAGCTAAAGGAGGCCCTCACCAGCATGCCCATCATTAGAGCTCCGGACTGGACTCAGCCATTTGAGATTATGTGTGATGCGAGTGATTATGCTGTAGGAGCAGTTCTTGGTCAGAAGGTGGACAAGAAGCCCGTGGTGATCTACTACGCTTCGAGGACACTGGACGTGGCCCAGAAGAACTATTCGACCACAGAGAAGGAGCTGCTAGCCGTGGTTTTCGCCTTGGAGAAATTTAGATCATATCTGTTATGTACTAAAGTTGTCTATTCTGACCATGCAGCTATTAGGTACTTGATGACGAAGAAGGAGGTGAAACCAAGGCTCATTAGGTGGATCCTGCTCCTACAAGAGTTTGACGTGGAGATCAGGGACAAGAAGGGCATAGAGAACACAGTCGCAGATCACTTGAGCCGTCTTGTCAGAGAGGAGGATGCCGGGCAGATTACCGAGACGTTCCCAGATGAGCACTTATATGCTATTTTGGGTAAGATGCCATGGTTCGCTCCCCTAGTGAACTACCTGGTAGGAGGTAAGTTCCCGCCCTCATATTATAGGGCACAGTGTTTGAAACTGAAGCATGATGCTAAATACTATGTATGGGATGACCCGTACTTATGGAAAATAGGCGTAGACCAGATTCTTAGACGGTGTATCCCTGATGATGAGATTGGTTCAGTTATCAGTTTTTGCCATGAACTAGAGTGTGGAGGCCATTTCGGCCATAGGAGGACTGCTAGGAAGATTTTAGATAGTGGTTTCTTTTGGCCGCATGTTTTTAGAGATGTCTACGATCATTGTAAGAGATGTGATAGATGCCAGAGAGTAGGTAACATTTCGGCCAGACAGGAGATGCCACAGATCCCCATATTAGTGAATGATGTGTTTGACATTTGGGGGATAGATTTTATGGGTCCTTTTCCTGCTTCATGTGGTTTTGAATTTATCTTAGTTGCAGTTGATTATGTGTCCAAGTGGGTAGAGGCCAAGGCCACTAGATGTGCTGATGCTAAAACTGTCGTAGACTTTTTGCGCACTAACATCTTTTGCAGGTACGGAGTACCTAAGGCCATTATCAGTGATCAGGGGACACACTTCTGCAACCGCATCATGGCATCCACACTGAAGCGCTACCATGTTCATCACCGGACTTCCACAGCATATCACCCCCAGACGAATGGGCAAGCGGAGATCTCCAACCGCGAAATTAAGGGAATTCTGGAGAAGATGGTAGGACCGACTAGGAAGGATTGGAGCCAGCGGTTAGATGAGGCATTGTGGGCGTACAGGACAGCTTACAAGACCCCGATAGGCACCTCACCTTTTCGGTTGGTCTATGGGATGGCGTGCCACTTGCCAGTAGAGTTAGAGCACAAGGCGTATTGGGCACTGAAGAAGTGCAATCCAGACTTACAGGCAGCCGGGTTAGACAGGCAGTTGCAGTTGTGTGAGCTTGAGGAGCTGCGCCTCGAGGCTTATGAGAGCCAGACAGACTACAAGGCGCGGACCAAGCTCTACCACGACAAATTCATACTAAGGCGCTCGTTTGAAGTCGGACAGAAGGTGCTCTTATTCTCATCACGGTTACGACTCATGCCCGGGAAGTTGAGGTCCAGATGGACGGGACCGTACACGATCGTTCAGATTTACAATCATGGGGCACTGGCGTTGGAGAACCCAAAGGATGGGCATCGGTTCAAGGTCAATGGACAGAGAGTTAAGCACTACCACGGAGAGATCGAGGTACCAGCCCAGGAGTTTGACCTAGCCGAGCCAGTTGAGGGTCCCGTTGATGAGGTTCCCGTTGATGAGCCTCCTGACACTTAGAGGAGGTACTGTTGAGCCAACGACGTTAAACAAAGGCGCTCGCAGGGAGGCAGCCCTGCACGGTTTGCACTGCATTTTATTTAGTTACCATGTTTATTTATGAGTCTTATTTGTCACATTGTACCTTGGAAAGGATTTGGTTTCATTTTGTAGGGATTGGACTTAGTCGGCCGGAAAATTCACTTGCGAGCTATGCATTTTGCACTCTACGCTACGCATTTTAGCACCAGACGAGTCCGGGTCGCGTCCCATTGAGACCGGACTTGGCCCGAGTCAGCCGACCACGTCTACACCCCAGGGGATTCTTGCTCTACCCTTCTCCTTTCCTTATCTATTTATTGCATGCATTTGTGTCTAGATTTGAGTCGTGCCGTGAGGACACGGCTCATTTCAAAAGTGTGGGGTGGGAAAGTCAGTTATGAGTCAGTTATCGAGTCAGCATGCCCACCACACAGAGTCAGCACGTTTCGAGTCATTTTTAAATTTTTTTTTTGTACATGATTACTTCACTATTTCATAGACTTGCAGTATTGGATCATGATTAGGTGAAATAGATAGAGCCGATTACATGCATGTCTTTGGTGAAACTTGATTTGTGCGACTAACATGTGATCTTTAAATCATTGCGTGCCTTTGTTAGTTGAGATAAACAGGGATGTGGAGTTGATAGCAATGCCCTAGAGAGACTTGACAGATCATTCAGAGACCGGACTCAGGATATATGGTTATGTGAAGCTCGTGGAGGCTAGCACTTCGAGGCAACATAGTACGAGTCTGCTCCGCCACTGCGGTACCTTTGCGGTTGGTCGGGATGGGAATACTTCACACCGTCCAAGCTCTAGTCCAAGTAGCCAAGAAAATAGGCAAGCGACCCTTGACTTGACCCGTGTCGAAAGGACGAGGATGAGTAAGAGCAGGAAGGTTTCTAATCCGAGTAACCGGGAAAATAGGCGAGCGACCCTCGGCTTGACTCGCGTCAAAAGGAGAAGGAACCACGGTTCGAGCAAATCACAATCCGCACTACAAAGCAACAAATCCACAAACCATCGTGATAGTCCACACGTCTCATGTGACAGCATCATTGAAATCCCAAATCAGATGACACTATAGCTTGCCGAATAACACTCAACACTTTGAAGCTCGAATCAATCACGTGCAAGAAAAAGCGGCAAAGCATAACCATATAGCAGCGAGTTCGAGTCCGAGAATGAGGGTTCATGGGTCTAAACAGGGCTATCTCCAGATACATCCGAATTGATTTGCATCTCGACTTCAAAGGTAATACGTATCTTTAGCCCTTGTTTTCGCACAATGATATTAGTAGCAAGCATGCATAACAGGTAGGATCTATAGTAGCCAAGTCATGTCCATGTAGCTCGTCTAGGATGACCGAAGCATTGTGATGTTTACATTAGTCGTTCCTCTTATGAACTTGTTCTTGTTCGGGACGAACAAGTTTAAGTGTGGGGTGGTTTGATGAGCCGTATTTATACGACTCATCGAGTCGTTAATTCCCACCATTTCATTCAATTTATTATGCGAACAGTTACTTTTTAGTGTTGTTTCGTATTTCAGGTGATTTGGAAGCTCTAGGAGGAAACACGCTTAAAAGACGGCATTTTCATGCCAGAAACATCGCAGTGGAAGAACGGAGCCAAAGGATAGCCGTGAATAGTAATTCCGGCATGAATAGTAATTCCGGCGTGAATAGTGATTTCGGGGCCGTGAACAGTAACTTCGGAAAAAGAAAGTCCAAGCCCTAAATCCAGCAACCGGCCCATTCTACATTGTGATATTAGGGCAACATTCAAATGCTAGGGTTTCGGAAGGTTCCAAGAAGATCAAAGGGTTTCTCAAACCCTATATAAGGAGGAGTCCACAAGCATCTCATCATCCCTCATTCTACAATTCAGCCGTGTGCTACTCTCCTCACAATCCAGCCGTGCCTCCTTGCTCAGCCACAATTCCGCCGCTTCTCAGCCTTGCACGGCCGCTCATCAGCCCTACACGGCCAGCCCTTGCTTGCCTCGGTTTTGTGAAGTATTTCATCCCCTTTTATTATTTGCATTGTTTCATTATGATCATGTGTAACTAAACCTTCTATTCGGGTTAGGGTTAATATATTGTGACTATGTTTTTGAGACTTGGATCTTTAATGCTATATTCTATGTTTTACTAATTCTCGTACATCAATTCCATGAAATATTGTTAGACTGGACGTATACTTTGTCGTGAAATCTAGTTGCGCATATTTCTACATTAATCATCTATCTAATACTTTGTCGTTTAGATAGATAGTACAACTAGGGCAATTAACACCTTTGTCGGGTTAATTAAACCTAAGGGAATTAGGTCGTGGCGTAACACCTTTGTCGGTTTACTTGGGAAATCACCTTTGTCGGGACAACCACACGTAAAACACGAATTGAATATTTAGAAGTCTATGATAAAACAAGTCACAATCAAACCCTAATCTGAATACTTCTCTCTGATATTTACAACCTTGCAATTTTCGATTATTTCACTAACCGTTACTCTCATTCTAGTTTCTTGTTTTTCTCCATTACAGAACAAAGTAGTAGCTATCTAGCTCCCTTGGGTTCGACCCTTGCTTGCCATTGTGCTAACCCACAGTTCAGGACAAGGAAATTATAAATTGTTTTTGCACAGGTATGACGACAGCCTGTTCAATGATTGATTTTGACTGAGGTTGCGTAAGCAGCAATCGGATAGAATATGAGACATCCGAGATCATCCTTTTTCCTGGTTCCTGGAGTCATCAGAATGGTTCCCATTGTGCACCCAAGCGTTGTGCGGTGATTATTTGGTAGCTAGTTAGAAACTGCAATGCTGTGGAGCAATGCGTGCTTTTTAGACAGATCCTTTACTGGGAAGGTCATCTTATACCACCTCGAACGAACTCCACCCATAAGTGTCTCAGCTATTTTATGCCAGTTGGGGTTCTCTCCAATACTTAATGCTCCTCCTTCAATGCCATAGTAATCATTTATACTCTCTGGGGTGGTGATGACCTCCTTACCTCTCACACTTACCATAAAGCTTCTGGTAAATTCACAATTACTTCTCTCACAAGGTTTGCTGCAAACGGTTTGGCTATTGTCACAGACGGCCACAAGTCTAGCTCTTTGATTAGGTTCACAATTTCCTTGGTTGCATATTTGTTAGTCTCCAGTAGTCTCTCAGCCACAATTTTCCTCTTCTGTACGAATTCCCACTTCTTAGCTTGTTCATTTGAGGCAAACCAAACTCCTTCAACAACAACTCCAGACTAGAACTTAACTTTCTTTCCTTTTTCTTTAGCCTGGCCAGTAACAAAGCTTGTCTTGGCTTTCTTTGATGCTGGTGTAGTAGCCTTCTTCGAGCTAGGAGCCATAGTGTCAAAGTTTTCTCTCTAGGATCAGAAGCAGGAGCTTTTCTTTTTTTGACACGTTCTTTTCTTCATCTGTAACAACTTCCTTATTATCAACTTGATTCAGAACTGCTTTCTTTGTCTTAGAGCTGGTTTTGACTTGCTTGCTTGTTCCTTACTAACTGGAACATTCTTCTGAACCTCTTTTACCAGGTCTGACAACTTGATAGGTTCACCTTTGGAACCTTCACTCAGTTCCTCCATCTCTTCTTCTACGTTAGTTTGATCTGCTTGATCAACATCACTCTCTTTAGCAGCTTTAGTAGGCCTCTCTTCTTCTATATATTGTTCCACAACATCAATGAGCTCCTGGAGAGATTCATCTACTTCATTGGACTCATTCTGCGAAAGCTCTTCTTCTTCATTGATTGGCATCACATCACCTTCTTTTGTAGATTTACTCTGCTCCTCTGCATCAGAACCTTCATCTTCTTCTGGTTCTTCCTCACCAGTACTCTCAGCAAAAACTACTACTCTCCGCTTGACAATTCTAAACTTCAAGTTGCAATAACCTTTCTTCTATTTCCCTTCTCCTTAGAACTAATCTCCCCCTGCACCGTAGCCACACCCTTTGGCTTTTCTACAACCACTTTCGACCCCTCCATAAACACACCAGGGACACTATGACTACTTACATTAGAAGATTAGGAAATTTTAGCAATTACCTCTTGTGTCGTCTTATTTAATGGTTCGTTGACCGAAGAGGGTTTTGAAGCAGTCGGCTTCTTAGGGATTTGCTCTGGAACAGATTTAGGAATCTCCTTCTCCTTCGCCAGATTGACAGTCACCATCTCCTTAACAGGTTTCTTTGTTTCTGGTTTCTCTGCAACAATTACCTCCTTCGCCATAGTTGCTTTAGGTTTCTCCGGGATGGGTACCTTCTCCACGGTAGCAGATTTAGGTTTGTTGTTGCTACTTTGCCGCTTGCCGATTTAGGGTTTCCTTTGACAGTCTATCTCTTTAACTTCCTCCGATGTGTTTCAGTCGTCGCTACTCTAGGCACCTTGTTCTTCCTTGTGTCCACCATTGTTGAATTTCTTCAAACTTCGTCGAGGGTTTCATCGGGAGAAAAGGAACAAAACACGGATAGTTGATTTGAAGTTAATTTGATTTTGGAAACTAAAACTATTTTGGCACGCCATATATCTTCTCGATTCTCTACATGCTGCCACGTCACTTCACGCCGTTTAAATTATTTGAATATCTTTGGTAGACCAATCGTTTCTTCTCGCACCAGTATTTGAAAACTTCTACCGGCCTTCCACATCAGCCCTTAACATATTTCATCTAGCTCCGGCTGACTAACTTGTACTGGAACAAATTAGTTGTTAATGACACACAAATCCAGTGAGGATCTAAGTGTCTTGAATTGAAGGTTTTCCAAACCTTTGCAAAAAGTTCGAGTGTCTGACCTTGCGTGTTTGACGAAACCCTGCACAGTGTCAACTCCCCCTCGAATATAGCCATGGTTTAGACGTTCACACCATGCTCTGGGTGCCTTCTTGAGTCGATACACACGGTCACGAACCAGTAGTGCACGTGTAGTTACCTTGGTATTTTTGGGCTTGACAGTGGACATAAAACATATAAAACCAGCCGATTCTCGAGAGTTTACTTGTTTACCTCGAGTCATCACACCTTCAGTTTTGCTCCACATGCATGTTGTTTCAGTAGTGGGTCGACCAAGATTCAGCAAGTAACAGTTGTTCGAGGCTCTTCTTCCAGTGAGAACTGGTTTATTCATGGTTTTTAGCACAACACACTCCTCCTGCGTGAACTGGACACGATGCTCTCCACCGCACAACTGGTTTATGCTGATAGAATTTGCCTGCAGTCCTTCGACAAGAAGAACTTCTTTCAATCTCGATAGGCCTGGAACATTCAGTGTTCATCTTCCAAGCACCCTGCCTTCCACTCCATCTCCAAACGTCACATATTTACGTTTAAACTCCTCTACCTTGATCAGAAACTCAGGATTGCCAGTCATGTGTCTAGAACAACCACTGTCAAAGTACCATCTTTCCTTCTCCAGATGACTAGTGGAACTGAAAGCAATATGACACACCTCACTCCTTTGCTTAACTCTCCAGACTTGCTTCGTGTGAGGTTTCGGCACGTGATACATCTTTCTAAGAAATTTGTAGAATTCCTGACATCTTGGCTTGATGTGTCCCACCCGGTTGCAGTAAAAGCACCTTCGCCTATCTTGCTTTCTTGAGGGATACCAGGTTACTTTTCATCGTGGGTGATCTTCAGCTAGTACAAAGTATGATCGTGGCTCAGCTTTCACAAACGTTGTCTTTCCGGATCCAGATGCACCAGTGAACCCTAGTCCTTTGTAACCGTCATTTGTCCTTTGAGCACCCAGAATAGAGTATAGATCCTTTGTTCCAGAATTGAGCATCTTGACAGACTTCTTCAGGTTATTCAACTCTTCTAGAGTGTCGGCATGAACAATTTTCTCTGTCTCAATCTCACATTTTAAGGCATCCACAATATTAAGAAGGATTACCTCTCGTCGTCGTAGAGCAGCATTTCTTCTTTAGATCATCTGTGATTCTTGGGTGTTTGCCTAGGATTGTTTCAATCTGAATCTTCAGAGATGACACAACTGCAAGTAGCTCGATCTTCTGTGCAACAAGTTCAGTACGTTCATCTTTTACTTCTTTTATCTGGGCTTTAAGATCAATGATTATCTGTTGATGTTCCACCTTCTGAGCTACAAGGACATCAGCTTCTTCCCATAGCTTTTCTTTTTCTTCCCTCAGGTCTGGCAGGTTGTTGCGATGTTGTTTGTTGCTCAACTTCATTCAGCCACTCCTGGAACAACTCCTTGTACTTGTTAGCAAAATCTTCATCAGTGATTTCTTCATCACTACTGCAGCTTGAGTACTGCGTGTAGTCCTCTGAAGATGACTTTGGCTCTACTTCTTTGCTTCTTTCTCCTTCCTGGTTGACATAGGTAGCAAGGCCCACAAAGTTGTTGGACTCACTTTCCTGATCAGATTCACTATCACTCTAGCTGACAGCATAAGCACTCTTCTTCTTCCACGTGTTGATACATTCGGCCCGAATATGTCTGAAGCCTTCACATTCTGTGCATTGTATCCCCTTGCCTTTGTTGTCGTGATTGAAGTCTCCAGATTTATCCTTCTTTTGAAATTTTCATCCTTCTGGAATCTTAAACTAGATGACTGGCCTGGACCAGAACTTTGATTGTACTGTCTTCTCATAAATTTCCCGAAACTCTTTGCCAGCATTATATATTGTCGTTCAGACATCTCTCCTGCTTTATCCTGAACATTAGAAATTTGAGTTTTTAGACCAACACTTTTAACCTTCATGAGTTGTTACTCTTCATTCATCTCCAACTCATGAGTCTGTACTGATCCCATTAGTTCATCCAGCCTCATGGTCTTCACATTGTGTGCTTCCTTGACTGCGAGTGCCTTTATTGCATACCGCTTTTATTGAGACCTCTGCACTTTTCTGATCAACGTCTCTTCGCTCATGGGCTCTCCAAGTGCAAACGATTCATTAGAGATATCAAGTACCCTTGTGTTGAAGTCAGCTATGGTCTCTTCCTCCTGCATTCTTAGATTTTTGAATTTTGATGTGATCATCTCCATTCTGGATATCTTTACTTTTTCCATACCTTCGTGAGCCATTTGAAGTATGTCCCAAGCTGTCTTTCACAATTTTACATGTTGAAATCATCTTGAAATTCTTCCCATCAACTTCTGAGAATATGCCATTCCTTGCTTTGGAGTTTGCAGCTTCAGCACTCTTCTGTCCTTCAGTCCATCTGATTTTAGCGAGAGGACTAACTTTGCCAGCTTCGTCGGCAGTTACTGGGTGTATCCACCCTTGTTCAACAGCTTCCCAAAAGGATTCATCCTGTGACTTTAGGAACGCCTTCATTCACACTCTCCAATAACCGTACTTGTTTCCTTCTAGCAGTGGTGGTCGCGAGATGTTCTGCCATTCCCTTAAATCCATCTCAACAATCTTCGGATCTTACTCTGTGTGTTGAGTGTTTGCTCCGATACCTATTGAAATTTTCCCGTGGTAGATGAGATGTTGTTCTGGTCGAGTGCAGAACAATATCTAGAACAACTTATGTAAAAATAAATGCAGTGCAGAAAATAAATGACACGCAAAGTTGTTATCCAGTTCGGCGTTAACGAGCCTACGTCTGGGGGATGTCTCCTTAGCCCGGTGGATAGCAATTCACTAATAATGGATATTGCGAGTACAGGAGCTTACGTTTACAAAATCCCTCTTAAACTGCCTGAGCATCTAATACTCTAATAATTGTCAACTAGGTCTCCCTCTAGATCTGATCCTCGCCTCCGATTCCACCAGTATGATCCTCCGTGAGAATCAGTGCTTTCCACCGAATGCGCAGTAAGAGCAACCGTGCGTGTAGTGTCAAGTTGTTCTACGATCAGTATGTCGAGCAGTGGAACAGACTGAATCTTAGCGCCGTGATCTTATCAGATTGATAATCTCAACGGCCATTTACCTCCACCTCCCTTCAGTGTATATGAGCGTGAGTAATATCTCCGTGAGTGTTAATTTGATCGAATGCATCAGCCTTCTTTATATAGGGAGAACAATTCCAAATCTAACTTGTTTCAACAAGTCCAACCGCCTATCTCTTTAGGAAATCTTTCCTAAATCTTTTAGAAAACATTCCTAAATCCTTGCGCATATCTCTTGTAGATAATCCTTCATAGATCTTCAACTCCGTTTAAGAAACTCTTCAATTATCTTCTTTGCCAAGTTATCTTCAAGCGCAAGTCTTCTCTAATATCTCTCAAATGATCTCTTGATATGCATCATATCTTTAATGAGCCATATCACCGACTTGCCTAATCTGTTTTAGGAAACATCTGCTGCATCTTGTTCCACGTCAGTTGAACATGTTGCCTAATCTGAAATAGGAAACATTCCTTCAGACCTTCTGTCTGCTTCCGTCTTGCTCTTCGTCGGTTGACTATGTTGCCTAATCTGAATTAGGAAACATTCCATCTGCTCCAGACTTGTTCTAGGATAGTTGCCTCAGCCTGCCTTGAACTCTTCCTTGAACAACAGCTTGAACAACAGCTTGAACAACTCTTCACAGAGTTTTGCCAAACCACATGCCATAAGATGTAACAATCTCCCCCTTGGCATTTTTGGCAAAACAATAACATCATGACGCATCTATGAATCTGCATGTGACACATGTCCAAAAAGCAAATTAAAAAATAGATGCTTTACTTTGCATTAAATGCATCTTGAAAAATGCACATGGGACACGTGTCACCACCAAAATGCATCTTAGAAAATGCATCTTGCATTTTGAAAGGTGAAGATTGAAGTCTCAAGTTCTCAAAAAAATAAAGGGTTCTCATTTGAACGCTCATCTATATATAATAATTTATATTCGGTTAATAAATTAATAAATAATATTTATTGGGGGAGATCGAGTTGTTAATTTTTATGTTTTATTATATAAGTTGGAAAAGTAATGACCAACGTCTAAAACATCTGTTCGGAGCGAAGAAGACGTCTACGTATAAATGAAACTAAAAGAAATTTACAAAATATGTGCACATTAAAATATGCCCATTTGTATCATGTGATATCGTTATGTTCAGTGGTGGTACATGCAGGGACGGATCTGGGCTGACGCAGCTTGGGCTGCAGCCATAGTTGAAATCAGCCCAATTTTTTTTTTTTTTAAAACTCATTCAAGAAACTGGGCATTAGCCCTAGCAGTTCATTGGACAAGAGAACAGCCGAGCGGCCGAGCCTTAGATCCTTCACCGCGACTGCACCATTCTGGATTTCTGATCATATTGATTTCGTCGTTTGCTCGTTTTGTTGAGGTGGCCGGCGGGGATGTGCTTATTTTACCATTGCTGATTTGTTCGGTTTTTGCTTATTGGGGTTTTGGTCTTTTGGAGTTTAGCAGTCAGGATTTGCATAATTGAGGTAAAATGGTTTCATCTAGTTGCGTGGCTGGGTTTCTGGGAAGGTTTTCTTTTCAGCCGCTGGGAGAGAATCCTCTCTTTTGTCCTTCAGCTTCAGCGTATGTCGTTTTTGTCTTCATTTTCTTTGATTTTGGTTGCTTAATTATTTTTTGTTTGATTGTCTCTCTTTTCCTGAACTTGTAAGTTGTGTTGAATTTGGTGTTGATGTATTGGGGAGAATTGTGACTTTGTGAGCTGATCTCTGAACCTGATGTTTCCAACTAAGAATCAGTCTCGTCGAGAATTGGGTTCAAGTGATTGACATATATAATTCTGATGTCTTTAATTTGTCATATTTTGTTTTCAGATTTGAGTTTGAAAGATTAGTATTTGGTTGTTGTTCATTAGTTTGTTTTTGTGCGTGTTGCGACGTGGTTTAGGGAGTGAATGTAACTCTGGTTCCTGATGTTTTGTTTTACTGTCTTTGTCCGAGCAGCTTGTTGAAAATGGGAGCTCTTAAATGGTACAACGTGGTGCGCGGACAACAATGGCAAAATTTTTTTTAGCCCTACATGGATTTGAATCCTGGCTCCGTCCCTGGGTACATGCATTAAAATAATAATTCCTCGACAAAAATACCAAATTATGGGTCAAGTATCGGGATTAATAAACCAATATTTCCTTGTGTATAAGCAAACTAAAATGAATTCTTTCTTTTGTGATTATAGTGTTCTTTTTCATCATGCATGTGGGTGTTTTGTCCGATTGTTTAACCATTAACGTCATGTTGGTCCTAATTCAGTGTTTTAGCCACTAAAACAAAGTTTATCTCTTTTTTTTTTGCTAGTACAAAGTTTATCTTTTTAGGGACAATTTATTTAAAGAGCCAATCAGTCAGATTTATATTCAACAAAGAACGTCATTTTAGTGTCTACAAAGAGTTACATATAAAAAACTATATATCCTCATATAAGGGGAGTGCTCAATTGAGGAATCTTAAAAATTTGAGAACTTGAAAACTAAAATCTCACCATTAGATCATGATGCTTTGAATCTGCATGTGACACATTTTCAAAAAGTCAAGTAAAAAAATGTGACTTTGACTTTGCATTAAATGCATCTTGGAAAATGCACATGATACATGTGTCACCGCCAAAACGATTTGATGATGCATTTTGGAAGGTGAAGATTGAGGTCTAAGTTCTCGAAAAATAAAGGATTCTCATTTGAGCGCTCCTCATGTAACATAAATACTTATCCTATTAACTAATGTATAAAATATATGTACATGATAAGATCAAATAAGATCGAGATATATGTCTGAATATACTTTTTCATTAACAAGTTTAACCCTTCAAAGTTGAGTTTAATACAGAAAATTTAAGGAAATGATTGTTAATTATATAAAATGTCATTGTCGAACTTTAAAATTACAATAATATGCTTTCTAAATTTTAATTAATTTATATTAGTAATGTTGATGTGTGATACGCCGTGCGATAAGGGGTAAACATTTGACCCTATGGTCATCACCCAGGAACGGAACTACATGGTTAGTGGGGTGGCTGATATCACCCCATGTTTTCTTTATATAAAAAATTATATAATATAATATAATATTAATTTAATTTAATATATATTATTAAATTAGATTATTATGTTTATAAAACTTGTCAAAGGTAAAAAGCCACTAAAATAAAATCACAATAGAGACGTGTTTAATAGTCGGCACGACATCGACAGTGGCTGCGGCTTCCTCCAAGTATTTTTCTTCTTCTTTTGTTCATAAAATTTCGTGACGAGTATATGTGTTGGAGTCATCTGTGATGGTTTTGGAATTATGATTTGTATTATTTTGACTTTCGTTTGTGTGGATTGCGAGAATTAAGGTTTGTCGATAACTTCCTGATTTCAACACTTTGACTGAAATTTTTGAACTATGCAAATGGTTGACTAGAATATGAAAATCAAACATGTTTCCTTTGCTATACACGATGATAACTGTTATTCTGACTCTTCTTGTTTCTACTGCTACTACCGAACGCATTTTTTCAAGAAAACGCACTTTGTAACAAGATGGAAGATGATTTCTTATCGGATTGCTTGGTCTTCAACATTGAAAAAGAAATAGCTAAGATGTTTAGTACAAATTTAATAATAGATGATTTTTGCCATATGGAAACAATACGCTCTTTATGTAGTAGTTCTTTTTTAACAATGGTAAATTTTTTTTACAATGTAAATTTTTTTTTCCGTTGTCACCCCCTACTAAAATTCCTGGGTCCATCACTGGGGTCACTCTTACCCTGCCCTGCCCTATCCTCGTACCCTAACGTACCATGCCCACAAAGCCTAAGGCAGGGTAAGGGTCACGAAAAAATAGACCCTACCCTGCCCCCTACTACCCTAACCTCATACACTGCCCTCCTACCCTATCATACCCTATCTTACCCTACTATTTTCATTCATATTATAAGTTTTTCCTTAAATGATGCTTAAATTTATCCTATCGGACCCTACCCTACTCGACCCTACCCTACCTTACCCTAATTTTACCCTGCCCATAAGTACCCTGTGGGCATAGACAAACTACTCTACCCTGTGATGTTCCCATGAATGGCATGGCGTTGGCAAAACGGCTTTAGACAGTTCGAGCTTGAGTTCAAGAAGAGTTCAACCACGGAATGGAACAGATATACAGCGTGCATCAGACGCAGCGATATTCTCGTTCAGCGGGTTATTCAAACAATGAGCTGTTCGATCGACGGATATTCGACTGAGTATATTCATCATTATCGAATCAGATCGATCAAGCTGCAAGTCGAATATATGCGCATCAGATTTTTGGAGTTCGTAGAATTATCTTGTCATTGAGATATCTCGTTCAGATTGGTGATTCCGAAGATTTTGATGAGATACTGTGAGACATCGTCGAACATGGTTCAGCAGATTTGGAATCCACGGGAATATCAAATTGAAGAAGATAATCGCAGATTGGTTTAATGAGGTCAAGCATCCAAGATTGGCATAGAGAAGATCGGGTGACTTGGCACATGTGGATTCGGATCAAAGATTATGGAATATCTGCGAGATTGGCAAAGAGAAGATCTGGTGACTTGGCACGAAAGTCACCTTCGAATATTGGATTGGATCAAATATTAAAGAGTATCTCCGAAGTACTTGCTGGGATAATCTCGTGCAAATTAGGGTTTCGGCCCAGCTATAAATACAGTGCTAGGGCAACCCTAATCAATGCGCTTCCTGAACAAAAAGAAAAAAGAAAAACACGAAAGTTCATGAGATTGGAGGTAGCGACGGCCGGCGGAGAAAGAGTCTGTTTTGTGTGCTGTTTAGACAGATCTAGAAATAACAATTCAACGCACACAGACACGGTGATAACAACACGTCTTCGCAAGAAGGCAACTGGACTTCTGGGAGGTTCAAGACTAGGGCGAGAGGGAAGTCTCGTTCTAACCCAAGGGGATCGGGGGATCATTGCTGTGAACCTCGGTTGCAAATCTGAGAGACGGGAGTTAGAGGCTAGGTGATTACAAACACGGCGTTGTGTAAGAGTAAGACCATCTGTAGCTCTAATCACGTAATAAGATTTGTGTCCCATTTAGGGTGTGGGAAACCCCCCAGAGTAGGCGTGGCCGAACTGGGTAACATATCGTGTGTGCTCCTTCTTTATGTTTTGTTGAACTCAGTACCACTTGCTAAATTGCTTGAACTACTGTCGGGACACAAGTGAATGTTCGAGGTGCTTGCTGAACTATTGTGAAAGGAGTTCAAGGTCTGTTTCAACAGTACATTGAACACTAGCTTGAACAGGGGAAAGAATTTCAATTGGTATCAGAGCAAACACTCAACACACTGAGTGGGATCCTTAAACTGTTCAATATGACCAACAAGCATAGAAAGTCACCCTCAAGCACGACTAATGACTGGGAGGAATGCCCGGAATCCTGCAGAGGCAAAAGGGTGTGCATGGTTGCGTTCAGCTCTTCCAATCACATGGAAAAAGGCCGATGGTACTTTGATAGCGGATGCTCCGCCCATATGACAGGTAACTCCAAATTCCTCATGTAAGTTCGCCCTGTTATAAAGAAACAGTTCATCACTTTCGGAGATGGAGGGAAAGGACAGGTGATCGGCTGTGGGACATTGAATGTTCCGGATCTACCTATCCTTAAAGACACACTCCTGGTTGAAGGACTGAAAGTGAATCTTATCAGCATAAGCCAACTGTGTGACGGAGGATATCATGTCAAATTCACTCATGACTCATGCCATGTTCTTGATAACAACGGAGGAGTTCTGATGAAAGGAAGCAGAGCAGCTAACAATTGTTACCTCATCGGACCCATTGGAACAGGTACTTCAACAACCTGCTTGTCTAGCCAGACAGATGAGATGTCTCTGTGGCACAGACGCTTGGGGCATCTAAACCTCAAGACGCTAAAGAAACTCAGTTCATCTGAACTCATCCGAGGAATGCCAAACGTCAAAGGAAATCTGGATGTGATGTGTGGAGATTGCCAGATCGGGAAACAAACCAAAGCCTCACATCCTAAGGTCCCACAAATCAGTACCAACAGACCGCTGGAACTGATTCACATGGACCTGATGGGACCAATGCAAACTGAGAGCTATGGAGGGAAGAAGTATGTTCTGGTCTGTGTTGACGACTTCACCAGATTCACTTGGACAAGATTCCTTCGAGACAAGACTGAAGCTGCTCAACAATTCATAGAGCTCGCTACTCTGCTCCAACGAGAAAGGGAGGACAAAGGAGAGAAAATTGTGTCCATCAGAAGTGACAATGGTACCTAATTCAAGAACGTCACCCTGGGTTCCTATTGTACAGAACACGGAATCGCTCATCAGTTCTCATCTGCCATCACCCCTCAACAGAATGTAGTGGTTGAACGAAAGAATCGTACCATTCAAGAGATGGCCAGGGTGATGATTCATGCCAAGAAGATTCCACTAAAGTTCTGGTCCGAGGCTATGAATATAGGATGTCACATCATAAATAGAGTCACCATACGTAAGGGAATGGAGAAGACATGCTACGAGCTCTGGAAAGGAAAGAAGCCCACTGTCAAATACTTCCACATCTTTGGAAGCGAATGCTACATTCTCATTGACCGTGAGTACCGACAGAAGCTGGATCCAAGGAGTGATGAAGGTTTCTTCCTAGGGTACTCCTCAAACAGTCGAGCATACAGGGTGTTCAATAAACGAACAGGATCAGTCATGGAATCTATAAATGTCCAAATCAAGGATGAAACATCTCTTCAGACGGTCTCCGAGGACACTGATGACAGTACTAGCACAGGACCTGAGACACCACCATCATCCCATCAGAGTGAGCAAGAACCGACTGGTGACATCCCTGAGAACACCTTACCAGACGACATCGGTATTGACAACACCCAAGAACATGTCCTTGCTCTACAACCTTCCCGGCGGATTGCAAGGGATCACCCAATCTCTGAGGTCATTGGATCGCCAAGTGACAAAGTTCAAACTCGCAGAAAACTGATCAACTCCAGAGAATTGGATGCCTGCTCATGCTTCCTCTCCTTAATTGAGCCGAAAAATATAAAGGAGGCACTACTAGATGAGTATTGGGTCCTCGCCATGTAGGAGGAATTGGAAGAATTTGCTCGGAATGATGTTTGGGATCTGGTTCCAAGGCCTGATGGGATCAACGTCATTGGGACAAAATGGATTTTCAAAAATAAATCCGACGCATTAGGAAACATCACCAGAAACAAAGCTCGTCTGGTTGCACAAGGCTACACTCAAATAGAAGGAATCGACTTTGAGGAAACTTTTGCTCCGGTAGCACGCCTTGAAGCCATTCGCTTACTTCTTGCTCTGGCCTGCCACTTAAAGTTTCGACTGTTCCAGATGGACGTGAAAAGTGCGTTCCTAAACGGGTTTCTGAATGAGGAAGTTTACGTGGCTCAACCAAAAGGATTTGAGGATCCTCATCATTCGGATTCGGTGTATCACCTGAAGAAAGCCTTGTATGGTCTCAAACAAGCGCCCAGAGCTTGGTATGAACGCCTCACGGTCTTCCTCGTCGATCATGGATATGTGCGAGGGGGAGTGGACAAGACCCTCTTCGTTAAACACATAAGGTTAGATTTTATTATCGCACAAATCTATGTTGACGATATTGTGTTCGGATCCAACACCCAGAAACTAGTAGATCAGTTCGTAGAACAGATGCAGAAGGAGTTCAAAATGAGCATGGTCGGGGAAATGAATTACTTTCTAGGACTTCAGGTGACTCAAAAGGAAGATGGCATTTTCATCTCACAAAGCAAGTATGCCAAGAATCTGATAAAGAAATTTGATCTTGAGGAGGCAAGTCACAAACGAACTCCGGCTGCTACGCACATAAAGATAACCAAAGACGAGGCAGGAACAAAGGTCGATCAGACGCTGTACAGGAGTATGATTGGAAGCCTCCTCTACTTGACAGCCAGCAGACCGGATATTACGTATGCTGTAGGAGTCTGTGCAAGGTACCAGGCGGATCCGAAAGAAATCCATCTCCTACAAGTTAAGAGAATCATAAAATATGTGTGCGGGACTGTCGAGTTTGGAATCTGGTACACCAAGGACACCAACTCACATCTGGTTGGCTACTGCGATGCTGACTGGGCAGGAAATACTGAGGATCGGAAGAGCACATCTGGAGGATGCTTCTTCCTGGGAAACAACCTAGTCGCTTGGTTCAGCAAAAAGCAAAACAGCATCTCACTATCTACGGCTGAAGCAGAATACATTGCTGCAGGAAGCAGCTGCACTCAACTTCTATGGATGAAACAAATGCTGTCTGAATACGGAGTTACACAGAAGGAGATGACCTTGTACTGTGACAATATGAGCGCAATCAGCATCTCAAAAAATCCAGTACAGCACTCCAAAACGAAGCACATAGATATCAGGCACCATTTCATCAGAGAATTGGTTGAACAGAAGGTGGTAACTCTAACGCATGTGACAACGGACAAGCAATTGGCTGACATCTTCACCAAACCTCTAGATGCAGCTCAGCATGAAAAGCTCAGATCCTCCTTGGGTCTGTGTATCATCACGAACTAAGTGCTCCAGTCAGTGGTCAGTCACAGGCGGAACTCCAGCCGAACAGTTGGACTGACCATTTTAAGAAAAAGGGCTGGAACAGATAGTACGTGGTTATATCTAGTGTTCAAATTCAGATTGATGAACCGTTGGAACTCATCAGGGAAGGACCAAGATTGGAGTCTTTGACAAGAAGAAACTATTGAATGCAAAAGTGCAGGCCACCGGTTTCATGCTAAAGAAGACGAGTTTTTGCAGGAAGGTCGTGCATCAAAGGAATGACGAGACTTGTAATGTCAGAATCATGAGGCTGAACAGCTTGTTGAATCATCTTCCAAGAGGAGTCTGGTTCTTGAGGAAGACTCGGTGGAAGGAGATAAGAAATCAGATGATAAAGATGTGTCTGTTGAAGCTGATGGTTCGAGGGAGCTAGAACAGCCAGGTTACCCAGATTATGGAGATTGTGAAGACAGTCGGAACTCAGGTTCATTGGGTGAGCTCAAGCTGTCTGAAAAGGAGAGACCAAAGAAGAAAGTGACCATCCAAACGTGCTCGACTGCAGTAACTACCATAACGGACGGTCGGAGAACAGATGCAGGGGGAGCAAGTGCATCTAAGAAAAGGAAGAGGAGTGTTCCAGGGTCTGTTCCGCCTAGTGTTCCAATTGGAGTGTCCGAGCATGGAATGTGGTTTGTCAGTATAGACACAGCAGCTAAGTGGAAGAAAAGGAAGGCTTCTTTATGAAAAGACAGTTCCATCTCAGTTGCAGACCTTGAACTATATTTTTGGGATGCTGTTCTTCATCACCATTGTCAACTGGGAGCCTACATCTCATAGAACCACGGTCAACAAAGGAATGGGCCAGCTGCTCTCCCAGATTGGAGACAGGATGTCACTGACATGGGAAGGATGGCTTCAAAGTCTCTGCACCAGATTATCTTCCCATCGCTTTTATGAGCCTAACTTCAACATCCAGATTTGAAGACTGACCTGGACAAACTGTCAAGTGCTCTGTTGAAGTTGGTAGTTGATCATAAGCTGTTCAAGGGTTGACATAAAGATGATCTGAAGGACCCCAGGCTGAAGAGGACGGACATTTGAGATGAATTTGTCTGATGATCTTCGAAGAAGGATAGAAAAATTTGTTGCTCTGAAAAGTGGAACAGCGTCAAGGACGAGTCTGAATCAGGTCAGGACATCAGTGAAGATGTTAAACTCTGGATCAAAAAGACCTAGACACGATTCTGAAGTCCCGGAAGATGAGTGGAGGACATAGAGGCATTGGCTACACTGATGGGAGCAGTTCAGGAATGACTAAGTTTGTCAAAACTGAACAGTCGGTGAACAGAGAAAAGAATTGGTACCCTCTGGCCAACATGAAGAGTTCTAATGATGAATAGAGACGAGTCTCAAGAACCCATTGGTACTGTCACAGGAAGGGGCACATCAAGCCTGGGTGTCACGTGTTCTTCACTGTGCACAAAAAGTTGCAGCAGAACATTCTCCAAGGATGACATAAGAATGGAGAGTGAGAACATTGACCGAGAATCTCGAATGGAGGAAACCAGATCATCAAAATCCTATCAGTTGCTGACCTGTGGTCGAACAGCTGCGGAGACACCATGGTTCGACAGACTCACAGCATGTGTTACTGTCCCAGGCTATGTTACGGTTTGCTTGATTGGACCCCTTGGCAGTTTGCGGCAAAAAGGGGGAGTAGTTTGAGGTAACTGTTCTGATTCCTCAAGTTGTGTCTAAAGCGCAGATTTGGTTTTGCCAAAATGCCAAGGGGGAGATTGATGTTCCCAAGAATGGCATGGCGTTGGCAAAACGGCTTTAGACAGTTCGAGCTTGAGTTCAAGAAGAGTTCAACCACGGAATGGAACAGATATACAGCGTGCATCAGACGCAGCGATATTCTCATTCAGCGGGTTATTCAAACAATGAGCTGTTCGATCGACGGATATTCGACTGAGTATATTCATCATTATCGAATCAGATCGATCAAGCTGCAAGTCGAATATATGCGCATCAGATTTTTGGAGTTCGTAGAATTATCTTGTCATTGAGATATCTCATTCAGATTGGTGATCCCGAAGATTTTGATGAGATACTGTGAGACATCGTCGAACATGGTTCAGCAGATTTGGAATCCACGGGAATATCAAATTGAAGAAGATATTCGCAGATTGGTTTAACGAGGTCAAGCATCCAAGATTGGCATAGACAAGATCGGGTGACTTGGCACATGTGGATTCGGATCAAAGATTAAGGAATATCTGCGAGATTGGCAAAGAGAAGATCTGGTGACTTGGCACGAAAGTCACCTTCGAATATTGGATTGGATCAAATATTAAAGAGTATCTCCGAAGTACTTGCTGGGATAATCTCGTGCAAATTAGGGTTTCGGCCCAGCTATAAATACAGTGCTAGGGCAACCCTAATCAATGCGCTTCCTGAACAAAAAGAAAAAAGAAAAACACGAAAGTTCGTGAGATTGGAGGTAGCGACGACCGGAGGAGCATTCCTTATCAATACACAACCGGCGGAGAAAGAGTCTGTTCTGTGTGCTGTTCAGACAGATCTAGAAATAACAATTCAACGCACACACACACACGGTGATAACAACACGTCTTCGCAAGAAGGCAACTGGACTTCTGGGAGGTTCAAGACTAGGGCGAGAGGGAAGTCTCGTTCTAACCCAAGGGGATCGGGGGATCATTGCTGTGAACCTCGGTTGCAAATCTGAGAGACGGGAGTTAGAGGCTAGGCGATTACAAACACGGCGTTGTGTAAGAGTAAGACCATCTGTAGCTCTAATCACGTAATAAGATTTGTGTCCCATTTAGGGTGTGGGAAACCCCCCAGAGTAGGCGTGGCCGAACTGGGTAACATATCGTGTGTGCTCCTTCTTTATGTTTTGTTGAACTCAGTACCACTTGCTAATTTGCTTGAACTACTGTCGGGACACAAGTGAATGTTCGAGGTGCTTGCTGAACTATTGTGAAAGGAGTTCAAGGTCTGTTTCAAAAGTACCTTGAACACTAGCTTGAACAGGGGAAAGAATTTCACCCTGCCCTGTAATGTTCATTGGGTCACGAAAAAAGTGTCATACCCTGTCCTTACCCTGCCGGTAAGGATTACCTTACCCTGCCCATTACCGACCCCTGCGTGCGATCATCATATCATGTTGCAACAAAAAAAATTGCTGTCTTATATTATGACAAAACGTGAACCAATTTTAATAGTAAAATGACTTAATTAAAACAATTGTGTATTTTGTTACAACTAAACTGTGAATGGCATACGTGAAACAAATCTCAGAAAAGTAATAGAAAGGAATTTTGGATAACAAACTGGGGGATGTCCGTACCTATGGTAGATTATTCGGTAATTTCCCGAATTATCAAATTCATTTTTTGATTCCGATTATCGAACCGAATTAGTCTATTTACCGATTAAGTTGGTAAATCGGTAATCAGTAGTTTATCGGTAATTACTGAATTACAAATAAATTACCGAATTTATTTTATAATATGTTTGAAAAAATGTAAAAAAACTTTCTATAAAGATCGATTAATCATCTAGTGACAAAAAATATTATTAAAAAAATATATTGTTCGGTAATTCGGTTATCGGTAAATTACCGAATAAGAAAAATCATTCCGATTACCAAATTATTTTTACCGTTTTACCGATCGGTAAATTACCAAACTACCGAACCGAATTAATTCGGGAAGGGTAAATTTAATTCGGTAATCAAAAATTACCGAATAATACACAGCCCTAACCGTACCTTATGAGAATTGAAGGATAACAAGGAAATATTTTCAATATATATGTAATAGATGATAAGGCGTCATATGCATTGTATTATTCGTAGTTATTGCACCCCATTATAAAAAAACAAGGAAATATATTCTAAAAAGAGGGCTGACAATTATGATCATATAAAATTGGGAAAATTTTCCAAAATGCTTAAAATTGAACATTGAGTTCCAATTGTACACAAACTTGCAGATTGGTTTCCCAATTTACACATGTTTCTTAAGATGTCGTTGCTCACGGCGTCTTAGCCTTAAAACGCTCGTGGTAACAGCGGCTTAAGCTCTGTGACGTTTTTGCTTGTTATTAAGTGATTTAGCACGCTGGCATGGATAAAACGCCATTGGGTAGAGCGGCTTAAATTAATTTTTTATCTAGCCGCTGTCGGCAACAACGGCTTATTCAATTTGATAATACTCATCAAGAAGCTCAAAGCTGGCCGAGTCAAGCTGTACGACGTCAATCCTGAAACCGCAAAGCACTCGGCAACACCAATCTCCAGGTCTCCGTCATGGTCCCAAACGAGATCATTGCCAACATCTCCGCCAATGGATCCGCACCAACGTCGTCCCCTTCTACCCGAAAACAAAGATCCGCTACGTTCTCGTCGGCAACGAAATCCTCAGCTTCCAGAGTCTCAATTCCACCGTTTGGCCCGCCCTCGTCCCCGCCATGCGGTTAATTAAGCACGCCTTGAAATCTTTCAAAATCAACAATGTCAAAGTTGGGACGACGCTGACCATGGATTCACTAGAAGCTTTTTTACCGCCGTCGTCTGGAAATTTTAGATCGGATATTGAATCCACGGTGATGAAATCGATGCTGTAGTTTCTCAACAAAACCAAATCATTCCTCTTCGTCGACGTCTATCCGTACTTCCCTTGGTCGTCAGATCCAGAGAACATCAAGCTCGATTACGCTCTGTTCGAATCCAAAAATTTCACTTAGTACACGCTGTTGATCTCCTATTATCAAATTGAATAAGCCGCTGTTATCGACAGCGGTTAAATAAAAAATTAATTTAAGCCGCTCTACCCAACAGCGTTTTATCCACATCAGCATGCTGAATCACTTAATAACAAGCAAAAACGCCACGGAGCTTAAGCCGCTGTTACCACGAGTGTTTTAAGGCTAAGACGCCATGAGCAACAACGTCTTAAGAAACATGTGTAAATTGAGAAACCAATCTGCAAGTTTGAGTACAATTGAAACTCGATCAATGCTCAATTTTAAGCATTTTAGAATTTTTTCCATAAAATTGTGCATGGGGTTTACGTTTTACCCAACTTTTAAAAGATGATCTGCACTCATGAATCATTACTACTATAATCATCATATTTCAAACACATTATTCCATAGAAAATTCAAGCAACCAAGATCAAACGGTTAGACTCTCGTGGAAACCGAGACAACGGTCTCTTCCTTTCTTCTCGTCGGAGCGCCGGCATGGCCAGTCCGGTCAACATGGATCGAAAGGTCTCCCTTTGGAGACAGAACCAGCTCCGGATCCTAGCTGAAACAGAGCGCGGCTCGCCATGAGCGACCCAAACTGTACACTACGCCATTTGGTCGCTTATGTAACATATTTTGTGACAGTGACATAAGAGCCAGTCGCATAAGTATCCTTAGGTGACTGAGTAATACAGGTCTGTGACACAACAAACTTAATACGACTATATCTTATGTCGCACACATAAGTTAGTTACATAAGGAATCTTACGCGACTGGAGCTTAAGTCACATGACTAACTCCGTTGCTTAAAGTATCTTAGACGACACAATCTTAGGTCACATGACTAACTCTGTTACTTAAAGGATCTTATATGACTCCATCTTATGTAACTGAACCGATGTAAGACGTATAAGTGCCACATACAATATCCGGATTTGAAAATCGTTGACTGTACGGGAGTTGACCGTGCCTTACCCGCATTAAAGAAGATAGGTGCAGCAATTAGTGCCGTAAGCGACTGATATATTCAAAGTGGGTCGCATAAGTGAACCACAATAAATGAACGAAGGTCAACTTCATCACCCACTTTTTCTTACTCCTTTTCTCCGGTTCTTCTTCTCACCCACGACTGAAACCACCTTTGGAGCTCCATAGCCGGCGAATACATTCAGGTATGCATAGAAATTGTAATTTGAGTTCGTTTTTGGTAGTGATTAATATGTTTGGCATTAGTTTTTGTAATTTCATGAGTTCGTATTTGCTTGGCATAATATATAAATTCCATCATTTTAAGTTCCTCCTCTATGGCTCCCAGCCGTGCTTGAGCTTTAGATGATGCATTCACAGTGACTAATGTTTTGTGTTTATTGTTTATGAAGGTGGTTTTGAACATGGACAAAAGTTGGATGAGGTTACAAAGGGGTGATCAACGATACATTAAAGGGATTGTTGAGTTTTGTGATTTTGCTAAACAAAATGGAGAAAATACCCACTTATGTCCTTGCAGAAGATGCTTGTTGGTTAGAGGACGAATTCCATCAAAAGAGATGTTTGTATCAATTATGGGTTTATGAACGGTTACACTACTTGGACATCACATGGTGAACAGAGTAACAAACTTTCAGCGACTGCATTGAGACAACAATGGCTTGTAGATCAGAATCATGGAGAATCAAGTAGTGGTGGGACGATGCATCATGATCAAACAAACCCAACCATAGAGATGATTGAAGATCAGTTTCGTTTTAGACATTTGGATGAAGAGGATGATAATATGAATATGAATTCAGTTGATGATGATTCAGAGAGTTGGAGGGCTTATGAAAGCTATCACAATCTTATAGGCGAAGCACAGACTCCTCTGTACAGAAATTGTGAGAAATATGTTCTTGAAACAATTCTGAGGGCAATGCAAATGAAAGTGGAGAGTCGACTGTCGGACAAAGGGTTTAACAAAATGCTGAAAATCACGAAAGAAATTCTTCCTCACGATAACTTCTACCCTGGTTCTTATAAAGATGTTAAAAAAGTTTTGAAGAGCATTGGTTTGGGTTATGAGACCATCCATGCTTGCGAGCATGGATGTATATTATACTACAAAGAGTTTCAAGATCATGTTATTTGCCCAGTCTGTGGTGAGCCAAGATACGCGCAGCGTGGTAGTAGAAGCGACGTTCCAAAGAAGACGGTGAAGTATTTCCCTTTGACTCCAAGATTGCAGCGCTTGTATATGACACCACACACTGCAGGGCAAATGCGATGGCACGCTGTAAGAAAGGTTAATGTTGATGAGTATATTCGACACCCTGCAGATGGGGAATCATGGAAAACATTTGACAAGGACTATCCTGAATTTGCAAGTGAGATTAGAAATGTGAGACTTGGATTAGCAACTGACGGTTTTAATCCTTTTGGAGCATCGGGCCTCTCTCACAGCACATGGCCTATTGTTCTTATTCCTTACAATTTGCCACCCCATATATGTATGAAGAAGGAGATGAACATACTTAGTATGTTGATTTCGGGACCGAAGTCTCCTGGAAAGTGCTTAAATGTTTTTATGCGGCCTCTTATTGATGAGTTGAAGGAGTTATGGGAACAAGGTGTTTGTACCTATGACCGGCATGATGGGTCATCCTTCACTATGAAAGCAGCTGTTTTGTGGACTATTAGTGACTTCCCAGGTCTAGGGATGTTGGGAGGCCTTAAGACGAAAGGGTACAAAGCATGTCCTTCATGTCTAGATGAATTTGATGCCACCCATCTTTTTGGAAGGATGTCATATCAGGGACATCGAAGATGGCTACCAAAAGATCATTCTTGGAGGTTTGCAGCAAATAGATTTAATGGGAAGGTTGAGTCTAGGGATCCACCAAAATTGCTATCGGGACCTGAAGTATTCCATCAGCTTATGTGTCATGAATACCCCACTTTGAGCTTACATCCACAGTTTAAGGCAAGAGCTACAAGTGAGAAGCTTTGTTGGACACATGTGTCTTCATTTTACGAGTTACCTTATTGGCATACATTGATTCAGCCATACTCACTTGATGTGATGCATATTGAGAAGAACGTTTTTGATAATATAATTGGCACGGTTCTTGGACTTGAAGGGAAGACCAAGGATGATATAAAGGCAAGAAAAGGGTTGGAAGAGCTAGGGGTAAGAAGAAAGTTGTGGTTTAAGCCAACAACCTCTGGGACTTCGAGAAAAGAGAAGGTGAGTAAGGCACCTTACACTGTCACTCCGAGTGAGAAGTTGGAGATATTAGAACTGATCAAAGATGTTAAGTAAGAACCTTAAAGAGTATGCAGTGTAAGGTGAGTAAGGCACCTTACACTGTCATTCCAAGCGATTTTTGCACCTTACACTGGATATGCAGGAACCTTAAAGAGTAAGATTAATCTCGACGACAAAAAGTTTATAGGCTTGAAGACACATGACTGTCACGTTATGTTACAGCGGTTGTTGCCAGTTTGTATTAGACCTTATTTACCCCCAAATGTAATTAGCCCTCTTATAGCACTGTCGCACTGGTTTCGGAGACTCTGTTGCAGGGAGTGTGAAAAGGAAGAGTTGCATCGACTGAAGGTCGACATAGTTCACATTTTGTGTCAGTTAGAGCGCATTTTTCCACCGTCTTTCTTCACACGTATGGTACATCTCATGGTCCACTTACCGGATCAGATTTTGCTTAAGGGCCCGGTACACTATAATTGGATGTACCCCATGGAAAGGTAATTTATTTACATTTTAGACATATATATAGTTATGTGTGATCAAACTAATTTAAATGTACTTTATTTTTATTGCAGGCAGCTTGGTCAATACAAGAAGTACGTGAGGAACACGTGGTTTCCAGAAGGTTGCATTGCTGAGCAGTATGTGGCCCAAGAATGTGTAATGTATTGCAAACTGTACATGGGGGAAATTGGGGACAAATCAGATCATGAGGAGGTTGAGGAAGATTATTGGAACATATCAGTTGTTTCACACGTCATAAAGCCTATGGGTTACCTTAGAAGGATGCAGTTCGACAACAATTCCATCGATGTCATGCACTGGTGTGTCATGGAGAATTGTGAGGAGGCCAGAGAGTATATTAACAGACATGTTGATATTTTCCATCGTACAAATCCTAATGGTGACAATGATTCAAGAATTGATGATTTCCATTCACATTTGCTTGATTTGGTAAGCACTTGTTAATAATATTTGTTGAATGCTACGTTTACCTATGTACAGATCCGTAATGAATTAATTGTTTATGTACAGATGGTTGAATTAAGCAATGAAGGAGATGCCTCATATTCCAGAGAGCTTCACATCCTTGCTTGCAAACCACAGTTTCATTATTGTTACACACATTGCATCGTGAATGGCCTAAAATTTGTTGTTTGGGATAGGGACCAAGGTTTAAAGACCCAAAACAGTGGAGTTATGGTTCTAGCCGGTAAGAAACTATATATATTTTTCCTAAATGTTAAGTCGTACATGTTGTCGGCTTTTCATTCGTTTAAAATAATCCGATATTTTATTACCTTTTCAGGAAACGTTAAGTACTACGGGGTTCTTCAAAAGATCATCGAACTTAAGTATGCTGAAGGACTACCGGTAATCATCTTCCAATGCAAGTGGTTTAACACCGATCCGGTAGAGGGAAATATTAAGGTGGATCATGGAATAATCTCGATTGACACTTCATCCACTTGGTATAACGATGCTCCTTATTGTCTTGCAAAACATGCACAACAAGTGTTCTATGTGGAAGATCCAAAATTCGGAGATAATTGGAAAGTTGTCAATGTCGTTGCTCAAAGAGGTACTTATAGCAGTTCTTGCATAGCTCGGAATGATGAAAGTACACAAGTTCCAGACGAAGCGTACCAAGAAGATGATATAACAAACATACCCACATTATACATGTACAATGATATTGATCATGAAGATGAATATGACGATGGGTTGGAGCTGCCAAGAACAATTCCTGAAGGATACTATGACTTCGACATACAAACTGATCATGATGTTGTTGTGGAGGATGAAGATGACGAAGAAGGTGATTTTCAAGAAGATGAAGAAAGTGAGGTAGAAGAATACCAAAGTGATCATGAGGGAAGTGATGAAGTTGATGATGAGGAGTATGGGGATGATCTATCTGATTAGTCAATGTGCTTCAGTATATTTTGGATGTGTATATAAGTTATGAATGTTTTATGTTTTGTGGTGTAAGGATTGACAGATGTATTTTGTATTTTGAAGGAATCTGTTTGAACTTAGGCGACTGAGTTTTTACAAATCAGTCACTTATGAGATCTGCAGTATTAGGTGGGAAAATTATTTGCCTGGGCGGGACTTGTGAAAATTTTTGGGCAAAACTATATTTTTCAAATTCTGAAGTAACAACCTTATGTTACTGATACAGTTTCTCCGTCGCCTAAGGATAACCTGCATCTAATCCGTACACGTGTCCTACACAGTTCGACGTGTTGGAAGGTAAACAACATTGTCTCATTTTACTTAGGGTTTTCACCCATCTTCTTTTCATTCCACACATACTGCCGCATCTCTATCCACTTTACCATCTTCTATCATTCTCTCCGCGCGTCCATGCCTCTGAAGAAGAAGACCCTCGGGGATGTCGTCGAAGCCTGCAGCAACCGTCCAATGAAGTTGCGTTCGCCTGCTAAGAGGAAGCCAGCCAAGGTACACACGCCAGAGCCGGCAGCGAAGAGAGGACCGGTGACGAAGACGATGAACCTTGCGGAGGTGGTGACGAAGACAAAAGCTTCCAAACCTGAGAAGAAACCGCCGCGCAAGGAGGCCACTACACCTGCTGAGACTTCGTCTGAGCCTCAAGCAGGCCAAAATGTTAACGTTGAGACTGCAACGGTTGATCCGCCACGCATGGAGTCCACTACTCCTAAGAAGAAAAGTAAATCCATCCAACTCCAACTCCGTCGAAGCCCTAGATGTTCCTCGAAGCTCCGAGTACACAAACCTACCACTGATGTTAATATACCACCAGAGATCGCTCCACCCACTGCTAATCCAGCACCCACTCATGATTCCAACCCTAAAATCGCTCCACCCGCTGTCACTTCTAAATACCCCACCCGTACACTTAGTTCTGCGTCCCTACCGCCCCGTTCAACTCATTCCGCCCCATATCCATCCCTTACACCCTCCCCTGCATCTACTGCCAAAGAATCGAATGCCATAGATAAAGACCCTATTGGTGAATACCCTGCTGATGAAGACCCTGCTGATGACGAAGTCCATGTTGATGAAGACCACCATGTTGATGAAGACCCTCTTGATAAAGACCCTGATGATGAAGGCTGTCATGCTATTGTTGATGGTGAGGACATTGAAGCAATGGCTACTGATGAACCGGTTGAAGAACCCTTGAGCATCCATTGCAAGCAGTCCAAAGCCACTGGTAATATTATGCCTTTTGATTCAAAATTTCATTCTATGCAGCTGTTTTGATGAATTAGTCCGTTATTGTTTCATATTGGTATGTATTTTGATATTGGTTTGTGATTGAAATGTCACAGAAATTGCTGATGAATGTGAACCTGGCAAGAAGCGAAAGCGCCGTGGTGTGGTGTGTGGCGCCAAGATAGCAGACTTGGTCCACAGGCTCGGAACCAGGATCAAAGTGGAATGCACTGTAGAGGCTAATGGGCATGTTAGTGTGAAGATTCGCAGCATGGTGACTCATCAGATTGGGTGTTGTGTACGGGAGAAAGTGCCAATTGTAGCCTCAACATATACCAAACTGGACCCCAAGCACTGGGACATAGTCGGCAATTACCTAAGCGTGAGTTTAGTTAGTTTAGGAATAATTAAGCATGACTGTCGAACTCTTTATTTACAGAGGGTGTATACTTACATGTTCACTTTAATGTTTTTTTTGTAGACACATTTCTTCCTACCCAAAGATGACACTTTGCTCTGGGAGTTTATAACAAGGACAGCCAACAGTCGCTATAAAGACTGGAAATCAGATTGCCGCACTCACTATTTGGCCCATGGAGAGAAGACCCCCAAGGAGTTCATGCATAGAAAGGAAGAGTGGAAATGGCTTGTGCAGCACTTTCAGGAGCCTGGTCAGCAGGTTATGTTTTGTAACTTATCCTTTACTCTTTTTTTTTTAAAATAAACTTCACTGTTTCTTGTCTTACTAATTGTTCCTCTGTTATTTAGGCTATATCTGCAAGAATGAAAGATGCTAGGCTCAAAAAAATGAACCATCATTCTGGTAAAACTCCATTCTGCATCCGAGCATTAAAGCATCTGGAAAAGGGGCACAAAGCGCCCTATGTTGCTGCGTATGAGGAGGTTTATTCAAAGGAGGCTGATAGCGGTCCTTTAGTGGTAACTTACTCAATCCTGTTGTACAATTTCAAAGTGTCAATGCCACATATTTTATAGTAGGACTAATTTCAAGTATTTCACTGAAAATGGATTTGTGTCAACTAATGTCACTATCTATTTTGTTTTATGTTATGTGTTGGTTATGAATTTTAATGTTACTTGGTTTTATCATATTATTAATATATATCATGTTATTTGTTCACGAAGATGAAAGTTTATAAATCTATTTAAGCATTTGGTTTCTTTGCGCATCAGATGTTCTTTTTTATAAATTGTTTTCTAATTTTACATAGGAGCAAATGTGTGCCGAAGTGAAGTTGCTCACCCATAACCATGACCATGATTCTGATGACCCGGACAGCGTTGTTGCTGATGATGAAGCCCTTCCAACAGACAAACAACTGGAAATTATCTATAAGGTTGTTGGGCAAAAGAAAGGGACTCAAGTGTCCGGTGTAGGTGGTAATATAAGGAGGCCTCCTCGCCCTAGAGGCGGTGCGTCTAACCACATGCTGAAGGAAGAGCTCTTAAAGGCAAAAGAAGAGGCTGTCAGAAGGGATGATGTGGTTGAGCCCGGCTAAAGGCACTTGAAGAAATGGTCCGACAGGGAGTGGGGGTTGCTGGGCATGGATGCAATGTCTCTGATGGTGCGAGCTTTGATGTGGGTGTCTCCTAGTTTCGTGCATGCTTGACATTTGAAACAAAACTTTTGTGTAATGTTTTGTGTTGCTCGTTTAACTTGTGATCCTTTTTGGTGCTGGAAAAACTGTTTCTAGCATTATTGTGTAACAATTTAGACCATTTGCTAAAACAGGTGGTTTCGGAATGTACGGGAATTTGTAAAATGCTTCGTTGTTCTTACACGACTGCAAACTAGTTCAATACTATGGTGATAAAAACGTATGCGACAGAAAAATCACATTATCTATACTTAAACGACTCATTCTAACAAAAACTTTGCCTTACGCGTCAAGTTGTACTACCAATAAAAACCATAAAGCGACTGACATTGTACAACAATAACTTAGGCGTCAGACATTTAAAGTAATTCTTCCAATGCAATTGACACTCATATATCCTAACGCGACTGACGTACCTCCTTGCGCGGCTGACGTATGTTTGCCGCTTAACATATGTTATACGACTGATGTACATTAGTCAGTCGCAAGTTCACTTATGTCGCATCCGTTATGCGACTAAGCCTTTTGTCACTGACTACAGTCGCATAATGTCTTATGCGACTGAAAAAGTCCTTACGCGGCTATTTTTGGTCAGTAACATAAGCGACCAAATGGCGTAGTGGTAGGTTCCGCGATTCCAAGATAATGATCAGCCGTCAAGGCATCAGTACGGGGTTGCTGATGCCTGATGGCAAAACCTTCCATCCACTTCACGAGCGCTGAGTTTCTCGCGGGAGCAGCCCTCTTGAGCAAGTATTCCCTTAATTATTGCCAAGTTCACTGTCAGCCGGCCTTCAATCATGGAGATTCCCAATGTCTCTTTAAAGCAGAGAATTGGGCTATCAAAGGAAGATCTACGAGCACAAATCAGCACTATTACAGTCAAGGCATTATGCATCGGTTTTGGTTGCGATGCATAATGAAGCGTTGCATAATGTCAGACTTTATGCATCGATTATTTGAAAAAAATTGATGCATAATGTCAGACTTTATGCATCGATTACTTGAAAAAAACTAATGCATAATGTAAGAATTTTTTTTTGTATTTTTAGCCTGTAAATTGCTTAAATAAACCTGAAAATCCGTAAATAAATTTCATAAATACACTTGCTCATAACTAAATCTTAAAATACTTTTTATTGAACCAAAATATAACATTTCATACATGATGTCACTTTTAATGTACAACATTTATTTATTCAACAAAAGTTTCATTTATTTTTCTAGTAATGGAGAGCCTTCTAATTTAACTTCACTACTTTGATATATCCTTCGGCTTCTTCTTCCTTGAAGCTTTATACATGTAGCCCTCGGCAAACTTGACAAGATTCTCAGGACGTGGGAGACGAGAAGTGACAGATGCTTGTCGTCACAGCAAATGTACAAATAAATTTATAAGTCCGCTACTCGCGACTTAACTACTGGGTAGCAAGTGGTAAGTAGGGGTAGAACCCAAGGGAGTCAGTGTGGATTAGTTGTTTTTACGGGATTGTCACGAAAGTAAATACAGTTGGGGGTTGGGTTTGAGTGTTTTGGAAACTGAAAGTAAATTACAATAATTAATAATGGACTGTGAGGAAAGTATTCGGTTTTAGGGGCCTTGTATTATAATTGTTTATCATCGACCGCTAATGATCATACCAAGTGGTCAAAGATGAATTGAGGCTATTTCTAGCGCAAGACATGATCATGCTAAATGTTCAAATATGAATCGAGGCTATTTCTAGCACAAGACTTGCAACATCATTTAAAACACTTGTTCTAAGCAAAACTAATTCCTCCTTTCGAAGTATCTTAGCCGTAAGTGCATCCATTTGGTCCCTTTGGTCCAGTTTTCAAATGGTTTTTAGAATAGTCGACCTCTTCAGATAAGTTTATCCATTTAATCCCTTTGGTCCAGTTTTCAAATGGTCTACTTACCAGAGTATGATCACGAATATCTAAGGAAGAGCTTACGAATTTGGACCCCTATGGTCACATTTCCAAATGGTTGACTGGACCTTAGACATTCTAACTTTTATATATGGCACATAGAACAAGTATCGAACATAAAGGTATACTAAGAGTAAAGTCTAAAACATTTATAATACAAGTACACACCCTTAAACCGAATAATTAATTTAGCTACTAATCATGGCAGTGGTTATCATAACTATGAACTTGGAAATAAACAACAGTTTAGCAAGACAATTAAATAAATAAAAGAAGACTTACAAAACCGTTGAAGCGCCAAGGATCAAGCTTTGATTCCCAAAGTAATATTACATGATTAATATTACATGATTAGTGCCTAAAATTCTAGAGAGATAAGTGAATTGTTGTGGTGGTGATGATACAAATGAGGAGGAGAAGCCTCATATTTATAGCCAAGGAGGAGGAGGATGGGTGGTGGAGATGGTGGCATGTGGAGGAGCATCCAAGGGTGGAGGAGGAAGAGTGCAAGGCAAGCTTTGGGAGGAGGATGTGGTGGAGGAGCCACCACATGTCACATTCTCCATGGAGGAGGAGGAGCAGCCGGCGGCTTTGGGAGGAGGGGAGGAGGAGCCGCCATGTGTCCCTCCATGTGAGGAGGAGCATCCCTTCTAGAAGCTTGTAACCTCTTCACAAAAGTCATCGGTTTGACCGGATCTGACCGGAGCTTTGGCCGGAGCTTCTTGGATTTTGGAGAGTGTATTTTGAATGAAAATGTCATTCTAAGATGATCTCAAGAAGGAACCTAAGCCAAATTCCGCTTGGAACATGGTCGAAATCTCAAATCCGATGAAATTGCCCTTGTTTGGCCTTTACCGGGCTCGGTGCTTTTGCCTTGCGTTCTTGTCCATTTGCCGACGGTTCTAGAATATTTGAGTGATTCCAAGTCGGTTCCATGAAGGATGTTAAGGCTGATTTTGAGTGTAGCATGGTCGTGACCTGGAATGATTCGTTCTTCATTTTCCGCTTAAAAACTCCTCCTTAGCGTGTTTTCTCTCTAGAGTCCAAAATACCCTGTAGAAATAAATCGGGACTAACAAGTAGAAGTTAAATATACCAACAGTCTAATTTGGTGGGTTTTACTGTGTTTTTGATTCGTATAATTATTGTCCATCAGATTACCCCACACTTTTAGTTGTTCGTCCCGAACAATGCTATTCAAGGGCGTGCACACAATCCATGTAAAAACTTTGAATATGAAAGTGAGACTATGAACTAGATTTATCCTAGTTCATGCATTACTACTTATTACTAAATTAAACTGTGTAAATAAGTAGAAGTAACTTGATACGTGTACCTTCGTGCCGAGATGCAAATTATATTGGATGTTTCGGGAGATAGCCCTATTTAGGTTCCTGGATTGCAGCCTCGGGATCGTCTCGCACTATATGGTTTTCTGGTAGCTTTCTCTAGCACGTGATTCGGTTCAGGTTTCAGTGGTTTGAGTACTTTGATTTTCTTTTGGCGAGGGACTGCTTTTGTAGTGAGTCGGCATTTGGCCTTTGATTTGACGCCTTGAGTACTTCACTTTTGTTCGGTTAAAACCTTCACATTTTTGGGCCTTTGGCCTCTTGATTTGCTTCATTGAGCTTTTCGCCTTTTTGTGACTGCTAGTCCATTTTCTCGAGCCTTTTTGGGAGGTCCAATCATCGCCCGCAAGCCTATGGAAATACCTCCCCGCTCCTCTCGTCTTTTTCGTTTTGCGCGGGTCAAGATGAGGGTCGATCATCTATTTTCTCGGCTATTTTGACTAGAGAGAGGACGGTCTGATTCCCGTCCTCGCCTTTGCATAGATGCTTCTTGGCGGAGTTGACTTCAATTATTCACTGAAAACCCGAAGTGCAGCCTCCACTGACTTCGAAAACCATATAGTTTGATCTGATCCTTTGATTGCTTGCCAAGCCTCTCTAGGGCAGTTTATATCAACTCCACATCCCTAGTTATCTCAGCACAAAGGACAATTGAAAAGTTACATTCTAAGTTTTTAAACAGTTGAATTTCACAAGGTTAATGCATGAATTATGATTTATCTTTTTCACATTCTTAAGTTCATATTTTCAAAAAGGTACTTATTAAAAAAGAAAAAACAGCTGCATGTTATTTATGTACATAGGTGGTTCTCACCCCCCACTTTTGAACGAAGGCGTGCCTTAGTTCAAAAGTCATGCAAGCTTAAAACTAAATACTGAATTTAAATGACAGAAATTAAAGTGCGGAAAAGTAAGATAGTGTCGGGTTACCTCCCGACCAGTGCACTTGTTTAACGTCGTTGGCTCGACGATACCTCGTTTGTGGTTCATTGGTTTGGGTCCCATGGGTGGCTGAGGTCAAACTTTGCCACCGTTCCAGTGTTGCTTCTTCCTGACTTCTTGCTGGAGTAAGAGCTCCATTGTTTTGGTGTTTTCTCTTTCCATTGTTTCTGAGAAGGCGGGAGACCTTTGACCATAGCTGCTGGTCTTGATACTTTTTTGGTCCCTAATGACAGGTCAGAAAACTGTGCACTGTGATCTGAGACAGGTGTTATGTCTGGCGGTTTCTTCGTGTCCGGGCGGCTCTTATTAATGTAGAAGTGTGCAATTTTGCCGCCGAACTTAAGTGATAATGACCCCTTGCCCACATCGATTCTTGCTTTAGTGGCGTAGAGGAATGGTCGTCCCAATATTATTGTCGGAGGATCGTCTTCGCTGGTTTCTTCTGTTGGTATTACATAGAAGTCTGCAGCAACAACGAGCTCTCCCACATGGAGTATTACATCTTCTAGTTCTCCAACCGGACGGATGCATGACTTATCTCCTAGCTCGATATTTGACCGGGGAGGTTTCAACGGACCTAGTCCTAGTACGTAATATAAGGAGGAAGGCATGGCGTTGACAGCAGCCCCAAGATCGACTAAGCATTTGTGGATCTGGGTTTCACCAATACAGCAAGTGATTGTAAAGGCTCCTGGGTCTTTATCTCTTTCCGGTTGTGACTCATGGTCTGAAACGAGGGCTCTTTCTATTCTTTGACCAGTCTGCCTATTCCTTGGCCTTACGTTGTTGTCGTCGTCCCATCTTGATGCTGGTACGTCGGTGTGTTTAATAGACGGTGGTGTTATGCAGACGGTGAATGCATAACGTCCATTGTCGGCATGTGTAACCCATGTTTTGCCATCATAGGGTCGGTCTTCTTCTTGATTCCAATCAGGTCGACTCCTACGGTCGAAATGATTGTTTGTAAGTCTGTAGGTTGGGGACCGTGCTACTTCTCCTAGAGTAACCTTCATGCTTGACCTCTTTATCATGCTTATATTTGCCTTTGGATTTTGAACGGTCTGTGAAGGAAGTCTGCCAGGTTCAGTAGTGAGTGTGGACATGGCGGTGGCGAGCTGGGACATTTGTTTGGTCAATTCTGAGATTGCCCCGTCAGTTTTTGCCTGGTACTGGTGTAGCGAAGTTCCCAACTGATTAATGTTTCCCGCGAGCTCTTTCATCGTGTCGTTGAGCGATTTGCTTGGTTCCTGCTGATTGCTCGGGCCGGCTTGGTACTGATTTGGTCCTTTTTGTTGATATTGGCTTGCCGATTGAGCGTTCTGGTTATACTGTCGGTGGGGGGTTGGTAGTATGACTGAGCTAGTTGAGGGACAACTGGTTGTATCTCCTTCTGAGGATGGCTGTTGTTGTTACGCCGGCCTGGGTTGGATGTTTGACCGTACTGTCTATTTTGTCCAGCTCTGACGTTGTTGTATCCTTGATATCCTCCCACTGCATTCACATCAGCCGGTTCTTCTTCTATCAATGTTGGGCATGCGTCCGTTTTGTGTTCCATAGAACCACAAAACTCGCAAGGTTTTACAGGAACTGGCTGTCTACGTATGATCTCAATCATCATCTCCTTTAACTGTTTCATCTCTTCAGTTATGGAGTTTACTGATGCCTCGGTTTGTGCTACCCTTTTTGATCGAGAGAATTCATCTTGGCGAGTGGTCTCTTCTCTAAATCGAGCATTTTCAGCAACGTTGGCGATGAGATTTCTGATGCCACTTAATGATAGATTCATCATGGACCCTCCCGCTGAGGCATCCAAGAGCATTTTGTCTAATGGTCTTAATCCATCAATAAGGTACTCGATGACGAGTTTCTCGGGCAGTCCAAGGGTACAGCAGCTCCTTTCTAGGTGATTGAACTTTTCCAGGTAATCGTACATGGTTTCATTGGGACCTTGTTTGATTTCCTGTAGTTGCTTCCTTACTTGCATTGCTCTTCCAGCCGGATAGTATTTGTCTAAGAACTTCTTCTGCATCTGAGCCCATGTTCTGATGCTTCCGGAAGGTAATGAAAGTAACCAGTCGCTTGCCGAGTCTATGAGGGAAAAATAGAACGCTTTTAACTTGAAGTCGTCCATATTTACTCGGTTGGGCTTTAGATTCTGGCAAATGCCATGTAGGCGTTGGAGGTGAGTTGCGGCAGATTCTCCTTGAGATCCTGAGAATTTTGGCAGGCTGTGTGCCACTGATGCGTTGATGGTTATATTTTCTAATTCAGGGCTCTCATAGATGCACCACGGCTGTGTCTCGAAATTAGGGGCATTTAACTCGCCCATCGTCGGTTCACGGTAGTAGTTATCTCCGTAGTAGTTGTCGAACGCGGGTTCTCTTCTTGGCATGTATCGAGGTTGAGGTTGTGGTCGTGGGGGATGAATAGGAGGTTGTACTGGACCAGCTGCATTTCGGTCCTCGAGTAATTCTTGGTTTCTCCTGACTGCTTCCCTATCACGAGCTCATCTGTTTCTGATGAGTTGTTCCGGATCGTCGACGAATGGAAACGGTACCTCATCATTCTGATCGTACAGGTTTATTTCTTCGTCATCCTGGAAGTCATGGTGACTTTCTTCGTGAGACATGGTTGTTTTGAAGCGCGTAACGGTTTAAAGAACAGTTATCCGATGACTAGTTCCCCGGCAATGGCGCCAATTTGACAGATGCTTGTCGTCACAGCAAATGTACAAATAAATTTATAAGTCCGCTACTCGCGACTTAACTACTGGGTAGCAAGTGGTAAGTAGGGGTCGAACCCAAGGGAGTCAGTGTGGATTAGTTGTTTTTACGGGATTGTCATGAAAGTAAATACAGTTGGGGGTTGGGTTTGAGTGTTTTGGAAACTGAAAGTAAATTACAATGATTAATAATGGACTGTGAGGAATGTATTCGGTTTTAGGGGCCTTGTATTATAATTGTTTATCATCGACCGCTAATGATCATACCAAGTGGTCAAAGATGAATTGAGGCTATTTCTAGCGCAAGACATGATCATGCTAAATGTTCAAATATGAATCGAGGCTATTTCTAGCACAAGACTTGCAACATCATTTAAAACACTTGTTCTAAGCAAAACTAATTCCTCCTTTCGAAGTATCTTAGCCGTAAGTGCATCCATTTGGTCCCTTTGGTCCAGTTTTCAAATGGTCTACTTACCCGAGTATGATCACGAATATCTAAGGAAGAGCTTACGAATTTGGACCCCTATGGTCACATTTCCAAATGGTTGACTGGACCTTAGACATTCTAACTTTTATATATGGCACATAGAACAAGTATCGAACATAAAGGTATACTAAGAGTAAAGTCTAAAACATTTATAATACAAGTACACACACTTAAACCGAATAATTAATTTAGCTACTAATCATGGCAGTGGTTATCATAACTATGAACTTGGAAATAAACAACAGTTTAGCAAGACAATTAAATAAATAAAAGAAGACTTACAAAACCGTTGAAGCGCCAAGGATCAAGCTTTGATTCCCAAAGTAATATTACATGATTAATATTACATGATTAGTGCCCAAAATTCTAGAGAGATAAGTGAATTGTTGTGGTGGTGATGATACAAATGAGGAGGAGAAGCCTCATATTTATAGCCAAGGAGGAGGAGGATGGGTGGTGGAGATGGTGGCATGTGGAGGAGCATCCAAGGGTGGAGGAGGAAGAGTGCAAGGCAAGCTTTGGGAGGAGGATGTGGTGGAGGAGCCACCACATGTCACATTCTCCATGGAGGAGGAGGAGCAGCCGGCGGCTTTGGGAGGAGGGGAGGAGGAGCCGCCATGTGTCCCTCCATGTGAGGAGGAGCTTCCCTTCTAGAAGCTTGTAACCTCTTCACAAAAGTCATCGGTTTGACCGGATCTGACCGGAGCTTTGGCCGGAGCTTCTTGGATTTTGGAGAGTGTATTTTGAATGAAAATGTCATTCTAAGATGATCTCAAGAAGGAACCTAAGCCAAATTCCGCTTGGAACATGGTCGAAATCTCAAATCCGATGAAATTGCCCTTGTTTGGCCTTTACCGGGCTCGGTGCTTTTGCCTTGCGTTCTTGTCCATTTGCCGACGGTTCTAGAATATTTGAGTGATTCCAAGTCGGTTCCATGAAGGATGTTAAGGCTGATTTTGAGTGTAGCATGGTCGTGACCTGGAATGATTCGTTCTTCATTTTCCGCTTAAAAACTCCTCCTTAGCGTGTTTTCTCTCTAGAGTCCAAAATACCCTGTAGAAATAAATCGGGACTAACAAGTAGAAGTTAAATAGACCAACAGTCTAATTTGGTGGGTTTTATTGTGTTTTTGATTCGTATAATTATGGTCCATCAAGAAGCCAAACCTACAAGTTACCGATCGCATTAGCTCAAAATCTTGGCTGCCATGACACTTACATTTGAGCACTACTTCTCAAAAAATGATGTAATGTCTGCACCAAAGGATATCTTGAACAACTTTCCGTGTTGCAAAGTTATGTGGCTTATGATATCACTTATGACCTACACAGAACACACCGGGCACACCTGCAAGGATAAAAGAATTCATTGAGCACCTCCCGTGCCAACAACTGAGACGCAAGATTACAGAATATTGTACTTAAAGTTGTATATTCACAACTTATATAACGCAAGTCAAATACAATACAAGTCGCGTGGTGAAGAAACAATACATCATATGATATAGCAAACGTGTAAATAAACAAGATCATATGATATAGCAAACGTGTAAATAAACAAGCTGGATGATGTTACAACATCAATGCTGCTGTATTGACCTCATCATATACACAATAACACAAATCAAAATTTCACAAAGCTGCATCCTTATTTTTTGAATCCTCCAACAATCAAACATATAACTATAGAGGTTTTAAGTTGAATTAATCTAGAAAATTGAAAGAGATTAATCAAATACTCAAATGGCTCTGAACTCAGACGATTACTTGTCTTCTATATGCGAGCATAAAGACACAAACCGATTTGAGGCTCAGCCAATCTCCAACCAAACAAAAGATCCCGACAAACTTAATCACAAACCGATTTGAAATTACGAAAATTCAATTTACGTACCGAAAATCGAGTTGTAGTTACGGCGCTGCAACGCGTATTGCCGATTGGCAGCCGCGATGCGCGAGGACCAGCAACGCTATACAGAATAAGAGCAACTACCGAGGACTAGCAGCGGATGGGTCGGTTGAAGCAACAGCCGACGACGGAGGAATACAGAGAAGACGAGTCGACAGCGTCAACGCCAATGTCGAAGTTTGCTTACAAGAACCCTAGACTGATGCTCAGAAAAGGAATAGTAATTTTATTAAGCTTATGCAACGGTTCATCCAGAACCGATGCATAAGCTTAACATTAAGTATCGGTTCTTTTAAACTGATGCATAATATAGAATTTATGCATCGGTTTTTTTAAATCGATGCATAAACCTAACTTTATGCATTGGTTCTTTACTAAACCGACGCATAGGATAAAACTGATGCATAATGTGTCTTCTGTAGTAGTGATGATATCATTCTCGACTTGGAGGAAGATGAAACTGTTGCGCTCAGATCCCCGATCAGGAAAGTTGGACATGCTAATATTTTGGCTTTTCTGATACAAAGTGTCTAGGTGAGATTGCCTGCTGGTTTGTGTTAGGCACCTAAGCGAAGGGAAGGTGCCTAATCTCAAGGAAATAGCTCACTAAAAAAGACTAGACTGATGGGTGCGAGAACCCCTTGTGGTTATGTACCACTAGGTGTTGAAGCACCTAGCCAATGTGGGATTATAACATTGCCCCACCCTTTGGAAACCGACGTCCTCGTCGGCCTGCTCTAGACGGCCTACTCTCATCAACTTTCACTCTGGCCTTGTTAGGCAATCGGGTAGCCCTCTTTGTGTTGGCTCTCAACGAGGTGCACCGAATGTTAGACACCTAAGCCCAAGGGAAGAGCTCATTACAAAAAGACTAGTTTGATGGGTGAGAGAACCTCATGTGCTTAAGTACCACTAGGTGTGAAAGCACCTAGCCAATGAAGGATTGTAACATTGCCCCACCCTTCCAAAATTGACGTCCTCGTCGGCCGACTCCAGACGACCCACTCTATTCGGCTTTCACTCTGGCCTCGTTGGGCAATCAGGTAGCCCTTTCTCAGGTCGCTCTTTCGAGTGATGCTCACGACGGCCTACTCTGGATGGCTTTCACTCTAGCCTCGTTGGGCAATCAGGTAGCCCTTTCCCAGGTCGCCCCCTTCGTGTTCGCTCTCAACGAGGTGCACCAAATGTTAGGTACACAAGCCCAAGGGAAGAGCTCGCCACAAAAGACTAGTTTGATGGATGAGAGAACATCTGTGCTTAAGTACCACTAGGTGTGAAAGCACCTAGCCAATGTGGGATTGTAACATTGCCCCACCCTTGGGAAACCGACGTCCTCATTGGCCCACTCTGAGTGGCTTTCACTCTAGCCTCGTTGGGCAATCATGTTGCCCTTTCTCAGGTCGCCCTTCCGAGTGATGCCCACGACGGCCTACTCTGGACGGCTTTCACTCTAGCCTCGTTGGGCAATCAGGTAGCCCTTTCTCAGGTCGCCCCCTTCGTGTTGGCTCTCAACGAGGTGCACCAAATGTTAGTCACCTAAGCCCAAGGGAAGAGCTCACCACAAAAGACTAGTCTGATGGGTGAGAGAACCCCATTGTGCTTAAGTACCATTATGTGTTGAAGCACCAATGTGGGATTGTAACAGTTTGCACCTTGCTTTTTTCACAAGACGATTTATAGCGGCAATTATCAATAATTACATTGGACACTTTCTATAGATGTGGATGATGTTAGAACCAAGGCTTGTTCCTCACACTCGAGTATATATGCATGAGCGTGTGTGTAGAATTGGATGTGTCAAAGGCCGGCCATTCCGGAAGAAGTACCCAAGATTGCATTTTTAATCTGATGGCAGGAATTTTTGGCAGGGGAGGATAGAAAAGTGGAAGATAATCTCTTTTACTGGTTCTCATTGTTGTAAGATATTCATGGGCACACTTTGGCCGAAATTCCATTGGACACTTTCTATAGATGTGGATGATGATAGAACCAAGGCTTGTTCCTCACACTCGAGTATATATGCATGAGCGTGTGTGTAGAATTGGATGTGTCAAAGGCCGGCCATTCCGGAAGAAGTACTTAAGATTGCATTTTTAATCTGATGGCAGGAATTTTTGGCAGGGGAGGATAGAAAAGTGGAAGATAATCTCTTTTACTGGTTCTCATTGTTGTAAGATATTCATGGGCACACTTTGGCTGAAATTCCATTGGACACTTTCTATAGATGTGGATGATGATAGAACCAAGGCTTGTTCCTCACACTCGAGTATATATGCATGAGCGTGTGTGTAGAATAGGATGTGTTAAAGGCCGGCCATTCCGGAAGAAGTACTTAAGATTGCATTTTTAATCTGATGGCAGGAATTTTTGGCAGGGGAGGATAGAAAAGTGGAAGATAATCTCTTTTACTGGTTCTCATTGTTGTAAGATATTCATGGGCACACTTTGGCCAACTGTGGCTGCCAAGGTTCATGATGACACAGTACTGAGACCACCTCAAAATGTTTTTGAGACTAAAAATCATATAAAATAAGAATAATTCTAAGCATGCATCTCATATACCGATGAAGCATCCTTCTCAATCACGCAACTCTTGGCCGGAATCAAGGTGAACAAGAAGGAAAATTCCAAAAAGAATCTCAAGCGCCTCTAGTACGTTAAAGATACAGATAATGAGAAACTGAGTCAAGAAAAAGTGGTGAAGATGAGATTTCATTATGGAAGATAATAGTCATTCACGATGGACTCAAATTAAGAAGAAGAGGAGGTGGGGTAGAAAAAGTAAGTTACATCGATCAGCTTGGATACTACACCGGCCACATTGATGTTTCCATGAATGGCATGGTTTTGGCAAAACGTCTTTTGAGAGTTCAAGCAGGAGTTCAACCGCGAAGTGGAATTAAAGTACAGCGTGGAACAGACGCAGAGATGTTTCCTAACCCGCAAGTTTCTAAAGATAGAAGATCCGTTCTGTTGAAGTCGGTCGGCGACTAAATAGGAGATCAAATATTCATACAAAGATTCTCACATCAGTTAGAAGAAAGACGGTTTAGAAGACTTGGCATGGAAGAAATCTAGAGATCTTCCAAAATATTGGTTTAAAGATATCTAGCAAATATTTAGGAATATTTCCTAACTATTTGACAGATTATCTATACAGATTTGGGAACCGCATAGCATATAAATAGAGTGCTATGGTGTCCATATCTGCATCGCTTTATGAGAGAATTACACACGAGAGCCTTCGTGAGATTAGAGAAGAAGAGAGACGGTCGGTTGAGCTTTCCCCACTGGAAAATCACCGGTGTTGTAACAGTCTGTTTAGTGTACTGATCAGACTGTTCGTGTTGAACTAACTGCTGCACACACCAGAGACCATTGCTGGCTTTCGGGAGTAGATCGAGCACGTTCGGAAGGGAGTTTTGGACGAAGGGGATCGAGGGGGAGACGAGATCATAAATCTGAGCGAAGTAGTGATAGAGGCTACGCATTTTGGTTCGGGAGAATGTAAGAATACTGTTTGCTAAGGTGTTCAAGGTTCGTCTGAACACCATCTCGAAGAGTAGCTTAAACAGATAATAGTATTTCAATTGGTATCAGAGCAGACACTCGATATACTGAGTGTGATCCTAGATCTGTTCAAGATGAGTCTGAAGGAAGGACAAAGCACAACCCGACCTTCATTACTGGAGGGTTCAAACATGCCTCCTGGAAGCCCAAAATGAAAGCTTTCCTGAAATCTCTCAATGAAAAGGCTTGGAAGGCTGTTTTGATTGGATGGGCACAACCCACGATGGAAAATCTTGTAGGTGAAGTCGTTCCAAAACCAGAAGCTCTGTGGACTGATGCAGATGAAAAAGCAGTTGTTAGAAATTCAAAGGCTATGAATGCTATCTTCTCTGGAGTGGATGAGAACGTGTTGAAACTGATTATTAATTGTGAAGTCGCTAAGGAAGCTTGGGATATCCTCTAAACAGCTTATGAAGGTATAGACAAGGTTTGAAATTCTAGAATGTAGATAGTAACAACCAAGTTTGAGGATATGAAGATGAATGATAGTGAATCCATTCCTGAGTTCAATGCAAGAGTTCTAAACCTGTCCAACGACATTGCTGCACTGGGAAACCGACTGATGGAGAAAGAATGGCTAGCAAAGTTTTGAGATCGCTCCCTCCGAGGTTTGCCATGAACGTTACTGCTATTGAGGAGATGCATGATATCACCAAACTAAATCTGGACGAGCTCATGGGTTCACTCAGAACTTACAAGATGAATCAAAAGCACGAAGCCTAACCCAGAGACGGGAAAGGAATTGCACCGAAAGCATAAGTGTCCGAAGACGTGCTTGAGTCCAGCTGCACCACTGAACAACTGGCTATGATGGCTCAGAACTTTGGCAGAATGGTACAAAAGATCAACAGACGTGGTCCTGAGCAAGGTCAGTCATCCTCGAGCGATTTCCGTAACTGGAAAAAGGGGAAGATAAGGACAAGTGAAAATAGGCAGGATTTTTCTACTGAAAAAGGGGAGAGATATACAATGTCGGGAATGTAGAGACTTTGGTCACATTCAGGCAGAATGCACCAACACCCTCAAGAAGAAAAAGGCGATGGTTGCAAACTTTAGCGACATCGAGTTAGATGATGAGGAGGAAGGCGATGAAACTACCAACTTTGTTGCATTTGTTGCTACCATAGGAGACTGCGGTGAATCCAGTGAAAGTATGACCCCTATGTTCGAATACCCAGTTGACGACTCCTCAGATAGTGATGATGAAGAACTCACTCAGGAGACTCTGGCAGAAACTTACAAAGAATTATACGAGAAGAGGCTGATGGTGATCAATCTCAATAAGAAGCTTACCGATATAATCACTAGCGGGACTGTTGAAAAAGATAAGATGTGGCAGGAAGTCGAGATCCTGGTTACACAGAAGGTGGAACTCCAAGGTGAGGTTGCACCCCTTAAAACTCAATTGACTGAAATGAAACAGGAAAGGTCATCTCTACTTGCATAGAAAATTGATCTCCTGGGTACCGTTTCTTCTCTGAAAGTTGAAATGGAGAAAAATCGTGACATCCATCCAGTAGGCATGGTGGGTCTGAGGAAAACGATAGCAGACCTGAAGCGCAAGGAAGTGTTTCTCTTAAACAAAGTAGAGTCGCTGGAACTGCAGATAGAATCAGAAAGGATGGAACATTCAACCACCTTGAAGCAGCTCAGCCAGTTCAAACAATCAGTAAAGATGTTAAACTCTGGATCTAAGAATCTGAACGAGATTCTCAAGTCTCAAAGGATGGAGTCCGGACACCGAAGACTGGGATTCACGGAAGAAGGCAGTGACAAAACTGCCTTGTCGCGAGGCAATGTGTACAAAATTAATTTATAAGTCCACTACTTGTGACTTCACTATTGGGTAGTAAAGCGGTAAGTAGGGGTCGTACCCAAGGGAGTCAGTGTGGAATGGTTGTTCTTTAAAAAGAAAGAAAACGAAAGTAAATACAGATTGGGTTTTATGGTTTTTTAGACAGAAACTAAATTGCGTAAAGTAAATACTGAAAGTAAAGTGCTGAAAGTAAGTGCTTGAAGGACAAGACTTGCGAAAAGTAAATGCTTGAAGGACAAGACTTGCGAAAAGTAAATGCTTGAAGGACAAGACTTGCGGAAAGTAAATGCTTGAAGGACAAGACTTGCGGAAAGTAAATGCTTGAAGGACAAGACTTGCGGAAAGTAAGCAGTTGATATGGGACTGAAAGTAAGCAGTTGATATTGGTACTTGAAAATAAGCAGTTGATATAGGTACTGAAAGTAAATTGCAAGGTGGTGTTTTGATCAAAGGAAAGCATTCGGTTTTAGGGGTCTTGTATCATAAATCTGTTTATCATCGACCTCTAATGATCATACTAAGTGTTCAAAGATGTATCAAAACTATTTCTAGCACATGACTTGCCACATTGTTTAGAACACTTATTCTATTTGGGCTAATTCCTCTTTTCAAAGTATCTTAGCTTATGTGCATCCATTTGATCAATCATTTCCGATCAACCAAATGGTGTTTTAAAGAGGTTGAATTCCACAAATAAGCTGTGCTCTTTCGAGCCTCCACTTATCCACGGAAGTTCACGAACCCATGGAAGAGCTTTGCTCTTTCGAGCCTCCACTCAACCAATAGCGTTCTGACCTAATATATGGCACATAGAACAAGTTTTGAACACAAAGAAGCACTAAGAGAAGGGTCTAAAACATTGTATGATACAAGCACACCCCTTCAACCGAATGAAGGGTTTAGCTACAATTATCCATAGAGGTGGCTACCATAGCTAAGTGCTTGAAAAGTAAAGGTTTTGAAAGACAAGAAAGTAAAGTTTTTGAAAGTAAAAGACAAGGAAAGTAAAGGAGAGGAGCTCCAAATCAAGAACAAGTGAGGGAAAGTAAAAGTGAGCTTCGGACTGCAAGAACAAGTAAAGGAACTCAAGAACAAGTGAAGAACAATTCGAACAAAGCAAGAACAAGAGCAAAGTGTGTGTTGTATTGAAAATGAAGAGAAGAGAAATAAGATCTCAACTCTCTAAGGTTTGTGGCACACCAATTACATGAGGAAAGGCCTCTATTTATAGACTAAGGAAACTTGGGAGCTAAGTTTAGATGTGAAAATATCCCAAAAGCTAAGCCATTTGATTGGTTCATCCATATGACACCTCATTTGAGCACATGCATCTCCAAAAGCCACCACTTGCACATGGCTCAACCAAAGCCAACCACTTGGCAAGGGGAGAGAGCTCTACCAAAAGCCACCGGCGGCTTTCTCCAAAGGGTAGCAGCCGTGTAGGTGGCACTCCCCAAAGGCCAGCCGGTTTGGTTGCAACCGAACTCCAAATGCCAACCGAAATGAATAGTAGAAGCCAACCGGAATAAAGTAGTTTGGATTTAGTTGGACTTCACCGGAATGTGGCCGGATCAAGAAATGACCGGAGCATGGTGGTGGTTGGATGAGCTTGATCGGAGCATCACCGGAGGTTCGCGCGGAGCATGGCCGGAGTTCGCCGGAATATGGCCGGAATCTGACCGGAGCTTTGGCCGGAGCTTCTTGGATTTTGGAGAGTGTATTCTGAATGAAAAAGTCATTCTAAGATGATCTCAAGAAGGATGCTTAGCCAAATTCTGCCCGGAACATGGTCGAAATCCCAAAACGGCCGATATTGCCCTTGTTTGGCCTTTACCGGGCTTGGTGCCTTGACATTGCGTTCTCAGCTTTTTGGAGATGGTTCTAACATTTTGAAGTGATTTTAAGATGAATGCTCGAGCTAGATTTGCCGGAACGCATTCGGAGAGTGGTCGTGGCCATATTTGTAGTTTTGCTCAGGCGCAGGCCGATCGGGCTCGGGCGCTGGTCTCAGGCGCGGGCTTTCCTCGGACGGGGTCCGACATTTCTCGGACGCAGCCCGGCTTGATTCTTCGGTCCCCGGTTGGGATCTTCGGGTCTTGGCTGATTTTCCTCGGGCCCTGGTTGCGACTTCTCGGCCAGAAATGCTTTGGCGTGCTTTTGGGCATAAATCTCCCCTTTTAGGCATGTTTCCTCTTTAGACCCCAAAATAGCCTATATACACAAAAAGGCATTAACAAGCACTTGTTCGTATGACCAAATGTCTTAATTGGTGGGTTTAGTAGTACTTAATGAATCATATAAATATGCTCCATCAGGCAGCTCGAAAGGCACAACATTTGTTAAGGCAAAACCGGTGGTGGTACAGCATCCTGGACAGAAGTGACACAAAACCAAGGAAAAACCTCAGCAAATCAAAGGAAGATTCGCAATGCTCACATCAGACCTCACTCGAAATAGAAGAGAGACCCTCGCACGTGCTGGTACTGTTACCAGATTAGACACACCAAACCTAAGTGTCGCTTGTTTCTTGCTGAACGGAAGGACATGGAGGTCAGGACTAAACCTCGAATGCAACAAGTCTGGGTACCAAAAACAAGCAAGACCGTGTGCATGGTTGCCTTTACCTCGTCAAGTCACATGGAGAAAGATCGATGGTACTTCGACAGTGGATGCTCCGCCCATATGACATGTAACTCTAAATATCTTACACATTTTGACACGCATATTTTTAACCCTTTATAGTTGTCAAATTATGAGTTTTAGGGGTCAAATTGCAGTCAACCAAAATTTATAACCTTGGTAAGCCAAGGGTCGATCCAAGGAACAGTGTGTGTGAATACTAGCTAACAAGTGACCTATTTAGCTATTCCGAATTATTTAAGGTTTTGGTGCGTTGAAACAGGCAGCAGAAATTAAATGCAGTAAAATAAATGTTTGTACTTATCCGAGAAAGAATTCCAGGACCATACTTCACCCGTGCTAACCCCACTAATCATGCAATCATTATCATGTAATTCATCATGCTATCGAATATCGAAATAAACCAAAATAACACTAGATAAGCCGCCCATCCACGGATCATTATCTAGATTAATCTCGATCATTGAACGCCGCCCATCCACGCATTGTCAACGATCTCGATTTATTAAACTAAAGGTTGTCATACAATTTCCCACAATTCGGTTAATCCCTAGGGCCCATCCACCTTTCGGTATATAACCTAAATACGTTCTAGCATGCAAACATCCCATTCGATATAAATACTTGCATAGAACGATAAATTAAGCACGATGAAATTGAATATTTGATTTGCATTAATGAAAAACATTCATATGATCACATGAAGAGTTAGGTACAACGCACGGGATCCTTAGGATCCCAAAATAAAGAGACTACTCACTATTCATGGTAAATTAACCAAAAACAGTGTATATAGAAATTAAGGACGAGTAAACCGTAAAGATGCGGTGGCTCGTTGAATCTCTCACGATGAATTGCTCTGTCTTCTCTCCCAAATTAGGGTTATCTTTTCTCCAAATAAGCACACCAATTCAGTCTGATCGAATTTCCTTTTATAGTTCGTCCAAAAAGGTTGAAAAGCCCAAAAACGATTTTTGGAAACAATTTGAAGATCTGCCTACCGACGGTGCCGTGACACCCGTGACAATCGAGTGTGTCACGTCTGTCACGGCTCAAGCTAAACGCCTCTGCGAAATTAGTGCCCCGTGACACCCGTGACAGGGCAATGTGTCACGGCTCGAGCTAAACGCCTCTGCGAAAAACAGGTGTCGTGACACCCGTGACTATCCAATGTGTCATGGTTGTCACGGGCTGTTACTGGCGCATAGTCTTTTTGGCCTTTTTCGATCGATCTTTCCGTTCTTTCAACACTTTGGCTCCAATGAACGATGATATGTCTATTTTACCTAAAACACTAGAGAAAGACATCAAATATGGACAATTCGTTTGGAGAACAAGCATTATCCTTCATCGAATGTAGTGAATAATTAGTCGAAATATCGACTGATCAAAACACTCCACACTTAGGATTTGTTCGTCCCGAACAAATGTCAAACAAATGGCAGAATAAATACATGAGTGAATGTAACGCTCAACGACCATGAGTTTATAAGCTACCCACTCAAGTGACATGTGATCAACTCTAACTAAAATGAAAATAAAAAGATAACTCACTGTCGTAGAGGACACGAATGCATTTAGTGTATGCATCAAGCCTTTAAACCTCTAGGCTGCCCTAGTAGGACGAGTATAGTCTCGTGAAGGTTTTCAGGAATGGGACTACCTACAAATCCCCTGTACAACTAACTAACGTGTATGCATGAAATGATGCTCAATAAGTCACAGTAAATTCATGTCATACCTCGGATTCATCGTGTTACCTCAACTTCAAGTCAAACATCTTCATCAAAGTTGTAAGACAATCATAGATTAAACGAGTTATGCATTCAAACGGTCAGTACACACGGCTAGCAAGCGCCTCATCACTAGTTCTAAATAGTCCTATAGCAACGTGATAAGAACATGAATAGTTACAAAAAACATGCTCGCCATTCACCTATGCTATCTAGGGATAGTCCACGGGCTCTTGGCGCAAAGCTCATTTTTCAAGTGCCAAGGACTAGGCAATGACTCGTAAGAGAATAGGAGCCTGGCTTAAGGATTTTCTGAAAAGTAGTACAAAAATATGCATCAAAATTATAGTGCAAGCACGAGGATCGTCCCTTAGACTCTAGCACATGAGTTCTCAAGACGAGTCATGAATGCATGCAATGAAAAGGTGGAATTGCACTACATCAAGCAAAAGGGGACAGAAATTATTTCAAAATTGTTTTCCATACACAAGGGGTGACTTTTCTCACTTTGCCCTTGGTATTATATTCTTTTTTTTCACACAAGGGGTGACTTTTCTCACTTTGCCCTTGGTATTTTTCTGCTATATTTTTTTTCAAAAGCAACTATGCTTAGGGTCAATTTTTCACCCTCTTTTGGAAATTCAGAACTTCGTTCTTGATTGAAAACATTGAAAACCAGATTTTCTAACTTCACACTTAAAACTTGACATCGTGTATGAGTAAAGGCGGGGGTGCATGCAGATCACAAAAAGTATAGAGAAACGCATACTAGTACTAAGGTCACCTAGAAGAAGAGATGCATATTTAAGTTTTTGAAAACATTTTTGAACTGGTGCCTACTAATATCAAGGCTTAAACATGCTTCAAGAAATACGTAGAACATGTGATAGGCAAAGGGTAGCAATGATACTGACTCAAGAGAATACACATACGAGTAAAACTATTTCAAGTCTTAGACTTTAAATCCAAAAGAATGACAATCAGTCTAGGAGTATCGTAGAAAATGAGGATTTCAATCACAATACATAGACTGTTGAGCAAATGCAAGAGTGAATGTGATATGCAATGCGTGTGAATATGCGCTACCCACTCCACACTTAAAAATGAGCTTAGTCCCTAAGCAAAGAAATATAAGAGAGAATAAAGCATATAGGAACTTCCCTCTTGTATGATAGCGTGATGTCCATAGAGATTAAACGATGCCCGGTGAGTGGAACATGACTTGTGAGCAGATAGATATATAGAGAAACGCATAGAGCTTCACAAGTGATAAGTTAGCATCGATAATCGCAAAGAAGCCTGGATAATGAATGCCACATAAATGAAGAAGTAAACGATGTGAGCAAAGATTAAAAACGTAGATGAAATATCTCAAACATCGAATAACATGAAATAGTGAATAGCATCCAAAAGTCAGTGTACAATAGAATAGCATAAAATGCGTAACAACTGACCAAAGACAAAAAGAAGTCAGGAAGATTGTAGGCAGGAAAAACTAAACATCTCCATTATCCTCAGCATCACTGGCAACACCAAAAAGATCATCTGTATTATCTGAGTCCACAGCGCCGAGGGGGTGAGAATTGCCAGCCCCGGTGTCAATAGGAGCGCGAGGAGCATGGAGTGGAGGCGGATAGGAAACTGTCCCGGGATTCTGTGACCACTGTTGTGCCGCCTGAATGCGGAAATCTACGAAGTCGTCCCTGAGCTGATTATGGGAGACGGAAAGCCTGCTCTGCGTGGCTATAATGGGGCCCAGAATTGCCAACATCTGGCGGTGATAACTCAGAATCTGCTCCTGCGACTCTCGGATATGAAACTGGGAGGCTTCCACGCGTGTAAGGCGCTCCTCGATTGTCGAGGGATGCTGGGAAGCAGCAGGTGGCTGCGGCGGAGGGGCCGGAGCAGCCACTTGAGGCTCATGTGCCTCGTCCATGACAACATCATCATTGGGAGGCTGGTCCTCTTGAACTGGTGCGGGCTCACGCGGAGGAGAGGTTGTCTTGGTGACAAGCACAATGTCGTAGTGTGCAAATCAACTTTAAATTATAGTCCACTAACTTGTACTTTACTATAGAATAGTAGAGTGGCAAGTAGGGGTCGAACCCAAGGGAAATAGATCAAATACTTGTTGTTCTTTTGTGCGAATTGTAAATAAAGTAATACAAGGTTTGGGGTTTTGAAAAGGGTTTTCTTAAATGTAAGTACAAGTGCAAAAGTAAAGGAAATGGTTTGTGATCAAAGGATGAGTATTTGGTTTAGGGCATTTCTTATGCTACATTTATCATAGGCATTCAATGATCTATCTCACATCCCATAGTGTGAGGTTATTCCGGCAAGGGTAACAACCTAAAGTACTCCGGCAAAGGTAGTACACCACGATTTTTACCGAACTAGGTAATAGTGTGATGCCATAGGCAATCCAAAGCATTTAAGCTCCACTACCTCACTATGGATGGTTGATGAGCCGTATTTATACGACTCATCGAGTCATCAAATCCCACCAATTCCAGCACTTTATTATGCGAACAGTTACTTTTTAGTGTTGTTTTGCATTTCAGGTGATTTGGAAGCTCTAGGAGGAATCGCGCTTAAAAGACGGCATTTCATGCCCAAAACATCGCAATTGAAGATCAAGGCCAGAGGAGCGTCGTGAACAGTGTTTTTCTGCTCGTGAACAGTAACTCCGACATGAACAGTGATTCCGGCGTGAACAGTAATTCCGACGTGAATAGTGATTTCGGGCCGTGAACAGTAACTTCGGAAAAAGAAAGTCCAAGCCCTAAATCCAGCAGCCGGCCCAATTTACATGTGATATTAGGGTTTTCAAGAAGATCAAGTAGCTTGCTCATCAAGCAAAGATTTAGGGTTTTCAAATCCCTATATAAGGAGGTGCAATGCAAGGCATAATCCATCCCATTCATCACTTAGCCGTGTGCCCTAGACCTAACTTGGTCCGCCGCCCATCTCCTCCATCAGCCGCTGTGAGCTCCTCCTTGCACAGCCGGTCTTCATTCCTTACTCCTCCTTGCTTCCGCCACTTCTCAGCCTTGCACGACCAGCTTGTTCTTCATTCGGTTTTAGTGAGAATCCTTGTTTCCTTTTATTTATTGTATTGTTATTCCATGGCTATGTGTAACTAATCCGATTATTCGGGTTAGGGTTAAATAATTGTGACTATTGTTTTGAGATTCTGATCTTACTTATTATTATTGCATTCTATTTAGTTCTTGTGCAAATTATCAGTTTGAATTATTAGGTTAAGGGGAGATCCGAAAGGGTACAACTTAACCTAGTGATTCTTACTATCCATTCACTGCTTATTTGATACCGACCCAGTTAGAATAAGTAGTTGCACGAAACCTAATATAACCAGACCAGGAGTATTAGGTTTGCTAGAATTAAAACGGTTATAACCAGACCAGGAGTAACCCTAAGAAGCAAGAATAAACATTTAGAAATCAAGGATAAACGTAGTCACAATTGAATAAAACCCTAACCTGAATATCTTCTCTGATTGATAAAACCCCCTTTTATTTTCGTGCCTTGCTTTTGTTCACTAACCTTTACTCTCACATTAGTTTCTTGTCTTTCTCCATTACAGAACAAAGTAGTAGCTATCTAGCTCCCTTGGGTTCGACCCTTGCTTGCCATTGTGCTAACCCACAGTTCATCGCGAGGAAATTATAAATTGTTTTTGCACAGGTACGACGACAGCCTGTTCAAAATGGCGCCGTTGCCGGGGAGCTACGCACGGTGAACTTTTGTTCTCTTTTCTTTTTCGTTTATTTTTCTTTGTTTTTTGTTTATTTCGAAAGCTGCTTATTTCGGTGATTCCCCATTCAACTGTTCGATTTCTGTTTTCAATTCTTTTCGATTTCCAATTTCTAGCTCTCATAGGGTTCTGTCACCAAGACTTATGAGTCTAAGGATTTTGGGTTTTAAGTGGGACCGCTGTGACCCCCCCAATCTCCTGGGGACCCTTTGTTGCTAGTCTGTCTTTGCTATTTCGGTGTTTGCTAGACCGGTGCTTGCTATTTCTTGCAACATGTCTCACGCAGGTAGTAGAGTTGCTCAAAACGTCCCATATGAAGATGACAACCTCAGTGACCAAGAAGAAGACCAGTTCGAGTTACCTCTCGAAAACAAAAACCAAAACCAAAACCGCCCAGAAATCGACAACAACGAGGAAGTACAACAAGTAATCTATGATAATCCGGAGCAGCTATTCCGTGATTAGAGAAGGGCACAAAGAGATGCAGCTAGACAAAATCAGAACCAAGGGGCAGCTGCAGATCCACAAAGAGGAGGACCGATCCAAGGGCAGGTCCCAGCTCGACAACAACAACCCCAGTCCGACAACAGGTTGCATCTAGACAACCAGTCCAAAATCCAGTTCAGGGTAGACAACCAGTTCGAAATCCAGTCCAGGGCCAGCAACAAGTCCGACAATAGGCCCCAGTAAGACAACAGATTCAGTATCAGGTTCAGCCTCAACCGCCCCTCAGGCGACTCAGACAACCGGTATACGAAGAGGAAGCCTACTATCACGATGAGGAGCCATCTATGGGAGAGCTCTTGGTTCCAGACTTCAAAGACCAGACATGGCCAATCTATGAAGGACCAGAACTCGAGGACATCACTATCAGCACCTCAATCGTCCATCACCTTCCCAAATTCGCAGGATCCAAGGGAGAATCAGCTACAGGGCATCTGAAGCGTTACCATGGCAGTTGCCACAATTATAGACCCTTTGGAGCTTCAGTGGATGATTTCAAGCTTAAGGCGTTCTACTTCTCACTCAATGAGTCCGCTACAGACTGGTTCTTATCCTTGCCCGCAGACAGCATCTATACATGGGAAGAGATGCAGCGCCAGTTCCTTTCGAAATACTACCCAGCTGGACGAGCCATGAAGGTCCGTAGACAGTTGCAAGAGCTCAAGCAAGGACCCAATGAGACCTTATCCGTGTACGTAGAGAAGTTCCTTGCCTTGGAGAAAAGTTGTTGTAACCTTGAGCTTCCGGAGAAGCTACTGGTGGAATACTTGCTAGATGGAATTAGCAGATTAGATAGAAAGCTCTTAGATGCCTCAGCTGGAGGCAACCTGATGAACCTCAGCCCTGCCAAAGTCAAACAGATGACCATATCAGTAGCAGAGAGTGAGCGATTCCAGGATGAAGCTACAAAGGAGGATGACTATGCCAGAACTCGGAATGTATCACGAGTGGAGCCCTCTATCAGTGCCATGGTCACAGAACTCAAGGAGATGAGGGAGCTGATGAAGCATGTCGTTCGAAGGCAGCCAGTCCAGGTCAGACCATGTGAGTTTTTTGCATCCACAGATCACAAAACAGACGAGTGCCCTACTATAGTGGAAGATGACCAAGCTGAGATCAATGCAGTAGGCAACTATCAAAATTATGGCAATTAGCCAGGGCCAGTCAGACAGTTTAATGCAGTAGCGCCCAACCAAGGAGCCACTGGACAGCCCTGGAGGAACAACAACCAGCAGAATCAGGCCCAGCCAGCACGACAGAATGCACCTCAGCAGACCCAGCAGCCTTACCAGCATCCTCATCATCAGTTCCGACAGAATGCATCCGGACAGTATCAACCGAATGCTCCAAGTCAGTATCAGCAGAGAGGGCCGAACAACAATCAGTCAGGCCCGAGCAACCACGGCAAACCCATAGAAAAAGTAGTAGAAGAGCTGGCAGCCTCGACCAAGAGTGACATTGAAGAGATAAAGAAACAGATATCCCAGCTCACTGCAACAGTCACATGCCTCGCAGCCACTCTGAATGCAGGACGACTTCCCTCGCAGACAGTTGAGAACCCGAGAGGAAACGTCAGCCTGGTAGAGGTGATAAATGTGGATGCAGCATTCGAGGAGACCACCGAACCAACAAAGGAAGAACCGACCCTTACATCCAAGGACGCCGACATTCACGGTTTCTCTTATGCTATGCAGGTAGTTGCTCCAGAAAGCCAGATGACTGAGAAAGCTGAACCAGAGCTGAGAATGGTGGTCAGGCCTACACAGAACGACCAAATGACAATGCACTCACCCACTGCGAGCCAGAAGACACCTTCAGGAAAGAGTAAGGACCCAGGGGCCTTCACGGTTACCTGTGGTATCGGTAAGACCCAAATACCTCACTGTTTAATAGATTTGGGTGCCGCTATCAATGTTATGCCTTATTCTTTGTATTGCTCGCTTGGTCTTGGCCCATTGAAACCGCCTAGGCTATCTATAGAATTAGGGGATAAGTCTTGTGTACGCCCTACTGGATTGCTTGAAGATCTAACCCTCCGAGTAGGAGATATTACTGTGCCTGCAGATTTCTATGTCTTCCAGATGGAAAAATCCAGGAAAGGCGAACCACCAGGGCTGATTTTGGGACGACCATTCCTCCACACCACCCAGACCAGGATTGACATGGGCATAGGCTTACTGTCATTATCATTCGGTGGTAAGGAAGCTGATTTTTATGTCTATGAGGATGCAAACCGTCCATGCGCAAGGAAACCGCCAGACATTGTGCACACATCAGAGTATGACACCCTAGTTCCAGACCCACCAGAGCAGGCTATACAGACTACCAGGCCAACAGCTATGGCCAAGACACACTCACCTTCTCGGGGATATGTGAAGAAGAAACCGCCTGATTATTGGAGAGCAGGACCGAGTGAACAGCTGGATGAGCAGTATGGACGAACTGAAGGAGTTGCTGAGCAAAAGTATGACCTAACACGCCCATGGGATCCTAACTTGTGATCCCTACAGGAGGTACTGTCGAGCCAACGACGTTAAACAAAGGCGCTCGCAGGGAGGCAGCCCTGCACGGTTTGCATGTCTTCACATTTCAGTTTATTTATTTACTATGTTTATTTATGAGTCATTATTGTCACATTGTACTTGGGAAAGAAAATGATCTTCATGCAGGGACAGAGGCGAACGTATCAGAGATGTTAGCAACAGACTGTATCTAGCATGAGTAGTTCACACCTCGAATAAGTTGCGTCGAGAAACATGAGCGTTTAAAGATTCTGTCACAAAGACTTACGAGTCTAAGGAGGTTGGGTTTTAAGCGAGACCGCTGTGACTCCTCCAACATCCTGGGAATCTTTTATTCGTCTTAATGTCATTGACACAGACCTTTCGGTGTGCAACAAACTCACGCTGCGATACAAGCTCCAATGGTGCTCTTCGAGGACTCACAGGAGAATTATCAGCCATCTCTCATTGCCACGCACGCACGAGGGAAGTGCCTGTCCTTACTCTATTCTTATTTCCCTTTGTTTTATTGCATGCATTGTGTGTCTTGACTTGAGTCGTGCCGTGAGGACACGGCTCATTTCAAAAGTGTGGGGTGGGAGAGTCAGTTATCGAGTTAGCACGTTTATTTACTGCACCCTGCACAGAGTCAGCACGTTTCGAGTCATTTTTAAAATTTTTGTACATGATACTTCACTATTTCCTAGACTTGCAGTATTGGATAATGATTAGGTGAAATAGATAGAGCCGATTACATGCATGTCTTTGGTGAAAATTGATTTGTGCGACTAACATGTGATCTTAAAATTTTGCGAGCCTTTGCTAGTTGAGATAAACAGGGATGTGGAGTTGATAGCAATGCCATAGAGAGACTTGACAGATCATTCAAAGACCGGACTCAGGATATATGGTTATGTGGAGCTTGTGGAGGCTAGCACTTCGAGGCAACATAGTACGAGTCTGCTCCGCCATTGCGGCACCTTTGCGGTTGGTTGGGACGGGAATACTTCACACCGTCCAAACTCTAGTCCAAGTAGCCGGGAAAATAGACAAGCGACCCTTGGCTTGACCCGAGTCAAAAGGACGATGATGAGTGAGAGCAAGTAGGTTTGAGCAAGTCACAATCCGCACCACAAAGAAAAATTCCACCACCATTGTGATAGTCCACACGTCCCACATGTGAAAAGCGTCATCGAGAATGCCAAATCAGATGACGCTATAGCTGGCCGAAAAGCACTCCAGTACTTGAGCCCGAATCTATCACGTGCAAGAAAAAGCAGCGAGACATAACCATATAGCAGCGAGTTCGAGTCCGAGAATGAGGGTTCATGGGTCTAAACAGGGCTATCTCCAGATACATCCGAATTGATTTGCATCTCGACCCAAAGGTAACACGTATCTTTAACCCATGTTTTCGCACAAAGATATTAGTAGCAAGCATGCATAACAGGCAAGATCTAGAGTAATCGATTCATGTCCATGTAGCACGTCTAGGATGACCGAAGCATTGTGGTGTTTACATTATTCATTCCTCTTATGACATAGTTCTTGTTCGGGACGAACAAGTTTAAGTGTGGGGTGGTTTGATGAGCCGTATTTATACGACTCATCGAGTCATCAAATCCCACCAATTCCAGCACTTTATTATGCGAACAGTTACTTTTTAGTGTTGTTTTGCATTTCAGGTGATTTGGAAGCTCTAGGAGGAATCGCGCTTAAAAGACGACATTTCATGCCCAAAACATCGCAATTGAAGATCAAGGCCAGAGGAGCGTCGTGAACAGTAACTCCCGGCGTGAACAGTGATTCCGGCGTGAACAGTGATTCCTGTGTGAATAGTGATTTCGGGCCGTGAACAGTACTTCGGAAAAAGAAAGTCCAAGCCCTAAATCCAGCAGCCGGCCCAATTTACATGTGATATTAGGGTTTTCAAGAAGATCAAGTAGCTTGCTCATCAAGCAAAGATTTAGGGTTTTCAAATCCCTATATAAGGAGGTGCAATGCAAGGCATAATCCATCCCATTCATCACTTAGCCGTGTGCCCTAGACCTAACTTGGTCCGCCGCCCATCTCCTCCATCAGCCGCTGTGAGCTCCTCCTTGCACAGCCGGTCTTCATTCCTTACTCCTCCTTGCTTCCGCCACTTCTCAGCCTTGCACGGCCAGCTTGTTCTTCATTCGGTTTTAGTGAGAATCCTTGTTTCCTTTTATTTATTGTATTGTTATTCCATGGCTATGTGTAACTAATCCGATTATTCGGGTTAGGGTTAAATAATTGTGACTATTGTTTTGAGATTCTGATCTTACTTATTATTATTGCATTCTATTTAGTTCTTGTGCAAATTATCAGTTTGAATTATTAGGTTAAGGGGAGATCCGAAAGGGTACAACTTAACCTAGTGATTCTTACTATCCATTCACTGCTTATTTGATACCGACCCAGTTAGAATAAGTAGTTGCACGAAACCTAATATAACCAGACCAGGAGTATTAGGTTTGCTAGAATTAAAACGGTTATAACCAGACCAGGAGTAACCCTAAGAAGCAAGAATAAACATTTAGAAATCAAGGATAAACGTAGTCACAATTGAATAAAACCCTAACCTGAATATCTTCTCTGATTGATAAAACCCCCTCTTATTTTCGTGCCTTGCTTTTGTTCACTAACCTTTACTCTCACATTAGTTTCTTGTCTTTCTCCATTACAGAACAAAGTAGTAGCTATCTAGCTCCCTTGGGTTCGACCCTTGCTTGCCATTGTGCTAACCCACAGTTCATCGCGAGGAAATTATAAATTGTTTTTGCACAGGTACGACGACAGCCTGTTCAAAATGGCGCCGTTGCCGGGGAGCTACGCATGGTGAACTTTTGTTCTCTTTTCTTTTTCGTTTATTTTTCTTTGTTTTTTGTTTATTTCGAAAGCTGCTTATTTCGGTGATTCCCCATTCAACTGTTCGATTTCTGTTTTCAATTCTTTTCGATTTCCAATTTCTAGCTCTCAGAGGGTTCTGTCACCAAGACTTACGAGTCTAAGGATTTTGGGTTTTAAGTGGGACCGCTGTGACCCCCCCAATCTCCTGGGGACCCTTTGTTGCTAGTCTGTCTTTGCTATTTCGGTGTTTGCTAGACCGGTGCTTGCTATTTCTTGCAACATGTCTCACGCAGGTAGTAGAGTTGCTGAAAACGTCCCATATGAAGATGACAACCTCAGTGACCAAGAAGAAGACCAGTTCGAATTACCTCTCGAAAATCAAAACCAAAACCAAAACCGCCCAGAAATCGACAACAACGAGGAAGTACAATAAGTAATCTATGATAATCCGGAGCAGCTATTCCGTGATCAGAGAAGGGCACAAAGAGATGCAGCTAGACAAAATCAGAACCAAGGGGCAGCTGCAGATCCACAAAGAGGAGGACCGATCCAAGGGCAGGTCCCAGCTCGACAACAACAAGCCCCAGTCCGACAACAGGTTGCAGCTAGACAACCAGTCCAAAATCCAGTTCAGGGTAGACAACCAGTTCGAAATCCAGTCCAGGGCCAGCAACAAGTCCGACAACAGGCCCCAGTAAGACAACAGATTCAGTATCAGGTTCAGCCTCAACCGCCCCTCAGGCGACTCAGACAACCGGTATACGAAGAGGAAGCCTACTATCACGATGAGGAGCCATCTATGGGAGAGCTCTTGGTTCCAGACTTCAAAGACCAGACATGGCCAATCTATGAAGGACCAGAACTCGAGGACATCACTATCAGCACCTCAATCGTCCATCACCTTCCCAAATTCGCAGGATCCAAGGGAGAATCAGCTACAGGGCATCTGAAGCGTTACCATGGCAGTTGCCACAATTATAGACCCTTTGGAGCTTCAGTGGATGATTTCAAGCTTAAGGCGTTCTACTTCTCACTCACTGAGTCCGCTACAGACTGGTTCTTATCCTTGCCCGCAGACAGCATCTATACATGGGAAGAGATGCAGCGCCAGTTCCTTTCGAAATACTACCCAGCTGGACGAGCCATGAAGGTCCGTAGACAGTTGCAAGAGCTCAAGCAAGGACCCAATGAGACCTTATCCGTGTACGTAGAGAAGTTCCTTGCCTTGGAGAAAAGCTGTTGTAACCTTGAGCTTCCGGAGAAGCTACTGGTGGAATACTTGCTAGATGGAATTAGCAGATTAGATAGAAAGCTCTTAGATGCCTCAGCTGGAGGCAACCTGATGAACCTCAGCCCTGCCAAAGTCAAACAGATGATCATATCAGTAGCAGAGAGTGAGCGATTCCAGGATGAAGCTACAAAGGAGGATGACTATGCCAGAACTCGGAATGTATCACGAGTGGAGCCCTCTATCAGTGCCATGGTCACAGAACTCAAGGAGATGAGGGAGCTGATGAAGCATGTCGTTCAAAGGCAGCCAGTCCAGGTCAGACCATGCGAGTTTTTTGCATCCACAGATCACAAAACAGACGAGTGCCCTACTATAGTGGAAGATGACCAAGCTGAGATCAATGCAGTAGGCAACTATCAAAATTATGGCAATCAGCCAGGGCCAGTCAGACAGTTTAATGCAGCAGCGCCCAACCAAGGAGCCACTGGACAGCCCTGGAGGAACAACAACCAGCAGAATCAAGCCCAGCCAGCACGACAGAATGCACCTCAGCAGACCCAGCAGCCTTACCAGCATCCTCATCATCAGTTCCGACAGAATGCGTCCGGACAGTATCAACAGAATGCTCCAAGTCAGTATCAGCAGAGAGGGCCGAACAACAATCAGTCAGGCCCGAGCAACCACGGCAAACCCATAGAAAAAGTAGTAGAAGAGCTGGCAGCCTCGACCAAGAGTGACATTGAAGAGATAAAGAAACAGATATCCCAGCTCACTGCAACAGTCACATGCCTCGCAGCCACTCTGAATGCAGGACGACTTCCCTCACAGACAGTTGAGAACCCGAGAGGAAACGTCAGCCTGGTAGAGGTGATAAATGTGGATGCAGCATTCGAGGAGACCACCGAACCAACAAAGGAAGAACCGGCCCTTACAGCCAAGGACGCCGACATTCACGGTTTCTCTTATGCTATGCAGGTAGTTGCTCCAGAAAGCCAGATGACTGAGAAAGCTGAACCATAGCTGAGAATGGTGGTCAGGCCTACACAGAACGACCAAAGGACAATGCACTCACCCACTGCGAGCCAGAAGACACCTTCAGGAAAGAGTAAGGACCCAGGGGCCTTCACGGTTACCTGTGGTATCGGTAAGACCCAAATACCTCACTGTTTAATAGATTTGGGTGCCGCTATCAATGTTATGCCTTATTCTTTGTATTGCTCGCTTGGTCTTGGCCCATTGAAACCGCCTAGGCTATCTATAGAATTAGGGGATAAGTCTTGTGTACGCCCTACTGGATTGCTTGAAGATCTAACCCTCCGAGTAGGAGATATTACTATGCCTTCAGATTTCTATGTCTTGCAGATGGAAAAATCCAGGAAAGGCGAACCACCAGGGCTGATTTTGGGACGACCATTCCTCCACACCACCCAGACCAGGATTGACATGGGCATAGGCTTACTGTCATTATCATTCGGTGGTAAGGAAGCTGATTTTTATGTCTATGAGGATGCAAACCGTCCATGCGCAAGGAAACCGCCAGACATTGTGCACACATCAGAGTATGACACCCTAGTTCCAGACCCACCAGAGCAGGCTATACAGACTACCAGGCCAACAGCTATGGCCAAGACACACTCACCTTCTCGGGGATATGTGAAGAAGAAATCGCCTGATTATTGGAGAGCAGAACCGAGTGAACAGCTGGATGAGCAGTATGGACGAACTGAAGGAGTTGCTGAGCAAAAGTATGACCTCACACGCCCATGGGATCCTAACTTGTGATCCCTACAGGAGGTACTGTCGAGCCAACGACGTTAAACAAAGGCGCTCGCAGGGAGGCAGCCCTGCACGGTTTGCATGTCTTTACATTTCAGTTTATTTATTTACTATGTTTATTTATGAGTCATTATTGTCACATTGTACTTGGGAAAGAAAATGATCTTCATGTAGGGACAGAGGCGAACGTATCAGAGATGTTAGCAACAGACTGTATCTAGCATGAGTAGTTCACACCTCGAATAAGTTGCGTCGAGAAACATGAGCGTTTAAAGATTCTGTCACAAAGACTTACGAGTCTAAGGAGGTTGGGTTTTAAGCGAGACCGCTGTGACTCCTCCAACATCCTGGGAATCTTTTATTCGTCTTAATGTCATTGACACAGACCTTTCGGTGTGCAACAAACTCACGCTGCGATACAAGCTCCAATGGTGCTCTTCGAGGACTCACAGGAGAATTATCAGCCATCTCTCATTGCCACGCACGCACGAGGGAAGTGCCTGTCCTTACTCTATTCTTATTTCCCTTTGTTTTATTGCATGCATTGTGTGTCTTGACTTGAGTCGTGCCGTGAGGACACGGCTCATTTCAAAAGTGTGGGGTGGGAGAGTCAGTTATCGAGTTAGCACGTTTATTTACTGCACCCTGCACAGAGTCAGCACGTTTCGAGTCATTTTTAAAATTTTTGTACATGATACTTCACTATTTCCTAGACTTGCAGTATTGGATAATGATTAGGTGAAATAGATAGAGCCAATTACATGCATGTCTTTGGTGAAAATTGATTTGTGCGACTAACATGTGATCTTAAAATTTTGCGAGCCTTTGCTAGTTGAGATAAACAGGGATGTGGAGTTGATAGCAATGCCATAGAGAGACTTGACAGATCATTCAAAGACCGGACTCAGGATATATGGTTATGTGGAGCTTGTGGAGGCTAGCACTTCGAGGCAACATAGTACGAGTCTGCTCCGCCATTGCGGCACCTTTGCGGTTGGTTGGGACGGGAATACTTCACACCGTCCAAACTCTAGTCCAAGTAGCCGGGAAAATAGACAAGCGACCCTTGGCTTGACCCGAGTCAAAAGGACGATGATGAGTGAGAGCAAGTAGGTTTGAGCAAGTCACAATCCGCACCACAAAGAAAAATTCCACCACCATTGTGATAGTCCACACGTCCCACATGTGAAAAGCGTCATCGAGAATGCCAAATCAGATGACGCTATAGCTGGCCGAAAAGCACTCCAGTACTTGAGCCCGAATCTATCACGTGCAAGAAAAAGCAGCGAGACATAACCATATAGCAGCGAGTTCGAGTCCGAGAATGAGGGTTCATGGGTCTAAACAGGGCTATCTCCAGATACATCCGAATTGATTTGCATCTCGACCCAAAGGTAACACGTATCTTTAACCCATGTTTTCGCACAAAGATATTAGTAGCAAGCATGCATAACAGGCAAGATCTAGAGTAATCGATTCATGTCCATGTAGCACGTCTAGGATGACCGAAGCATTGTGGTGTTTACATTATTCATTCCTCTTATGACATAGTTCTTGTTCGGGACGAACAAGTTTAAGTGTGGGGTGGTTTGATGAGCCGTATTTATACGACTCATCGAGTCATCAAATCCCACCAATTCCAGCACTTTATTATGCGAACAGTTACTTTTTAGTGTTGTTTTGCATTTCAGGTGATTTGGAAGCTCTAGGAGGAATCGCGCTTAAAAGACGACATTTCATGCCCAAAACATCGCAATTGAAGATCAAGGCCAGAGGAGCGTCGTGAACAGTAACTCCCGGCGTGAACAGTGATTCCGGTGTGAATAGTAATTCCGGCGTGAATAGTGATTTCGGGCCGTGAACAGTACTTCGGAAAAAGAAAGTCCAAGCCCTAAATCCAGCAGCCGGCCCAATTTACATGTGATATTAGGGTTTTCAAGAAGATCAAGTAGCTTGCTCATCAAGCAAAGATTTAGGGTTTTCAAATCCCTATATAAGGAGGTGCAATGCAAGGCATAATCCATCCCATTCATCACTTAGCCGTGTGCCCTAGACCTAACTTGGTCCGCCGCCCATCTCCTCCATCAGCCGCTGTGAGCTCCTCCTTGCACAGCCGGTCTTCATTCCTTACTCCTCCTTGCTTCCGCCACTTCTCAGCCTTGCACGGCCAGCTTGTTCTTCATTCGGTTTTAGTGAGAATCCTTGTTTCCTTTTATTTATTGTATTGTTATTCCATGGCTATGTGTAACTAATCCGATTATTCGGGTTAGGGTTAAATAATTGTGACTATTGTTTTGAGATTCTGATCTTACTTATTATTATTGCATTCTATTTAGTTCTTGTGCAAATTATCAGTTTGAATTATTAGGTTAAGGGGAGATCCGAAAGGGTACAACTTAACCTAGTGATTCTTACTATCCATTCACTGCTTATTTGATACCGACCCAGTTAGAATAAGTAGTTGCACGAAACCTAATATAACCAGACCAGGAGTATTAGGTTTGCTAGAATTAAAACGGTTATAACCAGACCAGGAGTAACCCTAAGAAGCAAGAATAAACATTTAGAAATCAAGGATAAACGTAGTCACAATAGAATAAAACCCTAACCTGAATATCTTCTCTGATTGATAAAACCCCCTCTTATTTTCGTGCCTTGCTTTTGTTCACTAACCTTTACTCTCACATTAGTTTCTTGTCTTTCTCCATTACAGAACAAAGTAGTAGCTATCTAGCTCCCTTGGGTTCGACCCTTGCTTGCCATTGTGCTAACCCACAGTTCATCGCGAGGAAATTATAAATTGTTTTTGCGCAGGTACGACGACAGCCTGTTCAATGGTCAAAAACCTTCTAATCGAGTCCTTATTAGATGGAACAATCCGGCAAAGGTATTGCTCATCTATGTGTGCTATTCATTCTTGCCGCAAAGCATCAAATGAATGTCACTTTAAGGATCATAAACTTGACCAAGCTTAGTCGCAAAACAGCCACTTAGCCAAGCATTTCTGATCCATAGAATGGTATCCAAGGACTAGTGGGACATGTGATATCATTGAGTGTAAGTGCCTCAAAATAAAAGCATAAGAATATGATCCCTAACCCAAATAAGAGAGGTTTTAGCCACTCATGTTCATGGTAAGAACAAGAGGACTATGGTGCATAAAAGGGATTCACAAATCACACCCAAAGTGTGTAATTTAGAAGCCAAAATGCGTAGGGAAAGAAGGAGTAGAGAGAAGTTGAACTTGGAACTAGAACTTTGATGCAAAATGTAGAGAGATTTCACTAGTTTTTGGAGTAATTTTTGAATGTCATTTACAAGGGCCAAGGTGCTGCTTATATAGAGATTTGAGGAAGGTTCTAGGTTTTTTAAATTGGCTTGGGCTTCAAGTTTGAGTGGCAATAGTGTTTTGGCACAAGCACAAGTCCAACCGACTTTGCCCTTTGGCCTAGGGTTCCTTGGCCAAAACAACTTCTGCTCTAGCATTGGCACACTCTTGCTGATGTCACTGCCTTGGGGAACGAGCCGAGAAAGTCAAGGGAAGGTTGACCATTGACCCCTTGACCTTGACCTTGAAGTTTGGCCCTTCGGAAGGACCATTTCTAGATTTTGAGTTCTGGGTCTCGGGGCTCCGGTTCTGGATAGTTGAGATGATTCTAAGCAAGTTCCAAGAAGGAAGTTTTGCCAGAAAATGCCATTGTTAAGCTCATTTCCTCTTTAGACTCTGATGGACCATAATTATACGGATCAAATACACAGTAAAACCCACCAAATTAGACTGTTTGTCTATCTAACTTCTACTTGTTAGTCCCGATATATTTCTACAGGGTATTTTGGACACTAGAGAGAAAACACGCTAAGGAGAGGATTTTACGCTGAAAATATATTACGAGTCAGTCCGAGGTCACGATCAGACGCTGAATGCAGAAATCACAAGATCCTGACATTGAATTACTCAAAGCAAATCCAACCGAGGAGCAACCAAAGTCAGACCGGAGCAAAATTGGACTGTTGGTTTTGTGAAAATTGCACAAAACTACACAAACCTCCTCTTTCCTTCTAGAAGGGGCGGCTATGGGGAGGATAAGGATGAGGATGACTCATCTCCTCCATCCTCATCCATAAGTGGCGGCTAAATGAACTCCCCACAAGGTGGTGCCAAGTGTCTCCTCCTCCTCCACAACCTCATCTCCTCCTCCTCCTCCCTTGGATCAAAAACACATGGAAGCCATCTCCTCCCTCCATTCTCCTCTCCTTTGGCTATAAAAGGAGGCTCCCTCCTCCTCATTTGTAACATCCATCCACCACAAATCACAAATGTTTTAGAGAGATAGAGGGCTTAACCCTCTTCTCTTCACTTTCAATAAATATTGTTCTTCATTTTGGAGCTACTTTTGGCGCTTGGATCTTGCCTAGGAGCTCCTCTCCTCCGCTTATTGTAAGGTATAAAATTACTTTCAAGTATTATTTGTTTTTACTTTAAAGTTATTTATTATTCGGTACTCTTGCTCAAGACAATAGTTTGCTTGTATTCCTTGACATGAATACAAGCAGCTAAAAGCTTGTACTCGGTCGCAGGGGTGTACTTGTATTATAAATGTTTTAGACTCTACTCTTAGAGTATCTCTGTATTCAAAACTTGTTCTATGTGCCATATATCAAGTCAGAATTTCCAAGGTTGAGTGAAAGCTGTAACAAGCAAAGCTCTTCCGTGGGGATTCGTGAACATACTCGGGTAGTGGAAGCTGTAATAAGCAAAACTATCTGAGGAGTTCGACTTATCTAAAACACCATTTTGGGAAATCGTAACAGAAGATCAAATGGATGCACATAAGGCTAAGATACTTCGAAAGGAGGAATTAGTCTAAAGTAGAACAAGTGTTTTAAATGGTGTTGCAAGTCTTGCGCTAGAAATAGCCTCGATTCATCTTTGAATACTTAGCATGATCATTTCAAGTGTTCTACGCGATGTTGCAAGTCTTGTGTTAGGAATAGCCTCGATTCATCTTCGAACACTTGGTATGATCATTAGCGGTCAATGATAAACAAATATGATACAAGGCCCCTCAAACCGAATCCTTTCCTTACAGTCTATTATTGTAATTTACTTTCAGTTCTCAAATCACACTCAAACTCAACCCCAATCGCATTTAATTTCTGCATAAGTTTCATTAAAGAACAACTAATCCACACTGCCTCCCTTGGGTTCGACCCCTACTTACCACTTACTACCCAGTAGTGTAGTCGCGAGTAGCGGAAAATAGAAATTTATTTGTACAGAGAACATTGCACCTTAACGACAGTGCAGTGCGCTCCGTCAGACTCTTAAAGGCCCTGAAATCCAAAACGACATTAACAAGTAAATGTTCTCATGATCAAATGTCGTAAATGGTGGGATTTAATGACTTAATGAGTCGTATAAATACGTCTCATCAAACCACCCCACACTTGAACTTGTTCGTCCCGAACAAGGCCTTAAGTCATAAGAGGAAACACATATGCAAACACCACAAGAACCTCTCGGCCACTAGATAATATGCTAGTCTAGACTTCCCCTTTCCATGCATTCTCGATCATTACTCAAGCATTTTGCTAAAACATGAGATTCAACTTGATACATGTACCTTTGAGTCAAGATGCAAACCAATTCGGATGAGTGGGAGGTAGTCCTTTTTAGGCCCATGATCTACACTCTTTGATTTGGATCTTGTTACATGGTTATACTTGTTGCTTCTTCTAGCACGTGATGAATTCAAGCTCAAGGGTTGAGTCCTTTTGATACTTTTCTTGGACATTCTTGTAGTGAACTTGGCCTTCGGCCTTTGTATAACTTTGATAATCCTTCACTTTTTGTTTCGGGTAGGCTCTCACATGAGATGATTTTTCTTTCTTTTGAGCTTTGCTCCTTTTGTGATTTTCTTATCCATTCCTTCTTGGGAGGTCCAATCATTGCCCTCAAGCATATGGAAATACCTCCCCGCTCTTTCTCATCCTTGTCGTTTCGTGCGAGTCAAGATGAGGGTCACTCACCTATTTTCCCGACTACTAGGACTAGAGATAGGACGGTTTGATTCCCATCCCACCACTTGCATAAACGCTGCAATGGTGGAGTCAACTACAACCACGAGTCTCAAAGCGCAGCCTCCACAAGTCCATATAACCATGTAACTCGAATCCCCGATCCTTGAGTGCTTTTGTCAAGCCTCACTAGGACATTTCTATCAACTCCACATCCCCCATTTATCCCAACTCATAAGGTCACATAAGAAGTTAGATCACATATTAGTCGCACAATTATAATTTCATAAGAGTCATGCATGTACTAGGATCCATCTATTTCGCATCATTTAAGCTCAAAATTCCCCAATCCTTCGCATTTTATTCACAAATCTACTCATTTTATTCAAAAATTTTAAAATTTTCAAAGGGAAACGTGCTGACTCATGCATGGCAATAAAAGTAAACGTGATGACACAACAAACTACTAAACACCCCACCCCACACTTTTGAAATGAGCCGTGGCCTCACGGCATAACTCAATCAAGACAATAAGCACAAAATCAATGGAAAGAGACAAGGTAAAAGAGTGAAACGGGACTCCCCTCGTATGCCATGAAGTGGCAAGGCGTGGAAGCTCATGGGGAGCTAGGTCGGGCTCGGCTGCTCCTCTCGGACACGTTCGGACACTTGCGGTGCTACTCGGGCCTTGCATAAAATGCGTAGCCGAGAAGGTAAAGTGCGTAGCAAGAGCGTCCTCCTTGCGCGAGCCTTGGCTTTGGGTGCGTCCCGGTTTAGGACCGTCGCTGGGTTCCTCGGGCTTAAGGTCTCGGTCTTTGGCATAAAATGCGTAGGAATAAGAGCAAAGTGCGTAGCACTTGGTCCCGACCTACAAAAACATCCTTATTTCTTTCCAAACATAAAAGAGGGTGAGGGTTAGTATAAAATGCAAGAAAATAAAACTGCAAGAAAATACTGTAAAATGCCGGGCTGCCTCCCGACGAGCGCCTTTGTTTAATGTCGTTGGCTCGACGGTACCTCCTTCAAGGTGGTTCGGGTGGCTCGGCTAGGTCACACTCTTGAGCCGGTGGTGTGTCTCCATAATAAGGCTTAATCCTTTGTCCATTCACCTTGACCGGTTCCCATCACTTGGGTTCTCAAGCTCTATAGCTCCATGGTTGAAAACTCGAACCACAATGTAAGGACCGGTCCATCTAGACCGAAGCTTCCCGGGCATCAATCTAAGCCGAGAGGAGAAGAGTAGGACCCTTTGGCCCACTTCCAAGTTGCGACGGAGAATGTACTTATCATGATATAGCTTCGTCCGTGCCTTATAATCTGATTGCCCCTCATAAGCCTCAAGCCTCAACTCTTCAAGCTCACACAATTACATCTTCCTCTCTAGCCCCGCCTCATTCAAATCCAAGTTGCATTGTTTCAAGGCCCAATATGCCTTGTGTTCCAACTCCACCGGAAGGTGACATGCCTTACCATAGACCAACCGAAAGGGAGAGGTCCCAATCGGCGTCTTGTAAGCCGTCCTATAAGCCCATAACGCGTCATTCAACCTTTGGCTCCAATCCTTCCTTGTAGGCTTTACCATCTTCTCAAGAATCCCCTTAATTTCGCGGTTGGAGATCTCCGCTTGTCCATTTGTTTAGGGGTGGTAAGCCGTGGAGGTCCTATGAAGGACGTGGTAGTGTCTCAAAGTGGCGGCCATCATCCTATTGCAAAAGTGAGTACCTTGATCGCTTATGATGGCCTTAGGCACCCCATACCTACAAAAGATGTTAGCGCGCACGAAATCCACAACAGTTTTAGCGTCATCACATCTAGTAGCTATTGCCTCTACCCACTTTGAGACATAATCCACCGCAACAAGGATATAAGCAAATCCACATGAAATAGGAAAGGGCCCCATGAAATCGATGCCCCATATGTCAAAGACATCATTAACCAAGATGGGCACTTGGGGCATCTCATTCCTAGCCGAAATATTGCCAACTCTTTGGCATCTATCACATCTCCTACAATGCTCATATGAATCTCTAAAGACACTAGGCCAAAAGAAACCGCTATCTAGGATCTTCCTAGCGGTTCTCCTAGGCCCAAAGTGTCCATCACAAGCATGCTCATGACAAAAACTAACAACAGAGGCAATCTCAATATCGGGGATGCACCTTCTAAGCAATTGATCAACTCCTATTTTCCATAAGTAAGGGTCATCCCACACATAAAATATAGCATCATGCCTAAGTTTCATGCATTGTGCTTTAGAGAAAGAGGGAGGAAATGTACCTCCAACCAAGTAGTTGACGATAGGAGCATACCAAGGGAGCTTGGCCGAGAGAGCAACGAGATGCTCGTCAGGAAATGTCTCGGTTATGGCCTCGGGCTCCTCATCTCGGACAAGTCGGCTCAAGTGATCCGCCACCATATTTTCTATGCCCTTCTTGTCCTTGATCTCAACATCGAACTCTTGTAGCAATAGAATCCATCTAATCAACCTCGGCTTGGCTTCTTTCTTGGTCATCAAATACCGAATAGCCGCATGGTCCGAAAAGACAGTAACTTTTGTCCCGAGCAAGTAAGAACGAAACTTCTCCAAAGCAAAGACCACGGCTAAGAGCTCCTTTTCAGTGGTGGAGTAGTTCCGTTGGGCCGCATCCAATGTCCTAGATGCATAGTAGATCACCACGGGCTTTTTCTCATCTCTTTGCCCAAGGACTGCTTGATGAGCCGTATTTATACGACTCATCGAGTCATCAAATCCCACCAATTTCGGCACTTTATTATACAAACAGTTACTTCTTAGTGTTGTTTTGCATTTCAGGTGATTCAGAAGCTCTAGGAGGAAACGTGCATAAAAGACGGCATTTTATGCCAAAAACATCACAATGGCAGATCAGACCCTTGGACGCTCAACGGAGTGCTGGGAACTGAGCGTTGATCAAAAAAATACGAGAAATATATCGTTGCGTAGGTTACTCAATTCCCTACAACTCTCTAGTTCACACCGAGAGCATCCGAGGTCATTTGGAAGGTCAAATCGAGAGCCGAAGTCAAAACAGATGCGCAGGATGGATGAACAGTGTCCGCGGATGAACAGTAATTTCCGGCGTGAACAGTGTTTTTGGGCCGTGAACAGTAATTTCCAGCGTGACACAGTATTTTTGTGCCGTGAACAGTAACTTCGGGAAATTTCCTAATTCCATGCGTGGCGGTTTAGAGAGTGTCTAGAAGATTCTGGAAGGCTCTACACGGATCTAGAAGACTTGCACAAGAAGTTTACTTAGAGATCAAGTAAAGTCGGATTTGGAAACCTTTCCTAATCTAATTTTGGACATGACCGATTTTTGGGGGATCTAGAGCCTCATTCTGCTCTATAAATAGAGCCTCAACTCAGCCTTTCAAATCATCCCAAAACGTGGAGAGCTCCTCTCTCTACAATCATCCCTCAACTCACACGAGTTCCTTCTCTCTCACTCAACCGAAGCCCTAGCTTGCTCCGCCCTTTCCTCCACCCTTATTCAGCCGTGCACTGCCCTCTGCTCAGCCGTGCACTGCCCTCTGCTCAGCCGTGCACTGCCCTTGCTCAGCCACTCTCAGCCCTCACGGCCCGATCTTCAGTCAATCTCGGCACTAGTGAAGTTTACTTGTTCTTATTTACCGTTTTTGCCCTAATGGCCATGTGTAACTAATTCCATTATTCAGGCTAGGGTTTATACATTGTGACGAATGTTTTTGAGACTTAGTTTTTAATGCTATTCATTTTTTACTAATTCTCGTGCATAAATCCCATGAATTATTGCTAGACTATAGGCGGATACTTTGTCGTAAAACCCAGTTGCACAATATTTCTATATTTATCATCAATCTAATACTTTGTCGTTTGGATAGGTAGCATGTCTAGGTTAGATAACACCTTTGTCGGGTTATTAAACCTAGGGGAATTAGAAGCTTAACACTTTTGTCGGGTTAGGTTGTGGCATAACACCTTTGTCGGGTTACTTGGGAAGTCACCTTTGTCGGGACAACCACACTTAGAAACTATGAATTAGAATATTAGAAGGCGATGATAAAACAAGTCACAATCAAACCCTAGTCTGAATATTCTCTCTGATTATTACTCCCTCGTTTAATTCGTTATTTGCACTTGTTTCCTAAACTGTTACTCTCACCCAATTGTTTCCTTTTCTTTCTCACAGAACAAAGTAGTAACCATCTAGCTCTCTAGGGTTCGACCCCTTACTTACAGCTATACTAAGCCAAGAGTAAGTGGAATTATAAATTTAGATTTGCAGGTACCGACGACGACCTGTCAAATTTTGGCGCCGTTGCCGGGGAGCTACGCACGGTGAAATTTGTTCTTTCTTTTTTTAGTTTTTGCCTTTATTTTATTTTATTTCTTTTTCCTAGCTCTTAAAGGATTCTGTCACCAAGACTTACGAGTCTAAGGAGATTGGGTTTTAAGCGAGACCATTTGTGACTCCTCCAATCTCCTGGGAATCCTTTATTTGCTAGTTTGCTTTACTTTTTGTTTTTCTAATTTACTTGCAGATTCACCATGTCTTCTTATTATAGTAGAGAACCTTGGAACGATGAAGACAATGGGGATGATGGATGCGAGGGCAGCAAGATCGCGTTTTGGATGATGCGGAATATTCCCCAATTTGGAGGTGCCATCGAAGAAGACCCCGTGAGACATGAGCAAACATTTCATGCCATCTGCTACTACACCAAGCCTGAAGACGAGCCATTAGAGGAGTTCGAACTTAGATATTTTAAGTTTTCTTTAACTGACTCTGCTTATGATTGGTTTTACTCATCAGGTGCAGATTATGAAAGAAGTTATTGGGATCTACGAGCCCGATTTCTTGAGGAGTTTACTCCGTCGTCCTTTTGAATTGGTGTCCGCGTGAAGCTCCGTGCCTTTAAGCAATTCAGGGGCGAACTATTCTATGAGTACTCTGCGCGCTTCGAAGGCCTTCGAGAAAGCTGCCCACACCATGGATTCCCAGATTTATTTCTTATGCGAAGGTTTCTAAGGGATGATGCCACATACGCGTAATATGCTCGATGCTGCAGCAGGTGGTTCAGTAATGAATGTAGGCATGTATGATCTCTGGAACCTGATATATGATGTGGCAGAAAGATCAAGACAAAGACATGCTCAAATGCACAAAATGGATGATAAGGCACAGACAGTAGAAGCTGATTTAGTGCAGACCGTGCCCGACATCACATGCGACACCTCCATCACACTCTTGCCCACAACAGTACCCAACCCGAGAGGAGACACCAGCGCAGTGGCAGTAGAGGATGAGGGCCCATGGTTGACCGAAGAAGAGCTGAATGAAGATTCCACCTCAGTGCAGAACGCGGACGCCTCAACAATTACCGCACGAACGCATGAAGAATTACCACAAATTCAGAAGACGTCCGCGGACGATATGCAGGAGACCTCCGTGGTCTGCGCTGGTGCAGTTGAAGAAACTCTAATTTCTAACAATCCTCTACCATTCCCAATACAGGTGATTTCTCCTAAGGACCACACGATCGACAAGGATGAGCTTGAAGGCAAATTAGAGACGAAGCATGAGCCAGAGAAGCCAACAATGGAGTACTCACTCATTACAGTTCAAGAAGAGCCGCCTGAAAAGTGTAAGACCCCGGGTGCCTTGACAATCACCCGTAATGTTGGTAAATCTCTCATACACCACTGCTTAATCGATTTGGGTGCTTATATTAATGTCATGCCATACTCTTTATCTTGCTCTTTGACTTTGGGACCATTGAAACTTCCTAAACTCTTGGTAGAATTAGGAAGTACATCACATGTTCGCCCTGTTGGTATACTTGAGGATCTAACGCACCATGTTGGAGATCTTGTTGTTCCTGTAGACTCCTATGTTTTGCAGATAAGAGATGGTAGAAATAATGACCCTCGAGCACTTATTCTTGGACGACCATTCATCTGTGCCAAAAAGAGGAAGATTGATATGGGAACATGCTTGATGTCTCTTGAAGACGAGAAACTGAACTTCCATGCCGACCGCTCATACATGAAGAAACGACCGAGGCTTGGCACATTTGAGTGGAAACCCGGATGGAGAGACACGAGAGCATCGCTGGATAAGGGCTATGAGCATCACAGAGGAGTAGCAAAGTTTGACCTCACATGTCCATGGGATCCTAACTTGTGATCCCTAAAGAGGTACCGTCGAGCCAACGACGTAAAACAAAGGCGCTCGCAGGGAGGCAGCCCTGCTCTTTTCATTTTCAAACGTTATTTACTATTTATGTTTGTCTGAGTCTTGAGTCTTTTCATCACATTGTACTTAGGAAAGGAGATGATTTGCATGCAGGGAACAGATGCAAACGTATCCGAGATATTGCATAAGACTGTATCCAACGTGAGTAATTTCACACCTTGAATAAATTGTGTCAAGAAACATGAGCGTTTAAGGATTCTGTCACCAAGACTTACGAGTCTAAGGAGGTTGGATTTTAAGTGAGACCGTTGTGACTCCTCCAACCTCCTGGGAATCCTTTATTCGTCTTAATGTCATTGACACAACCCTTTCATTTTGTGACAAACTCACGTTGCGATACAAGCTTCGATGGGGCTCTCTTTGAGGACTCATAGGAGAATAATCAGTCGTTTTTGATCGTCACGCATCGCACGAGGGAAGTGCCTGTCCAACTTTACTCTCTTCTTATTTCCTTTCCTACTTATTGCATGCATTGTGAGTCTAGATTTGAGTCGTGCCGTGAGGACACAGCTTATTTCAAAAGTGTGGGGTGGGAGAGTCAGTCATCGAGTCAACACGTTTATTTTTTTTGCACCCTGCACAGAGTCAACACGTTTCTCGTCATTTTTAAAAAATTTTGTACATGTTTCTTCACTATTTCCTAGACTTGCAGTATTGGATAATGATAAGGTGAAATAGATAGAGCCGATTACATGCATGACTTTGGTGAAATTAGACTTGGGCGACTAACATGTGACTTTAAAATATTGCGTGCCTTTGTTAGTTGAGATAAACAGGGATGTGGAGTTGATAGAAACGCCCTAGAGAGACTTGACAGATCATTCAAAGGCCGAACTCAAGATATATGGTTATGAGGAGCTCGTGGAGGCTAGCACTTCGAAGCAACATAGTACGAGTCTGCTCCACCACTGCGGTACCGTTTGCGGTTGGTCGGGACGGGAATACTTCACACCGTCCAAACTCTAGTCCAAGTAGCCGGGAAAATAGACAAGCGACCCTTGGCTTGACCCGAGTCAAAAGGACGATGATGAGTGAGAGCAAGTAGGTTCGAGCAAGTCACAATCCACACCTCAAAGCAACAAATACATCATCATTGTGATAGTCCACACTGAAATCAAGTGTAGAGCTCCATTGAAATACCAAAGCCGATGACACTATAGCTGGCCGAAAAGCACTCAAATACTTTGAAGCTCGAATCAATCATGTGCAAGAAAAAGCAGCAAAGCATAACCATATAGCGAGAGTTTGAGTCCAAGAATGCAGTTCATGGGTCTAAAAAGGGCTATCTCCCGATACATCCGAATTGATTTGCATCACGATCCAAAGGTTAACCCATGTTTTCGCACAAGACTATTAGTAACGAGCATGCATAGAAGGCAGAATCTAGATTAACCAAGTCAGGTTCATGTAGCATGTCTAGGATGCCGAAGCATTGTGGTGTTTACAGTATTGCGTTCCTCTTATGACCGCTCCCACCGCATAGTCACTAGCATCACACATAATCTCGAAACCCTTGCTTCAATCCAGAGCACGAATGATAGGTGTGCTAGTGAGAGCCCTCTTCAACTCATCAAACGCCTCCTTGCACTCCTTAGTGAACTCAAAAGGGACATCCTTTTGCAAGAGGGTAGATAGGGGCAACGCCTTCTTCGAAAAGTCTTTAATGAACCTTCGGTAAAAACCGGCATGTCCAAGAAAAGACTTGAAGTCTCGCATAGTGGAGGGGTAGGGCAGAGTCATAATCACATCTATTTTGGCTTTGTCGACCTCCACTCCCTCCCTTGAGACGATATGCCCCAAAACAACTCCATGAGTAACCATAAAGTGGCACTTCTCATAATTGAGCACCAAGTTCATAGAGACGCAACGCTCTAGAACTGTGCTCAAATTCCCCAAGCAAGTATCAAAAGAATCTCCATGCACCGTGAAGTCATCCATGAATACCTCAAGGAAGCTCCCAATCATATCTGAGAAGATACTAGTCACCACTCTCTGAAATGTGCCCGGGGCATTGCACAATCCAAACGACATCCTCCGAAAGGCAAACGTGCCAAATGGGCAAGTGAATGTGGTCTTCTATTGGTCCTCGGGAGCTATAGGAATCTGATTGTACCCCGAGAACCCGTCCAAGAAGCAAAAATAAGGCTTGCCCGCCAATCGGTCCAACATCTGGTCAATGAAGGGAAGAGGGAAGTGATCCTTCCTCGTGACTGCATTCAACTTCCGGTAATCGATACACATCCTCCACCCGTTCTTCACCCTCGTAGCTACCATCTTGCCCTCGGCATTTTCCTCAACCGCGATACCCGTCTTCTTCGGAACAACATGCACCGGGCTCACCCACTGACTATCTGAGATGGGGTAGATCATGTCCGCATCTAGTAATTTCTGGATCTCCTTCTGGACTACCTCCATCATAACCGGGTTGAGACGACGCTGAGGCTCCCTCGATGGTCTAGCTCCATCCTCCAATAATATACGATGCATACACACGGCCGGGCATAACCTCTCAAATCTCCCAAAGTCCAACCGATTGCCATCTTGTGCCGGGTCAACACCTCAACCAATCTCCTCTCTTGGTCTATCTCAAGTCCATTCTTGATGATGACCGGTAAAGTCCCATTTTCCCCCAAGAACACATACTTCAAATGATCGGGCAATGGCTTGAGCTCAATCTCGGGCGCCTGCACAATAGAAGGTAAACAAGTGTTAGTCTTAAAAAGACTGATTTTTTTACTTCATACCTCGGCATGAGTGGCCTAGAAACATCCAAATGGTATAGGGCGCCCTCCACGCCTTCGGCCAAGTCTAATGAACTCTCGGCCGAGTATAGGGCTCGATCAAGGACTAGCTCAATGGGATCCAATTCTCGTTCCGGTTGGGCCTCATGGACTAGATCGTCCAAAGTATCCAATGCGTGGACGGTCTCAAACTCCAATGGGTGCTTCATCGCACGAAAGATATCAAAGCTAAACACCTCCCCCTCAACTTCCATAGATAGCATTCCGCTCCCACAATCAATTTTCATCTTGGAGGTCTTGAGGAAAGGTCGGCCAAGCAAGATAGGCGCATGATCATTAGGGCCACAATTCTCCATTTTAAGCACATAGAAGTCCGTCGGGAAAACTAGCTCTCCAACTTGGACTAGAACGTCCTCAATCTTTCCTTCGGGTTGCTTACATGACCGGTCCGCTAATTGGATGGTGAATCCGGCGGGCTCAAGAGGTCCAATCCGAAGGCTAGAATAGATGGAATAAGGTAGGACGTTGATCGAGGCTCCAAGATCCAACATGCAATTTTCGATCCGAATATTCCCTATAGTGCAACGGATGGTGTAAGTTCCCGGGTCACCACATTTTGGGGGCACCGTCCTTTGGATCACCGCCGAAATGTTCCTACTCATCAACTCTTGATCAACACAAGTCCCTCTCCTTCGGTTGGTGCATAGTTCCTTTAAGAACTTAGCATACCTCGGAATTTGCTTGATGGCCTCTAATAGGGGAATGTTGATCTCAACTCTACTAAAGAGCTCCCAAACATCCTTATCCATCACATATCTCTTGGGAGCACGGGTCGGAATGGGGAAAGGCAAGGGAATGCTCAAATCATGGTTTTTGGCCATGGATGGAAGTACCGGGCTCGGTTCATGTCCCTCGGTCTCGGGTCTGGGAGCTGAGGGTACCGGGTCTCGTCTGGGTGCCTAAAGCGCGGAAGGGGTCCTCAGTCTATCCGAGAGCACGGGTGCTGTTGAGCCCTGCCCGAGAGTACCGGGTGCTGAGTCTTGGCCGGGAGCAACGGATGCTGCTGAAGTCTCGCGTCCCTCGGACGACTGCTGAAGAACCGGGTCTCTCGCCGAAGGAACTGGTCCGGGCGCCTGGTGCGCTGAGGGAGCCGAGTCTCAGCATAGGGTCTCAAGTCCCTCGGATGTCCTTTGAAGAAATGGACTCGCTGAAGTGCTGAATGCCTGAGGCGCGTCCGAAGGTCCGGACGTAGGATCGAATCCGGGATGGCCTTCCTCGTTCTCCTTTGAACCTTCTTCTTCATTTTCTAGCTCATCAATCAACTTCTTGCCATTTCTTAGAGTGATGGCACTCACATTGCCCCTCGGATTTTGAACGGTTTGGGAGGGAAGCCGACCGGTCTCCTTCTTCATTTCGGACACGGTTGCATTAAGTTGGGACACAGTCGCATTAAGTTGGGACACAGTCGCATTAAGTTGGGACACTTGCTTTTGGATCTCAGCTATTTGGCTCTTGTTCTCGGCTTGATTTTGCAATTGGTTAGCGGCCAACTCCTTCATCATGTCCTCCAAGGACCGGTTTTGTCCAACCGGGCTTGGACCACCTTGATTGTGATTAGGACTAGGTCGGTTTTGCATAGGTCCTCCTTGTTGGAATTGCCTTTGGGGAGGCCTATAGATACCATGGGCAGCTTGAGGAGGGACTTGTTGATGGTGAGATTGTTGAGCGAAGTCCTTAGGAATGCCATGGCGCCAAGTCTCACCGGCCGGTCCTTGTCCATAGGGGCGACTAGGTCCGGCCCGATTTTGATACCCTTGATAATCGCCCATGGCATTCACTTCCTCATGGCCCTCTTCTAGCAACGTTGGGCAAGAATCCGTTTTGTGGTCCATAGACCCACAAAACTCACAAGGCTTGGTTTTAGCTGGTGGTTCCCTTCTCATCAAATGCATCATCATTTCCTTCATTTGTTTCATATCCTCGGAAAGATGGCTTATAGGGGTCTCGGCTTTAGCAACATTTCTAGTCCTCGTGAACTCTTCTTGACGGCTATTAGCCTCCTCAAATCTAGCATTTTCGGCCACCTTTCCGATCAAGTCCCTTATTTCTCTTAATGTAAGAGTGGACATTGATCCTCCGGCCGAGGCATTCAAGAGCATTTTGTCTAAGGGCTTGAATCCATCCAACAAGTACTCAATTAGGAGCTTCTCGGGAAGCCCTAAGTTACAACAACTCCCCTCGAGTTGGTTGAACTTCTGAAGATAGTCGTACATCGACTCATTCGGCCCTTGTTTCAACTCTTGCAATTGCCTCCTCACTAGTGAGGCTCGGCCAATAGGGTAGTATTTGGCCAAGAATTTAGCTTGCATTTGAGCCCAAGTTTGGATACTACCCGAAGGCAAAGAGAGGAACCAATCAATGGCCGAATCCATTAGAGAGAAGTAGAATGCCTTCAACTTGAAGTCATCTACTTCTACTCCATGGGGCTTGAGATTTTGGCATGTTCCATGAAAACGTTTGAGATGGGAAACCACGGACTCTCCTTGAGTACCCGAGAACTTAGGCAAATTGTGCACAACTCCGGTGCAAACCAATATATCCTCTAGTTCCGGGCTCTCATAGATACACCAAGATTGGTCTCTAAAGTTAGGAGCCAAAAGTTCCCCCATGGTGGGTTCTTGATAGAACACATTCTCAAAGTTCTCATATTGCGCCCTCGGGGCATGTTGTTGAGCATGAGGTCTAGGATGTGGCTGAACCGGCTGCCTAGGACCGTTTCGGGCTTGGTCCTCGGGCTGCCCATGGTTCCTCTCGGCCGCATGCCTACGCCTCATCTCACGAAATTGATTCTCGGGGTTCTCATAGAATAGAGGGGCCCCGTCGCCTTGGTTCATATCATTGTTCACCACATCCTCATCAAAATTCACACTATGATGAGACATGGTTCACAAAGGCCAAGCACGAGAATCAAAGAGAAAGTAAAAATAAGAACAACTTTCAATGATTTCACTAATTCCCCGGCAACGGTGCCAAAATTTGACAAGCACAATGTCGTAGTGTGCAAATCAACTTTAAATTTATAGTCCACTAACTTGTACTTTACTATAGAATAGTAGAGTGGCAAGTAGGGGTCGAACCCAAGGGAAATAGATCAAATACTTGTTGTTCTTTTGTGCGAAATGTAAATAAAGTAATACAAGGTTTGGGGTTTTGAAAAGGGTTTTCTTAAATGTAAGTACAAGTGCAAAAGTAAAGGAAATGGTTTGTGATCAAAGGATGAGTATTTGGTTTAGGGCATTTCTTATGCTACATTTATCATAGGCATTCAATGATCTATCTCACATCCCATAGTGTGTGGTTATTCCGGCAAGGGTAACAACCTAAAGTACTCCGGCAAGGGTAGTACACCACGATTTTTACCGAACTAGGTAATAGTGTGGTGTCATAGGCAACCCAAAGCATTTAAGCTCCACTACCTCACTATGGACGGTCAAAAACCTTCTAATCTAGTCCATATTAGATGGAACAATCCGGCAAAGGTATTGCTCATCTATGTGTGCTATTCATTCTTGCCGCAAAGCATCAAATGAATGTCACTTTAAGGATCATAAACTTGACCAAGCTTAGTCGCAAAACAGCCACTTAGCCAAGCATTTCTGATCCATAGAATGGTATCCAAGGACTAGTGGGACGTGTGATATCATTGAGTGTAAGTGCCTCAAAATAAAAGCATAAGAATATGATCCCTAACCCAAATAAGAGGGGTTTTAGCCACTCATGTTCATGGTAAGAACAAGAGGACTATGGTGCATAAAAGGGATTCACAAATCACACCCAAAGTGTGTAATTTGGAAGCCAAAATGCGTAGGGAAAGAAGGAGTAGAGAGAAGTTGAACTTGGAACTAAAACTTTGATGCAAAATGTAGAGAGATTTCACTAGTTTTTGGAGTAATTTTTGAATGTCATTTACAAGGGCCAAGGTGCTGCTTATATAGAGATTTGAGGAAGGTTATAGGTTTTTGAATTGGCTTGGGCTTCAAGTTTGAGTGGCAATAGTGTTTTGGCACAAGCACAAGTCCAACCGACTTTGCCCTTTGGCCTAGGGTTCCTTGGCCAAAACGACTTCAGCTCTGGCATTGGCACACTCTTGCTGACATCACTGCCTTGGGGAACGAGCCGAGAAAGTCAAGGGAAGGTTGACCATTGACCCCTTGACCTTGACCTTGAAGTTTGGCCCTTCGGAAGGACCATTTCTAGATTTTGAGTTCTGGGTCTTGGGGCTCTGGTTCTGGATAGTTGAGATGACTCTAAGCAAGTTCCAAGAAGGAAGTTTTGCCGGAAAATGCACGGAGCTAGGTCAAAAATCGATTGGAACTTGTGGGGCGCTGGCCGGACGCGGCATGGTCCTTCCCGGGCGCAGCCGGGTCCTTCTAGGGCACTCTCGGCCAAAACCAGGACGCGGGCATATTTCCTCGGGCCAAAGTGGTCTAAATGGTTCCCAATGATGCAAGGACTCCATAGCACTTGAAGAATTGGGCGTTGTTTGATTTTGGCCCGGCGAAATCCTTGGATTACTTGAAACTCGGACGCATGCCTCGGGCACTCGGGCGCAGGCCTCGGGTACTCGGAGCAGGCATTGGGCACTCGGCACAGGCATCGGGCGTCGGGCGCTCGGGCGCAGGTGCATGCCCTGGTGTTCTCGGCAGGGACCCGGGCATTCGGACAAGGACCCGGGCAGTCGGACAGGCGCTCAGGCAGGGACCTGGGCACTCGGACAGGCGCTCGGGCATTCGGACAGGGACCCGGGCACTCGGACAGGCTCTCGGGCAGGGACCTGAGTGAGGTCCTTAGTTCCCGACTTGGGTCCCTTGGCCCCGGATGAGGTCCTTAGGTCCCATTTTGCCTCCAAATCACCTTGTGATGCTTTTGTGGCCTAAAATGCCATTGTTAAGCTCATTTCCTCTTTAGACTCTTAAAGGCCCTGAAATCCAAAACGACATTAACAAGTAAATGTTCTCATGATCAAATGTCGTAAATGGTGGGATTTAATGACTTAATGAGTCGTATAAATACGTCTCATCACCTGGCTTGTGCTCCATCAGGGTCTCTCTGTCCCCTATCTATGCGGCGTCTCTTAGCCCCATCCGATAGCTCAGGGTTGTGGGTCCACTGTCCATCTTTTTTTATCAGCTTACATTCAGCAATCTTCTCAAGATCCAGCGTTAGAGATTTCTCAGTCTCGTCAAGGGTGCTGAGGTCCCAACCTCGAGACTCAACAAGTAGAGAAATAAACAGGCCGCCTCCCATGGCTTTGTTCCCTAAAGAATTGCCCCACTTCAACATCATCCCACTGAGGAGCTGAAAGAAATTGACCGGCACTCCTTTGTGCATAGAAATCATGATGTCCAAGTTGGGGTTAGTGACAACGGTGGCGCCTTCAAGGCGAGAATTGATGCTCATTGCCACTAAACGGTGAACAATCTTCCACAACGGCTCTTTGATGCCAGCAGCGCTCCAACCAGGCCAAAAATAGTAATCAAAGCTGGATATGAGCTTCCAAAACTCATACCTCTTATCCACACTGAATTCACCACAGAATCCCTCCAAGGGAGAACCCAAAACTTCACAGACTTCAGCCTTGGTCATGGTGTAATAACGCTGCCCTGCTTGAAACTTCCAGTGCGTCACTTGCGTGGGGTCGCCTACAATCTCAAACGTTTCTAAAAATTCCTTGAGCAACATAGGATATGTAGGTGCTTGACGGTTGATTAAAATATCAGGCCCGGAGGCAATAAACATCCGACGACACTATGGCAATATATCCAAACCAAAATCTCCAAGAGTTATAATGCAAGGGACGAGAGTAGGTTTTACCTTCTTCTTGGATAGGGATAGTGTCAAACCGTCTCCGGTGCTCAGCCTCGAGACCAAATCTGTAGGAATTTGTGGTTGGATAGGGGCGTGGCTGGTCGGGTGGTGCAGCCAGGATGAAGGCCATGCTGGTGGAGGAGCACAGGAGGAGAAGGTGTTGGAGCGGCCGGATTTTTGAGCCATGGTGGTTTAGGGTTAGAGAGCTTGAGAAGAGCAGTTGGGGCGAGTATGTTGTGGAGTGAGTGGTGGACGGTTGGGCGGTTTGATGGCGGACGGAGGAGAAGGACTGGGATGAGCGACGGCGGTGAATGGTCGGCTGGTGCTCGGAAACTGGTCGGAGGTGAAGGAGAGGCGAGGAGAAGGTCGGAGACAAGAGGATTTTGGAGTTGGAGATTTTAGAGTTTTTCGATTTGAAATTGATATTTGAAGAAGAAGACCAACCCGTGACAGCCGTGACACCCGAGCCTGTCACGGTTGTCACGACACCCCTGAATAACTCTGCCAATATGACCACCCATGACAGCCGTGACAGTTCCTTGTGTCACGGGTGTCACGGGCCCTTTGAAAATCTCTGCCAATATGACCACCCGTGACAGCCGTGACAGTTCCTTGTGTCACGGGTGTCGTGGCACTCTCAAGAAATCTCTGTTAAAATAACATGCCGTGACAGTGCCTTGTGTCACGGGTGTCACGGCACCCTGAAATCCCAGTGTTGTTTTGTCGGCCCAGAAACCTGATTGTTGTTCACTCCACACTTGGATTCCTGCAAGGTTCACACACAAATTGTACAATGCAAAATGCAAATAATTGAAGCTTACAGCGCGGGTTACTCCCCGAAGAGACCTAGTTTAACGTCTTGGCGAGACATAGCTAGGGAAGCTGAACTAGAAGCATTCTCGAGAAGTCCCTTGTTGAAATCCCTTCCCGAGAAGTAGGTCATCATCGATCCCTTCTGGAGGTGCAAGATGCTTCAGTGCGTGGTAGTGCTTGAGGCGTTGCCCGTTGACTACCATTGATTTACCTCCTTCAACGCTAAGTTCCACGTGCCCGTCTGGATGTGCTCATTCCACTATATAAGAGCCACTCCATTTAATGCGCAGCTTTCCAGGGAATAATCTAAGGCATGAGTTGTAGAGGAGGACTCGCTCTCCTTCGTTGAATTCTCTGCGCACTATCCTCTTGTCATGCCACTTTTTTGTTCTTTCCTTGTAGATACGGGCATTCTCATAGGAGTCTAGTATGATCTCATCGAGCTCGTGCAGCAGTAGTAGTCTCCTTTCCCCAGCTGCTTTCATGTCCATGTTCAGCTCTCTAATAGCCCACAAAGCGTTGTACTCGAGTTTAACTGGCAAGTGGCAGGTCTTTCCATAGACAAGTCTGAAAGGACTCATTCCGATCGAAGTTTTGAATGCAGTCCTATATGCCCACAGCATGTCATCTAGCTTGGACGCCCAATCCTTCCTGTGGCTCGAGACTGTCTTCCCCAATATGCTCTTGATCTCTCTGTTAGAGATCTCAACTTGCCCACTGGTCTGAGGGTTATAAGGAGTGCCAACCTTGTGATAGACACCATACTTCTTCAGCAATGTCTCGAAGTTTCTTTCTTTGAAGTGGGAGCCTCCATCGCTGATAACTGTTCTGGGCACTCCGAACCTAGGGAAGATTACCTTCTGAAAAATTTTAATAACTACCTTGGCGTTGCAAGTAGGAGTAGCCACTGCTTCAACCCACTTGGAAACATAGTCGACTGCTACCAAGATGTACTGATTTCCATAAGAAGGTGGGAATGGTCCCATGAAGTCAATCCCCCAAACATCGAATAAATCCACTGCGAGAATGCTTTGCTAGGGCATCTCCTGCTGCTTCAAAATATTTCCAGTCCTCTGGCACTGGTCACAAGCTTTAACGAATTCATGTGAGTCCTTAAATAGAGATGGCCAAAAGAATCCAGACTACAGAACCTTCATAGCTGTTTTCGAACCGGCCCCGTGTCCACCGTACTGTGATGAATGGCAGCGCTCCAGGATCCATTTGATCTGGTCCTCGTCGACACAAGTCCTGTAGAGACCGTCAACACATAATCTGTATAAGAAGGGGTCATCCCAGAAGTACCTTTTTATGTCGGATAGAAATTTCCTCTTCTGGTTGTGCGAGAGGTCGGGAGAGATGATTCCGCAGGCCTGACGGAGCCCACCGCACTGTCATTAAGCTCTCCGATACTCGCGACTTAACTATTTTTGGTAGTAAGTGGTAAGTACGGGTTGAACCCAAGGGAATTAGGTGAATAGTTGTTCTTTCGAAAAGGGGGGGATTAAATAAAGCAGTTGGGGGGTTGTTTTTGGTTTTTGGTACTGAAAGGTAAAGCAAGAGTTGATATTACAATTAAAGGAAAGATTCGGTTTCAGGGGCCTTGTATCATAGTCCGTTTATCATTGACCTCTAATGATCATACTAAGTGTTCAAAAGTGAATCAAGGCTATTCCTAGCACATGACTTGCCACACCGTCTAGTCTTTTGCAAGACAAAGAACTCTTGTTCTAGTATGTGCATCCATTTGATCATCATTCCTGATAAACCAAATGGTGTTTTAAAGAGGTTGACTTCCACAGATAAGTTGTGCTCTTCCGAACCTCCACTTATCAACGGAAGATCACGAACCCATGGCAGAGCTTTGCTCTTCCGAGCATCCACTCAACCAATGGAATTCTGACCTAATATAAGGCACCAAGAACAAGTTGAACACTAAGAGGCACTAAGAGAAGGGTCTAAAACATTTTATGATACAAGCACTCCCCTTCAACTGAACGAAGGGTTTAGCTACGAATATCCATGGAATAGGACATCATAACTAAGTGCGTTGAAAAGTAAAGGTTTTTGAAAGACGGTAAAGTAAAGTTTTCGAAAGTAAAGACAGGAAAGTAAAGTACTTTGAAAGACAGTAAAGTAAAGAAGAGAGTACTTACAAAAACTGATAAGAGTGCTCAAGATCCGACTTCGATTCCAAAAGAAAGTGTTTACATGATTGTGCCCACAAAAGCTAGAGAGATAAGTCACTTGAGGACTTGTGATGTTGGAATGAGATGGGATGATTTTACAAAGGCAAGGGAGGGCTCTATTTATAGGCCATGAAGAGGAGATGGATGTGGAGGAGAAGCCACTACATGTCACAAGATGGGAGGAGGAGTTCAAAGCCATCGGGTGATGTCATCACCTCCCAAAGCCGCCGGCCACATGGTTTAGCAAAAAAAAACAGCATCTCGCTCTCTACGGCCGAAGCAGAATACATCGCAGCAGGAAGCTGCTGCACTCAGCTCCTATGGATGAAACAGATGCTATCTGAATACGGAGTTGAGCAGAAAGAGATGACACTGTACTGTGACAATATGAGCGCGATCAGTATTTCCAAAAACCTGGTTCAACATTCCAGGACGAAGCACATCGACATCAGGCATCACTTCATCAAAGAACTGGTTGAACAGAAGGTTGTCACTCTGCAGCATGTCACAACGGACAAGCAATTAGCTGACATCTTCACCAAACCGCTTGATGCTGCTCAGTTTGAAACACTCAAATCCTCCTTGGGTCTGTGTGTTGTCAAGGACTAAGTGTTCCAGCCAGTGGTCAGTCAGATGCGAAACTCCAGCTAAACAGTTGGACTGATCACTCATGCAAGGAGCTGGAACAATTAGTATGTGTTTTTGATATATATCCTGTCTTACTTCGAAAATCTGCTGGGATGATAAGGAAAGATTCTCTGCCTATGGATAATCAATGGAAGAACGTGTCTCGGAAATAGGAAGTGTGCTGTTTGCTCTGGATTGCGGAAGGCGGATAGTATCCAGGTAAAGCCAGTTGGGCTAAGATTGGGGTCCTGACGAGCAGCGAACGGGTACTATGAGTATTAAATCAGGTTCAGACAAGAAAGATGATGGGATGGAAGATCTATACAAAGACACTGATTAATGTCATTGAGGATCTGCAATAGGAGGATGCTTTTGTCCCTGCCTTGTCAAGAATTGAATTGTCCCAGATCGTAGCAGTTGAAGAGGGATCTGTTGGGATTATTGGTGGTATGTCAGTTGTTACACCAGATGTTGTTCAAGAGGGTTTCCATGAAGACTGTTTAAAGGATACGCTTAGATCCTTCTGTTTTTGAGTTAAAAGTTGCCTTCCTCGTTGACTCCCTATTAGAAGCCAATCAAGCGTTAATCAGGACTCCGTCTCTTTAGCTGAACTCATAAAGACAAGAGGAGGAAAAAGGAGTTCATTGCAAGAGCTGTCAAGAAGAATGCTGAAGGCGTTCTCTGGAGAGCAAGTCTGCAGGGGGAGTCGTCCGCGACATGAAAAGCAATCATAGGATCCCTGCTACTCCTGTTGAAGATCCCTCAGTCGTCTCTATTCAGAAAGGTGTTTAGATTGCTCTCAAGGATACTACACGAAAGTGCATGACTAAGTTGAAGATATAGGTGCGTTGACTAAACGAATTGGAACTGTTCCAAAAAAGAGTTTAGACTGAAGGAGCAGAACATCAGTTAATCGAAGAGATAATCAGGCCTTGGTTGAGGGGGAGGAGATAAGATTCCTCTTATCGAGAGGACCAGATTGGAGGATTTGACCCTTGCCAGTTTGTGGCAAAAAGGGGGAGAAGTTTGGATGACTCTAGCTAGTATGTCTAAAGCCTAGTCAGATCACGGATTCTGTTTTGCCAAAAATGCCAAGGGGGAGATTGATGTTCCCATGAATGGCATACTGTTTGGCAAAACGGCTTTAGAACTGTTCGAGATAATGTTCAGGAGGAGTACGAACACATTCTGGAACTTCTGTACAGCGTAGAGCAGACGCAGAAGATATTCTCCGGAAGGATCTGGATCCAATATCTTTTCAGTTTTAAATCGGCCAGCGATGCATTCGATCCCCAGATATTTGAATGAATATTTACCCTAAACCGGCGTCTGACTTGGCAAGGAAGGCTTCAAGTAAATATTCTGATTATCTCTTGGAAGATCCCAAAAAGATCGAGGAACTTTTGTTCCGATCTGAAGTTGGCCAGCAAGTTTTTCGAGCGTCAAATATTTGCATAAAGAGTTCCGATTTGAAAGATACGCATCAGAATATTTGGGAAATATTTGATGGGGTTTATCTTGTGTGAGTTAGGGTTTCGTCCAAGCATATAAATACAATGCAAGGGCAACCCTAATTTTGGTCGCTCCCACTTATAAAATAAACACGAGGAAATCTTTACTGATTGAAGAAGGAGCGACAGCCGATTGAGTTCTCCCTACCAGAAACTCATCGGTGTAAGAGCAGTCTTAGCAAGTGCATCTCAGACTGCCTGGAAGTGATCATACTATGCACACAACGAAGGAGAACAACTTGCTTTCAAGAGAAAGCGACCGAGCTTCAGGAGAGGTTCGAGAACGTTCAGATAGACGATCTGGATGAAGGGGATCGAGGAGAGTTGCGACGAACCTCGGTTGCAAATCTGAGAGATGGAGTGTTAGTGGTGAGGCCATTACAAGCAAAGGTGTTGTGTAAGTGTAAGACCTCCTGTGCCCTAAACTCGTAATAAAGATTTGTTGTCCCTTTTCCGGGTGTGGGAAACCCCCCAGAGTAGCGTAGCCGAACTGGGTTATCAATCTGTGCGTACTCGTGTCTTTATTGTTCTGCTCGTACCGTGTGTTGAACTGTTGTAGAGAGAGTTCAAGGTCAGTCCGAACTGGACCTTGAACACTTGCTAGAACAGGGGATAGAATTTCAAACTGTGTTTATGATTCATACAATTATGGTCCATCATGTATCAGGAGATGTTCCAACTGGAATAACTAAAGGTGGCATATGGTTCATGGATAAGGATGTCGCAAAGAAGTGGAAGACAGTACTGAAAAGAAATATCATCCCGGAGAAACTCCTTGATGAGAAAAGCTATAAGGGACGAGAAGTGGTGCATGTGCTGAAGGAGACATGCCTGATCTGGACACTGATGAGGTGCAAACCCTACAATGAACAGCTGGTTCGTGAAGCGATAGTGAACCTTCCAAAACAGTTTGGAGTCGTGGGAGACAAGGACTATGGAGTGGTCTATGTTCGGGGAAAAAGGGTTGAACTGGATCCGGATCTCATCAACATCTATTTTTCCATGGATGATCCAGCAGTAGATGAGGAGGAACCCGATTATGACAAGATTGAAAACTGCATTACTGTGGGTTCTTACCCTTTCTGGGGTGATGCTGCCATTCCTACCGCAGACTTGACAACGTTCTACTCAATGTTGTTCTTCATTGCCATTGTCAACTGGAAACCCACTTCTCACCGCTCTTCCGTCAGCAAGGAGATGGGTCAACTGCTGTATCAAATTGGGAACAGGATGCTTTTCAATCTGAGCAGGATCATTTCCAACATATTGCTAAACATGCCACTTCGAGCCGATCACTGCACCAGATTGATTTCCCATCCCTCATATATGAGTTGATTATCTACAAGGCTCCAGAACTGAAGTCTCCACATGATAGTCTCTCCAAAGCCCCACAAAAATTCACGGTGGATCATAAGCTCTTCAAAGGATGCCATAAGAATGATCTCAAAGAGCCGGGACAGAGAAGGATGGACATTCCAGAATCGTCAAGGAGAGGAGCTAATGGGGGCCTGAAGATGGCTCATGTTGAGAGGGATAAGCTGCTGAAGGAGCTGGAGATCATCCTCACAGTGGACAAGGAGCAACAATAACGCATCAACAACCTGGTTCGTACGCTACGCTACCCCAGCGATGATGAAGAAGATGATGCTGAGAAAGCTGATGGTGACTCTGATGATATCTCGTCCACATGAAGGTCCATGTCTGAACACATTCCGAACTCTGCTACTCTTTTGTTCGTTTATGTTAAGTGCTTGTTTTGGCACATTTCTTTTGTTCTGTTTGAACTATGATTGGACCCCTTGCCAATTTGTGGCAAAAAGGGGGAGTTTTTTTAGGTGACTATTTTGTTCCCTCAAGTGTCTCTAAAGCCTAGATAGATAGATTGATAGATAGATAGATAGATAGATAGATAGATAGATAGATAGATCTAGTAGATTTGGTTTTGCCAAAAATGCCAAGGGGGAGATTGATGTTCCCATGAATGGCATGGTTTTGGCAAAATGTCTTTAGAAAGTTCAACCAGGAGTTCAAGAGGAGTTCAACCACGAACTGGAACTAAAGTACAGCGTGGAACAGACGCAGAGATGTTTCCTAAACCGGAAGTTTCTAAAGAACAAATATCCGTTCTGTTGAAGTCGGTCAGCGGCTAAATAGGATATCAAATATTCATACAAAGATTCTCACATCAGTTAGAAGAAAGACGGTTTAGAAGACTTGGCATGGAAGAAATCTAGAGATCTTCCAAAAGGTTGGTTTAAAGATATCTAGTGAATATTTAGGAATATTTCCAAAATATTTGACAGATTATCTAGTACAAATTTGGGAACCGCCAATGCATATAAATAGAATGCTAGGGCGTCCATATCTGCATCGCTTTATGAGAGAATTACACACGAGATCCTTCGTGAGATTGGAGAAGAAGAGCGACGGCCGATTGAGCTTTCCCCACTGGAAAATCACCGGCGCTATAACAGTCTGTTCAGTGTGCTGATCAGACTGTTCGTGTTGAACTAACCGCTGCACACACCAGAGACCATCGCTGGCTTTCGGGAGAAGATCGTGCACGTTCGGAAGGGAGTTTCGGACGAAGGGGATCGAGGGGGAGCCGAGATCATAAATCAGAGCGAAGTAGTGATAGAGGCTAGGCATCTTTGTTCGGGAGATTGTAAGAATACTGTTTGCTAAGGTGTTCAAGATTCGTCTGAACACCATCTTGAAGAGTAGCTTGAATAGTGTACTAGGTCCTTTAGGCTTAGTGCCAGGTCCAATAGGGACTCCTTTGGATTGGTTTGAGTCATAGACTTATAGAGCATATGTAGTACAACAATTCTTTTGTATTTGTATGCTCGTGTGACACCATGAAGTCAGAGTTTGAGGCCTGAAAAGGTTGGAGGATGATCAGCTTTCAGACAAGCATTTTTGGGTTCACGCCATTGGAAACGGTGACGTTTCATGAAGGCGCGCAAGTCCAGATTTGAGGAGTAAGTGGGACGATAGCGTTTCGTGCAGAGCGGGAATATTCAAAGTGGAGCAGAGCGTCGTCATTTCATCAAGCGCGATAAGTTTCAAAGTCGGTCGATCCGACGTCGTTTCTCTCGTCTTCCTCCTTTAGTCAAAAGCGAGCTGCAATTGGGACTTCGGGCATTCCGAGCATTTGATTCAATCCACAGAGCGAAGGTGATTCTTGGAGCGACTCAAGCAAGCAGTCGATCTTCGAAGAGCCGTGCTTCTTGTTCGTGCAATTAATTGGAGCGACGGAGGCCAGCGCAGTGCTCCTTCACTGCTAGCCCCGTCAGAGCCAGACCGGAGCCGTTCTTTGTCCCCGGTCACGCCTGAGCCTCGAGTCAATTAGAATCTTTGATTCACACATCAGGGAAGCTTTCGCCCTTATTTGTAACCATTATTATCGGTCAATTTTGTCTTTACGTAGCTTTGATTGAATTAGGTCGATATAGGTTGAATTAGGGTTCTTGACAATTGCTTGTACTGAATTGTTCTACTATAGTGGATTGATCCTCGCCTCCTTCGCTGGAGGCACCCGTGGAGTAGGGGCAGCCACCAGAACCACGTAAATCTTGTTTGTCATGTTTCCATTAAGTTCCAAAACTTGAATTGAACCTTAAGTAAACTTGTGTTCATAAGGAATTTGACAGTGATCATATATATTAATCTTAGAAATTGGTATCAGAGCCCGTAAGTTGATTGATCTGTGTTTCTTGCACTGATCTTGTATTGATATAGTGACTGAAATTGCTTAGAACTTTGTTCTTGACTTTTTTCTTTCACTGTTTCTGAATCTTCACCGGAACTGGGCTCACTTCCTTCTGCTGCTAGTTTCTCAGGAATAATGGGAGACATGAGGATCCAATGCTTTGATGGAACAAGTTACTTTTCCATCTAGAAAGTCAAAATGAAAGCTGTGCTCACCAGAGAAAAATGCTGGAGAGCTGTCACTGAGTCCTGGGCTACTACTACTTCTGATGAGAGGAAAAAGGAACTCCAAAAGCAGGCCCATGCTGAAATCATGATGAGATTGTCTGATGATATCATCAGGCAAGTAGTAAGTATCACTAAGCCTAAAACTCTTTGGGATAAACTTGATGAGATCTTCCAGTCTAAGTCTTTGCCTAGTAAAATCACACTTTTGTGTAGATTGTTCAACTTTAAGATCAATCAGTCTTGGTCCTTTCAGGAAAATCTAGATGTTATCTTAAAATTGACTCAAGATTTAGATAGGTGTAAAGAGACTATAAAGGAGACTTTTCAAGCAGTTATCATACTAAATGCCATGCCCTCACAATTTGATAATCTTAAGGATGTTATACAATATGGTAGGGATGAAATTTCTTTAAATAAAATCCTAGAGGCCATTACTCAGAAAAATGAGACCTTAAGAGTTTTCAAAACTATAACTGCCCCTAAGGCAAATGTTAAAACTTAACCTAAGTCTGAGGTTATGGTTTTCAAAAACAAAAGAAAAGAACAGGGGAAATTTAGATAACCAAATGAGAACTCCTCTTCCTCATCTGAAAATGATTTTGATAAAAGCACTGTAAAATGGTCATACTGTAAAAAGACCGGACATTTTACTAAAGACTACTATAAACTTAAAAAGAAAGAGAAGGAGAATAGAAAAGAAAAGAGTAAAGGAAAAAGGAAAAAAGCATTCTAATCATGACTTTTCTAATATTTGTGAAAGTGGTAACTCTTATAAGCATGAGATTATGATGTGTTTTACTGATAACATTGCTTGCTCTTGGATACTTGATTCGGGTTGCACTATACATGCTACATCTGATAAATCTCTGTTTTGTTCTTTAAAATATGTTGATGGTGGTGATGTCATGTTAGAAGATAACACTTCTTTGAAAATTAAGGGTATTGGTCAAGTGATCTTACACATGTTTGATGGTGTTTTTAGAACCATAACTGGGGTAGCATGGGTGCCACACTTAAGAAGAAGTCTCATATCCGAGTCTAAGTTTGATAAACAAGGATGTCACATAGTAACTCATAATGGTGTGAAGGAAATAATTAAAGATGAAAGAGTCTTAATTAGATGCACTAACAGGGGAGGACAATATCATGTAGTCTGTGCTCCTGAACAGATTAACTTCACTAAGAACCAAGATATAATTGAGTTACTAACTGAATTATGGCACTATAGGCTTGGACATAAAGGCAATAAGGGTCTGTCTTATTTAGTTAAAACTGGGCTAATTAAAGACAAACTTTCAGACCTTCAATTCTGTGAAAATTGCATTTTAGGGAAGAAAACCAGAAATAAGATTAAGCCATCAACCTTCACTGCCGTCAGGCCCCTTAAGTATGTTCATTCAGACATTTGGGGCTCTGCTCATGTGTCCACAGTTGGTGGCAAAAATTATTTTCTGTCCCTAATTGACCAATTTTCTAGGAAGGTTTGGGGTTTTCTACTTAAGACTACGGATGAAGCTTTTGAAAGTTTTCAAACCTGGAAAACCATGGTAGAAAATCAAACAGACCTCAAACTAAAATGCCTAAGGACTGATAATGGACTAGAATTCTGTAACAAGGCTTTTAATGAGTTTTAATGAACATGGAATCAAAAGACACGTAACAGCCCCTTATACACCTCAACAGAATGGAACTGCAGAAAGAATGAACAGATTTCTTCTTGAGAAAGCTAGATGTATGTTAATTAGTGCTGGCCTTAAGCCTTCTATGTGGGGAGAGGCTGTCATTACAGCTTCTTATTTGATCAATAGAACACCATGTTCTGCCCTCAACTTTAAAACTACCCAAGAAATGTGGACTGGCAAACCACCAAATTTAGAACACCTTAGGCCTTTTGGATGTACAATATATGTTAGAACATCACAAGGTAAATTGAATCCTAGGGCTAATAAAGGTGTATTGCTTGGTTATCCTTATGGTGTAAAAGGTTATAAAATCTTCTTGATTCAACTTGGTCTTTATAAAGTTGTTGTTACTAGAGATGTTACTTGTAATGAACATGATTTCCATTTTAAGTCTAAACTAAGCCCTGTTAATGAGCCAGCAGGCACACCTGATGGTGTGACCAGCTTCTTTTCCACATCTTCTCTATTTAGACAGGATGATACTCATCAAGGTGGGGAGGCACTAGGGGACCAGTCACTGGACCAAATGGAACATCATTCACCTGCTGCAACTACTGAACCAATAGCCATCACTGATGCACCAACAACTGATCATGAGGAGTAAGTCCCTGCTCCCATTGACCTTGCAGATCAGCACCCTCACCAATCAGGTGGGGAAGTAAGTCATTCTCACTCTCACCTTCATCTTCATCCCTACATTCTACTGCTATAATACCTTATGAGCCTAATAACTCATTAAGTAACTATGTGCTAAGTAGAGATAGAGAACCTAGAAGAAAAACTATTAACAAAAAGTATGCTAGTGTTGCTGAAACTGATGCTAGTTTGCTTGAGAATTTCTTAAATGTTGTTGAGTTTGCTTTGACTGCTGCTGAGATTGTTAAACATGAAATCCATGAAACTTACCAACAAGCTTTAACTAGTAAGTAATCAAATGAGTGGAAAATTGCTATGCATGAAGAACTACAATCTATGTATGCTAATAAAACTTGGAAATTGGTTTTAAAACCTGAGAATGCTAGAACAATAGATTGTAAGTTGATATTCAGAATAAAAGAGGGAAGTGGTGTGAATGATCCTCCTAGATACAAAGCTATGCTTGTAGCTAAGGGTTTTACCCAAAAGGAAGGAATTGATTATTATGAGATCTTTGCCCATGTTGTTAAATACAAAACACTGAGATTGCTATTAGCTATGACAAATGTCTATGATTATGAATTAGAGCAAATGGATGTTAAAACAGCCTTCCTTCATAGAGACTTAAAAGAAACAATTTACATGAGACAACCAATAGGTTTTATAGGAAAAAATCACCCTGAACATGTCTGTTTATTACAGAGATCTATTTATGGCGTAAAACAGTCCCCTAGACTTTGGAACAAAAAGTTTGATGCTTGTATGTTGTCTTTGGGCTTTCTTAGGAGTAAATATGATACATGTCTTTACTTTAAGTCTTTGAAATCTGACTTGGTGCTTTATGTTCTGCTTTATGTTGATGATATCCTATTGATATCCAACTCTAAATCAACTATAGTAATCTAAAATCTGAGTGAAAACAACACTTTGATATGAAAGATTTAGGGGCTGCATAAAAGATCTTAGTAGTTAAAATACTGAGAAACAGAAAATCTGGAACCATGTATTTGTCACAAGCTGATTATATAACTAAGGTTCTTAATAAGTTCTCAATGGCTAACTCTAAATCCTCACATATCCCCTTAGGAGGGCACTTGGTTCTGTTCAAGGCAGACTACCCTTCCACAGATTCTGATAAGTATAAAATGAAAGACATCTCCTATGACATAGCTGTAGGTTCAGTTATGTATGCCATGTTATGTACAAGACCAGATTTGGCTTTTGCAGTGAGTGTTCTCAGCAAGTTTATGTCGAACCCTGTAAATGCTCATTGGACTAACATGAAGTATCTTCTTAAGTACATAGCTAGCACACAGAACCTAGGCTTAGTCTACAAGAAGTATGAAGATAAAATTGATCTAAAGGGGTATGTAGATTCAGACTATGCTAGTAATAAAGATACAAGAAAATCCACCATAGCCCTTCACTTTACTTGGGATGAAAATTGCATAAGTTGGAAATCCCAGCAACAATCCATCGTTGCCCTTTCTTCCACTAAAGCTGAGTACATTGCAGATGTGGAAGCGATAAAAGAAGCCATTTGGTTTCAAGGGATCTTAGGGGAAATTCAGAATGTTGTCTATATCCCTACAATGAACATAGATAGCCAAAGTGCCTTATACTTGTGTAAGGACCCAGTCTATCATGAAAGAACAAAACACATAGATGTTAAGTATCATTTTATAAGGGATATGATTGAAAAAGGATCTTTTGTGGTTACTAAAATTGCTGGTGAAACTAACCATGCTGACTTTGGCACTAAGATTGTGTCTTCTCAAAAGTTTGAGTTTTGCAGGGATTTTCTTCACATTGGAGCTGTTACTTGAGAGGGCATTGGTGCCTGAGAAAAGGGATAAAGGTATGGGTCAATAATCCACTATAGATACTGACTTCCCATGGTCAGTTTAAGCTTGGTACAAGTCTGAGTCAAGAGGGCATTTGTGAGGAATTGGTGCCTCATACTTGCCATAGTCTACTAGGTCTTTAGGCTTAGTGTCAGGTTCAATAGGGACTCCTTTGGATTGGTTTGAGTCGTAGACTCATAGAGCATATGTAATAGAACATTTCAGTTGTACTTGTATGCTCGTGTGACACCATGAAGTCGGAGTTTGAGGCCTGAAAATGTTGGAGGATGATCAGCGTTCAAACAAGCATTTCTCCGTTCAGGCCAAAGGAAACGGTGACGTTTCATGAAGGTGCACTAGTTCGGATTTGAGGAGTAAGTGGGACGATAGAGTTTTGTGCGGAGCGGGAATATTGGAAGCGGGGCAGAGCATCGTCCTTTCGTCAAGCGTGATAAGTTTCGAAGTCGGTCGAGCCGACGTCATTTCTCTCGTCTTCCTCCTTCTGTCAAAAGCAAGCTGCAATTGGGACTTAGGGCATTCCGAGCATTCAATTCAATCCAGAGAGCGAAGGTGATTCTTGGAGCGACTCGAGCAAGCGGTCGATCTTCGAAGAGTCGTGCTTCTCGTTTGTGCGATCAATTGGAGCGACGGTGGCCAGCGCAGTGCTCCTTCACTGCTAGCCTCGTCGGAGCCAGACCGAAGCCGTTCTTCGCCGCCGGTCATGCCTGAGCCTCGGGTCAATTGGAATCTTTGATTCACACATCAGGGGAGCTTTCGCCCTTATTTGTAACCATTATTATCGGTCAATTTTGTCTTAGCGTAGCTTTGATTGAATTAGGTTGATATAGATTGAATTAGGGTTCTTGACAATTGCTTGTACCGAACTGTTCTACTATATTGGATTGATCCTCGCCTCCTCCCCTGGAGGTACCCGTGGAGTAGGGGCAGCCCCCGAACCACGTAAATTTTGTTTGACATATTTTCTTTACTTCCAATACTTGAATTGAACTTTAAGTAAACTTGAGCTCATAAGGAATTTGACATTGATCATTCATATTAATCTTACACACTTCTTCTCAAAAGCAAGACAAGCCCCGTGTTGAGCCAGGTAAAGAAAATGCTGAGGATTTAGGGGCGCTGGCCATTTTCCTATTCCAAGATTGAGTTCTTGAACATATATTTAATGTATGCAATAAGGAAATCATGGATGGTTCGAGTATTTCAATTATAGAGGAATCTGAAAGAGGATATGAAGATCACGAAGTGATTCATGACAGTGATGAGACTGTAGGAAATCACTCCTTAAGCGATCATGGTTAGTTATGTGTACGATCCCTCCTTGATGCCAATCAAATATATTCAACAAAGAACCCGTAACCGCAATGTCTCTTTCAATGAGCCTCAAAATTATCTCGTTCTTCAGCTCGATCATATCCTAAAAAAGAAAGATGTCAAACTTCGTTTATTTTTGATCTTTTATGTTTTGTTCTGTTTTTATTTCTCATCGAACAAAATTACCTTTAAAAAAATCAAACAAATGACAAATTTCATTCCATCTATCAGAATATATAGAAAGAATTCACCGTGTGCCAAATACGTTACCGTGAGATCGAGGAAAAAGAAATTAATTCAAGGCATGTTATTCTTATTGCTAAAATGATAATGTCGTGTTCAATATGATCCGGTTAATGGAATTTGTCATTAAAAAAATGCTACGCAATCTTAGCCAGTATCTATGTTGAATAAACAAAAGTACTATCTGTCAATCAAGGTTGTTAAACTCGAGTGTTAACTCGTAAACTCGTACGAGTTTACGAGTTTACCTATACTATTCGAGTTAAATCGTATGTAAAATCGTTTTGGGGTAAAATCGGACATCAGCACGATTTTACTCCTGTAAAATCGGAGTAAACTCGGTAAAATCGGAGTAAACTTGGTAAAATCGGGTAAACTTGTTAAAATATGGAAAAAATTAATAAAATTATATAAAAGTCATTTTTGTTAAAAAAAAATTGATTGTTAAGAATCTTTGACATGTTTACCTTTATAATTAAATTATAAAGTTAAAATTCGACTCATTTATATTTTTACAGTGTTTAAAAAATATATTTAATATTTATTGTATAATATTTAATATTAATTTAATATAAGGTAAACTCGACGTTTTTACGAATCGAGTTTACGTTTCGATTCCACCTATGCAAAACGAGTCAAGATAAAAACTAGATTCTGACAACCTTGCTGTCAATAAGGAACAGGATAGGATCGGTCCAGCCTAATCCGTCCCGGCACTAAAATGATAATGTCGTGTTCAATATGATCCGGTTAATGGAGTTTGTCATCAAAAAAATGCTACGCAATCTGAGCCATTATCTATAGCGAATAAACGAAAGTACTATCTGTCAATAATGAACAGGATAGGATCGGTCCAGCCTAATCCATCCCAGCATGTTATTCTTAATGGTAAAATGATAATGTCATGTTCAATATGATCCGGTAAATGGAGTTTGTCATAAAAAAAATGCCACGCAATCAGAGCAGTAGCTATGTTGAATAAACGAAAGTACTATTTGTCAATAATGAACAGGATAGAATCGGTCCAGCCTAATCCATCACGGCATGTTATTCTTATTGCTAAAATGATAATATCGTGTTCAATTTGATCCGGTTAATGGAGTTTGTCATTAAAAAAATGCTACGCAATCTGAGCCAGTATCTATGTTGAATAAACGAACACTACTAATTTATGGAAAATTTCCAACGTCAGGAAAAAGACAGAAAAGTGACGGAATGGTGCCGGAAAACCATCATTTCCGTCACTTTTCCGACGGAAATGAAGTTGACAACAATTTTCCCGGCGGAATAAACTTTCCGTCAACATTCCGTCTGTTGTTTCCGTCACTATTTCATCGACATTCCGTCACATCTCCGTTAAACAAATTTCCGTCGTAACACCGTCAGATTCTCCGTCACAAAAGCATCTTAATTTCGTTACACTGGTTTTCCACAATTTCCCGGGACATGTCCGTCAACTAATAAACCGTCAACATTCCGTCCTTTTTACGCTACTCAAAATTCCATCATCTTTCCGGCAAAGTTTCGATAGAAAATATTATCGGCGATATTCCATCTATATTCAGTCTATTAATAAACCATCAAATTTCCGTCATTCTTACGCTACTCTATGTACCGTATAAACCTTCAAAATTCGGTCTGTTTTGCGCTACTCAAAAATCCGTCTGTTTTGCGCTACTCAAAAATCCGTCATCTTTCCGGCAAAGTTCTGGTAGAAAATATTATCGGCAATATTCCATCGATGTCGTCTAAAAAGAAACCATCAAATTTTGTCATTCTTACACTACTCTACGTTCCGTCATCTTTCCGGCACAATATTTTATCAGCGATATTCCATCGAAATTCTGTCATCTTATTATCCGTCTACATTCCGTCTATGTTCCATCAATTGTTATTGTCTATTTCCCTCATTTTTTCGTCATTAATCCGTGAATATTATATTGTTTTATTTTAAATTTTAATTTTCCTATTTTTTTGAATATTAATTGCCATTTCCAATTATTTTTAATTTCAAATTATTTCAAATATTAAATTCCAAATTTCAAATTTCCATATTTAATAAAAAATGTACGAGAAAACATAGTAGTAAAAAATGTAACACGGAAGTCGAGTCAAATAAAATTAAAATGTCTAATCTCTGTGGTTGTCTTCATCCGATCTCTGATTAGACAGACCGTGGTTGTTTCCATTCGGGCTTTGACTGGAGGGCGGTTGGTATCCAGGAGTGAGCATCCTCAGCATATCATCCTACATTTGCATCATTTGAGTCAGTCGATCTATGTTGTCCTTCATGCTTTTCATCTCAGCCTCCTGTCAGGATTCCATGCACTCTAAACGCGGCCTCAGATCCTGAGTGTACTCGTCCAATGGTGTTGCCCTCGATCTCTTTGATTTCGCACACGACTGGGTACCTGTTGAAGAGAACTTGTCCGACACCAATGTCGCTGCAGGGCCATACAGATACGGTATCCCCAACCTCGGTTTAACCCACATCACAGTCGCAGAGGCCTCTACCAACTCCTCCTCCGGTACCCTTTCCTCTTCGTCGTGGTTCTTTAGGACCAAAGCTTCAGCATCAGCAAGCTCTTTTTGCACATTTTTCAAATAACATTAAATGTTTAGTTACAAAGGAAACAAAAATTTGTGAATATAGGAAACTAACAAAAGTAAATGTATAACAAATTAAATGTAACTACAACTTAAATTTATTACGTAATTAGTGTAATAAGAAAATATAATTGGTAAGTGTAATACCCTCAATTTCTCCGCGTCGGGTATCAAATACGTTCCATCCTTCCGCTTGTATTTCTTGTCAAACATATTAGTTGGCAATACTTGTCTATGATTAATCTTTTTCTACACATTTAATGATAAATGTGTTATTATAAATGATATTGACACTTGAATTATTTTTCAAATATTATTTATTACCAGATTTGTCAAGTGATAGTGTGCTGTTCTCGACCCAAAGGCGTGCAAGGCTGGGCCGTTTCTAGCATGCTGGGCCAAATAAGTTTGCTTGATCTTTGCACTGCGGGCTATGAATGCTGGGTCCATGTTAAATCGAGCTTTTCTCGTAACTTAGTGATCTTTCCTAAACCATTTTGGATCTTTAATATTCCTGGATCGCAAGCCTTTCCAGGTATCTTGGAGAATCTTAGTCACCTTCTTCCTAAAGTTTGCCTCAATTTGGTCGTTGTGGATCGGATCCCACCGGTACAAGCTCTACAGCATAGTTATGTTACGAACTATTTAATAGAAAACCTAAAACTATGGAATTGAAAACATATTTTTGCATGTACAAAATTTTAACGAAAAATTTCATGTTAATACAATCTTACTACATTTTACCTTAAAGTGTCGAAACCACTTCACCGGAGCTTGTGGATCACACGTCTCAAGTGTGGCCCAACCAACTTTGAAACCAGGCCCAATATATTGCAGCCCAATTTTGTTAACAGCTGAAGGCGGGTCAAAGCTGAAAAAAATACAAGTTTGACACTTTCAATATGGTAAGTAAAACATGAGTTTACACAGATATATGTAAACAAAAATACTCACTTGTCATCCCTAGCTGGAACGATCCAAGGGTGATCATCATATGGCATCGAACCCAACGATGTCTCCTCATCGAGTCCGCCACCGGCCAAAGTCCCTCCTCTAACAAACTCTGACCTAATTGTTTCATCGTGATCATATTCATCTACCGAAGGTGAGTCCCTCCGTTCAGCTCCCTCGTCACCCTCCCTGTTGCCCACCGACTCCTCCACTAAATTCAGCAGTTCATCAAAGTCGTAATCATGCACTTGTGGTAAGGTTTTGTCCTCCTCCATTGGATCAGCGGGAGGCTCGTGTACAGGCATATAAGGCCTATACACTTCCGGAGTTGGACCTGTGTCCCCGGTTGACGATGGTGGACGTTGCATGTGTTTGCCCAATTGTCTCGCAGGTGTAGGCTCCTGTACATGCATATAAGGCATGTACACTTCCCGATTTTGATTCACCTCCCCAGTTGACGATTGAGGACGTTGCATGTCCTGGCTCAATTGTCTCGGTTGGTGTATATCAGTTAGCCTCGTTTGTGATGAACTCTCAGTACCTCTACCAGTGCTAGTATTCCTCTTACCGGGTACATTATGCTTGATTGGTGCCATATACTCTGCCACAAATTGTATTGTAATTAGGAAAATGTAAATGCATGAAGGTGGAGTACAAGCAGGAGGTTCCAAATAAATTAGTAAACCAAACAAATGATGGAGTAATTCAAAAACACAAATGCACAACAACTTGGTAAATTAAACAGCAGAGTATAATCGAACAAAAAAAGTTTTGTTAATCAAAATATTCAATCAAATCAGCACGAACCTTGTATATCGATGACAAATTCAATTCAACCCAGCTAATGATGATGAGCTAGAAAGAGAGCTGCATTTAAGCATCGGAATATGACAACAATAACAAATTGAAACAAAAAGTGTAACATTCGGCCAATTTGAATATCATTCCCCCCATCAACAAACAGGAATAAACGAACATAGTCAACAAACACAATTTGTGGACCGGCGACTTTTGCATACCTGCCGGAACATTTTTAAACACAATACGATAACGAATGAAACGCAGTCATATGACAATCGAAATAAACTAACACAGTCAGCAAACACAATTTGTCAACCGGCGAGTTTGGAACATTGTTACACTACAATCAACAGTGGGACGACAAACAAACGCCGAACAATCGACCACAAACAAACGCAGAGCATTCAAACAAAAACAAACTCAGCCACGGAATCAAACAAATGGAAATCAAGATCACATGAGAAGGACGCCAACTTTTCCATACCTGCCGGATGAAACTGAATTCTGAAAGCGGCCAAAATCGATTGAAGAATTCGCGGAGTACAATGTAGGAGTGTTTCGGAGAACGGGTTGAAGAAGAAGGGTTTTCCACTTACGCATGTAATTTGACTTAGTAAACAATTATTTGCTTATTCCGTCTAACAACCGTTATTTTTATGTAAATATTCAATTTTTGATAAATATTAATATTTGGTTAGACGGGCGAATACGGTGGGCGAATTTTTAGATAGAGATACGACAACGCTTTTACAGTTAGGCGCCGTATAAATTAACATATGACATCGCTTCACTTAGTAAGCGATGTCGTATATGTTACTTATTACGGTGCATATATATGACGCGCTATATATTTGGTGAGTGACAGAACCGCTCGTCGTCAAAGCGATTGTGCAAATAAATTTATAGTCCACTACTTGCAACTATACTACTGGGTAGTACTTGGTAAGTAGGGGTCGAACCCAAGGGAACTAGGGGAATAATTGTTCTTCGGGGGGAATTACGCAGCGTGGGAACGTGTTTAAGGTCGGTTGGTTGGTTTTAAAGCTACCAGCTATTTTGATTGATTGATTGGTTGGTTGGTTTTAATACTGAAAGTAAATTACTATTTTAATGATTAAGAGAAATGTTCGGTTTCAGGGGACTTGTATTATATCTTGTTTATCATTGACCATTAGTGAATCATCTAAGTATTCAAACGGTGAATCGAGGCTAGTTACAGCACAAGACTTGCAACACCGGTTTAAAGCAACTCCTGTTCTATTTCAGTCTAGCGCCAATACCCTAAGGTATGCTAGCCTGGGTACATCCACCTGATCTCACAGTTACGCTCGACCAGATGGGATTTAGGATGAGTCGAACTCCTCAGATAGCTTTGCTTGTTACAGCTTCCACTACCTGAGTATGATCACGAATTCCCACAGAAGAGCTTTGCTTGTTACAGCATCCACTCAACCTTGGAAACTCTGACTATATATGGCACATAGAACAAGTTTTGAATACTAAGACTAAACACTAAGTTAATAGTCTTAAAACATTTATAATACAAGTGCGCCCCTTAGACCGAACTACTAGTTTAGCTACTATTCATCGCGCTAAACATTATACTAAGGAAATTAAAGACAACAGTTAAATAAATTAATACTAAGAGAAACTTACAACCGTTGAAGCGCCAAGGGAGCTTTCCTTTATTTCCAAAGCAAAATTACAACATTACAATTATTACAACTTCTAGAGAGAGAAGTGAAATTGGGATTTGGTGTGTGAAATGAGGAGGAGGAGCTGCCACTTGGAGGGAGGAGAGTGGAGGAGCCACCATGTGAGGGAGGAGCCGCCCATGTGAGGAGGAGCATCCCTTCTAGAAGCTTGTGATCTTCACAAAAGTCATCGGTTTGACCGGATCTGACCGGAGCTTTGGCCGGATCTTCTTGGATTTTGGAGAGTGTATTTTGAATGAAAATGTCATTCTAAGATGATCTCAAGAAGGAACCTAAGCCAAATTCCGCTTGGAACATGGTCGAAATCTCAAATCCGATGAAATTGCCCTTGTTTGGCCTTTACCGGGCTCGGTGCTTTTGCCTTGCGTTCTTGTCCATTTGCCGACGGTTCTAGAATATTTGAGTGATTCCAAGTCGGTTCCATGAAGGATGTTAATGCTGATTTTGAGTGTAGCATGGTCGTGACCTGGAATGACTCGTTCTTCATTTTCCGCTTAAAAACTCCTCCTTAGCGTGTTTTCTCTCTAAGTGCCAAAATACCCTGTAGAAATAAATCGGGACTAACAAGTAGAAGTTAAATAGACCAACAGTCTAATTTGGTGGGTTTTACTGTGTTTTTTATTCGTATAATTTTGGTCCATCAGTGACCTAAGACGGCTCTTAAACATAAAGCGTTGTCTTCAGTGTGACTTTCAACAGCGCCTATCGTTTAAACGCTGTATTTTGTTTAAATTAAGACAGCATCTACACCAAAAGCGTTGTTTTTGTGGCACTTTACACAGCGCCTATATATTATGCGCTATATACTTATCAGTTTTTTAGAAAATTACATAACAAGAAACTTTACTAAATTCACAGCCCTTTTCATTTACTTAAAACAGAAGTCATTATTACCAGTAAAAATTGTTTTCCGATAAATAACATTAATTTATTTTATCGTTACAATTTTTTCGAATTGTAGATTTCTTGAATTTAACCTAAAAAGATTTCAACATCAAAATTATACAGTACGTGTACATCATTTTAATAAATTTATTTAATTGTACGCATTCATGAGGATTCGTCGGACTCTTCTTCGATATCTGGATTATCAGTTACGTGCTCGTTGTTGCGGTCTTCTTTGGTGTACTCGTAAACCTCATCATCAGCGAGGTTCCCGTACGATCCAATTTCGTTGATCAATACATACAGCTCAGATCCCATTTGACCCTCATCTTGGAATGAAACATTTGCTACTTCCATATCGATTGCGTTTGTTGGTTTCACAGGACAAACTGCAACCCAACCGTGATTATTTTGTCCAGCTAATCCCGGAAACGTCACATAGTAAACTTGCATCGCTTGCTGGGCAAGAATGCAAGGGTCGTAATGGGGGTAGGGTCTATGAGTGTTCATGATGACAATACCGTTAGACGGGTATGACTTAACAAACTGAGGGTCGTACCAACGACACTTGAACAAGACAACCTTTAGGCGATTGTTGGTTCTACATCTCATATGAATTATTTCTTCAATCACCCCGTAGTAGTGTATACCCTCTGTTTCTTTCACATAAACATGACTGTTCACCGTGTTCCTCCCTTTACCATGGCTTTCAATGTAAAATTTGTAGTTGTTGACTTTGTATGTTGCCGAACATGCAACGTCAGATTCAAATCCAGCGGAGAAGTAGTGAACCCACTGTGTTAGTGGTAATGTTTCTCCAAGCTCCCAGACCTGAACATAATATTTTGGATGAACATGAAAGTGCAAGTACAGTTCAATTTGCTACATAATTAAATGAAATATACGCTGATTACACTTACATGGGAATACAGCCATTCTGGAAATTCCGTTAATATAGCATTGTAGATTTGCTGATCATTGAATCGCGGGCGTCTTTGTCTTAAGCCGGTCTCAAATAACGCCAAATATTGTTCAAATTCAGGGGTGTTGCTAAAGATGTAATGAGTGGCTTTTTTAATTCTCGACTGTCTAAAACCCTCCGAGTAATTGTGCTGCCACCAACCCTAGGTAATTATAAATAGAAATTTGAGGATCTTCAAAATCTGATGTCGCTACTTTATTTTGTTTTAAGCGGTCGTTGTTAAATCCGAATCTAGGTAGTCGGATCCCAAATATGAAGTCTCCAGCTGTATGTATGCGTTAACAATACTGGCTTCCACCTCAGCTCTGTTTCCCTTTTGGCCCAACTGTTTAAGACGGTAGATGAAACGCTCAAACGGATACATCCAACTGTAGTGTACTGGTCCACCAAGTAGAACCTCATCAGCCAAATGAATTTGTAGGTATTCCATTGAGTCGAAAAATGAAGGGGGAAATATTGTCTCCAGCTTACACAGTGTGGCCGTTATGTTGTTCTACCAATGTTCCATTCGCTCAATGTGAAGGGAAGATGCACAGATGTCTTGGAAAAATGTACACAACTCGGATACAGCTTCCCAGATCTATTTTGGTAAAAAACCCTTGAAAGCAATCGACATGAGTCGCTCGATGAATACGTGTGCGTCGTGTGACTTGTAACCTACTAGTTTTAGGGTACTCAAATCTACTTTATTCCCCAACTTAGATGAAAATCCATCGGGAAACTTCAGAGACTTCACCCAAATAAGCACAAGCTTCTGTTGTTCTCTTGTAAGCTGATACTTACCCTTGTTGGCTACCAAACGACCGCGGTAAGTTTTTAGTTCAAATTCTAGTCTCCGACAGTACAACCCGATACCTTTTCTGCACTTCACACCGTCATCCTTTGTTTTCCCCTTTACATCCATGATGGTGTGAATAAATTCTCAAAAACATTCTTTTCAATGTGCATGACGTCTAGGTTATGTCTAAGCTTCACGTCCACCCAGTAAGGTAGCTCCCAAAAAATGGATTTCTTTGTCCAGGTGTGTTCCACCCCGAAGCCGTCGAAAACCTCATTGATACGTTGTTCTCATATGTATTTTAAGTTTCTAATCCTGTCATAAACTTCGTGACCTAATCAAAATTGGACTGGACCGTCGAAGTCGATTTGATCGCTGTGGAAATTCTTGGCATTACCCCGATATGGATGATTTTCTGATAAAAACCATTTGTGATAGCCAAAATACGACACTTTTCTTCCTTTCTTCAACACGAATGTCTTTGTGTTGTCCATACAATAGGGGCACTCAAGTTTTCCTTGAGTTGACCACCCTGATAACATTGCATACGCAGGAAAATCAGATATAGTCCACATGAGACCTGCCCTCAATGTAAAACTCTGTTTGCGATTAGCAACGTATGTGTCGACCCCAACATTCCAAAGATGTACCAAGTCATCAATAAGAGGCCTTAGATATATGTCTAAATGCTTCTTTGGATTAGACGGCCCAGGAATTAGTATAGTTAACTAAATGAATCTCGTTTTCATACACAACCACGGTGGTAAGTTGTAGGGTGTTACCATGATAGGCCAAACGGAGTATTGTTTAGTGGACATACCCCATGGATTAAATCCATATGTGCATAATACTAATCTTACATTACGTGACTCGGATGCAAAGTTTGGATGGCACCGATCAAAATGCTTCCAAGATACCCCGTCCGAAGGGTGAACCATGCGATACACATCATCTCTGGGTGAAGCGTGCCAGCATATTTCTGATGCCAGACTTTGCAATAAAAAAGTCTCTGTAGTCGCGATATAATCGGTAAGTAAAACATTTGGCTTCTCGCATGGCGTTGGTACGATGAAGAACTTTCTGCGCGTCTTGGACGATGATATCTTGGTTTTGAGCAGAAACGACATACTATCATACTTTCATCACAGCTATAGTAAACCATACATCCACCGACGCAAACGTAAATCCCTTGGTACCCCATTCCGAGATCAACTATGAGTTTCTTTGACTATTTGAAAGAAGATGGGATCTTATTCTCCCCCCCCCCCCCCATTAGATTTTTCATCGTTCCACATATGGCGTTAAACGTGCCTTCGGAGAATCCGTAGTTAGCTTTTGTTGCAAGCATTTTCATGTTAATCGAAAGCTCCGCCTCTATCGTGCAACCTTCGTAAGCTGGCTCGGAACTTGAATTTAGGAGATTGAAGAATCTATTTGCTTCAACATTCTCTATTTGCTGGTCACCAAAGTTAGACGACTTAGGAATATCATTAGGACTGGCAAAATCAAGAACCATATCCGGGAAGGCATCATGACTCCAAATTTTGTCTTGAGAATCAATAACTGGTTCAACTGTGCTCGTTTCAGGTACGGTTGGGCAAGAATTGACGTACTGGATTTCCGCAAGATCTTTGCCATGTAGGGTCCAATTTGGCGTGAAACCGTATTTGTACAAATGCTCCTTCATCATTCTTATATTGATGAATCACCGATTTTTGCATTTCGTACATGGACAACGCATTGTGTTTGGTGAGGATTGCTTTGTCGAAGTGTTTGGTGAGGATTGCTTTGTCGATTTGAACAAAGATTGCATTACTGAGTTCACATGCTTGAAAGCTGTGGGTGCACAAGCAGCAGAAGTTTACATAAGGTAATTATTGATTTCATTATAAAATAGTTCTTAAGTTTATAAAAAATTTACTAATTAAATCAAATGCCAGCAGATTTCTCCACGATAAGATCCCATCGGGCATTCGGTTTGGATTCTTCAGACCGAGTTTTATGACTACGTCCGAGAAATTCAATGACAAGGTGGAGTTCTTCCAGAGGAGATTGAGAATGCCCGATTATGAGCGTAATTATTGCTACTTCCTTCCATACGTCAAGGTGAAAGAGTGAGTTGATATTATACAAATTTTTGTCTATTTTGCATGAAATGCGTAGTTGACTAATATACAATGTGTCAAATCTATGTTAGGTATCATTGGATGTTAGTTGTCCTATTCCCGAAGAAGCGAGTGGCCCTTTGGCTTGATCCGATGGGAAAGACACCGCTGCCAGATGCAACGAATTTTGTTAACACGTAAGTACTATAGTAGTCCACTTTAGTTAGCATTATAACATGACCTACAACTTTCTTATATAAAAATTACCTTAATGTTGCAGGAGCATGAGTCTGTACTTCAACATCCCGTCAACAGACGAAATAGAGTGGAAGACTGTGACGGTATTGACTTAACATATAACAATTGTTATAAAATTTAATATTTTATTAATTAATATGTTTCGTTTGATTATAACTGAATTCTTATTTCAGTGCCCTTCAACATCCCGTCAACAATGAACTGTGTGGCTACTATGTCATGCAATATATTCTGGACATAATCAAGTTCGTTCAAGCTACCAATGGATTGCTTGAGGACGACATCGGACAAGTAAGTATATACCGAGACTTAATTAGTAATTAACAATTAATTGAGGTATCCATAAACTTTGTAACTATGAATTTGTTTTCCAGTGTTTCCCTAGAGGAGAACGATCATATGGTAATGATGTGCTTGATGATATGAGGGATCACTTTGCGGATGCTTTGATAACTTACATACGACAAGTGTATCATCCTGTATAAACTTAAAGGCATATGTGGTATTATTGCTCGAATTTTATTGTAAGGTAAACATGTCAAATATCAAAAGATTTCGACATACATGAATGCAAAGTTGTTGTACAATATTGACCAAATGATTGTAATTTTATGTTGAGCAAATTGGTATTTTTGCAATAAGTTTTTTCTTTGAAATGTATCGTGCAAAGGGGATTGTAACATTTAGTCATATATACAATGCATTATTGTTCGAATAGTTTTGTAACATAGACGTGTGAAGTATCAAAATATTTTGACATTTATGAATGTAAATGAAATGTATAAATATTTACACATATATGAAAGCATTATATATTCATCCTTTAGACGGCGCTTAATACGACAAGCGCTATTGAATTTACACAATAGACAGAGCTTAATAGTAGAAGCGTGTTGAAATACAAAATAGACAGTGCTTTACACGTGAAGCACTGTCTTATGTTCCACTTTCGACAGCGCTTCAATATTAAGCGCTGTCTGAAGTCCCTCCAAAACTTTATTTGACAAACTTATTTTTCAGAGATGTTTTTATATTACAATTTCGTGTAATATAAAATTATTATAACATATACTCAATTTGTGTTACAATTGCCATTTCAAATCCACTTCATTCAACAAGTCTCGACTTAAAACATAAATTATCAGGTTGTTTGTTGTCAATTTGCGTTAAAAAATCAATTGGAAAACATATATAAGTGTAATATAAAAGTTATGACATACATTGTAAGCCGTTGTAAATCACTAATTTATTTAATTCATGGAATATAAAGTTGTCACTCATTTATTGAAAACATTGTGAGCCGTTCACAATTCTTCCATTTTACGAGTTGGTTGGCCATGAGAAACGTTAAATCCTTCCACTCCTTAGCATACTCATATCGGCCTTGACGATCATATTGCATCTCTTCTTAAAATTACGCCGAATGCGACTATCATACCGTGCATCCCAAGTAGCTATACTCTACAAGCAAATCATTTTTAATACCCATTAACGTTTGTCAACAAATTGAATGACTTACATTTTTTGAGTTACCGCTTTGTACCCAAAACTCCTCGTACCAAATTTCCTTAGCGCTTTCTGGGATCATGTTCCTTGATGTCCACGTTGCAGCCCAGCATTTTGATATGCATTCTTGTGCAATCCTTCGATGAACATCGAATGGGAAGAAACTGTTACAAAATTAGGGATCACATAATGGTTGGATATAACAAAACAAACAATATGAAGAGTACAATGAGTTCTTACGCGTTTCTTCCAACAGGTGTAACATGCTCTCTACGATCGAAGTCACGTGGATTGACAGCGAACCAATAAGTTTAAATGAAGGAGACATGTTGACGATATTCAATTGGAAGTATGTTGTAAATGAATTTTGTGGTTGAATGATTTAAAGAGTTCTCATATATATAGGGCAAAAATGAAATATGTGTGGATAAATTTTTCCGTCGATATTCCCCCATGTTTCCGTCGCCTTTGACGGAAAAAAACATGTTATATTGACAGAAAGTTTGGAAATAAGCAACGGTCAATAAATAACGGTAACTAAAAGTGATGGAAATAAGTAGCGGTCACTAAATAACGGCAATAAAAAGTGTAACGCAATAATGACGGAAATGTGAAGGTCATATGATAAAAATTTCAGCAAATAACGGTAGTGACGGAAATGTGCCGATAAATTGACGAATTTTTTTTAAACATATACTGGAAATGGGATGAAGATGATTCTAAAGAATTTCGTAGGGCTGAGATGAGTTTCTTACAAGACAAGGTAAAATCTTATAAAAGGTGGCATGAACTCCACTAGTTGAATTGCAACCGGACTGATGTTGGGAATTCTCAGAACATTACTTTGGTTTGAATTCTCAACTCCAGTCTGATTGCAATTCAACTAGGTGAGTTCATGGCACATGTTATAAAATTTCAGTTGTCTTGTAAGAAACCCATCTCAGCCAAGAGACATAAAATTCTTCAGAATCATCTTGCACCCCATGTCTAGTATATGTTTCAAAACTTGTGTGATTCTAATTAAAATTGTTGCAAATGAATGTTGTGTGTTGAATGATGTAAAGAGTTCTCTTATATAGGGCAAAACTGAAATCTATTTTTCCGTCATTTTTCCCTCACATTTTCGTGGACGGTAATGGAAAACTAAAGTAATATCAACGGAAAATTTTGAAATAAACAATGGTCACTACATAACGGTAAGTAAATCAGTAACGGAATACTGACGGAAATGTGACGGAAAGATTGAAATGTTTCCAGCCGACGGAATGATGACGGAATTTAAACAGAAGTAGTCGACAGTATACACCGACGGAAAGTCAATGGAATGTAAGCGAATAATATCTACGGACAGTATCCGTCATTTTTTTTTCACTTAAATTTCGTTGATAATCCGAGTACTCATTTGCGACGGATTATGTGGATTTTTGGTGACGGAATTGTGCCGAAGATGTGACGTTATATTTTTCCGTCTCCGTTACTTATGACGTTATTGCGACAGAATTTTTGGACGGAAAATTTTCAAAAATTTGTAGTGGAAAGTGCTATCTGTCAATAATGAACAGGATAGGATCGGTCCAGCCTAATCCGTCCCGGCATGTTATTCTTATTGCTAAAATGATAATGTCATCATGTTCATATGATCCGGTTAATGGAGTTTGTCATCAAAAAATGCTAAGCAATATGAGCCAGTAGCTAATAAACGAAAGTACTATCTATCAATAATGAACAGCATATGACCGGTCCAGCCTGATCCACGCGACCCGATCCTTACTGATGGACTTAGGGCCAAACTTTTGAAGTTTCAAGAGGATTTAAAAGAAACTAAGGTCGTACAGGGTTAGTTTACATTAAATATTTAAGTCTAGAGCCGCCTTTAGGACCGATCATTGAGGGGCTTCTAGGGCCGGATCAGCCCTACCCTAAATTTAAGGGTCGAATTTAGGGACGAGCTTACACTACAACACAAGAAATGTGTTATAAGCTACTATTTAAAAGCAATGGGATACGTTTTGTTGATAATCTATCTATATAAGGGAGCACTCGGCAGAGAACCCCTTAAAATCCAAGAACTTGAAAACTCAATTCGCATCAATAGATCATGATGCATCTTTAAATCTACATGTGACACATGTCTAAAAAACAAAGTCAAACTTGGTGGCTTTGACTTTGCATTAAATGTAATTTTGAATATTACACATATCACCACCACAATGACTTGATAATGCAGTTTTAACATGATGTTGCCATTTTAGGAGTGTGGTCCAGGTAAAAACCATGATTATATATGAAAACTAAAAACCGGATTTCAAGCTGACACGTGTCCTATTTTGTAATCTCAGATATAACACGGAGGGGCATTATGGTCATTCCACATATCCTGAATTTCAAATGAGACTTAAATTGGAATGGTCTTACTTAAAATGATCAGACTTGAAATGATCAGACATAACTTGGAATGATCAGACTTAACTTGCAATGATCAGACATAATAATCAGATTTAATTTGGAATGATCAGACTTAACTTGGAATGATCAGACATAATAATAAGACTTAACTTGAAATGATCAGACTTAACTTGGAATGATCAGACTTAATAATCAGACTTAACTTGGAATGATCATACTTAACTTGGAATGATCAGACATAATAATTAGACTTAACTTGGAATGATCAGACTTAACTTGTAAAATTCAGATAACTTGGAATGATCAGACATAATAATCAGACTTGATTTGGAATGATCGGACTTAACTTGCAATGATCATACTTAATAATCAGCCTTAAATTGGAATGATCGGACTTAACTTGGAATGATCAGACTTAACTTGCAATGATTAGACATAACTTGGAATGATCAAACTTAACTTGGAATGATCAGACTTAACTTGCAGTGATCAGACTTAACTTGCAATGATCAGACTTAACTTGGAATGATCAAACATAATAATTCAGACTTCACTTGGAATGATCAAGCTTAACTTGGAATGATCAGACTTAACTTGGAATGATCAGACTTAACTTGGTAATGATCATACTTAACTTGGTACTGATCAGACTTAATCTTGGTAATGATCAGACTTAAATTAGTATTGGAATGATCAGACATAATAATTAGACTTAACTTGGAATGATCAGACTTAACTTGTAATATTCAGATAACTTGGAATGATCAGACATAATAATCAGACTTGATTTGGAATGATCGGACTTAACTTGCAATGATCAGACTTAATAATCAGCCTTAAATTGGAATGATCGGACTTAACTTGGAATGATCAGACTTAACTTGCAATGATTAGACATAACTTGGAATGATCAAACTTAACTTGGATGATCAGACTTAACTTGCAGTGATCAGACTTAACTTGGAATGATCAAACATAATAATTCAGCCTTCACTTGGAATGATCAAGCTTAACTTGGAATGATCAGACTTAACTTGGAATGATCAGACTTAACTTGGTAATGATCATACTTAACTTGGTACTGATCAGACTTAATCTTGGTAATGATCAGACTTAAATTAGTAATATCTAAACTTAAAAACAGACTCAATACTGTCTTGACTTAAATTGATAATGTCCAGACTTAATTAGTAATGTTCAGACTTAAAACCACACTTAAATTGATATCCAGACTTAAATTAGTAATGTCTAGACTTAAAAACACACTTAAATTGATATCCAGACTTAAATTGGTAATGATTCGACTTAAATGGATAATGTCCAGGCTTAAATTGGTAATGATCAGACTTAAATTGGCAATGATCAGACTTAAAAATAGACTTACACAATAATATTCAGACTTAACTTATGCATCTGTTAAGGCTGGATAATTTTTAGGACGTTTATACCCTCACATCTGTTATGTATTTTTAAATAAGTCCGTTTTAATTTTAAGCGCCCCGAATTATGATTGATCGAATGATACACGTGTCAATATTTAATTGAATTTTAGTTTTTATATATAATCATAATTTTTATTTGATCGGAAGTCCAATTTTAGTAATGTAAGTTGGTTAAACCATTGATCCGTTACCTCATTAATCTATTGGTTTCTTATAGGATTGACAAATGGTTGGTTCATCCTTCCAAATTAGTCAGACATATGGTTATGGTAGGTATCCCTAGACAAGAATGCTTACAATCCCACACCTCATCCTATTAGTTTATCAACCATAGTGAGTTTCATCAACTTTGTGGGATAACAGAAAACAGGGAGATAAACTAACCTCATCAGAAGTTGAGTTTCTTCACCAACTTGCAAACACCATTAAAGCTCTGCGAGCTCCTTATATAAACCTGATGCCAATTTCTCCCACAACAATTCAACTCTCATTATTTCCATCTCCTCTACACTACAAAACACACACATCAGAGATACAAATGGATTCTCACAAGAGCTTCATCTTCACTTGCCTGATCTTTTCGATATCTCTCTGCTTCTCCAACATTGCCTCGATCATGGCTGCCCGTCAACTGCTCCAAGCAACTCCAAACCTGCCCAAACCAACCCTGCCACAGTTACCACCAACGCTGACTCTCCCAAACCCCACATTACCTACACAGCCATCTTTCCCTAAACCAACTTTGCCTCCTCTTCTAACCTATGTTGCACGGATACGGATACGGGATACGGATACGGGTACGATACGATACAGGGATACGATTTTTTCAAAAAAAGCAGGATACGATACGTTTCGGATACGTTTGTTATTTTATATAAAATATATATATATATACAGTTGTACCATTTTTGTAAATTATATAAAAAAATATGCACAAACAAATAATTTTGTTTATAAAACTACCTAGTTAACTAGTTAAAGAAAAAGTTCAAGCATATAATTGTTCTTCAAGCAAAAAATAAGTCAGTATTAAAAGTCTCAAACATCACCAGAAAATTTTTTGGACTGATTTTAGTTAAAGTTATGGGCTATTGAATTTTTTGGGCTGATTTTAGTTAATATTATGGGACAATTTGAATTTTTTGGGCTACATTTTTTTGGATACGGCAAATAAATGTATCCAAAAATTGAGATACGTTTTTTTGAACGAATACGAGGATTCCGTGTATCCCAAGTGTATCGTGTATCGGATACGGATACGATACGGGTAGGTGACTATTTTGGAGTATGCGTGCAACATTGCTTCTAACCATCCCGAATGCGCCTAAGGTCACTTTGCCTCCGCTGCCTGCAAATTTCCCTGCCATTCCGAACATCCCTACTTTCTCGCCACCACCTTCCACCTCTACAACCAGCCCTTGAGCATCTCGGAAACTCGATCAGCATATGTCACTCACATGTCATCTTCAGTATTATTGCTTTCTTTGGTGTCTGTCTTATATAAGTAGCTGCTGAGTTCCTTCATTCAGGTTCTTGCACCTGTTTTTACTGTATTTTACTTTCCTTGTAACACATGTATTTGGTTGTGCTGTATTGAATCTGATATTTATGAGACTGGTTTTTTTTTCAATTTTTAATCTATTGCATCACGGAAAAGGATCCGGTGCAAAGTTAATTTTTCGGTACAAAATACAAACTAACCATAGCCCTTGATTTTTTGATTTGAATGGATGAGATTAAATCTTGATTTTTTGGTATTTTTCTTGATGACGAATTATAAAATGAAACTGACGAACTATGTCGTCTTTTCATTTTTCGGCTCGTCTTTTTCATTTTTCGACTCGAAAAGTGACGAATTATAAAATAATTTTGACGAATTTTGTATTTTGTACCAAAATTTGACTTTGTACCTGATCTTGACCCTTTGCATCATACTCAAAACCTACTTTTATTGGGAATCAATGTCTATGGGCTAAAGAATTTAACTAACCCAAGTGTAAGAGTAAGTCCAAATAAAGAAGATGGTCCAAGAATAGCCCAAATTAAGAAGATTGTACAAGAATAGAAGCCCAAATTAAAGGAGGTTAAATGGAGAAGATTATGTAGAACTTTAGAAGATTATGTAGGATAATGTGTATGAGATATTTGGTAGATTGTCCTAAAACATTAAATTGTAACCCTAAGATCAAAATGATCCTAACCGTCCATTTAAGAATGACTAGTATAAATAGAGATGAGTCGTAAGGTTGTAAGCACTTGAGTTAGAAAGAGTGAATGAAGTGTGAGATTAAGAGAGTCCCTCTTGTAATAATTTCTCCACTCAATAATAAAATTATTGTTATGTACGTTGCGCAACTCAACATGTATCACATTTATTTAGTTGTGTTATATTAAAACTGATATTTATGAGACTGGTTCATTTTAGATTTTTAATCTAGGACACTCAAAGCCTCATCTTGTAAACAGCCGAGTAAAAATTCCTAATGTCAAAAAATTTGACAGAAATCATAGCACAGTTGATAAAAAGTAAAAAAAATGTTGAACTGATCCAGCCGATATAAGGGCAACCAGATCAAGTCAAATAGTTTAGAGGTGTTGTTGATTAGTAGTTTAATTATTAGTATAAGGACCTTATTGTAATTACAGAATATTTGTACTGAAAAGAAACCTTATTGCAATTCTGTTTGCAAAACTTATTTTTTCTCCAAAGGTTTTATCTCTCACAGCTCCGGTTAACTCCCACCGGCTTTCCATTAATGGAGACTAACGTTTCACATAGAAATAAAAAGATGATTGAAGACTTTGGCAAGAAGGTGTCGATAAATAATTGAAGTACACCCTGAGTGTGGTTGGGTAATAATCGACTCTCTTGTAACCGGTAACACTATCAATACAAGAAGCTATTTCAAAATTCTTCTAGTTCTAGGGCGAAAGCGAGTGCTCCAGTGGTAAGGAGGCTCCCCCAGGTGCCAAGCCACCTGGGTTCAAGACCCTACTAATCCCAATAACATTAACTTTAACCCCAATCAAAAAAAAAAAAAAATTCTTCTAGTTCTGCTATAAGGTAGTGGTTTTTCTCTAAGTACTTATTTGAGTGCTAGAGTTTCCACTATAACTCACCTTGTCATTCTACTTTATCTTTTACATCTAGTTTCCGCTGCTTTACATATACCTAGCAAGGAACGTTACTTGCTAGGTCACTAACTACGATCCAACAAAAATCCTAATCACGTCCTAATGAAAAGAGATAACAAATACGTGAAATCACATGTACGCGTTAATCTCTACACTAGCATTGACTAGTAACATTGCTTTTAATCTCTATGAATCTTTGATGACGGAGGTTTCAAACTCCAGAACTAATCCAATACAGAACAGAATCACAATTTAATTCTAAGCTAACGAATCTTTGACGACGAAGATTTCAAACTCCAAGACTAATCCAATTCTAAGCTAACGAATCACATTTTACTTTATATTACCTTTGGCATGTGAAGTTTCCCCTAAGATCAGCAATGCATATTGCTAGGGTAATGTTCCCCCTCAGAGCAAACATGTCCTCGTCTTCCCCCTTTTGGCATCATCAAAAATCTCGACAAGGGTAGTCAGTGCACAAGTATGCATAGCAGTGAATCGGTAAATTCATTATACCATCAAAGCGTACCGAAACGAAACACTGCATTCACTAAATTAAGAGCATGACATACTAGCACGAAACACCAGGGATGAAGAAGCATCAAAATAGTACCAAGAAATGGGATTTATGAGTTAGGGAACGAAAAAGGGACTGACCACGGAACATTACTCAGTGCGTCTGCAGCAGAGGTAGAGGACTTGGGGGTGACGATGTAGGCAACGGACTTGGGGTAGAGTGATCATCCAGAGCATGTATATGAGTTGGAGCATCTCTTTCTGAATATCAGCCAACTGATCACTCCTTTGAGGTGCATCCTCCTAGTGAGCAACATCATACTCCGTATTGATTACCTCCTAGAGGTTCCACCATTGATGATCTTCATACCACTGCATCCTTGTTCTCTTCGAGTGTACACTTCATCCTTCTCTCCGTACCCTTTTTTCTCTCTTTTTTCTATACTTTTTTGGTACGGGAGAGGGTATATATTCACTGGGGTCAACATGATCCACATGTTGAATTACTGTTGTGTGCAAGTTAAGCTGCTGACTTTTGCTGAGCTTGTTTAGCAAGATGTTGTGCACTTTTGTCCCTTGCGTAACATTCATTACCAGTTAGGTATAAAGCAACTAAATCTGATGTTGAGATCTCCCTTATTGATTCTCCGCACTAGATGGAGTTCCGTAATATTAATGCAATCTTCCCCATCCTTCAAGTTATGCACATGTCTTATTACATAGTGCCAATGTTTCATGTAGTACTTTGTCAAATCTGTCTATCATCAATGACCTCCTCTGTACAGCTATCCAAGCATGTAATCCCACGTCTCTTTCCCACGATACATATTTCCTGTGTATATTCCTGCGGTCATGCAAGGGGTGGTGTGATGCGGTAGGGTTACCCGAGTGGTATGAGATAATGCATCACACACAGAAGCAGATAACAATATAGATGATAGTAAAAGTGATGGTACCTCGTGGGAATCTCCTCCAGTATGTGGAAAATAACAAAGGGCTCATAGGAGTTTTCCCCCACGGGTGGGCTAGGGACGGTTGTGGATATCTTCCATCATATGGGCTTGTAATGTAGGATCAAAACATCCGGAAGGTTCTTTTGGGCAGGAAAACAAAAGCTTTTTCATCTGTATGTTAGTGTATCATAAGTCACACAATCAATCAACTTATACAGTGAATGTTCACAAGTATACTCCTAGGTGAGACTGAATAAGACCAAGCCAACAACTTCACGAAATCATGCACTTAAACACAGTTCAAATATTTCTCACCAATCATCAGGGTCCTCACGGGGGACACGTACTCAGTTGATGGAAGTCATACCTAGCTCCATGCGAAGCCTCTTTAAGGGTTCCCTGTTGAGTGCCTTGGTGAATATGTCAGCAACTATTCCACTTTTCTGCAAAACTATACACTCACCACTCCCTTTTCCACACAGTCACGTAGGAAGTGATGCTTTATCTCAATGTGTTTTGTCCTAGAGTATTGCACAGTATTCTTAGAGATGTTTATAGCACTAGTATTATCACAAAGAATGGGAACAGACTTAAATATAATATCGTAATCACTTAGATGCTGCTTTAGCCATACGAGTTGCGCACAACACGTTGCAACTGCAATGTATTCAGCTTCTGCTGTCGAGAGAGCTACAGAATTCTGCTTCTTTGAGGCCCATGACACCAAGCACGAGCCAAAGAATTGTGCCATTCCTTATGTAGATTTCTGGTCTATCTTATTTCCTGTGAAATCAGCGTCGGTGTATCCCACTAGTCGGAGGTCAGCATTTCTGGGATACCATATGCAGAGAGTATCGGTACCCTTCAGGTAGTGCCGTATTCTCTTCACACAAACACACAATATACATAATATCAGGTCTACTGGTAGTAAGATAAAGAAGTGAACGTATCATCCATCAGTAGAGTGTGGTCTATCTGTGGGGAGCTTTCGTCCTTCCCTAAGGACTCATTTGGAGAAACTGGAGTAGTCATAGCACTCAAGTCCTTCATACCAAACTTAACAATCATCTCGCGAATGTACTTTTGTTGATGGATTCTGGTTTCATCTCCTTCGTGTGCCACTTGAAGTCCTTGAAAGAACTTGAGTTCTTCGACCATGCTCATTTTGAATTTGCTCTCCATGAGTTTAGTAATTTTCCTGACCAAGGAATCATTAGTAGAACCAAAAATAATATCATCAACGTATACATGTACAACCAGAGTGTGCTTCCCTTCCCTCATAAGGAATAGTGTCTTGTCGACCTCTCCTCTTACATATCCGTGTGAGAGGAGGAACTGAGACAATTTTTTGTACCATGCTCGAGGGGCCTGCTTCAGGCCGTAGAGAGCTTTGTCAAGGATGTAAACATAATCAGGATGTGTTCTGTCTTCAAAACCAAGAGTTTGTGCGATGTACACTTCCTCCTTTAGTACTTCATTCAGAAATGCAGTTTTCACGTCCATCTGTTGTAATTTAAAACCATGGTAAGATGAATAAGCAATTAGCAACTAGATGGCCTCTAACCTGGCTAACGGAGTGAACATTTCATCGTAGTCAATCCCTTCTTGTTGATTGTATCCCTTAACCACAAGCCTTGCTTTGTTCCGGACCACTTGACTTTTGTCATCCAATTTCTTCTTGAACACCCACTTCGTCCCTATGATAGTTCTGTCATCTGGTATGGCGACTAATCTCCATACTTTGTTCCTTTCAAACTGATAGAGCTCCTCATGCATAGCCTTTACCCAGTCGGGGTCTTTCAACGCTTCTTGGACATTCCTAGGTTTTGGAGAGACAGACGAAGGTAGTTAAAGCATGATTATCACGTAGTGAATGGGGAGATGGAATCACCTTATTGTTCCGGTCATTAGCAATCGAAGCATGACATACGTAGTCCCGTATCCATCTAGGGGGCGTGTGATCCCTTGTGATGTGTCAAGTGGGCATCAACTGGCCTTCCTCATGCTCTGAATCTTGTTCATTCTCCCGAGGTGTCTCAATTCCATCTCCTGTAGAGTTGTTAGATGTCGGAGGATCCTGTCGGTCATATGTGCTGGTACCAGGTAACGTTTCCCCCGTGGTAGATGTCGGGGGATCCTGTCTTTCTTGATCTCCTTGAGAGGTATCTCTTTCCTTTTCGACAAGACTAAATTCTTCTTCCTATGTACTGGCGGAGCCCCATCTTCCTGGATCAGTTCTCCAGCCATTACTTCCTCGTCGAATACCACCTTAATGCTTTCCTCCACTTTCCTTTGATGCCTATTATAGACTTTATAGGCTTTGCTATGGTTGGAGTATCCGACGAACACACCGTCGTCACTTCTGGGGTCAAGCTTTCCTAGGTTGGCCTTTCCGTTATTGTGGATGTAACATTTGCAACCGAATACTCTGAAGTGTGACACACTTGGTTTCCTCCCTCTTACTAGTTCATAGGGAGTTTTGTTCAGTATAGGTATCAGGTGTGCTCTGTTTAGAACATGGCATGCGACATTGAGGGCCTCTCCCCAGAAGCTCCTAGGAAGACCACTAGCTATCAGCAACGTCCGTGTCATGTCTTCTAGTGTCTTATTTTTCCTTTACACGACTCCATTCTGTTGTGGTGTTTTAGGCGCAGAGACGTTTTGTCTAATACCCTGCACAGGTTTAGAAATTGTGAGTTTTTGAATTTAGTTCCATGATCAGTACGTATACCTGCAAGTGAGAGGCTCAATTGTATTTCAGTTGCTTTCATCTAGGTTTCGAACTCTATAAATACTTCATCCTTAGAGGTTAGAAATATAGTCCATGTATATCTTGAGTAATCATCGACAATCACAAATATATATCTGTTACCTCCAAGGCTCCTTGTGCACATAAGACCACATAGATCCATATGAATGAGTTCAAGGGGGTGAGTGGTGCTTACCTCATTCTTCGATTTAAAAGATGATCTTACTTGTTTTCCCTTGGTGCCAGCATCGCATATGTTATTCAAGCTTTCTTCCACATTTGGTAATTCGTTTACTAGCTCTAATCAATGCAACTTAGACAGGAGTCTCAAACTTGCGTGTCCAAACTGCTTATGCCATAATTCAGAGTCATCTGTTTGGGATGTCAAACAGAGTTCCTCTTCGGGTATGAATGATGGGTCCACTTTGTATACTCTGTTCATCCCCTTTCCTTCATGAGAATTTTTCCTGTACTTATGCACTCAACAACGCATTCATCAGATGTAAAGGTGACTTTATTTTTACCATTTTGGCACAGTTGGGAAACACTAAGTAAGTCGAAGCTTAATCCATGGACTAGACTCACATTATTGATATAAAGTTGATCAGAAAGTTTCACTTTACCCAATCCGAATGTTTCACCTTTGCTCTTGTTTCCGAACATAACTGATCCTCCAGAGTGATGGCGGAGCAACTCGAACCATTCTTTGTTTCCGGTCATGTGTCTTGAGCATGCACTATCTATGTACCATGGACATCTCCCCTCTCCATCCCGCAAGAAAAATACATTAGTTTCTACGAACCCAAATAAGCTTAGGCTTACTCAGTTTCTTGGCAAAATGAATGATTCTAGATCCGTCTGTGTCACTATAGTTTCCTCCTTCTTATCTTTCTCTGGGACGTTCCTTCGCGAGGCTTTTGGTTTCCGACTCTTGTTCTTCTGCCTCTCAGTATAGGGACAAGTCTTTCTGTAGTGTCCAGACTGTTTACACATCCAGCAGCCCTTCTCTTGTCTTCCCGGTGTCCCGTACTTAGATTTTACCCTCTTTTCCCTTCGTAGGGTACATTCTACTTGTCGATGTCCTGCCTGACCATAATCCCAGCAGACTTGTGATGTTTCAAGTCCACATTCTTACTTCTTCCTGGTGGGACAGACCTGTTGGGGACTCGTGCGGCAAAGTCAATGTGGGAAGGTTTACTACTTGCTACTTGCTTTAGCCAAAGAGTGTAGGCATTCTTTCCGTCAAACGGAACAGTACCTCTATCGGCGGTTAGGGTTTTCATTCCTTGGGTTGTTCCACATTTGCATTTGTAAGGTTTTTCAGATACTTGGTCCACCTCCTTTCCTTTCTTTGAGACCTTGTTCTCCGCTTCAGAGCTGTACCCAAGACCGGGTCGAGATATCAAGTGCTTAGAAAACCCTTACTTTATTTCAAAAGCCTTTGTATCTGTATATTTGTTCATCCACTTCTTCTTTTGTTCCTCTTCATTAGCTTTGGTCAGCTCAACTTCCTTCATAAGCTTTGCATTCTCTTCTTCAACCTAGGTAACCTTACCCTCTAGGGAACGAATATCATCTAACTCCGCCAGGCTTTCGTTCTATGTGTTTAAGTTGTTCACCTTTCATTCGATGTTTCGGAGCTGTTTGGTCAGCTTGGCTTCGTTCTGAGAAAGTTCTTCCTCAAGTTTCAAGGTTGATTCCTCATGTTCTCTCAGTTCTGGACTGAGTTCCATGTTTTTCTTCACAAGATTCTTAATGAGAGATATTAGATGTTCGTTAGTTCTATCAATCAAGTATGCAAAAGGGTTAGAATTAGTTACCTCATTGGTGGCCATTATACATACTGCTCCATTTGGACTATCCTCTTCACTATTTTCATCAGATTCACCCCATGTTGCCACCATACCCTTAACACTCTTCTGGGCTAGCGGTTCTCCAGCCTTTTTGCCGAAGTAATTCTTCGACATGTGTCCTTTCTTTTGACAGTGGTAACACAGTGCATCTTTGTTTGATACAATCCCCTTGAAGGAACATTTCGGTGCAGTATATGCCATCTTGAGTGCTCTAGTCAGTAGTGCTATCATCTTATCCTCGGGTTCCTCATTGTCATCCTGCTGGGCTAGCTCAAAGGCCTTTTCGACCTTGAGGGTAATAGACTTAGGTTTTTTCAGGATCACGTCTTGCAGCTTTTCTTTGTTGAATCCCATCATTGCTTTGTAGTTTTTCCATGAGTTCCTCAAGGGTGATTGCTTTGATGTCCCTCTGTGCTTGAAGGAAGTGGTGGGTAACCTTCCATTCAGGGACCTGCTCCCCCAGAAACTGCATCTGTCCAACATGGCCCTGAAAACGTGAGTGAAATTCTTTAGTGCATCCCAGATAACATTGGCAATTTTATAGTGGAGCATCTTCTTTAGATCTCCTGGATTGAGGGCTTGATGTAGAATCTTCTTTGCTTTTCTATTCTTTTCAAGAATCTTATAATCAGCATCAGCATAATCTTTTCTTTCCTTCTCCATAGTAGCATCAGTTTCATTTGAGATCTTCACTGCCCCTTGTTCGATGATTTGCCACAACTGGTCGTCCAGGGAACATGTATGTGCCTCGAACTGTTCCGCCCATCAGTCGTACTCACCTGGTTTCAAAATAGGCAATTTCTCGAAGGAGTCGTTCATGGATGTCATTCTTCCTGCAAGGCTAACTAAAAATCTAAAGACCATGCTCTAATACCAATTGTTGGATCGTAGTTAGCGACCTAGCAAGTAACGTTCCTTGCTATGTATATTTAAAGCAGCTGAAATTAGATGTAAGAGATAAAGTAGAATGACAAGGTGAGTTATAGTAGAAATTCTAGCACTCAAATAAGTACTTGGAGAAAAACCCCTACCTTCTAGCAGAACTAGAAAGATTTCGAAATAGCTTCTTGTATTGATAGTGTTACCGGTTACAAGAGAGTCGATTATTACCCAAACACACTATGGGCTGTACCACCTTGCTTTCACATGAATCTTAGTAGTAATCTCATCGCCGCACAGCAAGTTGTTATTTCCGTCTGGTTCAGATTGCTCAACCATTTCCTTAGAGTTATGTCATCAGTACGCCAAGCCTCGATCAGCAATCTTCAGTCCTTGCTCGGTTAGTAGTCTCGACACCAGTGATCTCCTGAACGAACGAGCTTTATTGGAGGTCGTAGCTTCCTATTTATATCTCGATCACATCACCCGGAAACCCTAGATTTTCAAGCGAAAATCTTTCCTATTTGACAAGATTATCCCATAATAATCTTGTCAAATCTTCAACAAGAATATCACATAATATTCAAGTTGGCCGCGCATTGTCTTTGATTTCTAAAGAATAGCACCGAAGATTTTCAATCAAATATTGCCCAAATCTTGATCTTTATCTTTTAAACCAATTGCCTAATTTGTAGCGAGATCTTTGATCAACTCTTCCTTCATCACCCAACACATTTTTCAGTTGGATCTCGAGATTTTTGGGAGCTAGAAGATCTCTCAGAATATTTAGACCGATATTCTCTTCCTCCAGTTACAGACTGTGGGATCGTTACTTTCGGAGTACATGTGCATCAACCTACACGCTTAAGTAACACATCAACATGATGTTTGTCATATCAAAACCGGTGAAGTTCACAGAATCCAACAGAAGTCATGTTCTAACATACGCACAAACGCCAAATAGAAGCAAGAGTCTGCTCAGCAACGCAATAACAACGCCCACCAACATATACAAGCTCGCTATAAGATCAACACAACTGATTCAAAAAACTGTTATCAGCAATACAGAGAGTACCGCCTTAGTTTAAAGAATAATTAATGAAAACCACGGAATCAGATAGAAAGGAGATTAAAACCCACATGAATAAATTCCTTGCATATAAGCCAAAGAGAATAAGCGCAAATAATGCAGTTCCACAAGGCGAGAACACATCCAAAACGTCAAATGATGTGAGAAAAATGGGATGTTGCACAAACACAAATCAGATAGTTAGAACGTACTGGACTAATAGGAAACATAAGGAATACATTTGTATTTGGTATAACTTCTTTAGTATAAAAGAAGTATAATCAAGAGTTAGAAAGCAGGAAATGAATTAATCAGTTTTCCCATCTCCTTCTCTCTCGTTTCTCATCCTTTTCTCCTTTATAAAACCCTAATCTTCTTCCTCATCTATATCTCATTCTGTCCTTCTAATCTGTTACAAACTTAGGTGTTTGTATCAACGTATCTATTCTAAGTCAAAAAACGGAAAGCAATAAGTAACACTGAAAATGAAAAAGAAGAAAACGAACACTGGAAATTTCAATCAGTAGTAACATGTCCAATTACAAGACAATTTTGGGCACAACTCAGTAAATCAACAAAGGCAGTCGAGAGATTCAAGTGTTAGAAAGCCACATTCACAGTACTAGAACACATTAGTACAGAAACAAGATAAATGATCAGATGTTACAGCTCCGATAGGATGGCGGGAATGTAGTGGGATAATTCGGCCGTTAGGGACTGGAAGCCATTGACTAGCTGTGTGTGGAAGTCCTGGTCTTCTTCACCTATTAACCTGAAGTGCACGCGTATAGCTCGCTTGCACACTGCCATGAATTCGAGAAGTGCAGCGATAAGTTGCTGAAGCTCTTGACTACGAAGTCTGGTTGCAGGTTCACCTGATAGAAAGGCTGTGCAGACACTCAGTACTCCACTATTCACCTGCAAAAAGAATACATATATTTCAAGGTGCTATTAGAGTGAACAATGAATGAGGGGTTAGGTTGTTAAATAAATTAGCAAAATCCTGACTGTGAAACTAATCTTTCTATACAACTTACTTGTACAGCAACACTGCCTTGTAATATTCTCTGCAGTGACTGAAGGCGGGGGAGTTGATCTCCTTCAGAGCTGCGTGGCTCCTCTAGTTCATTTCTCAAGGCTGCTGTTCGTGTTTCTATCATACCAATGGCATTTTCAACAGGCGAGAATTCCAGAGATTCAGACTTAACTACCAACAGCCTGTTAACTAAAGCAGGGAATGAGCCCTCCGTCTGAAGCACTGTTCGGCGTTTCCATTGGTCTTCAAGTCCACCTTGAGTCTTACCATTTTTGGTAAAAGGTGTATCGAACAAAAAGCGACCAAAGACACGAGCACGCACACTTCCAGTGGAGAGTGAAAATATCCTTTCACGTCTGCTTCCCAGATCTTCATCTTCCATCACTGGATCAACGGCCGTAATTTGCAAGTAACAGACTCCCGGTTCCAGTTCTTCTGCTTTCACTTGTCTAGAATCAGGAATTATGTGCAGAGTATGGTTGCCATCCATCTTAGATTCGTATATGTGACTTAGTTTCTCCATTATGTCACCCAATCGAACATCACGAGGTTCTCGGTATACATATTCTCTCTTGTCCAACTTACCAAATCTAGCACCATAGAACCCCACTCTGTAGTATGTGGCATCTGTGAAAGGTATAGGGCTCGACTCCTGCTCGAGGATAGACTCATATACATTGGTTAGCATTGTGTGACACTTCGCTAGCTGTCCATATGCCCTCCTGCTCTTATAAACTGGAATCACGAGTTCCAAAATGCTGGCACAGAAATGGTACAGTTCGGCTTGAGAAAAGAGTTTATTCGCAAGCTGTAGATATTTCACAGCAGAATCAACTGTGAGTTTGGAGGCACCATAGCCCTCTACTTCTGCTGCTGCCGTCTCTGCTGTGATCTCAGTGCTGACCATGGGGCAAATCTTCCGAAGAGAACTTACATGATCATTACTCCAGACACCATCATTTCTACCCACTAGTGCCTGTCAAAATATGCTAATTTGCATATTACGGCCAGTATAAAATGTGCAAACCCTCTCCCTAAAAATAGGAAATATATGTGACAGATAACATGACAATTTAGATTGAACTATTGACACGCCTAGGGTTTCTTCCACATACATAATAAAATTGGCTTAGTTCAATTATCATGCACTTGAATATCTCATCATCCTGGAGTGAGGCAACCTATTAAACAACACTGCTTGTGATTTCGCAGGTAACAAATCAGTTTTCACTTTTCAGTATGAAAAACTCAAATTAGCTGAGTTTTGTAATAAATTGATAAGCTTATTGGGTATTCTAGAAGCACTGCTTTAATCAAATCACTATTGACAGCGTTATTTTTTAAGATATATTCATACTCCAACTCCAAGGGAAAGGTTATACCTTCATGTTCTAATACTTCATTTGCTTTAGTCACCAAATTTATACAGGGATAAAAAGCCATGTATCCATGTTTTGTGTTCTTTTTTAAACTCTAATAAGTATCAATATCAAACCATGATCACAGAAGTCACTGTAAAGAAGCAGCTTTACCTGCATCACAACACCAGCAACAGCCACTGCACATTGTGCCGCCTCAGCCCATGATTGCATTTCCTGATGTGAATCACACAGATGTAGTAACCACATTATATGAAGATCAGGAACAGGAGCAAATGCCAGCGCGAGCTTGTAGAAGCTTTCTGCAGCCGTGTATCTGTCTGTCGTCATCATGGAGGCCTGTGTTTACGAAACAAGGATCAGTGCTTAAGCATGGCTGCCTGTAAGTATTAAAAGGATTGGGAAAATACCAGTAGCGAATGTTCTATACTAGCATCAAGTGCAAGCAGCAGATTATCTGAAAGATATTTCACCACAGACCAGGACCAATGATTTTCAGCCATTCCTTCTGGCACTGCAACAAGAGCATTCTCAGGGAGTCCACATTCCCTCAACAGACTGGGACTCTTGGTTTCATCTGCCAGTTCTTCCAAAGATCTACGAAGTCTCCGCGCCTCACCACTTTCTTCAAGTGTCCCATCAGGTTTCATCTGAGTCACTTGCACATCAGACATCAACTCCGACAATGTAATAGTCAGCATAACCCTCATCCTAGCTGTTTGCATCAAGTAGTAGAAAGAGCTCTGCCATTTGTAAAGAGGCCATCAGGTTAGGAAAGAACTAAACAGACAAATCATGTTGGGATGTAGTACAACCCACAAGCATCATTGAAGCTCACCCTCATGAGTATCTGCATCCCAATAATAGCCCTCTTTCTTATATTATCATTACGGAAAACTCCGAGCTGAAGAAGATGGAAAGCAACTTGCTTCAAGAAGCGATCATTCTCCCTCGCCATTAAGGTTGAACCATGAAGATTGAAGATGTGGTTAAAAACAGGAAATAAAGCTTTCCAGAATGTTAGCGGTTGACTTCGTGAAAGGAAGCTCATAAATATTGCAGTGATGCAGTCGAGTTTTCCGTAGTCTGTAGAGATGTTGTGGGATGCCGCAGTTTTAGAGAACTTTTCAGTTATTTCCAAAACTTGAAGGCTGACAGCAGCACTCAGGTTTTCTTCCCAAAGTTCCTGCAGTCGGTGGCATAGTTGTTAATCCCTAGTCACTTATAAGATATGTGTAAAAATACTACACTTGTATCACTGCAAATCCATGTGATGGGAAAGCTCATGTTCTGTTAGCTTTTAATAAGATTTTCATGATTTGAAAAGAAGTTATACCAGCTTTTGCCTTAATATTGGGTGCAATGATTCTCTCAGTGCTTGGACTGAAGCTCCCGTTCTAGATGATTGTGCCTGAGCAAGGGCTTCCCGCAGAGAGTATGGCTGGCTAGGAGAACTTAGCTGAGAATTAACTCTCTGCCACAGATACCCATTGCTTTCAGATAAACCTAAGGGCTGCATTTTATAAAAGTTGATACGAATTGGAAACACTCAGCATGATAGAGAGATAAGAAGTTGCAAGTGTATGGAATGACTACGAGTCAAGGACTCATATTAATACACCATATATCACATCCTGCCTTTACGGTGGCTGATAGCTATAAAGGTAAACAAACAGAAGAAAAATCCACCACATCTTTTGATCTGTCAAACGAGGAGTTTCTTACTCTGACTTCCTGCCTTGAAGCTTCAGACAGATAACTGTTAATTGCCGGAGATAGTCTATCAGAGTATTTTGGGGACATAGTAACATCCCCAATGGCACTGACGCTACGAGAGCTACCGGCCATAAGCATGCCATCAGTGGGCTTTCTATGCTGCATGATTGAAGGTGCATAGCAAAAGGAGGAAAAGATGAGCAACAGGTAGAATGATGATTAATATTCTTTCCATAGGGGAAAAACATAACTAAGGATGTAAAATTTTGAAATGAAAAACTTCAAGTTTCTGCACACACACAAAAAAGAATAGTACAAACGACAAAAATAAATGTGAATAAAATGCTGCCAAAAGAATAGTGAATTTAAGCTAGCCAATATTAGAATACGAACATCACTCTAATTCCATGAAAAAAATAAGGTTAAGCATTTCCTACACTAGACAAACCAATCATTCATAAACGCAAATCTTGTGTCATGCAACAGTGGAAAAAAACCACATCAACTACCTCAAAAAGCATTAAGCACTCCTCAAGAAGCTTGAAAAATAATCGTGTGCGAGCAATGCTTTGTTGCCATGCTTTGACTAGTGAAGCATCATCTAAATTCCGGATGATTTGCAAAACAACAATCAAAACCTCCCTCTTCTCGACGGCATTAAGGTTATAAAACACAGGCATCTCGTCAAGGATCTGCACATATGACATATAACAAGGTCAACCAGAACGTACAATACTTTCAGAATGAATTTATTAAAGCTTGATCATGACTACCTAAGCAAAATGTTCTAAACTGTAAAGATAGAATTAAGGGTATGATGAGCAAGGAAAAACACAGAAAAAAAAGCCAGGAACAAAAAAAATATTGAAGTTGTCAGCAAATGAATTAACTCCAACACACCTGTCCAATAAGAGGAAAGTATAACTGAGCAATGTAGAGTTTATCCTCACGCTTTTGGTATCGAGCATCAAACTCATGCTTGCACCAAAGAACAACCAGGATTCTAGCAGCCTGACATTCAATCAAGACAAATTGTCAGAGATTAACACTGCAAGTTCAAATTACATAGAGACCCACAATTGTTCAGTGCATATACCCAATCACCTCATGAATTGTGATTAGTAAATGTCAGAATTATATTCACCTTAGCTCGCTGTGATAGATCGTCATGATCCCAAGTAAGAAAAAGCTCTTGTATCAAGACAGAGGAAAGGTAGTTCCTACAAATAGAATACCAATTCACTTAAATACAAATACAATCATATGAACCCCAGACCTGCATGAACGAGGCTAAACTTTCTTTTGAACTGTGCTCCAATGCCAGGAGCATCAGAAGCCAAAGCATCGTCATCAACCCTATATGACTATTTGCATCCCGATATGAAGCTGGCAGCTCTACCCTCAAACCATCAGCTGTCAAGCATGGCACACGTGTCTTTTGACAGGTGCCGCTTTAGTTTATCATTTGTAATCTTACATTCTAAACTACTGTTATGACCCGGGATTTCAATCTCGTGACATGTTGCGGCGGAAACTGAATGATAGTTGCAGTAGTTTTTTTTAAGGTACAGAGGCCTCTGTTCCCTTGTGATATCGAGTATAATTGGAAAGAGAATTGTGCTCTAAGCGTAATTTATCAATAAAATTGCATTAATCAAAACAAATTTGGTTAACTATATATACCTATCTGAAGGGTCTCTTCCTGGCATTTCAACAAAAAGATCATGGTCGCATACTATCTGCAAGAATGTCAGCTTGCAGTCATGCAGAACTGATTGACAAACCCCTGCAAACTTGTCGAGGTACAAGGATACCTGCAGAAAGACAAATTCAACTTATTGTTAACAGCTGAAATACCAATATTCCTTTTAACATCTTACTTATTTTTGAAGAGTTGCATTAGGCTAATCAGAAAGTGTAGATTTTCATTTCATGATTTAGACGATTATCTAATGTTAATTGTCATTTAGTTTTGACAACAATTGACAATGTTATTAACACAACAAGGTTACTTTCTCTATAGCGGATGATCAAATAAATAGATGCAAGTTAAATAGGTTAGAAGCATACAAGTTCAAATACTTGGCGAGGTTCGATAACAGAAAGGAGGTCATAGCAAAAGAAACCCAAGCTACTGTTCAAACGTTTTGCGAGGCTTAGGCCCTTCTTGCAGCGCTCATGCACTTCTGTTAACAGACAATCATACAACTGCAGAATGCATCTGAATACACCTTCCTTCAACTGCATAGGAGGAACATCCTCGCCTACATTGAAAATTTTGATTAGTTAAAAGGTGATTAGTTATACCAAAAGTTTAGGCGCTTCACTATGAATAAGTGTATTGGGAAAATTATCTGTTAAAATTCGATCCATACCAAATCGAAAATTATCTGTTGAAGTTTACATTTGATCTAAATCAATCAAATATTATCATAACATAGAAGAACACAGTACTTGTGCGCAATCAGAGGTACATGAACTAACATCCCTAACTGCGTAGACGTAGTAGTTATGAACTGACATCAAACTACTTTAGCAAATAACAAAGTTAAGGTGGGCTTAAAAAACTGAAAACATAGTTCTTTGAGATGACGAGATTATAAAACCCTGCCAACATCTGCAATAGACCCCACTGTTTTTCTTTTAAATGTTTGAAAAATGCAAGACTAGTTTTCTCCTGTCATACTGCTCAAGAAAGTTTACATGGGAAGATTTAGAATACTGAAGCTTTTTCCAAGGTCGTGGCTAATGGACTTGTACTATTCAACATCACTGCTTTTTCAATTTAGGCTGTTAAGAAGAAACTTTATATTGAAATAGTGAGTCTAGTGATGCATGTCAATATAAAGTTTACATGGGAAGATTTAGAATACTGAAGCTTTTTCCAAGGTCATGGCTAATGGACTTGTACTATTCAACAACACTGCTTTTTCAATGTAGGCTGTTAAGAAGAAACTTTATATTGAAATAGTGAGTCTAGTGATGCATATCATAGAAGTTCAAATAACACAGCCCATATATGACTACCTAATGGTAGAGTGTTGTATGACACACGAGTCTGCTCTAGTGACATTGACTTGACAACTAATTCAAGGAAGAACCAGGCCATTGCTAAGACATCATCATATACCGGTCCAACACGGTAGCCCTTAGCCTGCAAGTGAAAGCACATGTATCAGTGAGAATTTCCCAACAGAGTAAAAGATAAATTTGGTTTATCGCATATGTCTAACCACCAACAGGATACTGTGTGCACGAATAAATAGTCAATGGTTATATTCAATTAGTCAAGGGAGCTTAAACTTGGGCTATAATTTGCGTATTTTCAGCTTAGCAGGGTTTACATCATCAACATAATACCTGCACCAACAGTGTCAGCCTACTGTATGCATGAAACCCACACAATAGCAGTAATGATCTCATTAAACATCATTTGACGCGTACTACTCACCTTACTGCGAGCCAAACTTCCCCATACAGTACACAATCCAGGGTAGACTGGTGGTTGACGACCCCCGAAATCATCAAACGCATAATCCACGTAGTTTACTAAGTGTCGATTTCTTTCTGCGTCATCTACTGACTCCTGCTGCACCCTACAGAAGAAAACCGTCAACAAATACTTACCGCTTAAGTGTTTACACTGAAAGGTATCAAATCAAATCCAGTGACCACACACATAAAGTCATTAACTGACATTGATATAGAAGACATATGAACGGACTGTGTTTCAGTTCTTTTAACGACTTCCATGATCTTGGAAAAGTTATAAAATTTCGTCGTGTATGTGAATGTACCTTGTCAGTATATTTACCATGGCTCTGAAGGCTGCAACCTGTAAATCCATAAATGCGTACATAAAACGTCTATTTGCTGAGAGGTCAATGTATGGTACCATCGAGAACCATAACCATAAAAAGGATATCATATGAAACAATGGTAGACAGATTGATAACCTGAAGGGTTTCTCCACCATTTCCAATGAGATGAAGAAGCATATTAAGGATAGGATGAAGAAACTGAAGCAAAGCAGTAGAATCAACATTCTTCAAGCTATTGATTGCCTGCATTGAACAAACAACGTATATTAATTAGCGAAGCAATTTTGATGAGCTCACCAACAATAAAGCTGTGGTTACTTAACAGTAAACTTATTGTTGAGCCAAAATATTAGTAATAACTTCTACATTATTTTACTTGTAAATTTCTGAAAGTATTGTAATACAGATGACATAAAAGAACATTATTTAGTGTTACTTACTTTTCTCTTATGACACAAAAATAGCATTATTTATTTAATAATAATACAATGTGTACCAGAATACTAATGTTTTTAATGGTGGAATACCAATATTAGAGCATCCACCACCATGACCTTTTGGGTTCTGAGAAAGGGTCACAATTCATGACCAAAAAAATCATGCACTCCACTCATGATTTTTTTTAGTCATAGAAAATGTCATCCGATGAACAAACCAAAATTTGGTCACCAGATGACCAAATTTGAGTTTTTGTCATGTGCCAAAAACTGATTAAGTTGTGACACATGTGCCGCAAAATTTGGTCACCAGATGACCACATCTACTTGATCAAATGAGTGCATGACAAATTTTGGTGATGAGAGAGGGAGTAGATGTGACTTGTGAGAGTGATGATATACTTTTTTTTGTCACGGTGAATGATGCTCTTTAAGCACAAAAGTTAAATCAGTTTTAACATATTTCACTGGCTACACTAAAGGGCTATATAATAATAGACCAAATATAGCATGGCAATTTCACAAAAGCACTCTCTCCATGGAAATTTTGAAGATTGTTTTGTCTCCTCGTCAAGAAATACGAGTATCCTATTAAAGGTTAAGTAATAATGTTATCATCCTAATAGCAAGGTGGTAGCGAAAGCAATACACATTAATGGTAGGATGGCATACCTCAAGGAGTTCGGAACCCCATGGTGGGCTAGTCCGTAGAGTGTGTCTATCATATTCAAGAAAAAAGTCTCTTATGCGCTCATTAACAGGGTATAACGATGAACATAATCTTAACCGCAGTCTAAATACGTTTTTTCCATCTTCCAAGTAGTCCAGCCTTTCCTGAGGTAGAAATGCAGAGCATGGGAGATATACAGTCACTAAAAGTTAACAAGAAACTTAGGATGGACTAAATATCAGGTACATTTCTCAACAACAATAAGTAATTCTTTTCATCTTGAAACTGAAATATAACAATAGCAAGTCGGATCATTTGATTTAAGAAATCAGTCTATCCATTCCCAAATGAAAAATAAAAAAGTGAAGCCATATTTGTGCTAGCAAATAAACAGTAATTATAAAGTAATCCAAGACTCTTAAAGTTACATATCAAGTCATACTACATGAAACTCACTTAATGTTTGACATCGATGACACCTTAAATCAGATTTACAAAGTAAAGATCAGAACACGACAGGACCATCAGATAAAAAGAGAGAAAATTATGAATCATTGTGAAAATTTCATGGATAAATGAATAGGTGCCATGTATTGAAACTGGTCAATTGTTATGCAGTCAATTATATCAAAACTGATAACTGAAAAAGTCATGCATACCTTCCCCGTATCTTGAAGGTAGTGTGGAACCAGCTCTTTCATAATTGGGAAGGAAATTTCAGACTGCAACCTGAAGCATGTTACCATCAAGAGCTAAGTATGAGTGAAGTTGATGAGAACAAGTGCATGTTTTAGTGCGATCCAAGCAGAAGGGACCAATATGCCAAAGATACATGCAACGGGGTAGTTGTGCACGGAAAAACAAGAACACGTGATGTGCTTCTGTGCATAAGCTGATTTAAATCATCAGCATCATGCAACTACTCCTTTAGTTACTGATAGAACTCTGACATTAGTATAAAGCAGCCAAATGACAGAAACAATGACAATCGAGGTTGAAATTGTGTACGTACTGTGCATGAGTAGACAATGGAAGTGCAGCATATCCGATTACTACCTGTTCATGAGAAGACAGGCAAGACTAATTTAACACGAAAACATCATACAATAATACAAATGTGAAAAGTAATAAGGGTTTATTAATCAGTGAAGAATTAACTCACGGGTTTTGGAGCTTCCAGCTTACTCTGAAGATCAATGTGGAAAAAGGTGAACAAAAGGTGATGAAGAGGCGTCCAAATAGCAGGTAGACATACTTTTATTTCGTCATGATAGCACGCCATTCTAGCTCCAACAGCTACTTGTGTATGAGACCATTTCTGAAGTGTTTCGCTATGCTCCATTGTATACATTGCCTAGAACAACAAGAAAGGAAGCCAAAGTCGTCATTTATATTCTAAAAAACGCATTTTATCAATGTTCAAATTTACTCACCTCTAGAGGCTGTTTTCGAACGTCCGCATCATCTTTTTTAAGTTCAACGCGTATGAACAAATTTCTTTTCCTACTTAAACTCACAGACAAAGGATATACGTAGAGACAATGAAAAAGTTGCAAGAAAGGCTCATTCCTCACTGTTGTGCGGAAGTCGAAAGCTTGGAACTGCAAATGATTACAAGTACAAGCACCAATTGTTAACAGTACAGATAGTATAAGAAACTGTGACATAATCGTCATAATGCAGGCTCTTCTTCGCTATCTAAACTATTAATATGACATTGCTTAACGTGCATGAAATTAACTCTACTATAGCTGCCTGAAACAAAAACAGCTAGATAGATTGCTATCTACATGTATCATCATGACTCGATTAAACATATAAAACTTTCGACTAATTCGCTGAATCATTGGACAGATATTTTCTTCCTGATGTCAAATGCAACATAATAAGTGAACAGACATGTTTCTTACATCATTGGAGGTGATATCAGGATTTCCCTGGCCATTTGTCTTGTTCCTTATAGCTCCTTTTTCATCAGTGATACTAGGACATCTGGAAAATGACGAATCAGCAGCCTGATCTATATGGTTTAATGCATCATTGTTCACACTTTCGCACTCTGAACTATTTTCCAGGTCATTGTGGCTAGTCTGGTGCTTTTCAATTTCCAATTTCATGACACCTTTCACAGGCTTATGAACCTTACGTTTTGGATCCTACAAAAAATCGTCAAAACTCAAAACCAATCACCAAAGCACAAACTTGCAAGAGTGATAAATGGTCAAGATCATGGTTTGAGTTCATATTTTTCTTGAATCATATAATAGTCAAAACCATCCACAGAACCAAAACATAACTTAGAGGAGGGGTAAATGGTCGATATCATTGTAGGAATTCTTATTTTTCTTAAATCGTCATGAATCAGGATTATGCCCCACTCTCTAACTAAAAATTGTAGTTTGAGACGTAAAACCACAGCATGCATTCTCTAAATGTAATTTTTCATACACAAATGTCTGCCCTCAGATCTCCAAGAACTAAAACTTCTAAGCAGTATGCAAGTGACAAGAAACAATCCATAAAAATTGGCACATACTTCTTGTCAATAGTTTCAACAGTGCTTAGTGTTATAGATGAGATATCCGACACAGTTGTAGACAGACACTACTAGAAAAGGGTGCATATAACTAGAAAATAAACAGGATATCAAGCTTCAATACTACTACTACCTGAAGTGAATCTTCCGTGTAACATTCTTTTGCCTTGTTCAAATTAGAAAGCTCAACTATTATAGGGCTTCCACCAGAATAACTAGCTCTCCCGTCCAAAGCGAATTTGGTATTCGAATTTGGAACGCCTTCGTGAGAACTGGATCCAGACATATTAGGAGCGAGAGGGCTACTAGGAGATGCAGAACCACCAGAAACTGCATTGAAGCTACTATCAAATAGAGGGACAACTGCCCAGGCAAAACATTCTCTATAAGGCATTATTCTGGACCAAACTTGCAATTTCTGATTTTCTCTCTCTGTCAAATGCACCTGGAACACAAGATTACAATCAAACATAAACCAGTGACTCCCAGTTCCAACTTATTTTGAGCTTGAATTGAACTGGGGAAAGTATTAAATGACAGTTTAGGTTGAAACAAACACAAACTTAAAGTTCACTACGGCATTAATAAGATTCCATCAATATTCAAGAAGAATCATGTCGTCTACTGCAAAACTTCATGAGATTCACATGATGATGAGCTATTCAAGATGATTACATAGTAATGTTCATACAAAGATGAGTCATGAGTAAAGAGGTTGTGGTTGATATCACCATGTCATATTTTCAGTACAGTCCAAATCCAGATACAGAATTAAAGGTGCTGATGAAGTTTATTCATGTTTGATTTAAGCAATTGACTACCATAAACTACTAGCGTCAACACTCACAGGGTCTTTACGTGAGTAAACAGATGGAGTGACACCGCCTTCTTCTGTGGCAGGCTTCTCCAACTGTATCAGTAGACATATAGAGGCTGATGGAGCATCCAGATAAAAGAGAGCACGAGATTCAAGGGAACTTCTACCCTGCAGGACATGGGCAGGAGAGTCGATTTGAAGATGTCAGCACACAAAATTACTTCAGTATACAATGTACGGCTTGAGAACTATGACTTACGTCTGGTGCATCAGAGGGCAAGATTTGAAAATGGAAATCCTCTGATAACTTATCTCTTCTCTCCTTATTATACAAACATATAGTACCATAAAAAGGTTCTGCGATATAAAATGGATGAATTGTCAGGATGTAGAATGCTATACATTTAGATAAAAAAATATTAGGGAATCGACGGAGAGAGAAGAAATCACAATCACTCACCAACCAGTCCTGCTTGAAATTGAAGGGAAAGAACTTTCACAGAAATCTTCAGTCCACTGCCACAAAACAAACAAAAGCATTCAATCATTGATGAGGCAAGTAGTAAACAATCAACGAAGTTCCTCGATATGGATCACTAGAATGAGATGTTAGTGGGAGATGAAATGTTGGAATTTGACAAAATGATGAATTAAAAGTTGTACCTGCCATAATGTGCTATCTGCGTTTCTGGAATCCTTTGACCAAAGATCATTGCTCTCTCATTTTCCCAATCAAACGCTGGTTCATAAGCAGGGAGGGGGGAAATCCCAAGATGCTGCAGTGTGCTCTAGTGTAAGTGACCAACACAACACACCTTGTAGTTTGAAATTATGTTCCAATAGATAGCATACTAAATACATAAACTATAGGTGTAGCCCACCTTAGAGCTGCGAGAGTCTGAAGGGTACAACGTATCATCCACAAACTGGCGCCCCGAGGTGCTTGGAACATCATCATCAGAAGCATCTTCAGCCTTTAATTGCCTTTCATTGGCTAGACTAATTTCTGCACAGATCGAGAAACATTTAAAGATGATGATAGACCAAAGTTCCAACACCGCTAACATATAGGCCGAGTAATTTGATGGACGTTCGATCACCCTAAAAACTAATTGGCATTCAAGTAGATAAAATCACAAATGTGTGACTACTTTGACTACAATGCTTTTTAAATCAATCAGACAAGATATTTAGTATGCTTGCCTGTTTCAATGTCAGTGTCAGGTCCCTCGAATATCTGGTTCTCAAATGAAACAGGACCAGTGCTCTCATAACGGCCATACTTGTTTTCATCTTTTACCCACTCAGTTTTGTAGCATTGAACTAGTTCACTCAGATGCGGCCAATGCTCTAAATTTTCATCAACCTGGGCAAGGTAATTAAATTCTATAAACCGTTAACAAAATTTGAACTTAGTTGTGATATCTGATGATATAATCCTACAACATAATTATTCAGATCCTTTGAGTAAACATTCTTTCTCATCGTTCTTGAAATCTTGATTTGCAGGTGACATGCTGAATTATTTGTTTGTCAAAATGATCAGAACAGATGCACTTAAAGCAGTAGTATCTCTTCTTTTCTTCTTAAAGGCTCACAAATACCAAAATACGGAAACTAGTTCCTATCTCTATTTCACATAATTCCTCGATCAACCCTTCTTCATACTGCAGATTGTAGTATATAGAAGAAACCTAAATCATAACTGTGGCTCAACCAAAATCTCTTCACAGTTCACAAGTAGAAATATATAATCATCTGCCTCGCGTGATGGACATGACTTGCTGCTCCCCATAATAAAGTCAAAATTATGATAATGAACAAGCACACTAACCAGTGGATCAAGCTTCAGATTTGCGGCGGTGGATTGCCGCGGTATCCTACGAAAGCGCTGCCCACAAGCAGAAATGCCTTCCATTGCCTGAAATGATAAGTATAATCCTTCACATATCATAATATTAACCATGAATTCAACAATAGTTGACCCAGTCCATATTGTAGTATAAGTGTATAGCAAACAAAGCACCTTTCAATAATCAGCTCACATTATCCATTGATGAAACAGTTTAAGAAAACAATTCCATAGCAGGTACCAAAGAAATGTACCCTCAAGATAGAACAAAACTTAGACATACACACATTGTGAATCAACAATAACAAAAAAAACTAATTCCTCCATTTCAGTAGAACGCGCATCCTAATTTTAAAAATGCAGTAAATGTAACACAGTGTCCACCTAAAAAAATCCAATTCCTCCATTTCAGTAGAACTCACATCCTAATTTCAAAAATGCAGTAAATGTAACAAAGTGTCCTGCAAAACCTACCCAAAATATCTGTGTGACTCGCCCTCCTCAGGGGTCTGAGAACTCAGTACGCCCCCATTCTGTACACCACTAACGCACAAACCAGCAGATCTACAAACCCAAACCCTAAACCACTTCAAACCGAGCCACAGCACAACACTCAGGCGGGTTAAAATTAAGATTCAGCACCCCAAATAAATCCTTCCAAACCCGTTGCTTAAAGCATCCGTAAGCTGCTTAAACCGAGTGCTCGATCTCATTGCATTCCAGCCATCCTTAAACCAAAAGTAACCTAATATTAATTTAATTAAACCAACACACCACCACTAAGCAAATGCGGGCTGCTGAGTAGATGCGATTGCTTGTAAAGCCAGCAGCGAAAAGTGACGACAGCGCAGAATTCTCACTCTTTCTCTCTCTCTCTCCCGCGCTGTCCGGAGCTGGTGAGAGAAGTAGGTCTTCGTCGCTTCTTGGCTTCGCTGTTGTGGAGTGGTGAATGGTGATAGTGATATCCCCTCTTCTCTTTCTTTTTTTCTTGTTCGGTTTTGATTCGGTCTTCTTTTTTTCAGTATTTGTTAATTCTTATTTTTTTTTCATAACATTGTTTTTCGAGAAAATGACAAATTTAAAGTGAAATAAAATATCCAAACAAAAAGTAAACTAACTTTTTTTTGTACTAACTTTTTTTTATGACAAAAAAAGTAAACTAACTAAGGGTCTGTCCATTTGAACTGAAACTTAACTGATTTTAATTGAATTAACTGATATTAACTTATATTAATTGATATTTTTTTTGATACATGGGTTAGTATTGTTAGGCATTAGTTGTTAGAATTAGAGGTTAGAGGTTAGGGTGAGGATTGAACCCGGGCATCATCTGGCACCGGGTGAGTATGCTCCACTTATATTAACTGATATTAACTTATATTAACTTAACTGAAACTTATATTAACTAGTATTATAAAGCGTTTTGTTCCACCACCACCACCGGCCACCACCTCCGGTCACCATCGTCGGCCACCTCCGGCCACCACCGCCACCTCCGGCCACCACCGGCGGTGGGCGGCGGTCCGGCGGCGGCGAGGGTGATAGTTGTGGTCGTGGTCTAACTTAACTTAACTTAACTTAAATTTATATTAACTTACATTGACTGAAAGTAACTTATATTAACTGAAATTAACTTGTATTAACTTATATTGATTGAAAGGAACTTATCTTATCTTAACCGTCAAAAATATAAGTTCAAATGGACAGGGCCTAAATAGTAGATAGTAGAATACTACTACTATAATTAATTTAATTTGACCAACCCAATCAAATGATTTGTACGTATTTCAATGTAAGTTAAGCGTGAATTTTTTTTTTGATAATGAAATACAATAACTAAGAATAATATAATGCAAATGACGATTTATTATCTAGTATACATATATTGATATCTGAAGCTCTAGTAAGGCATCTTTATCGAATCCGAATTCATAGGGTACATTTATCCACTTCTGAAGCGCATGTTGGGTTCGACACCTTTACCATGCATGGATCCGCGCATCTACCCCAAATCACCATCGGTACATTCTCGACACTTGGAGCTCAGGCCACCATGGGCACCTTTACCGTTGTAATACACGACAAGTCCATCCCTGCGCAATGCGGGATGAGAAAACGGGAGAGGAAGAGGAAAAATCTCACAAAATTATGAGAAAAATGGTGTCCCGAAGACTCGAACCCGAGATGTAAGGACTCGTATGTAACTCCTTAATCAAGGAACCACAACCATATTGGCAAGTTAAGCGTGACTCTACATTTATAAAAAAATTAAGTTTTAGTATACAAAATAATTTTGAAGACTTCCATACTGGTGCTTAGTTTGTTAAGATGGGTGAGGATCATTTTTAAAAGAGAACTTGTGAACGAATGAATAATAAAATGTTTAGGTGAATGGGGTTAAGATCAGATACAAAATGAATAATAGAATATAAGAAAAATGGCAAAGAGGGGGTATGAACTATCATCCATTGACAAATTACGGTTGGAACTACGAAAATTAACAATTAAGGGCAATTTTAAAATATTTTAATCCACATATAACGCTTAACTGACGAAATATTACTTTGTCAATTAACAAAGTTAACTAAACGAATGAATTAAAAAAACTTTCTTGCCCTTAATTATGAAATTGAGGATTAAATATTTTGAAATTGCCCTTAATTATCAATTTTCATATTTCGGACCATGTCAATGGTTGATAGTTCATACCCCTCTTTATCATTTCCCTAGAATATATTATAAAAATAGTGTTTATTGATTCTTTATTTATTGTTGATTAAAATATAATAGTGATTCATTTAAATATTTTATTATTTATTAATTAGCATGACTCACGTCAAAAACAGATACTCATTTGCTTCACTCCCCTTTCCTTAATATATTACGGAGTATTTGATATTTGTATTTTAATTGAATTGTTATCAATTGGTTAGACGATTTCCTTAAAAGTTGAACTGGTCTTCCATTTGGTGCTCGAGACAAATGACGGTAAGGCCATCCTTACTTATGCTCTTTTTAAAAGATCGTCACTCCAAAAATTTGTCTTTTTCTCAATTAACAATCTTTTTGTAAAATATGTTCTTAATAATGAACAAAAATTAAAGATCATCACACTCTTTCTCCTAATTTTTAAACCTACATCCTTATATATAATTTCATTTTTTGTGTGTCCAAACCATAACAAAATGGGTGTCTATGGATAGCACTCGAAAAAACAAATTTATTGATATATTTTTTACAAAAAATTACTTTACATTTTTTCATTTAAATCTTTTATAATACTTGATACAAAAGTGCTTATATAAACAAATAATTTAATGACATGTAATATCCAATCATATAATATCCAATCAATCATCTCATGCTCCAAACTCACGACCCTTCATGGAACAATCTTAAATGGGTTTGCTATTAAGAACAAAAAAAACAAAGATTGGATCTACAATCTTTAATTTTGTGGTCTATTAAGGATGCCCTAACTTCCTAAAGTATACCAAAAAAACGCGTTAAATACTGCACCATAATGTAATGTTCCAACCAAGTATCTTGTGTCTTTCATTATTTCCATTACTTTTAAGGAAGACTTGAAGAAATTAAAAACATGTGAAAAAAATTGGCACTAATGAGGACGACTACTTGAGAGTTGAGAGTAGGGATGCACATCTGGTCCGGATCAGTGGATCGAATTTTTTTAAAGTGGATTGAGGACTGGACCGGACCCGAGTTTATTTGGTCTGGTCCGGACCGGTGAACTGTAATTCTTTTAAAATGTGGACTGGATCGGATCGTAATTTTATACTATAATCTTTAAATTTACGGTCCGGATCGTAAACTCAGATCGTACCGGAAATTTACAGATCAGACCAGGCCAAAAATTTACGATCCGAGGAATCGGAAATTTCCGAGAAAGTGGATCATGGACCGGACTTAATCTAAATTTTTACGATCCGGCCCAATTTTGTGCATCCCTACTTAATAGTTTTCTTCATGTGTTTTCGGATGATTTGATAGAGCCATGTTATCTCTTTTTATAGGCTGAAACCTTAAGCGGCGCCTACATTAGCGTAGGCAGCGCCTTTGCATTATCGGCAGCACTTTGATAGTCAGTGACTCCTCTATTTCGAGCGATGCTATGACCAATATAATAATAAAAACTTGTTTCAAAACTTTTATGGAATGATTTGGTTTCTAAAAAGTCAGGGAATGTTGAGTAAGGGACAATTGAAAAAATATTCCACGTTGACTAAATATAGAAACTAGTGTTAGCATATATAATTATATATAACTATGACTTAAAGCTTGATATTTTAAGTCATAATGGGGCTAGTCTTATTTAAGCTAGCGAAATTCAAATGGAGTGATTTGGGAATGAGTATGCAAGATGTGGGATACATGACAAAGGCGTGAGTGCAAGAGTAAAGGTACCCTAAATGAAACACAAATTGTGGGACCACTTAAAAGACTCACGAAAGAATGTGGGAGAGTGGTTGGGCCAATAGAGTCGCTGGACGATAAACAATTGTACGCTAAGACCTCAAATGAGAGGGGGAATCGCAGGGCACACATACGAAGAAAAGATCCTGCTACGAAGGAGTACGTGTGACATTACTCCAATTAATGGGGAGATTGTTGAGTAAGAATCAATTGAAGAAATATCTCACATCAACTAAATGGAGAAACAAGTGCTACCTTATATACTTGTTTCTTTTTCGTTGCTTTTTCTCTCTAAGCGGATCCGTTTATGAGAGTTTTCTGTTTCACCTTTCATCCTGCTTTTGGGGTCTTCTTTTTGGGTTTGTCGTTCGCTGCTTACTGCTCAAGGAGTATGCTCCCTTCCATGGGCGTGAGGCGAAGTGGAGCAGCCGGTTGTTCTTAATCCGGAGTATTTCCATTGTCTGTGTTGCTCCCAGCTAGATGATGTTTCCTAGCTTTAAGCCCTCTTTTATACCTTCTCTAGAGCCGTCGTGTTTTCCTTGGCAAGAAGCAGATGAATGCAAAAGACTGGAGTAGCAAGTTCAAGAAATGAAGGCCCGAGCTTAAGTGAAGATTGCATAATAATCATTTTCTCTGGTGGGGCCTTTCAGGCTTGGAGGCTTTTACAAGAAGCAGCTGGGGAGATGTGTATTGTGTCTTGTGCGTCTGTTGAAGTTGTTGTTGGTTGTCCTTTTGTTTTTCTTTGATAAGTCTGTACAGTTATCTCGTGTTGTTTATGTGTCAATTTTAGGAATTCAAGAGTTGTTGAGTTGCGTTCACTGTTTTGGGCTTCTGATAGGTTTTACGCCTTTGTTTAAGTGTGTTGGTCCCTCCCTAGGTTGTCTTGTTGTGAGTCTCTTGCCATTTCCATCAACAACAAAAAAGTGCTACCTTATATAGTTCTAAACTACGACTCACAAGCTTAAAATTTTGAGTCACAGCGAGGCTATAATCATATATAATCGGTCGAAATTCAACAATCGGCGCCTTGTATGTCTGATACTCGGTTTTATTTGTTCAAAATAAAATCTTGAGTAGACTAAGATGCACAAGATAAGTATCGATTCGGCCCCTCAATTGGTCCACCATTCACGTCTTTTATGTCATGGATGCACCCATTAAACTCTTGTTTCAACTCTGATTGGTCAGGGACTCGCACCCCTAAGCATCCGTAGGTAGATAGCCTCCCATATTATCCTCTTACCAATAGTTTTTTTATGTTGATAGAGCGTTCAAATGAGAACCCCCTCTTTTTTCGAGGACTTTGAGAACCCCTTCGTTATGCAGTTTGGTCTTCGTTGTATAATTTTGAAAATGCACCAGTTTTTGCTTAAGTGCAGTTTCCGAAAGCTTAGAATGCATCTAGGCAAAATGCATGCTCAACACTGCATAATGAAGGAAAAAAAGTTAGTGGGACACATGTCACCACCATATTCAAATATACAACTTGATCCAATAGTGAGATTTGGATTCTCAAGTTCTTGAATTTTTAGAGATTCTTAACCAAGCGCTCCCCATGGTGATTGTATATAAACGTATAATCCTTCCCTTTCATAGTAATGTGGGTACCAACTTATTACTTGTATTTCTATTCCACAAAGTTAGGTCGAGTGTTTTATTATGGACTCCAATTTTCACTTAATTTATAGCACTCTTTCATCATAAAATCTCTATAGTTTAGACTTGCATTTTGACATTCAAATACTCATTCCTATACCTCTCATTGCGAGGCGTTGACCACAATTCAATTTTCTTAATTCGAAGTATTTTTCACTTTCAAATTTGGCTCACAAAATGACTCGAAGTGTCTCACATTTTAAGCACAACTTTGCAAGAACCCTTTCCTGCACCATGACGAGGTGCTAGATAATCTCCATACTGTTTATAGGTTGTGTATATTGGCATTTGCTTTGAAACTAGCCTTATGAAAGCTGGTAAATTCTGAATCAAGTTGTGAGATCAGATAAGCGCATCACTTAACATGATCTTTTGGGTCTTGCCAGTGACGGATCCAGCGTCTTTTGCTAGGGGGTCCTAAAATTTTTTTTGTAATAGTTGTAAAGAAAATTAAATATAAAATATATTTTAATTGTTTATAATTACATTTAAATTAATTGGAGATAATTTTAATCAATAAATTTATATTGTATTGTATCTTTATAAGTTAGTGGTCTAAAGATAAGTTAATCAATGTGAGAAAAAGTAAATAATATGAAGTTGAGGGTTGATTTTATAGTAAAACATACGTAATTGAAATATAAAATCAAAAGATGAACTTAAGATATTATAAAATTGCTCTTAGCTATAAGACATGAATATCATACAACTCATATGGTAATCTTGGAACACAATGTGCAAGGAGGCTAGGGTTCAATTCCTGGTTGGGAGTTTTTTTTTTCAGAATCAAGAGGGGTTCTGGGACCCCCAGGCCCCCTGCAACCGTCCATGGGTCTTGCGAAAGGTCATAAGACGTGATAAATAAAATTATGAACTCCATCATGAATTTTTTTGTCATAAAAAATATCATCTCATGCCCGAACCAAACTTTGATAACCAGTGGCCATGAGCCGTGAATCAATTCAAGGTGATATTGTCATATGCAGAACTTTTCAGTTTAAGTTCAAATTCCGCAATGAATACATCTTAAAATTTACAAAGTATAAAATAATTATCATTATTCACAGGGACGGACGGAGTTAAGGACGGGCGACACATGTCACCCCCAGGTTTTTCCGAAATTTTTCCTTTTTTATATAATATATAAATTCTAAATTAAACATAATAAAATATAAATATAATATTATTCAGATTTTAATATTATATCTAGTATATAAACTAAATATGATAGATTCTCAATTGCAAGAACTAAACAACAGATTCAATGATGACACTGTAGAATTGATGATTCTCTCTTCAGCTTGAGATCTTAAAGAGTTACATACAACATTCATAGTCGATGATATATGCAAAATGCAGGGACGGAACCACCATTAGCCTGGGGTGACACTTGTCACCCCCAGGGTTTTCCCCATAATTTTATATTATATACATAAATTATAATGTAAGTAGTAAAATTAATATAGCATAATATTCATATATTGATATTAGTTTAGTATTTAAAAGTGTGATGTGGAGCCATGCACATTGGTTTTTGTGAATCATGGTTTATATTGTTTTGACTTTTATCAGTGCAGATTGCACGAATTAGAATTTGTTAGTTTGTGTTGAGAGTCAATTACTTTAAAAAATAAAACTAGTTGAATTCATTAAATGTATAAACAACTTAAGTTCAAGCTAAAAGTTTGTGTTAAGTTTTACATTGTAAGTTTGTGTTCGAGCCATAATTACATTAGGATGTCTAATTTTATATAAATTTTTTTAGATGAAATATTAATCGTCAACTACTAATTCATTCTTCGAAAGAAAAATTAATGATTGAATATATTAAAGAGTTTTTACTAAAGATAATAGTGGAGAGTGTACCTTGCAATACGATGGTAAAAGATTTCCTATCGGACTGTTTGGTTGTCAACATCAAAAAGAAATAATTGAACTGTTTAGTGCTAATTCAATCATAAATGATTTGCGTAACATGGTGATAAAATGTTATCCATTTTAATGTAATAAATTTTCGTCACCCCCTACCATAATTCCTGGGTCCGTCCCTGGCAAAATGGTTGAGAAATTTTATCCAATATACCTTGATGAAGATGAAAGGACATCGTTGCGCATGAAACTTTAACATTTTGAGCTGGTTCGACAATTTCCTGATTTTAACACTCTGACTGAAAATTTTGAACTATGTCAATGGTTGACGAGAACAAGAAATCAAACATCTTTCAACTCTTATTTTGACTCTTCCAGTTTCCACTGCTACTATCGAACGCTCTTTTTCAAGAATGAATATAGTAAAAAACGCACTTCGCAACAAGATGGAAGATAATTTCTTATCAGATTATTTGATTGTCATCATTGAGAAGGAAATAGCTAAACGTTTAGCACTGATTCAATTATAGATGATTTCGGTGATATGGAAACAAGACGCTCTTTATTTTAATGTAATAATTCGTTTTTAAGCAATGGTAAATTTTCTTCATAAAGCAAAAAAAAAATTCGTCTGTCACCCCCTATCAAAATTCCTGGGTCTATCCTTGATTATTCATGATGTTTAGAGATCTATAAATATAGATACATTTCAATAAATTTTATATTTATATGCTTGTGGTTTATGTAGACAAGCGAGAGAATGATGATGAACTTTTTACTTAGTAATGAACTATATTTACTTGATCTAGCTAATTAGTGTAAGGCATGACAAAATTTTGATAATGAGAGATAAAGTCAAATTTTTTATTATGAAGAATAATGATCTAACACGAATCAACATAAAGACACTTTCTGTCACATTTCGTATGTCATAAAACGTTTATATAATTAATGTTCAAAATATATTGTTTTTGTTACCATAATTGATAATAAAAAATATTCATAGCAAAATGATTTTCAACAACCTATGGAAAGTTGGTTGTTTCTGTGTGAAACGTAATCACTCTAGATTAGGTTGGCATTAGGTGGTCAACTATATTAGACCGTTTCCACAATAACCTACTCCATACCCAATTCAAATTCGTTTAGGTTTTATGCAAATGAGTCTATCCAGTTCTTTTTTTTTTTGATTCATGAGTCTATCCAGTTCTAAGCCCCAACATTTGAAGTTTATTCACATCATCACTACTACAAATGATCATTTGAGCTCAAAATTATACTAAATTCCACATAAAGAAAATTATGTTGCATTTACAATCTACATACACATAGAGTCATAAAACAATATGTTCCAAAGATCATATTGTCTTACTTTTGTCAATGGTTAGCCAGATTGTGAACTATGAGTCATAGTGTCATTGTCTATGGCCCTTGTGTATCAAAATTATCATATTGACCCCAAAAAATAATAAGAAAAATTTGTCCACTCACTTGTTGCTTTGTTATTCAAAATTTAAACTTAATTCTCAATTTATCCATTATAGAGGGCCATCTTGGTAAGAGCGTCACACTGAATTGTTTTTTCGTAGCGGTGTTTTAATCAGAATCATACATATTCAAATTACTTCAAAAGGCAGTCATCCATTTTTTAGGGTAAAATACATATTGGTGTCTCGAACTATTGACATTTTTTAATTGAATATCCAAAATATTAATTTTTCCAATCAATAACAAAATGAAAAATAAATTGACAAATTTTCGAACACCAAGCGCCGTACCTACACTGTCATTAAATTGTTAACTCAATCATATGATTTCTGTTAATAACGACTTAATAAAAAGGTCTACTGGTGTTAAGGAAGAAATATCGATTCAATATGTTAAGAGTTTATGATGAGATTGTCGGGATATTTTTAACTAGTTTCACATAAATGAGCTCGCAATTTAATCATGTTGTAACTACGGTGCTCGGTGTTCGAAAATTTGTCAATTTATTTTTTATTTTGTCCTTAATTGAAACAATTAATAGTTTGAACCTTCAATTGAAAATGATCGGTAGTTCAAGACACCATTGCCCACTTTTCCTTTTATTTGTGATTGTACATAATTAGTTGATTAGGAATAGGAGGTTGAGTTGTTGACATTAATGTGACTTTTGAGCTATAAAAAGGAGTCATAAGTCATGATGTTTATAATTCCAACTCGGCCAACTCTTATATGCACCTTTAACCTCAATCTTACAATTTACAATATCCTCCCTATAAAAATCGTATATCTAAAAAAAATTATTCTAAAAATTCACATGCAAATTATCATCATCTCCAAATATATAAAGCATCCGGTCCACGGCCCATCTTGGCTCCGATTTGAATGGCCCAAATCTAAGCCCATTTTTGTCCACCAATGCGGCCCGACAAAGCGGGCACGTGACATGATCGTGATCGTAGAGGATCCATTTATCCAAACACTCAGCGTGGAACACGTGGCAGCATCTCAGCCTCCTTACCGGGTCTTCCTCCTCCATCCAATTCAAACACACCGCGCACGCCTCGTCGCAAGGCGATTGCGCCGCTAGATCGGCGAACGTCGTCAGCTCCAGTGAGTCGCGAATCATCTGCGCGGAGATTGGTATTCCGGAAGCCGAGGATGAGGAGTAGGTTTCGCTGTCCGAGTCGATGAATTTCAGAATCCAGGAGATGATCCATCTGACGACGGCGAAGATCAGCGCGGCTTTGTAGAGGTGGTGACTTGTGAAAATGCTCGATTCGTCGATCGGGAGACTCATGGTTAAAAATTTGAAGATTTTAGTGAGGAAGATGGAAATGGAATCTGCTAGTTTTAAAGAGGTGAGAAAGTGATGCTGATTTTTGTTAGTGTCTGGTGATGACGTTTACTATAACTTTTTTTCTTCAATTTTTTAATTTATTTTTATGACATTATGAGTAATGAATTGGAGTTAAAGATGAAAACTTTGGTTAAAGGTATTACGGAAAAATAAAAGGTGAGTGTAGATTGGGAAAAATTGCGTCATTTTAGGCGCGTGACACATTTGGTATGATGCTTTCTTGTTTGTAGAGCATGTGAGCATGTAGGGGTCGACAATGGGCAGGGCAGGGCCGGTCCTGCCCTTACTGAAAGGGCTTAGGGCCGAACAAATACCATTTTTGGAGGGCTTTCAAAATAATTAGGGCCGGGCAAGGCCGGGCTTGGTTAAAAATGTTGACCCTAGGGCCGGGCTTAGGGCCGAACATTGAAAGGGCTTTTAGGGCCGAACCGAACGGCCCTTAATTTTAGGGCTGAACTTTAGGGCCGGGTTTAAAATAATTATTTATCAACTTGATCATATTCAAAAAGTTACAAAGGCGCAAAATATTCTACATCTTCAACTTCCGCTTATTCAAAAAACTACAAAGGCGTACTTGGGTAGTAAACCAACAAGGCAACAACCAAGCATGTACAAAAAAAATCGGAAAATCGGAATATCAAATGAAGTTTGATCTTGAACCATGACAAAATTTCCCTGATGCATTCAATGATCCAAAAAAACCATGACAAAATATCAAATGAAGTTTCATCTTGAACCTCCACTATAGCCAATTCCAAATACATGTTCAAATCGGAAGTATTAGTTGATGTATTTGAATTCAGCCTAGTCCTCTTAAGCAGTTGCATATCTCATAGAGTCTAAGTGTATATTTCAAAAAAAATTGACTTAATTTATAGTAGATAAAATATAGTAGGGCTTTGACGATCGGGCTTTTTAGGTCGAACCGAGTAGAACATTATTAGGTCACAATTAGGTCGGGCTTTTTTAGGGCGGACAGGGCAGGGCTTAATTAGGTCAGAGTTAGGTCGGGCTCGAGGGCCGAACAGGGCTTGAAAATCATGATTTATGTTCAACGGCTTAAGCCTTTAGGGCTCAGGACTCAAGGGCTTCAACATAGGACAGGACCGACCTTAGAGCTCGTAGGTCATAGGGCTTTGTGCAGGGCTTTCGAGCCCTAGGGCTGAATGTTGACCCCTATGAGTATGGTTTAATTTAAGTTTAGATATGTTGATACCGACAAGGAGACACCATACAATATTTGTGTGAGTAACTGTTTTTGTGATGGATATGACATTAGTGTTGATTTTCTAGTGTTTGTTTTTTTTAATGTTGGATTTAAAATGAGTATTAATTTTGAAGTGCCGTTACTCTATCTTGGATAAGAAATGAGTATTGATTTTATAGTGTTGATCTTCTATCCTAGGTGTGGTCAGACTATTGACTTTAAAGTGTGATGAATACGGCATTGCTTTACATAAAGATAATGACGATAAGGAATCCAAAGCGAAATAGTAAAAAACCCCATCTCCTAGTCAGACCACAACATGTTTTGTTAACTTTAATATGTTATGTCTCCATATGTCTTAGTGTGGCAAATAGAGATGTGCTGGTATTCAACAAGGACATTAACAAATTAAGATCTGAGCCGACAAGAGTTGTTTGGGATATTTTAGTTTTACTTGGCTTTTTTTTATTCAAATATGGATTCAGATTTTTAAACCGTTTGATTTAAAGTTTTTCTGGTCATGTATATGTGATTCAGATTCAGGTTATCTTGATCTTATTCGGAATCCTAGCTGGACTTTCATCCTTATCTGACTGCTTCATGCCGTCCCTAATAACAAGCAAAGACGCCGGATGCCAAATTACCTACCAGTTGAACATCTGGACTTAATGCTGATGCTTTGGAGTTGGATATGAGAAAAGCATATCATAAGCCGAAGGAGTCACTTAGTGAAGATGGTGAATCTAAAGTCTTTAATTCAAGTGTCTAAGAATCAGGTGAGGTCATTTGATTGCTGTCTAAGTTCACTTTTCACTCAGTAAATGGGCGATTGTCTCGCATCTTTATACATGCCAACTATATTTTTCTTTTTAAGTTAGTGGCATTGAATACGTGAGATGTGTGATACCCACTTGCATCTTTATTAGTGATGTGATTCAAAAGTTATTTGAAGCTATTATTCTTCTAAAACATGATTTTTCAAGAAATGAGTTATTTCAAGTAACTAAAAATAATTAGGGATGCACAACCGGTCCGATCCAGACCGAACCAGAATTTTACGATCCGGGTCGGACCGGTGAATCGGAAAATTTCAAAAATATGGACGATGGACCGGATTTTTTTTGTTGTTGTAAAAAGTGGACCGGACCAAATCATCTTAAATTTATGGCCCGGACCGGAATTTTACGGTCCAGGTCGGATATGTGTATCGGAAATTCTTAAAAAATTGGATCGGATCGTTAAATTTCGATTTGGTCCGGTCCAAATTTGTGCATCCCTAAAAATAATAGGAGATGTCACTTGTACTGTACATATATATACGTATATGTAGGGATGGGCAAAAATCGCTCCGAATGTAAAAACCGCTCGCTCCGCAGCGCAAAAGCGTGTTTGGTTAACCGCACCGCTTTTGAAAAAACCAATTTGTCAAAAACCGCACCGCAACCAAATAAAGCGGTGTGGAAACGGTTCTTTATCTTAAACCACTCGGTTTAAATCGATATATAATTAATATTAAATAATTCAATAATCTAATAATTAAATAATTAAATAATCAAAATTAATACGTTTAAAAAAACAAATCATAATTTCAGGCCAACCCCATGCTCAAAACACAAAAGTTAATTAAATTTTGGTTGACTCTTATGTTTAGGGTTTGATTTGTACATCTTTTGTCATTTGAATGTTTCAGCATTGTTTATAACATTCGATTTTGATGTTTGAAGCTTTGTTGTTGCAGGTAAACAAGTCAAATAATTGTAGCAGAAGCATATAAGTTTTGATTATGGAGGTACTCTTGAAGTTAAAGCGTATAATTTTGATGCTGCTAAGCTTACATTGATCAAGATGATAGTTAAAGATGAGCTACCAGTTTCATTCGTTAATGGGGAAGGATTTCAAGAGTATACTTATGTTTTACAACCTTAGTTTAGTATCCCTAGCCGCAGAAAAATAACAAGGGACATTTGATATTTATTTTTATGTGAGAAAGAGAAAATAAAGAATTTTAAACTTTTGTAATGCGGTTTTTAGACCAAACTGTACCGCACCGCACCACATAATGTGGTGCGGTGCATATTTGGTTTTTACTTTTGTAATGCGATTTGCGGTTTGAAAAATTTACAAATCAGATTATGCGGTGCGGTTGTGGATTTACCCTTAAATCGCACTAACTCGCACCGCGCCCACCCCTACGTATATGGTGAGTTACATATTTGAATAGTAGTGAGTGGATCATATTCAAATCTGTTTTTACGTGAAAATTTAGAATTAATTGTAATTTTTTTATTGATTGACCCATCACCCATCTAACTGTCCAATTTATTTTTTATTTTTGATAGTGAATTTTTACATCTCATACATATCGATTACCATACAGATACATTTTATACATATTGCATGAGAACTTTTTTTATCGGGTACATTTGAATATTAGACTCTTGGAACACACAGATACATCTTATACTTTTTTTATCACCATACAAATACATCTTATACATGTCACGCACGACACCACCCGAATTTGATACTTGAATTATGTCCATTGAAGCACCTACACGCGCACATGGAAGAAATACACGCGCACATGGAAGGAATAAACGAGCCAGCATCGCCAACTTGCGGGAATAACATCCACGAGTGACGAATAACACCTCCGCGAGGGAGGGACAACACGTCCACGCCAAGACGGGACGAAAACACATCCACAAGGGATGAATATCAATCTTGGTCTTGGTGGCGAAGAGGAATGGCCGTCCCAAGATAAGCGCTGGAGGATCATCGTCTCTAGCATCTCCCATCTGCAAGACATAGAAATCTGCAGGAACAACAAGGTCTCCTACTCAGAGTGTTAGATCCTCAAGAAAACCAACTGGACGAACACATGATTTATCTCCTAACTCTACCAACAACTTAGGAGGCTTTAATGGTCCCAATTCAAAGAGCAATATAATGAGTAAGGCATGTCATTAATGGCAGCACCTAGATCGATCCAACAGTGATGTATAAGTGTCTCACCAACACCACAGGTGGCTGTGAAGGCACCTGGGTCCTTACTCTTTTTAGACGGTGCCACATGACTCGCAGCAGCTGGGCGCTCCATCGTTGGGTCGTTCTGCTCATGCTTCACCTCCAATCTGCCTCCTAGCTCATCCTTGTCGATCATATGGCCTTTAGGAGCTATTACCTGCATAGAAAATGAAGGAAAAGCGTCAGTTTTGGGGTGCATATTAGTGTGGATCACGTTCGCTGTAGACGTTATGGGCGCGTCCGGCCTTAACATTACAGGCGCATTCACGTCAAACATTAGTGTCGAGCTAATGTCTCCTTCGGACGCGATCGACACTGATTCTGACTCGTTTTCTTCATTTTCTGCATCGATTTGCTTGTCGAGCGCGAGCATCTTGTTCACCCAATATGCAGACTCCTTTAGTGCCGCGTCCACATCCACTACTGCCAATGTGCTGACATTCCCTTTCGGATTAGGCACTGTCTGCGATGGTAGCCTCTCTGAATCTCTCTTCTGCTCGGAAACAATCTGGGCTAAGTTGGACATTTGCGTAGATAGCTCTGCTAGAGTCTCATCATTCTTCGCCTGATTCTGCTGCATGGTAATAGCCAAATCCTTCACCACATCCTCCAGAGACTTGCTGGAACTCTGATGGCTAGGGCCTACCTGATTGTAGTTTTGGCCTCTCTGCTGATACTGATTCTGATTGTAACTGCCCTGCTGTTGGCATACGGTGGCCGATAGTACTGTTGCTGCTGAGTCTGCTGGGGCATTCGGTTATTGTAGCTTTGGAATTCACCCACTGCGTTGACATCGCCTTGTGTATCCTCCTGTAAAGTAGGGCAAGTGTCTGTCTTGTGATTAGTTGCACCGCAGAACTCACAAGGCTTCACCTGGACTAGCTGCCTCATTATCAGCTTCTGCATCATCTCTTTCATCTGTCTCAGCTCCTCAGTTACCTAGTTTGATGGGGTCTCAGCCTGTGCAACGTTTCTAGTCCTGCTGAATTCTTCATGCCGATTGGTTTCCTCTCTGAACCTTGCATTCTCGGCCACCTCTGCAATCATCTTTCGTACTCCAGTTGGGGATAGATTTAAGATTGTCCCTCCAGCTGAGGCGTCAAGCAACATTCTGTCAAGTGGCCTCAACCCATCAAGCATGAACTCTATAATCAGCTTCTCTGGCACTCCAAGGTTGCAGCAGCTCTGTTCTAGGGCGTTAAATTTCTCCAGATAGTCGTACATTGTCTCGTTCAGCCCCTGTCTGAGATCTTGCAGCTGCCTACGGACCTGTCCTGCCTTGGCTGTTGGGTAGTATTTGTCAAGAAATTTCTTCTGCATCTGATCCCAAGTCCTGATGCTACCTGAAGGGAGAGATAAGAACTAAGCGTGAGCTACATCAGTTAAAGAAAAATGAAAAGCCTTGAGTTTGAAATTCTCTACTGTGGCTCCATAGGGTCAGAGAGTCTGGCAGATGCCATGAAGGCTCTGAAGATGCTTGATGGCTGACTCACCTTGCCGACCCAAAAACTTGGGCAGATGATGCACCACTGCAGTATTGATCACGATTTCCTACATGTCTGGCCCCTTATGGATGCACTAAGGAATATTTTGAAAATTAGGGGCAGACAGCTCCCTCATGATTGGCTCATAGTAGTTATGCTCATCGTCTTTTGGCCTCCTTTAGACTGGCGCTGCGGTCGTGGCGGTGGAGGCGGCTGCCTCGCACCAGCACCATTCTGTGCAACCGGTGCCCTCTGATTCAGCTGTCGAGCCTCCCTAACTAAATGGTTGCGAGCACGAACGAGCTGCTCCGGATCATCATAGAATGGAGGAATTACTTCCTCGTTTTCATCAACTGGCTCGATCTCATTGTTGCGGACATTATCACAAATCTGGCTACCTGCACGAGATATGGCGCACAAGTAGCGAAGCACTAAAAATAGCTAAATAAAAAAACAGAAAAATAAAAAACAAAAAGAACAGCTTCACCGAAGCGCAGCTCCCCAGCAAAGGCGCCAAAATTTGATGCACGTCGTCTGACGCGTCAAATTTAATATTTATATTCTCCTGCGACTACTAGCAAGCGGTAAGCAGGGTCGAACCCAAGGGAGCTGATGTTGTTGAAGCTGTAACTATAAAACAATTAAAAAGGGGATTTGTGAGCAATAATGAGTGCAAAAGAGAAAAGAGCAAAGGATTCCAGTCAGAGAGAGTATTCAGCTTAGGGTTTCTATTGTGACATGTTTATCATCGACTGCTAATAATCTAATTTCATGTTTCTAAGTGTGGTTACTCCGTTTCAGGTTATAACCCGAAGTATTCCGTTTCAGGCAATACACCACAATCTAATCCAGGTAAGGCATTAGACTTCTAGTTCTCCTAAATCTAATAATCCGGGAAATGCATTATTTAATCTAGGTGTTCTTACTCGTTTTTACGGGAAAGTCTCAAACAAGTATTAACGATAAGAATTGAATTATTCGGCTAAGCTTTACGGGTAGTCTCAGCTTAGCTTCACAATTCAGCCCTTAATATTAAGCACAAGAACTAGAGAAACAAGAAATTGCATTAAGTAAAAAGTCTCAAAACAATTGTCACAACCCTAACCGAATTAAAGGTTTAGTTACACATGATCATGCAAAAACACATAATGAAAAGTAGGAAATTCTTCTCTCTCGCCGAAAGCTTCGTCTTCTCCTCCAGAGCCGTCTTCGTTGATGGAATTATGAGATGCTGGAAACCCTAACCCAAAGATCTTATTTATAGCAAAAAATAGGGGTTCCAAGTCTATTTTTGGGCTCAATTTCCAAGTTTCGGCCTTGCTGACGTCATCAAACAAACTGCTGACATCATCACCTCGTCGACTGGTCGCGTTCATAGGAAACATTAGCACCGCGTTCGTCCTTGACATTAACGTTAATGTTAATGTCTCTTCCGGACGCGATCCACACTGATTCTGGTTCTTCTTTCTGCGCGCCAGTTCCGACTTTGACTCTGGATTTGACCTTCTATATGACCCCGGATGCTCTCGGTGTGAACTAGAGAGTTGTAGGGAATCGAGTCAGCTACGCAACACCATGTAGCTCGTATTTTTCTGATCAACGGTCCATTCCCATCACTCATTCGAGCGTCAAAAGGTCTGATCTGCCATTGTGATGTTTTCGGCACGAAACGCCATCTTTTATGCATGTTTCTTCCTAAAGCTTCCGAAACACCTGAAATGCAAAAAAACACTAAGAAGTAACTGTTCGCATAATAAAGTGTCGAAATAGATGGGATTAGTTGACTCGACGAGTCGTATAAATATGACTCATCAAGTCCTCATGTGAGTAGACTGCTCTCTCGAGTGCAAGCTCGAGTGGGTCTGCTCCCCTCTCCGGTCTCGCTTCCTGGACAAGATCGTCCAGTGCAACTAGAGCGTGCATCGATGCAAAATCTGGTGGGTGCTTCATGGCCTGGAAAATATCGAAGCGAATCACTTCGCCCTCCACCTCCATAGAATGTGTGCCACTGTCACAGTCGATCTTCATTTTTGAAGTCTTTAAGAATGGACGACCTAGTAAAATAGGGGCGTGATCCGTCGGGTCGCTGCTGTCCATCTTAAGCATGTAGAAATCAGCGGGGAACACTAGTTCCCCCACCTACACTAGGACATCCTCAATTTTGCCTTCCGGCTGCTTGCATGATCTGTCTGCTAGATGTATGGTCAGACCTGCAAATTCTAACGGACCAATACGAAGACAAGAATAGATAGAATATGGTAGGACATTAATCGAGACACCAAGGTCAAGCATGCAGTTCTCAATTCGAATGTTACTGATAGTACAAGGAATAGTATAGGTACTAGGATCACCACATTTAGGAGGTACCTTACGCTGAATGACAGCGGAGACATTCTTACTGAGCAGTTCTTGATCGTCGCGAGTGGAGCGCCTTCTGTTTGTGCATAGGTCCTTAAGAAACTTCGCATAGCGTGGAATTTGCTTAATCGCCTCGAGGAGTAGAATGTTGATCTCCACCCTGCTAAATAGCTCCCACACATCCTTATCGATTATATGTTTCTTTGGAGCCTTGACCTGCTTGGGAAACGGAAGAGAAAAGTTAATTTTGGAATTCTCAGCAGTGTGGATTGCATTCAGCCTTGACATTACGGGCGCGTTCATCCTTGACGTTACTGGCGCATCCACTTCGGACATTAGTGTCGCGCTAATGTCTCTTGCGGGCACGATCCGCACTGATTCAGCCTCTTTTTCGCTGTCTTTCAATTCTTTGCCACTTCTGAGTGTCACTGCGTTGCCGTTTCCTTTCGGGTTTGGAATGGTCTGCGACGGTAGCCTTCCCGGATCATTCTTTAGCTCAGAAACTGTAGTGGCTATCTAGGACATCTGCTTAGATATCTCGGAAATTGCTCCATAGGTCTTGGCCTGATTCTGCTGCATTGTAGTCGCTAGCTCCTTGAAATTAAGCACAAGAACTAGAGAAACAAGAAATTGCATTAAATAAAAAGTCTCAAAACGATTGTCACAATGAACGAAACCCTAAACCGAATAAAAGGTTTAGCTACTCATAGTCATGGAAAATAAACACAGATATTTTTTATGAAAATAAGTAGGAAATTCTTCCCTTCGTCGAAAGCTTGCGTCTTCTCTCCGGAGCCGTCTCGAATAATTCTCTGATATTTTTGATACTGAAAACTATAACCCAAGCTTCTTATTTATAATAAACAGGGTTTCCAAATCCAATTTGGGCTAGATTTATCAGATTTCGGCTCGCTGACATCATCAAATGGACTGCTGATGTCATCACCTTGTCGGTTGCTCGCGTTCGGCAGTAACATTAGAGCCGCGTTCGGCTTCGACATTAGCGTTAACGCTAATGTCTCTACCGGACGCGATATACACTTAGTTTGGATCCCTCTTCTGCGCGCCAACTTCAACTTCAACTCTGGATTTGACTTCCTATATGACCTCGGATGCTCTCGGTGTGAACTAGAGAGTTGTAGGGAATCGAGTCAGTTACGCAACGCCATGTAGCTCGTATTTTTCTGATCAACGATCAATTCCCAGCTCTTTTTGAGCATCCAGAGGTCTGATCTGGCACTGTGATGTTTTGGCGTGAAACGCCGTCTTTAATGCACGTTTCCTCCTAGAGCTTCCGAAACACTTGAAATGCAAAACAACACTAAAAAGTAACGGCTCGCATAATAAAGTGTCGAAATAAACGGGTTTAGTTGATTCAACGAGTCGTATAAATACGACTCATCAAACGACCCTTGATGAAAATCACAGATCCTAAGGTTTTATGGGATACCCTAAAGACCACCTATCAAACTAAGTCTCTACCCAATAGGATATTCCTTCTTAAGAAACTCTTTACCTTTAAGATGGACCTATCCCTTAGCATCCAAGAAAATCTAGATATTTTCCTTAGGATGACCCAAGACTTAGAGAGGTGTGAGGATGCCATTAAAGAGGAACACCAAGCTATAATTCTCCTTAGCTCCTTGCACTGCCAGTTTGATAGCCTTATTGATGTAATTCAATTTGGAAGAGAGGATTTGACCCTAGCTAAGATCACTGAGTTCATCACTCAGAAAAATGAATCCTTGAGAGTCTTTAAGCAGAAAAATGGTACAAAACAGGAGGTTAAAAGTGAGGTAATGTTTGCCAAAACAAAGCCTAAGTTAATACCCAAATCCAACAAATCCCATAAGTCTAAAACCCATAGCAAAGAATCTGAGAAAAAGCTAGAGAATGTCAAGTGTTTTCACTGTGGTGAGATGGGCCATTACATGAATGGATGCCCTAAGAGAACTAAAAAGGATCATGAGAAGAAGGAACAAACTAAAACAGATTACACTAATGTGTGTGAGACTTAGGGCCCGTTCTATAGGGATTGGATTTGGGGTGTTGGGAGATTAGATTAGATTAGATTGTGTTGGGTGAGATTGGGGTGTATTGGAAGAGATTGGGGTGTGTTGGGTGAGATTGGGGTGTATTGGGTGAGATTGGATTAGATTGTATTAGATTAGGTGAGTGGAGAGTAGATTAAGTGAGTGGGTCCTACATTAAAAATAATATTATAAAAATGTTAGATATTTAGATTATGTGAGTGGAGGGTAGTTTAGGTGAGTGGGTCCTAGTTTATAAATAATATTATAAAAATATTAGATATATGTGAGTGGAGAGTAGATTAGGTGAGTGGAGATTAGATTAGATTTGGTTGTGTTGTGTGAAATTGGATGAGATTGGGTGAGATTGGGGTGTGTTGAGTGAGATTGGGTGGGATTGGATTGTGTTGGGTGAGATTGGGTCGGATTGAATCAATCTCTATAGAACAGGCCCTTAATATCAACCCGAAATTCTTGTTGTTGCAAACTCTGAAAGTATATGAATGCTTGGATTCTTGATTCTGATTGTACTATGCATGCTTCTCCTCAGAAATCTGTGTTTGATGATATTAAACTCTGTGATGGTGGTGATGTTAAGTTAGGGGACACCACTACTTTGAAAATCATGGGTATTGGGACTGTTCCATTGAAAATATTTGATGGTAAAATAAGAATTTTGCAGAATGTTGCTTGGGTGCCTAATATGAGAAGGAACCTAATATCGGAATCTGCACTAGAAGATAAAGGCTATCAAATAATTTCTAAGAATGAAACTAGAGATGTCTTAAGAGATGACCATGTTATGATTAGAAGTATGAGGCTAGGTGGCTTGTATCATGTTTCTTTGTCCCTTGAACTGAATGTTGTGCATGCTAGTGATAAGAATCTTGATGAAACTAAGTTATGGCATGCTAGGCTTGGACATATTGGTAACAAAGGCTTGTTTCACTTGTTTAAAAATGGACTGATTAAGAAAAAGCCTTGTGATATTGAATTTTGTGAAATCTGCATACTTGGAAAGAAAACTGCACATGCTTTTGGTAAATCAAAAATGACTGTTAATGAAAAGCTTGAATATGTGCATAGTGATATATGGGGCTCTGCCCAAGTATCTACTGCTGGTGGTAGGAACTACTTTGTGTCATTTGTTGATCATTACTCTAGAAGGGTGTGGATTTATTTGCTAAAATCAAAAACTGAGGTGATTGATTGCTTTAAATCCTGGAAATTATCTGTTGAAAGTGAGACTGATTCGAGAGTTAAATGCTTGAGAACTGATAATGGCCTTGAGTTTTGTAACAAATTGTTTGATGATTTCTGTGCTGAAAATGGCATTAAAAGACACTTAACTATTTCATATAACCACAGCAGAATGGTGTGGCTGAAAGAATGAATAGAACACTTTTAGAGAGGGCTAGATGTATACTAATTAGCTCAGACCTTAAGAGTTCTATGTGGGGTTAAGCTGTGATGTGTGCTGCTTATTTGATTAATAGATCACCTTGTTCTGCCATTGAGTTTAAAGTGCCCCTTGAGATGTGGTTGAATAAGAAAATTCACTTAGATCATTTGAGACCATTTGGGTGTACTGCATATGCTAAAGTATCTGAAGGAAAACTGGAACCTAGGGCTATAAAAACTGTCATGTTAGGCTATCCTAGTGGTTGTAAGGGTTATAAGTTGCTTGTGATACAACCTGGTGCATATAAAGTTGTTAGAGCCAGATCTGTTACCTTCAATGAGAAGGACTTTCATTTTAAAAATCTAATAATTTCTGCTCCATCTGTTTCAGGCACTTCCCAAGACACCACAGACTTCATCCCATCTGGGTATTTCCTGGGAAATCAGGGAATACCAAATGGTGATGGAACAGGGGAGGCTGACCTAGCAGGATCACAAGGATCAGGAGGGCATTTGGACCTGTACACCCCTCCTCAGGTAAGCTTGGAAAACCAAGAGGAAGGAGGGAGTGATCAAGATGAGGACCATGTGAGTAACTTACCCCATCAAACAGATGGGGACCAGCTAAGTCTTCCTAGTTCTAGTACTAGTAGGGATGCTAGTCATTTACCTATTAGTCATAATGATAATGATGTGCTAGGTGCCTCCCAAAGCAACAGTGGTGGAGGCACAAATACTGTTAACACTGATCTTGTTGTGTATAATCCTGCTGTGACTGCTTCCATGACTAATGACATTGCTAGTGCTTATGTTGATAATGATTTATCTGACTATGTGCTAGCTAGAGATAGGGCGCCTAGGACTAGAATTCCAAACAAGAGATATGCTAATGTTGCTGAATTTGCTAACATTGCTGAATATGCTGTGAATGTTGCTGAAAAGGTGAAATATGTTGTGCCTGAAACTTATGATGAAGCTATGAAAAGTAAGGATAGGGATAAATGGAAACTTGCAATGAGTGAGGAAATAGAGTCCATGTTTAATAATAGGACTTGGGAACTTGTTCCTAAGCTTCCTGGAGTTAAAATCATTGGTAGTAAATGGGTGTTTAGGATTAAAGAACCTAATTCCCCAACTGAGCCCCCTAGATTTAAGGCTAGGCTTTGTGCAAAAGGTTTTTCACAAAGGGAGGGCATTGGCTATAATGAGATTTTTGCTCCTGTTGTGAAATATAAAACATTGAGACTTCTTCTTGCTATGACAACTGTTTAGGATTGGCATTTACAGCAAATGGATGTTAAAACTGCATTTCTACATGGTAACCTAAATGAAACAATTTACATGTTTCCAGCTATAGGTTATGTAGATCATAAACTGCCAGATCATGTTTGTCTTCTAAGAAAATCCATTTATGGCTTGAAACAATCACCTAGACAGTGGAACATAAAATTTAATGAATGCATGATGTCTCTTGGTTTTGCTAGAAGCAAATATGATACTTGTTTGTACCTGAAAAGACTCAAATCTGGTCTGATTCTTTATTTGTTGCTGTATGTTGATGATATACTGATTATGAGCAATTCTGAATCTGAAATATCTAAGATTAAAAAGCAATTGAATTCAAACTTTGACATGAAGGATTTAGGCATTGCTAAGAGAATTCTGGGCATTAACATTGTTAGGGACAGACCTAAAAGAAAAATGTATTTGTCTCAGGCTGAGTATATTGACAAAGTCCTTAAGAAGTTTAACATGTATGATAGAAAACATGCCATGATACCCTTAGGAGGGCACTTAGTCCTAAGTAAGGAAGACTGTCCAAAAGATGAAACTGCTAGGAAGAAAATGAGTTTAATTCCTTATGATGTTGCAGTTGGTAGTGTGATGTATTGCATGCTATGTACCAGGCCTGATCTTGCTTATGGGATAAGTGTCTTGAGTAGATTTATGTCTAATCCAAGGGAAAGTGATGAGTCGTATTTATACGACTCGTCGAATCAATTAATCCCATTTATTTCGACACTTTTATATGCGAACGTTTATTTTTTAGTATGGTTTTGCATTTCAGGTGTTTCGGAAGCTTTAGGAGGAAACACGCATTAAAGACGACATTTTATGCCAAAAACATCGCAATGGCAGATCAGACCTTTGGACAGTCGACGGAGTTCTGGGAATGGACCGCTGATCATAAAAATACGAGCCACATGTCATTGCAAAGGTGACTCAATTCCCTACAACTCTTTAGTTCACACCGAGAGCATCCGAGGTCATATAGAAGGTCAAATCCAGAGTCGAAGTCAGAATAGGCGTGCAGAAAGAGAATCAGACTTAGTGTGGATCGCATTCGAAGGAGATATTAGCAATAACGTTAACGTAAAGGCCGAACGCGACCGCTAATGTTTCTACCGAAAGCGGCGATGACATCATCAACGCATTTTGATGATGTCAGCAAGGCCAAAACTTGGAAATTGAGCCCAAAAATAGACTTGGAAATCCTATTTTTTTTTTGCTATAAATAAGATCTTTGGGTTAGAGTTTCCATAATCAATTATTCTACGAAGAGGAGACAGCTCTGGAGAGGAGACGAAGCTTTCGACGAAGAGAATAGATTTTCCTACTTATGCGTCTTTTCATGATTATGTGTAGCTAAATCCTTAAGTCCGTTTAGGGTTTCGCATATTGTGACATTTGTTTTGAGACTTTGTCCTTAATGCTATTTCATGTTTTACTAGTTCTTCTGCTTATTTTATGAACTAACCTGTTAGATTAAGTGGAAGCTTTGTCGCAAAGCTTAATTGAGCAATTAATTCTTATCGTTAATATCTACTGGAAACTTTGTTGTAAAGGTAGATCGTAACACCTAGGCTAAATAATACCTTTGTCGGATTATTAAGTTTAGGAAAAAACTAGAAGTGTAACACCTTTGTCGGGTTAGATTGTGGCGTATCACCTTTGTCGGGATATTTGGGTTGTTACCTTTGTCGGAACAACCACACTTAGAAACATGAAATTAGATATTTAGCAATCGATGATAAACATGTCACAATAGAAACCCTAAGCTGAATGTTCTCTCTTATTGGAAGTCTTCTGTTGTTTTTTCTCTGTTGCACTTTTACTGCTAAACCCCCCCCCCCCCCTTTTAATTGTTTTACAGTTACAGTTTCAACAACACCAGCTCCCTTGGGTTCGATCCTGCTTTCCACTAGCTAGTTGTTTGCAGGAGAAATATAAATTATTAAATTTGACGCGTCAGACAACGCGCGTCAAATTTTGGCACCGTTACCGGGGAGCTGCGCTTCGGTGAAGCTGTTTCTTTTTTCTTCTTATTTTTTTGTTTTTATTTTATTTAGCTATTATTAGTGCTTCGCTACTCGTTTCACCATGTCTCGCGCAGGTAGTCAGGTTGGTAATAATATCAACAACAACGAGATTGGTCCAGTTGATGAAAACGAGGTGATACCTCCATTCTATGATGATCCGGAGCAGCTCGTCCGTGCTCGCAACCGTGCAGTCAGGGAGGCACGACAGCTGAATCTGAGGGCACCTGTTGCACAGAATGGCGCTGGTTTGAAGTAGCCACCTCCACCGCCGCAATCGCCACAACCGCCAATCCACGTGGAACCAGAATATGAGTAAGAATATTATTACAAGTCGACCATGAGGGAGCTGTCTGCCCTAAATTTTCAGAATATTCCTTGGTGCATCCATGAGGGGCCAGACATGCAGGAAATCGTGGTCAATACTGCAGTGGTGCATCATCTTCCAAAGTTTTCGGGTCGGCAAGGAGAGTCAGCCATCAAGCATCTTTAGAGCCTTCATGGCATCTGCATGACTCTCCGACCCTATGGAGCCACAGTGGAGAATTTCAAACTCAAGGCTTTTCATTTTTCTTTAACTGATGCAGCTCACGCTTGGTTCTTATCTCTCCCTTCAGGTAGCATCAGGACTTGGGACCAGATGTAGAAGAAATTTCTTGACAAATACCACCCAACAGTCAAGGCAGGACAGGTTCGTAGGCAGCTGCAATCTCAGACAGATCCGAACGAGACAGTGTACCACTATCTGGAGAAATTCAACGCCATAGAACAGAGCTGCTGCAACCTTGGAGTGCCAGAGAGCTGATTATAGAGTTCATGCTTGATGGGTTGAGGCCACTTGACAGGATGTTGCTTGATGCCTCAGCTGGAGGGACAATCTTAAATCTATCCCCAGCTAGAGTGCGAAAGATGATTGCAAAAGTGACCGAGAACGCACGATTTAGAGAAGAGGCCAGCAGGTAGGAGGAATTCAGCAGGACTAGACACGTTGCAAAGGTTGAGACACCGTCAAACCAGATGACTGAGGAGCTGAAACAGATGAAATAGATGATGCAAAAGCTCATAATGAAGCAGCTGGTCCAGGTGAAGCCTTGTGAATTTTGCGGTGCAACGAATCACATGACGGATTCATGCCCCAGTTTGTAGGAAGAGGAACACGGTTATGTGAATGCAGTGGGTGAATTTCAAAATTATAATAATTATGCACCTAACTAACCTCAGCAGCAGTATTATCGTCCGCCATATCGCCAGCAGCAGGGCAGCTACAATAATCAGAACCAGTATCAACAGAGAGGGCAAAATTACAATCAAGCAGGCCCTGGCCAGCAGAGTTCCAGCAAGTCTCTGGAAGATGTGGTGAAGGAGTTGGCGATTACCATGCAGTAAAATCAGGCGAAGAATGATGAAACTTTAGCGGAGCTGAGTAAGCAGATGTCCAACTTAGCGCACACTGTTTCTGAGCTGAAGAGAGATCGAGGAAGGCTACCATCGCAGCCAGTGCCTAATCCAAAAGGGAACATCAATACATTGGCAGTGGTGGACGAAATGGAGGCAAAAAACAGCGAAAAGGAACCTGAATCAGTGCGGATCGCGTTCAAAGGAGACATTAGCTCAACGGTAATGTCTGCAGCCAACGTGCCCATAATGTTAAGGCTGAACGTGCCTATAACGTCTACAACGGACGCGACCCACACTGATATGCACTCAAAAACTGACGATTTTCCTTCGTTTTCTATGCAGGTGATAGCTCCTAAAGACCATATGATCGACAAGGATGAGCTACGAGGCAGATTAGAGGCGAGGCATGAGCAACACGACCCAACGATGAAGCGCCCAGTTGCAGCGAGTCATGAGTTATCAGAAAAGAGAAAGGACCCATGTGCCTTCACAGTCACTTGTGGTATCGAAGACTCAAATACATCATTGTTTAATTGATTTGGGTGCTGCCGTTAATGATATGCCTTATTCCTTATATTGCTCTTTGAGACTTGGTCCATTGAAACCGCCTAAGCTATTAATAGAGTTAGGAGACAAGTCTCGTGTTCTTCCGGTTGGTTTGCTAGAGGATCTCACACTCCGAGTAGGAGATCTTGTTGTTCCTGCAGATTTCTATGTCTTGCAGATGGGAGATGCTAGAGACGATGATCCTCCAGCGCTTATCTTGGGACGACCATTCCTCTTTTCAACCAAGACCAAGATTGACATGGACACAGGCTTATTGTCACTTGCGTTTGGTGGCAAAATATCAAACTTCCATATCTGTGAGGATGTCGACCGCCCATGCATGAAGAAACCACCAGACATCGTCCACACACCATATCTTGCTGCCATATCTTCCTACCTACCAGATGAGGCTAGACTTACGGCGAGCTGTGCAGCAAATGAAGTAGCTATGAGCAGAGTGTCCTCGCAAAATCGGGAGCATGTAAAGGCGAACCCGCCTGATCGACGGAGAACAGATACGAGCACGCCATTAATTGTGGATTTTGGCAGACTGAAGGAGTAGCTGAGGCAAAGTTTGACCTCACACGCCCATGGGATCCTAACTTGTGATCCCTAAAGAGGCATCGTCGAGCCAACGACGAAAAACAAAGGCGCTCGCAGGGAGGCATCCCGGCGTAATTTTTGTTTTTTCTCGTTTTTATTTCGTTTTATGTTTGTTTGAGTCATGAGTCATGTTTTTCACATTGTCCTTTGGGAAAAGAGATGTTTTCATGCAGAAAACAGGTGCGACTCAGTGCGGATCGCGTCCGCCCTTAACGTTATCTGGTCGCGTTCGGTGTTAACATTAGGTTAACGTCTCTATGGAACGCGGTACGTAACGTCTGAAGAGGACGCGGTGGACCTTTGACCAGCGTTGACCGACTCGTTCGACCAGAATTTACACCATCACGCGACAATACGAGGGGAGTGCCTGTTCACTTTTATTCTCTATTTATTTTTCCCTACGTTTGTGTGTCTTGCATTGCTTGTGTCTTTGAATTTAAGTCGTACCGTGAGGAAACGGCTTAGTTCAAAAGTGTGGGGTGGGAAAGTCAGAACATCTGTTGTGTCAGCATATTTATTTTTTGCACTTGCATAGTGTCTGAACGTTTCGTTTTAAAATTTTTTTTTGAAAGTATGAAATTTCTCTCTATTTCCAGGATATGCAGTATTGAATGTTGATAATGTGAAATAGATGATGCTGATTAGCTGTGTTTCTCTCGTAAAATTTGAATTGTGCTTTTACATGTGAATTTAACCCACTACGTGTCCTTCTGAGTTGAGATAAACAGGGATATGGAGTTGATAGAAATGTCCCAGAGAGACTTGACGAAGCATTCAAAGGATCGAATTTCGAGTTATATGGTTATGTGGATTTCGTGGAGGCTAGCACTTTGAGACTTATCGGTTCATAGTTTGTTCCGCCACTACAGCGTTTATGTAAGTAGGCGATACGGGAAAACAGACCGTCCTATCTCTAGTCCGAAGTAACCGGGAGGAAGATGAGTGACCCTCATCTTGACTCGCGTCAAAAAGGTCGAGGATGAGAAAGAGCGAGGAGGTATTTTCATATGCTTGCGGGGGATGATTGGACCTCCTTCTAAAGAAAGAAGAAAAGGACAAGCAATTCACAATAAAGGAGCAAAGCTCAAGAAAAATCAGCCAAATTGTGAAAGTTCTACACGCTAATCAAGTGAAGTACATCATTGTTACATCAAGAGCCAAAGGACAAAGAAAGTCACTACAAAAGCTGTCCAACAAAAAAGGAAAAAAGAAAGAAAGAAAGCTCAAAAACCTTGAAGCTCGAATGAATCACGTGCAAGAAAAAGCAATGAAGTATAACCATATAGCTAGAGTTCGGGTCAGCGAGTGCAGATCATGGGTCTAAAGAGGACTATCTCCCATTCATCCGAATTTATTTGAATCTCAGCTCAAAAGGTAACATGTATCAAGTTAATTCTATGTTGAGCATGATGATTTTAGTAGCGATTGAGTTATGCATAGAAAAGCGAGTCTAGACTAGCAACTCATATTCATGTGCATCTATCCAGGACGTCGAAGAAATTGTGGTGTTATATTTATTTTCCTTCTATGACTTAGTTCTTGTTCGGGACGAACAATTCTAAGTGTGGGGTGGTTTGATGAGTCGTATTTATACGACTCGTCGAATCAATTAATCCCATTTATTTCGACATTTTTATATGCGAACGTTTACTTTTTAGTATGGTTTTGCATTTCAGGTGTTTCGGAAGCTTTAGGAGGAAACACGCATTAAAGACGGCATTTTATGCCAAAAATATCGCAATGGCAGATCAGACCTTTGGACAGTCGACAGAGTTCTGTAAATGGACCGCTGATCAGAAAAATACAAGCCACATGCCATTGCAAAGGTGACTCAATTCCCTACAATTCTCTAGTTCACACCGAGAGCATCCGAGGTCATATAGAAGGTCAAATCCAGAGTCGAAGTCGTAACAGGCGTGCAGAAAGAGAATCAGACTCAGTGTGGATCGCGTTCGAAGGAGACATTACCAATAACGTTAACGTAAAGGCCAAACGGGACCGCTAATGTTTCTACCGAAAGCGGCGATGACATCATCAATGCATTTTGATGATGTCAGTAAGGCCGAAACTTGGAAATTGAGCCCAAAAACAGACTTGGAAACCCTATTTTTTGCTATGAATAAGATCTTTGGGTTAGGGTTTCCATAATCAATTATTCTATGAAGAGGAGACAGCTCTGGAGAGGAGACGAAGCTTTCGACGAAGAGAAGAGATTTTCCTACTTTTAATTATGCGTATTTTCATGATTATGTGTAGCTAAATCCTTAAGTCAGTTTAGGGTTTCGCATATTGTGACGTTTGTTTTGAGACTTTGTCCTTAATGCTATTTCATGTTTTACTAGTTCTTGTGCTTATCTTATGAATTAACTTGTTATATTAAGTGGAAGCTTTGTCGCAAAGCTTAATTGAGCAATTATTTCTTATCGTTAATATCTACTAGAAACTTTGTCGTAAAGGTAGATCGTAACACCTAGGCTAAATAATATCTTTGTTGAATTATTAAGTTTAGGAAAGAACTAGAAGTCTAACACCTTTGTCGGGTTAGATTGTGGCGTATCACCTTTGTCGGGATACTTGGGTTGTTACCTTTGTCGGAACAACCACACTTAGAAACATGAAATTAGATATTTAGTAGTCGATGATAAACATGTCAGAATAGAAACCCTAAGCTGAATGTCCTCTCTTATTGGAAGTCTTCTGTTGTTTTTTCTCTGTTGCACTTTTACTGCTAAAAACCCCCCATTTTAATTGTTTTACAATTACAGCTTCAACAACACCAGCTTCCTTGGGTTCGACCCCTGCTTGCCACTAGCTAGTTGTTCGCAGGAGAGATATAAATTATTATATTTGACACGTCAGACGACGTGCGTCAGAAAGCCATTAGCATATTATGAAATTTTTGCTAAAATATTTGAACCATACTAAGAATCTTGGACTGGTCTTTGCTGCTTATGGGAACAAATCTGACTTGATAGGCTATGTTGACTCAAACTATGCTAGCAATAGTGACACTAGAAAGTCTACAACTGGACTATTTTTTTACTTGGCATGGTAATTGTGTCATGGAAATCGCAGCTGCAATCAGTGATAGCATTGTCTTCCACTGAAGCAGAATACATTGCAACCACTGAAGCAGCTAAGGAAGCTGTGTGGTTGAAAGGCTTGTTGTCTGAGATTGAACAATGTTCTTATGTGCCGTTGATGTATTCTGATAGCATGAGTGTTTTGCATCTTTGTAGAGATCATGTTTATCATGAAAGAAGTAAACATATTGATGTTAGGCTTCATTTTATTAGGGATATAATTGACAAATGTGTTATTAGAATTGATAAAATTCTTGGGGGATGAAAATCATGCTGATTTTGGGACAAAAATTGTGCCTTATGTCAAGTTTGAGCATTACAGAAAAGCCCTTAATGTGGGCAAGGTGACTTGAAGCTGTTGCTGGAAAATGGGGAATGGGACAATGGTTGATGGAGTGCAGCTGTTGCACAGCATGGAAACGATTGAATGAAGGTGTACAAGACCAAGCAGATTAGGAGGACAATTTGTAAGGTTGCTAATCTACTTGTCGAGTACATTTCGAGCACAAACCATTAGGATTCGACTAGACTTAATCAAGCACAAAGGTTGGAGTACAGACCCTGGTTCGGACTTAGCCATTTCTGAAGAATTGTGAAGCTGGATCGAAACGGCAACATTTGCAACAAGCGGGAGTTGTTTTAAATGGAACGACGTAGTATTGGGCATGGCACGAGACGTCGTTATATCAGTTACAAGCGAGCGACATCGTTTGAAGGCTAATGACTTAAGTGGAACGTCATCGTCCAAGTGAAGCGCTAACGGTTCGTTTGAAGTTGGCTAAAACGCAGCGTTTTAGTCCTCAGCTGGTGTTCACATATAAGCTGCCGAAATTGGGAGTTAGGGATCATCCAAAAATCCAATTGCGAAATCCGATTTGAGTCTTCTTTAAGATTGAAATTCGAGAACAAGTGTTCGGAGTTCGATTCGAGTGGTCCGTTGACGAGTGCGATACCAGTGGCTGCTGGAGGCTCGTCGATTGCTCAGGAATCAAGGCTGGACTCAGAAGACATGGGATAGCGGTGGAGCTGTGCTGCGGCGACGAACTCCGACCAGGGGCTATCAGAGGGGGCTGAAATTCCTCCAGTCCATCTTACTCTGTGTTCTTCCTTTGTGCTTGTTTGAGTGCTTGTGTATATGACTGAATTGGTTTGTGCTTGATTGAACAATTGGAGAGTTACTCCATTGCATTGTATTTTTCATTCAATCAATAAAACCCTAATTCCCTATACATTCATATAACATTTTCTTTTATATGAATGCTTAAACGAGAGCGTCGATTCTTAAGTCATAGTACATTATTTTCAATTCAGTCGAGTAATATTCAAGTGGCTTAGGCCTCAACGTTATTTCCAATTCAGTGGAGTTAGGGGTTCGCTCAACTGAATCTACCACTTTTTGATCATTAATTGATGAATCTCATTTTGCATTTTTGGATAATGTGGAGGATTTTGGATTTCAAATTTTAGGTTTGGAGATTCAAAGAGTTTTTTTTAGGGATGATAAGTTGTACAAGGGTAGGACATCGCCTAAACAATGACTCTATCCAGTACATAGCAACGAACTGAAGCACAGCCATCATCGGCAACCCATCCCATTCAGAGACATGTCTTCTAAGGCAACTGCGCCTAGACTTGCGCGAAAACACCACCAGACAGGTGGGAGGACACCGCCAAACTGGCGGAAGAACACCATCAAAATAGGTGGTAGGACACCACCCCTAGGTGGGAAGACACCGGACTCAACCAGTCGGCTAAAACCTAACACGAAACTAACCTAAAACTAACACTAAACGAAAAACAACAGCAACCCATCAGCAGCCAGACTTCGGCGTCGCCACCAGCCCCGCACGAACGACCTCTCAACGAAACCAACCACTCCAGCGCCACAGACGAGACCGACCCAGAGCTTTCTCATCTGCCAGAGCCCCTCCACTCGACCAGAGCCGACCTGTAAAGCCGACTACCGGAATCAGTGAAGACCAAAACCCCGCAGAGGCCGCCGACCCCCACACACCACTTCCGACCACCCGGCCGAGCTGCAACGATAGATCCGCGCCACATCGCGCCAACCAGAGCCGCTCCATCCCGCCAGGAACCACCTCGACAACCACCCGAGACCAGCCAGCGCTGCCAACCACCTCCGCTGTATGGACACCAAAAACCCCAAAAATACAGCCCCGTCGTCCCCTTCCCAACCACCCGACACCGCCTAGCCGACACCGAAGCTGAAATCGGCTCAAATCAACCAACCACAGCCGCCCAAAGTGAGACGCCGACTGGACTAGGCGAGAAAAGAGGAAGGAAAGGAGAGGCGCGGCCCAAGCATCGCCGGAAACCCTAAACCGCTTTCATGAGCTCGAGATTCAAAGAGTTAAACCATTTTTTTGGGATCTTTTAATCTTTTGATCCAATTGTACATATGAAGACTCCTTCGTGAATGCAGTAAATCGTGGTGGATATATTTGAGCGTTCCTCATGAAAGCTATATATGTTCGGTCCTGTTATTATTTATAGATGCTCAACTTCAGTTACTTTTGTACCCACTTGCAAGTTGTTCCGTATGGAATCCTCGTTTAAACTGCGATATCAGTTTTCAGGAGTGAAGTTAAAAAAAAGTCCACATATATAAATATCAGAACATGATAAGTTAACCAAGGATCAAGGGTGTACTTTGAAGAGACAAGAGTAGAATAAGACGATGAGAAGGCAAAATGTAGAAGACAGAGGAACCTTCATTTGGACATCATGTTCTTTTGAGTAGGCATGTCTTGTGATCAAACTCAGGTTGAAACCTCTCCACCATCTAAGCACGTACTCCTGGGCCGCTTCTCTTTGCCTTGGCTGCAACCACTGATATCCTTGGCCTCAATGGAACATCTTTTGTAAGGTTTGAATCCAGTTCTACGAGTTCTCAGCTTTCCTAGACCTATAGAATGTAATCCCTCCGCCCCTTCAATTTCAGCCCTTTCCGTGGCTCTGGTTTTCACCAGTTGATCAGTAATGCAGTTATATCCATATATGTTCAAGTTACGGTCAATGGGAAACGCAAGTCCACCTAGCTTCAACTCGCTGTCTTGCCCAATGTTCGTGAGAGTCTCTAAATTACTCAGACTGTACAAGGACGAGAATTTTTGTGGCAACACTTCTCTTGAGAAAAGCGCTCGAAAAGCAACTCGCCCCTGATTTATTCAAACATTTAAATATGTTACTTAGAGATGAAACAAAACAAAATAGATTCTTTTACGAAGTTAAATAGTAAAGTTACCTCTTCAGAAACCTCTTTCCAGGAATCGTTGATATTTGCTGCAATTTTGCTACGTCGATTTGAAGAATCACCAATAGAGTGCACATCGTCTGCTGCATTTGAATCATCATTTCCTCTGTCTTGCTTCTCTAAAATATTTGATTCTAATTCAGTGCCAGAGGTTGTGTTGGAACCAGAGGAGGAGCGAACCAACTTTCTTCTATCTTCTACCGGAGAGTTGGAATCTTCAATCTCAGCACCCATTCCAGCAGATTTTTTATTGCTGATCACCATAGTTGTCATACTTTCTTCGGGTTTCGCTGGCACAGAAATAAGTGGTTTAAAAGCTGAGCTTCTCCTAGGATGCATTGGACAGTCGACCATTTCTGCACCCTGATTTTGTTTGTCAGTAGGATCCTGATGGCTCTTCTCATTTACCACAGTCATGGCTGCTGCATTTGATGCAACATCATTGTTTGTGGTAGCACAACTCCAATTGTGAGTGTGGCTTTGTTGCTGGGCACAGAAAGGAATCAGTCCAATGGAAGCCCACCATGCAGCTGCTGCTGCAACAGTGGCAGCAGTGACTGCAGCAATATCTGGAGAAGCTCTGCCAGTTCCACCGACTCTGGAAGGAAAGCCTCCATAATATTTTGCAGGAGCTTCCATGTTAGGATTTGGCACGAATGTAGCTGCAGCAACATTTGCTGTCGCATGGGCTACTGGGTTTTGCTGCAAATTAGAGACCGCCATATTCGAGAAAGCGGAAGAAAATTGGAGATAAGATCTATAACCATCTTCAGTGTTGACAAATGATGATGTGTTGGGAGGACGTGAAGGAGAAATCATCTCACTTGAAGACCTGGGCTCCCCAGGTGCTGATATATATGAACTTGCCAAGTGATCTGGGATAATAGGAATAGAAACAGGTTGGTCAGGTAAAAGCTGGTATAAAACAGGCTGTGGTCTGACAGGATCCAGACTGTCAGGTGAAGGCTGCAAGATATCCATGTCTGTAATTTCACTTAAATTTTTTCTCATAGATGTGTGTTCAGCAATAGCTTTATCAGCATTTTGATTTGGCTCTTCATCCACCTGGTCAACTTTCTTTACCAGAGGCGCATACTTCTCATTAGTGCAAGCACTCATCAGTAACCCAATAGTGGAAGCAGAATTGGGTTTTTCGCAAGACAAAGAGGTGCAAGGAGGTGCAAGTGATATAGTCAAGATGTCAGAGCCCAAACTGACCTGGCATGGTAGAACTAGATTTTCCTTTCCGCGAGGTTTCTAATTCATGAAAAAAGAAACAATCAGTATAACAATCTGGTAAACAATGATGATGCACAGCAGGTTGTTCAACAGATAAAGATTGGACGCTTACTCCATGAAGGGTTTTATTCTGCAACTCTGGTAGTTGTTTAACAGGGAGAGGGGAAACTGGAATGAATATTTGTTTATCATTGCCTTCCACGGGCAGAGTTGGAGCAGGGGCATTGATCTTTCTTGGATATGGTTTGTTGGGTTTCTTTTTAGGACGTGGAGGAGGAATATCTATGTCACTTACGTTGCTGATCAGAGCCCCTTTACCAGTTGCATCCTTTTCCAGCTGAATTGAAAATTGATAAGATAAACATGAACATCCAGAGAAATAACATTTTGTAGAAGTTTCTTTCTAACAGCCAACAGGGCCCAGCTAGACTGAACAACCAGCAACCTGACCACAAATCCAACAATTAAACTACTAACATGGCTCGTCAAGAAATAAAAATAATGAATCTGGAAAACAATTTCGTAAAAACTAGCATATAGGACTTGGGAAACAAAAAAGTTGCCACCAACTTGTTGACTCCCTCCCCTGACATGATATACAATTTTGAGAAATTTCATACACCAGACAACGGTACGTGAATCAAATTGTGGCTTGCATTTCCGTTTTGTATTTGTTTCCAACGCAAAGAAAGATTATTGGAGGTGAAACCATATTTCATTTATGAAAAATGACAGTCTTTTGAAAGAGATAAGAAAGTTTCCCCTGAATGGATATAGCAGTCAATCAGCCATATATCCCAATTAGTTGATTGCCTCACAGCCATTCAGGCATGCCATTAATTTCCAACATACAAAACTCATTGTATGCCACTATTTAGTGGATTAACGACCAAATTTATATTTTTTTATCGTCTAGTTTATTTCAAGTGTGGCGGTGACTACAGGTTGAAATGCCACATGTATTTTATTATAAAATTAATAGCATATGTCGAAACCATATGTGACTCAACCAATGGCAGAAAACCTAAAAGTATGAACTTATTCCTCTCTTTTAAAATCAACTCTAACAGTATTTTCTCAAGATTGCTATTAGCCATATCAAAGTTTTAGTATAGGCACTATCGGGCTCAAATCAGGCTATTATGATCAGGAACAGCGAGGTTCATGAAGGTAATAACAACAGGTACATTCTGTAATCTATTTAGACGTATTATCGAAGCCATACATGAATAAATACATTGAAAGAAGGGAGACAAAAAGATGAATAAATTAACAAAGAACAGGGCTACGATAAAGCCGTGATTTGAAAATGATTTACAAGTTGAGACATATAGTTGATCACGAAGTTTTAATAACACTTGGCAAAAGATAACGAAAAAACAATGCACAAACCTTTAAAAAGAACTTTTGAGCATGACTTCTGATCTGCACGGCAGTTTTTGTTCCAATATGCTCTGCACACCAAACGAATAAGCAAAGCTAAATTGAGATACAGAGTGAACTATGATTCTTGCTTTCACATCCTACTGAATGGAACTTATTGTCTAGTAGAGTATCTAAAACAAATAAGGGAGTCATAATTAGATATAAGAAATTTTTACGCTTTTCTTTGTGGTTGAAATTTATTAGTACAAACAGTTATGCTTTACCTAGTATGTCATCCTCTATATTGATTATGGAAGAAGATATTTGCTTGCTTCTCCATACAATCATTGAACTTTTTTGTAAAAAATAGTTATTTTGTCTACACTAGTTTAGGACCATGAAATGACCTTCAATTAGCTGCCAAGCTCTCCCATAGAGTTTCAATGCCTTCAGAAATCTATTATGCTCCTTTTCTGTCCATCTCTCCCGCTGTTTGGAAATTGTATATGGCTTTCTCGACTGCACATTAATAGACAATGATTAATACAAGAAAGCAGTAAAACGAGCCCAGAAAATACTAATTTTCAGCTTAAAGGACCTTGACAAGTATTTCCTCGCCAGATGAATACAGGTCCATAACTCAACTAGCAGAGCCTGTCACCAGTTCAAATCTTCTTGGACAAAAAGCATATAACACGACTTTCTTTCTTTTCTTCCACGATCAAATGAATGAAATAACGGAACCGTGATAAGAGAGGGTGTGCTAATTGATTCAACATCAACTCCTGGAGTAGGGAAAAAACAACACAGCAAACAACAGAGATTTTATATAAGGAAAACACTCAAAAATCACATAAACCAGCTCATCAGCTGTCAGATGAAATTACAGTGTTCAAATATCTTCTGTTAATCAATTTCAAAATCCACGGAGACGCTTCTCCCAATCCCAAACAACTTATATGGCAAATCCATTCTCAGAATGATCATCATATTCATCTCTGAACACTGTACAACCTTAAGAGCAAACCAAATAGAAACAAACAACAAATCCAATCAGTATCTGTAAATCAAACTCTTCAACCAAAACCAGACTTATCATAACTCAGAAACCCTAGCGAATAGAAAAGGAATAAAAACTCAAACATCACACACCTTCAAGAACAACCATGGCGGAGGGAAATTGTTTGGACTGAGTTGGCGCCTCCGTTCACGCATTACGATTCATCGACATAAGCAATAAGCAACTTGCCTGAAAAGCAAGACGGTTCGGTAACAGCAGATCCAAGTCGAAATCCAATTTCTTCTATCAACAACAACACGCAGAGTGAAGGATAAACTTAAAGCGCGGAATGACCATGTGAATCCGACTGTTCGGAACACGATCCGTGCGGAGATTACAGCCACGAGAATTTCCAGCTCGGATTAACGAATTTAAGCAAGTCTAGTTTCGATCTGAATCTGCGGTCTTCGTAAATCCGAAACGTATCGAAGGTTGAAGAAGACTGTAAAAAAAAAAAGAAACGGATAAAGTCGAGACGGCACGTGGCGGACATACATTGGGTGCAGATGGCGGGGTTCATTAGGTTTTCGACACATGGTGCATTGTCGTCGTCGTTTCTCAGCCACACAATTTTGAAGGTACTGACAGTGGGTCCCGTTTTCAAAACCCTATTGTCCCTTCACTTGTAGATGTTCACTTGTAGCTGCCAACAAGAATCTCTAACAGGCCGGGCCGGTGTAGCCCAGTCCAATCTTAGTCGGCCTATATAAGTTTTTTTTTTGTTGATCGTGGCCTATTTAAGTTTTGTAAAGTTTAAACTCAGCCTAAATTAAAGTAGAAAGTCTTTATCAAAAAAAATTGGAAAGTCTGCCCAAGTAGACTTCTCACCATCATTAAAAAAAATAATGATGTCATTCATTTTTCTCATTATTTTTTTCTTAATTTAGTTTTTTTTATGATTCTACTGAGTAAAGATCACATGAGAAGTGTAATCTTCCGTGAGAAATGAGAACTATTAATGATCATTATATTAATAATCTAATGGCTGTTATTAAACCTAACTTATTCGCACAATCGTCGTTTTTAATTAAAATTAAGGGTAAATTAGTAATTAGCTTAAACTTAATCGTTAATCAATCGGAGTTCGGCTAGCCACGATCGGGATGACAACCTTCATCATCGCCCATGGAAATCACATCCCACTGCTCGGAATCACATCGCCTATGTAAATCAGTCGACGTTTTGAGTTTTTGGGGAAGATGAACAGTAACCGAACTTGCCGCGCGTCGAGCCTTTACATTAGGGCTGCGCCCAGCATTTACATTAACTTGTTAATGTCTACGTTGGGCGCGACTAACTTAATGTAAGTGTGGAACGCGCGGATGACTGTGTAAATGCTACAAATAATCCTTTGAAAAGTTACGAATTATGTATATAATTACTACGAATTATGTATATAATTACTACAAATTATCCTTTGAAAATGTACGAATTATCCTTTAATCCGACCAAAACATGATTGCTACGAATTATCCTTTTAAAATGTATGAATTATCATTTGAAAAGGTACCAAATAGAATACTACGAATTTTGTATGTAATTACTACGAATTATAAATTATAATTCGTAGCTTTTCAAAGGATAATTCGTAGCATTTCAATTGAACGCGCCCAATAAAGACATTAACGTCGTGCTCAAAGAAGACATTACAAGTTAATGTCTTCTTTGGACGCGGAGAACTTAATGTCAGCGTGGGACGCGCGACACCATCATCTTCCACGGAGGAAATCGGATCGGACTGGTTTTTCTCCGGCGATAGGGTTGATTAGCGTCATCGACTGATCAAAGAAATCAAATAATTAATGTCGTCGACTGATTGGACTAATCGGCGATAGGGTTGATTAGCGTCGTCGATCGATCGGCGATAGAGTTGATTAGCGTCGTCCACTGATCGGACTAAACTACCCTTAATTCGTTTTTTAATCTACTAATTAGTGTGATTTGATTTGATTTAGATTTAATCAGGACCATTAATTAAATGAAATGTAAGGATGCAATTAGTTCTCATTTCTCACCATAACATACACTTCTCACGTGAACCGGACTCTAATCCCACTACATAAATTTGTAACTCATAAATATAAAAAATATATCAAATTGTATCTCGTTTTATAGATCTAAACAAATTATGAATATTAGTAATTATTTTGATTTTTTTAACTTTATAATTTAGAAGCATTACAAAATCAAATTATTAACTGAAATTGTATTTATACTGGACACATGTCGCGCTGCAATTCATTCACGGCTTGAGATGAACTTTTTTTTAAGTTAATCAATATTTTCTATGACCAATTTGATCATGTACATCTCACTCATGACCAATCATACAGTTCATCATCACTCTCTCTTATTTCTACATAAATACAAGCATATAAATATCAAAATATATCAAAATATATGATCTTAAAAAATTATGAATATTGGTGATTATTTTATTTTTAATACTTTGTAATTTTCAAGATATATTTGTTACAAAATCTGAATTTAAACTGATAAAGTTCTGACGCATGACAGATGTCGCATTAGGATTGGTTCAACACTCATGACTAAAACTTAGAAAAAGATCATGAGATGATCAAATTTTGATTTGATCATGAGATAACATTTTCTATAACTAGAAAAATTATGATATGAGTACATGATTTTTTTCAGTCACCTCCCATGACTATTTTTCATGACCTAAAAGATCATGATTGATGGTGGGACATGCTCTAAGGGTCAAGTGGGCCCAAGTTAAACAGGTATATTCAATTATTCAGAGCCATAAAGGCCGTCACAGAAAAATGAGCATGTGTTCTTCACCTTCTAGTTATAGCCAAGTGAAGCTCACAATGGTTGAATTGCAATCGTCCTCATATTGTCATCATCTTTCTAATATGTCTAAACATAAAAGAACTGATGTTCCAAATGCCAGATGCTGTGATATGAACACAAAGCTTCAGTAATTAAATGAACTGAGCTGCTCTGCCATTTGAGAATAAAAACCACATAAGCATAACGACTAGCGAACCAATTACAGAAGAAAATGATACTACCCCATCCCCTTCCTGCTGAGTTCTTGTTCTTTTGATTACAGAGATCAAGAGCGTCTGATTTTACCTGAAGAAAGTTTATGCGCAAGCCAAATATTCTGATCTTGCTATTCTTGTCGAAACAGTCAACTAGAACATTATCTGTAATCCGGAGAACGACCAAACAAAGAATCAAGTCCAAATATAATATTAGCATCCGCACATGGCTTGAATCCAACGGATCATTTGCTAGAGTTAAAGAAATGGTAAAGCGAGAAAATAAGAGCCTGCATTCGGAAATCATGTTCTTTTGAGTAAGTTTGTTTAATAATCGTTCTCAAGCTGAAGCCCCCCTCCTTCCAAATCCAAGCATATCCTCCTGGGCCTTTTCTCTTTGCCTTGGCTACAACTATTTAGCACACTGATGTCCTTCGCCTCAACAGAACTCCGCTTGTAAGGTTTAAATCCAGTTTTATGAGTTCTCAGCTTTCCAAGACCCATAGAATGTACTGCTTCCTTTCCTTCACACTCATCCCTCAGCTTGCCATTGCTTTTGACTACTTGATCAGTACAGCAAGATTCAACAATAGTGCTATTAAGGTCAATAGGTGATCCTAGTCCACACAGCTTCAGGTAACACACTTGATCAATGTTGATTTGACTCTCTAAAGTAGTTAGATCTTGTGAGGATGGAAATTTTTGTGGCAACACTTGCCTTGAGAACAGCGCTCGAAAAGCAACTCGCCCCTGATTTATTTGCAAACATGATTATCCATTACCTGGAAACAAAAAAGAAAAGAGATACTAAATAACTTTACTCCTTCAGTTACCTCTTCAGAAACCTCTTTCCAGGAATCATTGGTGTTCGCTGTAATTCTACTACGCCGATTTGAAGAATCGCCGACACAGTGCACATCATTTTGTCCATTCGACTCCTCATTTCCTCTCTCATGTTTCTGCAAAACATCTGTTTCTAATTCAGTGCTAGAGGTTGTATTGGAACCAGAGGAGGAGCGATCCACCTTTTTTCTATCTTCTACATGGGAATTGGAACCTTGAATCTCAACACCCAATGCTGCAAATTTATTGTTACTGATCGCTGCAGCTGGTAATACTTGTCTACTCTTGGGCATAGTTTCACTTTCTTCAGGTCTCCCACTCCCTGGCACCAAAACGAGCGGCTTAAAAGCTGAGTTCCTCCCAGGAAACATTGGAGGCTCAACCACTTCCGCTTGCTGATCTTGTTCGACAGAATCCATAAGGCTCTCCTTGTTTGTCACATTCCTAGTCCTGGCTGCTGCATAAGAAGGAACATCATTGTTTGTGGTAAAGCAACTCTGGTTGAGAGCAACACTTAGTTGAGGGATATGTAACTGAACCAGTCCACTGGAAGCCCACCATGCGGTTGCTGCCGCGACAGTGGCAGCAGCCATTGCAGCAATACTAGGAGAAGCTCCACTACAGTCAACTAATTTCGACGAACACCCTCCACTATATCCTGTAGGAGCCTCTATATTAATATTTGGGCAGAATGTAGCTGCAGCAATACTAGCTGCTGCATGGGCTGCTGGGTTTTGCTGCAAGGTTGATACAACCAAGTTAGGGAAAGCAGAAGAAAATTGGAGATAAGATCGATAACCATCTTCATTCTTGAGACAAAAAGGAGTGGGAGGAGGATCAGAAAAAGCTGTCATTTTACTAGAAGATGTGGGCTCTCTAGGTGCTGAGGAATCTGAACTAGTGAAAGGATTTGGGCTTATAGTAACTCGACCAGGCTGGTCAGGTAAAAGATGGTAAAAAAGTGGATATGAACTTGTTAGTCTGCCAGGTTCCAGACTCCCCTCTAAACCAAGGGCATGTACTTTTCTGGGGTAGCTCTGAACAGCTTCAGCACTGGCTTGAGTATAACAAGACTGAAAATTTTGTGATGGCTGTGAGATTTTCAAGTCTGCAATTTCACTTGAAACTTTTGTCATTGTTGTATGTTCAGCAACAGCTCCTTCAGAATGTTGATTTGGTTCAATCATGACCTCGTTCTCGTGGTTTACTGTCTTTACAAGAGACGCAGACTCCTCATTAGTGCATGTAATATTCGTTCTCCCAAGAGTTAAAGCAGTGGGCTTTTCACACGACATAGTAGTACAAGGAGGTGCAAGTGACACTGAAGTGCATGGTGTTTCATGTTTTTCTTGTCTGCCTGGATTCTAATATCATGAAAAACACAATCAAACAATATAACAATTTTCCTATCGAAAAAAAAAACAATATAACAATGTGTGTAAACAATGGTGACAAAAAGCAAGTAGTAGATACATTTATGCAACAGATAAAATAATGAATCAGTTGTTACCTCCTGATGGACTCCCTTTTGCAGCTCTGGTAGTTGTTTAATAGGGCATGAGGAAACTGGAATGCATATTTTTCCGTCTTTTCCTTCCATTGGCACAGTTGTAGCAGGGACACTTATCTTTCTTGGATATGGACTGTTTGGTTTCTTTTTAGGGCGTGGAGGTGGTCTATCTATGTCACTTACTTCGCTGATCAGAACACCTTTACCAGATGCATCCTTTTCCAACTGAATTATAATGGATAAATATGAACATTGAGAGAAAAAACATTTTGTAGGAATTACTTTCTACGGCCAACATGAGCCAACTAGACCGGAAACCAGACAACCTGACCACAGAATTCCATGACCATTTATTAACATGGCTTGTCAAGAAACGTCAAACAATCTACTAAGTGCATACTGCATACCAATACTACAAGAGGACTTGAAAAGAGAAAAGTGGCTACGATCTGGACTACAGGGATTTGACAAAACGTAGTATAAACAAACATTAGTCAGTCAATCAAATGAATTCTCCCATATCCTCTTATCATTATTTTTATGAAATCAAAGATCATTGCAGGTGAATATTTAAGTATAGAAAAGTATTTGGCAGTGAAAAGGTCCATTGATTTATATTGGGCTAGTTTCCCGATATAGAAGACATAATATACTACATATATCCTATATCCTATTCCACGATAATTTACGATTCTATGCCTAATCTAGATGATTATAATTGATATACAAACCTAGCAGAAATATTTGATTTTATCTCATAATTCAACACTCCCCCTCAAGCTGGCATGAATATGTCATTCATAGCAAGCTTGTTCACCATATCGTCGAACTGTCTCTTTGGGAGACTGTGAGAACATCTGCTATTTGACTTCTTGTGGGCATGTAGGACATACATATTTCACCACTGTCAATCTTCTCCTTAATGAAGTGTTTATCTACTTCAACATGCTTCGTTCTATCGTGTACGACAGGATTGTGGGCAATAGATATAGCAGCCTTGTTGTCGCAGTAAATTTTGCTTGGAGCTGGGCCATGAATCTTCAACTCTTCCATAAATTTTCTAATCCATAAAACTTCACAAATGCCATGAGCCACCGAACAAAATTCAGCTTCTGCACTACTTCTGGATACAACATTCTGTTTTTTACTCCTCCACGTAACCAAGTTTCCACCTATGAAGGTACAGTATCCCGAAGTAGACCTCCTGTCATTTATATCACCTGCCCAATCTGCATCTGTATAAGCTTCAACCTGTATGTGCCCTCTATTTTTGAACATCAACCCCTTTCCTACAGTTCCTTTCAAATATCTTAATATTCTGAACACAACTTCAAACTGGGCCTTTCCCGGTGCATGCATAACCTGACTTATTACACTTACCGCAAATGATATGTCAGGCCTTGTATGTGATAGATAAATAAGTCTACCAGCCAATCGTTGGTATCATTCTTTATCAACTATATCATTTTCATCAGCAGCCTTGAGTTCCACATTAGGATCCATGGGCGTTTCAGCTGCCTTACACCCTATCACCCCCGTTTCCGTGAGTAAATCAAGGATATATTTGCGCTGATTTAGAAAAATACCTTCCTTGGATCTTGCAAATTCCATCCCCAGAAAGTATTTCAATTTTCCAAGGTCCATGATGTCAAATTCTGCCTCCAATTTCTTCTTCAGATCACCAATCTATTTGACATCATTTCCTGCCATAATAATGTCATCAACGTACACTATAAAGATAGCAATTTTACCTTCAAGGGAATGTTTAAAGAACATGGTGTGGTCTGCTTGACTTTGGATGTAACTATGTCTCTTAACAACACTTCTAAATCTCTCAAACCATGCCCTTGGTGACTGTTTCAATCCATACAAGGATTTTTGCAATTTGCAGACTTTATTTCTTCCAAGATCCTCAAATCTCGGAGGTAATCACATATATACTTCTTCATGTAATTCTCCATTCAAGAAGGCATTTTTAACATCATACTGATGTAATGGCCAGCTGAAATTTACTACAAGAGATAGAAGAATTCTGATAGAGTTAATTTTAGCCACTGGAGCAAAAGTCTCTTGGTAATCTATATCATGAGTTTGTGTAAATCCTTTTGCTACTGGTCTAGCTTTATATCTCTCCACGTTTCCATCAGCCTTGCATTTCACTGTAAAAACCCACTTACACCCTACTACCTTCTTTTCTTTCGACAAATCAACAATACTCCATGTATTGTTTTTCTTCAAGGCATCCATCTCCTCCTTTACTGCTAATTTCCAATTCGGATCACCTAATGCTTCTTGAACAGTTCTGGGCACAAACAGATTAGAAATCCTAGACACATATGCCTTATGAGTGTGAGACAATTTATCATATGATAAGTAGTGGGACATAGGGTGCTTAGTGCACATTCGAGTACCTTTCCTTTTGGCAATAGGGATATTGAGGTCAGGAATATTTTTCCTCACAGCAATGGGAAGATCAATATCAGGAAAAGAAAAATCAGGTAAATCACTGGAACGTGATTACTAGAAGAATGAACCAAAGGAGGATTACCTGTACGACCTTCACTTAGTAAATCCGATTAGAGTTCTGCCGGAGAGACAACAGGACAGGTACTGCCTTTATGAAACTTTTTACAGATATATACTTTAAGTTCAGGGTTAAGGTCCATTAATACTTGTTCTCCTACTTCAGATTCAATAATGTATGGCATTTCAAGATCAGCCTTTCTATGCTCAATAGTATCATTTAAATGATCCGAAGTTATAATATCCGGAGTAGGTAAAGTTTCCCACAAATTATCTTCCTTACTAAAATGCCTCTCCCCCTGAAGAGAATCTTAAAAAAAAAGGTTGATGTTCAACAAAATAAACATCCATGCTCTCAAAAGATTTCCTACTAACTGGGTTATAACATTTATATCTTTTTTTGTTTGAAGCATAACAAAGAAAAACACATTTTCAGATTTGTGATCTAATTTAGATCTAAGCCTTGATGGGATATAAACATAACATAGACACCCAAAAATCTCTAGGGGCAGATTAGTTATAATACGAGATGTAGGAAAGTAAGTTTGAAACAAATGTATGGGGGACTGATATTGTAACACACGAGATGACATGCGATTAATAAGGTAACATGCAGTCAATAACGCATTTCCCCAAAGATATTTAGGAACATTCATAGAAAACATAATAGCTCTAGTAACTTCTAAAAGATGTCTATTTTTTCTTTCAACAATACCGTTTTGCTGTGGAGTATCACGACATGTGGATTATTGAATTATCCCCTTAGTTACTAGGAATGCACCTAAATATTTGTTAAAATACTCGGTACCATTATCAGACCTCAAAATACCAATCTTAGTTTGAAATTGATTTTCAATCATAGTAAAGAAGTCTTGAAATATTTGTGCAACATCTGATTTATTTTTCAGAAGATAAATTCAACAAACTCGAGTATGGTCATCAATGAATGTAACAACCCATTTTTTACCAATCATTATTTTAATTTTTGAAGGGCCCCAAACATCACTATGAATTAGATGAAAAGGTTTAGAAGCAGAATATGTTTTGGAGTTAAAAGATGCATGATGATCTTTAGCTAAATGGCAAGCTTCACAATGAAAAGTTGCGGAATCTATTATTTTGGAAAATTTTGGAAACAAATGTTTAAGATAAGAAAAACTAAGATACCCTAATCTTTTGTGCCATAACATAACTTGATCTGAAGCAGAAGGTAATCTAGTACTGTGTAACCCAAAATCTTTTTTCTTACCCACAAAAGTTTCATTAAGGTAGTACAATTCATTTATCTCTAGCAATTCCAATCGTCTTCCCCGAGGTCTGGTCCTAAAAGACACAAATGGAGGGACCAAAAAGAACAGAACAATTAGTATCTATAGATAATTTATAAACCGATAAAAGATTGCAAGCAAACTTAGGAACATGTAAAACAGAATGCAAAGTGATTTGCACCGAGATTTTAATGTTTCCTTTGCCTGCAATACTAGAATAACTACCATCGTCTATCTTGTTATTTTCAGAACCTGAACAAGGGACATAGGTGATCTAGGTCACATTCAGAGGAGAGAAATGCTCTGGCTTCTCTCTAGAAAAGTGGTCTGCCACTAGCATTCGAAAGCTTTCTATTTTTTCAAAAGATGGCTTCGTGCTCTCGTCCATCGGATCTCCTCGTTTCGAAACTGCGGGCCAACAATCCTCCGGTCGCCACTTCTTTTGCTGCCGTGACGCGCTCTCGGCCGGTAGGAAAGTACCCCCTGATCCAACTCCCTCCCAGGCAGCATGGATTCAAGGACGAGCGGCCAGTAATTACTTTCACAAAGGCAGAGGTTCAACCGGGGAAGGAGCGGCTGCAGCACGCCGTTGTGGCAAAATTCTCTTTCGGACGACCTCCGATTGATGACATCCGGCGTTTGGCCACGTGGGGCTTGGACGCTGGAGCATCTATCGGCGCCTTGGATGCACGGCATATTTTGATTATTCTTCAATCTGGGGAAGAGGTGAACAAGGTCCTGGCGCATCCACTGCGCAAGGTCGGCCAGTCCATGTTTCGGTTGTTCCGATGGACTTCTGATTTCCAAACACGCAAGGAGCCTACCACGACCTCCGTATGGCTCCGTCTACCGGGCCTCCCATCGGAGGTTTTTGACAAGGCTTACATCGCGGCTATTGTCTCTTCTGTTGGTCGGTTCCTCGCCGTGGATGAGCGTACAAGGAATTTGTCCAATCCAAGCTACGCAAGGGCCTGCATAGAGATTGACATCTCTAAACTCCTGTCGGCTGAGTTAATGATCAACATCCTTGGTGAAAGGATTTTCCAACAATCGATCGTGTACGAAGGCAAACTCCTGTACTGTAGCAAGTGCAAACTCCATGGTCACCAGCTTTCCTCTTGCCGGAAAATGAAGGCTCCTGCGCCGATAACTAACATGGGCGAGATGGCGCATCAGACCCATGGAGATCAAGATCCAACGGCGGCGGCGCGTGAACCTACACAATTGCAGGCGGCCAAAAGCGTTGTCCTGCAAAGTCAGCATCAATCGACGCCTGCAGCTCTCTGCCTGCCTCCCCCGGGAAACCTGGATCACACAGCTCAAGAATGGACTTTAGTACAAAAGAAGAAAAGGAAGAATAAACAATCAGAAAAAGGCAATTCCCAAGATATCTCCAAAATCGACAATCATGCCTACAACACGCCTGGGGCAGCCAAGGAAAAGGACAACTTTGTTGACTCCTCTCTCACGTGTCAAATGCACAAGCCAAGCAATGCTGGTCCTTGGGTCAAAGAAGGGCCCATTCTCATAAAAAAAGGGGAATTTGGGTGAGACTTCCGAGATTGGGGCGCCTGACCAGCCTTAAGTCTCATCTCAAGGAAACGGAACTCTCAGCACCGAATATGCTTTTCCTCCTCTGACTTTCCTTAGGCGAACTAGGGACATGGACACTGCTAACATAAACAAAAGCAGCACTCCCGGTGCCTCCCAAAAAAATTTATCAATCACCAAAAGTCCAAGAAGCGCGTGCAGGAGGTCCCCTCCGGTCATACTGCTTCCCCGATCGTACTGTTTGCCCACTATGGATGTCCAACATCTCCCCACTTTGTAATCTTTTCGGTCTTCCTTGTCTATTATGATCGGCGTTTTTAAAAGGGTAGGGTTATATCTATCCTCTGGCGTTTGAGGACCCCTTTGTACGAGCCTTGATCCAGGCATTTTTGGATCCTTATCTAATAAAATGTGCCGGCTTCGCCGTTTAAAAAAAACAAGGGACATAGGAACTAAATAAAAAAGAAGAATGGGTCATGTGTTCAGATGCCCCAGAATCTATTATCCAATGGTCAGAATTGTTTTGGGCAGTTAGTGCCCAAGAATCCTTACATGTTTGTGCCACAGTACCAATAGGAATATCGGGTGACGATTTAAACTTTAGAAGCTGAAGAAGATGATCCATTTGCTCCTTCGTAAATGGAGAAGAGATAGCCTCATTAGCCATAGGCGTAGGCCGGTCACTACCCTTGCTAACTTTGTCATGGATTGGCCTACCATGCAATTTATAGCAGGTGTCACGAGTATGCCATTTACGACCACAGTAATCGCATACTGGCTGAGCCTTGTCTCCACCTTTTTTATGAGAAGATGTCTTGCGACTAATATGAGGAACAACCAAGGCAGATCCTTCCACCGGTGAGTGGACAGCCCATGACTTTTTTTCAAGCATCACCTATCGACGACTCTCTTCGCGACGCACCTAAGAAAAAACTTCACTAATTGGAGAAATTGGATTTCTTCCAAGAATTCGGCCACAAATCATCAAATTCAACATTGAGACCTGCAAGGAACTTGAAGACACGATTGACATTCACCATCTTTGAGTAATGTTTACTGTCCTCGGGCAACTTCCACTCATACTCATTAAATAAATTCAAGTCTTGCCAAAAACGTTTGAGGCAATGGAAATATGTCGTGACTGAATCTTCAGCTTGCCAAATTTCTCCAAGTTGAATAGTTAATTCATAGATTTGGGATTGATTTTCCAAATCTGAATACATCTGGGATACACCATCCCAAAGATCCTTTGCAGTAGCATAACATAGATAATTTGCACTTATCTCTTCAATAATGGATTTGACTAACCATGTCATGACCATGGAGTTTTCAGCATCCCATGTATCAAAGTCTGAGCTCCCCGTATCTGGTTGCTTCTTATCTCCAATGATGTAGCCAATCTTTCCCCTCCCTCTGAGATACATACGAACAGATTGCGACCATCATAGATAATTAGCACCGTTCAATCAAATTGTTGTGATCTGAACAGGATGGCTTTCATGGATTAATCGCACCGGATGAGGCGTGTCTGCGGTTGAGGAGGAATTTTTGGGTGTGGGTGAGGGATTCAGAATCAGACAGGGAAGACATTACGTGGGATGAAGAAAAAAAATGAAAGCAAAAATCTCAGAGAGTTCTTGTTGCTCTGATACCCAGTGTTCCAGAAAACGGCCACCTAGGCGACTTTTTCTTGAACCCGTTCTGTTTTGATCAATTAGACGATTGTTGATATTAGTCGGCGCCAGGGCAGTTTCTGGGCGACGCCTGGGCGGTCTAGGCGGCTTCTGAGCGATCTAATTGGCTTTTGGGCGGTCTAAATCGATTTCTAGGCGGAATGGTCAACTATGTGTCAATATTCAAACTTGAAGGGCTTATTTGTAAATTTTAAACTTTAACTTATTATTGCAACTAGGGATTTGGATTGTATTGTTTAATTTGTATTGTTTATGCTGCTTAATTCTTATTTTTCATAATTTGGATTTGATTAACAATGTTAATGTGGATGAAGCAATTTACAATGTTCATATTTATAAGTCAATGTGCTTGAACCCATGAATTGATTAAAAGTCTAAATTCTGGAGAATATAGAGGAAGAAGTTTGTATATTAAATAATGTATATATAATTATATATTTAAAAATATTAAAAATTCAAAACCGATTAATCCCCGTCTAGGCCCCGATTAATCCCTGATTAATTCTTGGAGACCCTTTCCACCCGATGCCCGCCTAGCGGTTTTCTGTAACCTCGCTGATACCATATAGAAAAGTATTTGGCAGTGAAAAAGATGACTTCTGCAGTTCATTCGTCCATTGATTTATATTGGGCTAGTTTCCCGATATATAAGACATAATATACTACATATATCCTATATACATATTCTACGATAATTTACGATTCTATGCCTAATCTAGATGATTATAATTGATATACAAACCTAGCAGAAATATTTGATTTTATCTCATTATTCAACATTAAGTCACATTCAATTTATGAGCTATAATGAGCATTTTGAAAAAGTAAAAGATAATCCTTCTGGAACGAATATCCCAACTATACTTCTATCACTTATATGCCACTTTTTTTATCACAATTGCCTACATAGAAGACTACTATCGGATGCCAATATTTATTGGACTAACAATATGGGTCGCAGTGTGGTCTAGTTTGTTTCAACTTTCAAGTACAGTGGAGATTTGACATGTTGAAACACATGATAAAAGGAGAACTGTGACTCAACCAATGTTTAATGGTACAAACACACACCTCTTTTACTCACATCATAACATCATTAGCTGGAAACTGTCTATTATTGGCCGTATTTGCTAAGCTTCTGATGTTACAAACATTATTCAGGTTAGCTCAAGTTGGCATGTTATTACTAAGAACACTGTGTTACCGATTTAGAAATTCCTGAAGTTACACAAAAATATAAATGAGAGAGAGAGAGAAGACAGAATTAACATAAAAAATTGCAGTCACATAACAAAGGTTCTAAAGTGAAAATGTATCCAAATGAAATTAATGAGAAAGATATACAGACCTTTAAAAAAAACTTTTGTGCATGACTTCTGATTTGCACAGCCGTTTTTGTTCCAATATGTTCTGAACACCACACACAAGTAGGTCAGAATGAGATATAAATAGCATAACCAATAATTTCTACTCCAATGGCAAAACAGAAACACAATTCTGTGTAACTGCATATCTGGAAAGAACACTTAGCTGGAACTCTGATTCTCGTTTCAGCATCCTAGTAATTTATCTATATGTGTTTTGAGTATCTAAAGACAAAAACTAATGTCTATGTTAAATTAAATCGCTTCAGTTCTATGGAAAAGATCATGATTCTTTGGTGTCCCTAACACACTACTTAGAATTTTAAGTTTACCTAGCAATCCAAGTGTCTATTTTAGTATTAGCGTCTTAATACAATCTCTATCTTAGATAGATGTCGATACACTAATATGTACACTAGCTGAGGATCATGAAAAGACCTTCAATTTGCTGCCAAGCTCTTCCATAGAGTTTCAATGCCTCCAGAAATCTACCGTGTTCCTCCTCTGTCCATCTCTCTCTCTGTTTAGAAAGTGTATATGGTTTTCTTGACTGCATAATATCAAACAACGAACCATTCAAGTTGGCATGATATAACACACAATAAGCTCACTAAGTATGAAAATATTCAATTCAAGGACCTTGATAAGCATCTCATCCCCTGGTGAAAACGGATCCATAACTGCACAACCTACCGCCACTTCAAATCTTCTTGGACAAATAGCATATGAAAAAATAACAATCTTTCATAACTTCCGCAGTCAAATGAATGAAACAACCCAGCCTTGTTAAGAGAAGCCGTATTAAGTGATTGGGTTCCTGGACAAAAGCACCTTATAGCAATCAATAGAGACCTGGCTGAGCTGAAAAACCACTCAAAATCACAACAACCTGCTTTTCAAATTCCACCATCAACTGACTGAGAAGTATTCGAACTTCTACTTCTATCCATCTGTGAACTCCCTACAATCTTAAGAACAATCAAAACAAAGGCAAACTAGCAAACTCAATCAGCAACTGTAAATCAATCTCGCCAATTAGCAGTTATCAAAATTCATAAAGACTAGCCACGAAAATAAGGAAAAATCTAACATCACGCAACTTCAGAGAGGCCGGACGCAAATTCTACGGACTGAGATGGTTCACGCAGTACAAAACGACATCAGGAACTTGCCTTTGCCTGAAAAGCAAGATCACTCAGAGACCGTAGTTCGAAGCGAAATCCAATCTCTTCGATCAACAACAACTCGCAGAGTGAAGCAGAAACTTAAAGCGCTAAACGGCCATGGAACTGATTAGGCGCGGAAGGTTTAGGGTTCGTCACGCGATCGGTGCAGCAATTTCATCTAAATTTTTATTTTGTAACCATAGTTTTATAAGTTAATATTGAAGTGATATATACTTGTCTTTATATAAATTAAGGTGATCATGGAATATTAAATATTTGTGTAGATATTAATTCGTAAATACGTTTCTTTTGAGGGGAAGAACTCGAAATTATAAAAACCTATAGCAATTATGTACACTGCTATAAAATAAGTAATAGTCCCCAGTTTCACATATACTCTTATTTTCTCTCCAATAATTCTGCATAAGGTCGTACGAAGAAACTGGAAGATCCATTACTGGCGACGGCCAGAAGAATTCGGAGTCAACAACGAAGGTTTGATCTTCTTTTGTATTTTCTATATGCTCGATTAACATGAATTGAGTATTACGATCCTGGGTATATGAAATAAATCTAACAATTGGTATCCGTCGCACCCGTATTTTGTGTTAATTGACCATAACTAAGAGAAGATTTCATTGAAATCAGATGGAAATCTGGGTCTAATTACTGTTAGTCAAATCTTCCTGCTTCCCTTTGTTACTTTGTGTTTTCTTCACGCATCCCATCCACGGCGAATTTAAATCTTCCAGAAACCTTTCTCAACTTCCCTGAAATCGTCGAGTAACCGTTGCACTCCTCTCCTCGCCGAAATCCATCTAGATCCGGCTTCTCTGATGATGTCGCGCATCTCTGTCTCGGCTCATACTCTCCTAATATCTCGGCCATATTCAGATTTGCTTTGGTCGTTGCTTGAAACAGTCGAAATCTATGATGATTCTGCCGGAAGAAGGATGTGGATGTTGTTCTTTTTGGATCTGAAGCGTTACGCGTATTGATGCGTTGAATTGGTGTTAATTCGTTTAACTTAATTTTGAATTTGAGAATTGATGGGGGCGAGAATGGGGCGAGAAGATGGTGGGTTTTGTTTAAGAATTTGAGTTAATGAATTTGCTTTAATGCGTTTTAACTCAATATGATTAATTATTTATTTAATTAATCAATTTTTTTATGTTATGAGACGGTAGGGATTAGACCTGTACAAATCCAGGCCAGCCCGCCCGGCCCGATCCGCTCACCCCGTTACTAAAATGGGCTTGACAAACATATTAGCCCGACGGTCCAGCCCGGCCCGGTCCGTATTTATATTAGGGTCGGGCTTGGACTCATATCTAAACCCGGCCGGGCTTAAAAGCCCGCCCGTTAGCCCGTGACAAATTTAAACCCGTGAGATTCTAGCACGTAAATATTCTTGAAAAATCTTTGCATTACCGGTTCCGGATCTAATACTGCTTCAGATTCTAACACTGCTAATCTTATGACAATGCATAAGCTTGCACCTAGTTTAGATGCAATCCGTGAGGCAATTGGTGCTTATTTTATAGCTTGTGCACTCCTTTTTAGCCAAGTTGAATCTGCTGGTTTTAAATATTTTATGAGTGTGATTGCACCACAGTGGAAACCATTTAGTAGAGTGACAATTCAAAGAGATGCTATGTAGTATTATAATACTCTAAAGCTTGATGTTGCCAAAGAATTGCAAGATGCACCTTGTCGTATTTGTTTCACCACTGATAATTGGAGAAGTGAACACCATATAGATGAATATATGTGTGTGACAGCCCATTGGACTGATAAAAAATGGAAATTGCAAAAGAGAATTATCAAATTTGCCGCTTTGACGTCTCAACTTGATGGAGCTTCTCTTGCTGATGAAATATTATTGTGTTTGGTTGAATGGAATATCAATGAAAAGTTAGCGGGTTGGCCCAATGGGTAACCCGGCCCGTGCATCGGGCGGGCTTAGACAATAGTTTGAGTCCGAATTGATTGGGCGGGTTTAGCCCGATCCGGCTCTATGGGTTGAAAAATATAAAATAGCCCGGTACGAACCCGGCCTGAGCCCAGCCCGAGCCCGGATTTGTACAGGTCTAGTAGGGATGTTGGAATTGATGGGTTTTGTTGTTTTTAATCACAAAACCCTAATGGTTGAGTTAAAGAAATTGAACGGGTTGCGGTTCAATTGGGATCAAATCAGTCAGGTTCATTTGAAATTGATTTGGTTTGGTCTAATACAGGAATTTGGTTCAATGTGGTTCAGTTTTGTAATTTGGTCCAATTGAATCTGATTCAATTCAAGTGATTTGAACTGGTTCAGTTATGCGGTTCAAATCAATTTTTGTTTTCAGTTACACTTAATTAATTAAATCTGGTTTGATTTAATTAAAAGTGTGGTGTATTACTGAAAAATTAAATGTACATACATATATGACATATGTGTTCAATTTTGGGACACACTTAGAGTGTATTAATTAAAGCATAATTGTCACAAAAGTGACCTCTTATGTGTACGTTAACACATGACGGGTGTTGGATAGAAATATGTATGTAATTTACATGGATGATTAATTGGCCCCACGGAAAATTATTATCTAATGTAATTACGTACATATCTGTGGTAATGACATGTGATGATTGTCAGGATGAACTTTGTGTGAATAATTAGTACATCAAAAGATGACTATTTGTTTGACACCGTTTATCATCAATGTTTGATTACTACAACAAGAGTACCACTTACAGTTAATAGTACTATCCCAATATTTGCTGTTAATGTTGTAATGGGTATCTTGATATGTCATATTTATTTATATATGCACTATGTGAGCTTGAAAATTGACCTATATTTTGTTCTTTTCAGCTTACATGTCTGTTAGCTCAGTTACTGCCAACATCAGCAATGTTCTAATGCTAAATGGAACAAACTTTAAGGACTGGACAGAGAATATTATGGTTGTCTTGGGATGCATGGATCTTGACTTGGCATTAAGGATGCCTAAGCCGGATGCTATCACTGCTACTAGCAGTGAATCTGATATGACTTATATGGGAACGTGGGAGCGTTCCAACAGGCTGAGTTTGATGATCATTTGTCGCGGCATTCCAGAGGCATTTAGGAGTGCGGTGCCTGATGAGGATACCACTGCTAAGGACTATCTTGCTACAATAGAGCAGCGCTTTGTCAAGAATGACAAAGCTGAGACAAGTGTGCTTTTAGCAAAGTTGATGCTATGAGGTACTCTGGAAAGGGTAATATCAGGGAGTACATCATGGAGATGTCCAGTCTTGCTTCGAGCTTAAGAGCTTGAAGCTTGATTTATCCAAGGATTTATTGGTGCACTTAGTATTGATTTCTCTTCCTGGACAATACATCCAGTTTAAGATTTTTTACAACTGTCAGAAGGAGAAATGGTCTCTTAACGAGCTCATTTCATTTTGTGTCCAAGAAGAAGAGAGGCTGAAGCAAGATAGGACAGAAAGTGCTCACCTGACCCGCACTGCTAAAGATAAGGGCAAAAGGAAGGTCGAGGATAACAAAGCTGCTACTCCTAAGGGCCCAGTCATCAAGAAACAGAAGACTCCGATAAGTTGTTACTTCTGTGAGAAGACTGGACAAGTAAAGGACTACCCTAAGTATGCTGCTTGGCGAGCTAAAAAGGGTAAGTTCCTTTCTTTGGTCTATTCTGAAGTTAATTTATCTTCAATATTTGGAAATACATGGTGGTTAGATTCTGGTGTCACTAATCACATATGTGTTTCAATGCAGGGTTGCCTGAGCTTTTGAAGACCAAGTGATGCTGAAAGACGCGTCTATGTCGGTGATGGTCAGTCTGTGGAAGTGGAAGCAATAGGGCACTTTAGATTACTTTTAGTTTCTGGTCATTTTCTGGATTTGATGGATACTTTCATTGTACCGTCTTTTAGACAAAACTTCATTTCTATTTTTGTTTTTGGACAAATCAGGTTATTCTTGTTCCTTCGGAAATGAAAATTTACTTTATCCACAAATTCAAGTATTATGGTTTACTTAATGTGTATGATAATTTATATATGTTGGAAATTGTTCCTTCATATAGTGAATATCTGCATGTCGAATCACGTGGTACTAAGCGTAAGTTAAGTAAAACAAATTCGGCATCATTATTGCACAAACGCTTAGGTCACATATCCAGACCTAGAATTGAACGTCTAGTGTCAGTTGGAATTTTAGAGTCACTCGATTTTTCAGACTACAAAAAATGTATCGAGTGCATTAAAGGAAAACATACCAAAACAAAAAAATCAGGTGCCACGAGAAGTACGAAAGTCTTAGAACTATGTCATACAGATAGTTGTGGACCATTCCCTACAGCTTCTTGGAATGGTCAACAATACTTCATTACGTTCATAGACGATTATTCTCGCTATGGCTACATATTTCTCATACATGAGAAATCTCAATCTTTGGATGTGTTCAAATCATTTAAAACTGAAGTTGAGTTACAACTCAATCGAAGAATAAAGGCTGTTAGATCCGATCGTGGTGGTGAATACTACGGTAGATATGACGGGTCAGGTGAACAACGTCCAGGACCATTTGCTAGATACCTAGAGGAATGTGGAATCGTCCCTCAGTACACCATGCCAGGGTCGCCTAGCATGAATGGTGTAGCTGAACGATGAAATCGAATTCTTAAAGATATGGTAAAAGTATGATTAGTCACTCGAACTTACCTAAAAGACTCTGGGGAGAAGCATTAAAGGCAACAGCTTATATCCCTAATAGAGTACCAACGAAAGCAGCTGCTAAAACAGCTTTTGAACTTTGGACTGGTCGAAAGCCCAGTTTAAGGAATTTACATGTTTGGGGATGTCCTGCTGAGGCAAGGCCTTATAGGCCTCATGAACAAAAATTGCACTCCAAAACAGTACGCAGCTACTTTATTGGATACTCAGAGCGATCAAGGGGTTTTAAGTTTTATGATCCCACTACCAAATCTATTTTCGAGACGGGAACTGCAACATTTTTGAGGATGTTGAGTTTGGGGGAGAAATAAAGTAAAAAATATTGTTTTTCAAAAAAATGAGGAATCTACTGTTGCTTTTGATTATGTCCAGGTTCCTACACCTATCATTCATCAAGAAGCACGCTTTGATTCTCATTCAACAAACAATATTATTCAACCTCAAACTGAGAATCAGGAAATTGCTCCTGAAGTACAAACTCAACAACCTTCGAAAAATGTGCCACTAAGGAAATCCACTAGAGAGAGGAGAAATGCGATTCCAGATGATTATGTCGTATATCTTCAAGAACATGAAGTAGAAAGTGGTGTGATGGAAGATGATCCAATCAACTTTCAACATGCCATGAGAACTTCTAACTCTCATAAATGGATTGAAGCCATGAATGAGGAGTTTAAATCCATGCAAAACAATAAAGTTTGGGAGCTTGTCCCATTACCAGAAGGTGTAAAACCCATTGGTTCCAAATAGATATTTAGAACTAAGAGGGACGCAAAAGGTAATGTGGAGAGGTATAAGGCACGTCTTGTAGCTAAGAGATTTAATCAAAAGGAAGGAATTGATTTCAAAGAAACTTTTTCTCCAGTTTCTACGAAAGATTCTTTCAAGATAATCATGGCGCTCACGGCACATTTTGATCTTGAGTTACATCAAATAGACGTAAAGACGGCATTTTTCAATGGAGACATTGATGAAGTGATCTATATGGTACAATCGGAAAACTTTGAGTGTGGAGACTCAAAGAATATGGTTTGTAAACTAAGAAAATCCATTTATGGACTCAAACAAGCTTCTCGTCAGTGGTACTTTAAATTCTATCAAGTAATAATTTCGTATGGCTTTGAGGTAAACTTGATGGATGAATGTGTATACCACAAATTTTGTGGGAGTAAATTTATTTTCCTGGTCTTATATGTCGATGACATATTACTTGCCATAAATGATGTAATGTTGCTTCATGACACCAAGAAATTTCACAAATAATTTTGAGATGAAAGATTTTGGTGAAGCGTCCTTTGTATTAGGAGTCCAGATACACCGAGATCGTTCTAGGGGTATTTTGGGATTATCACAAAAGACATATATGAAAACATCCTTCAGAGGTATGGCCTGTAGAATTGCAAACCAAGTGATACACCAGTCCCTAAAGGAGACAATTCAGTCTCAGTTAATGCCTTGAAAATACTCTGGAAATTTAGAAATGTAGAAAATCTCTTACGCCTCGGCTATATAGAGATTTTTTTGTATATTAAGGAATGTACAAATTTGGTTATTGTGTACATTGTTGGTATGTCTGGCAGACATATAAGCAACCCATGGGCGGATCATTGGGTAGCAGTCAAGAAAGATTTTCGGTTCTTAAAAGAGAACAAAAGATTACATGCTCACATAAACGAAATCAGATAAGTTGGAGATCGTTGGGTATTCTGATCCCGATTTCACATGATGTCAATATGGTAAAAGATCCACATTTAGTTATGAGACATCTAATTAGGAAATATGACTGTGAAATATTGTCACAAGGCTGCACTTTATAGAAGGCATTGAAAGACCATTAAGGATATTGTGACAATAAATCGACAGTACATTTCGATAAAGTACAGAGTGGTCAGATTCCCATAGAGTAGTTTGGGGACCAAACTCCATGGTTATCACCGCAGGTCTTTCATGAGCATGTTGCTCATATGTGTGTGATCAAGTTTTGAGGATATCCGAATTTAGTGGGAGTTTGTGTCATGATCATGACCATGTCTTGCTCTATGTTGTATATGGATCCTATACATTTGAGTTCTGTAGAAATAAAGTGTACATTGCACTCTGTTGTATTTTGGTTTAAAGATTGATCTCCGTAGAGTAAAGATAACCAGTTGGAAATAGACATGTGTAAATTATAGTTCATGTAATTTCCATGCTACACATGCATGATTGATCTGTGTCATTTGGTTGTACTAATATACGTGACAAGTTTGATCCCGTAACGATTAATGCTACGAGTGATGACTTGATCCTATGTTAGTATAAATGATGGACAAGATTGTTTTGAGATATACTCTATATGATAGTACATTTGATATCACTAAAGTTACACATCTAGTTGGATTTATATTTATGATCCAGTGGGAGATTGTTAGATTATTTTATAATCTAATGTTTGGATCATAATGTAAATAGTTTAAGATGGGTATATTATCATAGTTTATAAGTCAATATTGAAGTGATCTATTATATAGTTGACTTTAGAGTATATAAATTAAGGTGATCATGGAATATTAAACATATGTGTAGATACCAGTTCGTAAATACGTTTCTTTTGAGGGGAAGGACTCGTAATTATGAAAACCTATAGCAGTTATGTACACTGCCATAAAATGACTAGTGGTCCCCAGTTTCACGTACGCTTTTCCAGAGTTTAGACATATCTAGTTCTGCGTCAACTGGGCCATGGAGTTCTAGAACGTAGACAGCTTAAATATCCTTTATTGCTTCTTCCTGTTCAATATGAGCACTGAAAAAGAAAACATGACCAGTAAACTCAAATTTTCCAATAAGAGCATCCTTCTAAAGCATTGCTTTAACAGAAATTTGACAAAAACAAAATAACACACACCAATGGAAGCATGGCCGTCCCTGTAAAACAACAGGCCCAAAAAAACAACACCATATGAGAAATAAAAACATAGTTTACTCTTACCATAAAAGGTGCAAGTAGCAAAAAAGTTCCTGAACTCGATTGAACAAAGGGACATTCTTGGTGAATGATCACCGAACTCAAAATATTTACAATGCTAAGGGTTGGAACACTACAAAGTAAAAAGTTAGTTGTCTCACGGGATCAGAGGTACTAGTTTTTGCTTTCCTTTCTCAGTTCTTGAGTTCTTCAAACAATTAAGGAAATACTTCATACAGCATTTTAAAAGGATATTCAGGTATCAAAAGCAGGTATGTCGTTCTCTTAATTACAGACATTCTAGGAATAATACTTCACCTAACTGCTGAACCAACTTAAAGTGAAATAGAAAAGGCATGTTTTGTAAAAGAAAACTAGTGTCGATTGAAGCCGTTTCATGTTCACAACCCAAGATAACATAAAAGAAGGATGCAATGCCCTTTCATGTAGCAAGCATCCTCCTAAAAACCAAAAGAAAAGTCAAAACCCAATTAGAATCAAGTAAAGAAGGAAATTGATGTTCATAAAGTGAGATCTCAAACAAATCTTTCCTAAGACATAAACTTAACTAGTACAGCATTTCCACATTTCTGAAGATGAAAATAGGAGATTACAGAGGTCCTAAGGTATATGAAGATACGTCGTACATGGAAAAGATATGGCCTCTACGAGCCCAGCATACAATCTTATCGACTTCAAATAAGAACCACAACAACCATCCATTTGAAACAGTATGGTTTACTGCCAACACAATGTTTCATTACAATAAAAGTAGTAAATCTGAACAATATGATTTATTGCATGATTTATTGTTAATGCAGTCGTATACAGAAACCATACCTAAATCATAGGAAGTTGATCTTATCTACAATGAAATTTGTTACCTTTGCAAGGGTTGAATCCAACTCAGCCTGTCCACCATCTCTTGTGTGTCTATGAAAAAATGTTGACCCATTCTGCTGACTGCAAATCAGATGCAGGGCTCATAATTAGCTCCTGTCATCCTCATCCATTTTCAAACTATGACACCATTATGGAATTCGATTTATACAGATGTCTAACCAGAATCCCACATGAAAGACCTTATTAGATGAGTGGATGGACATAGAGCTTCATCTAAACTTTCGATACCAGGTTCACCCTCAATTGAAACACTGTTTGGGTGACAAAATGATGAACTGTCAGCTCCATTTTCTTCCATTGGATCATGTTCCTCTACTTTAAAGCTCTCATGTAACACCTTAGCCCATCTACGCAGATCAATCATGCATTCATAGTGCTCTTGAATGGGTGGGATACCATAGAGCTCGATCATCTGTTTGAAGACTCTATAACCCTCAGTAAAATTATGAATAGTTACACATGCAGATAGAACAGCAACAAATGTGATTGCATCTGGGCATAACCCTGTTTTCTCTAGTTGCCGAAACAGATCAATGGCTTGCTCTCCCATACCATGCACACCTAAGCTAGTGATCATTGTGTTCCAAGTAGCAATGCTCTTACTCTGCATCTTTTCAAATACTCGTTTTGCCTGCTCTACACTTCCACACTTACTATACATGTCAATAAGTGCTGTTCCAAGAAAAACCCCAATCTCGAACCCATTCTTTAAAGCAAAATCATGAACCCAGCTACCCAACTTGAGGCTCTCTAAGCCAGTAGCAGAACGCAACAAGCTAACTAATGTAAAGTCATTTGGCCTCACATTTTCAAGCTGCATTCTCCTAAACAACTCAAATGCATCTTGAGGCAATCCGCTCCGAGCATACGCATCTATCATTACAGACCACGTAACAACATTTCTCACCGGCATTTGCTCAAACACCTTCCTTGCATTATCTAACTCCCCACAATCAACAAGCCCAGCAACCATAATAGTCCACGATACCACATTTTTCACACGCATTTTCTCAAACAACTTGCGCCCAGAAATCAAATCCCCACATTTTAAATAAAAATCCGACAAAGTATTCCTCAAATACATATCTTTATACAACCCAGATTTGATCGCCATTCCATGAACCTCCTTCCCTTTATCAAGCAACAAGCATTCTGTACAAGCTTTCACAACAAACGGAAAAGTAAACTTATCTGGCCGCACACCCTGGCAAATCATATAGTTATACAACAGCGACGCACTCCTAGACCTCCCACCGTTGTCATAAACCCTAATCATCATATTCCACGTAAAAGTAACCGGCTCCAACACCTGCTTGAAAACCATCGCCGCGTAATCCAACTCGCCAAAGGACGAGCAAAGCTCAATCATTTTCCGAACCAACAGCTGATCGTTATCCAATCCGCTACGAACCATCCTCGAATGTATCTGCTTCAACTGTCTCACACTAACGCATCTTCGCATGTACAACAAAGCTTCATCGCAGTCAAACCTCCGCCGATGCGTCAACAACGATTTGCTACCTAGTAGAACATCGCGTGTACATGAAACGCAAACCACCATCGTTGCACTTCATCCAACCTCTCTCCGTTGCTTCGTCAGCTACTCACGCTGCGAGCTGAGCTTGAAAATGCCGCGCTGTTTTCCATCTGAGTTATTGCCGACCGGATTGCTCGTCACAGTTGTTGATAATGAATTTACTTCGCAGTTGGCTGCAAACGCGACACGTGTCGTTCGTCCAGCAAGCCAAGATGATATCCCGAACCCGAAACCCAAGCCCATTTCAACTCCAGCCCAATTCAAAACTTCGATTCGGTCCAATCAAAATCAACGGAAGCTTCCAAGCCACACGTCTATGTTGTCACTTGTCACACAACTACATTCGAAGCTTCTGGAACTTCCTACCTAAAGATAAATCCCATTTTCTTTGATGACGTGGCAGATTCACAGCCAGAAATCCCTTCAGCCAGGAAAAAAAAATCTAGAAATAAATCAACTCTCAACTGACATGTGTCTGATCCACAGCTCACCCTCACCACCTTCTATTCGGCATTGAAAAATCAAATCAGGTGGCTCAGAAAGAGCCACGTCATCTTACAAATCCCTTCTCCAACAGTAGTTCTTCTAGTATATGTAATATTGATACGTGTATTATGTATGGATAAGCACATCCTAAATTATTGGTACATTTTTGTTCTAAACTTGAAGCTGAGCATAACACGATGTTGAGGCATTGGCCTCACACGTTTTTGATGTTGACAAATCGATTTAATGGTTTACTTGAGCTTGTGTAAGTCAGGAACTTACTGGAGCATTCAAGGACGTGATGCTGGACTTGAGTACCTGCGGAAGTCTCCGAGTAACCAAGAACCTGAGTATTGGTCAAGTCAACGGAGCAGTTGAGCAGTTGAGGTCAACGGAGCAGTTGAGCAGTTGACAGGGGAGTCAAATACATCATGGAGTGATGGCACGTCCCCACTATACGTCAAGGAGATCATGGGTTGACAGTTACAAGCCATGATCTGTGGCAGTTACTAAAGAACCAATACAAGCCCAGAAGTAACCATTCAAAGACTTGTTGGAGTAATCAAGAACCTGAGCAGAGACTTGAGTCTGAAGGACATGGCAGTTAGTCAACAAGACATGGCAGTTAGTCAACAACAGAAGTTAATGGAAGATCCCGTAACCAAATGATGTAACCAGGTCGTGTCCAAGGTGGTTAGAGCTTAGACCAAGATGTGTCCAAGACGTGGGCAGTTATGAAGTCAGTTACCTCAATGATGCTGGCGGTTTTGAAGTCAGTTACTTCAGTGTGTATAAAGAGAGAAGCAGCTATTCTGCAATACTTGGCTTTTTGCCCCGGGGGCTTTGCCCTCGTGTGTGCGCCTTCCACACATATCCGAGAGAGCTTTCCAAGTGGGGTTTCCCAGAGTGAATATCGAGCGAGCTGTGCGAGTGATATTCAGTGAGATCGAGCTATTCTTGATCAGTGCCGGAAAGTGACGGAGGTGCCGGAGACTACGACGACGTCGACGAGACAGTCAGGGAAGTAGTCAGATTTTGCTTGTATAAGTCTAGGTTGATTTATACTTAATAGGCAAGTTTTGTACCCACTGAGTGTACAGATTAAATAGTAATAAAAGCTATTTAAGTTTATTCCGCTGCGTACTCAGTTTAAGTAATTATCTGCATACAAAGTTAGGTTCCTTACAGTTCCGACCTTTGTTAAGTCTCTGACTTTTAATCTCAAGTCTTTGACTACTAACCACGATCCTATCAATTGGTATCAGAGCCGCAAGGTTCTAGATTTTGGTTAGCTTTGCAGGTATGTCAGGTGATTCATTTTCAAATCCTCCAAATCAAGTTTCTAAGAAGTCAGGTTCCTCGTCAGGAACTCGATCAACACTAAAGCTGGGTGAAAGACCTAGAGAAATTGTTGATCCTTCCAGTCGGGAGAGGGATGTGTCCGTGGCTGATTGATAGCGCTTGCTCAGGACACATGACCGGGAAAATGGAGAAATTCTCCTCACTACGACATCATTCAGGTGGCTCAATTACTTTTGGGAATAAGAGCAAAGTGTGTTTCCTCAGGTCAGATGAGTCGGAGATGTGGCATCGTCGTTTGGGCCGTGTGAATTTCAGACTGTTGAAGAGGTTACACAATCAGAATTTGGTGATTGGGTTACCAAAGATTAGTGAAGTACCTGATCAGGTTTGCAGTGCTTGTGCAAAAGGGAAACAGGAGCAGGTTCATGACAGTCAAGTATCTGATGATGTCTTTGTGTTGACTTGTCCTAAGGAAGATACCATAGCTGCTGATTCTCAGACTTTGGAGACGTTTAATCAAGTCTCTGGTCAGGTTGCTGAGGTTGAAGAACCTGGAGAGCAAGCTGAAGTGAATGGACAAGTCCCTGAAGTTGGTGAAGTCCATGGTGAACCTGAAGAAATCCAAGAGACTCAGGAGGTCACTGAGTTGAGGAGAAGTACTCGAGTTAAGCAGTTGAGTGTCGCACTTCGAGATTACGTATGTTACGCTGCAGTTCAGGAGGAAATAGTCATGAACGCCTTTGTGTCCTTGATTGAGCCAAAGACGGTTGAAGAAGCACTGAAAGACCCAGATTGGATCCAAGTGATGCAAGATGAGTTGCATCAGTTCCTGACTATTTCTCCCTTGGTGGAAGAATTGACATTCTTCTTGGGTCTTCAAGTAAGACAGTTGGACAATGGAACTGAGATCTCACAACACAAGTACCTGACTGAGGTTGTGAGTAAGTACGGCTTTGGAGGTTCACGACATATGAACACGCCTAGTTCCCCGAATGAGTCCTTGACAAAGGATGATACGTCTTCAAGGACAGATGCTACAAGATATCGTGGCATGATAGGTTCTTTACTGTATTTGACTATATCTAGACTTGATATAATGTTTAGTGTATGTCAATGTGCCAGGTTTCAAGTGGAACCAAGGGAATCTCACGTAAAGGCCGTGAAGAGGATACTGAGGTATCTGAAGGGCACTGAGAAGCTGGTCCTGTGGTATCCGAGAGTGAGGTCTCTCAGTTTGGAAGGACACTCAGACGCAGACTTCGCTGGGGATAGGACTGATAGAAAATCCACATCCGATAAGGTCTCTGACATCTTTACCAAGGCTTTACATAGGGAAGCATTTGAAAAGCTGAGAATGGAACTTGGTTTAATGAGCCCACAATGAGGTACTTCTAATCTTACTCTCAATGATTGGTTAAAAGTTAGGGTTTTTAACATGCATGATTGTCATCTATGTGAGTGACTTCTTGAAGTCTCTGAGTGACGAATTTATTGTATGCTTATACTTCTTGATTAAACTTGATATATTACATGCATGCTTGAACATGTTCCTTGAAGCCATAACATACCTTCCAGATTTTTGCACCCTTATAGCCCCATGAAGGAAGTGTATGAAGCCACATATGCCATATACTAATTGTGTTCTTGTCCAATGACCTCTTTGCAAATTTTCTGGACACACATGATTAGAATTAAAATTTATGTGTGATTGAGTGTTTGAGTTGTGATGATTTTTACACATTATACCCTTATGGTAAGCCGATCCATCACAACGTCCCTTGTGAAAAATTCATGATTTGGAACTGGTATGGCATTCACTTGGTCAAGATGTGCACTAGTTTGGACTGAAGGACCTGACGAGATTCTTGAGATACAAAGAATCAGATGCTATAAATGAAGAACAGGCTGCTAGAGTGGTTGAAGACTTCCTAAATGACCTAGAAACTTCAAAGAAGGGTGAATCAGATCTTGTGAAATCTGGTGAAGAAAAAGTTGCTGTCGAGAACCCAGAAAGGGTTGATGGTGCTGCTGTCGAGAACCCAGAAGGGGTTAATATTGCTGCTGTCGAGAACCCAGAACAAGTTGATGTTGCTACTGTGAGAAACCCAGACGGAGTCATTGTTTGGCTGTTCTATGGAGGAGATAAATGCTTCAAAGGAAGCTGAGAAGCGTCTTACTGGTGCGGGTCAGGATTTAGATGTTCTGGAGCAGATTGGAAATATTGCCAAGTTCAAGGAAAGCTCACGTGGAGAAAATATAAAAGGATGCAAAAGTGGTGGTGACAATGATTGTCACATTATTGAGACGTCTTCTACTGCATCAAGGAAGAAGATGCCCAGATCCACTCCAAAGAGAAGACAACCAGCAAGAGTTGGTAAAAGAAAGTTGGAAATTCAAGTAGAAGAGAAGGTTTCTAAGGGCTCAGTCAAGAGAGTTAAGAAAACCAAAGTGGCTGTCAATGACAAAGAAATTTTAATGGAGATGGAGTGTTCAGAAAAGTTTTTCAAGGAGGAAAAACTCAGTGATGTTTCTGATATGATTAAAGCACAAGGCTGGGAGAAGCTGTGTGAAAGTCAGGAACTTGTGTGTCCTGAGGCAGTCCATGACTTCTACAAGGAGTTGATTTTGGTTGATGGTGAAATACCAGCTCTGGAGGTGAAATTCAGAGGAAGAAAATTCAGAGTTTCTAATATGGAATTAGCTCTGATTCTGGGCAAGTGTTATTCAGAGGTTAACTGCTGTGGAGAAAGGGATTTTTGTCTTGAAGAATGGTCTGAGGGAGTTGAAAGAAGAACTCAGGGAGGTGAAGGATGGAGTCCTAGCACTGCTCTCAAAATTCAGAAGTTCTTCAGTCTGAAAATGGTCACTTTTGATTGAGAGAATTCTGTGGCCAGTTCCAATCTTGGATTTATCCCCTCCTTGACCCCTACCAGGTTATTTCCTTTCTTGTTGACTATCAAAATTTGATTTTCTGTTCAGCATGTGTGTTTGACTATCTTGTTTAAATTTGAAGTGGTTGCATGCATTTATGAGTTGCTATGATCTTCACAATATCTCTCATGTTTATGACCTCTATGTATGTTACTTACCCTCTTTGATGATGCCAAAAGGGGGAAGAATCAAGAGTACCGATTCAGGGGGAATTGAATCAGGTTCTTGACTTGGTTCTTGACTTGCTAATATGTAGGTCTTTGACTTAATAGATTGTTTGTTAGGTTCCTAAGGGTGTTGGAACTTATGGGGAATTTGTCCCAGGGAGAATATGTTCTCATTTAATGCTATGTGCATGTTTAACATCTATTAAGTTTGTCAAGTTTCTGAGTGTGCAGAAACTTAGGGGGAATTTGTTCCCAAGGAGAATATGTTCCCATGAGATGTTGTGTGCATGGTTTAACATCTATTAAGTGCTGATTTGGTATTTTTCCCTTGTGGGTTTGTCATCATCAAAAAGGGAGAAATTGTTGAGGCATTGGCCTCACACGTTTTTGATGTTGACAAACCGATTTAATGGTTTACTTGAGTTTGTGTAAGTCAGGAACTTACTGGAGCATTCAAGGACGTGATGCTGGACTTGAGTACCTGCGGAAGTCTCCGAGTAACCAAGAACCTGAGTATTGGTCAAGTCAACGGAGCAGTTGAGCAGTTGAGGTCAACGGAGCAGTTGAGCAGTTGACAGGGGAGTCAAATACATCATGGAGTGATGGCACGTCCCCACTACACGTCAAGGAGATCATGGGTTGACAGTTACAAGCCATGATCTGTGGCAGTTACTAAAGAACCTATACAAGCCCAGAAGTAACCATTCAGAGACTTGTTGGAGTAATCAAGAACCTGAGCAGAGACTTGAGTATGAAGGACATGGCAGTTAGTCAACAAGACATGGCAGTTAGTCAACAACATAAGTTAATGGAAGATCCCGTAACCAAATGATGTAACCAGGTCGTGTCCAAGGTGGTTAGAGCTTAGACCAAGACGTGTCCAAGACGTGGGCAGTTATGGAGTCAGTTACCTCAATGATGCTGGCGGTTTTGAAGTCAGTTACTTCAGTGTGTATAAAGAGAGAAGCAGCTATTCTGCAATACTTGGCTTTTTGCCCCAGGGGCTTTGCCCTCGTGTGTGCACCTTCCACACATATCCGAGAGAGCTTTCCAAGTGGGGTTTCCCAGAGTGAATATCGAGCGAGCTGTGCGAGTGATATTCAGTGAGATCGAGCTATTCTTGATCAGTGCCGGAAAGCGACGGAGGTGCCGGAGACTACGACGACGTCGACGAGACAGTCAGGGAAGTAGTCAGATTTTGCTTGTATAAGTCTAGGTTGATTTATACTTAATAAGCAAGTTTTGTACCCACTGAGTGTACAGATTAAATAGTAATAAAAGCTATTTAAGTTTATTCCGCTGCGTACTCAGTTTAAGTAATTATCTACATACAAAGTTAGGTTCCTTACAGTTCCGACATTTGTTAAGTCTCTGACTTTTAATCTCAAGTCTTTGACTACTAACCACGATCCTATCACACGACACATCCATTTTGATAGTGGAAGAAAGCATCACAAAATATATAGGAGTATCACGCGCCACGCGCGAGACATAAAAAAAACATCAGCAAACTCATATCGAGACAGGAGAAAATTTTTCACAAAATTATAAGAAACGTGCAATGTTAAATACTCATCCTCGTGATTGCAAGGTTGAAATTCACAAACCGAAACTTGAAGAGAAAATTGAGGCGTAACTGGTTTTTTTTTTGAGGCGTCATTGTTGAAAGATATTTTTTGAAATCTGGATCGCATACCATCCACTAATTTTCGCTGGAGTTTCCTTTAAGAAACCATCTGTCGTTTACTGGTGTGTAACGAGTTGCTGAAATTGGCAGTTGAGAGTTTTTGTGGTTTTTAGTGTGGTTGTTTGTTGTGGAATTTTGATTTGGGATCGGGATGGAGGTGGAGGAAGCAACGAGGGAGGCTGAGAATGGTACGGCGGAGGTGGTGAGGTGGGAGAGATTCCTACCGCGGATGGTTTTGAGAGTGTTGTTGGTGGAGCCGGATGATTCGACTCGTCATGTTATCTCGGCTCTTCTCCGGAAATGCAGTTATGAAGGTCAGTGTAGTGTTGGATTGAACTTGTGCTCACTATATGTAACTTACGACTTTAGTGATTGACACCGAGTTGCTTTTCTGAGATCACTCCAACTCTCGGAGACTTACGTACATCTGGTAATCTGATTCTAGGAATCCAGGGTTAGATTAGACTTGGTCTTAACTGAAATCAAATAGAGCATAGACGTGTGTTTAGATTTTGATTGTGGCAGATCACGGACAACTGTAAGCATTTGGTTTGATGCTAGGAGCTCACTTGTACTAAAGTTTGTTCTACCATCGCAGTTACTTCTATTTCGGACGGACTTGATGCGTGGGAAAGGTTGAAAGAGAAACCACAAAGTATTGATCTCGTATTAACAGAGGTGGACTTGCCATCAATATCAGGATTCACTCTCTTAACCTTGGTTATGAACCATGATGCAAGCAGGATTCCTGTTATAAGTATGTTTGCTGGTTGAGTAACTGTGTATTTGTGTAGGTCATTTATGACTTGGGTTTTATAGGCTAATTCTGGCATTTTCTTCATACCTTTTGTAGTGATGTCGTCCCAGGACTCAATCAGCACAGTATTGAAATGTATGCTCAAAGGGGCTGCTGATTTTCTTATAAAACCAATCAGGAAGAACGAGCTAAAAAATCTTTGGCAGCATGTTTGGAGGAGGCGAATAGTATGATTCACAATTCTCCATGAGTCCTTCTAGTAAATTTTACTTGTTATGTTGAGTACTAATTTTCATTTACTTATGTGCCAGTCAACTGCTGAAAATAAATTCCTAAGTACTGGAGAAGAGTGCCAGAAAATTGGAGCCACTTCGGAAAAAACTGCTGCAAGTAGTCCCTTAAATGATTATATCTCATCCGAACAGGAGGAAGTCGAATGCAAAGAGACAAAAATTGCTTTTAAGGTAATCTATCGTGGTACCTTAACTGTAATACATGGATCAAGCATGCCTCAAAATGTCCTGTACATTTGCTTGCAAAACCGAAAGGAATATTTTTTTTAATTTCCAAGTCATAAAGCTTTACATAAATGGAATTCAAATCAGAATCTTGTTTGGAAGTTGAATGTTCTTATGATATATGAGTAGCATTTCTCTCAGATGGAGTGTGAGGATACAATGGACAAGATCAAAACAGATAATGACTTAGATGAGGAATGTCTGCAAATAGATAAGGAGTTGGGTCTGCATGGAAGTAAAATTAGAGGTATTTGTTCACCTATTTTCCATAATGAATTTCTGTTTACCACCAAACTAAGATATCTAACTGGATTTCCATGTACATTACCGCAGAGTTTCGCCTGGAGACACTCTGCAAAGAAATCGGCAACTCCTCTACACTCAGAGTGCTTGATGATGACACCTCTGTGAAAAGAGCAAAATATGGTGATTCTGAAGAGCCCAGAATTCAAAGGGAAGATAGAAATGGTGCTCTTGAGCTTCGTGAAAGAGATACCTTGCTTCTTGAATCACGTCCTCTTGCAGCCATCGGTTTGATAGGATCATTTGGTACTGTCAAGAGAAAGTGTGAAATTTCCAATTTCACAGTTGGGAAACCCAGTCCCGCTTGTGGTCCACGATTGGAACTGTCATTATCGTTACAAAGATCTGATCCGAGTGGTCCAAGGAGCAGTGAACCTGATGAAGGACGCCTGCTAAACCATTCTAGCGCATCTGCCTTCTCAAGGTGCGTGACGACCCTTCTTACAATCCAGTTATGTTTCTCAATGGTCAGCATTTCCTGCTGTAATTACTTCTCGTTGCATCGAGTCTGGCAAACAATGGTCTTCGTTACCTAATAAACCAACACATTTCTTTTAATTACAAAAGAACCTGTTAGTATTACATGAGATACTACTTTGCGATTCGGACAGAAGGGATATCGTCCTGCCCCTTTGGAGAAAACATGGGGTGTACCACCATCCACCAGTTGAACTTATTGGTCTACATTTGAGAACTCGATGCCATGTTCTCAAATGCCTTCGTTACCACACAATATGTAAAAGGATGGTATCCTCCAAGTCCATAAGTTTACATGTAAGCTAATTTTTGTGTGCTAATCGATCACAGTAGAAAAAGACATCATAAGTAGTTTGTGTGTGCAGGTACAACTCAGGTTACAGATATCGATTCTCATCACCGTTATCGGCCACTTCTAATTCGAAGGCACAGAGGACCATGAGCACTATGAATGAATCAAAGCAAGTACATCAGAGCTACTTACGGACCGCCGTCAGGAACAATGCGGACAAATGTACTGCTGTGATCAGTGACCAATCTGAACAAGCTGGAAATGCATCTGCTAGTTCTCTTGTTCTTGTCCAACCCCAAGGTAGCTCAGAAAACTTAAATAAGGATTATGGGTCCCTATCCCCGCTAGATGCACAGGCATGTCAGACTGTTGCTTGGAGTATCCATCAATCTGGCAAGCCGGACCAGTCTTCAGTTGAACCAAGTAACTCAGGATCCTCCAAGTTACAGAAAGGTGCATGCGCAGATAGCACGAATGCCGAAAGTTCCACTGATATGCATAAGAAGGAAAATAAGTCGGAGAAGGAGGATAACACAGGATCTGTAACTTTTAGGCTTGGTTCCTCAATCCATGGTAGCGCTAACTGCAGCACCATGTGTGAAGATGTTGGAGAAAGTAACAAGAAGACCAGAGATGCTAAACTGGACAGTAACTCTGGCATTGGAGGTGCCACATTCCCTAGCAGTAGGAAAGATCTCCCAATTTATGGTGGACCAAATAGGGTAGACACCCTCCGCTTCAGTGAGAGGGAATCCGCATTGATCAAATTCCGGAAAAAAAGGATGCAGAGGTGTTTTGAGAAAAAGGTATGAAGCAGAACTTGTTAATTGATATCAATTTTATACAACAGCAAAAAAAAAAGTAACCTCGATCGTCTATGGAAATTTTTTTTTTAGTAAGGTAGGATTGCCCGTGGAAGATTTTACTTAGTACGCCACTGTACAAGTATCGATTTTAAAGCGAGCCGCACTTCTCATGCAGGTTCGGTACCACAGCAGAAAACAACTAGCAGAGCTGCGACCACGAGTCAAGGGTCAGTTTGTTCGCCAAGTCCAGGGATACTCAGCCAGCTGATGCATACTGAGATCGATCAATTCCCTTAACTACCTATCAATCCAGACCAGTGACAGTGAGCTGAAACAACATGACCAATCTTCGTACAGTTTAGATTAAGGACCTGATCGGTTTTCCACTTGATCAATATTGTGGCATTGAGGCATGTCTGTTCTCTGACATTGAGTTGTATCTGACTTTATCTGTACCGTGTTACTTTTCTCTTCGGTCTACTTGGTGTGACTTTTGGAGTTCGGACCTTCGTTCTACTCCCATCTGCCCTATAACGCTGTCGTTTAACATCACGCTGAAACATGAGGGGTTATCTCTCTGCCGTGACATTCTGTTTCAAATCACTCATTTATTAGGGAAATTTTTCAAAATGCTTAAAATTGAAGATCGAGTTGTAATAAAAAAAAATAAAAAATTGAAGATTTCTAATTTATTCATGTTTTTAAGACGTCGTGGGTAACGGTGTTGCTCTAAGCAACGGTGGCTTACGCCGCGTGGCTTTCTTATTTGTTAGTTGTTACTAAGGTGAGCCAGCGGATTGATGTGGCTAAAACGCCGTTGCTCACTCCGTCTCAATATATATTTTAAAGTAAGACGTCGTTCTTTACGACTGCATAATTGAATCAAAGTTTCGAGCCCTAATTTCTCCCTTCATTGTTCCGTTCTGCCCAAAACTTCAAATCCACCTCCGCCGCTCCGTCATCCGCCGCTTCACCACTCCAATTCATCTTCTGCCGTCCGCCACTCCATCTCCACTACTCGTATTGTCATTCCACGCCCTTGCCGCCGTCTCTATCATTCCAATGCATCTCGCCGTCGCTGTCATCCCACCCTCATTTTGGTAAGTTCATGTTTTCCGCTTAATTTTTCATTGCTAAATCGAAGTTGTTAGAGTCGTTCTCTCTTAGTGATTGTTTGCTCAGTTGAGATTATTTCCTACAATTATGTTGATACTCTTGGTGATTGTTTGGTCAAAATTGCAGATTGTTCACTACACAGTGCTGTCATTGTATTTGCTGTAGTTATTTTATTTTTTGTTTAATGTTGTTTTCACTTTGCTGAGTCTAAGCGCTTGGTAATTACGAAGTCTTATTTCATTAGGTCATTGGGTTTGCTAAATCTTTTTGTTTTTGTTGTGATGTTGAGATGACATCTATGTTATTGTTTTCTTAATTATACGTATATTGGCTAAGTTTTTATCCTTTCTAATATTTTAGCAATGGATAATGATGAAATCGACGAAACGACAATGTCAACTAGCTATTTTATGTGTGTAGATTCGGATGAAGAAGTTGACTTGTCGTAAGATACTTTTGAAGTTGGCCTTTCTCAAGTGACTCAAGCAGAGTCACAAAGGGGTCCAGTACGAGGGGTATGCGGTTTATGTTATAAATTTGCAACATTCATGTATTTTGAGATGTATCGTTGATGACTTATGTTACGTGTTGTTCTCATGTAACTTTTGAAAGTTTACATAAGTCATCACTTATGTTTGGTGTACTCATATTATGCGTTGTACCGTTGTTGGATTGGACAGGTTGTATGATGTAGTGATCTTTTTGCAGGTGTGGGTTCAGAGTATGACTCTGCTCACTTCACTACATTTCACGCCAAACCATTATCCACAACAGCGGCTAAACACAAAACAACTAAGCCGCCGTTAGCCCAATCTTCTCGAGAGATCTTATGCTCCAAAAATCGAGTGATCCAAGTGAAATATCTGTTAAGTCTGATTGATACAATATAAATATATTCGAATATTGTATATCTAGTTCTATTGAGATCGAAGGCATATAAGCCCATTACAAAGTAAGGGCAACAGACACATTAACTTGCCTACATGAATGGAATACATTACTAAAATAAAAAAATTAAATAGTGTGGTAAGAAGATTATTTAAAAAAAAAATAGTATGTTAAGAACACTTATTGTGGAGGAGATTAGGGGCCTTTTATGCTTGAAGATTTTGTTTGTTTTATGTGGTCAAAGTCTAAAGTGTCTGTTGTAATTTTGTTGTCAAGTATGTTTCTAGCAAGTAGTGAGTTTCTATACAAACTATCCCAGTTTCAAACTTAAATCTCCAATTGGCACCGTTCAAAACTCAAATATCTAGATTACCCTTTTTTGGTTAATATCGGTTCCTGGAAAACCGACGTGTTTCATTTTTTTACATTACCGGTATCCATAAAACCGGGTAGGTCGATTTCTTTGGAACCGGTAAGATTAAAATTTGCTTATGTGGCTCGATTTGGGGCCTACGTAGACCAGGTGGGAGGATATTGAAGGAGACGTGGCATACACGTCAATACTAGTTCCTCAGGAACCGGGATTCACTGATGTGAACATATTCCCGGTTTCTATGGAACCGGTATCCGAGTTGGATGCTATGCTGGCACTGATGGGGTTCGGCTAGTCCACGTAGGCCCCAAATCGGGCCACATCAGCAATTTTTACTAATACCGATTCCTAGGAAATCGGTATTAGATCAAATCGACATAACTGGGTTCTCTAGTACCGGCAATGTAAAAAGTGAACGATTCGGAACCGGTATTAATCAAAATGGGGTAATCCAGATTTTTGAGTTTGGGCGGTGCAAATTGGAGATTTGAGTTTGAAACTGGTGTAGTTTGTATAGAAACTCGCAAATAGTTTGGTAGGAGTCTTATTACGTGTCTGTGAACTTTGGGCCCGTGTGTTTTCTCTGTCTGTGTTGTAAACTCCATTTCTTTCATAAAAGAAAAGAAAAGAAAAGAAGAACACTTATTGACCCCACCAACGATCACTAGCTCTGACATAACCCCTGACAAGCGTATTTTTAACCCTTTATAGTTGTCAAGTTATGAGTTTTAGGAGTCAAATCGTAGTCAAATAAAATTTATAACCTTGGTAAGCCAAGGGTCGATCCAAGGAACAGACGTGTGTGAATACTAGCTAACAAGCGGCCTATTTAGCTATTCCGATTAAAAGAGATTTTGTTGTGATGTAAAACGCAGAAATTAAATAACAGAAAATTAAAGGGTTGTACTTAATCAGAGAAAGAATTCCAGAAACCATACTTCACCTGTGCTAACCCCACTAATCATGCAATCATTATCATGTAATTCATCATGCTATCGAATATCGAATTAAACCAAAATAACACTAGATAAGCCGCCCATCCACGGATCATTAACTAGATTAATCTCAATCGTTGAACGCCGCCCATCCACGGATTATCAACAATCTCGATTTATTAAACTAAAGGTTTTCATACAATTTCATCCAATCCAGTTAATACCTAGGACTCATTCATCTTTCGGTAAATAACGTAAATACGTTCTAGCATGCAAACATCCCATTCAATGTAAATACTTGTAAGAACGATAAATTAAGCACGATGAAATTGAATATTCGATTTGCATTAATGAAAAACATTCAGATGATCACATGACGAGTTGGGTACATCGCACGGGATCCGTAGGATCCCAGAATTAAGAGACTACTCACTGTTCATGGTGATTAAACCAAAAATAGTGCACAGAGAAATTAAGAATGAGTAAACCGTAAAGACGCGGTAGCTCGTTGAATCTCTCACGTTGAATTGATGTCTCTTCCCAAGCTAGGGTTTCTTTTCTCCAAAATAAGCACACATAATTCTGGTCGAGTCCTCTCTTTTTATAGCCCCTTCGCCGAAATTGCCAAAATTATCCCTAAATCGAGATTTGGAAAGTCCCGTGACACCGACTTCATCACGAGTTGTCACGGGACATCACGGGAATTGAAAGGGTTATTGCCACGGCAAGGTCCCGTGACGGCTTGGCTGATACGGGTTGTCACGGGACGTCACGGGGTCTTCGAACGTCATCAGCTCGGCTAACTCCCGTGATAGCTGCTTTGTCCCGTGACGGGCCTTGTGTCACGAGACATCACGGGGTCTTCGAAATGCATGGCCACGACTGAGTCCCGTGATGCGCCCTTTTTCCCGTGATGCATGGTGTTGTCACGGGGTTTGGACCCAAAAATGCTCCATTCGATCGATTTTGTCATCTTTTCACGCAATCAGGTCCATATCAAGTCATTGGGTATTTCAAACCTAAAACACTAAAAAAAGAGATTAAATGCTAACAAATTGTCCAAAAAACAAATCTAATCCATCATCGAATGAGGTGAATAATAGGTCAAGAACTTGACCGATCAAAACACTCCACACTTAGGATTTGTTCGTCCCGAACAAAGTTAGAACGAAGGGCAGAGTACATGCAAGTCTATATGAGGCTCAACCAGCCATATGTTTATAACCTACCCACTCAAGTGTCATGTGATCAACACTAACTAGAACAAAAACAAAATGATAACTCACTGTCGTAGAGGACACGAATGCATTTAGCATATGCATCAAGCCTTTAAACCTCTAGGCTGCCCTAGTAGGACGAGTATAGTCTCATGAAGGTTTTCAGGAATGGGACTACCTACAAATCCCCTGTACAACTAACTAATGTGAATGCATGAAATGATGCTCAACTAGTCACAGTGAAGTCATGTCATACCTCGGATTCATCGTGTTACCTCAACTTCAAGTCAAACATCTTCATCAAAGTTTTCAGACAATCATAGATTAGACGAGTTATGCATTCAAACGGTCAGTACACACGGCTAGCAATCGACTAATCACATGTTCTAAATAGTTCTAGAGCAACGTATAAAGAACATGAATAGTTACACAAAACATGCTCGCCATTCACCTATGCTATCTAGGGATAGTCCACGGGTTCTTGGCGCAAAGCTCGTTCTCAAGCAATGACCCGTAAGAGAAGAGGAGCATGGCTTAAGGATTTTCTGAAAAAAATAGTACGAAAATTTGCATCAAAATTTTAGTGCAAGCACGAGGATCGTCCCGTAGACTCTAGCACATGAATTCTCAAGACAAGTCATGAGTTGCACGCAATGAGAAGATGGAATTACACTACGTCAAGTAAAAGGGGCAGAAATTGTTTCAAAAGTGTTTTCCATACACAAGGGGTGACTTTTCTCACTTTGCCCTTGGTATAATCTCTCTGTTTTGTTTGTACACAAGGGGTGACTTTTCTGACTTTGCCCTTTGTATTTTTCTGCTCTCTCTTTTTTTCTGCTCTCACTGTTTTTCTTTCAAAAACAACTATGCTTGGGGTCAATTTTTCACCCTCTTTTGAAAAATCAGAACTTTGTTCTTGATTGAAAACATTGAAAACCAATTTTCTAACTCCACACTTAAAGCTTGACATAGTGTATGAATAAAGGCGGGTGCATGCAAATCAAAATGAGAATGGAGAAACGCATGCTAGTACTAAGGTCACCTTGAAAAAGAGATGCATATTTAAGTTTTTGACATTTTTGAACCGGTGCCTACTAATTTCAAGTCTCAAACATGCCTCAAGAAATACGTAAAACATGTGATAGTCAAAGGCTAGCAATGATACTGACTCAAGAGAATACACACACGATTTACAATATTTCAAGTCCTAGACTTCGAATCCAAAAGAATGTCAATCAGTCAAGGAGTATCGTAGAAAACGAGGATTTCAATCGCAATACATAGACAGTTGAGCATATGCAAGAGTGAATGTGATATGCGATGTGTGTGACTATGCGCTACCCACTCCACATTTAAAAATGAGCTTAGTCCCTAAGCGAAGGAATAAAAGATAAGAAAAGGTGCATAGGAACTTCCCTAGTGTGTGTGGTGTGATATCCAAGGAGACTAATCGATGTCTGGTGAGTGAAACACGACTTGTGAGCTGGTAGGTAGATAGAGAAACACATAGAGCGCCACAAGGGATAGGTTAGCATCGATAATAACCTGGATAGGGGTGTGATGGACCAAAGTTATACGAGTCAGAAACACAGTAAAACCCCCTGAATTAGACTGTTTGTCTATCTAACTTCTACGTGTTAGTCCCGATATATTTCCACAGGGCATTTTAGAGACTGAAGTGAAAACACGCTAAGGAGAGGATTTTATGCTGAAAAGATAACAAGAGTCAATCCAAGGTCAAGATCATATGCCGACTGAAGAAATATCAAGGATCCTGACGTTGAATTGACCAGAACAAATTAATCAGAAGAATCAGGAGTGGAGTCAAGACAGCCCGGAGAAGAAACACATTGACAGTTTCATGAAAAGACTGCACAAAACTGTACAAACTCACATATGTGCAAGAATGACCGGCCACTTGATGAAGTGGTGGCCAAGGGAGGAGCTCCTCCCCCTTGGGCCACCGGAAACCGGCGGCTATGGGAGGAGGGACCGGCGGCTTCACTATTCCTCCACATGTCACCTCCTCCTCCTCCTCCCTTCTCCTCCCTTGGATCAAATGCACATGTCCACCATCTCCACCACCCATCTCCTCCCCTTTTGGCTATAAAAGGAGGAGCTCCTCCTCCTCATTTCACACACCAAAATCCAATTTCACTTCTCTCTCTAGAAGTTGTAATATTTGTAAAGTTGTAATTTTGCTTTGGAAATAAAGGAAAGCTCCCTTGGCGCATCAACGGTTGTAAGTATCTCTTAGTATTTATTTATTTAACTGTTGTCTTTAATTCCTTAGTATAATGTTTAGCGCGATGAATAGTAGCTAAACTAGTAGTTCGGTCTAAGGGGCGCACTTGTATTATAAAATGTTTTAAGACTATTAACTTGTGTCTAGTCTTAGTATTCAAAACTTGTTCTATGTGCCATATATAGTTAGAGTTTCCAAGGTTGAGTGGATGCTGTAACAAGCAAAGCTCTTCTGTGGGAATTCGTGATCATACTCAGGTAGTGGAAGCTGTAACAAGCAAAGCTATCTGAGGAGTTCGACTCATCCTAAATCCCATCTGGTCGAGCGTAACTGTGAGATCAGGTGGATGCACCCAGGCTACCATACCTTAGGGTATTGGCGGTAGACTGAAATAGAACAGGAGTTGCTTTAAACCGGTGTAGCAAGTCTTGTGATGTAACTAGCCTCGATTCACCGTTTGAATACTTAGATGATTCACTAATGGTCAATGATAAACAGGATATAATACAAGTCCCCTGAAACCGAACATTTCTCTTTAATTATAAATAGTAATTTACTTCCCAGTATTAAAATCAACCAACCAATCAATCAATCAATCAAAATAGCTGGCAGCTTTAAAACCAACCAACCAACCTTAAACACGTTCCCACGCTGCGTAATCCCCCCGAAGAACAATTATTCCCCTAGTTCCCTTGGGTTCGACCCCTACTTAACAAGTACTACCCAGTAGTATAGTTGCGAGTAGCGGACTATTATAAATTTATTTGCACAATCGCTTTGACGACGAGCGGTTCTGTCAAATTGGCGCCGTTGCCGGGGAACTAGTCATCGGATAACTGTTCTTTAAACCGTTACGCGCTTCAAAACAACCATGTCTCGCGAAGAAAGTCACCATGACTTCCAGGATGACGAAGAAATAAACCTGTACGATCAGAATGATGAGGTACCATTTCCATTCATCGACGATCCGGAACAACTCATCAGAAATAGAAGAGCTCGTGATAGGGAAGCAGTCAGGAGAAACCAAGAATTACCCGAGGACCGAAATGCAGCTGGTCCAGTACAACCTCCTATTCATCCCCCACGACCACAACCTCAACCTCGATACATGCCAAGAAGAGAACCCGCTTTCGACAACTACTACGGAGATAACTACTACCGTGAACCGACGATGGGCGAGTTAAATGCCCCTAATTTCGAGACACAGCCGTGGTGCATCTATGAGAGCCCTGAATTAGAAAATATAACCATCAACGCATCAGTGGCACACAGCCTGCCAAAATTCTCAGGATCTCAAGGAGAATCTGCCGCAACTCACCTCAAACGCCTACATGGCATTTGCCAGAATCTAAAGCCCAACCGAGTAAATATGGACGACTTCAAGTTAAAAGCGTTCTATTTTTCCCTCATAGACTCGGCAAGCGACTGGTTCCTTTCATTGCCTTCCGGAAGCATCAGAACATGGGCTCAGATGCAGAAAAAGTTCTTAGACAAGTACTACCCGGCTGGAAGAGCAATACAAGTAAGGAAGCAACTACAGGAAATCAAACAAGGTCCCAATGAAACCATGTACGATTACCTGGAAAAGTTCAATCACCTAGAAAGGAGCTGCTGTACCCTTGGACTGCCCGAGAAACCCGTCATCGAGTACCTTATTGATGGATTAAGACCATTAGACAAAATGCTCTTGGATGCCTCAGCGGGAGGGTCCATGATGAATCTATCATTAAGTGGCATCAGAAATCTCATCGCCAACGTTGCTGAAAATGCTCGATTTAGAGAAGAGACCACTCGCCAAGATGAATTCTCTCGATCAAAAAGGGTAGCACAAACCGAGGCATCAGTAAACTCCATAACTGAAGAGATGAAACAGTTAAAGGAGATGATGATTGAGATCATACGTAGACAGCCAGTTCCTGTAAAACCTTGCGAGTTTTGTGGTTCTATGGAACACAAAACGGACGCATGCCCAACATTGATAGAAGAAGAACCGGCTGATGTGAATGCAGTGGGAGGATATCAAGGATACAACAACGTCAGAGCTGGACAAAATAGACAGTACGGTCAAACATCCAACCCAGGCTGGCGTAACAACAACAGCCATCCTCAGAAGGAGATACAACCAGTTGTCCCTCAACTAGCTCAGTCATACTACCAACCCCCCCACCGGCAGTATAACCAGAACGCTCAATCGGCAAGCCAATATCAACAAAAAGGACCAAATCAGTACCAAGCCGGCCCGAGCAATCAGTAGGAACCAAGCAAATCGCTCAACGACACAATGAAGGAGCTCGCGGGAAACATTAATCAGTTGGGAACTTCGCTACACCAGTACCAGGCAAAAACTGACGGGGCAATCTCAGAATTGACCAAACAAATGTCTCAGCTCGCCACCGCCATGTCTACACTCACTACTGAACCTGGCAGACTTCCTTCACAGACCGTTCAAAATCCAAAGGCAAATATAAGCATGATAAAGAGGTCAAGCATGAAGGTTACTCTAGGAGAAGTAGCACGGTCCCCAACCTACAGACTTACAAACAATCATTTCGACCGTAGGAGTCGACCTAATTGGAATCAAGAAGAAGACTGACCCTATGATGGGAAAACATGGGTTACACATGCCGACAATGGACGATATGTATTCACCGTCTGCATAACACCACCACCTATTATACACACCGACGTACCAGCATCAGGATGGGACGACGACAACAACTTAAGGCCAAGGAATAGGCAGACTGGTCAAGGAATAGAAAGAGCCCTCGTTTCAGACCATGAGTCACAACCGGAAAGAGATAAAGACCCAGGAGCCTTTACAATCACTTGCTGTATTGGTGAAACCCAGATCCACAAATGCTTAGTCGATCTTGGGGCTGCTGTCAACGCCATGCCTTCCTCCTTGTATTACTTACTAGGACTAGGTCCATTGAAACCTCCCCGGTCAAATATCGAGCTAGGAGATAAGTCATGCATCCGTCCGGTTGGAGAACTGGAAGATGTAATACTCCATGTGGGAGAGCTCGTCGTTGCTGCAGACTTCTATGTAATACCAACAGAAGAAACCAGCGAAGACGATCCTCCGACAATAATATTAGGACGACCATTCCTCTACGCCACTAAAGCAAGAATCGATGTGGGCAAGGGGTCATTATCACTTAAGTTCGGCAGCAAAATTGCACACTTCTACATTAATAAGAGCCGCCCGGACACGAAGAAACCGCCAGACATAACACCCGTCTCAGATCACAGTGCACAGTTTTCTGACCTGTCATTAGGGACCAAAAAAGTATCAAGACCAGCAGCTATGGTCAAAGGTCTCCCGCCTTCTCAGAAACAATGGAAAGAGAAAACACCAAAACAATGGAGCTCTTACTCCAGCAAGAAGTCAGGAAGAGGCAACACTGGAACGGTGGCAAAGTTTGACCTCAGCCACCCATGGGACCCAAACCAATGAACCACAAACGAGGTATCGTCGAGCCAACGACGTTAAACAAGTGCACTGGTCGGGAGGTAACCCGACACTATCTTACTTTTCCGCACTTTAATTTCTGTCATTTAAATTCAGTATTTAGTTTTAAGCTTGCATGACTTTTGAACTACGGCACGCCTTCGTTCAAAAGTGGGGGGGGGGGGGGTGAGAACCACCTATGTACATAAATAACATGCAGCTGTGTTTTCTTTTTTAATAAGTACCTTTTTGAAAATATGAACTTAAGAATGTGAAAAAGATAAATCGTAATTCATGCATTAACCTTGTGAAAATTCAACTGTTTAAAAACTTAGAATGTAACTTTCCATTTGTCCTTTGTGCTGAGATAACTAGGGATGTGGAGTTGATATAAACTGCCCTAGAGAGGCTTGGCAAGCAATCAAGGGATCAGATCAAACTATATGGTTTTCGAAGTCAGTGGAGGCTGCACTTCGGGTTTTCAGTGAATAATTGAAGTCAACTCCACCAAGAAGCATCTATGCAAAGGCGAGGACGGGAATCAGACCGTCCTCTCTCTAGTCAAAATAGCCGAGAAAATAGATGAGCGACCCTCATCTTGACCCGCGCAAAACGACAAAGACGAGAGGAGCGGGGAGGTATTTCCATAGGCTTGCGGGCGATGATTGGACCTCCCAAAAAGGCTCGAGAAAATGGACTAGCAGTCACAAAAAGACGAAAAGCTCAATGAAGCAAATCAAAAGAGGCCAAAGGCCCAAAATTGTGAAGGTTTTAACCGAGCAAAAGTGAAGCACTCAAAAAGTCAAATCAAAGGCCAAAGGCCGATTCACTACAACAAAAAAGCAGTCCCTCGCCAAAAAAGAAAATCAAAAAGGCTCAACTCACTGAAACCCGAATCGAATCATGTGCTAGAGAAAGCTACCAGAAAACCATATAGTAAGAGACGATCCCAAGATTGCAGTCCAGGAGCCTAAAAAGGGCTATCTCCCGAGACATCCAATATAATTTGCATCTCAGCACGGAGGTACAAGTATTAAGTTTCTTCTATTTATTTACGCAGTTTAATTTGGTAATAAGTAAGCAATGCATGAATTAGGATAGATCGAGTACCACAGTCTAATTTTCATATTTCAAAGCCAAACTTAGAACTTACGCCCTTTAATAGCATTGTTCGGGACGAACAACTAAAAGTGGGGGGTAATCTGATGGACCAAAGTTATACGAGTCAGAAACACAGTAAAACCCCCTGAATTAGACTGTTTGTCTATCTAACTTCTACGTGTTAGTCCCGATATATTTCCACAGGGCATTTTAGAGACTGAAGTGAAAACACGCTAAGGAGAGGATTTTATGCTGAAAAGATAACAAGAGTCAATCCAAGGTCAAGATCATATGCCGACTGAAGAAATATCAAGGATCCTGACGTTGAATTGACCAGAACAAATTAATCAGAAGAATCAGGAGTGGAGTCAAGACAGCCCGGAGAAGAAACACATTGACAGTTTCGTGAAAAGACTGCACAAAACTGTACAAACTCACATATGGGCAAGAATGACCGGCCACTTGATGAAGTGGTGGCCAAGGGAGGAGCTCCTCCCCCTTGGGCCACCGGCAACCGGCGGCTATGGGAGGAGGGACCGGCGGCTTCACTATTCCTCCACATGTCACCTCCTCCTCCTCCTCCCTTCTCCTCCCTTGGATCAAATGCACATGTCCACCATCTCCACCACCCATCTCCTCCCCTTTTGGCTATAAAAGGAGGAGCTCCTCCTCCTCATTTCACACACCAAAATCCAATTTCACTTCTCTCTAGAAGTTGTAATATTTGTAAAGTTGTAATTTTGCTTTGGAAATAAAGGAAAGCTCCCTTGGCGCATCAACGGTTGTAAGTATCTCTTAGTATTTATTTATTTAACTGTTGTCTTTAATTCCTTAGTATAATGTTTAGCGCGATGAATAGTAGCTAAACTAGTAGTTCGGTCTAAGGGGCGCACTTATATTATAAAATGTTTTAAGACTATTAACTTAGTGTCTAGTCTTAGTATTCAAAACTTGTTCTATGTGCCATATATAGTTAGAGTTTCCAAGGTTGAGTGGATGCTGTAACAAGCAAAGCTCTTCTGTGGGAATTCGTGATCATACTCAGGTAGTGGAAGCTGTAACAAGCAAAGCTATCTGAGGAGTTCGACTCATCCTAAATCCCATCTGGTCGAGCGTAACTGTGAGATCAGGTGGATGCACCCAGGCTACCATACCTTAGGGTATTGGCGGTAGACTGAAATAGAACAGGAGTTGCTTTAAACCGGTGTAGCAAGTCTTGTGCTGTAACTAGCCTCGATTCACCGTTTGAATACTTTGATGATTCACTAATGGTCAATGATAAACAGGATATAATACAAGTCCCCTGAAACCGAACATTTCTCTTTAATTATAAATAGTAATTTACTTCCCAGTATTAAAATCAACCAACCAACCAATCAATCAATCAAAATAGCTGGTAGCTTTAAAACCAACCAACCGACCTTAAACACGTTCCCACGCTGCGTAATCCCCCCCGAAGAACAATTATTCCCCTAGTTCCCTTGGGTTCGACCGCTACTTACCAAGTACTACTCAGTAGTATAGTTGCGAGTAGCGGACTATTATAAATTTATTTGCACAATCGCTTTGACGACGAGCGGTTCTGTCAGGGTGCCAAACAAATGGAATGATAAACGATGTGAGCAAACATTGAAAAACATGGCCAAAATATCTCAATCATCAAGTAATCATGTAAATAGTAAATCATGCCAAAGGTCAGTGTACAATAGATAAGAAAATGGATGTGCAACAACTGACAAAATGACAAAAAGTCATATGAAGAATAATATGCATGAAGAACTAAACAGCATCATCATCGTCAACATCATCAGTAACACCGAACAAATCATCGGTATTATCAGAATCCACAGCGCCAGGGGGGTGAGAGGGACCAGCCCCGGTGTCAGTATGAGGAGGAGGCACACTGCGAGAAGGGCTGAGGTCACCACTGCTTGCAACCACTGGTGTGCAACCCTGGCGTCCTGCAACCACTGCTGTGCCCTGCTGGCCTGATATTTGAAATTGGAGAAATCATCCCTCTCAGTAGCAGAAAAATACGGCACGATCCCTTCCAAGGGGAATTCTAGAATACGACACACGTCGGCTCTATCCATAGTAAAATCAATGTCCTGCAACCGAAAAGACCAAAGTGTCGTTTGCCTCGGAGGTCCATGAGGGCAAAACGATGCCACGAATTCATACAAAGTAGTAATTTTAGTGCATCTCTGATTGGAAAACAGTACACCTAGCCCGGATTCATCAAACAAAGGGAGGACCTTATCCAACAAATGAAATCTGATAGAGTAGTGAGACAGGGGATAAGTGTAGGCTTAACTATTTTCTTGAGCTTTAATTGCTTGTAAAGAGCCATGGTAGCCGGGTTTGGGAACCATGGATACTTCATATCATCAAACCGCCGGACGGTTGGGACTGGCTCGTCAGGAGGAGGAAGTGCGGCTTGGGCAGTAGCTCTGGCCGTATTCCGACGACGAGACATGGTGGAGGCGGCGGAACGGACAGGGGTGATGCTCGGACGGATGTGCAGATGGCTGGGTTGGATTCAGACATTTGGGAGAGAGAGACGGCTGTCGGCTTTGATTCGGATGCCTTTGTCGATTTGTACTTTAAAACCCTAATTTGAAAAACTGAACTCGAGCAGGTCCCGTGACACCTGATCCGTCACGGGACGGAATAATGTTATTACCTTGGCCGGGTCCCGTGACAGATCCATTGTCTCGTGACGGTCCTTTGGTCACGGGCTGTCACGGGTCCTTGAGAGTAATACTGCAACGGCTTGGTCATGGGACATTACGGGACCTGGTTTTTGGTGTCACTTCGGCTGAGTCCCGTGACGACTCCCTTGTCCCGTGATGATCCTGGCGTCACGGGCTGTCACGGGACTGGGCTATTTCTGTTTGTACTTTCTCGCACTCCACACTTAGAACCGCTGCACACACACAAAATCACACAATGCAAATGCAAATGAAAACTAGCTAAATACTTACAGCGCGGGTTACTCCCCGAAGAGGCCTAGTTTAACGTCTTGGCGAGACATGGCTAGGGAGGTGGAACTAGAAGCATTCTCGAGAAGTCCCTTGCTGAGATCCCTTCCCGAGAAGTAGGTTATCATCGATCCCTTCTGGAGGTGCAAGATGCTTCAGTACGTGGTAGTGCTTGAGGCATTGCCCGTTGACAACCATTGATTTACCTCCTTTAACGCTAAGTTCCACGTGCCCGTCTGGATGTGCTCGTTCCACTGTATAAGGGCCACTCCATTTAGTGCGCAGCTTCTCAGGGAATAATTTAAGGCGAGAATTGTAGAGGAGGACTCGCTCGCCTTCGTTGAATTCTCTACGCACTATTCTCTTGTCATGCCACTTCTTCGCTCTCTCCTTGTAAATACGAGCATTCTCATAGGAATCTAATCTGATTTCATCGAGCTCGTTTAGCTGTAGTAATCGTTTCTCCCCAATTTCCTTCATGTTCATGTTCAGCTCCCTGACTGCCCAGAGGGCCTTGTATTTGAGCTCGACCGGTAGATGGCAAGTTTTACCATAGATAAGCTGAAAAGGACTCATGCCAATTGGAGTTTTGAAAGCAGTCCTGTATGCCCACAGTGCGTCGTCTAGCTTGGACGCCCAATCCTTCCTGTGGCTCGAAACTGTCGTTCCCAGAATGCTCTTGATCTCTCTGTTAGAGATCTCTACCCGTCCACTGGTCTGAGGGTGATATGGAGTGCCAATTTTATGATAAACACCATATTTCTTCAGCACGGTCTTGAAGTTCCTTTCCTTGAAGTGGGAGCCTCCATCACTAATAACTGTTCGGGGGGACTCCAAACTGAGGAAATATAACCTTCTGAAACATTTTTATAACCACCTTGGCGTCGTAAGTAGGAGTAGCCACTACTTCAACCCACTTGGAAATGTAGTCGGCTGCTACCAAGATGTACTGGTTACCATAAGAAGGTGGGAATGGTCCCATGAAATCGATCCCCCATACGTCAAATAGCTCCACTGCAAGAATGCTCTGCTGGGGCATCTCCTGCTGCTTAGAAATATTTCATGTTCTCTGGCATTGATCACAAGCTTTGACAAACTCGTGGGCATCCTTGAATAGAGTAGGCCAGTAGAACCCGGACTGTAGTACCTTTGCAGCTATTTTTGAACTAGCACCATGACCACCATATTGTGACGAGTTGCAGCGTTCTAGGATCCATCTAATCTGTTCCTCATCAACACAGGTCCTGTAGAGACCGTCAGCACATAATTTATAAAGAAAGGGATCATCCCAGAAGTACCTCTTCACATCGTGCAGAAATTTCCTCTTCTAGTTGTGTGACTGGTCGGGAGGAACAATACCGCATGCCATATAATTGACGAAATCTACGTACCATGGAGCAGGGCTGGTCTCGACACTCATTAGCTGCTCTCCTGCAAGACAATCGGTCATGGGGAGTTTGTCTTCTTCGCGGTGGAGCTCTCCTAGCTCGAGGCGTGACAGGTGATCTATAACCATATTTTCAGCTCCCTTCTTGTCTCTAATTTCAATATCAAACTCTTGAAGGAGGAGAACCCATCAAATCAATCGAGGCTTTGAATCCTTCTTGGCCAGTAAATACTTGATTGCAGCATGATCGGTGTAAACTATGGTCTTTGACCCTATAAGGTACTGCCTGAACTTCTCAAAAGCGTAGACGATGGATATCATCTCCTTCTCGGTTGTAGTGTAGTTAGCCGCTGCGCCAGCGAGGACCTTACTCGCATAATAAATCACGTGTAGCTTCTTTTCGATGTGCTGCCCTAAAACTGCCCCCACTGCAAAGTCACTAGTATCACACATTAGTTCAAATGGCAGCTCCCAATTAGGGGGCTGCACGACATGAGCAGAAGTAAGAGCAGATTTCAGATTATGGAAAGCATTAAAACAATATTCATCGAAGTTAAACTTAACGTCTTGGCAGAGTAGGTCTGTGAGGGGCTTCGCTATCTTGGAGAAATCCTTAATGAAGCGCCTGTAGAAGCCTGCATGTCCTAGAAAACTCCTAATTCCCTTCTCGTCTTTGGGTGGGGGCAGCTTCTCAATGACCTCCACCTTCGCGCGATCGACCTCGATGCCTCGGTTGGAGACTAGGTGTCCCAACACAATACCTTCCTGCACCATGAAGTGACACTTCTCCCAGTTTAAAACCAGGTTAGTATCAACACAACGACGAAGAATATCAGTAAGGTTCAAAAGGCACGAATCGAATGAAGAGCCATACACCAAAAAATCATCCATAAATACTTCCATGGTGTTTTCTATAATGTCAGAAAATATGGCCATCATACAACGCTGAAAAGTAGCTGGAGCTGCAAAGACCGAAAGGCATACGTCTATAAGCAAATGTGCCAAAAGGGCAAGTAAAAGTAGTCTTCTCCTAGTCCTCAGGGTGTATAGGGATCTGGAAAAATCCACTATAACCGTCGAGGTAGCAGAAAAACTTATGCTTCGCAAGACGTTCTAACATTTGATCAATAAAAGGCAAAGGAAAGTGATCCTTATGAGTAGCCTTATTCAACTTCCTATAGTCTATGCACATACGCCAACCAGTCACAGTACGAGTAGGAATCAGATCATTATTCTCATTACGAACAACAGTCAAACCTCCCTTCTTAGGGATAACATGCACAGGACTTACCCACTCACTATCAGCAATAGAATAAATAATGCCAGCGTCTAGCAATTTTAGAATCTCCTTCTTCACTACATCATTCAACTTAGGATTCAAACGTCTCAAGGCATCCCTAGTAGGCCTAGCATCGCCCTCTAGATGAATTCTATGCATGCACATATCTGGGCTAATCCCCTTAATATCATCAATGGAATAACCGAGGGCTGGCCTATGTTCTCTCAAAACAACTCGCAATCTCTAGGTCTCTACCTCAGTCAAAGATGCATTCACAATCACCGGACAAGTCGAGTTAGGGCCAAGAAATTCATACCTGAGACTTGCAGGTAGAGGTTTCAGCTCTACCTTGCAAGGTTCCTTACCTGACTCGGTGAGCTGTCCAGTTTCAGCGCCTCCCTCAATGCTCACTGCATATATATCCATCGGTATTGGGCAGCTTGATATGACCCTGTAAGATTCAATAGAGGTCAGTGCAATAGGATCATCAACATCAGCATAGTCTAACACATCATAGTCAGCTAAAAGACTCGGACTCTTGCACATGTCAGGTAAGTAAAAGACGACTCGCTCACTACCCACTCGCAAAGCTATAGACCTTTTATCCATGTCAATAACAACTTTAGCCGTATAAAGAATGGTCTACCAAGTATAATCGGGATGTCTATGTCCTCTGACGGGTAGCACAATAAAATCAACAGGTATGTAAATATTCTTCACCTTGATGGGTACGTCTTTCAGAATCCATTTTGGGAGTCTACAAGAACGATTCGCAAGGCGAATAGAGATATTAGTAGGACAGAGATCACCCAAATTCAATTTAGCATACAATGAGTAAGGCATAATAGACACACTAGCACAGAGATCACACAAAGCACGATGAATAGTAATGCCACCAATATCACAAGGGATAGAAAAACTCCATAAATCCTTAAGCTTAGGCGGCATGGGTTGGTGCATGACAGCACTGCACTCCTCACTCAGGGCCACTGTCTCGGCTCCATCTATTTTCCTTTTCCCAGTCAGGATTTCCTTCATGAATTTGGCATAAGTAGGAATCTGCGTGATTGCATCGGTGAAAGGCATGGTGATATAGAGAGTACAGATCTTATCCACGAACTGCTTGAACTCTTTATCTCGCCTCGTAGCCACCAGCCGCTGAGGGAATGGTACTGGAGGCTTATAAGGAGCTGGCTCCACTGTCTGTGCAGAAGTTTCAACTCGGTCCTCAGCTTCTTTCGACGATTCCTCTTCAGTAGGGACGGAATGAGGCGCTGATTTTTCTACTGCTGCTCGAGTGGTCTGAGCTGGTAGCATCTCAAGCTATTTTCCTCCTCGGAGTGTGATGGCATTCAGTGATTCTCTAGGATTTGGATCTGGTTTCGATGGGAGCTTCCCACGTTCTCTAGTTACCGAATCTGCTTGCTGAGTAACCTGATTTTCTAGCATCATGTTCTGAATGACCAGCTGTTTGATCGTCTTCTCGAGTCCTTTCACTCGGCTTGTCCTGCTCAGCCATAAAGTTTGCCTTCATGGCCTCCATGCTTGACAAGCTGCCAGACTCCTGCTACTTGGACTGCTGCGGCTGGTAGGCATAACTCCCTAAATTCTAATTTTGCTGCCCTTGTGACTGGTTATTGTACTGAGGCCTCGACTGGTAGGAAGTATTATTCTGCGTCTGATGGGTTTGATTATTATATTGGCCTCGCGGCTGGTACGGTGCATTGCCTTACTGCTGTTTGTAAGGGAAGCCAAGGGGTGCCTGATTCTGTAATTTATAAGAGAGGTTAGGATGATTCCGGTTTGGATTATCCCACCTGTTAGCGGCTGATCCGTACCCGAAACCAGCCCCTTGATTATTCTGCCCAACGTAATTTGCATCCTCCTGGTTTCCACTGTTGTCCTCTTGTCCCATTACCGGACATCCATCTGCAAAATGAGAAGGAGAACCACAAATCTGACAATAGACACCCACATTGGCAACATCAGTTGACTTCATAGAGGAGGCCGTCTTCAGATTTTTGATTTCGGTTGCGAGCATCTTCACTGTATTGGTCAACTCAGCGATGTCATTCGTGCCATCGACGTTGTAGAGATCTTGCACGCCCTTTCTGTCCTTAGGATTGCCTCGATCGCAGGTCCAGAGGAGGTAGTCCTGAGCAGCTTTCTCTATAATATCATAGGTCTCTTCTAGCGAGACTCCGTTCAGTCCCCCACCAGCTGTTTGGTTGATCAAAGTGCGCATCCCCTGGTCGATTCCCTGATAGAAAGTATCAATAGTCTGCCATAATTCCAGGTTATGATGAGGACACATTCTCATCAGCTCTTTGTACCGCTCCCAAGCCTCGTAGAGGGTCTAACCATTCATAGATCGGAATGAGATGATCTTGTTCCTGAAATGTGTTGTCTTTGATGGTGGGAAGTACTGCTGGAGAAAAGCTTCGGCTAGTTTGCCCCATGTAGTGAAGGTGCCCTCCGCATGACTGTCGAGCCACCTACTAGCCTTGTCGGATAATGAGAATGGAAATAGCCTCAGGTAGTAGGATTCTGGAGGAACACCATTCATCTTTACTATGTTGCACATCTGGACAAACTGCTTTAGGTGCTGATGAGGGTCTTCATTCTACCTTCCTGTAAACTGGTTATTCTGCACCATTTGAATGAGCCCTGTTTTGAGCTCCCAGGTGTTGTTTTCTATTCCAGGTGGTGCAATGGCAGATTGGAATCCTGAGACACGTGGAGCAGTGTAATCTCCAAGAGTCCTGCGCACTGGTTGCTGCAACGCACGCTGCTGGTCATCTCCGACCACCTCGTTCGATGCTCGATTCTGATTCATCGCCATTGCTACAAAATTTTGGTTCAATGTTCGTAGCTGCCGAGCTTTGTTTTAGACCCTGCGAGTATTGTTTCGTCGGTCCAGTGTGTCCTCGTCTGAAATCTGAATCTGCTTCTTCCGTCTGGGTGTTTTCTTTGGCATGAACTAGCTAGTACCTGCAAGAGCCAAGAATCACCGTGAGTGAAGAAATCAAGGCAAAAAAGTTAGATAACAAACAAGGTGGAATAGTTTAAACTACACCCGTTAAATCTAATATCACACTAAACGCTGTTCCCCGGCAACGGCGCCATTTTGACAAGCGTATTTTTAACCCTTTATAGTTGTCAAGTTATGAGTTTTAGGGGTCAAATCGTAGTCAAACAAAATTTATAACCTTGGTAAGCCAAGGGTCGATCCAAGGAACAGACGTGTGTGAATACTAGCTAACAAGCGACCTATTTAGCTATTCCGATTAAAAGAGGTTTTGTTGTGATGTAAAATGCAGAAATTAAATAACAAAAAATTAAAGGGTTGTACTTAATCAGAGAAAGAATTCCAGAATCCATACTTCACCCGTGCTAACCCCACTAATCATGCAATCATTATCATGTAATTCATCATGCTATCGAATATCGAATTAAACCAAAATAACACTAGATAAGCTGCCTATCCACGGATCATTATCTAGATTAATCTCAATCGTTGAACGCCACCCATCCACGGATTATCAATGATCTCGATTTATTAAACTAAAGGTTTTCATACAATTTCATCCAATCCAGTTAATACCTAGGACCCATTCATCTTTCGGTAAATAACCTAAATACGTTCAAGCATGCAAACATCCCATTCAATGTAAATACTTGTAAGAACGATAAATTAAGCACGATGAAATTGAATATTCGATTTGCATTAATGAAAAACATTCAGATGATCACATGACGAGTTGGGTACATCGCACGGGATCCGTAGGATCCCAGAATTAAGAGACTACTCACTATTCATGGTGATTAAACCAAAAACAGTGCACAGAGAAATTAAGAACGAGTAAACCGTAAAGACGCGGTGGCTCGTTGAATCCCTCACGATGAATTGCTGTCTCTTCTCAAGCTAGGGTTTCTTTTCTCCAAAATAAGCACACCTAATTCTGGTCGAGTCCTCTCTTTTTATAGCCCCTTCGCCGAAATTGCCAAAATTATCCCTAAATCAAGATTTGGAAAGTCCCGTGACACCGACTTCATCACGGGCTGTCACGGGACATCACGGGAATTGAAAGGGTTGTTGCCACGGCAAGGTCCCGTGACGGGTTGGCTGATACGGGTTGTCACGGGACGTCACGGGGTCTTCGAACGTCATCAGCTCGGCCAACTCCCGTGATAGCTGCTTTGTCCCGTGACGGGCCTTGTGTCACGAGACGTCACGGGGTCTTCGAAATGCATGACCACGGCTGGTCCCGTGATGCATGGTGTTGTCACGGGGTCTGGACCCAAAAATGCTCCATTCGATCGATTTTGTCATCTTTTCACGCAATCAGGTCCATATCAAGTCATCGGGTAATTCAAACCTGAAACACTAAGAAAAGAGATTAAATGCTAACAAATTGTCCAGAAAACAAATCTAATCCATCATCGAATGAGGTGAATAATATGTCAAGAACTTGACCGATCACCCCCCTTAAACTAAAGTTTCTCAAATTCAATTTACTGCAGAAACCACACATACTCCAAGCATCTTTCGCAACCTTTCATAAGTCTCCACCTTTAAGGGCTAAGTCATAATGTCAGCAATTTGAACTCTTGAATGACAGTGAACCAGCTCAACAATTCCATCGTTGACCAAAGACGGTCAATATGCTTACTTCTTTTGTGAAACACCGGATTCTTAGACAGCTTAATAGTAGACATATTAGCACATAAGATTGTTGTTGATCATTCTTGATTCACTCCTATGCTTCATAAGATTCTTCTAAGCCGTGTCACTTGACAAGCACTAGATGCTGATGCTACGAACTCAGCTTCCGTAGTCGACAGAGTCATTATATAGGTTGTTTTATTGAAGACTATGACATTAGAGCATCTGAAAGAAGCATACATACGCTGAAGTGCTTTGTCGACTTTCTACATCTCCTGCATAATCAGAGTCCGAGAAAGCTATCATCCTCCGGTTACCATCCTTTCGATACCATATGCTGTACTCCATGGTACCCTTTACGTAACGAAAAATTCTTTTTACGGCCTGCACATGTGAATCTGTTGGATTTTTCATGAACATGCACACCAAGCTAAGCACATACATTATGTTAGGACGAGTAGCCGCCAAATACATTAATTACCCCACCATCTGCTTGTAGAGATGTGCGTCACTTTTTTTACATGTGTCATCCTGATGTTCCTTTGAATGGCAAGGTTTTGGAAAAACGCCTGTAGAGAGTTCAAGCAAGAGTTCAAGCAAGAGTTCAAGAAGAGTTCAACCGAAGACTGGAACGGACGTACAACGTAGAACGGACGCAAGGATGTTTTCTAAACCAGAAGTTTCGAAAGATTGAAGATCCGATCAGATTGGAGTCGGCCAATGATCTAAAACGATCAGATATTCAGAAGAATATCTTCGTATCTGTTAGAAGGTGGTTTAGAATATTTGGAAAGGAAGATACTGCAAAGATCTTCCTAAAGATTAGAGATAAGATATCTAGCAAATATTTGACAGATTATCTGGATAAGTTTTGGACTCCATAGAAGCATATAAATAGAAGGCTAGGGCGTCCAAGATGATCATCACTTTTCAGAGAGAAATACACACGAGTGCATACGTGAGATTGGAGAAGAGAAGAGCGACGACCGACTAAGTTTTCCCCACTGGAAAATCATCGGTGTTGAAGCAGCCTGTTCAGTGTGCTGATCAGACTGGTCTTGCTAAATTAACCGTTGCACACTCAGAAGACCTTCACACGCTTTCGGGAGAAAGCATCCAAGCTTTGGGAGAAAATTGAGGACGTTCGGAAGGGAGTTTTGAACTGAAGGATCGAGGGGGAACCGAGATCACAAATCTGAGTGAAGTAGTGATAGAGGCTAGGCGTTTACATTCGGGAGATTGTAAGAGTAAGTCCGCGTGTAGCTCTATACTATTCAATAAAGATTTGCATCCCTTTAGGGCATGGAAAGTCCCCAGAGTAGGTTGTTGCCGAACTGGGAATTATATTGCGTGTCCTTTTCGTAATATGTCCCAGTTGCTGTCTCCTGAGGTTTTCAAGTCTCCGGTTGAACACCACCTGGATCTGGTCTTGAACAGACATCAGAATTTCACATCCTTTATTAGTTTCGCTCCGGTTACACACAATAGAGCATATCTCCTCTGACACATAAAGATTCCAGAATTTCCTTGTACAATTCCACACCAAGAAAATACTTCATAACTCCTAAGTCAGTCATCTCAAATTCAGCTTTCAACGTATAATGATACAATGATAGTGTTACCTTCTTGGTCTGACTTCGAGAAGAGTGTGTTTGTGAGAGTAGTTGACAAATCCAACCTTCTTAAAACATGCCTCAATCTTACTATACCAAGCACGAGGTGCTTGTTTGAGTTCATATAAATCCTTTTTGAGCTTATACGCATGATCTACTTTTTCAGGCTTGATAAAACCTTGGGGCTGGCTAATATAAACTGTCTCCATAATTTCACCATGAAGAATTAAAGCCAGGCTTAACACACCTTGTATCCTCTTTGAGCTGCCAACCTAAGTATGCATCTAATAGTGTGGAAATCTAAGATGAAGGCCTTTCTTAAATCCCTGGATGAGAAGGCCTGGAGAGCCGTACTGATTGGTTGGACACCCCCATGATGACCGACGCAGAAGGAGCAGTGGTGGTGAAACCTGAAGCCCTATGGATAGACGCAGATGAGAAGGCGTCTGTGGGCAATGCTAAGGCCATGAATGCAATTTTCTCTGGAGTGGATGAGAATGTGTTCAAACTGATCGCTAACTGTGAAATTGCCAAAGAAGCATGGCACATTCTCAGAACTTCTTATGAAGGAGCAGACAAGGTAAGGAACTCACAAATGCAAATGGTCACTACCAAATTCAAAGATCTCAAGATGAAAGAAGACAAAATCATACCTGAGTACAATGCGCGAGTTCTAGACCTGTCCAACGAGGCTGCATCACTTTGTAAACCCATTAACGAGGGGCAAATGGCCAGCAAGGTTTTAAGATCTCTCCCACCCAGGTCGCCATGAAGGTTACTGTAATCGAAGAAGTGAATGATATTGCCACCCTGAAGCTGGAAGACCTCATGGGATCTCTGAGAACTTACGAGCTCAATCAACTGTAAGATTATCACCCAAAGGGAGGTAAAGGAATTGCACTGAAGGCTGAAATAACTGATGATAGACATGAATCTGGATGTTCAACCGAGCAACTGGCAATGATGGCTCAGAATTTTGGCAGAATGGTAAGAAGGATCACCACCCTCTCTGTTGAAAAAAAGGAAAGATATACAGTGTCGGGAATGCAGAGGCTTCGGTCACATCTAAGCAGAATGCGCCAGCACCCTCAAGAAGAAAAAGGCGATGGTCGCTAATCTGAGCGACAGTGAGTCTGACGATGAATGGGAAGATGATGAAACCATAAACTATGTTGCTTTTGTCGCCACTATCGAAGACTGTAGTGACACAAATGGTAGCAAGTACTCCAGTACTAAGTCTGAACAGCCAGCTGACGACATCTCAGATATCGATGATGAAGAGCTCACACAGGAAACTTTGGCTGAGACATACAAAGAGCTATGTAAGAAGTGGCTGATGGTGATTGAGCTGAACAAGAAGCTCACTGAAACGGTGTCTAGTCTGACTGAAGAAAATGACAAGATATGGGAAGAGGTAGAAATCATGGTTACTCAGACGGTGGAACTCCAAGGTGAGGTTACATCTTTAAAGAATCAACTGATTGAGATGAAACAGGAAAGGTCATCACTGCTTACTCAGAAAGCTGAACTTCTAGGGTATTGTGTCGTCACTGAAAGTTGAGATGGAGAAAAATCAAGATATGCTCCTGACAGGCAATCGTTGGTACCTGCAAATCTAAATTTATAAAGTCCACTTACTCTTGGCTTAGTATAGCTGTAAGTAAGGGGTCGAACCCTAAAGAGCTAGATGGTTACTACTTTGTTCTGTAAGAGAGAAAGAGAAACGATTGGGTGAAAATAACAGTTTAGGAAATAGCAGTGAATCACGAAATAAGCAAGGGTGTAATTATCAGAGAGAAATATTCAGACTAGGGTTTCTTAATTGTGACTAGTTTTATCCTTGACTTCTAAATATCGTATTTCTAATTCCTAGGTGTGGTTACTTCTATTCCAAGTTATAACCTAAAGTAGGGTCTTTCCGGACGCCTACACCACACGCTAGACCTAACAATTTAATACTCCATTCCAAGATATATTAAATTAGTGCACTATTTGTTTTCAACGGTCTAGTATCAACAAACAGTAAATAAGGGATTTGTATTGTTCGATTAAGTCTAACCTTTCCGAGTATCAACTTAGTTTCACAATATAAATCGAGATAATAAGCACAAGGTCTAGTGGAATAAATAAATAAGCATTACGATTCAAGTCTCAAAAACGTATGTCACAATATTCAAAACCCTAACCCGAATAATGGGTTTAGTTACACATAGTCATGAATAACATAATGCAAGTAATAAAAGAAACAAGGAAACTTCACTAAACCGAAAAGGGAGGATCTGGCCGTGGTCACGGCTGAGCAAGGGCTGATGTGTGGCTGAGCAAGGGCTGATGTGTGGCTGAGCAAGGGCTGATGTGTGGCTGAGCAAGGGCTGATGTGTGGCTAAGCAAGGGCTGATGTGTGGCTGAGCAAGGACTGAGCAAGGAGGAGAATTAGGGCTTCGGCCAAAGTGAGAAAGAGAGCTTGTGTGGAGCTTGAGAGATGGATGATGAGGGATGCCTTGAACCTTGTCCCAAGCCCTCCTTTTATAGCATTTGAAGAGGAAGCAAAGAACCATAAATCAAGGATGAATGTTTAATAGAAAAACAAAAGGTAAGCTTTCTTTTTTTGTTTTCCCTTTTGGCTCCATGTTTTCTTTGCCTTTTGGCTCCATGTTTTCTTTACCTTTTGGCTCCATGTTTCCTTCTATTTTCCATCATATGCACGAAGGGATGAATGTGAATTGTTGTCTTTGTCTTGTCTAGCTCCAACAAGACTCCAAAGGAAGGCTCCTTAATGCCTATTTAAAATATAAATCCCACAAGCTCTTTTATGCTCCATGTGATGCATTTGCCTTGTCAAGTACTGGATAAGAATGGAGGTATGACAGCACTGCCTTGTCGCTAGGCAATGGGTACAAAATTAATTTATAAGTCCGCTACTCGTGACTTTACTATTGGGTAGTAAAGCGGTAAGTAGGGGTCGAACCCAAGGGAATTAGTGGATAGTTGTTCTTTCGAAAATGGAAAATTAAATAAGATAGTTGGGGGTTGGTTGTGATTTTAGTACTGAAAGTAATGTGGGTTGGTTGTGATTTTAGTACTGAAAAGTAAATGACTGAAAGTAAAGAAAGTAAATACAGGACTGAAAGTAAATACTGAAAAGTAAAGTGCTGGAACAGTCGAGTTCAATGTCAACCGCAAACACACTTTTGTTTGTCGCACGCTGTGTCTCAAGCGTGATGCGCGCCAAAGTTGTGTTGGATTGATGTTGAACAAGTCTGTAGTGAAAGAAAAGTCCGGAAAGTAAATACTGAAAAGTAAATTGCTGGAACAGTCGAATTCAATATCGACTAATCAACATACTTTTGGTATGGACTGATATTGAAAGGGTCTGTAATAAGCGACAGAAAGTAAATTACTGAAAAGTAAATTGCTGGAAAGTAAATGTGCGGAAATTAAAGTACTGAAAGTAAATGATTAAAAATAAGCAGTTGATAATGAGACTGAAGGTAAAGTGACATGTGATGTTTTAATTAAAGAAAAGGATTCGGTTTTAGGGGCCTTGTATCATAAATCTGTTCATCATCGACCTCTAATGATCATACTACCGTAGTATTACTATGTGTTTAAAATGTATCAAGGCTATTTCTAGCACTCGACTTGCTACACCGTCTAGTCCTTTTCAAGACATAGAACACTTGTTCTATTTAGGCTAATTCCTCCTTTCGAAGTATCTTAGCCTTATGTGCATCCACCTGATCAATCATTTCCGATCAACCAAGTGGTGTTTTAAAGAGGTTGAACTCTACAGAAAAGCTTTGCTCTTTCGAGCCTCCACTTAACCACGTATGTTCATGAACCCCATGGAAGAGCTTTGCTCTTTCGAGCCTCCACTCAACCAATAGTGTTCTAACCTAATATATGGCACATAGAACAAGTTTAAACACAATAGAGGCACTAAGAGAAGGGTCTAAAACATTTTGATACAAGCACACCCCTTCAACCGAATGAAGGGTTTAGCTACGATTATCCATGGAAGAGGATATCATAGCTAAGTGCTTGAAAAGTAAAGGTTTTCGAAAGACGAAAGTAAAGTTTTTTGAAAGTAAAAGACAAGGAAAAGCTTGAGCACTTCAAGAACCAATAAGAGTACTCAATAACAAACTTAGAGCTTCCAATATCAAAGTAAAGTGTTTACAAGGATTGTGCCTAAAATCTAGAGAGATTTTCTACAAGGACTAGAGAGTATGGAACATGGGACTCAAACTAGGACTATGGGACTTGAGACTACAACTTGGGACATTGAACAAAGGAGAGGGGATGTTGTATTTATAGGCAAGGGGAGAAGAAGAGGGCCAAACACATGGCAAAGGGAGAAGAGGAGGGCCAAATCCGCCGGCCATAGGTGGCATCATCTCATGGAAAGCCACCGGCCTTAGGTGGCTTTCCCCAAAGCCGCCGCCCATGTGTCACTCCCCTAAGCAAAGCCGACGGCCATGAGGTGGAGGAGGAAGTGAGTGGGTTGTGATATTTGTCTCTAAAAAGCCATCGGTTCCCCCTCAACTCCGGTTAGACCTTGGTTGCATCATGGTTGCTTCTTGGTTGCAATCAAAAGACAAGGCACAAGCCTTGCACATGGGTGGCAAGACTTGGCATTCACTTGAGTTCTTGATCTTTGTTGAGGTTTGGAACAAGTCATTGGGACATGTTTGAGTGATTCTACGTTGGGTTCATGAAGGTTGTAAAGCTGGAATCTGGTCATGGCCTGGAATGACTTGTAATCCATTTTTAGCTTTAAGAACTCCTTTTTAGCTCGTTTCATCTCTAATCCTCGAAATAGCCTATAGAACAAAAGTGAAACTAATAAGTAAAAGTTGTTAAGACAAAGCGTCTAATTTGGTGGGTTTAACTGTCTTGATGAATCATATAAATATGGTCCATCAAATCACCCCACACTTATACTTGTTCATCCTGAACAATGCTATTTAAAAGAGGCACACACAATCCAAGTAAAAACTTTAAATAAGAAAGTGAGAATGTGGGACTAGATTTATCCTATTCATGCAATACTTACTTGTTACCAAACTAAACCGTGTAAATACTTAGAAGAAACTTGATACTTGTACCTTCGAGCTGAGATGCAAATTAATTCGAATGATTCGGGAGATAGCCCTTTTCAGGCTCCTGGACTGCATTCTCGGGACCGACTCGCACTATATGGTTTTCTTGTAGCTTTCTCTTGCACATGATTTGGTTCGGGTTTCAATGATCTGAGCTCTTTGATTTCCTTTTGATGAGGGACAACTTTTGAAGTGATTTGGCCTTCGGCCTTCGATTTTGAATTGGAGTTTCTTCACTTTTGTTCGGTTAAAACCTTCACAATTTTGAGCCTTCGGCCTTTGATTTGCTTCTTCAAGCTTTGCTTCTTTGTGACTTGCTTGTCCACTTTCTCAACCTTTTGGGAGGTCCAATCATCGCCCGAGAGCATATGGAAATACCTCCCCGCTCTTTCTCATCCTCGCCATTTCGCGCGGGTCAAGATGAGGGTCGCTCATCTATTTTCCCGGCTACTAAGACTAGAGATAGGACGGTTTGATTCCCGTCCTACCTCTTGCATAAACGCTGCATGGCGGAGATGACTCTAATCTCCATTGAAACCCGAAGTGCAGCCTCCACTGACTTCGTAAACCATATAGTGAAATCCAATCCTTCGAGTGCTTGCCAAGCCTCTCTAGGGCATTTTATATCAACTCCACATCCCCTGTATATCTCAGCACAAAGGGACAAATGAGAAGTTACATCCTAAGTTTTTATACAGTTGAGATTTCACAAGGTAAATGCATGAATTTAGATCTATTTTTTTCACATTCTCAAGTTCATATTTTCAAAAAGATAATATTAAGGGAAAAGGAAAAAAAGAAAGCATGTTAATTAACTATGTACAAAGGCGGTTCTCACCCCACACTTTTGAACGAAGGCGTGCCTCACATCACTACTTAGTTTAAAAGTCAATTGCAAGCAAATATATACAGGAAAGGTTAGAATGACTTAAGGCAAAAACTAAATGACATAAAATAAAATGACTGAAAGTAAGATAAATGCCGGGTTACCTCCCGGCGAGTGCCTTTGTTTAACGTCGTTAGCTCGACGATACCTTACTCCTGGATCATAAGGTTGGGTCCCATGGGTGGCTCATGTCAAATTTTTCTGCCGCTCCTACCTTGATTCCAGCCTTGATTCTCCCCGAGTTCTTGTGGGATGATTTGTTCGGGTCCTGTTCCCATTGTTCTGGTGGTTTCCTTGTACTTGGGCGGCCATTATTATCACTGATGTATAAATCTGAAATTCTGCCTCCAAATGCAAGTGATAACAAGCCCTTGCCCATGTCGATCCTTGCCTTGGTGGCGTAGAGGAATGGCCGTCCCAATATGGTTGTTGGAGGGTCGTCCTTGCAGGTATCTCCCGTTTGTATTACATAAAAATCCGCAGCAACGACGAGCTTCCCCACATGGAGTATTAGATCTTCAAACACTCCAGCCGGACGGATACACGACTTGTCCCCCAACTCGAGGGATATCCTTGGTGGCTTCAATGGACCAAGCCCCAATGAGCAATATAGATGGTAGGGCAAAATGTTGACAGCAGCTCCAAGGTCAATCAGGCAATGATGAATTTCGGATTTGCTGATAACACAGGTGACTGTGAAGGCTCCTGGGTCCTTATTCATTTCCATTTGTACCTCATGACTCCAAGTGAAGCGCTTCTCCGCTATCAGGCCATTTCGCCCATTCCTTGGCTCCAATCCCTTTTCTTCTTTGTTCTTTTGGGTAGAAGGATCTTCTAGGTAAACGCTTTGCTCTGATGCATAGATGTTAGGTGAGGAGTCTCTTCTGGGACCGTCAGAGTCTAAGCCTTCATTTTCATCCCGCCCAGATGCTGGTACGTTAAAGTGTGTGATTGGCGGAGGTGTCATGTTAATGGTGAACGCATAGCGTCCATTATCAGTATGTGTGACCCACGTTCTGCCATCAATGGGTCGGTCTTCCTCTCGATTCCAATCAGGACGGAGCCTACGGTTGAAGTGCTTGACCGTAGGTTTGTAAGTTGCGGGTCCTCGTTGTTGTTTTGCTAGTAGAGCTGCCGTTTGTGCTTCTTTGAGTCTTTCTATGGCTATTAGTTCTCCGTATGTCTGGGCATACGTTTCATCTTCCCACATCATACCAAGGAACTCTTCCTTATCTGCTTCTGTAGTTGAGAGTCGTGCTGCTTCTTCTAGCGCCTCCTTCATGTCTGACATCTTTACCATGCTAACATTCGCCTTTGGGTTCTGGACGGTTTGTGAAGGAAGTCTGCCAGGCTCATTAGTAAGGGCGGACATTGAGGTAGCGAGCTGGGACATTTGTTTCTTCAGGTCGGCTATTGCTCCATCATTTTTCGCCTGGTTTTAATAGACAGTAGCACTTAATTGATTCACAGTGCCCGACATTTGATTAATATTGCCCTGGAGCTCCTTCATCATGTCCTCAAGCCACTTGTTTGGTCCTTGCTGATTACTCGGGCCCGCCTGATATTGATTTGGTCCCTTCTGTTGATATTGGCCTGTCGGGTACTGGTTTGGTCCCCTTTGTTGATACTGGCCCGTCGGTGGGGCGTTTTGGTTATACTGCCTATGGGGAGGTTGGTAGAACGACTGAGCTGGTTGAGGTGCGGCTTGTTGTGTCTCCCTCGGAGGATGGTTCTCGTTCCGCCATTTAGGGCCGGTTCCTTGACCACACTGTCGGCTTGGTTCGGCTTTGTTGTAGTTGTTATTGTACCCTTGGTATCCTCCCACGGCATTGGCCTCCACTGGGTCCTCTTCAATCAAAGTTGGGCATGCGTCAGTCTTGTGATCCGTAGAGCCACAAAACTCGCAAGGTTTCATTTGAGCTGGCCGCTTTCGTAGGATTTGCATCATCATTTCCTTTATTTGTTTCATCTCCTCTGTCATGGAGTTCATTGGTATTTCGGCTTGTGCTACGTTCTTTGTTAGGGAGAACTCATCTTGCCGAGTGGTCTCCTCTCTAAACCGAGCATTTTCAGCAACGTCGGTGATGAGTCACCTTATGCCGCTCAAAGATAGTCTCATCATGGACCCTCCAGCTGAAGCATCAAGGACCTTTTTGTCTAAGGGAGTCAGTCCATTAATCAGGTACTCGATGATGAGCTTCTCGGGCAGTCCAAGAGTGCAGCAGCTTCTCTCCAGGTGGTTGAATTTTTCTAGGTAGTCGTACATGGTTTCATTAGGTCCCTGCCTTATGTCCTGCAGTTGCCTCCTTACTTGCATTACTCTTCCCGCTGGGTAGTATTTGTCCAGGAATTTCTTTTGCATTTGAGCCCATGTTCTGATGCTTCCCGAAGGCAATGAAAGGAACCAGTCGTTTGCCGAGTCAATGAGGGAAAAATAGAACGCCTTCAACTTGAAGTCGTCTATATTCACTCGATTGGGCTTTAGATTTTGGCAAATGCCATGTAAGCATTGGAGATGAGTTGTCGCAGATTCTCCATGAGCTCCTGTGGACCACCGATGTGTTGATGGTAATGTTTTCCAGTTCAGGGCCCTCGTAAATGCACCACGGCTGATTTTCGAAATCTGGGGCATTAAGTTCTTCCATAGTAGGTTCGCGGTAATTGTTATCCCCATAGTAGTCATCAAAGACGGGTTCTTGTCTTGGCATTTGTCGATGTTGAGGGGGGTGGGAGATGTCTAGGGGGTTGCACTGGACCAGCTTCATTTCGGTCCTCGGGTGGTCCTTGGTTTCTTCGAACGGCCTCCCTCTTACGAGCTCTTTGGTTTCGGATGAGTTGTTCCGGATAGTCAATAAATGGAGGCGGCGCCTCGTTATTTCGATCGTACAGGTTCATCTCGTCGTCATCCTGATAGTCATGGTAGCTTCCTTCACGAGACATGGTTATGCAGAAGTGAGTAAAAAATCAAAGAACACTATCCGATTAATTCTAAATTCCCCGGCAACGGCGCCAATTTGACAGCACTGCCTTGTCGCGAGGCAATGTGTACAAAATTAATTTGTAAGTCTGCTACTCGTGACTTTACTATTGGGTAGTAAAGCGGTAAGTAGGGGTCGAACCCAAGGGAATTAGTGGATAGTTGTTCTTTCGAAAATGGAAAATTAAATAAGACAGTTGGGGGTTGGTTGTGATTTTAGTACTGAAAGTAATGTGGGTTGGTTGTGATTTTAGTACTGAAAAGTAAATTACTGAAAGTAAAGAAAGTAAATACAGGACTGAAAGTAAATACTGAAAAGTAAAGTGCTGGAACAGTCGAGTTCAATGTCAACCGCAAACACACTTTTGGTTTGTCACACGCTGTGTCTCAAGCGTGATGCGCGCCAAAGTTGTGTTGGATTGATGTTGAACAAGTCTGTAGTGAAAGTAAAGTGCGGAAAGTAAATACTGAAAAGTAAATTGCTGGAATGGTCGAATTCAATATCGACTAATCAACATACTTTTGGTATGGACTGATATTGAAAGGGTCTGTAATAAGCGACAGAAAGTAAATTACTGAAAAGTAAATTGCTGGAAAGTAAATGTGCGGAAATTAAAGTACTGAAAGTAAATTTCTGAAAATAAGCAGTTGATAATGAGACTGAAGGTAAAGTGACAGGTGATGTTTTAATTAAAGGAAAGGATTCGGTTTTAGGGGCCTTGTATCATAAATCTGTTCATCATCGACCTCTAATGATCATACTACCGTAGTATTACTACGTGTTTAAAATGTATCAAGGCTATTTCTAGCACTCGACTTGCCACACCGTCTAGTCCTTTTCAAGACATAGAACACTTGTTCTATTTAGGCTAATTCCTCCTTTCGAAGTATCTTAGCCTTATGTGCATCCACCTGATCAATCATTTCCGATCAACCAAGTGGTGTTTTAAAGAGGTTGAACTCTACAGAAAAGCTTTGCTCTTTCGAGCCTCCACTTAACCACGTATGTTCACGAACCCCATGGAAGAGCTTTGCTCTTTCGAGCCTCCACTCAACCAATAGTGTTCTAACCTAATATATGGCACATAGAACAAGTTTAAACACAATAGAGGCACTAAGAGAAGGGTCTAAAACATGTTTTGATACAAGCACACCCCTTCAACCGAATGAAGGGTTTAGCTACGATTATCCATGGAAGAGGATATCATAGCTAAGTGCTTGAAAAGTAAAGGTTTTCGATAGACGAAAGTAAAGTTTTTTGAAAGTAAAAGACAAGGAAAAGCTTGAGCACTTCAAGAACCAACAAGATTACTCAATAACAAACTTAGAGCTTCCAATATCAAAGTAAAGTGTTTACAAGGATTGTGCCTAAAATCTAGAGAGATTTTCTACAAGGACTAGAGAGTATGGAACATGGGACTCAAACTAGGACTATGGGACTTGAGACTACAACTTGGGACATTGAATAAAGGAGAGGGGATGTTGTATTTATGGGCAAGGGGAGAAGAAGAGGGCCAAACACATGGGAAAGGGAGAAGAGGAGGGCCAAAGTCGCCGGCCATAGGTGGCATCATCTCATGGAAAGCCACCGGCCTTAGGTGGCTTTCCCCAAAGCCGCCGCCCATGTGTCACTCCCCTAAGCAAAGCCGACGGCCATGAGGTGGAGGAGGAAGTGAGTGGGTTGTGATATTTGTCTCTAAAAAGCCATCGATTCCCCCTCAACTCCGGTTAGACCTTGGTTGCATCATGGTTGCTTCTTGGTTGCAATCAAAAGACAAGGCACAAGCCTTGCACATGGGTGGCAAGACTTGGCATTCACTTGAGTTCTTGATCTTTGTTGAGGTTTGGAACAAGTCATTGGGACATGTTTGAGTGATTCTACGTTGGGTTCATGAAGGTTGTAAAGCCGGAATCTGGTCGTGGCCTGGAATGACTTGTAATCCATTTTTAGCTTTAAGAACTCCTTTTTAGCTCGTTTCATCTCTAATCCTCGAAATAGCCTATAGAACAAAAGTGAAACTAATAAGTAAAAGTTGTTAAGACAAAGCGTCTAATTTGGTGGGTTTAATTGTCTTGATGAATCATATAAATATGGTCCATCAAATCACCCCACACTTATACTTGTTCGTCCTGAACAATGCTATTTAAAAGAGGCACACACAATCCAAGTAAAAACTTTAAATAAGAAAGTGAGAATGTGGGACTAGATTTATCCTATTCATGCAATACTTACTTGTTACCAAACTAAACCGTGTAAATACTTAGAAGAAACTTGATACTTGTACCTTCGAGCTGAGATGCAAATTAATTCGGATGATTCGGGAGATAGCCCTTTTCAGGCTCCTGGACTGCATTCTCGGGACCGACTCGCACTATATGGTTTTCTTGTAGCTTTCTCTAGCACATGATTTGGTTCGGGTTTCAATGATCTGAGCTCTTTGATTTCCTTTTGATGAGGGACAGCTTTTGAAGTGATTTGGCCTTCGGCCTTCGATTTTGAATTTGAGTTTCTTCACTTTTGTTCGGTTAAAACCTTCACAATTTTGAGCCTTCGGCCTTTGATTTGCTTCTTCAAGCTTTGCTTCTTTGAGACTTGCTTGTCCACTTTCTCAACCTTTTGGGAGGTCCAATTATCGCCCGAGAGCATATGGAAATACCTCCCCGCTCTTTCTCATCCTTGCCGTTTCACGCGGGTCAAGATGAGGGTCGCTCATCTATTTTCCCGGCTACTAGGACTAGAGATAGGACGGTTTGATTCCCGTCCTGCCTCTTGCATAAACGCTGCATGGCGGAGATGACTCTAATCTCTATTGAAACCCGAAGTGCAGCCTCAACTGACTTCGTAAACCATATAGTGAAATCCAATCCTTCGAGTGCTTGCCAAGCCTCTCTAGGGCATTTTATATCAACTCCACATCCCCTGTATATCTCAGCACAAAGGGACAAATGAGAAGTTACATCCTAAGTTTTATACAGTTTAGATTTCACAAGGTAAATGCATGAATTTAGATCTATTTTTTTCACATTCTCAAGTTCATATTTTCAAAAAGATAATATTAAGGGAAAAGGAAAAAAGAAAGCATGTTAATTAACTATGTACAAAGGCGGTTCTCACCCCACACTTTTGAACGAAGACGTGCCTCACACTTAGAGCTTGAGCACTTCAAGAACCAACAAGAGTACTCAAGAACAAGGAAAAGCTTGAGCACTTCAAGAACCAACAAGAGTACTCAAGAACAAACTTAGAGCTTCCAATATCAAAGTAAAGTGTTTACAAGGATTGTGCCTAAAATCTAGAGAGATTTTCTACAAGGACTAGAGAGTATGGAACATGGGACTCAAACTAGGACTATGGGACTTGAGACTACAACTTGGGACATTGAACAAAGGAGAGGGGATGTTGTATTTATAGGCAAGGGGAGAAGAAGAGGGCCAAACACATGGCAAAGGGAGAAGAGGAGGGCCAAAGCCGCCGGCCATAGGTGGCATCATCTCATGGAAAGCCGGCGGCCTTAGGTGGCTTTCCCCAAAGCTGCCGCCCATGTGTCAATCCCCTAAGCAAAGCCGCCGGCCATGAGGTGGAGGAGGAAGTGAGTGGGTTGTGATATTTGTCTCCAAAAAGCCATCGGTTCCCCCTCAACTCCGGTTAGACCTTGGTTGCATCATGGTTGCTTCTTGGTGGCAATCAAAAGACAAGGCACAAGCCTTGCACATGGGTGGCAAGACTTGGCATTCACTTGAGTTCTTGATCTTTGTTGAGGTTTGGAATAAGTCATTGGGACATTTTTGAGTGATTCTACGTTGGGTTCATGAAGGTTGTAAAGCCGGAATCTGGTCGTGGCCTGGAATGACTTGTAATCCATTTTTAGCTTTATGAACTCCTTTTTAGCTCGTTTCATCTCTAATCCTCGAAATAGCCTGTAGAACAAAAGTGAAACTAACAAGTAAAAGTTGTTAAGACAAAGCGTCTAATTTGGTGGGTTTAACTGTCTTGATGAATCATATAAATATGGTCCATCAAGGTACTCTGATGAAAGGAAGCAGGTCAGTCAACAACTGCTATCTTCTAGGATCTGATGGAACAATTGATGCATCTGCCTGCTTGACAAATCAAACTGATGAGATGGCGTTGTGGCATAGACGATTGGGACATCTAAATCTCAAGTCCCTGAAGAAGATTTCCACAGCTGGACTCATCCGAGGAATGCCTACTGTTAAGGGAAATCTGGATGTAGTGTGGAGAATGTCAGATTGGCAAGCAGACGAAGGCCGCGCATCTAAAGACATCTTAGTTAAGTACCAGCCGACCCCTGAAACTCGTTCATATGGACTTGATGGGACCAATGCAAGTTGAGAGTTACGGTGGTAAGAAGTATGTTCTAGTGTGTGTGGACTACTATACCAGATTCACATGGATTAGATTTCTCCAAGACAAGTCTGAAGCCGCTCGTCTTTTTATTGAACTAGCTACGTTGCTTCAGAGAGAAAGAGAGGACAAAGGAGAAAACCTGGTGGCTATCAGAAGTGATCACGGTACATAATTTAAGAACAACACTATGACTACCTATTGTGTAGAACATGGCATAGCACACCATTTTGCATCTGCCATCACCCCCAACAGAATGGCGTAGTGGAACGCAAGAATCACACAATTCAGGAAATGGCCCGTGTGATGCTACACGCCAAGAAGATACCTCTTAAGTAATGGTCGGAAGCTATGAATACGGCTTGTCACATCATCAACCGTGTTACAGTACACACTGGAATAGAGATGACTTGTTATGAACTTTGCAAAGGGAAAAAGCCAAATGTGAAATACTTCCACATCTTTGGGAGTGTGTGCTACATCCTGAATGATAGGGAGTACATATACAGAAGCTGGATCCGAAGAGTGATGAGGGACTTTTTCTAGGATACTCCACAAACAGTCGAGCATACCGGGTGTTCAACAAGCGTACAGGCTCCGTCAAACAATCAGTCAATATCAAGGTGAATGATGAAGTGTTTGAGAACTCTGTCTCAGACTATGATGACTGTGGAGGTGGAACAGTCAGTGTTCCAAAAAACGCTAGGCGGGCATCGGGCGGAAAGGGTCTTCAAGGATTAATCGGGGATTAATTGGGGCCTAGGCGGGGATTAATCCGTTTTGAATTTTTAATATTTTTAAATATATAATTATATACACATTATTTAATATACAAATTTCTTCCTCCATATTCTCCAAAATGTAGACTTTTAATCAATTCATGGGTTTAAACACATTGCAAAGAAATATGAACATTTAATCAAATCCAAATTATGAAAAATAAGAAACATGCAGCAGAAACAATACAAATTGAAGTATTGAAATCTAAATCCCTAGTTTCAATAAGTTAATTTTTAAAAATTAACAAATAAGCCCTTCAATTTTGACTATTGACATGTAGTTGACCATTCCGCCTAAAAACCGATTTAGACCGCCCAGAAGCCGATTTAACCACCCAGGCGCCGCCCAGACCGCCTAGGTGCCACCCAGGACCGCCTAGGCGCCGCCCAGGACTGCCCATCCGCCTAATTGCATAAGTTTTTTAGAACACTGGGAACAGTAAGTGACACACCTTCCTCATCCCAATCGGTTGGCGATAACGGTACAGGAGGAGTGCAAGCGGAGGACAGTCACACTTCAGACTCCTCATTTGACGACGCTGAAGATCCCAACACACAAGAGGATATAGCTGACTTACAGTTGTTCCGGCGAGTTGCCAAGAACCATCCAATTTCTGAGGTTATAGGTGAACCAAGTGAAGGGATAAAGACTCGGGGCAAGGAGATTAACTACCAAGAACTGGCGGCTTGCTCATGCTTTCTGTCTATGATAGAGCCAAAGAATGTCAAAGAGGCACTACTTGATGAGTACTGGGTCCTAGCGATGCAGGAAGAACTAGAAGAATTCACCAGAAATGATGTGTGAGACTTGGTTCCATGACCTCCCGACATTAATGTCATTGGAACAAAATGGATCTTGAAAAACAAATCTGATGCGATGGGTAACATCACTAGGAACAAAGCCAGAATGGTAGCACAAGGCTACACTCAGATTGAGGGCATCGACTTCGATGAAACATTTACCCCCATTGCACGTCTCGAGGCCATTCACCTGCTTCTCTCCTTGGCCTGTCATCTGAAGTTTTGGCTGTTCCAGATGGAAGTGAAGAGTGCATTCTTGAACGGCCTTCTGAACGAGGAGGTATATGTTGCTCAACCTAAGGGATTTGAGGATCCACATCACCCTACTCATGTGTACCGGCTGAAGAAGGCCATGTATGGCCTCAAACAGGTGCCCAGAGCATGGCATGAGCATCTCACGGTGTTCCTCGTCGACCATGGCTATGTGCGAGGGGGAGTAGATAAGACCATGTTTGTCAAACGCACAAGGTCCTTCATTATAGCACAAATATATATTGATGATATAGTGTTTAGATCCATCACCCAGAAGCTGGTGGACCAGTTTGTGGAACAGATGTAGAGGGAGTTTAAGATGAGCATGATAGGGGAGATGAACTACTTTCTTGGACTCCAGGTGACACAGAAGGAGGATGGCATATTCATTTCTCAAAGTAAGTATGCCAAAAATCTAATCAAAAATTTGATCTCGAAAAGGCAAGTCACAAGAGGACACCGGCAGCTACTCACTTGAAGATCACCAAAGACGATGCTGGAACAAAGGTGGACCAGACACTATACATGAGTATGATTGGAAGTCTCCTTTACATAACAAGCAGCAGACCTGATATCGCTTATGCAGTAGGAGTTTGTGCAAGATACCATGCAAATCCGAAAGAGAGTCATCTATTGCAGGTAAAAAGGGTTATCAAATATGTCTGTGGAACTGTAGAATTTGGAATCTGGTACACCAAGGACACAAATCCATTCTTGGTCGGCTACTGTGACGCAGACTAGGCAGTAAATGCTGAAGATCGAAAAAGCACGTCCGGAGGTTGCTTCTTCTTGGGCAACAACTTGGTTTACTGGTTCAGCAAAAAGCAAAATAACATCTCTCTGTTTACTGCCGAAGCAGAGTATATTGCTGCAGGAAGTTGCTATACTCAACTACTATGGATAAAGCAGATGCTGTCTGAATACAGAGTGGAATAGGAGGAGATGACGTTGTACTGTGACAACATGAGCGCTATCAGCATATCCAAAAACCCATTACAACACTCCAGGACGAAGCACATAGATATCAGGCATCACGTCGTCAGAGAATTGGTAGAACAGAAGGTTGTCACACTTAAGCATGTGACAACAGACAAGCAACTCGCTGATATCTTCACCAAGCCTCTGGATGCTACTCAGTTTGAAACAATAAGATCCTCTCTGGGCTTGTGTGTTGTCAATAATTGACAGCACGTCGTTGTGCGCTGCAAAATTTACATCTATAGTGTCCACTACTGTTGGCTCACTATTGGATTAGCAAGCGGTAAGTAGGGGTCGAACCCAAGAGAGTCAGTGTAGAATAGTTGTTCTTTGAAAAGAAAGAAAAGAAAGTAAATACAGGTTGGGTTTGAGTGGTTTAAACTGAAAGTAAATGACAGAAAGTAAATAACTGAAAAGTAAATTACTGAAATGTAAAGTGCTGAAAGTAAGTACTGAAAGTAAAGTGAAAGTAAATGACTGAAAGTAGTGCAAGAAAGATATTCACATAAGAAAGATATTCAGTCTAGGGTCTCAACTAGTGACACATCCATCATTGACTTCAAATGATCTACTTTGTGTTCATAAGTGTGGATTTATTCCTTTTCAAGACTTAAACCCTAAAGTAAGGCTATTTCTAGCACTTACACCACAATCTACTCCAAAATCAAGACATAGACTTCTAATTCTAAGTGCAGCCACTTGATCTCTCAGTTACGATCAACCAAGCGACTTAAGAAAGATCAAACTACTCGGCTAAGCTTCCTCTTTCGAGCATCCACTTAGCCTTGTTGTCTAATCAAGATTGAACTACTCGACTAAGCTTTCCTCTTTCGAGCATCCACTTAGCCTTGTTGTTCAACCAAATAATGGCACCGAACTAGTTGACAGAAAATAGCATTAAGTAAAAGGGTCTCAAAACATTGTCATAGTATAAGAGAGCCCCTAAACCGAATATAAGCCTTAGCTACTTGTATTCATGTCAAGGAATACAAGTAGCCGTGACTTGAACAAAGAAAACAAGAAAACCGAAAGCTTTGTGGAACACAACAAGAAAGTAAAAAGAATAGCTTAGCTACTCATATTCATGTCAAGGAATACAAGTAGCCTTGCTAGAGAATAGCTTAGCTACTCATATTCATGTCAAAGAATACAAGTAGCCTTGCTAGAACAAGGAAAGGTAAAGTAACCAACACAAGAACAAGTAAAAGTAAAGGGAGCTTCAAACTTGGAGAGTAAAGAGAAGCATTAGCTACTTGTATTCATGTCAAGGAATACAAGTAGCCATGGCTTTGTGCAAGGAAAAGTAAAGAACTTGACAATAAAAGTAAAGAGGAGCTCGTATCCAACAAGGAAAGTAAAGATCAACAAAGGAAACAACAACTAAGAAAAGAGTAGAAAGCTTTGTGTATTGAAGTGTGGAGAAGAGAGATAAGCTCTCTTCTCCCTAATGTGGGTACATTGGACAAGGGATATCTAAGACTAAGGGCTTCTATTTATAAGCAAAGGAAGATTTGGGGGCTAAGTATTGCAATTGAAATATCCCAAAAGCTAGCCATTTGATTGGTTCTTCCATATGCCACCCCACATGGAGTGGAAGAGGATAAGAGCCTCCCCACTTGTGTTTGGCACTTGCATCTCCATGGGCAACGACTTGGCCATTTGGTTGAAGCCAAAGGGCAACCAACTTGAGCTTAGTTCTCTCCAAAGGCCAACCGACTTGAAACCCAAGCCAACCGAAGTCCAAATGCTAACCAAAATGAATAGTAGAGGCCAACCGGAATATTGGGACTTTGGTTGGTTCTTGGCCGGAACTTGGTTGGGTCATGGTTGTACTTGGCCGGAGCTTAATCGGAGTTTGGCCGGAGTTGGCCGGAATTTTGGCCGGTGGTCCTTGACTTTTGGACCACTGATTTGGAATGCCGAGGAGATTCTAAGATTGATCCATGAAGGATGCTAAACCAAATTTTGCCCGGAGCATGGTCGAAATCTCAAAACGGCCAGAATTGCCCTAGTTTGGCCTTGACCGGGCTTGCGTCCTTGGCATTGCGTTCTTGACCTTTGAGCGACGGTTCTGGCATTAGAAAGCCATTTCAAATCAAATGCTCGAGCTAGATTTGCCAGGGCTGGGCCGGAATTATGATTGGCCCTAGAATGTGTAGATTTGGCTCGGAAGAACCCGGGTCCTCGGACGGGCGTCTCGGACGCGGCCCGTACTTCTCGGACGGGGACCTGGGCGATGCCTGGGCGCGGATTGGTGTTTCTCGGTACTTATTCTCGGGCCAGTGACCGGACCGTTACTGTTCCTCTCGGGGCATCTTCTCGGACGGGGTCCGACATTTCTCGGACGCGGCCCGGTTGGTTTTCTCGGTCCCCGGTGAGCTTTTCTCAGTCCCCGTTTGGGATCCTCGGGCCATGGTCGAATTTCCTCAAGCCTTGGCTGGCCCGAAATGACTTGGCATGCTTTTTGGCACAAATCTCCCTTTTTAAGTGTGTTTCCTCTTTAGACTCCAAAATTGCCTGTATACATAAAACGAAATCAACAAGCACATGTTCGTATGACCAAATGTCTTATTTGGTGGGTTTTGTGTACTTGATGAATAGAATAAATACGTCCCATCAATAATTAACTATTCCAGGCAGTGGTTAGTCAAGAGCAGAACACCAATAGAACATTTGGACTGACCAAACGAAGAAAGGAGCTGCAACAGATGGTGTATATCTAGAAGGTGCTTCTTTATTCAAATTATTTCGTAGATATTTTCGGACCGTTATGAGGAAAGAGATGATTGGATGAATATTTCACGCAAACATACTCAAGTCAGTTTTGGGAAGGTGAGAAGCCTGTGTTTTCTTTTGAAAATCAAATCACTCTTTTGCTGCCGCTCTCGCACAAGCTTCCAAAACACTAGAGCAACAATCTCTCCAAAATCTCTCAAAGTATCAGCAAATCGGCAACAATGGTGAACACCAGACAATCTACCAAGAGCACTGTCAAGACAACGCCAGAACCAAAGAAGAAGATAGAGAAGAAAGCCTCTTCCGTAGCAGGTTCTTCGGATGTTCCTGTGGTGAATCCAAAAACGGTAAAGATTGAAAAATCAAAAGTCTTGAAGGAGAAGAAATTGAAACCAACAGGGAGTCTCACGTCGAAGGATGCCTTGGAGCCAGAAACGGGAGAGGTCACGGTCCCTATTAACCCTAAAATCGGAGAGAAGCAAAAGGAAGGAAAAGAAACTGCTGCAAAGCAGAAGGATGTGCCTTCAAAGACATCGGAGGGGACTTCTAAGCCTAACGATGCAAGTTCGCCATCGATGGGACAAGATCTACCAACAAATGAGCCATAAACTGAGGTAATCCTTGGTCCTAAAACTTAGATTACTGTTCCCTTACCTGTGGAAGTAGTGAATGTGAAAAACAAGAAGAATAATAAGGGAGAAACAATGATGGATGATACGGTTGTGGAGAATGTGAAAGAAAGAGGAGTCAGTAGGACTGAGTCTGTGATGAACATGGTTGGAGTGCCAAAAGAAGTTAAACCAAGCTTAGACAAGTCCGACGCTGCTACAAGATAGAATGGGCTGAAAGATAGACTGCATGCAACCGGATTTGTTCTGAAAAAGGAAGGACTGCGTCGGAAATTGGTGGTTAAAATAAAATTTTCTCCAAGAAAGTCTGTAGCAAAAATCAGTGCCGTCAGGGAGTAGATGAAATCTACATTAGAGTCAGAGACTGATCAGCTTGTGGAAAGTGCTGGCAAAAGAAAGTTAGTTCTTGATGAAGAGACTGACGATGGATCAGTAGAAAAGGTGGAGGGAATAGTTGATGAGCAGCAAGCAAAACAAGACGATGTTAAGTCTGCAGAGTTAGATCCTTCTGAAAAGGACGACGAGCTCGATGATATATATAAGGAGATCGATGAAGTGGTCCACGAGTTGCACAAGGAAGGGTCGTATGATAAGGAAGGCAACAAATCTAGAAAAGGTTGTGAATCTAGGAAAGCCGCAGCTGAAGAAGACTCGGTTACTGAGTGAGCTCGTGTGCAAGCTCGTGTTGAACCAGCGATTTAACAGGTAGATGAGCAGTTCAATGTAGAAATGGCGGAGGCTACTCAAACTCAAGCTATACCAGATGTTGTACTAGCTGATGCACAGGATGACGAACAAGACTCCATTCCTTTGCCAAAACTCAAAAAGACTGAGAAGAAAAAGGGAAAGAAGAAAGTTCTATTCCAGGAACCAGGGGATATGGATACCATATGTTAGGGTTAGATTCCTAACATATGGTACCAGAGCAGTTGCGATCCCACGTCTCATGCCTATGGAAAGGTCTAATCAGTGCAGTGCGGAAGAATGTTCGGAAAGACTAGTCATGCAAAGGTTATGATCATGGAGGGTCACTATTGGATAGCGATGTCGAAGTGGCATCTGTACCGGGCCTGGGGCCTTGCGAGGCACATGAACGCCAGCAACCTACCCACATATCCTTAGAGCTGGGGCCTGCCTAGGCACATGAACGCCAGTAGCCTAACATAGTCATTACTGAAGCTGCCCGGGAAAGCCGACTTTCTACCAGATCTTAAAAGGAGCCTCTAGGTGGTGATGGTACGGGACGTCATTCAACCAAAAGGAGCCTAAGCCAACAACGCACTGATGACCGGCAAGCAACGAAGCCCAACTTCCGACCTTAAGGACAAGGTAACTCTTTGAGGGCGGGGTGATGATAGGAACCGCTCAAGGGGCTAGAGGCGTTGTTGCGCAAAGCGGAAGTTCCATGGGTGTGACACAAGGGCCCCGGACAAATACTCACTAGGTTGTGCATAATGCGGGTGTAGGAACAGTAAACATTCAAAGTACGTGCCAAAGAGGCATTGTCGTCTACCCTCGGCAAGGTCAATCTGGGCACCACACTAGTACAGAAAAGAAAGATAATCCCAGAGCAACTTCTGGACAAGAATCGCTACAAGGGTAAGGAAGTTGTGCATGTTTTGAAGCAAACGTGCCTGATTTAGACATTGACAAGGGGCAAACCATTCAACGAACAGCTGGTTCGAGAGGCTATAGCTAACTTACCATAATAGTTTGGAGTTGTCGAGGACAAAGATTATGGAGTGGTCTATGTTTGAGCAAAAGAGTCGAAATTGATCCTGAGCTCATCAACATCTATTATGCTATGGATGATCCAGCAGTGGACGAGGAAGAACCTTACAACGACAAGATTGCCGACTGCATTACTGCGGGTTCATATCCCTTCTGGGGAGACACGTCCATTCCTGTCACAGATTTGACAACATTCTACTTAATGCTCTTATTCATTGCCATTGTCAACTGGAAGCTGACGTCACACCGTTCTTCAGTCAGCAAGGAGATGGGACAGCTGATATATCGAACTGGGAATAGGCTGCACTTCAATTTAGGCAGGATCATATTCACACAGATCGCTGAACATGCCACCTCCAGTCGGTCCCTGCATCAGATTGGGTTTCCATCCCTCATCTACGAGCTGATCATTCACAAGAATCCAGAACTGAAGACGTCGCATGATAGTCTCTCCAAAGCCCCGCAAAAATTCACTGTGGATCATAAGCTTTACAAGAGGCATCAAGTGAATGACCTTAAGAATCCGGGACAGAGAAGGAAGGACATCCCAGAGTCATCAATGAGCGGAGCTGGTGTCGGAGTAAAGATGCCTCGTGCTGAAAGGGAAAAATTGCTGAAGGAGCTGGAGATCATCCTCACGGTGGAAAAGGAGCAAAAGAAATGCATCAACAACTTGGTTCGTGAGCTGCGCTACCCCAGCGATGATGAGGATGATGCTACTAAAGCAGAAGATGGTGACTCTGAGGATATCTCATCTTCATGAAGGTCCATGTTTTGATAAACTCTGAACCTTGACACATTTTGCTTTCGTTCTTGTACTTGTTCTGGTACTCTTTACATTTTGCTTGAACTATGATTGGACCCCTTGCCAATTTGTGGCAAAAAGGGGGAGTAATTTTGAGGAGATCAGTTTCCTCCCTCAAGTGTCTCTAAAGTCTAGATAGGTAAGTTCTACAAAATTTGGTTTTGCCAAAAATGTTTAGGGGGAGATTGATGTTCCTTTGAATGGCATGGTTTTGGCAAAACGCCTTTAGAGAGTTCAAGCAAGAGTTCAAGCAAGAGTTCAAGAAGAGTTTAACCGAAGACTGGAACGGACGTACAGCGTAGAACAGACGCAAGGATGTTTCCTAAATCGGAAGTTTCGAAAGATCGAAGATCCGATTAGATTTGAGTCGGCCAATGATCTGAAACAATCCGATATTTAGAAGAATATCTTTGTATATGTTAGAAGGCGGTTTAGAAGATTTGGAAATGAAGATATTGCAGAGATCTTCCTAAAGATTAGAGATAAGATATTGATGGACCAAAATTATACGAATCAAAAACACAGTAAAACCCACCAAATTAGACTGTTGGTCTATTTAACTTCTACTTGTTAGTCCCGATATATTTCTACAGGGTATTTTGGCGCTTAGAGAGAAAACACGTTAAGGAGGAGTTTTTAAGCGGAAAATGAAGAACGAGTCATTCCAGGTCACGACCATGCTACACTCAAAATCAGCCTTAACATCCTTCATGGAACCGACTTGGAATCACTCAAATATTCTAGAACCGTCGGCAAATGGACAAGAACGCAAGGCAAAGGCACCAAGCCCGGTAAAGGCCAAACAAGGGCAATTTCATCGGATTTGGGATTTCGACCATGTTCCAAGCGGAATTTGGCTTAAGTTCCTTCTTGAGATCATCTTAGAATGACATTTTCATTCAGAATACACTCTCCAAAATCCAAGAAGCTCCGGCCAAAGCTCCGGCCAGATCCGGTCAAACCGATGACTTTTGTGAAGATCACAAGCTTCTAGAAGGGATGCTCCTCCTCACATGGGCGGCTCCTCCCTCACATGGTGGCTCCTCCACTCTCCTCCCTCCAAGTGGCGGCTCCTCCTCCTCTCCTCCCAAAGCCGCCGGCGGCTTTTGCTCCTCCATGGAGAAGTTGCCATGTGGTGGCTCCTCCACCACATCTTCATCCCCTCCTCCTCCACCCTTGGATGCTCCTCCACATGCCACCATCTCCACCCTTGCTCCCTTCTCCATGGCTATAAATATGGAGCTCCTCCTCCTCATTTGAAACACCCCAAAATGTGGAGAGCTTCTCTCTCTACAAAATCTCTCTAAATCTCTCTAGCTTTTGTGGGCACAATTATGTAATATTACTTTGGAATAAAGAATCCCTTGGCGCTTCAACGGTTGTAAGTATCTCTTAGTATTTATTTATTTAACTGTTGTCTTTAATTCCTTAGTAATAATGTTTAGCGCGATGAATAGTAGCTAAACTAGTAGTTCGGTAGAAGGGGCGTACTTGTATTATAAATATTTTAGACTTTACTCTTAGTATACCTTTGTATTCGATACTTGTTCTATGTGCCATATACTAAGTCAGAACGTCCATGGTTGAGGGGACGCTTGGAATGGCAAAGCTCACCATGGGGGTTCGTAAACTTGTACTGATAAGTGGATGCTTGGAATGGCTAAGCTTATTTGAGAAGTTTGACTCATCTTAAACACCATTTGGTTTGATCGGAAATGACGGACCAGATGGATGCACTTACGACTAAGATACTTCGAAAGGAGGAATTAGTTTTGCTTAGAACAAGTGTTTTAAATGGTGTGGCAAGTCTTGCGCTAGAAATAGCCTCGATTCATCGTTTGAATACTTAGCATGATCATATCTTGCGCTAGAAATAGCCTCAATTCATCTTTGAACACTTGGTATGATCATTAGCGGTCAATGATAAACAAATATAATACAAGGCCCCTGAAACCGAACATTTCTCTTAATTATTAAATCTGTAATTTACTTTCAGTATTAAAACCAACCAACCAATCAAACAATCATATAGCTGGTAGCTTTATAACCAACCAACCAACCTAAAACACGCTCTCTCGCTGGATAAACCCCCCCAAAGAACAACTAATCCACACTGACTCCCTTGGGTTCGACCCCTACTTACCAAGTACTACCCAGTAGTATAGTTGCGAGTAGCGGACTATTATAAATTTATTTGCACAATCGCTTTGACGACGAGCGGTTCTGTCAAATTGGCGCCGTTGCCGGGGAGTTGTGAATCGGAATAGTTGTTCTATTTTCTTTTATCTTTTTTCTTTTATCATGCAATTCACCAAGTCATACTACTACGGAATGGAACCTTGGAACAATACGGAGATTTCCCCACCACCCTTCAAACTTGAAATCCGCGAGAAGATCAACAAAATAACGCAATCCCGGGACGAAACATTGGATGAGTACTTATGGTACTTCGATTCCATTGTGACGAGCTGCCCGCACCATGGATTCACCAACTTCGATCTTCAAACAAAGTTTCTCTGTGGAATGTTGCCACATGAGTGGGACCAGCTAAATAATGCAGCAGGAGGATCAATGTGGGACTTAACCGAGGATGATCTTTGGAAATTAATAAACGATTTGGCCGCAAGGTCAAGACCAAGCCAAGATCAGGCCGAGCCAATCGAGGACGGTATAACGGAGCTGGCATCTAGCATCCAGCAATTGGACAACACGATGCAACAAATCAGGGCCAAAACTGAACTATGGGCGGCAGAAAAGGAGCTGGCAGCTAGCACCCAGCAATTGGCCGCAGACATGCAGCAATTGAGTGCATTGATGCACCAATTCACGGCTGAACCCGAGGAGCCGACTGAGGATGAGGACCCGCAAATGACCGAAGAAGAACTGCCCCAATCAGACCCGGTCCTTATCTCCAATCCATCCGAGGAAATCACTGTCCTAACTGCCGAGCCTACAGAAGTCCCGAACCTCACTGCTGAAGCGGCCAAAGAAATCAAGCCAGGCCCGGTACTTGCGCTCGAAGCACCCGAGGAAGTCCCGGACCTCATTGCCGAACTGTCCGAGAAAGACCTAATCCTCACTGTCGGAGCACCTGAAACAGACCTAGTCCTCATGGTCGAAGTGCCTCAACTTAACCCTTCGCGTTTCATGCCGATCATAACCACCAAAGATCATATAATCAATGATGATGCGGTACAAGGGGAGTTGGAGGCAGAGCATGAGCCAAAAAAGCCGACAAAGGAAATCTCTCTCGTCACAAGCCAAGAAAAACCACCCGGGAACTCAATCATTCCAAGACAACCATTCGTAGCTACCACCAAGAAGAGGCCTCACATGGGAACATGCCTGTGGTCGCCGATGTTTGAAGGCACAAAACCCAAATTCCAAACTCGCGAAAGTGCCAACTATTCCAACATGAAGAAGCGGCAAAGGCATGGGCAGAAAGAATGGAAACCCGGAAGGAGAAACAAGAAAGCACGACTCATTGGACCAGCAGCTATGGTCAAAGAACCCTCACCCTCTCGGAGCAAAAGGATAGCCGAGAAGAAATTCGACCTCACTCACCCTTGGGATCCGACCTTATGATCCATGATTGAGGTACTGTCGAGCCAACGACGTTAAACAAGTGCACTGGTCGGGAGGTAACCCGACACTATCTTACTTTCTACACTTTATTTTCTGTTTTTTATTTTCTGTCATTTTAGTTTTTTTCAATAAGTTGCTCTCACCCACTTGGTGCATAGAAGAAATGACTATTCAGGAATCGGACTTGGGTGCAACATTAGGCCAGATAGGGCTACGCTCAGAGTTCAAGGCCCCAGCCGAACTCCCTCGATTATCCAGCCTCGTGCCATGTCGATTCACTCGACACCTTAAAGGGAGTTTGTTCTTTCCTTTTCCTTAATATCATTTCCTTCTCGTATAACATCTGCTTGCATGGCTTTTGAACTAAGTCTTGCTGAAAGGCACGACTTCGTTCAGAAGTGTGGGGTGAGAACCACCTGTATATATTAGTTAATAAATAATATCTTTTTGAAAATATGAACTTAAGAATGTGAAAAAGATAGACCGAAATTCATACATTTACCTTGTGAAAATTCAACCGTTTAAAAACTTAGAATGTAACTTTCCATTTGTCCTTTGTGCTGAGATAAACTAGGGATGTGGAGTTGATAGAAATGCCCTAGAGAGGCTTGGCAAGCAATCGAAGGATCAGTTCAAACTATATGGTTTTCGAAGTCAGTGGAGGCTGCACTTCGGGTTTCAGTGAAGATTGAAGTCATCTCCGCCATGCAATGCAAAAGGCGAGGACGGGAATCAAACCGTCCTATCTCCGGTCAAAGTAGCCGAGAAAATAGATGAGCGACCCTCATCTTGACCCGCGCAAAAACGACAGTCAAAGTAGCCGAGAAAATAGATGAGTGACCCTCACCTTGACCCGCGCGAAAATGGCAAAAATGAGAGGAGCGGGGAGGTATTTCCATAGGCTTGCGTGCGATGATTGGACCTCCCAAAAAGGCTGAGAAAATGGACTAGCAAGTCACAAAGAAGCAAAAAACTCAAAGAAGAAAATCAAAAGAGGCCTAAGGCCCAAAATTGTGAAGGTTTTAACCGAGCAAAAGTGAAGCACTCAAAGCGACAAATCAAAGGCCAAAGGCCAATTCACTACAAAAAGCAGTCCCTCGCCAAAAGAAATCAAAGTACTCAAACCATTGAAACCCGAACCGAATCACGTGCATGAGAAAGCTACAAGGAAACCATATAGTGCGAGACGATCCCGAGGCTGCAATCCAGGAACCTAAAAAGGGCTATCTCCCGAAACATCCAATATAATTTGCATCTCAGCACAGAGGTACAAGTATTAAGTCTCTTCTATTTATTTACGCAGTTTAATTTAGTAATAAGTAGTAATGCATGAACTAGGATAAATCTAGTCCCACAGTCTCACTTTCATATTTTACTTAGAATTGTGTGTACGCCCTTTAATAGCATTGTTCGGGACGAACAACTAAAAGTGTGGGGTAATCTGATGGACCAAAATTATACGAATAAAAAACACAGTAAAACCCACCAAATTAGACTGTTGGTCTATTTAACTTCTACTTGTTAGTCCCGATATATTTCTACAGGGTATTTTGGCGCTTAGAGAGAAAACACGCTAAGGAGGAGTTTTTAAGCGGAAAATGAAGAACGAGTCATTCCAGGTCACGACCATGCTACACTCAAAATCAGCCTTAACATCCTTCATGGAACCGACTTGGAATCACTCAAATATTCTAGAACCGTCGGCAAATGGACAACAACGCAAGGTAAAGGCACCAAGCCCGGTAAAGGCCAAACAAGGGCAATTTCATCGGATTTGGGATTTCGACCATGTTCCAAGCGAAATTTGGCTTAGGTTCCTTCTTGAGATCATCTTAGAATGACATTTTCATTCAAAATACACTCTCCAAAATCCAAGAAGCTCTGGCCAAAGCTCCGGTCAGATCCGGTCAAACCGATGACTTTTGTGAAGATCACAAGCTTCTAGAAGGGATGCTCCTCCTCATATGGGCGGCTCCTCCCTCACATGGTGGCTCCTCCACTCTCCTCCCTCCAAGTGGCGGCTCGTCCTCCTCTCCTCCCAAAGCCGCCGGCGGCTTTTGCTCCTCCATGGAGAAGTTGCCATGTGGTGGCTCCTCCACCACATCTTCATCCCCTCCTCCTCCACCCTTGGATGCTCCTCCACATGCCACCATCTCCACCCTTGCTCCTCCTCCTCCATGGCTATAAATATGGAGCTCCTCCTCCTCATTTGAAAGACCCCAAAATGTGGAGAGCTTCTCTCTCTACAAAATCTCTCTAAATCTCTCTAGCTTTTGTGGGCACAATTATGTAATATTACTTTGGAATAAAGAATCCCTTGGCGCTTCAACGGTTGTAAGTATATCTTAGTATTTATTTATTTAACTGTTGTCTTTAATTCCTTAGTAATAATGTTTAGCGCGATGAATAGTAGCTAAACTAGTAGTTCGGTAGAAGGGGCGTACTTGTATTATAAATGTTTTAGACTTTACTCTTAGTATACCTTTGTATTCGATACTTGTTCTATGTGCCATATACTAAGTCAGAACGTCCATGGTTGAGGGGACGCTTGGAATGGCAAAGCTCACCATGGGGGTTCGTAAACTTGTACTGATAAGTGGATGCTTGGAATGGCTAAGCTTATTTGAGAAGTTTGACTCATCTTAAACACCATCTGGTTTGATCGGAAATGACGGACCAGATAGGATGCACTTACGACTAAGATACTTCGAAAGGAGGAATTAGTTTTGCTTAGAACAAGTGTTTTAAATGGTGTTGCAAGTCTTGCGCTAGAAATAGCCTCGATTCATCGTTTGAATACTTAGCATGATCATATCTTGCGCTAGAAATAGCCTCAATTCATCTTTGAACACTTGGTATGATCATTAGCGGTCAATGATAAACAAATATAATACAAGGCCCCTGAAACCGAACATTTCTCTTAATTATTAAATCTGTAATTTACTTTCAGTATTAAAACCAACCAACCAATCAAACAATCATATAGCTGATAGCTTTAAAACCAACCAACCAACCTAAAACACGCTCTCTCGCTGGATAAACCCCCCAAAGAACAACTAATCCACACTGACTCCCTTGGGTTCGACCCCTACTTACCAAGTACTACCCAGTAGTATAGTTGCGAGTAGCGGACTATTATAAATTTATTTGCACAATCTCTTTGACGACGAGCGGTTCTGTCAGATATCTAGCAAATATTTAAGAAATATTTCCTAAATATTTGACAGATTATCTAGATCAGTTTTGGACTCCACATAAGCATATAAATAGAAGGCTAGGGCGTCCAAGATGATCATCACTTTTTAGAGAGAAATACACACGAGTGCATACGTGAGATTAGAGAAGAGAAGAGCGACGGCCGACTGAGTTTTCCCCACTGGAAAATCATCGGCACTGAAGTAGTCTGTTCATTGTGCTAATCAAACTAGTCTTGCTGAACTAACCGCTGCACAATCAAAAGACCTTCACACGCTTTTGGGAGAAAGCATCCAAGCTTCATGAGAAGATTGAGGACATTCGGAAGGGAGTTTTGATTCGAAGGAATCGAGGGGGAGCCGAGATCATAAATCTGAGTGAAGTAGTGATAGAGGCTAGGCGTTTACATTCGGGATACTGTAAGAGTAAGTCCACGTGTAGCTCTATACTATTCAATAAAGATTTGCATTCCTTTAGGGCGTGGAAAGCCCCCCAGAGTAGGCTGTTGCCAAACTGGGAATTATATTGCGTGTCCTCTTCGTAATCTGTCCCAGTTACTATCTCCTGAGGTGTTCAAGTCTCTGGTTGAACACCACCTGGATCTGGTCTTGAACAGACATCAGAATTTCACATCCTTTATTAGTTTTGCTCGGTTACACACAACAGAGAAAATCTCCTCTGACACATAAAGATTCCAGAATTTCCTTGTATAATCTCCACACCAAGAAAATACTTCATAACTTCTAAGTCAATCATCTCAAATTCAGCTTGCAATGTATAATGATACAATGATAGTGTTACCTTCTTGGTCTAACTTTGAGAAGAGTGTGTTCGTGAGAGCAGTTGACAACTCCAACCTTCTTAAAACATGCCTCAATCTTACTATACCAAGCACGAGGTGCTTGTTTGAGTTCTTATAATGCCTTTTTGAGCTTTGACAGAACCGCTCGTCGTCAAAGCGATTGTGCAAATAAATTTATAATAGTCCGCTACTCGCAACAATACTACTGGGTAGTACTTGGTAAGTAGGGGTCGAACCCAAGGGAACTAGGGGAATAATTATTCTTCGGGGGGGATTACGCAGCGTGGGAACGTGTTTAAGGTCAGTTGGTTGGTTTTAAAGCTACCAGCTATTTTGATTGATTGATTGGTTGGTTGGTTGATTTTAATACTGGGAAGTAAATTACTATTTATAATTAAAGAGAAATGTTCGGTTTCAGGGGACTTGTATTATATCCTGTTTATCATTGACCATTAGTGAATCATCTAAGTATTCAAACGGTGAATCGAGGCTAGTTACAGCACAAGACTTGCAACACCGGTTTAAAGCAACTCCTGTTCTATTTCAGTCTAGCGCCAATACCCTAAGGTATGCTAGCCTGGGTGCATCCATCTGATCTCACAGTTACGCTCGACCAGATGGGATTTAGGATGAGTCGAACTCCTCAGATAGCTTTGCTTGTTACAGCTTCCACTACCTGAGTATGATCACGAATTCCCACAGAAGAGCTTTGCTTGTTACAGCATCCACTCAACCTTGGAAACTCTGACTATATATGGCACATAGAACAAGTTTTGAATACTAAGACTAGACACTAAGTTAATAGTCTTAAAACATTTTATAATACAAGTGCGCCCCTTAGACCGAACTACTAGTTTAGCTACTATTCATCGCGCTAAACATTATACTAAGGAATTAAAGACAACAGTTAAATAAATAAATACTAAGAGATACTTACAACCGTTGAAGCGCCAAGGGAGCTTTCCTTTATTTCCAAAGCAAAATTACAACTTTACAAATATTACAACTTCTAGAGAGAGAAGTGAATTTGAGAATTGGTGTGTTGAAATGAGGAGGAGGAGGCCTCCTTATATAGCCATGGGAGGAGGAGGAGATGGCTACAAGTGTTGCATTTTGATTGGAGGAAGAAATCAAGGGAGGAGATGGCCACATGTGGAGGAGGGAGAGGAGGCCGGCGGCTTTTGGTGGAGGAGTGTGGTGGCGCCAAGTGGAGGAAGGGGAGTGGTGGAGGAGGAGGTGGTAGCCACCGGTGGCCGGTCACCATGTGGGGAGGAGCACCTCCCTTGCCCACCTCCTTGAATGGTGGCCGGTCATCCTTGCCCAATGTGTGAGTTTGTACAGTTTTGTGCAGTCTTTTCACAAAACTGTCAATGTGTTTCTTCCCCGGGCTGTCTTGACTCCACTCCTGATTCTTCTGATTAATTTGTTCTGGTCAATTCAACGTCAGGATCCTTGATATTTCTTCAGTCGGCATATGATCTTGACCTTGGATTGACTCTTGTTATCTTTTCAGCATAAAATCCTCTCCTTAGCTTGTTTTCACTTCAGTCTCTAAAATGCCCTGTGGAAATATATCGGGACTAACACGTAGAAGTTAGATAGACAAACAGTCTAATTTGGGGGGTTTAACTGTGTTTCTGACTCGTATAACTTTGGTCCATCAGATTACCCCCCACTTTTAGTTGGTTTTGGTTTTGAGTGCTGAAAAGTAAATTACAAAAAAGTAAATACTGAAATTAAAAGCGAAGACTTACAGTGGGTGATGCGTGAATTGCAAGTCCTCCGGATTGTGAGCGGTTGATGGTTGCAGTTGATTGAACAATAAACGTAAAGACAAAGGGGATTCTGTGATTACAAGAGAAGTATTCGGTCTTAGGGGGCCTTGTATTATATCCTGTTCATTCTTTTAGTAACCCTTCTAAGTATTCAAACGTGTATCGAGGCCCTTTCGTAGCGCTCAATTTTCCACACTGTTTGTAAACCCTTGTTCTACTTCAGACTAATTCCTCCTTTCGAAGTATCTTAGCCTTTTGTGCATCCATTTGGTCCCTTTGGTCCAGTTTCCAAATGGTTTTAAAGATAGATCGAACTCCTCAGATAAGCTTTGCCCTTTCGTAGCATCCACTTACCCGAGTATGTTCACGACTTCCCACAGAAGAGTTTTGCCCTTTCGTAGCTTCCACTCAACCTTGGAAAGTCTGACCTTATAAAAGGCACATAGAACAAGTTTTGAATACAGAGAAAAGAAACTAAACGAAGTAAAACATTTTATAAAACAAGAACTCCCCTTCAACCGAATGAAGAGTTTAGTTACGAATATCCATAGAGTTGGACATCATAACTAAATACTTGGGGATTTGGAAAAGAATACTCAAGAACCGACAAGAGTAAAGAGAGAAGAGAAAGAGATTACTCAAGAACAAACAGGAGTAACTCTTGAACTGTAACTGAAAGCTTGAGTACTCAAGAACAAACAGGAGTACTCAAGATCGAACTAAAGTATTTGAGAACAAACTGAACTTTTATTTATATCAAAACCAAACTTTACAAAGTAACAAACTTAGAGAGAGAAGTGGAGTGTGGTGTGTTGTGAATGCTTATGGCTTGGTGCTTTTATAGCCATGGAGGAGAGGAATGGATGGCCAAGATGAGGGCATGTGGTTTAGCATCCAAGGGTGGAGAGGAGGGGAAGAGGAGAGGAGGACAAGTGTCACAAGGGGAGAGGAACAACACAAAGCCGCCGGCGGCTTTTGGGAGGGAGGAGGAGAGGTTGACATGTGGAGGAAGGGGAGAGGAGGAGGGGTGGATGTGAGGAGAAAGCCGCCGGTCCATGTGGCATGAGGAGAGTGTTTGTGAGTTTTGTGCAGTTTGCACAAAACTATCGGTGTATTCCAGCTCCGGATTGTCTTCGGTTTCTCTTCGGTTTGATTTGTTTTGAATGATTCCATGTCAGGATCTTTAGATTTCTTCATTCAGCGTCTGATCTTGACCTTGGATTGTCTCCTGATATCTTTTCTGTGCTAAAAGCTCTTTCTTAGCGTGTATTCTCTCTAAGCTCTGAAATACCCTGTAGAAATGTATCGGGACTAAAACATCGAAGTTAGATAGACAAACAGTCTAATTTGGTGGGTTTAACTGTGTTTATGATTCATACAATTGTGGTCCATCAAGCTCCTTTTAGTGTTCACAAGAAGGAAGCCAGTAAGGAGGTGGATCCATCAGTTCTCCATGATGCTAAGATGAAGGATGCTGACCAGACTGATCTCTCGTCAGACGCCCCCTCAGATCGTGCTCAAGTTGCCATACCCCTTACAGAACTCGATAATGCAAAGAAGGTAAAGGCTAAAAGGAAGGTGTTATTTCAAAATCCAGTTGAACAAAAGGGAGACATCCTAGCAGAAAGAATCCACGGTGCAGGGGGAGATCATGTCTCCAAGAAAAGGAAACGTACGATCCCAATTCCAGTCTCAACAGATGCTAGCCAATGTGAAGCGTTCAAACCAGTGTCCACAGACGCTCCGGTTGGAATCGTCAAACATGGCATATGGTTCACCAGTAAGGATGTAGCAAAGAAGTGGAAGTCTGTGATGAATAGGAAGATTATTCCGGAAAGGCTTCTTAAAGAAAAACGTTATAATGGAAAAGAAGTTGTTCATGTTCTGAAGCAGACATGCCTGATAAAGACCGTGACCTAGAGCAAACCGTTCGATGCCCAGTTGGTTCGTGAAGCAATTGCCAATCTTCCACCACATTTTGGTGTTATCGGCGACAAGGATTATGGGGTTGTCTACGTTCGTGGACGAAGAATTGAAATCAACCCTCTGCTCATCAACACTTACTTCCAGATGGATGACCCAAACGTGGATCTTAAGGAACTCGACTATGACAAGGTTGCTGACACCATCACTGCGGGCTCATTTCCTTGGTGGCCGGAGGCTTCTGCTATTCCAACGACATATCTGACAACCTTCTACTCAATGCTCTTCTACATTGCCATTGCCAATTGGATGCCAACCTCTCATCGCTCCACAGTCTGTAAGGACCTTGCTCAGCTGCTCTATCAGATTGGAAACAAGATGCAGTTGAATCTGGGAAGAGTCATGTTCAATCAGATTGTGGATCATGCCACGTCCTCTCGCAGCCTTCATCAGATTGGGTTTCCATTTCTCATATATGAACTGATCCTCAACCGGGCTCCAGAATTGAAGTCTCCACATGATCATCTCTCAAAGGCCCCGCAGAAATTCATCGTGGATTATAAACTCTTCAAGGGTCGTCACAAGAATGACCTCCAAGACTCGGGACAGAAAAGGAAAGACATCCCAGAATCATAGAGGAAAAGAGCTTCTAGGAGATTGCAGTTGACCTGGACTAGGCAAGACTCTCTTCTGACAGAACTGGATATCATCCTAGCCATTGACAAAGAACAACGGACACGTATCCGTAACTTGGTGCGCATGCTTCGCTACCCCAGCGATGATGAATCCAAAGATGACGCGGAATCTGTTATCACCTCGAATAACCACTCTTCTGCATAAAGGTCCATTCTTGCTTTCTCTGAACTTTTGCTTTGCCTGTGCTTGTTCTGGCACAGTTTGATTTGATGTTCGAACTAAATTGGACCCCTTTCCAGTTTGTGGCAAAAAGGGGGAGTATTTTGAGGTGACCAATTTTTGTTCCCTTTAGTTTGTCTAAAGTCTAGATAATTAGTTAGTTCTAGTCATCTAGTTGATTTGGTTTTGCCAAAATGCCAAGGGGGAGATTGATGTTCCCTTGAGTGGCATGTATTTGGCAAAACGCCTTTAGACAGTTCGAGCAGGAGTTCATGGGGAGTTTGAACACATCCTGGTACACATGTACAGCGTGGAGCAGACGCAAGGATGGTTCCGGAAGGTTCTAAAGATTCAAGATCTTTTCGAACTGAAGTCGGCCAGTGAAGAATTCAAGCTTCAAATATTCGAATGAATATCAACATATTAGATTGAAGGCGGTGTGGCTGACTTGGCAAGGAAGTCTTCGAATATTCTTCCTAATGATTCGATAAAGATACACATCGAATATTTAGGAATATTTTCTAAATATTTGATGAGATATCTGGAGCAAATTTGGAGAGCGCCCGTGCATATAAATATAATGCTAGGGCGTCCACAATCTGCATCGCTTCCTGAGTAAAAAGAAAAACACGAGTGCATTCGTGAGATTGGAGGAGGAGCGACGGCTGGCTGATTATTCCACACCGGAACATCAACGGTGAAGAAGCAGTCTGTTCAGTGTGCTGTTCAGACTGCTCTTGAGGAACTAACTAGCACACACACACACACAGCGATCAATACACGTCTTTGAGAGGAGGCGACTAGGCTACTGAAGTCCAAGACTAGATCGAGAGGGAAGTCTCGGTCTACCCATAGGGGATCGAGGTGAGCTGAGGCGAACTGAGATCACAAATCCGAGAGATGGGTGTAAGAGTGACAGGCGTCGTCGGTACCTGCAAATTTAAATTTTTAATTCCTTACTCTTGGCTATGGGTTAGTACAGCGACAAGCAAGGGTCAAACCCTAGAGAGCTAGATGGTTACTTGTTGTTTTGTAAAAAGGAAACAATTGGGTTGGTAAGAGATTTGGAAACAAGTGTGAGAATAGGAAATAAACGAGATATGTCAATTAGAGGGAATATTCAGACTAGGGTTTCTATTGTGACTTGTTATCCTTGACTACTAACGATCTAATTCAGTGTTTCTAAGTGTGGTCGTCCCGACAAAGGTGACTTCCCAAATAACCCGACAAAGGTGTTATGCCACAACCTATCCCGACAAAGGTGAAAGGATTCTAATTCTCTCCTAAGTTGAACAACCCGACAAAGGTGCTGTTTAACCTAGATGTGCTATCTACCCAAACGACAAAGTATCAGGCAGATAATAATGATAGAAATATTGATCAACTAAGCTTTGTGACAAAGCATCCACCTAGTCTAGCAATAATTCATGGAATATATGCACGAGAATTAGTAAAACATGAAATAGCATTAAGGACAAAGTCTCAAACAATAGTCACAATGTATGAAACCCTAGCCCGAATAAAGGGCTTAGCTACACATGGTCATTGAAACAAAGCAATAATTAAAAGGAAATATTTCTTCTCTATTGCCGAACGAAGGAGGAGGAGGGGCTGGAGTGGTGTTAATCGCCGAGGAAGAGGAGGGAGCTCTGGTCTTCGAGTGAGGGATGAGACTCTCGAATTTGGGATCATTTGAAACCCTTGAGGAGAGGTCTTATTTATAGAGTTGGATGAGGGCCTCGAGATTTCCTATTTGAAATTGGCCCATAAACGGTTTTAGGAAACATGTCCAAAAACCAACTTTGCTTGGCTTGCAAGCAAACTTAGCTAGTAAGTTTACTTGGCCAACAAGTCTTCAAGAAGCTTCCAGAGCCTTCTCAAACCGCCACGCCTGGAAGAGAAACGGGCCGAGATTTGTGGTCTTGAACTCGGCTTGGGCCGGCCTTGGATTGAACTGGGCACTCCTCGGGCATCGGCTGGTTCCACTCGGGCGTTTTGTCTGGAAAGTGAGATCGTCTGACTTTTTGGGTATTTCGAACAACTTGGTCGAGCCGGATTTGCCAGATTCGCCCGTCTGGTCGAGCAACTCGATTTCGGTGCCTATCAGCGCGCGGGGTCTTTACTTGGAATCGGGCTGAACAGGCTGTCGTCGTAGCTGTGCAAAAAACAATTTATATTTTTCCTCGCTCTTGGCTGTGGGTTAGCACAATGGCAAGCAAGGGTCGAACCCTAGGGAGCTAGATGGTTACTACTTCGTTCTGAAATAGAGAAAAACAAGAAACTAGTGTGAAAGTAAAGGTTAATGTAATGATCGAAAACTGCTAAGGGATTTATCAATCAGAGAAGATATTCAGGTTAGGGTATTATTCAATTGTGACTTCGTTTATCCTTGATTTCTAAGTATTTATTCTAGCTTTCTTAGGGTTACTCCTGGTCTGGTTATAACCGTTTAATTCTAGCAAACCTAATACTCATGGTCTGGTTATATTAGGTTTCGTGCAACTACTTATTCTAACTGGGTCGGTATCAAATAAGCAGTGAAAAGATAGTAAGGATTACTATGTTAAGTTGTATCCTTTCGGATCTCCCCTTAACCTAATAAATTCAAACTAATAATGTGCACAAGAACTAAATAGAAAGCATGAATAATGTTGAAGAACAGAATCTCAAAACAATCGTCACAATTATTTAACCCTAACCCGAATAATTGGATTAGTTACACATCGACATAAGTAAACAATGCAAATAATAAAAGGAAGAAACTTCACTAATTGACCGAGATGAAGAACAGGAGGAGCAAGTCACGGCTGAAGCAAGGAATGAGGTCTGGCTGTGTATGACTGAGATGCTGGCGGAGGAAGGAGGGACAGCTAGGGCACGGCTGTGTGTGTTGTGAGATCGATGGATTTCTCTGTGATTTTCGGATCGTTTGAAGACTGCAGGATCTCCTGTATTTATAGGGTTTGAGAAACCCTAACTTGGTGAATAAGCTACGAAACCCTAGCATCGCATGCACATTGGGCCGGCTGCTGGACTTTGATTGGATGGGATAAGGCTGGAATGCTCGAATGGCCGGACGCATGGAGCTCGGAGGCTCGCTCGGAGGAATGCGCCAAAGAGCTCGGATGGCCGGTCGGAGGTGCGGGCTGGAGGTCGGCTGCTCGATCGGCTGGACGGGCTGGAGCTCGCATGCCCGCTCGGAGGCACGCTCGCATGCCCGCTCGGATGGAGCTCGGATGGCCGAGTGGATGGCCGGCTGGAGCTCGGATGGCCGCTCGGACGTGGCCTGCTTCTTCCCGGACGCGACCTGGTTTTCTTCGGCCATCTTTTGATTTCCTCGGGCCATTCTTCATTTTTCTCGGCCATTCTTCATTTCAAATGCCTATGGACCGGTCAAAAACTCCTTGTGATGTTTTAGGCTCCAAAAACCGTCTTTTGAATGTGATTCCTCTTAGAGCGTCCAAATTACCTGAAATGCGAAACAACACTAAGAAGTAACTGTTTGCATATAAAAGTACTGGAATTGGTGGGATTTGATGACTCGATGAGTTGTATAAATACGGCTCATCAAACCACCCCACACTTAAACTTGTTCGTCCCGAACAAGAACTAGGTCATAAGAGGAAATAAATGAAGTACGAACATCACAAAGCTTCGGTCATCCTAGACGTGCTACATGGACATGAATCGATTACTCTAGATCTCGCCTGTTATGCATGCTTGCTACTAATGTCATTGTGCGAAAAACATGGGGTTAATGATACGTGTTACCTTTGAAGCCGAGATGCAAACCAATTCGGATGTCTCGGGAGATAGCCCTTTTCAGACCCATGAACCCTCATTCTCGGACTCGAACTCGCTGCTATATGGTTATGCTTTGCCGCTTTTTCTTGCACGTGATTGATTCGAGCTTCAAAGTGTTGAGTGTTTTTCGGTCAGCTATAGTGTCTGATTTTGATGTATCAGTGGTACTCTTCACTTGTTTCGGTGTAAACCTTCACAATGATGATGAATTTGAACTTTTGTAGTGCGGATTGTGACTTGCTCGAACCGTGATTTCTTCTCCTTTTGACGCGAGTCAAGCCGAGGGTCGCTCGTCTATTTTCCCGGTTACTCGGATTAGAAACCTTCCTGCTCTCACTCATCATCGTCCTTTTGACACGGGTCAAGTCAAGGGTCGCTTGCCTATTTTCTCGGCCACTTGGACTAGAGCTTGGACGGTGTGAAGTTTTCCCGTCCCGACCAACCGCAAGGGTGCCGCAGTGGCGGAGCAGACTCGTACTTATGTCGTCTCGAAGTGCTAGCCTCCACGAGCTCTACATAACCATACATCCTGAGTTCGGTCTTTGAATGATCTGTCAAGTCTCTCTAGGGCATTGCTATCAACTCCACATCCCTGTTTATCTCAACTATCAAAGGCACGTAAAATTTTAAGATCACATGTTAGTCGCACAAATCAATTTTCACCAAAGACATGCATGTAAAATCGGCTATATCTATTTCACCTAATCACTATCCAATACTGCAAGTCTAGGAAATAGTGAAGTATCATGTACAAAAAATTTTAAAAATGACTCGAAACGTGCTGACTCTGTGTGGTGGGCGTGCTGACTCGATACTGACTCTCCCACCCCACACTTTTGAAATGAGCCGTGTCCTCACGGCACGACTCAAGTCAAGACACACAATGCATGCAATAAAACAAAGGGAAATAAGAATAGAGTAAGGACAGGCACTTCCCTCGTGCGTGCGTGACGATCAGAAACAACTGATTATTCTCCTATGAGTCCTCGAAGAGCACCATTGGAGCTTGTATCGCAACGTGAGTTCATCACACAATGAAAGGTCTGCGTCAATGACATTAAGACGAATAAAAGATTCCCAGGAGGTTGGAGGAGTCACAGCGGTCTCGCTTAAAACCCAACCTCCTTAGACTCGTAAGTCTTTGTGACAGAATCTTTAAACGCTCATGTTTCTCAACACAACTTATTCGAGGTGTGAACTACTCATGCTAGATACAGTCTGTTGCTAACATCTCTGATACGTTCGCCTCTGTCCCTGCATGAAGATCATTTTCTTTCCCAAGTACAATGTGACAATAATGACTCATAAATAAACATAGTAAATAAATAAACTGAAATGTAAAAAAAACGTGCAAACCGTGCAGGGTTGCCTCCCTGTGAGCGCCTTTGTTTAACGTCGTTGGCTCGACAGTACCTCCTGTAGAGATCACAAGTTAGGATCCCATGGGCGTGTGAGGTCATACTTTTGCTCAGCAACTCCTTCAGTTCGTCCATACTGCTCATCCAGCTGTTCACTCGGCTCCGTTCTCCAATGATCAGGTCGTTTCTTCTTCGTATAGCCTCGAGAGGGTGAGGATGCCTTGGCCATAGCTGCTGGCCTGGTAGTCTGTATAGCGTGCTCTGGTGAGTCTGGAACTAGGGTGTCATACTCTGATGTGTGCACAATGTCTGGCGGTTTCCTTGTGCATGGGCGGTTCGCATCCTCATAGACGTAGAAGTCAGCTTCCTTTCCACCGAATGATAGTGACAATAAGCCTATGCCCATGTCAATATGGGTCTGGGTGGTGTGGAGGAATGGACGTCCCAAAATGAGCCCTGGTGGTTCGCCTTTCCTGGATTCCTTCATCTGCAAGACATAGAAATCTGCAGGCACAGCAAGATCTCCTACACGAAGGGTTAGGTCTTCAAGTAAACCAGTGGGGCGAACACAGGACCTATCCCCTAATTCAATAGACAGCCTGGGCAGCTTCAATGGTCCAAGACCAAGCGAGCAATATAATGAGTAAGGCATAACATTGATAGCGGCACCCAAATCTATTAAACAGTGAGGTATTTGGGTCTTACCGATACCACAGGTAACCGTGAAGGCCCCTGGGTCCTTACTCTTTCCTGAAGGCGTCTCCTGGCTCGCAGTGGGTGAGTGCATCGTCATTTGGTCATTCTGTGTAGGCCTGACCACCATTCTCAGCTCTGGTTCAGCTTTCTCAGTCATCTGGCTTTCTGGAGCAACTACCTGCATAGCATAAGAGAAACCGTGAATGTCGGCGTCCTTGGCTGTAAGGGCCGGTTCTTCCTTTGTTGGTTCGGTGGTCTCCTCGAATGCTGTATCCACATTTATCACCTCTACCAGACTGACGTTTCCTCTCGGGTTTTCAACTGTCTGTGAGGGAAGTCGTCCTGCGTGCACACTGGCTGAGAGACCTGAGACTAGTGTAGCGAGCTCGGATATCTGCTTCTTTATGTCTGCAATGTCGCTCTTGGTTGAGGCTGCTAGCTCTTCTACTACTTTCTCGATAGGTTTTCCGTGGTTGCTCGGGCCTGACTGATTGCTGTTCGGCGCTCTCTGCTGATACTGACTTGGAGCATTCTGTTGATACTATCCAGGCGCATTCTGTCGGAACTGATGATGAGGATGCTGGTAAGGCTGCTGGGTCTGCTGAGGTGCATTCTGTCGTGCTGGCTGAGTCTGGTTCTGCTGATAGTTGTTCTTCCAAGTTCCTTGATTTGGTGCTGCTGCGCCATACTGCTTGACTGGGCCCGCCTGGTTGCCATAATTCTGATAGTCACCTATTACGTTGACCGCGGCCTGGTTGTCCTCTAAGATGGTCGGGCACTCGTCTGTCTTGTGGTTTGTGGCTGCGCAAAAGCCGCATGGCTTAGTCTGGACTGGTTGCCTCCTGATCACATGTTGCATCATATCCTTCAGCTCCTTGATCTGTTCGGCCATGGCACTGACTGAGGGTTCAACCTTTGACACGTTCCTTGTTCGGGCATATTCGTCCTCCCTTGTAGATTCATCCTGGAACCGCTCACTTTCTGCTACTTCCATGATTTTTTGTCGGACTCTGGCTGGGGTCAAGTTCATGAGGTTGCCTCCAGCTGAGGCCTCTAGTAATTTCCTATCCAGTCTGCGGAGTCCATCCAGCATATACTCAACGACTAATTTCTCTGGGAGCTCAAGATTGCAGCAGCTCTTCTCCAAGGCTAGGAATTTCTCCACATACTCGTACATGTTCTCGTTTGGGCCTTGTTTGAGCTCTTGCAACTGTCTCCGGACTTGCATTGCGCGGGCTGCTGGATAGTATTTGCTAATGAATTTCCTCTGCATTTGCTCCCATGTGTAGATACTACTAGAGGGCAAGGATAAGAACCAGTCTGTAGCAGTGTCTGTAAGTGAGAAGTAAAATGCCTTCAGTTTGAAGTCATCCACCTCGGCTCCGTATGGCTTCAGGTTCAAACATATCCCGTGAAAACGTGTCAGGTGAGATGTGGCTGATTCTCCCTTGGTTCCAGAGAACTTGGGTAGATGATGGATGACTGAGGTGCTGACTGTTATGGCTGCGAGGTCTGGTCCTTTATAGATAGGCCACGTTTGGTCTCTGAAATTGGGAACCGAGAGCTCGCCCATGGTAGGTCCTTCATCTTCGTCTTCCACATCGTCTCTGACTACTGGCTGGCGTGGGGGTCTCTGAGGTGGTGGGTATGGATGTTGTGGATGGTATGGCGGTGGTGGATACTGTGGGTATGGCGGTTGTGGGTATTGTGGATACTGTGGTGGTGGATACTGCTGATATGGTGGTGGATACTGAGGGTACTGAGGGTACTGTGGTTGGGGTTGATTATGAGGTTGGATTGGTTGTTGTTGTTGTTGTTGAAACTGCACCGGGATAGCCCCCCGAATCTCTCCATTCTGGACCATCGGTCCCTGATGTTGTATTCCTGGAACATTCTGTTCGACTTCTTCATCATTGTGGCTGTTGCCACCAACTCTACTTCCTGCATGAGACATGGCGCAAGAAATAGCAAGCACCGAGTAGCAAACACCGTAATAGCAAAGATAGACTAGCAACAAAGGGTTCCCAGGAGATTGGAGGGGTCACAGCGGTCCCACTTAAAACCCAAAATCCTTAGACTCGTAAGTCTTGGTGACAGAACCCTCTGAGTGCTAGAAATTGGAAATCGAATAGAATGGAAATCGGAAATCGAACAGTTGAAATTTGAATAACACCGAAATAGGCAAATTTCGAAATAAGCAAAGAGAAAATAAACAAAAAATTAAAGAAAGAACAAATTTCACCGTGCTTAGCTCCCCGGCAACGGCGCCATTTTTGAACAAGCTGTCGTCGTACCTGTGCAAAAAACAATTTATATTTTTCCTCGCTCTTGGCTGTGGGTTAGCACAATGGCAAGCAAGGGTCGAACCCTAGGGAGCTAGATGGTTACTACTTCGTTCTGAAATAGAGAAAAACAAGAAACTAGTGTGAAAGTAAAGGTTAATGTAATGATTGAAAACTGCTAAGGGATTTATCAATCAGAGAAGATATTCAGGTTAGGGTATTATTCAATTGTGACTTCGTTTATCCTTGATTTCTAAGTATTTATTCTAGCTTTCTTAGGGTTACTCCTGGTCTGGTTATAACCGTTTAATTCTAGCAAACCTAATACTCCTGGTCTGGTTATATTAGGTTTCGTGCAACTACTTATTCTAACTGGGTCGGTATCAAATAAGCAGTGAAAAGATAGTAAGGATTACTATGTTAAGTTGTATCCTTTCGGATCTCCCCTTAACCTAATAAATTCAAACTAATAATGTGCACAAGAACTAAATAGAAAGCATGAATAATGTTGAAGAACAGAATCTCAAAACAATCGTCACAATTATTTAACCCTAACCCGAATAATTGGATTAGTTACACATCGACATAAGTAAACAATGCAAATAATAAAAGGAAGAAACTTCACTAATTGACCGAGATGAAGAACAGGAGGAGCAAGTCACGGCTGAAGCAAGGAATGAGGTCTGGCTGTGTATGACTGAGATGCTGGCGGAGGAAGGAGGGACAGCTAGGGCACGGCTGTGTGTGTTGTGAGATCGATGGATTTCTCTGTGATTTTCGGATCGTTTGAAGACTGCAGGATCTCCTGTATTTATAGGGTTTGAGAAACCCTAACTTGGTGAATAAGCTACGAAACCCTAGCATCGCATGCACATTGGGCCGGCTGCTGGACTTTGATTGGATGGGATAAGGCTGGAATGCTCGAATGGCCGGACGCATGGAGCTCGGAGGCTCGCTCGGAGGAATGCGCCAAAGAGCTCGGATGGCCGGTCGGAGGTGCGGGCTGGAGGTCGGCTGCTCGATCGGCTGGACGGGCTGGAGCTCGCATGCCCGCTCGGAGGCACGCTCGCATGCCCGCTCGGATGGAGCTCGGATGGCCGAGTGGATGGCCGGCTGGAGCTCGGATGGCCGCTCGGACGTGGGCTGCTTCTTCCCGGACGCGACCTGGTTTTCTTCGGCCATCTTTTGATTTCCTCGGGCCATTCTTCATTTTTCTCGGCCATTCTTCATTTCAAATGCCTATGGACCGGTCAAAAACTCCTTGTGATGTTTTAGGCTCCAAAAACCGTCTTTTGAATGTGATTCCTCTTAGAGCGTCCAAATTACCTGAAATGCGAAACAACACTAAGAAGTAACTGTTTGCATATAAAAGTACTGGAATTGGTGGGATTTGATGACTCGATGAGTTGTATAAATACGGCTCATCACGGGCCAACTACCAATCTGCTCGGACGTTCTCCTTGGTTTTCCGACATTGTCCACCGTATTTGCTATTTTGATCACTTGCTCGAGGCGGAATCATCAGATCACCTCGTTTGCCCGAGCAACTTGAATTTGGTGCTAGACTGCTTGGCTGGGGCCTGGATATGGTCGGGCCAGAGTGGCCAAAAACTGCCCTGCAATGTCTTTTGGCACAAAATGCCATCTTTAATGCGTGTTTCCTCCTAGAGCTTCCAAAACACCTGAAATGCAAAACAACACTAAGAAGTAACTGTTTGCATAATAAAGTGCCGGAATTGGTGGGATTTGATGACTTGATGACTCGTATAAATATGGCTCATCATAGAGGCTAGGCTATTACAAGTTAGGCGTTGTGTAAGCGTAAGTCCACTTGTAGCTCTAAACTCGTAATAAGATTTGTGTCCCTTTTAGGGTGTGGGAAACCCCCCAGAGTAGGCGAAGCCGAACTGGGTATCAATCTGTGTGTGCCTCTATTCTGTTCTGTGTGCAGAACTGTTGCAACGTTGTTCAAGGTCTGTCCCATCTACACCTTGAACAGTATCTTGAACAGGTCTAAGAATTTTAGATATGACAAGCAATTTGTACCGGGAATGATTGAAAGGGTAGAAACGAGTATCACAATCAATCTCAAATTAATCTCAATTGAAGGAGAGAAAACCCAGAGTTCTTCATGTGCTTCTGCCCTTCTTTTTCTATTCGAAAATCCATGAAAAAACTAACTTATCACCTGCCAGTTATTTCCAAAAGAATGCAATGTTTGGTCTGGACACTGTTCCCAACCGGTCGGCTGAGCTTAGTGCTCTTGTCCGAGCCGGCCGGTTCAACACACCACCAAAATGCTGCAATTCTCTGACCTTTTCAACCGGCCAGTTGAGCTCAATGACTTTCATTGAGCCGGTCGGTTCAAGCCACACTGGATAGGAAATCCTAAAATCTCCAACAATCCTCCCCATTTTAGGGTTATACTCTTGAATGCTAAACATTCTAAACCTAACAAAACCGTGCATAAGTGAAATGTCCATTAGGATTGAATTTCACATAGTGTAGTATCTTCCAATACTCGAGAATCAGGGTGTTCTACGAATTGAACCCTTCAACCCATTTGAATACGGGAAAATAAAACACACACAAGTTTACTTTTATTCCAAGTACAACTTGACACTATTACAGCCATGTGTCCCTATCATTTCATAAGTGCATCATTAGCCAAGCACAAGCTAATTGAAGCGACTCACTTCACACTTACATAGGTGGATTCTTTTCGCATGCACCTGCAATGCACTTTTCCAAAAGATCTATTAAGAAGATAAACTTCAACCTCCCTTTCTCTGCAGGAAACAAGCACATACCTTGGGATGGATATAACCATGTGCTTCAAATATCTAAGAATAGGCTTTCCACATTGAATTCAGCTCTTAGCGTCATACTAAGAGGGAATTGGGTGTCCTACGATTAGAGATTTAGATGTGCTTTAAGCCCATCCCTAAACACGACTTGTGCACTAAGTCCCTAGCCAATCCTTTTGTCAAATGGTCATCTAGATTTTGCTGTGTCCGAACATAATCAATCGAAATCACCCCGTGAGTGATTCATTCACGAACCGCGCTATCTCTAACGCCCAGGTGTCCCGATTTACCATTGTACATTTGGCTATAAGCCTTAGCCAAAGTTGCCTTACTATCACAATGGATAGAAATAGGTGCTACTGGTTTTGGCCACAATAGAATCTCATGCACCAAATTTCTTAGCCATTTTGCCTCTTTACCGGCAGCCGCAAAGGCTATAAATTCAGATTCCATAGTCGAGCTGGTGATGCAAGTTTGCTTTTTTTGAGGCCCAAGATATGTCACCTCCCCCAAGCAAAAATACCCAACCACTTGTAGAAGAATGATCTTCTAAATTTGTAATCCTACTTGCATCGATATATCCCTCTAAGACCGAGGGAAAACCAGCATAAATCAGGCCATATTTAAGTACCCACCTAATAGAATCCCAGTGATGAGTACTAAGATTACTAGTATATCTACTCAATTTTCCCACTGCATAAGCTATATCCGGCCTTGTACTCGTCATTGCATACATTAAGCAACCAATTACTTGCGAGTACTCAAGTTGTGAAATAGCTTCACCCGTATTAGGCATAAGCTTCACACTTGGGTCCATGTGAGTACTAACCGGAGAACAATTCAAATAGTTTAATTACGTAGTGAGACTGTGTTAGTGCTAGTCCTTTGTTCTCACGCTTGATTTTAATACCAAGAATCACATCCGCTACTCCCATATCTTTCATCGCGAAACTTGATGATAAGAAATCCTTTGTAAGGTGATGAGTCGAATTCTCGACTCATTTATCTATCCATTCAAGAAGAGTTTTGGTCCATTCCCGGTGCTCTTTTGATGCCATTTGACCCTCTTGGTTGTCATTTCAGGTTAGAAACCGAACTTACGGTTCCCAGGCTTAAGAATATCAATTCTCGTAGAAAAAGACCAAAGTTTCGAGCCAAAAATGGAGGAAATACCATGCAAAGCACTAAGCGCTCGCCCGAGCCCTTCTAGGCTCGCTAAGCCATCCACTCAGGATCATCCGACACTCGCCCGAGCCCCATCCACGCCGGCTGAGTCTTACCTCCCATCAATGCCAATGCTCGCCCGAGCGTGAGAAGGCCCGACCGAGCACCTCGCGACAATGACGATAGCCCCCGACATAAGGTTTTGGTGTCCGAGCTTGTTCAGACTCGGCCGAGTCTCTCTTCCATCACGCCAATCCACGCTCGGCCGAGCACCCACAAGACCGGGCAAGCCTCGAATGCATCATGCTCGGCCTCACCTCAAGCTCATCCGAGTCTTCACAAGCTCGTCCGAGCCCCAGCTTGTTTTCACCTCACGCTCGGCCGAGCGCCACCAAGCCCGGGCGAGTCCCACCTGAAAGTCAGGATTTTTAATCCTTGACTATAAATAGAAAGTTTGTTTTTGGGCACAAGTATCAAGGGTTTTGGAGAGAAGACAAGGTTTTTGAAGATCATCAATCAAGTTTGGAGATACTCTAAGGATAGAAGGGTGACTTTCATCCTAGTTTCTTCATCTTCTTTGTTCTTATTTCATCATCCTTGTAAAAACTACTTTTGATCATTGTTGAATATGACTTGTGAGTAGTCCCTTTTAGTTTCTAGGGGTCCTATGGACCTCCTTGCTGTATAAAACTCTATCATCTATTGAATACATGTTGAATGAAGCTTTTGTTATGGTTGTGAATCTACTTGGATAAAATGTCAACTCTATGCCCTCTAAGTGTTTGATAAATGCCTAGGTGGTCTAGAAACATGAATTTCAAGTTGAGTGTTCGAGAGAATGAGACTAAGATTTCTAGAATGAAAGTAGATTCACCCTTGCCAAGTGACAATCACTAGCGTGACTCATCTTAGCATCGAGATAGGCTTGGTCTTCACCGCTCTTTGATATTGATCATTCAACTAGCGTTGATGATTGAGAAACTTGAGTTGGACGTGAGCTAAAAACATTGAGAGATTGAAGCTCACGTGCGAGGTGCCTCTTCCTTAAATCAAATAAAAACATCGAGAGATTGAATTTGATTTAATAGTCGCACGCCTTAATCTAACCCTTACATTGCTTGTTCTTGTATGAAATTGTGCCTATAAAGAGTCTAGTACACCAAGGAGGGAAGTAGTACCCTAGGAACACCTTTTAAACCCTTGAAAACACCCTTTTTCTCATTTCATTGTTTTCACTTAGTAGTTGATTAACAAAGTTTCGAACCATCGCTTAAGGAATAGACTTATTTGAGTAAAATCGAATAGTGATCTTAGGTTTACAATTGCTCCTTGGATGATCCGGTACTTACCGGTTTTATAAATTGTTTTTGACTAAATATATTGCTTTCGAATTACATACATTTGAAGTGCATAATATTACAACGTTCAAAATGGCGCCGTTGCCGGGGAGCAACGAATTAACCTAAGGAACTAAAGTAGATTTTAAAAAGATTTAGACTATTCCACTTGGTCTTCTTGCTGTTACTTGTGTTGCATTTGTGGCTTAACGGATTCCTTTGTTCTTGTAGGCTTCGGTTGAATGCAAACGAGGTCCAAAGGCAAGGAAAAAGTGAATGCCGGTTTTGATGAAACCTTGAAACATTTCTTGGATCAAGAGAGAGCCAAAGGTCAAGACTCTCGCAACAAAAGCAACCTCGTAAACGAAGACCACCACCCATGGAACAATTACCTCCCAATGGGGAGAAGCCCTTGAAGGACTATTCTACTCCAAGCCTAACCGGTTTTCCATCGCCAATAGCTCCACCGGGAGTTAATGCCCCTCAATTTGAACTTAAACCGGCATTAATAAATATTGTGGGCAACAACGCATTCACCGGGATAGGAAATATGCTCATTTGACGTCTTTTCTCGAGCCATGCGAGACCTTCAAGATGAACAACGTGCCGAAGGAAGCAATAAATCTTAGGCTTTTCCCTTTCTCTTTAATGGGGAAGGCCAATGATTGGCTATGGAGACATGAAGGTAATACTTTCACAACGTGGGACGAGCTAGCCCAAGCCTTCCTTGTACAATACTTTCCACCGGCAAAGACCTAAAGGCTCAAGAACTTGATTAACTCGTTTGTGCAAGGGGAAGATGAAACATTCCACGAAGCATGGGAAAGATTTAAGGAACTCCAAAGAGAATGCCCCCACCACAACATAGACAAGCCAACCCTCATCCAAATTTTCTATCAAGGCATGAACGCCAACTCAAAGAGGCAAATGGATCAAGCCGCGGGTGGGGCATTTATGGAGGTTCATCCCACACAAGGAGGGTCAATTATAGATAAAATTGCAAGGAACTCTCACTTATGGGGAAGCGAGAGGACCTTCACCCCCAAGAAGCAAAGCAAAACAAGAGAGGTGGATGACGTAGACTCGAGAGAGGATGTTCGTGCCCTCAACAAGAAGATAGACGCTCTAGCCACTTCACTTAATGCGCTTCATGTGAAACAATCGCAAAAGCAACCTCGAGTATGCGCCATTTGCACAAGCCCCTCTCATAAAGAAGATGATTGCCCTCACACCTTCCCTCAAGAAGAGACCCAAGATGACGAGGACGTTAATTTCTTGCAAAGAAATCAAGCGAGCTATGGGAGAGACCGAGACCATCCCAATTTTTCATACAAGACAACCGAACCAATCAAGTATGATCCCAATTGGCGCTAAAAGAGTAATCCTCCTCCCGGTTTCACCCCAAGAACCAAGATTACCAAAGGCAAAATCAAGGCTATCAAAAGCAAACATATCAAGGACAATCTAGCCAACTTCAACAACAAACTCAAACCCAACAACCACCTATGGAAGACCCCACTATGACTCAATTGCTAGCTACACTTATTACGAGTCAAAACCAGGGGATTGAAGATCGAAACAAGCTAGCTCAAGATCAATTCAAGGCCTCACAAGAAAATAAATTCATATTCCAAACAATCAACCAAAGGCTAGATGAAATGTCCACACACCACAAGATGTTGGAGACCCAAATTGCCCAACAAGCTAGTTCCTCCACAAGACATCAAGGGAAACTTCCCTCCAAGCCAGATTTCCATCAAAATGAGCACGTAAATGCTATAACCTTGAGGAGTGGAAACACCTACACACCTCCTTCGCCCAAGGAAAGGGACACTAGCACAAAGTTGCCCATTATAGTTGAAGAAGGCAAAGAGGAGGTTGAAGAAGAGATCCCCACGCCAAAAGAAGTTCCCTCTAAGAGCTCGAAAAAAAGAGTTGCTAAGGATGCAACGAAGGAGCCTCCCCCTTACATGCCTCCCATGCCATTCCCTCAAAGGCAATTAAAGAAAAATAACGAATCACACTTCCAAAAATTCACGGAGATGATGAAGAAGATCAATTTGACACTACCAATCTCCGAAGTAATATCCCAAATGCCCCTTTACATTAAATTTCTTAAGGATATAATCTCTCATAGGCATTAAATTTCTGAAATTAGCTCGGTAAATCTAAATGCGGAATGTAGTGCTATTGTGCAAAATCCTATGCCTAAGAAAGAGAAAGATACGGGGTCGTTTTTAATTCCTATTACTATTGGTGATGTCAACATAAGCAAGGCGTTGTGTGATCTAGGTGCTAGTATTTCATTAATGCCTTACTCTCTCTAAAAGAAACTTGATATGGGGACTCTCGTGCCGACCTCCATTAGTCTACGCCTCGCGGATCTCTCCTATAGGATCCCTAGTGGAATCCTAGAAGATGTACCCATGAAGGTGGGGAAATTTTACATCCCCGTGGATTTCTTTGTACCAGAAATGGAGGAGGAGCGAGAGATCCTAATCATTTTGGAAAGGCCATTTTTGTGATAAGTTGCATAAATGATTCACTAGAGTTTGAAATAGGGGGGGAGAGAAAATCAAGTTCTATCTAAGACAAGCATGTAGTGCCCATAGTAATTCACTAGATTGCAACTTACTTGATGTTTACAAAGATTTTTCTTGTGATGAACTAACTTCTCTTGAGCAAGAGCTATTGAGTGATGAAAGCATAAGTGACTCTATGATGGATTTGTTGATGATGGACGAGGAGGAACAAAAGGAGGAGAAAGATGATGGGAAAGAAAGAACAGAGAAAGGAGAAGGTAAGGGACCTTGTGGGATAGAACTTAAAGCTCTACCTACAAGTCTAAGGTACGAATTTCTAGGCCCAAACTCTACCTTTCCCGTAATAGTGAATGCATCTTTAGATGAGTTTGAGACCTCTAGACTTTTGTATATGCTTAGAACGCGTAGGGGGCTATTGGGTATTCCATTGATGATCTTAAAGGGATTAGCCCCGAAATATGCATGCATAGAATTAAATTGGATGATGATGCTAGACCAACCCGAGAGAGGTTGAGGAGGTTGAACCCTACGTTAGGGGAAGTTGTCTTTAAGGAGATAACTAAGTTGAGGGAAGCGGGAATCATGTATGCCATTCCCGATTCGGAATGGGTGAGCCCAATCCACGTAGTTCCCAAGAAAGGTGGCTTGACGGTAGTCAAGAATGAAAAAAATGAACTAATCCCCACACGCACCGTCACGGGATGGCGGATGTGTGTTGATTATCGTAAGCTAAACAAGGCCACCAAAAAGGATCACTTTCCCCTCCCCTTCATTGACCAAATGCTTGAGAGACTAGCCAACCATGAATATTTTTGCTATATTGATGGATATAGTGGATTCTTTCAAATCCCTATTCACCCTCAAGATCAAGAGAAAACCACTTTCACATGCCCCTATGGAACCTATGCGTATAGACGTATGCCCTTTGGGCTATGTAATGCGCCGAGAACCTTCCAAAGGTGCATGATGGCCATTTTCTCCGAATTTATTGAAAATACAATGGAAGTATTCATGGATGACTTTTCGGTTTATGGCTCCTCTTTTAACTTTTGCCTTGAGAACCTTTCAAAGGTTCTCGATAAATGCATTGAGATCGAGTTAGTCTTAAATTGGGAGAAGTGCCATTTCATGGTACAAGAGGGCATTGTGTTTAGGCATCTTGTCTCTAATAGGGGAATTGAGGTGGATAAAGCAAAAATTGAAGTCATTGAAAAACTTCCACCCCAACGTTAAGGGAATTTGAAGCTTTCTTGGGCATGTCGGGTTCTACCGGTGCTTCGTTAAAGACTTCTCTAAGTTTGCCAAGCCATTAACCGATCTGTTGCATAATGATACACCTTTTGTATTTGATGATCCTTGTGCTAAAGCTTTCGAGAAGCTAAAGTTGGCCCTCACATCCGTTCCTATAATCCAACCTCCCAATTGGGAACTACCCTTTGAGCTAATGTGCGACACAAGTGGCTATGTCATTGGAGTCGTTCTAGGGCAAAGGGTAGACAAGAAGCTACATGTGATCTATTACACGAGCAAGGTCTTGGACCAAGCTCAATCAAACTACTCCACCACGGAGAAGGAGATGCTAGCTATTGTCTACGCCTTCGAGAAATTTAGGCAATACTTGGTGGGATCAAAAACCATAGTCTACACCGATCACGCCGCCATCAAGTACCTAATTTCTAAGAAAGATGCTAAGCCTAGGCTCATATGGGTACTTTGATGGACCACAATTGTATGAATCATAAACACAGTTAAACCCACCAAATTAGACTATTTGTCTATCTAACTTCGATGTTTTAGTCCCGATACATTTCTACAGGGTATTTCAGAGCTTAGAGAGAATACACGCTAAGGAAGAGCTTTTAGCACAGAAAAGATATCAGGAGACAATCCAAGGTCAAGATCAGACGCTGAATGAAGAAATCTAAAGATCCTGACATGGAATCATTCAAAACAAATCAAACCGAAGAGAAGCCGAAGACAATCCGGAGCTGGAATACACCGATAGTTTTGTGCAAACTGCACAAAACTCACAACCACTCTCCTCATGCCACATGGACCGGCGGCTTTGCCCTCACAACCCCTCCTCCTCCTCTCCCCTTCCTCCACATGTCACATCCTCCTCCCCTCTCCCAAAAGCCACCGGCGGCTTTGCCTTCTCCTCTCCCCTTGTGACACTTGTCTTCCTCTCCTCTTCCCCTCCTCTCCACCCTTGGATGCTAAACCACATGCCCTCATCCTGGCCATCCATTCCTCTCCTCCATGGCTATAAATACCAAGCCATCCCTCCTCATTTCATAAGCCATAAGCATTCACAACACCACACTCCACTTCTCTCTCTAAGTTTGTTACTTTGTAAAGTTTGGTTTTGATATAAATAAAAGTTCAGTTTGTTCTCAAATACTTTAGTTCGATCTTGAGTACTCCTGTTTGTTCTTGAGTACTCAAGCTTTCAGTTACAGTTCAAGAGTTACTCCTGTTTGTTCTTGAGTAATCTCTTTCTCTTCTCTCTTTACTCTTGTCGGTTCTTGAGTATTCTTTTCCAAATCCCCAAGTATTTAGTTATGATGTCCAACTCTATGGATATTCGTAACTAAACTCTTCATTCGGTTGAAGGGGAGTTCTTGTTTTATAAAATGTTTTACTTCGTTTAGTTTCTTTTCTCTGTATTCAAAACTTGTTCTATGTGCCATTTATAAGGTCAGACTTTCCAAGGTTGAGTGGAAGCTACGAAAGGGCAAAACTCTTCTGTGGGAAGTCGTGAACATACTCGGGTAAGTGGATGCTACGAAAGGGCAAAGCTTATCTGAGGAGTTCGATCTATCTTTAAAACCATTTGGAAACTGGACCAAAGGGACCAAATGGATGCACAAAAGGCTAAGATACTTCGAAAGGAGGAATTAGTCTGAAGTAGAACAAGGGTTTACAAACAGTGTGGCAAATTGAGCGCTATGAAAGGGCCTCGATACACGTTTGAATACTTAGAAGGGTTACTAAAAGAATGAACAGGATATAATACAAGGCCCCCTAAGACCGAATACTTCTCTTGCAATCACAGAATCCCCTTTGTCTTTACTTTTATTGTTCAATCAACTGCAACCATCAACCGCTCACAATCCAGAGGACTTGCAATTCACGCATCACCCACTGTAAGTCTTCGCTTTTAATTTCAGTATTTACTTTTCTGTAATTTACTTTTCAGCACTCAAAACCAAAACCAACTAAAAAGTCACGTAGTTGTTAGCACTAAAACCTCAACCAACCTAAAACACGCTCCTTCGCTGAATAAATCCCTTAAAGAATAACCTATCCCCCTAATTCCTCTGGGTTCGACCCCTACTTACCAAGTACTACCCAGTAGTATAGTTGCGAGTAGCGGACTATTATAAATTTATTTGTACAAATCGCTTTGACGACGAGCGGTTCTGTCAAATTGGCGCCGTTGCCGGGGAATTAGCCATCGGATAAGTTCTTCGAATCAAACTCGCTTTAAAGTAACCATGTCTACCAACTATGAAAACGAGCCTTGGAACGATGGGGTCTATGTCTCGCTACTCCGCGAAGAGATCATCAACACTAAGCAATCGCGGGACGAAACTTTGGACGAGTACTTAGCATGCTTTGACTCCATGATGGAGAGCTACCCGCACCATGGATTCACCAGACTCAATCTTCTTCAAATATTTCTCGGTGGAATGATGCCACTTGAACGGAAAAGATTTAATGATGTAGTAGGATGTTCACTCAGGAAGTTAACCATAGGTGAAGCCTGGCGCCTCATAAATGATTTGGCAAAGAACACAAAACAGGGTCAGTGGCACCAAACTAAAAATAAGGCACCGACAATGAAAGTGGACTCAGTGCAAGACGAGCCCGACTCCACACCTATTACGAGCTTACCCGTAACAAAACAGAAAGAAGACATCGGTACAAGGGTAGTAATGGACGTGGAAGCCGCTCTAAAGGAACCAATATTAGAGTCAACAGGGCCAACTGAGGATGAGGACTCGCACATAACCAAAGAAGAACCAGCCAAGACGGACCCGATCATCATTGCCAAACTAGCCGAGCCACTCGAACCGATGCTTGCAGAGACGGACCTGGCCCTTGTGGTGGAAGTCCCCCAGCTTGACCCCTTGTTTTCTAAGCATATCACGGCCACCAGAGACGAGGTGATCAATGATAAAGTGCTAGACGAGTTGAAGGAGATGCATGAGCCAAAACAACCAACGAAGGAACTGCCACTCGTCACAAGTCAAGAAGAGCCTCCTGAAGGGTGTAAGGACCAAGGACGGCCAATCATCTCTGCCATAAAAAAGAGGGTCAAAAAGGTCACATGCTTAAGGTCGCTAGGCAAAAGACAGAAATTCAAAAACTACAAAGGTGCCAACCGGCCATACATGAAGAAGCTGGCAGGAAACTTAAAACAATTGGGAACTGCGCTACACCAATATCAGGAAAAAACTGACGGGGCAATTTCAGAATTGACCAAACAAATATCTCACCTCGCCTCAGTAATATCAACGATCACTAGCGAACCTGGCAGACTCTCTTCACAGACCATTCAGAATCCAAAGGCGAATCTTAGCATGGTAACAATGTCAGATATAAAAGAGGCGCTGAAAGAAGACCAATCCATCAACAATGGAACATGGATCAAGCATACTGATTATGGAAGCTCAGACTCTGACAATCTCAGGAGAGACTTTCCACCTCACATCTATGCGCCAAAACAAGGCATTTACCCAGAAGATCAGGTGACCCAAGAGAATGATGAAAAAATAAAAAAACAAAATGACCTGATAGCAAGAAAGCGCTTCACTTGGAGCCCTGAGGTATATCTAGAAATGAGCAAGGACCCAGGAGCCTTCACAGTAACATGTGTTTTCGGTAAAACCCCAATTCTTCATTGCCTAATAGATCTTGGGGCCTCGGTCAACATTCTGCCATACCCTCTTTATTACGCTTTAGAGCTTGGTCCATTGAAGTCACCAATAATATCCCTCGAGTTAGGAGACAAGACGTGCATCCAACCAGTTGGAGTGCTAGAAAGCTTTCTGCTCCGTGTTGGAAATGTCGTTGTTCCTACAGACTTTTACGTGATACCAATCCAAGAATCCAGCAAGGACGACCCTCCAACAATCATTTTAGGACGACCATTCCTTTACACAACTGGAGCCAAGATCAACATGGGCAAGGGCTCGTTATCACTTGCATTCAGTGGCAGAACCTCATATTATAACATTTATGGTGATAACCGCGCGAAACCTTTAGAACAATGGAACCGAGACCCAAGCACATCATTCCCCAAGAACTCAGGAAAGGGGAAGGCTAGAATCAATGCAGGAACCGCGGCAAAGTTTGACCTAAGCCGCCCATGGGATCCCAACTGGTGATCCCCTTGCGTCGAGCCAACGACGTTAAACAAGTGCACTGGTCGGGAGGTAACCCGACACTATCTTACTTTTCTGCACTTTATTTTCTGTCATTTAAATTTCCAATAAGCGCTCTCACCCACTTTTTGTATAGAAGGAATATCTTTCATGTAGGAATTAAGTTTGGAGCAAGACCGGATCAGCCAGGCAGCTTCCGTGAATTTACCAGGCCTACGCTGAGAGTTCGAGGCCCCAGCCAGACTCCCTCGATTATCCAGCCTCATGCCATGTCGTTTGCACGACACAGTAAAAGGGAGTTCTGTTCTTCTTTTTCCTTAATGTCATTTCCTTCTCTTGTATATATTTGCATGACTTTTGAACTAAGGCACGCCTTCGTTCAAAAGTGTGGGGTGAGAACCATCTGCATGTTTTTCTTTTCTTTTTTAATAATATCTTTTTGAAAATATGAACTTGAGAATGTGAAAAAGATAGATCATAATTCATGCATCAACCTTGTGAAAATTCAACTGTTTAAAAACTTAGAATGTAACTTCTTATTTGTCCTTTGTGCCGAGATAACCTAGGGATGTGGAGTTGATAGAAATTGCCCTAGAGAGGCTTGGCAAGCACTTGAAGGATCAGATCAAACTATATGGTTTTCGAAGTCAGTGGAGGCTGCACTTCAGGTTTCGGTGAATAATTGAAGTCAACTCTGCCTTGAAGCATCTATGTAAAAGGCAAGGACGGGAATCAAACCGTCCTCTCTCTAGTCAAAGTAGCCGAGAAAATAGATGAGCGACCCTCATCTTGACCCGCGCGAAACAACAAAGATGAGAGGAGCGGGGAGGTATTTCCATATGCTTGCGGGCGATGATTGGACCTCCCAAGAAGGCAAAAAACAAGATGGACTAGCAAGTCACAAAGAAGCAAAAAACTCAAAGAAGAAAATCAAAAGAGGCCTAAGGCCCAAAAATGTGAAGGTTTTAACCGAGCAAAAATGAAGCACTCAACAACGTCAAATCAAAAGCTAAAGGCAAATCACTACAAAAAGCAGTCCATCGCCAAAGAAGAAGAAAGAAAAAAAAATCAAGAAAAGGCTCAACTCACTGAAACCCGAATCGAATCACGTGCTAGAGAAAGCTACAAGAAAACCATATAGTGCGAGATGGTCTCGAAGGTGTAGTCCAGGAGCCTGAAAAGGGCTATCTCCCGAAACATCCGAAATAATTTGCATCTCAGCACGAAGGTACAAGTATCAAGTTTCTTCTACTTATTTACGCAGTTTAATTTAGTAACAAGTAGTAATGCATGAATTAGGAAAAATCGAGTACCACAATCTTATTTTCATATTTTAACCAACTTACTTAGTAACGCCCTTATAAAGCATTGTTCGGGACGAACAACTAAAAGTGTGGGGTTATCTGATGGACCACAATTGTATGAATCATAAACACAGTTAAACCCACCAAATTAGACTGTTTGTCTATCTAACTTCGATGTTTTAGTCCCGATACATTTCTACAGGGTATTTCAGAGCTTAGAGAGAATACACGCTAAGGAAGAGCTTTTAGCACAGAAAAGATATCAGGAGACAATCCAAGGTCAAGATCAGACGCTGAATGAAGAAATCTAAAGATCCTGACATGGAATCATTCAAAACAAATCAAACCGAAGAGAAGCCGAAGACAATCCGGAGCTGGAATACACCGATAGTTTTGTGCAAACTGCACAAAACTCACAACCACTCTCCTCATGCCACATGGACCGGCGGCTTTGCCCTCACAACCCCTCCTCCTCCTCTCCCCTTCCTCCACATGTCACATCCTCCTCCCCTCTCCCAAAAGCCGCCGGCGGCTTTGCCTTCTCCTCTCCCCTTGTGACACTTGTCTTCCTCTCCTCTTCCCCTCCTCTCCACCCTTGGATGCTAAACCACATGCCCTCATCTTGGCCATCCATTCCTCTCCTCCATGGCTATAAATACCAAGCCATCCCTCCTCATTTCATAAGCCATAAGCATTCACAACACCACACTCCACTTCTCTCTCTAAGTTTGTTACTTTGTAAAGTTTGGTTTTGATATAAATAAAAGTTCAGTTTGTTCTCAAATACTTTAGTTCGATCTTGAGTACTCCTGTTTGTTCTTGAGTACTCAAGCTTTCAGTTACAGTTCAAGAGTTACTCCTGTTTGTTCTTGAGTAATCTCTTTCTCTTCTCTCTTTACTCTTGTCGGTTCTTGAGTATTCTTTTCCAAATCCCCAAGTATTTAGTTATGATGTCCAACTCTATGGATATTCGTAACTAAACTCTTCATTCGGTTGAAGGGGAGTTCTTGTTTTATAAAATGTTTTACTTCGTTTAGTTTCTTTTCTCTGTATTCAAAACTTGTTCTATGTGCCATTTATAAGGTCAGACTTTCCAAGGTTGAGTGGAAGCTACGAAAGGGCAAAACTCTTCTGTGGGAAGTCGTGAACATACTCGGGTAAGTGGATGCTACGAAAGGGCAAAGCTTATCTGAGGAGTTCGATCTATCTTTAAAACCATTTGGAAACTGGACCAAAGGGACCAAATGGATGCACAAAAGGCTAAGATACTTCGAAAGGAGGAATTAGTCTGAAGTAGAACAAGGGTTTACAAACAGTGTGGCAAATTGAGCGCTATGAAAGGGCCTCGATACACGTTTGAATACTTAGAAGGGTTACTAAAAGAATGAACAGGATATAATACAAGGCCCCCTAAGACCGAATACTTCTCTTGCAATCACAGAATCCCCTTTGTCTTTACTTTTATTGTTCAATCAACTGCAACCATCAACCGCTCACAATCCAGAGGACTTGCAATTCACGCATCACCCACTGTAAGTCTTCGCTTTTAATTTCAGTATTTACTTTTCTGTAATTTACTTTTCAGCACTCAAAACCAAAACCAACTAAAAAGTCACGTAGTTGTTAGCACTAAAACCTCAACCAACCTAAAACACGCCCCTTCGCTGAATAAATCCCTTAAAGAATAACCTATCCCCCTAATTCCTCTGGGTTCGACCCCTACTTACCAAGTACTACCCAGTAGTATAGTTGCGAGTAGCGGACTATTATAAATTTATTTGTACAAATCGCTTTGACGACGAGCGGTTCTGTCATACTTCTACTTCAAGAGTTTGACATAGAAATCAAATACAAGAAGGGAGTAGAGAACTTGGTCGCCGATCATCTTTCTAGACTAGACCCTTTGAGAGAAAAAGCTTCAAGTGAAGAATTGCCTATTGAGGACTCCTTTGTTGGTGAAAACTTGATGAGTCTCGAAAATGCACCCGCACATGGTACGCCGACATAGTTATCTTCAAGGTTTGTGAAGTGCCTCCTCCAAACATGAACTACAATCAAAAGAAGAAATTTGCGCATGATGCAAGAAGATACTATTGGGATGAGCCCCATCTTTTCAAGTTTTGTTCGGATGGTATTTATAGAACATGTGTAGCCGACGAATATATACAAGGAGTCTTGCACCATTGCCATTCTTCCCCTTATGGAGGCCATGGAGGGAGTTCAAAGACCGCTTCTAATGTACTTCAAAGTGGGCTCTATTGGCCATCAATATTCAAAGATGCCTACAATTTTGTGAAGGCTTGTGATAAGTGCCAAAAGAAGTGGTAATATCTCTAAAAGGGACGAGATGCCCCAACAAGCAATGCTAGAAGTGGAGATCTTTGATGTATGGGGAATAGATTTCATGGGCCCTTTCCCCCTTCCTATGGGAACCGCTACATTCTCGTAGCGGTCGACTACGTGTCTAAATGGGTTGAAGCTATAGCCTCCCCAACTTGTGATGCCCAAGTCGTAGCGAAACTTTTCAAGAAAGTGATTTTCCCTAGATTTGGAGTCCCACAAACTGTGATTAGTGATGGGGGATCTCACTTCAAGGAAAAGCAATTTGGGGCACTTTTAAAGAAATATGCGGTCTACCACAAGGTTGCTACAGCTTACCACCCTCAAACTAGCGGTCAAGTTGAGGTCTCAAATAGAAAAATCAAGGTCATCCTTGAGAAAATGGTGGGAAATTCAAGAAAGGATTGGTCTTCAAAGTTGGATGATGCCATTTGGGCATATAGGACCGCGTTCAAAACACCTATAGGGATGTCTCACTTTAGGCTCATTTATGGGAAACCTTGTCATCACCCGGTTGAACTAGAGTACAAGTCATTTTGGGGGGTTAGAGAACTGAATTTTAACTTGAAAACCGCCAGAAAAAAGAGACTATTGGACTTGAATGAGTTGGATGAAATAAGACTATACTCATACGAGAATGCCAAAATCTACAAGCAAAAGCAAAAGAAATGGCACGACAAGAAGATTTTGAGGAAAGAGTTTAAGGAAGGGGACCAAGTCCTACTATTTAATTCAAGATTGAGATTATTTCTGGGAAAGCTAAAGTCAAGATGGATGGGTCCATTCAAAATTCAAAAGGTGTTTGAGGACGGGCATGTTAACTTATTCAACACAAGAGGGGAAATTTTCAAAGCCGATGGGCAAAGACTCAAGCTCTATCAAGGAGTACCCCAAGATCCCAAGAACACCAAGATTGCCCTTCATGACTTATCCGATTGAGGCCTCCTCAAGTGCATTTCTAAATTTTCCATGAGGAGATTCGGCTCGGTCTTTGCCAAGACGTTAAACTAAGCCCTCTCGGGAGGTAGCCGGTTGTAAGTGTTCATTTTGTTTCAAAATTTTGAAATGCTTGGTTTATGTGAGCTCAATGTGTTTGATGTACTTTGAATCGCTAATAAAGTGGCTTCGTGTTTTGGAAGAGTGCGCAAAAATCTAATGTGGAGTCCCAATTTCGAGCCAAAATGAAGAAAGAGCCTAATGGGGCACAACAACGCACGCTCGCCCGAGTCCTTTGAAGTTTGCCCGAGCCTTACCTGCACCATGCTCGGGGTACCTTGACGCTCGCCCGAGCGCCCAAAAAATCTCCTGAGGCTTCATTGCACCTTACTCGGGTCATCCAACGCCCGTCCGAGGCTCTTGACTCTCGCCCGAGCCTTTCTCACGTTTCACTCGTGATAACTCAGCACTCGCCCGAGCATTATCAAGCCCGCTCGAGCATTGATTGCACTCCACTCGGACCATCCTGCACTCTCCCGAGCATTATCAAGCTCGCCCAAGAGTCCTTTGCACTTCACTCGAATCAACCTAATGCTTGACCGAGCATTCTTTGCACCCAGTGCGGGATCATCTTGTGCTCGTCCGAGGCTATCTACGCTCGCCCGAGCCTCGCCTCCATTCCACTCCTGATAGTCCAACGCTCACCCCAGCTCTCCTCCATAAATGGGAATGAGATGATCTTGTTCCTGAAATGTGCTGTCTTTGATGGTGGGAAGTACTGCTGGAGAAAAGCTTCAACCAGTTTGCCCCATGTAGTGAAGGTGCCCTCTGCATGACTGTCAAGCCACCTACTAGCCTTGTCGGATAGCGAGAATAGAAATAGCCTCAGGTAGTAGGATTCTGGAGGAACACCATTCATCTTTACTGTGTTGCACATCTGGACAAACCGCTTTAGGTGCTGATGAGGGTCTTCATTTTGCCTCCCAGGTGTTGTTTTCTATTCCAGGTGGTGCAATGGCAGATTGGAATCCTGAGACGCGTGGAGCAGTGTAATCTCCAAGAGTCCTGCGCACTGGTTGCTGCAACGGACGTTGTTGGTCATCTCCCACCACCTCGTTCAATGCTCGATTCTGATTCATCACCATTGCTGCAAAATTTTGGTTCAGTGCTCGTAGCTGCCGAGCTTTGTTTTTGACCCTGCGAGTATTATTTTATCGGTCCGGTGTGTCCTCGTCTGAAATCTGAATCTGCTTCTTCCGTCTGGGTGTTTTCTTTGGCATGAACTAGCTAGTACCTGCAAGAGCCAAGAATCACCGTGAGTGAAGAAATCAAGGCAGAAAAGTCAGATAACAAACAAGGTGGAATAGTCTAAACTACACACGTTAAATCTAATATCAAACTAAACGCTGTTCCCCGGCAACAGCGCCATTTTGACATGCGTATTTTTAACCCTTTATAGTTGTCAAATTATGAGTTTTAGGGGTCAAATTGTAGTCAAACAAAATTTATAAACCTTGGTAAGCCAAGGGTCGATCCAAGGAACATGTGTGTGAATACTAGCAAACAGTGTGACCTAATTAGCTATCCCTATTAAACTTTGTAAAAAGGGTTTTGTTGTCACGAAAATTGTAGAAATTAAATAACAGAAAATTAAATGGTTTGTACTTATCAGAGAAATAATTCCAGAATCCATACTTCACCCGTGCTAACCCCACTAATCATGCAATCATTATCATGTAATTCATCATGCTATCGAATATCGAATTAAACCAAAATAACACTAGATAAGCCGCCCATCCAAGGATCATTATCTAGATTAATCTCAATCGTTGAACGCCGCCCATCCACGGATTATCAACGACCTCGATTTATTAAACTAAAGGTTTTCATACAATTTCATCCAATCCAGTTAATACCTAGGACCCATTCATCTTTCGGTAAATAACCTAAATACGTTCTAGCATGCAAACATCCATTCAATGTCAATACTTGTAAGAACGATAAATTAAGCACGATGAAATTGAATATTTGATTTGCATTAATGAAAAACATTCATATGATCACATGCCGAGTTGAGTACATCGCACGGGATCCGTAGGATCCCAGAATTAAGAGACTACTCACTGTTCATGGTGATTAAACCAAAATTAGTGCAAAGTGAAATTAAGAATGAGTAAACCGTAAAGACGCGGTGGCTCGTTGAATCTCTCACGATGAATTTCTGTCTCTTCCCAAGCTAGGGTTTCTTTACTCCAAAATAAGCACACCGAATTAGTCTGATCGAATTTCCTTTTATAGTCCATCCAAAAAGGCTGAAAGCCCAAAAAACGATTTTTGGAAACAACTTGAAGATCTGCCTGCCGACGGTCCCGTGACAGCCGGGTGTGTCGCGGCTGTCATGGCTTGAGCCAAAACTCTTGGGGAAATATGTGTGTCGTGACACCCGTGACAACCCAATGTGTCACGACTGCCACAGCTTGTCACGGCATGCCTTGTATCTCTCAGGGGAAAACAGGTGCCGTGACACTCGTGACTGTCTAATGTGTCACGGCTGTCACAGGCTGTTGCTGGCGCGGAGTCTTTTTTTTGCCTTTTTCGATCGATCTTATCGTTCTTTTCATATCTTAAGCCCAAGGAGCGACGATATGCGTTGTTGTCCTGAAACACTAGAGAAAGGCATCAAATATGGACAATTTGTCCGGAGAACAAGCATTATCCTTCATTGAATGTAGCGAATAATCAGTCGAAATATCGACTGATCAATGGCATCATCAATCTTCATACCATACTGGGTGAATTTCCCAAGTATGCGAGTCAATTCATTGAATTGCACCATCATCGGTCTAGTATCGACCATCTTGTAACTATTAAAGTTACTCACAAGACATTTCTTGCTCGATGCATCTTCCTGCATATACTTTGCCTCAAGTGCATCCCACAATTCCTTAGCAGACTCTACATTTTAATAAAGATCAAATAACGGATCTGACATACCGTTCAGAATGTGACCACGACAGATGTAGCCATCATTCTCCAACTTGCTCCTCTTCCTGATTGCATCAATCGGAGCATTGTCATCCACTACCGGGATAGGGGTAGAGAGCACGTGGACCACCTTCAAAGTAGTCAACAGAAAGTGCATCTTCCTCTGCCATCTTCAAAAGTTCGCTCCTTCAAATTTCTCCAACTTTCCAAAATTGGCAGTCATCTCCCTCACGCTTGCTGCAATAGACATTGTTGTTGATTTAAAGAAATTCTTGTATTTGATTGTACGTGCTTGCTTTCTTCAGGGCCTTGAATCAACGAAACAAACTTGGACTCTATTTGAAACGTGAATTGATTTCACTTTCCAAATACAAGATTTCTGCCCTATATGGGTCTCGAGAAATTGTATTGGGATATGATAAGCGATTTGTACCGGGAATGATTGAAAGGGAAGAAACGAGTATCACAATCAATCTCAAATTGATCTCAATTGAAGGAAAGAAAACCCAGAGTTTTTCATGTGCTTCTGCCCTTCTTTTTCTATTCGAAAATCCATGAAAAAACTGCCTTATCACCTGCCAGTTATTTCCAAAAGAATGCAATGTCTGGTCTGGAAACTGTCCCCAACCGGCCGGCTGAGCTTAGTGCTCTTGTCCGAGCAGGCCGGTTTAACACACCACCAAAATGCTGCAATTCTCTGACCCTTTCAACCGGCCGATTGAGCTCAATGACTTTCATTGAGTCGGCCGGTTCAAGCCACACTGAACAGGAAATCCTAAAATCTCCAACAAAAGATACATCTTAAATACCTTGTTAACTTTACACATAACCTTGTACACATCCACAGTGCATTACATTAATAACAACATGATAACAAGGTTGCAGTCCAAATGGTAACTGAGAGGACACATACGGTAGTGAAGATCAACCGCAATGTGAGAAGACATATATCAAAGATTACACCAACAAATACTAGGACTACCAGTCGAAAACTAGCACAAATAGATACAAGAACAAACTTGAATTTCTCTCCGTTCGCAAAACCTAACTGATCGGTTGTAATTTAGCGGAAATATTCGAATAAAATTCAAATACTATTGCTAGTCACGATTAATCAAAACAATTTATATTGACTCGGGTGAACCGAGGTCGTACCCAAAAGATAGGTGATTAAACTAATGGTGCTAAAGATTCAATTTAGAACGTTTGTGGTTTGGGGGGGATTTGTTCCTCGTAAGAGGTTGATAGCAAGTTTTTACTATCCAAAGGAGATTTTAAACAATGAAACAAGTAAACAATCGATTAAAAGGTGACTAGGGATTATTTCCCCACCTAGACAACTATTGTGACAATGATATTGGATGCCAATGATGAATTTACATGCACATGAGTAGAATTTAGCCATGCAACATTCAAGCTAAGTTCAACTCGCGCTACAACTTAGAATGAAGGGGTTACATCTCGCATAGGACCTCACACTCGCGCTCTATTGGCCCTATAGAACATGCATGTCTAGTCTCACACTCGCGCTCTATTGACTAGATAAACACATTCTTGTTAAGTTCAAGCCATTCTCATTAGAATTTAGGTGTCGCCATGTAACACAAAGACTCTAATGCCTCTTCATTCATTTCATTGAAGTCATATTGATCAACATGAGCTACATCAAACATGAGATCAAGCTAAGTTCCCATTGAGGACATTTCACAAACACCTTATGGCAACTATAAACATTTAGTTCAAATGAAGAAGATTCATGTGCAAACTCATTCAACATTAGCATCAACGGTATTTACATCATCACAAATGTGTCTAGGGGATCCATAATCCCCAATCAAAGTCACTACTCACTCATGGTGAGATTACAAGCAAAACAAATGAAAGAGATGGAGTTTAGGAGTCTAAAACCAATATGAGATTGAAGAGTATGAGAATCCTTGTTGTTGATCGTCTTCTCCACTCAATCCACCTTGAAATCAGTGCAGGTCTCCTCAAAATCCGTGCCAAAAAAGTCTCCCTTTGAAAATCCCCAAAAGTTTTATTTATAGCCAACATTAGGGTTTCCGGTACTGTAGCTCTAGTCGGTCGACTGGCGGGAGTTGGTTTTCCCAGTCAGTCGACTGATGCTGAAAATGTGGCTAATGAAGGAGTTTCCCAGTCGATCGACTGGCTGGTCCAGTCGACCGACTCGATGGAGGCGTATGGAAGGCCATCTGAGGTGCTTGCCAACTCGTCCGACTGATGCTGCGAGTCGAGCGACTGGCGCCTTGTGCTCTGTTAAGCTTCTCTTCAGTCGACCGACTGGAGGTTCCAATCGACCGACTCGATTGGCGTGCTTGAGGAGGCCATCTGAGAAGTTCTCCAACTCGACCGACTGGAGGTGGCCAGTCGACCGACTCGATGGAAGCATTTGAGGAGCATTCTGGGACTTCTTCTACTCGATCGACTGGCGCAGGGGAAATAGCCAGTCGGTCGACTGGAGCACCTTTCAGTCCAAATTTGCTCAAATCTTTGATTTTTCCTTGATTCTTCGTGTCAAGGTCCTGAGCTCAATGTATGGTTGCTCCAAGCCTGAAATGCAATGATAATGGTCAAATGGCATCGAAATAGCATCGGGAATGGACCAAAACTCTTTGTAAATGGGTATGTAAATGAGTCGAGAATTCAACTCATCAAAACACTCCACACTTAGAGTTTGATCGTCCCGAGCAAACAATAAGAACAAGCCAAAGAGACACAATGGGTAAACTTATTTTTAACTACTCTAACACAAATTTACAACCTAACTCCTTTTCGTAGGTGTGACGAGTGCATTTAGCATGTGCACCAAGCCTTTAAACCCCTAGGCTACCCTAGTGGACGAGTTATAGTCTCGTGAGAGTTTTCAGAAAAGGGAATACTCACAAATCCCAAGTGCACTTATCCCATGAGAATTGAATTCAAGAGTGTTTAACCAAGGCTATGATTTCTCAAAGCAAATTCCTCACCCTACGCTAGGGCTATCATCACAATACCATCAAAAGGACTTTCGAACCACTTTGAGTACCTTTGAGATTGTGCATTCAAGGTCGTCAATACTAGAGCTATCAATCGTCTCGTCCAAATGTCTATTCATTTTCAAGGTAATACAATAGAAGTAGAGCTTTTAGTTTGCACAAAAGGTGTCAATCGCTTGCCTATGCTAGCTAGGGCTAGTCCACGGGCTTGCGACATGGAACTCGTTCCCAAGTTTTAGGCGCTTAAGCCGTAATCCGTAAGGGAAGAGGAGTTCGACACGAGAGTTCTTTACAAACAAGTCATAAACCAAATGAATACTCCCGTGCAAGCACATGGGTCGTCCAAGAGTTGTTCCAACTAGCACACAATGCAAATGTTGAATCCCGCACAAGTGAATAATGATGGAAGAACATAGAGTCAAGTTTTAAGTGCCTCTTATTTTCTTTTCTTCTTCTTTTTTTTTGAATGGCCTTTGGCCTACAACTGCTTTCGAGGGGGGACTTACCTCCCTAACCCCCGGCATTTGTATCATTTTTCATTTTTTTTTGTGCTTGGGGCTTCGCCCTCTTTTGACTCCACACTTAAAACTTGACAATATGTTCAAAAAGTGTATGGAAAGTGCGGGGAACAAACATGAGTAAGGCACCGTGTTAGAGAACTCAAGTCACCAAGGAATATTCAAGGGGTCTAAGTTTTTCATGATGATTTTTAAAAGTGCTTGCTATAGCTTGATCCAAGGTATTTCAACGAAAATACTTAGAAAATTAGATAGACGAGAGATAGCAATGATATTGGTTTTCAAGAATACATATTCAATGGACTAGGTCGGTTCTAGGTTCAAGATCCAATAAATGTGGCAAATAGGCTAGATGTGATTTATAGGAATTGGAATTGATAGTCACAAGCCTATGTGGTTAAGAACACTCTCATGTAGGGATAAGGTGCAAAAGATGCAAGTGTCCATCAAAAATGATATGCAAGGCATGCAAACATGTGAACTATGCGCATAGAACCACTCCACACTTAACTCAAGCTTAGTCCCTAAGCGCAAAGAATGATAAAATAAAGGCAAAGGCGCATAGGAACTCCCCTCGTTTGTAGAGCCGATGACAAAACTCATGGGAGTGAGAAATACCCTTTTGGTCGCAAATGTAGACAAGAAGGTGAATTTTGAACATGAGAGGAATATAAAGGTGCATGTCCTGTAGAGTGAACAGTAGAAAAGGTAAACACCTTCAATATCGTATGAAATGTAGCATATAACCAAAATCAAGTCAAGGGCAAATCACTCAAAATGGCATACATCATCCAAAATTTGCGCCAAAAGGCGACTTAACATCCAAAACAGTCATCCAATGTAACAAGTAAAATAGGAGATAAACATGTGAGGGCTAAATGAAACATGGGATCATGATGTAGCCTCGTCGTCTCCGGGCCTAACTGAATCAACGACACCCTCATCATCAAGCGGTGCCGTGGTGCCCGTCATCAGTGGGCTCTCCTCCCTGAAAGAACGAACCAGCTCCGCGGTCTCTCCTGAGAGACGTGACCCCGCCTCCCCGACTCTGGAAGCTGGCGTGGTAGGCAAGGGGGAGGCGCATTGAGGGACAGAAAGCTCTGGAGCAGCTGGGGAAGCAACTGGGCCACCAGAACCACTGACCATGGATAAAACTGTGGACCGGAGCCACTCCCACTCCTGGCGAGCTCTCGCGTCAGACTCTCGAACAAAGTCCTCAAGGCGAGTCAAGCCGCTCCTCAAATCAGCCACTCCACCCTTCAGGTCAGCAATGTCAGAGGAGGTCCTCTATCTCTACTCGGTCAGATCATCTGTGGCAGGGGGAGGTCTCTCCACTGCAGCGTCATCGTGAGGCAAATCCTCCTGAATGAGTGGCTCCTCAAGGATAGGGGCATCAGGCTCTTCGGCCGGAGGAGGGGAAGGTATGGGAGAGGTAAGAGGGGAAGGGGTGAGATGGGTGCTGCAATACAGTGGATTCGCCCTCTTGAACAACCACCTCCTATACGCGGCATTAGTCACGAGGTCTGGCTGATGAGGCTTCATGTCGACCTCCCAAGTCTTCCCGTCCTTCTTGACGATGTGCATTCGCTTCATGGTTTTCAGAGTAAGAGTACTCTTGGAAGGCTTGGGGCATCCCTCATGGCAGAAGGTGAAGTTACACCTAAGGGCGATCAATGTAATCAAAGAGCCTCCTCTTAAGGCGCGGTTCCTCGCACCCTTCTTCACAATGTTCTTAAAACGAATAGCAAGGGTAGCGAGCCAATCGATGCCCTCCTTGTGATCAATGGCAAGCATGAGGTCCATGTCCGGGAGAGTGAATGAACAAGCCTTTGCCGTCCGGGTGTTGATCCCAATAGCAATGAGATGATGTATGATCTTCCACACCGGGTCGGTGATCACCGAAGAGTTATATGACGAAATGAACCACTCGTTCCTCCCTGAAATCCGCTTCCAAAATCTGCTCTGATCATGTTCGGAGTATTTCCAGGCTATGGCATCATAAGGAGGGAATCCAAACCATTCACTGATCACACTCTCCTTAATCGCAAAATTCCGCCCACCCAACACAAATTTCCAGTAATATTCCCTTCCTTCCTCCCCCTCCTCTCTGATCCAATCAAATGAGCTAATAAACTCCTTCACTACCCTCTCATAGCAACCGGGATCATCATTCAATAAAAAGCTCAAACCACAACGGGAGAGGCGCGAATGTACCTCATCGGTGACCGCACTGTCAATGCCTCTGAGGAGTCCCATGTCGGGGTAGAGAGTGGGGATGATAGTCTTCCTCTTCCTCACGATCGTGGCCAGATTGGTCCGGTGCGTCTCATCCGTAAATGCTAGAGGCTCCGAGAAAGGGTAAGGAGTCGGGAAGGGCAACGGTCCATCCAATGGTCCCTCATTCGGCAATACCGGGACGATAGCACTGGAGGACGGTGCAAGAGCTGGAGGAGAGGGTACTCTGGGCATCGGAGGTGAAGGGGCTCTAGGAATGGGTGGCACGGGAACTCTCCTCTTTTGCACCGGTTTCTCCCGTGAGGGCCTAGTTTAACGTCTTGGCAAAGACTGAGTCGAGGCTTGATACGTAGAGAAGCACACTAAGAGAAGTCCCGAGCGGGATCCCTTCTCTAGCGGTATTGCGTATAGCATTCACGAGGGTGCTTCCAATAGGTCCTGGTTTCCATCAGCAGCATGATAGATCTTAACTCTTTGCCCGTTTGCCTTGAAGATGTTCTCATGGTTGTCAATTAGCTCTAGGTGGCCATCATTGAAAACTCTATGAATTTTATATGGCCCAAACCACCTAGACTTGAACTTCCCGAGAAATAATTTGTATTTAGAGTTGAATAGCAAAACCTTGTCTCCCACCGAGAATTGTTTCTTCAGAATGAGCTTGTCATGCCATCTCCGAGTTTTCTCCTTATAGATTCTTGAACTCTCGTAGGAGTCTAATCGGATTTCATCTAGTTCATTTAGTTGAAGGAGTCTCTTTCCCCCCGAAGCTTTCGTGTCAAAATTTAGCTCCTTGACCGCCCACATGGCCTTATACTCGAGTTCCACCGGAAGATGGCATGATTTGCCATACACTAGCCTGTAAGGAGACATCCCAATTGGTGTCTTGAACGCGGTCCTATATGCCCATAGCGCATCATCAAGCTTCAACGCCCAGTCCTTTCCTGACTTTCCAACTGTCTTTGTCAAGATGTTTTTTATTTCTCTGTTTGACACCTCTACTTGACCATTGGCTTGAGGATGATATGGAGTGGAACACCTATGGTAGATCCCGTGTTTCTTTAGCATGGACTCAAATCTCCTTTTCTTGAAATGGGAGCCATTGTCACTGATTACTGCTCTAGGGACTCCGAATCTTGGGAATATGATCTTCTTGAACATCTTAATCACTACTTTAGCGTCGCAAGATGGGGAAGCTATGGCTTTAACCCATTTGGACACGTAGTCCACCGATACTAGAATAAATGCATTCCCTTGTGACGACGGTAGGGGTCCCATGAAGTCTACGCCCCAAACATCAAATATCTCGACTTCTAATATGCCTTTCTGAGGCATTTCTTCCCTTCTAGCAATGTTTCCCATTCGTTGACATTCATTGCAAGCCCTGACAAATTCATACGTGTCTTTAAACATGCTTGGCCAATAGAATCCCGACTGAAGAATTTTGGACGTGGTTTTGGAGGCCGAACCATGTCCACCATAAGAAGAAGAGTGACAACAAGCTATGATTTCCTTGAAGTCCTCCTTGGGCACACATGTTCTATACATCCCATCCGAGCATAGCTTGTATAAGAACGTGTCATCCCAATAATATCTCGAGACGTCATGCAAGAACTTACTCTTCTGATTGTAATTAAGGCCTTCTGGAAGAATGTTGCATGTCAAGTAGTTCACATAATCTGCATACCACAGGGCATCATCTTCGGCACTCATCAAATATTCGCCGACAAAAGAGTCTTGGATAGGCGCCGAGAATCATTTTGAATCATATAGCTCGACCCTTGAGAGGTGATCCGCTACTACATTTTCCACCCCTTTCTTGTCTCTAATCTCAATATTGAACCCTTGTAGAAGGAGGACCCAACGAATAAGCCGTGGCTTTGCATCTTTCTTAGCCTTCAAATACTTAATAGCGGCGTGGTCCGTGTAGACAATAGTCTTGGTTCCAACAAGATAAGGCCTGAATTTTTCAAAGGCGTAGACTACCGCTAACAACTCCTTTTCGGTGGTTGTATAGTTCATTTGGGCATTATCGAGCACCTTGCTCACGTAGTAGATCACATGGAGCTTCTTCTCGATCCGTTGTCCCAAAACTGCCCCAATGGCATAGTCACTTGCATCGCACATTAGTTCGAAGGGAAGATCCCACTTCGGTGGTTGCACTATAGGTGCCGATACAAGGTTCTTCTTCAGTTTTTCAAATGCCTCAAGGCATCCTTCATCAAAATTGAAATCCACATTGTTGCAAAGGAGATGAGTCAACGGCTTGGCAATTTTTGAGAAATCCTTGATAAACCTTCGGTAAAAACCGGCGTGGCCAAGGAAACTTCTCACTCCCTTTTGATTTTTCGGAGGAGGTAGTTGCTCAATAACTTGAATTTTTGCTTTATCAACTTCCACTCCTCTCTTAGACACTAAATGCCCGAGCACAATTCCTTCTTGCACCATGAAATGACACTTCTCCCAATTTAACACCAAATTCGTCTCAATACACCTAGCAAGAACATGAGAAAGATTAGCTAAACAATCATCAAACGAGGTTCCATGAATGGAAAAATCATCCATGAAAACTTCAATGCATTTCTCAATATAGTCACTAAAGATGGACATCATGCAACGTTGAAAAGTTCCCGGTGCATTGCATAAACCAAAAGGCATGCGCCTAAACGCAAAGGTTCCATATGGACATGTAAAAGTGGTATTTCCTTGATCATTTGACAAAATGGGAATTTGGTAAAAACCACTATATCCATCTAGGAAGCAAAAATAATCATGTCCCGCAAGCCTCTCAAGCATTTGATCAATAAACGGAATAGGAAAGTGATCTTTCTTAGTTGCCTTATTTAGTCTCCTATAGTCAATGCACATCCTCCATCCATTCACGGTTCTCGTAGGGACTAATTCCCCCTTTTTCATTTTGCACTACCGTGAGTCCTCCCTTTTTAGGGACGACGTGGATGGGGCTTACCCATTCCGAGTCCGGAACGGAGTAAATGATGCCCGCATCTCTTAACTTGGTGATTTCTTTGAAGACCACCTTGCTAAGTTTAGGATTCAATCTCCTCAACAATTCCCTAGAGCGTTTCACATTTTCCTCAAGATTTATCCTATGCATGCATAGTGAAGGGCTAATTCCCGTAATATCATCAATGGAGTAGCCTAGGGCTTTTCTATTAGCCTTCAAAACATGCACAAGTTTGGGCGTTTCATCCTCATTCAAAGTTGCCCCAACTATAACGGGGTAAGTAGCATTGGCCCCCAAGAAATTCACACCTTAGATTCGAAGGTAGAGGTTTTAACTCTCCTTCGAATTCCTTACCTCTTGGCACCGGGTCTTCCTAATTTTCATGAGCACTCGGCTCTTGCTCACTGAGGGAGCCCACCGCACTGTCGTTAAGGTGCGATGTTCTCTGTGCAAAAATAAATTTATATCTCCGCTACTCGCGACTTCACTACTGGGTAGCAAGTGGTAAGTAGGGGTCGAACCCAAGGGAATTGGTGGATTAGTTGTTCTTTAATGAAGCTTATGCATAAATTAAATGCGATTGGGGTTGGGTTTGAGTGTGCTTTGAGAACTGAAAGTAAATTACAACAGTTGATAATAGACTGTAAGGAAAGGATTCGGTTTAGGGGTTTCATATCATATCATCGTTCATCATTGACCTCTAATGATCATACTAAGTGTTCAAAGATGAATCGAGGCTATTTCTAGCACAAGACTTGCCACATCATTTAGAACACTTGTTCTATTTAGACTAATTCCTCCTTTCGAAGTATCTTAGCCTTATGTGCATCCATTTGATCTTCAGTTACGATCAACCAAATGGTTTTTAAAAGAGGTCGAACTCCTCAGATAAGCTTTGCCCGTTAAAGCATCCACTTACCCGAGTATGTTCACGAACCCCACGGAAGAGCTTTGCCCGTTAAAGCATCCACTCAACCTTGGAAGTTCTAACCTAATATGTGGCACATAGAACAAGTTTTGAAACACTAAGTAGCATTAAGCATAGAGTCTAGAACGGTTTATGATATAAATACTCCCTCTACCGAATACAAGCTTTAGCTACTTGTATTCATGTCAAGGAATACAAGCAAACCATGGCTTTGAACAAGGATACCGAAAAGGAGAATAACTTTAAAGTAAGAACAATATATACGGAAAGTAAAGGACAAGTCAGGGAAGAGAAAGCCGTAGCTTTTGTACCTACAATAAGTGGAGGAGAGGAGCTCCTAAGCAAGATCCAAGCAAGGAAAAGTAGCTCCAAAATGAAGAACAAAATGTGTATTGAAAGTGAAGAGAAGAGGGTTAAGCCCTCTATCTCTCTAAAGAACTTGTGATTGTGGGATGGGATACATTTACAAGGAGATGAAGGCTCTATTTATAGGCAAGGTGAAGGGATGAGAGCCATACACTTGTCACAAGGGAGTAGAAGAGCTCACACATGGCAAGGGATGGGTGGAAGAGCCAAAAGCCATCAGAGGTGAGTCATTCCTCCCAAAAGCCACCGGCCACATGGCTTGAGAAGAGAGGTGGAGGGCTTAGCCGCCCATGTGGTGGAGGAGGGGATGATATGTGTGAGTGGAATGAGATCTTTTCTCCAAAAAGCCATCGGTTGGAATGTAACTCCAGTTGCCCTTTGGTTGCCTCTTAGGTTGCCCTTTGGTTGCTCCTTAGTTGACATCAAAAGATAAGTCACTTATACTTGGCATTTCACTTGTGTTCTTGATCTTTGTTGGAACAAGTCATCGGGACTCAGTTGTGGCTTGATCGGAGTATTGTCGGAGTATGGCCAGTTCTGACTTGTAATCCACTTTCAGCGTTAAGAACTCCATTTTAGCTTGTTTTCATCTTTACTCCTTGAAATGGCCTGTAGAACAAAAGTGAAACTAACAAGTAAAAGTTGTCAAGATAAAACATCTAATTTGGTGGGTTTAACTGTCTTAATGAATCATATAAATATGGTCCATCACTCACCTTCCCCCAAAGTCATGTCGGCCAAATCCTCATCTTCCATATTCATCAATGAAGCAAAAAGTGTACTAGAGTCGTCTAACTCCATAACTTCATTCTCAAAAGAGGTTAGCCCAAAAGTTTCACAAGATATATCAAGCATATTGCATTCAAAGGATGAAGTAGGAGCTTTCATAGCATTTTTCAGAAAAAATTTAAGTTTTTCATTTCCTATCTTCAATTCAATAGACCCTTCACCACATTTAATGACCGCCTCAACGGTGTTTAGAAAGGGTCTTCCTAGGATAACGGGAGTTTCTTGCTCACTATCCATATCTAGCACATAGAAGTCCACGGGGATGAAAAATTTCCCAACTTTAATAGGCACATCCCTTAGGACTCCATTAGGAACTCTAGAACTCATATCGGCTAGTTTCAAAGAAATGGTGATGGGATGGAGCTCACCCATATCAATTTTCTCATACAATGAATAAGGAATCAAAGAAATACTAGCTCCTAAATCACATAAAGCTCTATCAATTTCAATTTTTCCTATGGAGATAGGAATAGAGAATGATCCTTGGTCTTGCATATTTCTAGGCATACGACTTTGCACAATTGCACTACATTCCGCATTCAAAGCTACCATGCTAGATTCTTCAATGACTCTACGATTTGACACAATATCCTTTAAGAACTTAGCATAAGTAGGGTTTTGAGTAATTACCTCATGGAAGGGAAGTGTGATGTACAACTTCTTTAGCATCACAACAAATCTTTGAAAATGAGCATCGAGCTTGCTTTTGTTTAGCCTTTGAGGGAAAGGAACCATTGGCACATACTTCCTCATTAGAATTGGCTCTTCTTCCTTTTTCTCCTCCTCCGTAGGAGCTTGAGGTTCAACTTCCAAATTTTCCTTGGCAACTCCTCCTTCCGTTTCCTTGTCATTGGGACTAGATTTCCCTTGAGGGGTAGGTAGAACTTTCCCGCTCTTCAACGTGATGGCTTCAACATGTTCTATGGAATTCACGTCCGGTTGAGAGGGAAGTTTCCCTACTTGCTTCAGTTGAGTATTCTCTTTAGCAAGTCTTTTGTTCTCCGCCACTATTTCATCCATCTTTGCTTCCATTCTTCTAGTGCTCTCCTTGTTACTTTCCATCATTTGCGCCATCATAGACGTTATAGAGCTGTCTTGAGAGTTAGAGGAAGAATTCCCTTGCTCATTCATGTTGGACTTGGCTTGATAGGGTTTTTGATAATTCCCTTGGGAATATTGCGAATTTTGGTTCAAACCTTGGCCTTGATTTGAATAGGAATTTTGCCCTTGGTTTTGGTTAGAGCCATACCCTTGCCTTTGGTAGTTCCCTTGGAAATTATTCTGTCCTTGAGGCTTTGGAGGGAAATTTGAGTCGTTGGACATTCTTCGTTGAGGAGGCTCGTAATTCCTAGTAATAGGAATAGCATTTTGAGCATAATTCCTTTGTCGATTTACAAAGTGTGCCTCTTCATAACCGTCATCATCATCCTCATATTTCCCTTCCGGGCAATTCTTTGTAGAATGTCTCGTGCTAGCACACAAGAAACAGGATTGTTGCGCCGAGACTTTCTCTTTATCGGCTTTGGCCTTAGTTGCCTCAACGGAATTCACCATACTTATCATGTTCTCCACTTTCTTCGTCAAATATGCCATTTGTTCTTTAATTTCCGAATTTGAGGAGTCATCTCTTGACTTAGCCATCTTTTTGTGGTCCACTCCTTGATATCTATCGGAGTTTATAGCAATTTTATCCACAATTTTGAACCCTTGGCTCGCCGGTAGATCCATAATTGCACCTCCGCTTGCCGTATCCATTTGGTTCTTAGCTTCTTTGCTCATGCCAAGATAGAAATATCTCATAAGATCGGCTTTTCTGAAGTTGTGGTGAGGGCATTCCTTTAAGTAATGCTTGAACCGATCATACGCTTGATGGAAAAGCTCGTTGTCTCTTTGGGAGAAAGTCAATATGAAATCAGTAAATTTCTTGGTTCTTGATGGTGGAAAGAACTTATTCAGAAAAGCTGAAATTATATCCCCTGTTCAAGCAAGTGTTCTAGGTTGTGTTTGGACAGACCTTGAACTCTTTCTACCACAGTTCCACAACAAGTACGAACGGAACAATAAAACACGAGTACGCACAGATTGATAACCCAGTTCGGCTACGCCTACTCTGGGGGGTTTCCCACACCCAGAAAAGGGACAACAAATCTTTATTACGAGTATAGAGCTTTTCAGTGGACTTACACTTACACCTTGTAATTGCCTAGCCTCTACTACTCCGTCTCTCAGATTTGCAACCAAGGTTTGTCGCAACTCCCCTTGATCCCCTTCGTCCAGACCTTCTGTCCGAACGTACTCGAACCTTTCCTGAAGCTCGGTCGCTTTCACTTGAAAGCTGGTTGTTCTGTTTGTGCTCTGAACTTGATCACCTCTAGTCAATCTGAATAGCACGTATCAGACTGAGCTCACACCGATGTTTTTCCAGTGGGGAAAACACAGCAGCCGTCGCTTTCTTCTTTTCCAATCGATAGGATTTCTTCGTGTATTTTTGATCTTGAAAGCGATGGGAATTAGGGTTGCCTTTGCATTGTATTTATATGTTCGGACGAAACCCTAATTCGCATAAGATAATCCCAACAAATATTTCGGGAGATACTCCTGAATATTTGATGCATATCTTTCACAAATCCTTGGAAGAATATACGAAGTCGTCTTCTTTCCCAAGCAAGTCACGCCATCTTCAATTGTGAATATTCATTCGAATATCTTGTTCGAATAAGTCGCACACCATCTTTAACTTGACGAAATCTTCGTTGCCAATATCTTCCGGAAAATATCCTTTGCGTCTTGATCACGCTGTACAGGAGTACTAGGATATGTTCGAACTCCCCCTGAACTCCTGCTCGAACTGTCTAACAACGTTTTGCCAAACACATGCCACACAAGGGAACATCAATCTCCCCCTTGGCATTTTGGCAAAACCAAATCACTAGATCTATCTAACTATCTAGACAGTAGGAAACCTTGAGGGAACAAAAATTGTCACCACCTCAAAATACTCCCCCTTTTTGCCACAAACTGGCAAGGGGCCGATCGAGTTCGAACAGCAAATCAAACTGTGCCAGAACAAGCACATAATACTGAACGTTTTTTAAACGAAAAAAAAATGAGTTCAGAGAGTTCAGTGTTTCAAAGGACCTTTAATCAGAAGCTTCTTCAATGGAATTATCTTCAGAGGTTGTAGCTTCATATTCATCATCATCACTGGGATAGCTGAGGGCGCGAGCAAGCCTATTGATCCGATGACGCTGTTCCTTGTCCGCAGCAATGATAGCATTAAGATCCCTGAGCAACTTGCTTCGCTCATCTTGCCCCATTCTGGCTCCCACTCGACTGGACTCCGCCACAGCTTTTCCTTTCTCCTTGAGATCGTTCACGTGACGCCCCTTAAACAACTTGTGGTCAACGATGAACCTGCTGGGTACCTTTGAAAGTTGGTCAGGCGAGGCCTTCAAATCTAGAGCTTGATGGATAATGAGCTCATATATCAGAGATGGGAAACAGATCTGGTGCAGAGTTCTCATCGAAGTAGCATGTTCAGCAATTTGTTTGAACATTACTCTGCCCAGGTTGAATTTCAACTTGTTCCCTATCTGATAAAGCAGTTGGGCCATGTCCTTATTGACAGTAGAGCGATGAGTAGACGGCCTCCAGTTGAACACAGCAATGAAGAACAGCATGGAATAGAACGTAGATAGCTCTGCTGTATTCACAACCGACTCAGGCCTCCACTGAACAGAGCCTGCAGTGATGGTGCTCACAACCTTCTCAAAGCTTGGTTCTTCTTCTTCATCAGCTGGGTCGTCCATGGCAAAGTATACATTGATCTGCTCAGGATCAATCTTGATCCGTCTCCCTCTGACGAAGAAGACCCCATACTCAGATTCTCCAACAACCCCAAATCCAGAGGGCAAGTTTGCCATAGCCTCACGCACCAGCTGTTCATTGAAGGGCTTGCACCTGTCCAATGTCCAGAACAGGTCAGACTCCTTAAGCACCTTAACCACTTCCTTTCCCTTGTACCGGGACTCTTCTAGCAACTTTTCAGGAATGATCTTTCTTTTCTGCACACAGCTCCATTTTTTGTACGCATCACGACTGAAAAACCAGATACCTTTCTTGACCAATCCAACAGGAACAGTATCAGCCTCAGGAGATCGGACTTCACAACTTCCAGCATCCATTGAAACAGGAACAGGGGCTCCACGTTTCCTTTTCTTAGATGAATCAGCTCCCCCTGCCAAGTTGCCCTCCTTCGCAATCTCTTGGACTGTCCCCTTAGCAGTTCTTTCAAACGCCACCTTTTTCTTTCCCTTGTCCTTCTTAGGCTTTTTGAGAAAGATAAGCGGAGCAAGATCTTGGTCATTATCTGAAAGAGTACCCTCCTTTGAAACAGTCTTTGCAGTATCCTCACGAACTTGTGCACCATCATCCTCCATACGATCACAATGCTGATCATCATGACCAACAACTGGAGTATCCACTGAATTCTTAGAAACATCCTCAGGAACTTCTACTGACTTACTCTCAGTCTGAACACATGGTTCCCCAGTTGGACCACTATCAACTTCCACAGCATCAGACTCTTCTGCACCAATACTCTGAACACGAGGAGATTCCTCTGATCTTGCCACTTCCAGATCCTTCTCTTTTTCTAGGTCCTCCATGACATTGTCAATGTCTTTGTATAGCTTCTCTAATTCTTCATCCTCTTCTGTAGGAGAGTCTCCTTTAGCTGTGGCTTCCTTCAACAAATCAGAAATTTGTGGTGGAAGAATCATCTTGGATACATCCTCCTTTTGCTTACTGAATTGTTCACCTTCTGAGCCTCCAATGCTCTTATCTGGGCCATTATTAGACTTTGCTGAGAGCCTCCCTCTGACAGAGCTGATCTTGGCGAGGCACTGTCTTGGAGACACAGCTCGGCGAGTCCCCTTCTTTCTCCGTAAACCATCTGGTCGAACATACCCAGACGTATGTATTTTCTCTCTCCATTCTGCTGGTCCTCCAGCCACCTTGCTGGGAACCTTATCTTCCACAATCTTGATAGATTCATTCCCGATAACTGTCTTACTCGCTACATCACCAGTCACACCCCTACTGACTTCCCAATCAACAGCCCTACTGGCTCCATCACAATCAGCAGACTTCACAGCCTCCTCAATACTCACATTCACAACTTCTTTCAACACGATATTTTCAACTGACGGAATACTTGCAGAAGTTGAAGGAAGAGATGAAATTAACTCCGATTGGAGACAGACCTTGAACTCTTTCTACCACAGTTCCACAACAAGTACGAACAGAACAATAAAACACGAGTACGCACAGATTGATAACCCAGTTCGGCTACGCCTACTCTGGGGGGTTTCCCACACCCGGAAAAGGGACAACAAATCTTTATTACGAGTATAGAGCTTTTCAGTGGACTTACACTTACACCTTTTAATTGCCTAGCCTCTACTACTCCGTCTCTCAGATTTGCAACCAAGGTTTGTCGCAACTCCCCTTGATCCCCTTCGTCCAGACCTTCTGTCCGAACGTACTCAAACCTTTCCTGAAGCTCGGTCGCTTTCACTTGAAAGCTTGTTGTTCTGTTTGTGCTCTGAACTTGATCACCTCTGGTCAATCAGAATGGCACGTATCAGACTGAGCTCACACCGATGTTTTTCCAGTGGGGAAAACACAACGGCCGTCGCTTTCTTCTTTTCCAATCGATAGGATTTCTTCGTGTATTTTTTATCTTGAAAGCGATGGGAATTAGGGTTGCCTTTGCATTGTATTTATATGCTCGGACGAAACCCTAATTCGCATAAGATAATCCCATCAAATATTTCGGGAGATACTCCTGAATATTTGATGCATATCTTTCACAAATCCTTGGAAGAATATACGAAGTCGTCTTCTTTCCCAAGCAAGTCACGCCATCTTCAATTGTGAATATTCATTCGAATATCTTGTTCGAATAAGTCGCACGCCATCTTTAACTTGACGAAATCTTCGTTGCCAATATCTTCCGGAAAATATCCTTTGCGTCTTGATCACGCTGTACAGGAGTACTAGGATATGTTTGAACTCCCCCTGAACTCCTGCTCGAACTGTCTAACAACGTTTTGCCAAACACATGCCACACAAGGGAACATCAAAAGCAGTAGCTAAATGGTCCCAAGTACGAAAAGTCCCCGGTTCATGATTTTGTAGCCATTCCTTGGCGTCCCCATATAGCGAAGAAGGAAATAGCTTTAGATAGACGTACTCAACCGGTACATTCATTGGCTTATAGGTCCGACAATATTCTTGAAAATTTGCTAGATGATTAGAGGGATTTCCAACTCCTTGATATTAATCGTGGGTTACCATGTGCACTAAAGAAGATTTCACGTCGAAGTCAAAGGCATCCTCATCCGGAGGCATGATAGCCGAGCCATTCCCTTCAAGGGTGGGAGTCATATAATCTCCCACGGGCCTTTCATCCTCTTCCTCTTCATCATATCTATAGTTTCGGTTTTCTCTACGAGGAATTGGAGGATTCCGTATAGGATTTTGATCATCAACATTGTTCCGTCTAGCGGGAGGATCTTCTTCCCTATCCTCTTCCATTCTAAAGTTTCGGTTGTTTCTTTGAAGAGCGGGAGGGTTCTCTATCTCATCTTCCATTCTAAATCCCGGTGGCAAGTAGGGTAGTGGGTTTAGGAGTGGAGGTGGACGAGGTCTTGGGCCTTGGAAAGCCGGAGGAACAATAGGATCAAGGGGAGGAGGGTTCTTGCGAGGTCTACCTCTTGGTTTCTTGACGGTTGGGAGGTTTGAAGTTGAACCGGTAGCTACTTGTTTTTGCCCTTTAAATCTTGTGTTCATTCAAGTGCCTGCGAGAACAAAAGAAATTCTTAGCAATGAAAGGCAAGAGAAACTAACACAATCAAGCTCAAAACAAGCAATAACTATCAAACAAGGGAAAGTAGACAAACTAAACAATCTAGTAGCACCTAGTTAATTAACTTATCCCCGGCAACGGCGCCATTTGATCGGTTGTAATTTAGCGGAAATATTCGAATAGAATTCAAATACTATTGCTAGTCACGATTAATCGAAACAATTTATATTGACTCGGGTGAACCGAGGTCGTACCCAAAAGATAGGTGATGAAACTAATGGTGCTAAAGATTCAATTTAGAACGTTTGTGGTTTGGGGGGATTTGTTCCTCGTAAGAGGTTGATAGCAAGTTTTTACTATCCAAAGGAGATTTTAAACAATGAAACAAGTAAACAATCGATTTAAAGATGACTAGGGATTATTTCCCCACTTAGACAATTATTGTGACAATGATATTGGATGCCAATGATGAATTTACATGCACATGAGTAGAATTTAGCCATGCAACATTCAAGCTAAGTTCAACTCGCGCTACAACTTAGAATGAAGGGGTTACATCTCGCATAGGACCTCACACTCGCGCTCTATTGGCCCTATAGAACATGCATGTCTAGTCTCACACTCGCGCTCTATTGACTAGATAAACACATTCTTGTTAAGTTCAAGCCATTCTCATTAGAATTTAGGTGTCGCCATGTAACACAAAGACTCTAATGCCTCTTCATTCATTTCATTGAAGTCATATTGATCAACGTGAGCTACATCAAACATGAGATCAAGCTAAGTTCCCATTGAGGACATTTCACAAACACCTTATGGGCAACTATAAACATTTAGTTCAAATGAAGAAGATTCATGTGCAAACTCATTCAACATTAGCATCAACGGTATTTACATCATCACAAATGTGTCTAGGGGATCCATAATCCCCAATCAAAGTCACTACTCACTCATGGTGAGATTACAATCAAAACAAATGAAAGAGATGGAGTTTAGGAGTCTAAAACCAATATGAGATTGAAGAGTATGAGAATCCTTGTTGTTGATCTTCTTCTCCACTCAATCCACCTTGAAATCAGTGCAGGTCTCCTCAAAATCCGTGCCAAAAAAGTCTCCCTTTGAAAATCCCCAAAAGTTTCTATTTATAGCCAACATTAGGGTTTCCGATACTGTAGCTCCAGTCGGTCGACTGGCGGGAGCTGGTTTTCCCAGTCGGTCGACTGATGCTGAAAATGTGGCTGATGAAGGAGTTTCCCTGTCGATCGAATGGCTGGTCCAGTCGACCGACTCGATGGAGGCGCATGGAAGGCCATCTGAGGTGCTTGCCAACTCGACCGACTGATGCTGCGAGTCGAGCGACTGGCGCTTTGTGCTCTGTTAAGCTTCTCTTCAGTCGACCGACTCGATTGGCGTGCTTGAGGAGGCCATCTGAGAAGTTCTCCAACTCGACCGACTGGAGGTGGCCAGTCAACCAACTCGATGGAAGCATTTGAGGAGCATTCTGGGACTTCTTCTACTCGACCGACTGGCGCAGGGGAAATAGCCAGTCGGTCGACTGGAGCACCTTTCAGTCCAAATTTGCTCAAATCTTTGATTTTTCCTTGATTCTTCGTGTCAAGGTCCTGAGCTCAATGTATGGTTGCTCCAAGCCTGAAATGCAATGATAATGGTCAAATGGCATCGAAATAGCATCGGGAATGGACCAAAACTCTTCGTAAATGGGTATGTAAATGAGTCGAGAATTCGACTCATCACTAACCTAGAAAAGAAAAATGATTTCACGGAAAACGCAACCCTAGATCTACGCTTATATGAAATAGAATCGGTGTATATACCTGCTCGGTAAGTGTACGGCTGGTCAGCAAATGGTGAAATGAGAAGCACAAATCGATCGGTAAGGTTTTTGCGATTGTGTATGGGAAGCCGGTTAGGATGGAGAAATGAATTTCGCCTAAGGTTAGGAGCGGTGAAACAACTAAGGCATGAGGCGGTGAGATGAAAACATCTAGATGAGTGAGCCAGGGACTTTACGATAATCGTGCGTGAGAAATGCGATAACAACCGGTTATCGTACTCTTATCGTTAAAGTTATCGTACATAGTCTTTTTTTGGGTTATCGCATAACTTAACGTTCCGTTATCGTATGGCTGTTATGGTCTATAATTCCCAAAATTTGTAGTGACTGGTGCACTTGTACGTAGCCCTTCTTTGAGATGGTATATTATTTACATCTTCTGGCCGGTTGTCATCATCACTACTTGCATCTGGTGAGATTTACAATCTTCATGGACATCTATGCAACATGCTCAGTATCACACAACTCCTCTTCATCCAATTTGAGCGTAGCTTTTTGGTTGCTCTCATCTTTCTTCTCATTCCTATTTTTCATCTTCTTCAAAGATCACATATCTCTACTTATAATTATACATTCGCATTTTGGATCATATAATCGGTAAGCCTTGGATTCTTCGTTAACTCCCAAACATGACACACTCTTTTCATCCAATTTCTTCCTTTTCTGGCTTGGGCACATGTGCATGTGCTAGACATGCACCCAAAAAAACCCTGAGATGGTGAACTTCAGGCTTCTTATTAATATCTTTTAAAGAAAGTGTTCCAGCATCCTGATCAATTAACCCCTTGTAATTCGGATGCCCATATCTATAATGACATAGGTGTGTCAACAGGTACCTTATATGCCGCAATCATAAACATACGATTTGCGCTCATATAATGAGGCTTCTCTGTGGATGTACTGTTTAACAGATTCCATCTTGGATTGCAATAACAACTCCTCGCTCTTGTAGCTGACCTAACACTGGGTAGGTTACTAATTAATTCAGGAATGTAATACACATTAGTAACTACCTGATTTACACCATTGATATGTGATCGATCGAATTCTTGACCTATTATTCACTTCATTCGATGATGGATTAAGTTTTTTTCAGGACATTTTGTTATCAATTAATCTCTTTTCTAGTGTTTCAGGTCATATATCACATACCTAATACTTTTGGATTGATCCGAAACAAAGCAAAGCATTTGGTGAAGATTTGGGCAAAAACAGGACAAAATAGGGCAGACGGACCTTTGCGACGTATTTGGCATGCTCAGAGTGCATATCGTGTCTAAATGGGTCGCAATATAGCTTGTTGGAAAACTAACTCAAAGGCCTACAACTTTATAGTTGACACCAAGAACAGATTCGAAGGTTTAAACCTCCAAAAAGGCAACGGAAGTCAAGTCCCGTGACACCCATGAGTGTCACGGGATGTGCCCGAGCATGTGCAAAAATGAGAAGCCAACACACCTTCTGTCACGGGCCTGTCATCAATTTTGGGCTATATATAGCAGTTTCGGACCAGATTTTGAGGACGCTGACTTTGGGGATCGATTTTGACCTAAATTGAAGAAGGAGGACGACTAAGAGTTCAAGAAAGACCAAGATTCAAGGCAGCGCTTCATCAAAACACAGTTTCCTCGTTTCTATTCTTTGATTTTCATATGTGTTTGTGGTTGATAGCCATGAATCGTGAGTAGTCGTGTTATTCCGGGATCCTACGGATCCCGTCCTTATATCCAACTCTTCATGTGATTTATCGAATTGTTTTTCCATTAATGTCATCCAAGTTATTCAATTTTACTATGCTAAATTTTATAGTTCTTGCATGTTATACATTGAATGGATGTTTTCTTGTATGAACAAAATTAGGTTAAACACCAAAAAGATGGATGGGTCTGAGGTAGTTAACTGGATCAAGTAGAATTGATGTTAGGTCGTAGTAGCTATGCTGATAGTATATGAACTTATATGAGAGTTAATATTAATTGTTTTGCTAGACTACAGCAGCTACATTGGTAGTACGTAGGTATCTGTAAGTACAACGTGCGCATCCGCGGCGATGGTATAACAAGTACGTAAGAATAGTTAGTATTTGGAAAATCCTGAGCTTAACAAATCGAAGCTGTTGATAATCTGTGGATGGGCAGCGTTCAACAGTCTAGGTTAATTCAGATAATGATCTGTGGATGGGCTGCTTGTCTGATGTTTTTTTTGGTTTATTTCCATATTTGGATGGCATGACATTATCACATGAATTGTATGGCAGGCACGGGTGAAGTTTGTTCTTAGAATTATTTCTCTAATTGAATCAAACTTTTCCTAATTTCAGTGTCACTTAGGGTTTATTAATAACCAAACCTTTTTCCTATAGGAGTAGCTGAACACATTACTTGCTTACTAGTACACGCATGCGTCTGTTCCTTGGATCGACACATTGCTTACCGAGGTTTATAAATTGTTCTTGACTACAACTTTACCCCTAAAACTCATAACTTGACAACTATAAAGGGTTAAAAATATGCCATGTCAAAATGGCGTCGTTACCGGGGAAGACAATCAACATTAGTTTTATGATCAATACTATTATCAAGATGACCGTTATTATGAGAACTACCAGAACCAGTCACAGTAGCAACAACCTCAGATCACTAGAGAATCATCGCGTATAGAGTCTCTGCTAACTAGTTTCATGGCAGAGCAAGACAGGCGACTTCAGGGGGTAGAGAGGTCAATAGAGCAACTTGCAGTCAGACAGAAAATACTTGTGGGCTAGCTAGAGCAACAAGCTAGTGCATTTACTAAGGATCTTATAAATGAGGATGTCGAGATGGAAATGGCCAGCCATCAAGAAATTCTTGACCTATTATTCACTAGTGTGGAGTGTTTTGATCGGTCGAATTCTTGGTCTATTATTCACTTCATTCGATGATGGATTAGGTTTGTTTTCTGGACATTTTGTTACCATTTAACCTCTTTTCTAGTGTTTCAGGTCATATATCACATACCTAATACTTTTGGATTGATCCGAAGTAAAGCAAAGCATTTGGTGAAGATTTGGGCAAAACAGAACAAAACATGGCAAACAGACCGTTGCGACATACATTGCATGCCCAGAATGCATGTCTAGTCCAAATGGGTCGCAATATAGCTTGTTGGAAAGCTAACTCAAAGGCGACAACTTTGTAGTTGACTTGAAGAGCATATTCGAAGGTTTAGAGCGCCAAATAGGCAACAGAAGTCAGGTCAAGTGACACTCCTGGGTGTCATGGGATATCAATGGTGTCACGCGATGTGCCCAAGCATGTGCAAAGGTGATAAGCCCGTGACACACCATGACAGCCCATGACACACCCTCTGTCACGGGCCTGTCGTCAATTTTGGGCTATATATAGCAGTTTCGGACTAGATAATGAGGATGCTGACTTTGGGGATCGATTTTAACCTAAACATTAAGCCCACATATCGACAAACTGCTAAATCATTCAAACTATTTGGAGACCCCGAAGACTCCATTCCCATGGTTCAATCCATACTAGCGCATTGGTTGGTCTTTTGACTCATGATCCAACGCTTAAGCCCTAACCGCGTGGTCTTTTGACAACCATTGTTAGAATAATTCATCCAGCAAAGATATTTGGGCTTTGGACAAGCCCATCGTTGGACAACTCTTTTTTGGGCTTAGGAAACGCTCAGCTTGCTGCTCAGTTGAAACGGAGTGTTTTTTATGCAATATAAATGCATCTCATTCATAGGGTTTCTTTCACTCGGCTTATTTTTATAGAGAGGTACATTGAGAGGCGACTTGACATGAAGAAGATAACTTTGTTTTCAAAGGCGGCGGTCGGTAGCGATAGGCGACTTCACTGGTTCGTCGGTTATCTTTCTCAGTGCGAAAGACTCTCCTATTTTGCTACAAATGGCAAGAAGAGTGGACTATTGCAGTGATGTTCAGGGGCCTTGAGGGAGGCTGAAATCCCTCATTCTTCTACTGCCTTTAGTTTTGTTTGTAGCCTTCATTTCAGTCATCTCGTGTTACGACGTTCCAGTCATGCATGATGTGTGATTGTTTGAGTCTAGTCGCTCTCAATTTTAGTGCATTGGTATCTGTAGGCAACCAGCATAGGCGAAGGAGTAGGGCCTTCACCCCGAACTTTGTAAATCTGTGTCTCATTTACATTCCCACACTCACTATTTAGTTCTTGAATTGAACTGATTTGAATCTTGAAACAATTGGAGTTCAATATTTAGGTTCTAATTGAATCATGTATTGAATTCAGAATTATAAAGTGGTATCAGAGCTTTGGTTGATGATTCCACTGTTTTGGCATTTGAATTGTTTAAATTGTTTTTTCAGCCTGCTTATTGCTTAATTTCTTTTTGCAGCTTTTCTTTGATTTTTTTAATCTCAAGAGATGGCTGATTCAACGAGCTTAAAGCCGTTCGATGGGACAACAAATTTTTCAACCTGGAAAGTCAAGATGAAGGCCCTCTTGACCAAAGAGAAGTGCCTAATGGCAGTCACTGAAGAGTGGCCTGCTAGCTTTTCCGCTGAAAGGAAGAAGGAGCTGCAGGATCAAGCTCACGCTGAAATTATGATGAGGTTAAGTGATTACATCATTTGACAAGTGGTAACCATGACTGACCCTAAAACTTTATGGGATACTCTTGATGACATTTTTCTGTCTAAATCTTTGCCTAGCAAAATTTCCTTACTGTGAAAACTATTTAATTTCAAAATGAATATGTGTTTATCTATACAAGAAAATTTGGATGTTTTTTAAAGATGACTCATGATTTAGCTAGGTGTAAGGCAAAAATAACAAAAACTCATCAAGCTGTTATTCTTTTAAATGCCTTGCCTGCTGAGTTTGAAAATCTTAAAGATGTGATTCATATGGGAGAGATGAACCGGAAAAGAACGAGAACCTTCTGCGGAGCATCCGAAGCATAACTGAACACTCACACAATCTTTGCACAGAGATAGGAGCATTCGGTGGAACTGGTGAACTACACTTGCTTCTGGATAGATGTGTGGGACAGAGGGCTCGTGGTACCTTCTGCCCACCCTTTCTCCTCTGCTTTGAGAACCGTGTGAATGGAGAGTGGGCATAAGGGAAGGAGGTCCTCATACGGAGTCGCACATGAGCAGTGCGGAAAACTGGGGAATGGGTCGAGTAAACTCCCTTGGGGCTAAGGTAACTCGAGTGGGAGAGTCGTGTTATGGGTGACATTATTGCACGGTTCAGAGAGCACTTATGTATGTGATGCAAGTGAACGTATATGAAAAAGTTGTCGTAAAGTTTCGTTGTTTGTTCCATCGTCAACCCTATCTATGTTTCTATGATGGCCCAAGAACACGCTCATTCTTCAGCCGTAGAGAGACTTTTGAATTGCGAGGTACCTTTACGAGCTCAATATATACGAGTGTTATTCCATGAAATTACTCGAATTTCAAATCATTCACTTGCTTTAACTACTCATGCTATGGATGTGGGAGCATCAACTCCGTTCCTGTGGGCTTTTGAGGAGCGGGAGAAATTGTTGGAATTCTATGAAAGAGTCCCGGAAGCCATGATGCATTCCAGTTTCATACTCTTAATAAGATAATAAAAGTCGTAGTTCAGAAAAATCAAACTCTTAAGGTTTTTAAAATAAAAAACATTGAGCAAAATGATTCTAGTAGTGGAACTAGAAATGAAGTTATGTTTTCTAAAGGCAAATTCAGAAACAAGTCCCATAATAATAAAAATCTGAAGGAACTTAAAATCATAAGCTTTTAATAATGCTAAATCTATTTTTAAGTGTACTTACTGCAATAAAATGGGATACACTGTTCAATTCTGCTATAAGAGACAAAATGAAGAGAAAGAAAAGGAAACACAAACTGGTTTGTTGTGTTAATCTGGTACATCTTATGCCCATGAATTGCTTGTTGCTTTTATTGAAATTGATATTGATTCTTGGATTTTTTATTCGAGTTGCACTATGCATGCTACAACACATAGAAATCTTTTTTGTAAGCTTGATTTGTGTGATGGTGGTCAGGTGATTTTAGGTGATGATACCTCATTATCTATTAAAGAAATAGGGAATGTCCCATTAAAAATGCATGACGGTGTGATTGGAATTATTCAAAATGTTAGATGACTGCCTAATCTAAGAAGAAATATACTTTCAGAGTCTGTTTTTGATGAATTAGGCTGCCATGTTAACACTTTTAATGGAATTAAAGAAGTTTCAAGAAATGGGAAAGTTGTGGTTAAGGGGATTAAGAAGGGAGGATTGTATTGTGTTATTGATGCCCGTGCTTTGGATTTTGTTGCATACAAATGATAATGAATGCAATTTTGTGGCATATCTAACCCCTTCTTGTAAGACTTTAGGCACACTTGATAGTGTGACTAAGCTTTCCCAAATAGGTGATGTTGTCAGCTTCAACCAGAAAATTCAGCAAGAGAAAGAGGTAATTTGTGACAAGAATTAGCTTCCCTTTGCTGATTTTGAGGTAAGTGGTGAACAAAGGGAGAGTTCACCAAAATCAGGTAATATTGTTCCTTATCATATGTGAAATCTACTTGTCTTAGTCAAGACGAGTTCTAGATGGTGTTCGAACTGCGTCTCGAACACTTGTTGGACAGTTTCAGGTTGTGTTCAAACAGAGACTGGAACACCTTAGCAGACAGTGCGTAAACAGAACAAATAGAAGCACACACGATATGATAACCCAGTTCGGCCTCACCTACTCTGGGGGGTTTCCCACACCCGAAAAGGGACACAAATCTTATTACGAGTTTAGAGCTATTCGTGGACTTACACTTACACAACGCCTTGTTTGTAATAGCCTAGCCTCTAACACTCCGTCTCTCGGATTTGCAATCTCGGTTCACCGCAGCTCCCCTCGATCCCCTATGGGTAGGACAATACTTCCCTCTCGGCCTAGTCTTGGACTTCTCGGAAGTCCAGTCGCCATCTCTCAAAGACGTAGCTTGATTACCGTGTGTGTGTGCGCTTTGTTGTCCTTCAAGAACAGGCTGAACAGCACACTGAACAGACTGTTACTTCCCCGTTGATATTTCGGTGTGGAATAATCAACCGGCGGTCGCTCCTCCTCCAATCTCACGAACTCTCGTGTTTGTTTATTTTCTCTCAGGAAGCGACGCAGATTATGGACGCCCTAGTCAGGTATTTATATGTGTGGGCGCTCTCCAAATCTGCTCCAGATATCTCATCAAATATTTAGGAAATATTCCTAAATATTCGATGTGTATCTTTATCCAATCTTTAGGAAGTATATTCGAAAAATTCCTTGCCATGTCAGCCACGCCGCCTTTAATCTGATGTGTAGATATTCGTTTGAATATCTGAATCTTCGAATTCCTCGCTGGCCGACTCCAATCAGAATATCCTTGCCAAATATTTCGGAGATACTCCTAAATATTTGATCAATATTCAATCTCTTCCATATCCAATCTTTGGAGATTACTTCCGTGCCAAGCCATCCAATATTCTCGAATCCAAGCTGAAGATATTCATTTGAATATCTGATCTTTAATGATGACTCGTCAATTGATCCCAATCAAATAATCTCGTCAATCTTCTGGATACGGAAATCTTCCTGCGTCTGCTGTACGCTGTGCTGCAGTTCAAGACAGCGATTGAACTCTTCTTGAACACCTGCTTGAACTGTCTAAAGTCGTTTTGCCAACAGCATTCCATTCATGGGAACATCAATATGGTTGAAATAGGAGTAAGCAACAATGACTCCGTTTTTTATGGTCATATTCCTACTTTATTGAAAATGTTGAATATATCACTCTTGTTTTGGTGAGCACGTTGTTCTCACTGTTTGAGTGTATCATATCTCATTCTTGTTTGTGAACATGCTGCCAAAAATATCTTTTCAAATGAATGGTACTTCGATCTTATCATGCTTATTTTTGGGATCATGAAAAATATTTGTGATGCATGTGATTATTGGTTACTCGCTTATACTTTTAGGAGGGCACTTGAAAAACTCTAGACAACATTGCCATACAAATAATGTGCTTGATATGGGTGTTAGTTCTTCTTGTAAGAACATTCTTTATTTAATAAGAACCAAAAATATCATTGAGTATAAAGTGAATTTTATTGGCTTTGTTGTTGCTGAAATTTTTTTAGGTTTGGTGAGTTCTCTGCTTGTTCTATCTAACTTTTTTACTTTGTGCAGGATGTGCCTGCACACCTTTGGAGCTTGCTGAGATGTGCAGGTGCCGATGATGGCAGTTTGTCCGAAAGATACCAATGCTTAGGGGTTGTGTCCAAGTCTAGGTGAGTTGTTTTCAGCCAAATGGAGTCTGTATAGGCTATCTGCATGAGAGTACATGTTTTTTTATTTAGTTTTTCGAGTCTGTATAGGCTGTTGTGTGCTTTATAATTGTATGTACTGGTTTTCCCTTTGGAGTCTCTTTGAGTTTGGTTTTTTGGAATATGTTTGCGGGATGAATTAGGAGGGCAATTGTTAGAATAATTCATCCAGCCAACATATTTGGGCTTTGGACAAGCCCATCGTTGGACAACTCTTTTTTGGGCTTAGGAAAAGCTCAGCTTGCTGCTCGTTGAAACGAAGTGTTTTTGATGCAATATAAATGCATCTCATTCAAAGGGTTTCTTTCACTCGGTTGATTTTTAGAGAGAGATACTTTGAGAGGCGACTTGACACGAAGAAGATAACTTTGTTTTTGAAGGCGGCAATCGGCAGCGATAGGGGACGTCACTGATTCGTCGGAGATCTTTCTCAGTGTGAAAGGCTCTCCTATTTTGCTACAAAAGGCGAGAAGAGTGGACTGTTGCAGTGTGCTTCAGGGGCCTTGAGGGAGGCTGAAATCCGTCATTCTTCTACTGCCTTTAGTTATGTTTGTAGCCTTCATTTCAGTCGTCTCGTGTTAGGACGTTCTAGTCCTGCTTGCTGTGTGATTGTTTGAGTCCAGTTGTAACACACTCTCAATTTTAGTGCATTGGTATCTCTAGGTGACCAGCTTAGGCTAAGGATTAGAAGCCTCTCCCCGAACCTTGTAAATCGGTGTCTCATTTACATTCCCGCACTCACTGTTTAGTTCTTGAATTGAACTGATTTGAATCTTGAAACAATTGGAGTTCAATATTTAGGTTCTTATTGAATCTTGTATTGAATTCAGAATTACAAAGTGGTATCAGAGCTTTGGTTGATTATTCCGCTATTTTGGCAGTTGAATTGTTTAAATTGTTTTTTGAGCCTCCTTACTGCTTAATTTCTTTTTGCAGCTTTTCTTTGATATTTTTAATCTCAAGAGATGTCTGATTCAACGAGCTTAAAGCCGTTCGATGGGACAACAGATTTTTCAATTTGGAAAGTCAAGATGAAGGTCCTCTTGACCAAAGAGAAGTGCTTAATGGCAGCCACTTTGACATTGGCATTTCCGCACGTGTCCCACATCCATTGCACTTGGCCCGGATTGCAACGTGGGCTATGATATCATGTTGAAATTGCTAACTCATATGGATTACCTCCCCATATTGACTCAAAAGCCTAGGCTTGAGAGTCATGGTTTAATAATCATATATAAGCTAGCAATTCTTCTTCTCATTTAACAATATGAGATAATTTCTTCAAGTATAACATTCCCAACACTAGCCTTTATACCCTACCTAGTAAAGAATGTTAGTCCCACTACAAGTAAAATGATGGAAGCCCTGAGCAATTTACATTTACTCATTGTACTTTTAGCCGTCCCTCCACCATAGGGCAATAAAAGTCACACTCTTTTTCTACTTTTTACTTGGCTTGCCAACGAAAAGCATAATCCAAACATTAAAGTTTATCTTTACATTATGAAATTAGATTTTCAGAATCCAAAGTAATAAGAGAACATGTACACATGCTTCACCGTTCGCATGCTTATGCTCCACCTAGCACACGCCATCCATATTGAATATTAAAATTATTTAATTTTAGACAATTTTTATTGAATTATAGTTTAACCATATTAAATATAAGAAAATCTCTTACACCCTGGATTCGAGTCCCCGGGGTCACCAATTTTTTTCTTTTTTTTGCTTTTTTCTTTTTCTTGTTCCGCCTTGCGCGTGGATGCTTTCTACCCTCGTGGATGCCTTCCTCTTCACGCTTCGTGCGTGATGTGTCCTCCTTCGTGGAGGCCTTACTCTTCACGCATCGCGCGTGATGTGTGCTGTAAAGGTGCCCAAATGTGGCCTGAACTCCAAGTGTCAAAGATGTACCGATGATTTGGGTGGAGTTGTGCGGATTCATGGTAAAAAGTGCCGAACGTGGCATGCGCTTCAGAAGTTGAGTGATGTAACAGATGCTTACGGATCCGATCAAGATATCTTGCTAAGAGCTCCGGAGATCAATATATATATGTACTTGATAAAAAAAAGCTCATATGCATTGTAATATTCCTAGTTGTTGTATCCACCCACTATCAAAGAAAATACAAGAAAATCGAACATGTTATTAATCTGCCATTTCATTGGCCCGCCATTTCCTCTTAATGAAAGACAAAAACTTAACTATTTCCTCATACAATCTTTTATTGAAAAAAAAGGCAGGATCACATCACGTTAAATAATTTAGAAGCAATAGTAATACAATACAGTATTGTGTAAATATGCATATTAATATGATTAGAAAAGATCATATGGGAACCTATAAATTTGGCCAGAACTTAAAACTTAGAAATTAAAAAATTTCTTATCCGTTTGATTAAATCATCTATGGTACTTCAATTTAGCCAATAAAGCAATGTTTTAATTACAATAAATTTTAACTGAAAGCATATTAGTCAATTGCAAAATTTATTCACACGATAAAATCCTATGATTTTAGAACTATATTTTTTGAGATCATTGTCATCGCCTCTGTAATCTATTTTCTCTCTTTCTGTATCTTCACTATCTTCACTGTTGCAATTATTGGCATCCACTTCCTCACCAAAAGTGTTTTAAGCACAACTATGGAAATAATGTCTCCTCTTCTCCGACCTTCTCCAACCGTCACCAACATTTTTCGTCCGATCAGTTGCTTCTCCTCCGCCAAATTCATCCTCGTTGGTAAGTCTACTCATCCTGATTTTCCTTCCTTCCCCGTCTCTTCTCGACGGTCTCCTCTACAACGGCGTTGATCGGTCCGAGTTTGCCTCTTGCGCCGTCGTGGTCGTCCTTACCGTGAGTGGGCGGTGTCGGGGCCCCAAATCTAGTGGCGGGAGGGTCGTGTAGGGTTTATGGTGTCTGTTGTTGCGATGGAGGTTGTTCGGTGTAAAAGTTGCCGATGTTTGGAGCTAGGAGAGGGTGATGGAGGATGTTTGTGGCCTCCGACGAGGTGATGGAGGATGGAGGAGGAGGTTTTTGGTTGATGGTTGACGGAGCCCACTGCACTGTCGTTAAGGTGCAATGTTCTCTGTACAAAATAAATTTATATTTTCCGCTACTCGCAACTACACTACTGGGTAGTAAGTGGTAAGTAGGGGTTGAACCCAAGGGAATTAGGGGGATACGTTGTTCTTTAAGGGATTTGTACAGGATGGGAGCGTTTTTTAGGTTTGATTGAGATTTTAGCGGTTATGACTAAGTGACTTTTTTGGTTGTTTTTGGTTTTGAGTGCGGAAAAGTAAATTACAGAAAAAAGTAAATACTGAAAATACAAAGAAGACTTACAGCGGGTGATGCGTGATTGTCAAATCCTCCGGTAGATGAGCGGTTGATGGTTGCAGTTGATCGAGCGATTCGTAAAAGTAAATACAGGGGGTTTTGTAAGTCAAGAAAAACATTCGGTTTCAGGGGCCTTGTATCATAGCCTGTTTATTGTTTTAGTAACCCTTCTAAGTATTCAAACGTGTATCAAGGCCTTTTCTGGCGCTCGATTTGCCACACTGTCTAGTCTTTTGCAAAAGTGTTCGAAAGTGAATCAAGGCCATTTCAAGCACTCGACTTGCAACACTGTCTAATCTTTTGCAAAAAACGTAAAGCCCTTGTTCTACTTAGACTAGCACCCCATTTCAAGGTATACTAGCCTATGTGCATCCATTTTGGGTTGTCTTTTCCGATTTACCCAAAATGGTGTTTGAGAGAGATCAAACTCCTCAGATAAGCTTTGCCATTTCAAGCATCCACTTACCCGAGTATGTTTGCGAACTTCCACGAAAGAGCTTTGCCATTTCAAGCATCCACTCAACCTTGGAAGTTCTGATCTAATATATGGCACATAGAACAAGTTTTGAATACAGAGAAAAGAAACTAAAAGAATTTAAAATATTTTATAATACAAGAACACCCCTTTAACCGAATAAAGAGTTTAGCTACGAATATCCATAGAGGTGGATACCATAGCTAAATACTCGGGGGTTTTTGAAAACAGTAAGAGGAGAAGGGGTGGAATACTCAAGAACCAACAGGAGTATTCCTAATTCCTACTGAATACTCAAGAACCAACAGGAGTATTCTCTAAAGTATTATAATACTCAAGAACCTACAGGAGTATTATAATTTCAAACCGTTATAATACTCAAGAACCAACAAGAGTATTATTTCATAAACCAAACTTACAAAGTAACAAACTTAGAGAGAGAAGTGAAATATGATTTTGGGATGATACAAATGAGGAGGAGGAGCTCTCCTTTTATAGCCACAAGGGGAGGAAGATGGAGGGTGGAGATGGTGGCATGTGGCTTTTGATCCAAGGGAGGAGGAGGAGGAGATGAAGATGTGGTGGAGGAGCCACCACATGTCACATTCCCATGGTTGCTCATTTAGCCGCCGGTTGGAGGTTGTCCAAGGAGGAGAGCTTGTGGCTTTGGCCACCTCTTGCCAAATCCACCGGTCACCCATGGAGGAGGAGGGGAGGAAGGCCACCCATGAGTCATCTTATTCACCAAAGCCGCCGGTCACTTGGTCCATGGATGAGTTTTGACAATTTTGTGCAGTCTTTTCACAAAACTGTCAATCCAATTTTGCTTCGGTCTGACTTCGTTGTTCCTCGGTTAAATTTGTATTGAGTAATTCAATGTCAGGATCTTGAGATTTCTTCGTTCAGCGTCTGATCTTGACCTTGGAATGACTCGTAATATCTTTTCAGCGTAAAATCCTCTCCTTAGCGTGTTTTCTCTCTAAGCGCCAAAATACCCTGTAGAAATATATCGGGACTAACAAGTAGAAGTTAGATAGACAAACAGTCTAATTTAGTGGGTTTTACTGTGTTTTTTATTCGTATAATTATGGTCCATCAATGGTGTTTGTGCGGCTGATAAGTCGTAATTGTACGACTATTTTATATGTTAAAACCCCGTCTCTTAATGCTTGCATGTATATTATTTCACTACCTGTGTGTAGTTTTCATTCTCAGGTGCATTCGGAGACCATGGAAGGAATATCGGCTAAAGAGAGCCTATTAGAAGATGTTTGGCATCAAAAGAAATGAAGTCCAAAGTGCTGAAGTTTTAGTCAGTGCAGACCACTTACGTCTGAAGAATTATGGGCACTTAGGTCTTAACAATTTCGGTAATTGTTAAGACGTCCGTGGACATTAAATCAAGAGACGTAAGTGGAATCCAGCTGGCAGTCAAATTTCTTATTTTCGGATTTGTAATTTCGGGAAGGAGAAAAATTGAATTTGAGGAGCCATATCACGAAAGGAAAAATACAGATTTCGAAGGGACAGAAGAGGAGAGGACTAGCTCTTGATTTAAGCAAAAGAAGAGTGGTTTTTCAAGATGTCTTTTTGGCCGTGTGATTTGGGGGTTTGGAAAATTGACATTGGAGGTTTGTAGAGGTCTTTGGTCCGTGGAAGAGAAGTGAGTGGCTGAGCCAGCCTTTGGCAGTGGACAATTCATCCCAATGGGATACTGACAGATGCTTGTCGTCACAGCAAATGTGCAAATAAATTTATAAGTCCGCTACTCGCGACTTTACTACTGGGTAGCAAGTGGTAAGTAGGGGTCGAACCCAAGGGAGTCAGTGTGGATTAGTTGTCCTTTAATGAAGCTTATGCAGAAATTAATTATGATTGTGGTTGAGTTTGAGTGTGTTTTGAGAACTGAAAGTAAACTACAGCAGTTGATAATGGACTGTAAGGAAAGTATTCGGTTTTAGGGGCCTTGTATTATAATTGTTTATCATTGACCGTTAATGATCATGCCAAGTGTTCAAAGATGAATTGAGGCTATTTCTAGCGCAAGACATGATCATGCTAAGTATTCAAAGATGAATCGAGGCCCTTTCGTAGCGCAAGACTTGCAACATCGTTTAAAGCAACACTTGTTCTAAGCAAAACTAATTCCTCCTTTCGAAGTATTGATGGACCAAAGTTATACGAGTCAGAAACATAGTAAAACCCCCTTAATTAGACTGTTTGTCTATCTAACGTCAACGTGTTAGTCCCGATATATTTTCACAGGGCATTTTAGAGACTGAAGTGAAAACACGCTAAGGAGAGGATTTTAAGCTGAAAAGATAACAAGAGTCAATTCAAGGTCAAGATCATATGCCGACTGAAGAAATATCAAGGATCTTGACGTTAAATTTACCAGAACAAATTAATCACAAGAATCAGGAGTGGAGTCAAGACAGACCGGGGAAGGAACACATTGACAGTTTTGTGAAAAGACTGCACAAAACTGTACAAAACTCACATTTGGGCAAGATGACCGACCACTTGGAGAAGTGGTGGCCAAAGGAGGAGCTCCTCCCCTTCCACCACCGCCTACCGGCGGCTTTGGGTGGTGGTGACCGGCGGCTTTGCTCCTCCTCCACATGTCACCACCACCTTCCTCCTCCTCTCCTTCCTCCACATGTGGCCATCTCCTCCCTTGATTTCTTCCTCCAATCAAAATGCAACACTTGCCTCCATCTCCTCCTCCTCCCATGGCTATATAAGGAGAAGCTCCTCCTCCTCATTTCACACACCAATTCCATAATTCACTTCTCTCTCTAGAAGTTGTAATACTTGTAAGTTGTAATCTTGCTTTGGAAATAAAGGAAAGCTCCCTTGGCGCTTCAACGGTTGTAAGTTTCTCTTAGTATTAATTTATTTAACTGTTGTCTTTAATTTCCTTAGTATAATGTTTAGCGCGATGAATAGTAGCTAAACTAGTAGTTCGGTCTAAGGGGCGCACTTGTATTATAAATGTTTTAAGACTATTAACTTAGTGTTTAGTCTTAGTATTCAAAACTTGTTCTATGTACCATATATAGTCAGAGTTTCCAAGGTTGAGTGGATGCTGTAACAAGCAAAGCTCTTCTGTGGGAATTCGTGATCATACTCAGGTAGTGGAAGCTGTAACAAGCAAAGCTATCTGAGGAGTTCGACTCATCCTAAATCCCATCTGGTCGAGCGTAACTGTGAGATCAGGTGGATGTACCCAGGCTAGCATACCTTAGGGTATTGGCGCTAGACTGAAATAGAACAGGAGTTGCTTTAAACCGGTGTTGCAAGTCTTGTGCTGTAACTAGCCTCGATTCACCGTTTGAATACTTAGATGATTCACTAATGGTCAATGATAAACAAGATATAATACAAGTCCCCTGAAACCGAACATTTCTCTTAATCATTAAAATAGTAATTTACTTTCCAGTATTAAAATCAACCAACCAACCAATCAATCAATCAAAATAGCTGGTAGATTTAAAACAAACCAACCGACCTTAAACACGTTCCCACGCTGCGTAATTCCCCCCGAAGAACAATTATTCCCCTAGTTCCCTTGGGTTCGACCCCTACTTACCAAGTACTACCCAGTAGTATAGTTGCAAGTAGTGGACTATAAATTTATTTGCACAATCGCTTTGACGACGAGCGGTTCTGTCAAGTATCTTAGCTGTAAGTGCATCCACTTGATCTCCCAGTTACGTTATTGACAAAGTGGTGTTTTAGATAAGTCGAACTCCTCGATAAGTTTTGCTTGTGACAGCTTCCACTTACCGAGTATGATCACGAATTTCCACGAAAGAGCTTTGCTTGTGACAGCTTCCACTCAACCTTGGAAACTCTGACTATATATGGCACATAGAACAAGTTTTGAATACAAAGGTGTACTAAGAGTAAAATCTAAAACATTTATAATACAAGTGCGCCCTTTAACCGAATAACTAATTTAGCTACTAATCATGGCAGTGGTTATCATAACTATGAACTTGGAAATAAACACGAGTTTATAAATACAATTTAAATAAATAAAAAGACTTACAACCGTTGAAGCGCCAAGGATCATGCTTTGATTCCAAAGTAAAATTACATGATTAGTGCCCAAAATCTAGAGAGAAGCTAGAGAGAAGCTAGAGCTTCTCTCTCTAACTATGGAGTTGTGACTTGTGGTGGTGGTGAGATGATACAAATGAGGAGGAGGACTCTTATATTTATAGCCCAAGGTGGTGGAGATGGGTGGTGGAGATGGGTGACATGTGGTGGTCATCCAAGGGTGGAGATGGAGGAGTAAGGAGGAGCCACCACATGGCAAGCATCCATGGAGGAGGAGTGGAGAGCAAGTTTTGAGGTGTATGACTTGGATGGAAACACATGGAGGAAGAGGAGTGGATGGTGGAGGAGCAACCGGCGGCTTTGGGGAGGAGGGGAGGAGGAGCCGCCACTTGGAGCGAGGAGAGTGGAGGAGCCACCCTTCTAGAAGCTTGTGACTTCTTCACAAAAGCCATCGGTTTGACCGGATCTGACCGGAGCTTTGGCCGGAGCTTCTTGGATTTTGGAGAGTGTATTTTGAATGAAAATGTCATTCTAAGATGATCTCAAGAAGGAACCTAAGCCAAATTCTGCTTAGAACATGGTCGAAATCCCAAATCCGATGAAATTGCCCTTGTTTGGCCTTTACCGGGCTTGGTGCCTTTGCCTTGCGTTCTTGTCCATTTGCAGACGGTTCTAGAATATTTGAGTGATTCCAAGTCGGTTCCATGAAGGATGTTAAGGCTGATTTTGAGTGTAGCATGGTCGTGACCTGGAATGACTCGTTCTTCATTTTCCGCTTAAAAACTTCTCCTTAGCGTGTTTTCTCTCTGGAGTCCAAAATACCCTGTAGAAATAAATCGGGACTAACAAGTAGAAGTTAAATAGACCAACAGTATAATTTGGTGGGTTTTACTATGTTTTTGATTCGTATAATTATGGTCCATCAGATCACCCCACACTTTTAGTTGTTCGTCCCGAACAATGCTATTAAAGGGCGGCACACAATCAAGTAAAAACTTTGTAAAATATGACAGTAAGACTGTGGGACTCGATTTTTCCTAATTCATGCATTACTACTTATTACTAAATTAAACTGCGTAAATAAATAGAAGTAACTTGATACGTGTACCTTCGTGCCGAGATGCAAATTATATTGGATGTTTCGGGAGATAGCCCTTTTTAGGCTCCTGGACTGCAACCTCGGGATCGTCTCTTACTATATGGTTTTTTTGTAGCTTTCTCTAGCACGTGATTCAGTTCGGGTTTCACTGGTTTGAGTACTTTGATTTTCTTTTGGCGAGGGACTGCTTTTTGTAGTGAATCGGCTTTTGGCCTTTGATTTGATGCTTTGAGTACTTCACTTTTGTTCGGTTAAAACCTTCACAATTTTTGGGCCTTTGGCCTCTTGATTTGCTTCATTGAGCTTTTCGCCTTTTTGTGACTGCTAGTCCATTTTCTCAAGCCTTTTTGGGAGGTCCAATCATCGCCCGCAAGCCTATGGAAATACCTCCCCGCTCTTCTCGTTTTTGCCGTTTTCGCGCGGGTCAAGGTGAGGGTCGCTCATCTATTTTCTCGGCTACTTTGACTGTTGTTTTCGCGCGGGTCAAGATGAGGGTCGCTCATCTATTTTCTCGGCTACTTTGACCGGAGATAGGACGGTCTGATTCCCGTCCTCGCCTTTTGCATTGCATGGCGGAGATGACTTCAATTTTCACTGAAACCCGAAGTGCAGCCTCCACTGACTTCGAAAACCATATAGTTTGATCTGATCCTTTGATTGCTTGCCAAGCCTCTCTAGGGCAGTTTATGTCAACTCCACATCCCTAGTTATCTCAGCACAAAGGACAAATGGAAAGTTACATTCTAAGTTTTTAAACAGTTGAATTTTCACAAGGTTAATGCATGAATTTTGGTCTATCTTTTTCACATTCTTAAGTTCATATTTTCAAAAAGATATTATTTATTAACTAATATATACAGGTGGTTCTCACCCCACACTTTCGAATGAAGTCGTGCCTTTCAGCACTACTTAGTTCGAAAGCCATGCAAGCAGATGTTATACGAGAAGGAAATGACTTAAGGAAAGGTAAGATCAGAACTCCCTTATTGTGTCGAATGGCATGAGGCTGGATAATCGAGGGAGTTCGGCAGGGGCCTTGAACTCTCAGCGCAGGCCCGGTAAATTTACGGAAGCTGCCTGGCTGATCCGATCGTGCTCCAAAAACCAATTCCTAAATAGTCAAATCATTCTATGCACCAAGTGGGTGAGAGCGACTTATTGAAAAAGTAAAATACAGAAAATTAAAGACAGAAAATTAAAGTGCAGAAAGTAAGATAGTGTCGGGTTACCTACCGACCAGTGCACTTGTTTAACGTCGTTGGCTCGATAGTACCTCAATCATGGATCATAAGGTCGGATCCCATGGGGGGGTGAGGTCAAACTTTTTCTCGGCAGCCCTTTTGCTCCGAGAGGGTGAGGTTTCCTTGACCATTGCTGCTGGTCCAATGCGTCGTGCTTGCTTGTTACTCCTTCCGGGTTTCCATTCTTTCGGCCCATGTTTTTGCCGCCTCTTCATGTATGGTCGGTTGGCATCCTTGCAGTTTCGGAAGTTCAATCTTTTGCCAAGCGACCTCAAGCATGTGCCCTTGCTAACCCTCTTCTTTGTGGCAGAGATGATTGGCCGTCCTTGGTCCTTACACCTTTCAGGAGGCTTTTCTTGGCTTGCGACGAGTGGGAGCTCCTGCGTTGATTGTTTTGGCTCATGCTTCTCCTCCAACTCGCCTAGCACTGTATCATTGATCATCTCATCTTTGGTGGTCGTGATCTTCATAGAATATGAAGGGTTAAGTAGGGGCTTCTCGGCCATAAGGACAGGGCCTTTCTCGAGCAGCTCTTCTGTGAGGACCGGGCCTGACATGATTTTCTCGGTTAGTTCGGCAGTGAGGTCCAGGTATGTCTCGGCTGATTTGGTAGTGAGGTCCGGAACTTCCTCGGGCAGATTGCATGGGATCGTGTTGGGTGCTTCGACAGTGAGGACTGGGCCTGTCCTGGCCGGTTCTTCTTCGGTTATTTGTGAGTCTTCATCCTCTGTCGGTGCTTCGTCATCAATTTGGTGCATCGGCCCTTGTTTTGTGCTTTCTGCCAACTCGTCTATGAGGTCCCAAGTTTCAGCCATTGTTAACTTCATGATTGAGCCTCCTGCCGCATTATTAAGTTTTTTCCACTCAAGGGGCGTCATTCCAGCAAGAAACCTTTGAATAAGATAGTGGTTGGTGAATCCATGGTGTGAGCAGCTCGCCACAATGGAGTCGAAGTACGCCAAGTACTCGTCCAAAGTTTCGTCCCGGGATTGTTCAAGATTGAGAATTTTTTCGCGGGTTTCAAGTCGGAGAGATGGCGGGCAAAACTTTTCTAGAAATTTGGTTTGTAGATTCCCATAATTGCCTTCATAAGCTGCACATGAGTAATACCAGTCTATTACGGAGTTAGTTAAAGAAAATTTAAAGCATTTAAGTTTAAACTCCTCTAGCGATTCATTTTTAGACCTCATGTGGCTGCATATGGAGTGGAACGTCTGTGTATGCTTCACGGGATCTTCTCTAAGAGCACCTCCGAATTTGGGGAGACAGTCGAGCATTTTAAACATAAGGTTACTGCCCCCATCATTCCAAGGTTCGCTTCCGTAGTATGATGACATAGTGAATTGCATGATAAAAGAAAAAAGAAAATAGAACAACTATTCCTATGCACAACTCCCCGGCAACGGCGCCAATTTGACAGATGCTTGTCGTCACAGCAAATGTGCAAATAAATTTATAAGTCCGCTACTCGCGACTTTACTACTGGGTAGCAAGTGGTAAGTAGGGGTCGAACCCAAGGGAGTCAGTGTGGATTAGTTGTCCTTTAATGAAGCTTATGCAGAAATTAATTACGATTGTGGTTGAGTTTGAGTGTGTTTTGAGAACTGAAAGTAAACTACAGCAGTTGATAATGGACTGTAAGGAAAGTATTCGGTTTTAGGGGCCTTGTATTATAATTGTTTATCATTGACCGCTAATGATCATGCCAAGTGTTCAAAGATGAATTGAGGCTATTTCTAGCGCAAGACATGATCATGCTAAGTATTCAAAGATGAATCGAGGCCCTTTCGTAGCGCAAGACTTGCAACATCGTTTAAAGCAACTCTTGTTCTAAGCAAAACTAATTCCTCCTTTCGAAGTATCTTAGCTGTAAGTGCATCCACTTGATCTCCCAGTTACGTTATTGACCAAGTGGTGTTTTAGATAAGTCGAACTCCTCGATAAGTTTTGCTTGTGACAGCTTCCACTTACCGAGTATGATCACGAATTTCCACGGAAGAGCTTTGCTTGTGACAGCTTCCACTCAACCTTGGAAACTCTGACTATATATGGCACATAGAACAAGTTTTGAATACAAAGGTGTACTAAGAGTAAAATCTAAAACATTTATAATACAAGTGCGCCCTTTAACCGAATAACTAATTTAGCTACTAATCATGGCAGTGGTTATCATAACTATGAACTTGGAAATAAACACGAGTTTATAAATACAATTTAAATAAATAAAAAGACTTACAACCGTTGAAGCGCCAAGGATCATGCTTTGATTCCAAAGTAAAATTACATGATTAGTGCCCAAAATCTAGAGAGAAGCTAGAGAGAAGCTAGAGCTTCTCTCTCTAACTATGGAGTTGTGACTTGTGGTGGTGGTGAGATGATACAAATGAGGAGGAGGACTCTTCTATTTATAGCCCAAGGTGGTGGAGATGGGTGGCATGTGGTGGTCATCCAAGGGTGGAGATGGAGGAGTAAGGAGGAGCCACCACATGGCAAGCATCCATGGAGGAGGAGTGGAGAGCAAGTTTTGAGGTGTATGGCTTGGATGGAAACACATGGAGGAAGAGGAGTGGATGGTGGAGGAGCAGCCGGCGGCTTTGGGGAGGAGGGGAGGAGGAGCCGCCACTTGGAGGGAGGAGAGTGGAGGAGCCACCCTTCTAGAAGCTTGTGACTTCTTCACAAAAGCCATCGGTTTGACCGGATCTGACCGGAGCTTTGGCCGGAGCTTCTTGGATTTTGGAGAGTGTATTTTGAATGAAAATGTCATTCTAAGATGATCTCAAGAAGGAACCTAAGCCAAATTCTGCTTGGAACATGGTCGAAATCCCAAATCCGATGAAATTGCCCTTGTTTGGCCTTTACCGGGCTTGGTGCCTTTGCCTTGCGTTCTTGTCCATTTGCCGACGGTTCTAGAATATTTGAGTGATTCCAAGTCGGTTCCATGAAGGATGTTAAGGCTGATTTTGAGTGTAGCATGGTCGTGACCTGGAATGACTCGTTCTTCATTTTCCGCTTAAAAACTCCTCCTTAGCGTGTTTTCTCTCTAGAGTCCAAAATACCCTCTAGAAATAAATCGGAACTAACAAGTAGAAGTTAAATAGACCAACAGTCTAATTTGGTGGGTTTTACTGTGTTTTTTATTCGTATAATTATGGTCCATCAGATACAGACACACGTTCCAAATCACACCAATTGTGGGAGACACGAGGTTCTTGAGTTCGGAGGAAGTAAGGCTTGGAGGAAGATCAATTGAAGAAACTTGAGAGTTCATTATCAGTATTGTCATCTCTTTTCATTCAAACGAACTTGATGTTGTGTTCATTCACCATGTGTAGCTAAACTCATTTGTGTAAGCTAGAACTTGATATTGTGATGCTTTGATTTGAGACTCATATTGAATTTCTATGTTTTGCGCTATATTACTGTGCATTGTTTATGGATTTGATATGCTAGCATGAGTGGAACCCTAGCGGGGGAGCTAATGTTTGTGTGTTGATTTCAATTATCACAGTTTACTAGCAACCTAACGGGGATAGTAAACTAGGATACGAGTAATATACCACTAGGATTGACACCCTAGGACAACTTGTAGTGCAACCTAGCGGGGAGCTATAAGTTGTAAAACATTAGAAATCAAAACTGTTGGGTTAATGATTTAGTCTTGCATCACAATCGAAAGTTCTAGCTTGCACTATTCTTTGATATTTGATACTTGAATTTGTGTGATCATTCCTCTTGATAATTGATTGTTGTTGCTTGCTGCATTTTTATTTGACTTGTTCGGAATTTACCCCCCCCCCCATCGTTACTTTTGTACTTAGTAAACAGATTCTCACATCGATCTCTGTGGAAATTTGATGAGCACTAGTCATGATCGTGCAAATCAAAGATAAATTTGTAGTGTCCACTATCTTGAACTCACTAGTAAACTAGTAAAGTAGCAAGTAGGGGTCGAACCCAAGGGAAGTATATCAAATACTCGTTGTTCTTGGTACCAAATGTAAAGGAAAGTAAAGACAAGTTTTGGGGTTTTGAAAGTGATTTTGTAAAGTAAAATTAAAAGTAAACGCAAAGGGATTGTGATTGATAAAATAGAATTCGGTCTAGGGGCCTTTGTTATAGCTCAACTCATCATTGACCTTCTAATGATCTATCTTGCATCCATAGGTGTCGTTACTCCATTCAAAGAGATCACCCAAACAAGGCCATTCCAAGCACTTGTTCCATGATTCATTCCATTCCAAGAACAAATCACCAGTGTACTAAAGAATAACACCCCATTCCAAGGTATGCTAAACTAGGTGCAAGGTTTGTTCCACATTCCAATGAAAACAAACTCAATAGTTGTGAAGAGACCACACGGCTAACCCTTGCCATTCCAAGCATTAGATTAGCCTAGGTACTCATTCCCAATCTATTGTCACAACTAGCAAATGAATACAAGATAGCATGAAGATTCAAGGTCTTAGAGCCTTGCTACAACATTAAGGGGACCCCAAACCGAATTATGGAAGTTTAGCCACGCATATTCATTTTCATGAATATGAGAGCTAAGGAGGATAACCGGAATAAGAAGGCTCAAACCCAAAATGCGTAGGACAAAAGGTAAAATGCGTAACAAGGGAAGGAGTAGAGAGATGTTGAACTTTCCAATTTTCAAGCCAAATGACAAGAGTAACAACTATGGAATTGAGAGTAATTTTCGAATTCTCATTTACAAGGGCCAAGGGGCTCTATATATAGAGAATGAGGAAGATTCTAGGCCCTTGGATGAGACTTGATCTTCAAGTTTGAGTGGCATTAGTGGTTTGGAAGGGGCCAAAGCATAAACCGACTTGTTCCTTGGCCAAAGAGGTGTGGCATGAGTCAAAGAGGTCTTGGCATGTGCAAAAGTGGCGTGCCTCGAAGGACGAGCCGAGATTTGAAGTGGGGCCCACTTTTGGCCTCCGAATGAGTCGAAATGGCTTGGTCTTCGGCCAAGGGCAGTTTTGCTCAAGCGTTTGGCCTGAAAATTGAGATCCTCCAATAAAGTGGGCATTCCAAACAACTTGGTCGAGCCAGTTTTCCCAGATTCGGCCGTTTGTTCGAGCAATTTGGTTTTGGTCCTTCAGCGCGCGCGGGGCCTTGCTTGAATCTGGCCCACTCCCAATCCACTCAAGCGTTTTCTTTGGAAAGGTGAAATCTTCCGATATATCTGCTATTTGAATAACTTTGGTCGAGACGGAATTGTGAGATTGGGTGGTTTGCTCGAGAGAATTGATTGTGGGCCTTGGAGGCTCGGCAGGTGCTGGCCATTTCGGGCCTCCCTCGATTTTCTTCGGGCAAACCTCAAATTTTCTCGAGCATCCCTCGAGTCATATGCTCATAAGATGGTCAAGAACTCCTTGTGATGATTTTGGCACAAAATGCCCTCTTTTAAGCTCGATTCCTCTTTGGACTCCAAAAGGCCCTGAAATCCAAAATGACATTAACAAGTAAATGTTCTCATGATCAAATGTCGTAATTGGTGAGATTTAATGACTTAATGAGTCGTATAAATACGTCTCATCAAACCACCCCACACTTGAACTTGTTCGTCCCGAACAAGGCCTTAAGTCACAAGAGGAAAATCACATACAAACATCACAAGTCTCTCGCATCCAAGACAAATGCTAGTCTAGATTTCCCCTTTCCATGCATTCTCAATCATTACTCAAGCAATTTGCTAAAACATGAGATTCAACTTGATACATGTACCCTTGAGTCAAGATGCAAACCAATTCGGATGAGTGGGAGATAGTCCTTTTTAGGCCCATGATCTACACTCTTGGATTCGGATCTTGCTACATGGTTATACTTGTTGCTTCTTCTAGCACGTGATGAATTCAAGCTCAAGGGTTGAGTCCTTCTTTGATACTTTCCTTGGACATACTTGTAGTGAACTTGGCCTTTGGCCTTTTGGTGTGACTTTGATAATCCTTCACTTTGCTTCGGTTAGAACTTCACATGAGATGATTTTTCTTTCTTTTGAGCTTTGCTCCTTTTGTGATTTTCTTGTCCATTCCTTCTTGGGAGGTCCAATCATCGCCCTCAAGCATATGGAAATACCTCCCCGCTCTTTCTCATCCTTGTCGTTTCGTGCGAGTCAAGATGAGGGTCACTCACCTATTTTCCCGACTACTAGGACTAGAGATAGGACGGTTTGATTCCCGTCCCACCACTTGCATAAACGCTGCAATGGTGGAGTCAACTACAACCACGAGACTCAAAGCGCAGCCTCCACAAGTCCATATAACCATGTAACTCGAATCCCCGATCCTTGAGTGCTTTGTCAAGCCTCACTAGGACATTTCTATCAACTCCACATCCCCTATTTATCCCAACTCATAAGGTCACATAAGAAGTTAGATCACATGTTAGTCGCACAATTATAATTTCATAAGAGTCATGCATGTACTAGGATCCATCTATTTCACATCATGAAAGCACAACTCCCCCATTCCTACGCATTTTATTCACTAAACTACGCATTTTATTCAAAAAATTTAAAATTTTCAAAGGGAAACGTGCTGACTCATGCATGTGTAAGAAAAATAGACGTGAGACGCAACAAACTACTAAACACCCCACCCCACACTTTTGAAATGAGCTGTGGCCTCACGGCACAACTCAATCAATGCAATCAAGCACATAATCAATGGAAAGAAACAAGGTACAAGAGTGAAACGGAACTCCCCTCGTATGCCACGAAGCGGCAAGGCGTGGACTCGGATGAGCTCATGGGGAGCTAGGTCGGGCTCGGCTGCTCCTCTCGGATGTGTCCGGACTCTTGCGGTTCTACCGGGACTTGCATAAAATGCGTAGCCGAGAAGGTAAAGTGTGTAGAGAGAGCTTCCTCCTTGCGCGAGCCTTGGCTTTGGGTGCGTCCCGGTCTAGGACCGTCGCTGGGTTCCTCGGGCCTAAGGTCTCGGTCTCTGGCATAAAATGCGTAGGATAAAGAGCAAAGTGCGTAGCACTTGGGCCCGACCTACAAAAACATCCTTATTTCTTTCCAAACATAGAAGAGGGTGAGGGTTAGTACTAAATGCAAGGAAAATAAAATGCAAGAAAATACTGTAAAATGCCGAGCTGCCTCCCGGCGAGCGCCTTTGTTTAACGTTGTTGGCTCGACGGTACCTCCTCAAGGAGGTTCGTTGGGGTCCCATGGGCGGGTGAGGTCAAACTTCGCCTCAGCTCCTTCTTTGATCCGCCCCAAGTCCTTGTGGGTCGATGTGCACGGTTCTGGTATCCAATAGTCGGGCGAGTTCGCCTTCACATTCCTCCATGTAGGCGAGGAAGTCTTAACCATAGCTGTTGCCCCAGTCGTGCATACGGTCTCTCTTGGTCGGTCGGGGACTAGGGTACCGAAATCCGAGGTGTTCACAATGTCCGGCGGCTTCTTTGTGCCCAGAAGGTTATCATTATCATAGATGTAGAAATCTGAAATTCCACCGCCGAATGAAAGTGATAATAAACCCTCGCCCATGTCAATCCTAGCCTTTGTGTTATAGAGAAATGGCCGTCCCAATATAAGCGTAGGAGGCTCACCGTCTCTAGCATTGCTCATCTGCAAGACGTAGAAATCTGCAGGAATAGCAAGGTCTCCCACTTGGAGCGTCACATCCTCAAGCAATCCAACCGGTCGAATGCATGATTTGTCCCCCAACTCAATCATCACTTTAGGCGGGCTCAACGGACCAAGCCCCAACGAGTGGTATAAGGAGTAGGGCATGGCATTAACGGCAGCACTAAGATCGATCAAGCAATGAGGAACTTGCGCCTCACCTATACCGCATGTAACTGTGAAGGCCCCTGGGTCTCTACCCTTTCCCGGTGGTGACTTGTGGCTTGTGGTGAGGGAACGCTCTATTATGGGTCCGTCTTGCTTGGGCAACTCCTCCAATCCATCTAGCTCGTCCTCTTTAATCATAATCACCTCCATCATGCTAACATTCCCCCTCGGATTTTGAACAGTTTGTGAGGGAAGCTGACCGGTTTCTTTTACTAGTTCGGACACGGTTGTTGTGAGTTGGGACAATTGTTTTTGGATCTCGGCTATTTGCCCCTTGGTCTCGGCATGATTTTGTTGGTTCATGGCTTGATGTCGTTCAATGGTGGCATTCATGAGCATATTACTTGCGGCCAATTCCTTCATCATATCCTCCAGGGACCGGTTTTGTCCTCCCAAACTTAGGCCACTTTGATTCTGATTAGGGGCTGGTCGGTTTTGGGTAGGTCCTCCTTGTTGGTATTGCCTTTGGGGAGGCCTATAGATACCCGGGGCAGCTTGAGGAGTGGCTTGTTGATGGTGGGATTGTTGAGCAAAGTCCTTAGGAACACCATGGCGCCAAGTCTCACCGGCCGGTCCTTGTCCATAAGGGCGACTAGGTCCGTACCGATTTGGATACCCTTGGTAATCGCCTATGGCATTCACGTCCTCATGGCCCTCTTCTAGCAACGTTGGGCAAGAATCCGTTTTGTGGTCCATCGACCCACAAAACTCACAAGGTTTGGTTTTGGCCGGTGGTTCCCTTCTCATCAAATGTACCATCATTTCCTTCATTTGTTTCACATCCTCGGAAAGTTGGCTTGTAGGGGCTTCGGCCTTAGCAACACTTCTAGTACGAGAGAATTCCTCTTGACGACTATTAGCCTCCTCAAAACGTGCATTTTCGGCCACCTTTCCGATCAAGGCCCTTATTTCTCTTAGTGTAAGAGTAGACATAGATCCTCCGGCCGATGCATTCAAAAGCATTTTATCCAAAGGCTTGAACCCATCCAACAAGTACTCAATTAGAAGCTTCTCGGGAAGCCCTAAATTGCAACAACTCCCCTCCAGTTGGTTGAACTTCTCAAGATAGTCGTACATCGACTCATTCGGCCCTTGTTTCAACTCTTGCAATTGCCTCCTCACTAGTGAGGCTCGGCCAATGGGGTAGTACTTGGCCAAAAATTTCGATTGCATTTGGGCCCAAGACTGAATACTACCTGAGGGCAAAGAGAGGAACCAATCAATGGTCGAATCCATTAGAGAGAAGTAGAATGCCTTCAACTTGAAGTCATCTACTTCTACTCCATGGGGCTTGAGATTTTGGCATGTGCCATGAAAACGTTTGAGATGGGAAACCGCGGACTCTCCTTGAGTACCCGAGAACTTAGGCAAATTGTGCACAACTCCGGTGCTAACCAATATATCCTCTAGTTCCGGGCTCTCATAGATACACCAAGATTGGTTTCTAAAGTTAGGAGCCGAAAGTTCCCCCATGGTGGGTTCTTGATAGAACACATTCTCAAAGTTTTCATATTGTACTCTTGGGGCGCGTTGTTGAGGTTGAGGTTGAGGTCTAGGCGGAGGTATAACCGGTTGCCTTGGATCCATTCGAGCTTGGTCCACGTGCACCCCTTGGTTTCTCTCGGCCGCTTGCCTTTGCCTCATCTCTCGGAACAAGTTCTCCGGGTTCTCATGGAATGGAGGAATCCCATCGTCTTGTTCCATGTCATTGTTTACCACATCTTCATCAAAATGATCACTATGATGAGACATGATTCACAACGTGCAACAAAAAGTAAAAACGAGAACAACTTTCAATGATTTCACTACTTCCCCGGCAACGGCGCCAAAATTTGATGAGCACTAGTCGTGATCGTGCAAATCAAAGATAAATTTGTAGTGTCCACTATCTTGAACTCACTAGTAAACTAGTAAAGTAGCAAGTAGGGGTCGAACCCAAGGGAAGTATATCAAATACTCGTTGTTCTTGGTACCAAATGTAAAGGAAAGTAAAGACAAGTTTTGGGGTTTTGAAAGTGATTTTGTAAAGTAAAATTAAAAGTAAATGCAAAGGGATTGTGATTGATAGAATAGAATTTGGTCTAGGGGCCTTTGTTATAGCTCAACTCATCATTGACCTTCTAATGATCTATCTTGCATCCATAGGTGTGGTTACTCCATTCCAAGAGATCACCCAAACAAGGCCATTCCAAGCACTTGTTCCATGATTCATTCCATTCCAAGAACAAATCACTAGTGTACTAAAGAATAACACCCCATTCGAAGGTATGCTAAACTAGGTGCAAGGTTTGTTCCACATTCCAATGAAAACAAACTCAATAGTTGTGAAGAGACCACACGGCTAACCCTTGCCATTCCAAGCATTAGATTAGCCTAGGTACTCATTCCCAATCTATTGTCACAACTAGCAAATGAATACAAGATAGCATGAAGATTCAAGGTCTTAGAGCCTTGCTACAACATTAAGGGGACCCCAAACCGAATTATGGAAGTTTAGCCACTCATATTCATGAAATGAATATGAGAGCTAAGGAGCATAACCGGAATAAGAAGGCTCAAACCCAAAATGCGTAGGACAAAAGGTAAAATGCGTAACAAGGGAAGGAGTAGAGAGATGTTGAACTTTCCAATTTTCAAGCCAAATGACAAGAGTAACAACTATGGAATTGAGAGTAATTTTCGAATTCTCATTTACAAGGGCCAAGGGGCTCTATATATAGAGAATGAGGAAGATTCTAGGCCCTTGGATGAGACTTGATCTTCAAGTTTGAGTGGCATTAGTGGTTTGGAAGGGGCCAAAGCATAAACCGACTTGTTCCTTGGCCAAAGGGGTGTGGCATGAGTCAAAGAGGTCTTGGCATGTGCAAAAGTGGCGTGCCTCGAAGGACGAGCCGAGATTTGAAGTGGGGCCCACTTTTGGCCTCCGAATGAGTCGAAATGGCTTGGTCTTCGGCCAAGGGCAGTTTTGCTCGAGCGTTTGGCCTGAAAATTGAGATCCTCCGATAAAGTGGGCATTCCAAACAACTTGGTCGAGCCAGTTTTCCCAGATTCGGCCGTTTGTTCGAGCAATTTGGTTTTGGTCCTTCATCTCGCGCGGGGCCTTGCTTGAATCTGGGCCAACTCCCAATCCCCTCGAGCGTTTTCTTTGGAAAGGTGAAATCTTCCGATATATCTGCTATTTGAATCACTTTGGTCGAGACGGAATTGTGAGATTGGCTGGTTTGCTCGAGAGAATTGATTGTGGGCCTTGGAGGCTCGGCAGGTGCTGGCCATTTCGGGCCTCCCTCAATTTTCTTCGGGCAAACCTCAAATTTTCTCGAGCATCCCTCGAGTCATATGCTCATAAGATGGTCAAGAACTCCTTGTGATGATTTTGGCACAAAATGCCCTCTTTTAAGCTCGATTCCTCTTTGGACTCCAAAAGGCCCTGAAATCCAAAACGACATTAACAAGTAAATGTTCTCATGATCAAATGTCGTAATTGGTGAGATTTAATGACTTAATGAGTCGTATAAATACGTCTCATCAATACGACCCGACTTACCACTTGCTAGTCGGAGATAAAGAAATATTATTTTTGACGGGTACGACGACGCCCGTCAAATTTTGGCGCCGTTGTCGGGGATCGGTAACGAAGAATCTACTAAGTATTTTATTTCTTTTAGTTTTATTTTATTGTCTTTTTTGTTTATATTTGGTTTTATGGTTCGCTATGTATTCCTATTATAGTGAACCAATTTATGACGACGCTGTTAATCAAAGACTACCAGCCCCCAGAAATCAGAGATTTGTGAATGAGTATGCTAGACCTCGTGCAGCTAGATACGAGGATTACGAGGATGAGTTGGATCGAGAATACCTCGGTGGAGGAAACCGATATGGACAGTTACCTAGGCGTCGGGATCCGAGACGCACTATGAGAGGATTTTATGCACCGTATAGCGATGATGCCCCTTGGTGCAATAGGTTGGATGAGAACACAGAAGAAATCGAGATTAAGGAATTTATAGAGGAAATGAGAGGCATGTTCAAAGCACTCGATCAACAAGCTGGAGTCATTAACGAGCTAAAGGAGCAAGTGTCTCAACTTGCCAGCGCCGTTTACGAAAGGCGAGAAGAAGAGCTGAATGAAGATTTGCCCTTAGTGGAGCAGGCGGACATCTCAACAATTAGCGCGCGGACGCCTGAGGAATTACAACAAAATACAGAGACGTCCACGGAATATATTCAGGAGACGTCCGTGGGTTACTCAGATTCTGTTAAGGAAAATTCAATTTCTAACACTTCTTTACCATTCCCAATGCAGGTGATAGCTCCTAAGGACCACACTATCGACAAAGATGAGCTAGAAGGTAGATTGGAGGCGAGGAAGGAGCAAAACGACCAAACGATGGAGAGCCCACTCACTACGAATCATAAGGCACCGCCTGGAAAGAGTAAGGACCCAGGTACTCTCACAATCACCCGTGATGTTGATTCTTACATTTTGCAGATGGGAGATGCCAGCGATAACGGTCCTCTTGCACTCATTCTGGGACAATCATTCCTCTTGGCCAAAAGGACCAAGAATGACATGGGAACACGCTTGTTATCACTTGCACTTGCTGGCAAGACATCAAACTTCCATGTTCACGAGGATTCCGACCGTCCAAACATGAGGAAGCGATCGAGACATGGCACGTTTGGATGGAAACCAGGATGGAGAGACACGAGAGCATCACTAGATGAGGGCTATGAGCATCACAATGAAGTAAAGAAGTTCGACTTGGAGCAGCCATGGGATCCTAACTTGTGATCCCTAAAGAGGTAATGTCCAGCCAAGGACGTAAAACAAAGGCGCTTTGACGAAGCCCACCGCACTGTCGTTAAGGTGCGATGTTCTCTGTGCAAAAATAAATTTATATCTCCGCTACTCGCGACTTCACTACTGGGTAGCAAGTGGTAAGTAGGGGTCGAACCCAAGGGAATTGGTGGATTAGTTGTTCTTTAATGAAGCTTATGCATAAATTAAATGCGATTGGGGTTGGGTTTGAGTGTGCTTTGAGAACTGAAAGTAAATTACAACAATTGATAATAGACTGTAAGGAAAGGATTCGGTTTAGGGGTTTCATATCATATCATCGTTCATCATTGACCTCTAATGATCATTGATGGACCATAATTATACGAATCATAAACACAGTTAAACCCACTAAATTAGACCTTTTGGCTATTTAACTTTTGCTTGTTAGTTCCGATATATTTCTACAGGGTATTTTGGACTCTAGAGAGAAAACACGCTAAGGAGAGGATTTTACGCTGAAAAGATATTACGAGTCATTCCGAGGTCAAGATCAGACGCCGAATAAAGAAATCTCAAGATCCTGACGTGGAATCACTCAAAACAAATCCAACCGAGAAGCAACCAAAGTCAGACCGGAGCAAAATTGGACTGATAGTTTTGTAAAAACATCACAAAACTCACAAAAACTCACTCTTATCCATTGATGACCGGCGGCTTTGGGGAAGAAGATGACTCATGGGTGGCATTTCCCCCTTCTCCTCCATGGTGACCGGTGGCTCTTGGCAAGAGGTGGCCAAAGCCACCTCTCCTCCCCTCCTCCAACCGGCAACCGGCGGCTTCTCCTCCCACCATGAGAGCTTGCCACTTGTCTCCTCCTCCACCACAACCTTTTTCCTCCCTTCTCCTCCCTTGGATGAAAGCCATCTCCACCCTCCATTCTCTCCCCATTTGGCTATAAATACCAATGCCAAACTCATTTGTAATCAATCCAAAATCAACAAACACTTATCTCTCTAGAAATTGTGATACTTTTGTAAGATTTGGTTTGAAATAATACTCATGTTGGTTCTTGAGTATTATAACAGTTTTAGAGAATACTCCTGTTGGTTCTTGAGTATTCAAGTAGGATTTGGGAATACTCCTGTTGGTTCTTGAGTATTCCCCTTTACTTACTGTCTTTCAAAAACCCCCGAGTATTTAGCTATGATATCCTCTTCCATGGATAATCGTAGCTAAACTCTTCATTCGGTTGAAGGGGTGTACTTGTATTATAAAATGTTTTAGACTATTTTAGTGTTTTTTCTCGGTATTCAAAACTTGTTCTATGTGCCATATATTAGGTTAGAACTTCCAAGGTTGAGTGGATGCTTGAAATGGCAAAGCTCTTCCATGGAAGTTCGTGAACATACTCGGGTAAGTGGATGCTTGAAATGGCAAAGCTTATCTGAGGAGTTCGATCTCTCTCAAACACCATTTGGATAAATCGGAAAAGACAATCCAAATGGATGCACATAGGCTAGTATACCTTGAAATGGGGTGCTAGTCTAAGTAGAACAAGGGCTCTACGTTTTTTGCAAAAGATTAGACAGTGTTGCAAGTCGAGTGCTTGAAATGGCCTTGATTCACTTTCAAACACTTTTGCAAAAGACTAGACAGTGTGGCAAGTCGAGCGCTTGAAATAGCCTTGATGCACGTTTGAATACTTAGAAGGATTACTAAAATAATAAACAGGCTATAATACAAGGCCCCCGAAACCGAATGCTTTCCTTAAATTACAAAACCCCCCTGTATTTACTTTCCTTGTATAACTGCCTTAATCAACTGCACTCACCATCCGGAGGACTCGCAAATCACGCATCACCCACTGTAAGTCTTTCTTTTTATTTTTCAGTATTTATTTTTCTGTAATTTACTTTCCGCACTAAAAACCAAAGCAACAAAAAAAGGTCACTTAGTTATAACCGCTAAAATCCCAATCAACCTTAAAACACGCTCCCTCGATGTACGATTCTCTCAAAGAATAACTTATCCCCCCAATTCCCTTGGGTTCGACCCCTACTTACCACTTGCTACCCAGTAGTGAAGTCGCGAGTAGCGGATTTATAAATTTATTTGTACACATTGCCTCGCGACAAGGCAGTGCTGTCAATCATACTAAGTGTTCAAAATTGAATCAAGGCTATTCCTAGCACATGACTTGCCACACCGCCTTGTCTTTTGCAAGACAAAGAACTCTTGTTCTAGTATGTGCATCCATTTGATCATCATTCCTGATAAACCAAATGGTGTTTAAAAAGAGGTTGACTTCCACAGATAAGCTGTGCTCTTCCGAGCCTCCACTTATCCACGGAAGATCACGAACCCATGGCAAAGCTTTGCCCTTCCGAGCATCCACTCAACCAATGGAATTCTGACCTAATATAAGGCACCTAGAACAAGTTTTGAAACACTAAGTAGCATTAAGCATAGAGTCTAGAACTGTTTATGATATAAATACTCCCTCTACCGAATACAAGCTTTAGCTACTTGTATTCATGTCAAGGAATACAAGCAAACCATGGCTTTGAACAAGGATACCGAAAAGGAGAATAACTTTAAAGTAAGAACAATATATATGGAAAGTAAAGGACAAGTCAGGGAAGAGAAAGCCGTGGCTTTTGTACCTACAATAAGTGGAGGAGAGGAGCTCCTAAGCAAGATCCAAGCAAGGAAAAGTAGCTCCAAAATGAAGAACAAAGTGTGTATTGAAAGTGAAGAGAAGAGGGTTAAGCCCTCTATCTCTCTAAAGAACTTGTGAATTGTGGGATGGAATTACAAAGGGAAGGAGGAGCTCTATTTATAGGCTAAGGGAGGAGATGGATGTGGATGAGAGGCATGACACTTGGCAAGAAATGGGAGGAGGAGAAGAAAGCCATCGGAGTGACTCATCCTTCCCAAAAGCCGCCGGCCACATGTCCATGGAGGAGAGGATTGTGAGCTTAGCCAACGGCCATAGGTGGCAAGGGAGTGGGTGAGTGTGTTTTGTGATCTTTTTCCCAAAAGCCATCGGCTCCTTTCGGCTCCGGACTGACTCTGGTTGCTCTTCGGTTGGACTTGTTTTGAGTGATTCCACGTCAGGTTCTTGAAAGTCAGAATTTGGTCGTGACCTGGAATGACTCGTAATTCATTTTCAGCTTTAAAAACTCCTCCTTAGCCTGTATTCTCTCTAGACTTCAAAATACCATGTAGATAAATATCGGAACTAACAAGAAAAAGTTAAATAGACAAATAGTCTAATTTGGTGGGTTTAACTGTGTTTATGATTCATACAATTATGGTCCATCAGATCACCCCACACTTTTAGTTGTTCGTCCCGAACAATGCTATTTAAGGGCGGAACACAATCTAAGTAAAAACTTTTAAATATGAAATTGAGACTGTGGGACTAGATTTATCTTAATTCATGCATTACTTACTTATTACCAAACTAAACCGTGTAAATACTTAGAAGAAACTTGATACTTGCAACTTTCGCGCCGAGATGCAAATTAATTCGGATGTTTCGGGAGATAGCCCTTTTCAGGCTCCTGGACTGCATTCTCGGGATCGACTCGTACTATATGGTTTCCTTGTAGCTTTCTCTAGCACGTGATTTGGTTCGGGTTTCACTGAGTTGAGTACTTTGATTTCTTTTTGACGAGGGATAGCTTCTGTAGTGAATCGGCCTTTGGCCTTTGATATTGAGTTGGAGTTTCTTCACTTTTGTTCGGTTAAAACCTTCACAATTTTGGCCTTTGGCCTTTGATTAGCTTCTTTGAGCTTTTGCTTCTTTGTGACTTGCTAGTCCATTTTCTCAGCCTTTCTTTGGGAGGTCCAATCATCGCCCGCAAGCATATGGAAATACCTCCCCGCTCTTTCTCATCCTCGCCGTTTCGCGCGGGTCAAGATGAGGGTCGCTCATCTATTTTCTCGGCTACTAGGACTAGAGATAGGACGGTTTGATTCCCGTCCCGCCTCTTGCATAAACGCTGCACGGCGGAGATGACTTCAATCTTTACTGAAACCCGAAGTGCAGCCTCCACTGACTTCGAAAACCATATAGTTAGATTCGATCCTTCGAGTGCTTGCCAAGCCTTTCTAGGGCAGTTTATGTCAACTCCACATCCCCTGTATATCTCAGCACAAAGGGACAAATGAGAAGTTACATCCTAAGTTTTTAAACAGTTGAATTTTCACAAGGTAAATGCATGAATTTAGATCTATCTTTTTCACATTCTCAAGTTTATATTTTCAAAAAGATATTATTAAGGGAAAAGGAAACAAACATGTTAATTAACTATGTACACAGGTGGTTCTCACCCCACACTTTTGAACGAAGGCGTGCCTTTCAGCAAGACTTAGTTCAAAAGTTATGTAACCAAATATATACAGGAAAGGTGAGAATGAAAAAACTAAATGACAGAAATTAAATGACTGAAAGTAAGATAGGTGTCGGGTTACCTCCCGACCAGTGCATTTGTTTAACGTCGTTAGCTCGACAGTACCTCATTCCTGGATCATAAGGTTGGGTCCCATGGGCGTGTGAGGTCGAATTTCTTCTCGGCTGCCCTTTTGCTCCGAGAGGGTGATGCTTCATTGACCATAGCTGCTGGTCCAATGAGTCGTGCTCGCTTGTTACTCCATCCCGGCTTCCATTCTTTCGGCCCATGTCTTTGCCGCTTCTTCATGTTTGAATAGTTGGCACCTTTGCGAGTTTGGTTTTGTGCCATTAAATGTAGGCGACATTAAGCATGCGCCTCTGCCAATCCTCTTCATTGTGGCAGTGATGGATGGTTGTCTTGGAACGAGTGAGTTTTCAGGCGGTTTTCCTTGGCTTGTGACGAGTGAGAGTTCCTTTGTCGGATTTTTTGGCTCATGCTCCTCCCCTTACACCTCATCATTATTGATTATATGATCTTCGGTGGCTATGATCGGCATAAAACACGAAGGGTTAAGTTGGGGCACTTCGACCATGAGGACTGGGTCTGTTTCAGGTGCTCCGACAGTGAGGACCAGGTCTTTCTCGGACAGTTCGGCAATGAGGTCCGGGACTTCCTCGGGTGCTCCGAACGCAAGGACCGGGCCTGGCTTGATTTCTTCGGCCGCTTTGGCAGTGAGGTTCGGGACTTCTGTTGGCTCGGCAGTTAGGACTGTGATTTCCTCGGATGGATTGGTGATAAGGACCGGGCCTGATTTGGGCATTTCTTCTTCTAACTCCCAGGGATAATCTGAATGGAGCTCTTCTTCAGGCAACCATGGGTCCTCATCCTCGTCATTCATATGGTCTCCGGGGGCAAACATACTGAGGTCTGGGTCTATTTTGGGCAGCTCTTCAGTTAGGACCAAAATTGATTTGGGCAGTTTGGCAATGCAGTCCCAGATCAGTTGTGTAGCCGCCCAGAATTCCTCATTTTTGACCTCGTCTTGGTGTATCGGGGCACTCATTTGCTGGATGCTAGCTGCCAATTCTTCCTCCTTGTCCTTGAGTGGCTCGGCAATGTGGACCTGGGCTTCCTCGGGCATTTTGGAAATGTGTACCGGTACTGATTTGGGCAGCTTGTTAATGAGGTCCCAGAGCTGGTTTGATGCTTCTTTTTGAGCCACCCATGATTCGTCGCTTTCGACCTGGATTTGGTGTACCATGTTGGCCAACTGCTGGTTGCTAGATGCCAGCTCCATTGTAACGTCCTCGAGTGGCTTGGCCTGATCTTCTCTTGGTCTTGACCTCGCAGCCAAATCGTTTATCAATTTCCAAAGATCATCCATGTTTAAGTTATTTACCGAGCCTCCTGCCGCATTATTAAGCCAATTCCACTCATATGGCATCATCCCATCGAGAAACCTTTGAAGAAGATCTGAGTTGCTGAATCCATGGTGCGGGCAGCTCGTTACAATGGAATCGAAGTACCATAAGTACTCGTCTAATGTTTCATCCCAGGATTGCTCAAGGTGGTTGATCTTCTTGCGGATTTCAGATTCGAAGGATGGTGGGAAAAACTCCTCATCGTTCCAAGGCTTGTTTTGATAGTACATCGACATGGTGGTTTGTAAAAAGAACAACTACTCCGATTTATAAATCCAATTCCCCGGCAACGGTGCCAATTTTGACGGAGCCCACCGCACTGTCGTTAAGGTGCGATGTTCTCTGTGCAAAAATAAATTTATATCTCCGCTACTCGCGACTTCACTACTGGGTAGCAAGTGGTAAGTAGGGGTCGAACCCAAGGGAATTGGTGGATTAGTTGTTCTTTAATGAAGCTTATGCATAAATTAAATGCGATTGGGGTTGGGTTTGAGTGTGCTTTGAGAACTGAAAGTAAATTACAACAATTGATAATAGACTGTAAGGAAAGGATTCGGTTTAGGGGTTTCATATCATATCATCGTTCATCATTGACCTCTAATGATCATACTAAGTGTTCAAAAGTGAATCAAGGCTATTCCTAGCACATGACTTGCCACACCGTCTAGTCTTTTGCAAGACAAAGAACTCTTGTTCTAGTATGTGCATCCATTTGATCATCATTCCTGATAAACCAAATGGTGTTTAAAAGAGGTTGACTTCCACAGATAAGATGTGCTCTTCCGAGCCTCCACTTATCCACGGAAGATCACGAACCCATGGCAAAGCTTTGCTCTTCCGAGCATCCACTCAACCAATGGAATTCTGGCCTAATATAAGGCACCTAGAACAAGTTTTGAAACACTAAGTAGCATTAAGCATAGAGTCTAGAACGATTTATGATATAAATGCTCCCTCTACCGAATACAAGCTTTAGCTACTTGTATTCATGTCAAGGAATACAAGCAAACCATGGCTTTGAACAAGGATACCGAAAAGGAGAATAACTTTAAAGTAAGAACAATATATACGGAAAGTAAAGGACAAGTCAGGGAAGAGAAATCAGTGGCTTTTGTACCTACAATAAGTGGAGGAGAGGAGCTCATAAGCAAGATCCAAGCAAGGAAAAGTAGCTCCAAAATGAAGAACAAAGTGTGTATTGAAAGTGAAGAGAAGAGGGTTAAGCCCTCTATCTCTCTAAAGAACTTGTGAATTGTGGGATGGAATTACAAAGGGAAGGAGGAGCTCTATTTATAGGCTAAGGGAGGAGATGGATGTGGATGAGAGGCATGACACTTGGCAAGAAATGGGAGGAGGAGAAGAAAGCCATCGGAGTGACTCATCCTTCCCAAAAGCTGCCGGCCACATGTCCATGGAGGAGAGGATTGTGAGCTTAGCCGCCGGCCATAGGTGGCAAGGGAGTGGGTGAGTATGTTTTGTGATCTTTTTCCCAAAAGCCATCGGCTCCTTTCAGCTCCAGACTGACTCTGGTTGCTCTTCGGTTGGACTTGTTTTGAGTGATTCCACGTCAGGTTCTTGAAAGTCAGAATTTGGTCGTGACCTGGAATGACGTGTAATTCATTTTCAGCTTTAAAAACTCCTCCTTAGCCTGTATTCTCTCTAGACTTCAAAATACCCTGTAGATAAATATCGGAACTAACAAGAAAAAGTTAAATAGACAAAGAGTCTAATTTGGTGGGTTTAACTGTGTTTATGATTCATACAATTATGGTCCATCACGCTTACCGGGAGACAACCCGGTGTGTTTTTACTTTACACATGTTTGGAGTAGGTTAATTAGTGGAATTGGGAATCTGATAATGCACCCCGAGTGCATTTCTTTTTTGTTTCTGGTGGTTTCAGGTGATTGAATGAAGAAGACGTCCGCGGTACACCGCAGAGGGTAAAATCGAAGACCACCACCACCACCAGATTATTAGGGGAGTACCAGTTCCTTCATTTTTATTTAGTTATTTATTGTCTTTTATTTTTATTTGAGTCTGTTGAGTCTACTTTGTGTGAGTCTGTTTTGTTATACATCTCATCTCTTGAATTGTACCGTGAGGACACGGGTCCATCTAAGTGTGGGGTGGGATGTTGTTGAGTCAGTTGTGCGTCGTGTCTGTTTTTAAATTTTTATGTCGCATGTTATGTGTCTTGATGAACTCGTAATGAACTGATGATGCACTGCTATGCTTTTCTCATATGTCGAAATCTTATTTCCAGTTTCTTATGACTATTGTGCTCATTTGACTAAAAATGCAAAATTTCAAAAAATTTCGATGCTTTGTTCTTGTGAATTGTGATATGCAGGGATGTGGAGTTGACAGAAATGTCCTAGAAAGGTATGGCAAATTGCAGGAAGTTCTGAGTTTTTGGTTCTGATGATTGAGAAAAGCAGTGGAGGTTGACGCTTCACTAGCCTAGTCCTGAGAGTAGCTCCTTCACCAAGTATACAAGTTTATTCATGCGTTCGCAGTGGTGGCGGGACAGAGAAAACAAACTGTCCATCTCTAGTCAGAGTAGCTGGGAATGGGTGGGTAACCCCTACCTTGCCTCATGCAGAAATGACGAGGATGAGAAAAGAGCGGGACGCACTCCTATGCTGTTATTCGGAGGCTATGATTGGAGTGGTCCAAGGGCGCAAATGATTATGTGGACAAGAAACAAATTCTAAAGCCGAAGGCAAACCATCAAGTAATAAGAAAATCAAAATCTGATTGATTCAAGAAAGATGTGTAGTTTATCAAAGTCCATACAAGTTAAGGAATTCAAGACTCAACGGTACGAAAGCAGTGAATTTATCATGTGTCAGAGAAAGCCGCCGACTCAATCAACAGACCAAAACTCATAAAAGAATGCAATGTCCGTGGTACCTATAGGGGACTATCTCCCAAACATCCAAGGTCGTTTGAATTGCAACTCGCGAGGTAACAAGTATCGGAAAATCTATCTTTACTCGCATTGTTAGAATCTTAAGCATGATAAGATTAGTTGCTGGATTTGAGATTGAGATGTAAGGATTAGCATGACTAGTGCATTGTAATTCGTTCTATGGCTTTGTTCTTGTTCGGGACGAACAAGTTCAAGTGTGGGGTAGTTTGATAAGTCGTAATTGTACGACTATTTTATATGTTAAAACCCCGTCTCTTAATGTTTGCCTGTATATTATTTCACTACCTGTGTGTAGTTTTCATTCTCAGGTGCATTCGAAGACCATGGAAGGAATATCGGCTAAAGAGAGCCTATTAGAAGATGTTTGGCATCAAAAGAAATGAAGTCCGAAGTGCTGAAGTTTTAGTTAGTGCAGACCACTTACGTCCGAAGAATTATGGGCACTTACGTCTTAACAATTTTGGTAATTGTTAAGACGTCCGCGGACGTTAAATCAAGAGACGTAAGTGGAATCCAGCTGGCAGTCAAATTTCTTATTTTCGGATTTGTAATTTCGGGAAGGAGAAAAATAGAATTTGAGGAGCCATATCTCGAAAGGAAAAATACAGATTTCGAAGGGACAGAAGAGGAGAGGACTAGGTTCTTGAGTTCCAAAGGGATACAGACACACGTTCCAAATCACACCAATTGTGGGAGACACGAGGTTCTTGAGTTCGGAGGAAGTAAGGCTTGGAGGAAGATCAATTGAAGAAACTTGACAGTTCATCATCAGTATTGTCATCTCTTTTCATTCAAACAAACTTGATGTTGTGTTCATTCACCATGTGTAGCTAAACTCATTTGTGTAAGCTAGAACTTGATATTGTGATGCTTTGATTTGAGACTCATATTGAATTTCTATGTTTTGCGCTATATTACTATGCATTGTTTATGGATTTGATATGCTAGCATGAGTGGAACCCTAGCGGGGGAGCTGATGTTTGTGTGTTGATTTTAATTATCACAGTTTACTAGCAACCTAGCGGGGATAGTAAACTAGGATACGAGTAATATACCACTAGGATTGACACCCTAGGACAAATTGTAGTGCAACCTAGCGGGGAGCTATAAGTTGTAAAACATTAGAAATCAAAACTGTTGGGTTAATGATTTAATCTTGCATCACAATCGAAAGTTCTAGCTTGCACTATTCTTTGATATTTGATACTTGAATTTGTGTGATCATTCCTCTTGATAATTGATCGTTGTTGCTTGCTGCGTTTTTATTTGACTTGTTCGGAATTTACTCCCCCATCGTTACTTTTGTACTTAGTAAACAGATTATCACACCGATCTCTGTGGATACGACCCGACTTACCACTTGCTAGTCGAAGATAAAGAAATATTATTTTTGACGGGTACGACGACGCCCGTCAGCGGCTCAAACGCCTCTTTTTGGGTTGGCGTGCTTGCCTTGTTTGGAAGCTGATGATATGAAGAATACAGGTGTAGCCACTTCAAAATATGAAAGGCATGTGTTTAAATGAAGATTGCAGAAGAATTTCTTTCTCTATGGAGCCTGGCAAGCGTGGAGGTTTACAGGAATCAATTGGGGTTGTTGTATCAAGTCTTGTATGTCTGTATATAATTGTTGTCTGACAATGGGTCTTGTTGGTTGTATTATTGTTTAGTTTGTTGAGTCTGTTTAGTCGTTGTCTTGTTGATCTTTGGTCAGAAGTTATCGTGTTGTGTGTTGTCGTATGTTGCCTCCCCAGGGTGTTCGTTGTTTGTCTCTTTGCCGTTTTATCAAAAAAAAAGTGTTTTAAGCACAATATATATATATAGAAAAAACAAGGTCGCTGCATGTTTAAGAGATGGTGTTGGCGTTATTTTAATCGAACATGAGTTGTGTTTTTGTTCATGATTGAACAATTTTCGTGGACAAAGTCATGATGTTAGTGATTTTGAGCACCACTGTTTTGATCTCATTGTTAGTTTGTTCGTGTTTTTGTTTTCAATGTTTGTATTTTTGCAGGTTATATGAGCAGACCTTAATGCTTGTGTTTTTTTTGTCATAATATAACAATTTTCGTGGATAAAATGATGATGTTCGTGTTTTTTAGGACAAATATTTGATATCATTGTTATTTGTTCGATGATGTTCAGGGTTTTATTTTCTAAGTTCATGATTTTAATAAATAAGAAAATTGATAAATTAATGATATCAAAGAGGGTTCGTTGAGAGATACCACATCTGTGAAATCTAGGGTTGTAGTCGACGGTGGAGTTGCAGGGGAGAAGAAATTATGAAGAAGAGATATGTTTGTGAATTTGTTAGAGAGTTCGTAATTTGAATTGCGATAATCTAGGGCTTGAATTCTGAAATGTATCAGGCGCAATATTAGTGGGTTTATTTGATTAAAATATATTTATCATTCCAATAATGCCATTACGACTCAGTAAATTGATTGAATCATTAGTTATTTCATAAAAAAACTTGATTAATCTAAACCGTCTAAATTATCAGATCAAACCTAATAAATTCTAAATTCTAATCTAAAAATTGATTCTGACATAAGAGTTAAAATCAGGTATAAAGTTGATTTTTGGTACAAACGACAAAGTTCATGAAAATCGACCAATAATTCGTCACCGAAAGACAAAAGACGACATAGTTCGTCAATTTTCCGTATATTTCATCACCGAGAAAATGCAAAAAAAAAAATCAGAATTTAATCGCATCCATCCAAATCACAAGATCAAAGGTTATGATTTGCTTGTATTTTTTACCAAAAAAATTAACTTTATAGCTTAATATAATTTGATTATAATGTTTCATTTTTTTTGTCTCAAAACAAAATTTGATCATTCTACTATCAAAAGAATGTCGGTTTACAATCTCTCTAAATTGATCCGGTGCACTATCGGAAACCCAAAACAAAACATAAATCTTTTGATTGGCCAAAGCATCAGACATGCCAAAAAGTTCTATTGTATAGGAGTAGTAATTAGTAGCAAGGTACATACTCAATAGGCTCAACCAACCAAAAAGGTTGGCTCCACTTCATATAATTCAAATCCAAACTTGAATTGAAAGATTCAGTTTTTAAATTGAAACAAAAAAAATTGAAGTTAAAGAAAGTAGACTATATTACATATTAAATTATATATATTTTGTATCAGTGTCGGCATACACTGAATAAGTTATGCAAAATAACCTTCACTTATACATTATGCAGTTTTAAAATATTGCATTTTTATTTGAATTTTGTATAGTGTAATTGGGCTTACGAAAAAGGATCAAATAGAAACTTTATATTTTTATATAAACTATAAATCACTTAAAATTAAAATCATGTTACGTGTCAAGGCTAATATGATCTTTCTAATTTTCAGTTTTATTGTTCAGTGATTAAAGTAAATGATCAGTGAAGTGATATGGTCAGATCATTACTTTTCGTTTCAGTTCATCAAAAATTAATTTTATGTTCACTGAACATTTAATTTTTTCAAGGTTTCCACGTATTTTGGGTAAGTGTTCCATGTTAATAGAAATTGTCCAGTAAAATTTTTCAAATTGTCCACGTATTTTTTAGAAGTTTTAGTGATTTTACCTAAATGTTCAGTGAATAAATTTTTTTCTCAATGAATTAAAGCGAAAAGTAAAAAGTTTATATTCTGGTTAGTTTACCCTTAAAATCATTTTTATATATAATTTTCGTCAAAATTTACATTATGACTAAAACTAGCTAGATCGTTTCATTAAGTGTGACGTGACCAAGAAATTTAAAATTTATATAATAATAAAAAACATGGTTCATACCAGAATTCCATTTTTGGGCTTATATCTGATTTGTTGATAAATAATACAAAAACAAAAAACTCAGGAATTAATGATGAATATTTGTTGACCGCTTGGACAGACCCTGGCTATTTCTTGATCTGCAGCAGCAACTCCCCAAATTCTCCCGATCATCATCATCAGAGCATATACACCAGTGTTCATTTTGAGAATTTTCTCATTCAGAACTTTCTTTTCGATTCTCTTAAATAAACATAAAAAGTTTATATTAAGTTGTAGGATATTGTATGAGAAATGCTAGCATGTACACCGGTGAGAAGTTTAACATTTCTGGTAGCACTTCCTACAACATTTTGTGAGTGGGTGCGAGAATCGAAGAGGAAGTTCTATGTGAGGGAGTGCTACTCCTCCTCACCGATATATATGCTAGCATTTTTCATACAACATCTTACAACATAATACAAACTTTTTATGCTTATTTACGAGAATCGAGAAGGAAGTTTTCAAAATAGGCACCTATCTGTATGCTCTCATCAATGTGTCCAACAGAACCGTCCACATATCTGATCACCACCATTGTGGGCCCCTCTCCCCACTATACGGATGAAAAACAACAACACTTAAGCAAAGCATCCTTCTGTCGGACGCAGGAGCAAGAAGATTCATTGACTACTTCACCACTCAACCAGATCATCAAAATCTCCTCTTCTTTGTCTTCCTCCTCTGTTTCCTTTTTTTATTCAACTTGAGGATTTTAATGGGGAACTGTGTTTTCCGAGGAGCAGGGGAGCTCAACAGATCATCATCATCAGCGGATACAATCAAAGTCATGACGGCTAACGGCGGAGTCATGGAGCTCTTCCCACCCATCACAGCCGAATGCATCACCAGCGAGTTTCCCAATCACGCTCTTTTCACCGACATCAACAAAGACAAGGACACCGACAACCTCGTCATCTCGCACCCTCTGCTCCACACCGACGAGCTTCGTCTCGGCCATTCCTACTTCCTCCTCCCCATCAACAAACCGATTACAAAACCAGTTGAAACTCAGACCAGGAGGCACTGCGCCACGCCCTACAGGATGTCGCTCGACAGCCATAGCCACAGCCAGCAGCGAGGGCATCAGAAGCGTTGGTCCTCTGACGGGTTGGAGATGAGCTCGAGCTCATCTACGCCGAGGTGTAATAGAAATGGAGGAGTGTGGAAGGTGAAGCTGGTGATTAGTCCTGAGCAGCTGTCGGAGATTCTGGCGCAGGAGGCGACTACGGAGGAGCTGGTGGAGAGCTTGAGGACCGTGGCTAAGTGCGGGAATGGGATTGGTTCATCCGGTTCGATCACTGCTTCGGACCATTGGAGCATCTCCACCGGTCCGAATCAATTCAGTGGAAATTCCAGTGATTAAAGTTTGGTTTTATTTATCTTACCCTCGACCTCGTGTGGATTTCTATAAGCTTTTTTTCACTTTCTATATTTCCTTCTTATTTTATTTTTTTGAAAAAAAAAATACTTTATATATTGAAACTCTAGCTATTAAGGTTTGTACCGAGTAATTTAATGACGGGATAATAAACCGAATCGAAGTATAAACCGGGATAGGGATTTAATTTGATGCTAGTTTCCTCGATGCCGAAGGCGTTTTCGGAGACAATTGGTGAATAGACAGCGACATGGGGGGTTGCATTAAAGGAATAACGAAATCATCATCATCAAACTCTCGTCGTTTCAGAAAAGCACAATCATTTACTCTGAGATTAATCATTTTGTGCTCCGTCAACTATGGTCTTTTTAATACCCAATGTCGTCAACTTTTGAAGATAAATGTCAGATTAATCATTTCTGGACTTTGGACTGGATTGCACTTCACTATGATTTGATTTCGTTTTATGAAAAAAAAAATTGAAATATAGGTTTTTGTTTGTTTTAGTTTGTGAGAAATTCAAAGAAAATAAAAGGATGTAATACAAAAAAAAATTCTTAATATTCATTGGGAAATGACTTTTTAATGTATATTTCATTTCATACTTTTTTATCACATCTCCATGATCCAAAGTAGAGTTCTTGTTGTTGGGTGCCTTGAATTCAAAATGGGCTTTTTTGATTTGGATCCGCTATTTCATTCGAGTTAGAGTTTTTTAGTAGTACCTATATAAATCCCGCTAGCCATTCTGTAAGTAATCCTCTAATCTTTTTCTTCTTTTTTGATAATAATAATACTCCTTTATCCGAATAATTGTAAATTAGATTCTTGTGTCGTTTTTATTTTCATTTTATATATTCTTTTGTTGCTTGAATCACTTCTGTCACAACGTTTCTAATAAATTTGATTTAATGAGCTGAAATGAAATCATTCGATCGACTTCGGTACTCAAATGTTGTTTTTCCGTTGAGAGTGATTCACATGACTTTCTAGTGTTTGTGGATTATGTTTAGCGTCATTGTCTTTTTCCAGAATTGTGCACCATTTTTGGAGTTGCAGATGAGGTTTTTGTAGACCAGAGTATTCGGTGATTTACCGATTATCGAATTACCGATTACCGAACTACGAATTCATTTTTTGATTCAGATTACCGAACCGAATTAGGCTATTTACCGATTAAGTCGGTAAATCACTAAACGGTAATTAATCGGTAATTACCGATATATTACCGAATTTATTTTGATAATATTTTTGCAAAAAATGTAAAAAAATTTATATAAAGATCTAGTGACAAAAAATAAAAGAAATCGATCAATTCAACATCAAAAGTATTGATCAACAAAATTTCATCACAAAAGTTATTAAAATAGATGAGAAATAATCTATTTAAAATATGTAATTTTTTATATTTATAAAAAATATTATTAAAAACATCTTGTTCGGTAATTCGGTAATCGGTAAATTACCGAATAAGAAAATTCATTCCGATTACCAAATTATTTTTATCGTTTTACCTATCGATAAATTACCGAATTATTGAATCGAATAAATTCGCTAAATTAATTCGGTAAATCAAAAAATTTCGAATAATGTTCTGCCCTAGATTTTTGTATGAAGCACAAGCCCAGTTTTGGGCTTAAATTAGGTTCATATTTACATATTGGGCCTATGTCCTAACACTATAAGACAAGGATGGAAGCCAAAATTGAACCAAGCAGGAATTTAAAGGAATCCAACACAATTGTACTAGTGCGGTACAGCAACTTTAAACTGACTAGAACTGTAATCCTGCACATGTCCCTCGGGAATGAGGAGGTCTCACGAGAATCAAAATCTCAAAAAAGTTTACCAGAGACTCCGTCCAAGGACAGAGTTTTTTTCACGAGTTTCAATATATCAAAATTATCTAAATGAGTTTGACATTTCAGTTTAATATGTTTTTAATAAAAGATTCGATTTTCTGCATTTTTAACAAAATCGGATGGCGAGGATCCGATTTTATGTGCAAACGAGAGGGCGTGCGAATGAGAGAAGTCAACGTCTTCTCGTTCGCACATAAACCGAATCATGTGGATCCAGTTTTGTTAAAAATGCAGAAAACCGTATCATGTGAATTCGATTTTATTAAAAACATGCCAAAATTGAAATGTCAAACTCACATGTATCATTTTAAATATGTTGAAACTGAATTCGATCATTTTGAAAAAAAAAACTGTGTTGAGAAATAGATAAGCCCAGTTGTGTTACCAGTTGATATTGGGACCTTGTTATGTTTATTTCCAGTCCAAGTTGTATATTTGAGTTTGCAGGATTTTTTTTGGTTAAGTCCATAAGCATCTGTTAGTTTTGTGCTGCAAAGCACAAAACGGTGTCGTTCTGAGCGAAGCGGGAGAATTGAGTTCGAAACCCGAACGAAACTACGTCGTTTGCTCCAGGAGCGTAACTCGACTTTAAAGGAACGCAGCCGTTTTGATATCGCGCGAGTTTCGGTTACAATGTGGATGACATCGTTTGACGTGTAACGAACTCGAGCAAACTGCGTCGTTTTGAAGCGTGCCTCAACTGAATACAAATGAAATTCAGATTTGGGGGTTATGGCACAATTCTGAAAATCAACTCTCTCTCCATTCCGATTCTCCGAGCTGCGAAGATCACCTGCGATGAATTGAAAGCGGTGAACGGTGCGACGACGACTGACAAGCGTATGAGTGCACTGAGGCGACTCGATTCCAACTGTTGAGGATCGAACGCTCCGGCCTTCTCTTCTGGAACGTCTCAAGCCGACTGGCGAAGTCCGAAGCCTCTCAAGTCATCAATCCTTACAATAAAGTATCCCTAACCGGTTGCTTGGATTGGTGATTATAGTTTTGTTGTTTGGACTGGATTAATTGCTTGTATTTGTTTGGTTTTGGATTGAGTCAATCCATTGTTTGTAAAACCTAACATTTGGTCCCCAATTAATAAAGATAAGGTTCAACTAAGCATAAGCTTGTAAATCGATCTCTGCAACGTGGTATCAGAGCCAGAATTGATTGATCTTGAGTCATCTTGATCATTTTTTGTGCTTGATTGCCTTTCTTTGTTAACCCTTTGGACTTGATTTTCTTCTGGGATGGCTGATGCCATGAAAATCAAGCCCTTCGATGGGTCCTCTGATTTCAGTATGTGGAAGATGAGGATGAAGGCTATAAAGGAAAAATGATATAGGGCTGTGACAGAGGAATGGATTGCTCCTACCTCTGATCAACAGAAAATAGATATGAAGGAACTTGCTTATTCTGAAATCATGATGAGATTAACAGATGATGTAGCTAGGAAAGTGATGCATCATACTGAACCTAAGACATTGTGGGATGAATTAGATAAAATGTATTTGGCTAAATCTCTCCCCAACAGGATTTCCTTGCAAACAAAATTATTCACTTTCAAGATGGATGTGTCTATGAGTTTGCAGGAGAACCTTGACATCTTCTTAAAATTAACTCAGGATTTGAAAAAGTGTAAGGATGAAATTAAAGAAGAACACCTCTGTGTCATTCTCCTTAATTCAATTCCATCACAGTTTGACACCCTTAGGGATGTCATTCAGTATGGAAGTGAAGACGTAACAGTCTCCAAAATCATTGAAGCTATCACTTCAAAAAATGACAGTCTAAAAGTTTTTAGGACTAAAAATGGTGTTAAAACTGAAGTAAAATCTGAGGTAATGATGTTTAAGGGAAAGAACAAATTTAAGCCAAAGAAAAATAACTACAATGGACCTCATAATAATAATGATTCTCGAGAAAAGAAATCCTTTGATAAGTCTTCACAATCTTCTCAAAACAACAATAATCCTCAAAGACATACCCCTGTGAAGTGCAACTATTGTGGCAAATTGGGTCACTATGCTAGCTCCTGTTACAAAAGAATCGAAGATAAAAAGAATAAAGGAAAAGATAACCAACAATTTGGACAGTTCAATATATGTGAAAATGATCCCCAATATGAGAATGAATTGTTCCTCATGTCTGGTGGGCATGAGGATGATTCATGGATCCTTGATTCTGGATGCACCATGCATGCCACTCCACACAAGCATCTCTTCAGTTCTCTGAAGCTTTGTGAAGATGGGGAGGTCATGCTAGGTGATCACACATCATTAAGAATTAAGGGAATTGGTTCAGTTCCCTTAAGAATGTTTGATGGTGTTGTGAGAACTCTCCAAAATGTGGGATGGGTTCCACATCTGAGGAGAAATTTAATGTCAAAAACTGCTCTTGATAAACTTGGATGCAATATAACAACCTTTAAGGGAGTTAGAGAAGTAATAAGGGATAACAGAATTGTGATGAAAAGCATTGAGAAAGGAGGGTTATACCATGTTATTTCTTATTCCTAAATTAATCTTGCTGATGAAAATAAAATTCTGTTAGACACTAAAATGTGGCATTCAAGGCTTGGACATATATGGAATAAAGGACTGCATTATCTGTCTAAATCTGGTTTGATTGATTGTAAGCTTATTGATCTGAAATTCTATGAAACTTGTGTTTTTGGTAAAAAAAAATCAGCTCATCCTTTTGGCAAATCTTCTTTTGTTATCAAAAAACCTTTGGAGTATGTCCACTCTGATTTGTGGAGCCTGCTCAGGTCTCTACAATAGGAGGCAGGTCATATTTCCTTTCTATTATTGATCAATACTCTAGAAAAGTATGAGTCTTTCTTTTAAAAACCAAGGATGAGGCTTTTGAAAAATTTAAGAACTGGAAGATGTTTAAGGTTAAATTTTAAAAACAGATAATGGGTTGGAGTTTTGTAACAAGGCATTTAATGAATTTTGCACTAAGAATGGGATTAAAAGACACTTGACTGTGCTTGGTACCCCCCAGCAGAATGGGACTGCTGAGAGGATGAACATGACCCTTTTAGAGAAAGCTAGATGCATGATGATTAGTGCTGGAGTTAAACCAACTCTTTGGGGAGAGGCTGTGATTACATCTGCTTATTTGATTAACAGATGTCCTTCCTCAGCCATTAACTTCAAAATTCCCCAAGAGCTTTGGACTGGGAAACCTCCCAACATCTCCCACCTTAGGCCCTTTGGCTGCACTGCTTATGCCAAAGTGTCTGATGGTAAACTCCAGCCTAGGGCTGTTAAATGTATAATACTTGGGTATCCTGAAGGAGTTAAAGGTTATAAACTGTTAATGATACAATCAGGAGGGTACAAAGTCATAGTGTCACATTATGTTACCTTTGATGAACTGAATTTCCACTTTAAGTCTAAACTAAACCATGCTATTGAGTCTCATGGCACACCTGAAGGTGTGACCAGTTTTATTCCATCAAGTGTTAACTTGAACCAGAGAAATGATGATGGAAACAATGGAGACCAAGCAGCTGAGATGGAAAGTCACTGGACATAAGTGCTGGACTGCAGGAGGTAACATATGAGGGAAGTAATTCCCCTGCTGTTTCAGGTAATGAGCTACCTCACCAATTAGGTGGGGGGGCTAGCACTATAAGTCCTTCTCATTCAAACTCAACACTAAATTCTATGGATACTAGTGATCAAAATGTTGCTATAGGATCATCTAATTTAGGCATAAATAATTCTTCTGCTGCTTTGCCTGATTTGCTAAATCTGCCTGATGACTTATATGTTGATCATAGTATGAATTTGCCTGAAAATGTGCATGACAATGTTGGTCCTTTCCCTGGTTTTTCTGAGTCCCCTGTGCATGAAACTGAGCCTAGTCTTACTAATTATCAATTGACTAGAGACAGGGAACCTAGGATCAAAATTCCTAATAGAAAATATAAGGCCAACATAGCTGAGCATGATGAGAAAAATGATGAAAAGTGCTATAATATTGTTGAGTTTGCTCTAATGGCTGCTGAGAAAATTAAATATGTAATACCTGATACATATAGGCAAGCCTTGTCTAGTAATCAATCTGAAAAATGGAAAAAGGCCATGATAGAGGAAATTCAATCCATGCATGAAAACAATACTTGGAAATTAGTACCTAGGCCTGCTAATGTGAAACCTTTGGCATGTAAATGGATATACAGAATAAAAGAAGGTAACTCACCTAATGATCCACCAAGGTTTAAGGCTAGGTTAGTGGCTAAGGGGTTTCACCAAAGAGAAGGCATTGATTTTAATGAGATATTTGCTCCTGTTGTCAGGTATAAAACTCTCAGATTGCTTATTGCTATGACTGCTGTCTATGATTGGCATATTGAACAAATGGATGTGAATGCATTTTTACATGGTGATTTGCTTGAAACAATTCATATGTGTCAACCTGAAGGTTTTGTTGATAAAACTAAACCAGATCATGTCTGTTTGCTTAGAAAATCCATCTATGGATTGAAACAATCACCTAGGCAGTGAAATAAGAAATTTGACAGTTTCATGCTTGACTTAGGATCCATGAGAAGCAAATATGATACATGTCTTTATCTGAAAAGAGTGAAAAATAATGCCCCACTGTTTGTGCTGCTGTATGTTGATGACTTGTTGCTGATTAGTTCCTCATTGCATGACATAAAACTGACTAAGTCTGGTTTGCAAAAACATTTTGACATGAAAGACTTAGGAATTGCTCAAAAGATCTTTGGGGTAAAGATAACCAGGAATAGGAAAAATGGAGAAATCTGTTTGTCCCAATCTGAATACTTTGCTAAGGTGTTAGATAAATTTGCTATTGTGAATGTTAAGTCTAATGCTATACCCTTAAGAGCGCATCTTGTTTTCTCTAAGGAAGATTGTCCACAACTGAGCAAGAAAGAAAAAATATGCTGAATGTGCCATATGATGTTGTTGTTGGTTCTGTTATGTATGGAATGATATGTACAAGGCCTGACCTTGCTTTCTCTATTAGTGTCCTTAGTAGATATATGTCTGACCCGGGCATAAAGCATTGTGAAGCCATGAAATATTTGTTAAGGTACCTGTTAGGGACTAAGGGACTAGGATTAGTATATAGAGACCATGAACCAAGGGCTGGCATTGTAGGTTATGTAGATTCAGATTATGCCAGCAATAGGGACAATACGAAGTCCACCACAACTTTCTATTTCACATGGAATGGGAACTGTGTGTTTTGGAAAAGTCAGCTTCAGCCTATAGTTGCATTATCATCCACAGAAGCAGAATATATAGCTGCCACAGAGGCAGCAAAGGAAGCCATTTGGTTGAGTGGGATAGTGAAGGAGATTAGTGAGCCTCCTAGGATCTTTATGGATAGTCAAAGTGCGTTGTATTTATGTAGGGATCTATCATGAAAGGTCTAAACACATAGATGTTAGAATGCATTTCATTAGAGACCTTGTGGAGACCCAAACCATCACAGTTGATAAGATTCTTGGGGAGAAAAATCCTGCTGACTTTGGAACAAAAATTGTACCTGCTAACAAGTTTATTTTCTGTAGGGAAAGCTTGCACATTGATGAGGTTGGATGAAGTTCTGGCCTGAGCAAGTTTGAAGCCAAAATCTGGCTGTGTTGAACCTTAAATCTGAGGTCAGATGTATCTGTCTTCTTTTACTAAATCTTTTACACAACTAGTCTTAAGAAGGCATATGTTGAGAAATAGATAAGCCCAGTTGTGTTACCAGTTGATATTGGGACCTTGTTATGTTTATTTCCAGTCCAAGTTGTATATTTGAGTTTGCAGGAAATTTTTTGGTTAAGTCCATAAGCATATGTTAGTTTTGTGTTGCAAAACACAAAACGGTGTCGTTCTAAGCAAAGCGGGAGAATTGAGTTCGAAACCCGGACGAAACTACGTCGTTTGCTCCAGGCGCGTAACTCGGCTTTAAAGGAACGCAGCCGTTTTGATATCGCGCAAGTTTCGGTTACAATGTGGATGACATCGTTTGGCGTGTAACAAACTCGAGCAAACTGCGTCGTTTTGAAGCGTGCCTCAGCTGAATACAAATGCAATTCAGATTTGGGGGTTAGGGCACAATTCTGAAATCAACTCTCTCCATTTTGATTCTCCGAGCTGCGAAGATCACCTGCGACGAATTGAAAGCGGCGAACGGTGCGCCGACGACTGACGAGCGTATGAGTGCACTGAGGCGACTCGATTCCAACTGCTGAGGATCGAACACTCCGACCTTCTCTTCTGGAACGTCTCAAGCCGACTGGCGAAGTCCGAAGCCTCTCAAGTCATCAATCCTTACAGGAAAGTATCCCTAACCGGTTGCTTGGATTGGTGATTATAATTTTGTTGTTTGGACTGGATTAATTGCTTGTATTTGTTTGGTTTTGGATTGAGTCAATCCATTGTTTGTAAAACCTAACATTTGGTCCCCAATTAATAAAGATAAGGTTCAACTAAGCACAAGCTTGTAAATCGATCTCTACAAACTGGAACTCAGGTTTGAACACAGCGGTGGTCCTTGTACGTTTTCATACCTAATCCAACATCCATCTTTAAAGTCCCTTTCTGGGTTTACCCACTAGTCTAGTTTAATAGAAGAAGAGTCTCTCATGTGTTGTATTTCCTTAGCTTAAATTATTTTCAGTTCTAATCTTGTTCTTGTCATTGATTCTTTATTTTGTAAATCTCTCATATTTTATCCTAACTTCACAGAATTGAAGACTACTACTTCAATTCAAAGTTTTAACTGTTACGCAAAATTTATTTTGAGTTAACCATGTTTCATACATCATGATGATGAACATGCACATTCTGAAGATGGAAGTGAAAACATGACTTTTGACTAGATATGGAGTGAAAAGAAACTTTTGTTGACGGAAAGAATATGACTTTGGTGAGAATAGAAGGTCGGAGGATAATATGAAGGACGAGAGTGAAGAGTTGCTCGGAGAAAAGTAGAGGTGAAATTGACAATGACAGAAGCTAATCGAATACCATCCTCAAATATTTGATTTTTGAGGACTCCTTGTAAAAGAGAAGTGATAGATTGCCGAGAGATCGAACAACATACGCAATTTGAATGTTAATTAAAAAAATTCATGAATGATGTGAAGGAAAGAAAATCTAGAAGAAAAAGATAAAATTGAAAGAAGACCTAAGATGGAAGATTTGGGATATAAAAGATGCAATGAACATAGATTGTAAATCAAGGAAATTTTATTGAAATTGGGGGGAAACGAGCGCATGAGATATGAAAAAGAAGAGATTGTTTTCTGTTCTTGCTTTGATCTCTTTCTAGAAAAGCCAGCGTAGCTGACTCGGTAACATCAATTTCATATGATACATTGTAATCATTTTAACGCAACCTTTCTGACACACCCCAAAACACGCAACCCCTTTTGCATCTTTATCACTAAATTCAATTCAGCTTTCTTCATTTCCTTTTCCCTTGATGCTTGTTTTGCAGGCCAGAGATTTCACTGATTCTCAGTTGCAGAACAACATTTGTGAAATTAAGGTGAGGTTTTGTTTGTGTTCATCCTTCAAATCAATTTTTTTTTTTTTGTATCTTGACTGGGATTTTGTGTCCTTTTCCTTAATTTTGGGCAGCTTGTGCTGTAAATGCAGCATCGCCATTTTTGTCAATGGGGAAGAAAGGTAGTGGTGGCTCATGGTTGACCGCGGTCAAGAGGCCTTTCAGATCTCCTACTAAAGAACAATCTGAAAACAGAAACACCAGGAGGAAAGAAGACCCAGATCATCAACATGGAGATGATAAAAATGTATTTAAAATCTATCTTTAGCTCTCAGTTTGGTCATTTGAAGTTTGCACTTGGTACTGATCTGATTTCCTGGCTTCAGAAAAGAGAGAAAAAAAGATGGCTTTTCAGAAAACCCTCAGTTCAAGAAGTCCCCAAGGCCAGTGGTGTAGCTGTTCATAATGCCTCTGTGGAAGGAGCTGCAGTTGCTGATTCTGTGCTGCTAAATACTCAGACAAATCCTCACAACATTCATGCTACATTTCACTTTGCTGCCACTGTAATTCAAACAGCTTTCAGAGGATATCTGGTAAGAGAGGTCTTCACTGTCTGTGCATCTAAATTAAATTCAAATTGGTCCTCAAGTCTTAAAATTTTCATGACTTTGCCATACTCTTTTTGTGTGTGCGACTCAGCGAGTCACATATCAGATATAAATTGGCGATACTTCACCAACTTTAAAAATATATATTCGAGCTCAACTTGCTTAGTATCGACTTGTTTAAACTAATCTATTGGATTGATTTTTGAATTGTGCAAGTGCAGGCTAGAAGGGCGCTCTGTGCGCTAAAAGGACTTGTTAAGCTGCAAGCACTGGTGAGGGGTCACAATGTAAGAAAGCAAGCAAAAATGACTCTAAGGTGTATGCAGGCATTGGTCAGGGTTCAAGCCAGAGTGTTGGATCAGCGTGTGCGGCATTCTCATGAAGGAAGTAGAAAATCGGCGTTCAGTGACACCAATAGCTTGTTAGAGTCTCGGTATCTTCAGGATATTGCAGAAAGAAAATCCCGCGTGCGTGAATTTTTATACTCACACAATAGCTTTCAATTCCATTAATTAGTTTGGCCTTGATCACAGTATCTTCTGAATTGTAATATGACAGTCAAGAGAAGGAAGTAGCATTGCAGATGACTGGGATGATAGGCCGCACACAATTGAAGAGGTAAAAGCTATGTTAAAGAACAAAAAAGACGCAGCTTTGCGACATGAGAAGAACCTGTCCTAGGCATTTTCTGTGCAGGTAAGGATCGTTTCAGATAGGAGTTTATTTCTGGATACATGAAGTTTAGTAATGTGTAATGTTACGCTTATCCATTCTGTGTTTGCAAATATCATGCCTTAAGATCTGGAGGAACTCAAGGACCTCATCAATTGGCCAAGAAGACGACTTTGAAGAGAGACCCAGATGGCTGGATAGGTGGATGGCCACAAAACCATGGGAGAGCAAGGCAAGAGCTTCTCTTGATCAAAGAGACCTAGTCAAAACCGTCGAGATTGATACTTCTCAACCATTCTCATACTTAACATCCAAACCCAGAAAACCTAACCACTACCAATACCAACATCACCAGCTACAAAGGCCACCGAGCTCACATGGTATGCCAACTCCAGTTCACGCCGCGCACAGCCTGCCCCTCCACTACTCCACTCCATCGCTGTTGAAAACTAGGCCAGTTCAAGTCCAGTCAGCCAGCCCTAGGATCCAAAGAGATGCCAGAAGCTATTCACAAACACCGAGCTTAAGGTCTAGTTACCACTACACTGGCGGATCACGCCAACAAGCTGGATGTGCAGCTAGCGCCGCAAGTGTCATAAGTACTGGTACTAGTCATCCCACATTGCCTAACTACATGGCAGCTACAGAGTCAGCCAAGGCTCGCATTCGCTCCCAGAGTGCTCCACGGCCGAGACCCTCAACACCGGAGAGAATCGGATCACTTGCCAAGAAACGCCTCTCCTTTCCGGTCCAAGATCCATCCAATACTGGAAGTGGGTATGGACATCATCAGTTAAGGAGCCCAAGTTTCCGTAGTGTTATCAGTGGATCACATTTAGCCATTGAACAACAGTCTAATTACTCATCCTGCTATACTGAGAGCCAGACGCCTTGTGACAGCGCAGGATGCCAAACTTCCCCTCCGTCAACCGGTGACCTCAAAAGATGGCTGAGGTGATACAAGTTGTAACTTGTAAGGTATAATTGAAGCATTGCTATTGTGACAAGACATTATTAGGCCTGGATTAGTTGCAGATTTTCATCTTTTTTTGCTGATTAGATTGAAGGCGTGGGTTATGTGAGTTGCGGCAAAGCCTTATTGGATCTTGACATAATCAAGCTCTACTTGTAATGCTTGTACTTCCTCAGCTCTGAAACAAAATTTAGATGCAGCCAAAGGATGCTGTGCCAATCCAATGCAAGTCAAAGAAAACAAGTGAACATATATGATGGAAAAGAAAACACAAGTCAACAAACATACAATTCATTTATAAGTTGATTAGTTTGAAATGGATTTTGACTTAACTATAATTCAAACTAGTAGTATTAGAATACAAGATGCAAACCTGGTTTTTTAGGCTAACTAAAAAACGATGAATTATAATCCATTTTCTACGAACTATGTCATGGTTATATGAAAACGTGATGTTCCCTTGAGTGGCATGTATTTGGCAAAACGTAGTTAGACAGTTCGAGCAGGAGTTCAGGGGGAGTTCGAACATATCCTAGCACTCATGTACAGCGTGGAACAGACGCAAGGATATTTCCCGGAAGATATTGGACAGCGAAGATCTCGTCGATTTGAAGTCGGCCAGCGAATTATTTGAACAACAGATATTCGAATGAATATCTACATTGAAGGCGGCGTAGCTGACTTGGGCAAGAGATCTCCATATATTCTTCCAATCGATTTGAGAAAGATATACATCAAATATCTAGGAATATTTCCTAAATATTTGATGGGATTATCTTGTGCAGATTAGGGTTTCGTCCAAGCATATAAATACATTGCTAGGGCGTCCTTATTCTGCATCGCTTTCAATGATCAAATATACACGACCAAACCCTATCGATTGGAGAAGAAGAAAGCGACAGCCGTTTGTGTTTCCTCACTGGAAACTCATCGGTGCAAGAGCAGTCTCATCACGTGCAACTCAGACTGCCTGGAAGCGATCAAACTGCTGCACACAACAAAGGTGAACAAGCTTTCGAGAGAAAGCATCCGAGCTTCAAGAGAAGGTCGAGAACGTTCGGACTGCAGGTTCGGACGAAGGGGATCGAGGTTAACTGTTGTAAACTTCGGTTGCAAATCTAAGAGACGCAGTGTTAGAGGCTAGGCAATTACAAGGTGTAAGCGTAAGTCCACTTATAGCTCTAACTCGTAATAAAGATTTGATGTCCCTTCTAGGGTGTGGGAAACCCCCAGAGTAGGCGTGGCCGAACTGGGTTATCATTCTGTGCGTGCTCCTTTTATTTGTTCTGTCTACTGAACTGTTGTGAAAGGAGTTCAAGGGCTGTCTCAACTGTACCTTGAACACAAGCTTGAACATGGGATATAATTTCAATTGGTATCAGAGCAAACACTCGACACACTGAGTGGGATCCTGAACTGTTCAAGATGACTCTGAAGGAAGGACAAAGCATCACCAGACCCCCGCTACTCGAAGGATCGAACTATGCCACCTAGAAGCCCGTGATGAGATCCTTTCTGAAATCTCTAGACGAAAAAGCGTGGAAGGCTGTTCTGAAAGGTTGGACGGAACCCATGATGAACAATCCCACTGGAGAACCGATCCCGAAACCAGAAGCACTGTGGACAGAAGAGGAGGACAAAGCATCTATGGGAAACTCAAAGGCTATGAACGCAATTTTTTCTGCCGTAGATGAAAACGTCATGAAGCTAATCATCAACTGTGAAGTGGCCAAGGAAGCATGGGACATCCTCCAAACAGCCTTTGAAGGCACAGACAAGGTTCGCAACTCACGCATGCAGGCTGTTACAACCAGGTTTGAAGAAATGAAGATGAAGGAAAGTGAAACCATCACTGAGTACAACACCAGAGTTTTGGAACTGTCCAACGAGGCGTCTGCACTAGGGAAACCCATTGATGAAGAAAGATTGGCCAGTAAAGTCCTGAGATCACTCCCTCCAAGATTTGCCATGAAGGTCTGATGTTCCCATGAATGGCATGATGTTGGCAAAATGGCTTTAGACAGTTCAAGCAGGTGTTCAAGAAGAGTTCAATCGCTGTCTTGAACTGCAGCACAGCGTACAGCGGACGCAGGAAGATTTCCATATCCAGAAGATCGACGAGATTATTTGATTGGGATCAATTGACGAGTCATCATTAAAGATCAGATATTCAAATGAATATCTTCAGCTTGGATTCGAGAATATTGGATGGCTTGGCACGGTAATCTCCAAAGATTGGATATGGAAGAGATTGAATATCGATCAAACATTTAGGAGTATCTCCGAAATATTTGACAAGGATATTCTGATTGGAGTCGGCCAACAAGGAATTCGAAGATTCAGATATTCAAACGAATATCTACACATCAGATTAAAGGCGGCGTAGCTGACTTGGGAAGGAAGTTTTCGAACATACTTCCTAAAGATTGGATAAAGATACACATCGAATATTTAGGAATATTTCCTAAATATTTGATGAGATATCTGGAGCAGATTTAGAGAGCGCCCATGCATATAAATAGATAGCTAGGGCGTCCATAATCTGTGTCGCTTCCTGAGAGAAAATAAACACGAGAGCATTCGTGAGATTGGAGGAGGAGCGACCGCCGGCTGATTATTCCACACCGGAATATCAACGGGGAAGTAACAGTCTGTTCAGTGTGCTGTTCAGACTGTTCTTGAAGGACAACAAAGCACACACACACGGTGATCAAGATACGTCTTTGAGAGAAGGCGACTGGACTTCTGAGAAGTCCAAGACTAGGCCGAGAGGGAAGTCTCGTCCTACCCATAGGGGATCGAGGGGAGCTACGGTGAACCGAGAATGCAAATCCGAGAGACGGAGTGTTAGAGGCTAGGCTATTACAAACAAGGCGTTGTGTAAGTGTAAGTCCACGAATAGCTCTAAACTCGTAATAAGATTTGTGTCCCTTTTCGGGTGTGGGAAACCCCCCCAGAGTAGGCGAGGCCGAACTAGGTTATCATATCGTGTGTGCTCATATTTGTTCTGTTTTCGGTACTGTCTGCAAAGGTGTTCCAGTCTCTGTTTGAACACAACCTGAAACTGTCCAACAAGTGTTCGAGACGCAGTTCGAAAACCATCTAGAATTCGTCTTGACTAAGACAAGTAGATTTCATTTGGTATCAGAGCAGACACTCGACATACAGAGTGTGATCCGGCGACTATTCAAGATGAGTTTGAAGGAAGGACAGAGCACTAACCGACCACCGTTGCTTGAAGGGCCTATTTATGCCTATTGGAAATCCAAGATGAAAGCCTTTCTGAAATCCCTCGATGAAAGGGCTTGGAGAGCTGTAATGATAGGATGGACAGAACCCATGATGGCCAACCCTGAAGGAGCTGTTATGCCAAAACCCGAAGCCCTGTGGTCTGAAGCAGATGATGTAGCGGCTGTTGGGAATTCAAAGGCCCTGAATGCAATATTCTATGGAGTGGACGAGAACGTGTTCAAACTGATTGCTGAATGTGAGGTGGCCAAGGAAGCATGGGATATTCTCAAAAAAGCGTATGAGGGTCCAGACAGTGAATCTAACGATGAGGAAGAAGAGCATGAGAATATCAATATCATGGGACTTGTAGTCACTATTGAAGACTGCAGTGAGACAAGTAAAAGCCCATTCTCCAGTGCACTGTCTGAACAGCCGGCTGATGACACCTCAGGCAATGGCGAAGAAGAACTTACCCATGAGGCCCTTGTTGAGACGTACATAGAACTGCATAAGAAGTGGCTGATGATGATTGGTTTGAACAAAAAGCTCACAGAAACTGTGACGAGCCTGACAGAAGAAAAGGATAAACTATGGCAGGAGGTTAAGCTCCTAGTTACCCAGAAGGTGGAACAGCAGGAAGATATCTCTTCTTTGAAGAAAGAGTTAATCGGGATGAGTCAAGAGTGTTCATCTCTTCTTGCACAGAAGGTGGAACTCCTATGAGCTGTGTCCCCTCTGAAAATTGAAGATGGACATAGAGATCTCGGCTTCCATGTCAGGTCTGACTCTGGTTGCCCTTCGGTTGGAATTGTTTTGAGTGATTCCATGTCAGGTTTATGAAAGTTGTACAGTCGGAATCTGATTGAGGCCTGGAGTGTCTTGTAATCCATTTTTGTCTTTAAGAACTCCTTCTTAGCTTGTTTTCTCTCTAGACTTCAAAATACCCTGTAGATAAATAAGGGGACTAACAAGCAAAAGTTAAATAGACAAAGAGTCTAATTTTGTGGGTTTAACTGTGTTTATGATTCATACAATTATGGTCCATCAAATCACCCCACACTTTTGGTTGTTCGTCCCGAAAAATGCTATATTTAAGGGCGGAACACAATCTAAGTAAACTTTTAAATATGAAAGTGAGACTGTGGGACTAGATTTATCTTAATTCATGCATTACTTACTTATTACCAAACTAAACCGTGTAAATACTTAGAAGTAACTTGATACTTGTACCTTCGAGCCGAGATGCAATTTAATTTGGATGTTTAGGGAGATAGCCCTTTTCAGGCTCCTGGACTGCATTCTTGGGACCGACTCGCACTATATGGTTTAACTTGTAGCTTTTTCTGGCACGTGACTTGATTCGGGTTTCACTAAGTTGAGCATTTTGATTTCTTTTTGGCGAGGGACAGCTTCTGTAGTGAATCGGCCTTTGGCCTTTGGCCTTTGATATTGAGTTGGAGTTTCTTCAATTTTGTTCGGTTAAAACCTTCACAATTCTGGCTTTCAGCCTTTGATTAGCTTCTTCAAGCTTTTTGCTTCTTTGTGACTTGCTAATCCATTTTTTCACCCTTTTTGGGAGGTCCAATCTTCGCCCACAAGCATATGGAAATACCTCCCCGCTCTTTCTCATCCTCGCCGTTTCGCGCGGGTCAAAATGAGGGTCGCTCATTTGTTTTCCCGGCTACTCTGTGACCGATGCTGCACAAGAAGGTGAAGCCAGTAGGGCTAACATTGTGGTTCTGATAAGAAGAAGCTGTTGAATGCAAAGGTAGATGCCACTAGCTTTGTGCTAAAGAAGACAGATATCCGCATAAAAGTCATGCCTAGAAGGAATGGAACTCCCAGGAAATATGCTGCACGAATTAGTGCTGTGAGGGGGAGAAAAATTGATATGTCAGACTCTGAGACTGAGCAAGTTGTTGTTGATCCTGTCATCTAGAAGAAGGTAAAGCTGTCAGATGTCCAAGAAGGAATCATAACTGAAGCAGAACATGGTGCTGGAAATCACACACAGAGAGCTGGTCAGAATCCAGGATCATTAGCTGAAGACAGGAAAGCAGAAGGAAGGGATTGTTAGTCAAAAAGGAGTTGTGACTGATATGCCAAGGAAGCTGAAACAGACAGTCGATCGAGTTGCTGAAGACTGTTCCAGAAGAGCTTGAGGATGAATGATGAGGAATTAGTTTCATTGGCTGATCTCAAGAAGTCTGAAAAGAAGAAACCGAAGAAGAAAGTGATCATCCAAGCATGCTTGACTGAAGTAACTACCAAGAGGGATGATAAGCGAACAGTTGCAGGGGGAGCAAGTGCATCCAAGAAAAGGAAGAGGAGTGCTCCAGGATCTGTTCCGCCTAGTGTACCAACTGGAGTGTCTAAGCATGGAATGTGGTTTGTCAATACAGACGTAGCAGCTAAGTGGAAGGGAGTGCAGAAAAGAAAGATCATCCCTGAAAGCCTGCTTAATGAGAAGACAGTTCCATCCCAGTATCAGATCTGACTATATTCTACTCGATGTTGTTCTTCATCACCATAGTCGACTGGAAGCCTACATCTCATAGAACCACGGTCAGCAAGGAGATGTGACAGCTGCTCTACCAGATTGGAAACAGGATGCGCATTGACATGGGAAGAATTCGACCAGATTGCAGAACACGCCATATCTACAAAGTCACTGCACCAGATAATCTTCCCATCGCATATCTATAAGCTGATCATCAACCAGCATCCTGATTTGAAGACTGACCAGGATAGACTATCAAGTGCTCCGTTGAAGTTGGTAGTTGATCACAAGCTGTTCAAGGGTCGACATTAGAATGATTTGAAGGACCCCGAGCTGAAGAGGAAGGATGCACCCGAGTCTTCCATAAGGAGAGCTGCTGGTCAGAAGTTATCCCAAGCTGAATGTGGACAGCTACTGAAGGAGGTAGAGATCATACTGGAGGTCGAACAGAAGCAAAGGAAAAGAATCAATCAATTGGTGCGCGCTCTCAAGTATCCCAATTATGATGAAGAAGACGGAGAGAGTTGATGTCCTGATTGAAGAAAAGGTAGAACTCCTTGATGTTATCTCGTCGTTAAAGATGCAGATGGAGAAGGACTACCATGCAGCAGTACTGGACGAGCTGAATCAGTTCAAGAAATTAGTAAAGATGATAATCTCTGGATCAAAAGACCTAGATACAATTTTGAAGTCCCAGAGAATGATTGGAGGATGTAAATGCATTGGCTATACTTATTGGAGCAGTTCAGGAACCTATCAGTTACTGACCCGTGGTCGAACAGCTGCTGAGACACCATGGTTTGACAGACTCACATCATGTGTCACTGATGGACCAAAGTTATACGAGTCAGAAACACAGTAAAACCCCCTTAATTAGACTATTTGTCTATCTAACTTCTACGTGTTAGTCCCGATATATTTCCACAGGGCATTTTAGAGACTGAAGTGAAAACACGCTAAGGAGAGGATTTTAAGCTGAAAAGATAACAAGAGTCAATCCAAGGGCAAGATCATATGCCGACTGAAGAAATATCAAGGATCCTGACGTTGAATTGACCAGAACAAATTAATCAGAGGAATCAGGAGTGGAGTCAAGACAGCCCGGGGAAGAAATACATTGACAGTTTTGTGAAAAGACTGCACAAAACTGTACAAAACTCACATTTGGGCAAGATGACCGGCCACCACTCAAGGAGGTGGCCAAGGGAGGAGCTCCTCCCCCTTGGGCCACCGGCAACCGGCGGCTATGGGAGGAGGGACCGGCGGCTTTACTATTCTGCCACTTGTCACCTCCTCCTCCTCCTCCCTTCTCCTCCCTTGGATCAAATGCACATGTCCACCATCTCCACCACCCATCTCCTCCCATTTTGGCTATAAATACAAGCCTCCTCCTCCTCATTTCAACACACCAATTCTCAATTTCACTTCTCTCTCTAGAAGTTGTAATATTTGTAAAGTTGTAATTTTGCTTTGGAAATAAAGGAAAGCTCCATTGGCGCTTCAACGGTTGTAAGTATCTCTTAGTATTTATTTATTTAACTGTTGTCTTTAATTCCTTAGTATAATGTTTAGCGCGATGAATAGTAGCTAAACTAGTAGTTCGGTCTAAGGGGCGCACTTGTATTATAAAATGTTTTAAGACTATTAACTTAGTGTTTAGTCTTAGTATTCAAAACTTGTTCTATGTGCCATATATAGTCAGAGTTTCCAAGGTTGAGTGGATGTTGTAACAAGCAAAGCTCTTCTGTGGGAATTCGTGATCATACTCAGGTAGTGGAAGCTGTAACAAGCAAAGCTATCTGAGGAGTTCGACTCATCCTAAATCCCATCTGGTCGAGCGTAACTGTGAGATCAGGTGGATGCACCCAGGCTAGCATACCTTAGGGTATTGGCGCTAGACTGAAATAGAACAGGAGTTGCTTTAAACCGGTGTTGCAAGTCTTGAGCTGTAACTAGCCTCGATTCACCGTTTGAATACTTAGATGATTCACTAATGGTCAATGATAAACAGGATATAATACAAGTCCCCTGAAACCGAACATTTCTTGTAATCATTAAAATAGTAATTTACTTTCCAGTATTAAAACCAACCAACCAATCAATCAATCAAAATAGCTGGTAGCTTTAAAACCAACCAACCGACCTTAAACACGTTCCCACGATGCGTAATCCCCCCGAAGAACAATTATTCCCCTAGTTCCCTTGGGTTCGACCCCTACTTACCAAGTACTACCCAGTAGTATAGTTGCGAGTAGCGGACTATTATAAATTTATTTGCACAATCGCTTTGACGACGAGCGGTTTTGTCAAATTGGCGCCGTTGCCGGGGAACTAGTCATCGGATAACTGTTCTTTAAACCGTTACGCGCTTCAAAACAACCATGTCTCGCGAAGAAAGTCACCATAACTACCAGGATGACGAAGAAATAAACCTGTACGATCAGAATGATGAGGTACCGTTTCCATTCGTCGACGATCCGGAACAACTCATCAGAAACAGAAGAGCTCGTGATAGGGAAGCAGTCAGGAGAAACCAAGAATTACCCGAGGACCGAAATGCAGCTGGTCCAGTACAACCTCCTATTCATCCCCCACGACCACAACCTCAACCTCGATACATGCCAAGAAGAGAACCCGCTTTCGACGACTACTACGGAGATAACTACTACCGTGAACCGACGATGGGTGAGTTAAATGCCCCTAATTTCGAGACACAACCGTGGTGCATCTATGAGAGCCCTGAATTAGAAAATATAACCATCAACGCATCAGTGGCACACAGCCTGCCAAAATTCTCAGGATCTCAAGGAGAATCTGCCGCAACTCACATTCAACGCCTACATGGCATTTGCCAGAATCTAAAGCCCAACCGGGTAAATATGGACGACTTCAAGTTAAAAGCGTTCTATTTTTCCCTCACTGACTCGGCAAGTGACTGGTTCCTTTCATTGCCTTCCGGAAGCATTAGAACATGGGTTCAGATGCAGAAGAAATTCTTAGACAAATACTATCCGGCTGGAAGAGCAATACAAGTAAGGAAGCAACTACAGGAAATCAAACAAGGTCCCAATGAAACCATGTACGATTACCTGGAAAAGTTCAATCACCTAGAAAGGAGCTGTTGTACCCTTGGACTGCCCGAGAAACTCGTCATCGAGTACCTTATTGATGGATTAAGACCATTAGACAAAATGCTCTTGGATGCCTCAGCGGGAGGGTCCATGATGAATCTATCATTAAGTGGCATCAGAAATCTCATCGCCAACGTTGCTGAAAATGCTCGATTTAGAGAAGAGACCACTCGCCAAGATGAATTCTCTCGATCAAAAAGGGTAGCACAAACCGAGGCATCAGTAAACTCCATAACTGAAGAGATGAAACAGTTAAAGGAGATGATGATTGAGATCATACGTAGACAGCCAGTTCCTGTAAAACCTTGCGAGTTTTGTGGTTCTATGGAACACAAAACGGACGCATGCCCAACATTGATAGAAGAAGAACCGGCTGATGTGAATACAGTGGGAGGATATCAAGGATACACCAACGTCAGAGCTGGACAAAATAGACAGTACGGTCAAACGTCCAACCCAGGCTGGCAAACAACAACAGCTATCTTCAGACGGAGACACAACCAGCTGTCCCTCAACTAGCGCAGTCATTCTACCAACCACCTCACCGACAATATCACCAGAACACTCCATCAGCAGGCCAATATCACCAAAAAGGGCCAAATCAGTACCAAGCCAGACCGAGCAATCAGCAGGAGCCAAGCAAGTCGCTCAACGACACGATGAAGGAGCTCACGGGAAACATTAATCAATTGGGTACTTCACTACACCAGTACCAGGCAAAAACTGACGGTGCAATTTCAGAATTGACCAAACAAATGTCCCAGCTCGCCACCGCAATGTTAACACTCACTACTGAACCTGGCAGACTTCCTTCACAGACCATCCAAAATCCTAAGGCGAACATAAGCATGATAAGGAGGTCAAACATGAAGGTTACTCTAGGAGAAGTAGCACGGTCCCCAACCTACAGACTTACAAACAATCATTTCGACCGTAGGAGTCGACCGGATTGGAATCAAGAAGAAGACCGACCCAATGATGGCAAAACATGGGTTACACATGCCGACAATGGACGATATGCATTCATCGTCTGCATAACACCACCGCCTATTATACACACCGACGTACCAGCATCAGGATGGGACGACGACAATAATTTAAGGCCAAGGAATATGCAGACTGGTCAAAGAATAGAAAGAGCCCTCGTTTCAGACCATGAGTCACAACCGGAAAGAGATAAAGACCCAGGAGCCTTTACAATCACTTGCTGTATTGGTGAAACCCAGATCCGCAAATGCTTAGTCGATCTTGGGGCTGCTGTCAATGCCATGCCTTCCTCCTTGTATTACTTACTAGGACTAGGTCCGTTGAAACCTCCCCGGTCAAATATCGAGCTAGGAGATAAGTCATGCATCCGTCCGGTTGGAGAACTGGAAGATGTAATACTCCATGTGGGAGAGCTCGTCGTTGCTGCAGACTTTTATGTAATACCAACAGAAGAAACCCGCGAAGACGATCCTCCGACAATAATATTGGGACGACCATTCCTCTACGCCACTAAAGCAAGAATCGATGTGGGCAAGGGGTCATTATCACTTAAGTTCGGCGGCAAAATTGCACACTTCTACATTAATAAGAGCCGCCCGGACACGAAGAAACCGCCAGACATAACACCTATCTCAGATCACGGTGCACAGTTTTCTGACCTGCCATTAGGGACCAAAAAAGTATCAAGACCAGCAGCTATGGTCAAAGGTCTCCCGCCTTCTCAGAAACAATGGAAAGAGAAAACACCAAAACAATGGAGCTCTTACTCCAGCAAGAAGTCAGGAAGAAGCAACACTGGAACGGTGGCAAAGTTTGACCTCAGCCACCCATGGGACCCAAACCAATGAACCACAAACGAGGTATCGTCGAGCCAACGACGTTAAACAAGTGCACTGGTCGGGAGGTAACCCGACACTATCTTACTTTTCCGCACTTTAATTTCTGTCATTTAAATTCAGTATTTAGTTTTAAGCTTGCATGACTTTTGAACTAAGGCACGCCTTCGTTCAAAAGTGGGGGGTGAGAACCACCTCTGTACATAAATAACATGCAGCTATTTTTTCTTTTTTAATAAGTACCTTTTTGAAAGTATGAACTTAAGAATGTGAAAAAGATAAATCGTAATTCATGCATTAACCTTGTGAAAATTCAAACTGTTTAAAAACTTAGAATGTAACTTTCCATTTGTCCTTTGTGCTGAGATAACTAGGGATGTGGAGTTGATATAAACTGCCCTAGAGAGGCTTGGCAAGCAATCAAAGGATCAAATCAAACTATATGGTTTTCGAAGTCAGTGGAGGCTGCACTTCGGGTTTTCAATGAATAATTGAAGTCAACTCCGCCAAGAAGCATCTATGCAAAGGCGAGGACGGGAATCAGACCGTCCTCTCTCTAGTCAAAATAGCCGAGAAAATATATGGGCGACCCTCATCTTGACCCGCGCAAAACGACAAAGACGAGAGGAGCGGGGAGGTATTTCCATAGGCTTGCGGGCGATGATTGGACCTCCCAAAAAGGCTCGAGAAAATGGACTAGCAGTCACAAAAAGGCGAAAAGCTCAATGAAGCAAATCAAAAGAGGCCAAAGGCCCAAAATTGTGAAGGTTTTAACCGAGCAAAAGTGAAGCACTCAAAAAAGTCAAATCAAAGGCCAAAGGCCGATTCACTACAACAAAAAAGCAGTCCCTCGCCAAAGAAGAAAATCAAAAAGGCTCAACTCACTGAAACCCGAATCGAATCACGTGCTAGAGAAAGCTACCAGAAAACCATATAGTAAGAGACGATCCCGAGGTTGCAGTCCAGGAGCCTAAAAAGGGCTATCTCCCGAGACATCCAATATAATTTGCATCTCAGCACGGAGGTACAAGTATTAAGTTTCTTCTATTTATTTACGCAGTTTAATTTGGTAATAAGTAAGCAATGCATGAATTAGGATAGATCGAGTACCACAGTCTAATTTTCATATTCCAAAGCCAAACTTAGAACTTACGCCCTTTAATAGCATTGTTCGGGACGAACAACTAAAAGTGGGGGGTAATCTGATGGACCAAAGTTATACGAGTCAGAAACACAGTAAAACCCCCTTAATTAGACTGTTTGTCTATCTAACTTCTACGTGTTAGTCCCGATATATTTCCACAGGGCATTTTAGAGACTGAAGTGAAAACACGCTAAGGAGAGGATTTTAAGCTGAAAAGATAACAAGAGTCAATCCAAGGTCAAGATCATATGCCGACTGAAGAAATATCAAGGATCCTGACGTTGAATTGACCAGAACAAATTAATCAGAGGAATCAGGAGTGGAGTCAAGACAGCCCGGGGAAGAAATACATTGACAGTTTTGTGAAAAGACTGCACAAAACTGTACAAAACTCACATTTGGGCAAGATGACCGGCCACCACTCAAGGAGGTGGCCAAGGGAGGAGCTCCTCCCCCTTGGGCCACCGGCAACCGGCGGCTATGGGAGGAGGGACCGGCGGCTTTACTATTCTGCCACTTGTCACCTCCTCCTCCTCCTCCCTTCTCCTCCCTTGGATCAAATGCACATGTCCACCATCTCCACCACCCATCTCCTCCCATTTTGGCTATAAATACAAGCCTCCTCCTCCTCATTTCAACACACCAATTCTCAATTTCACTTCTCTCTCTAGAAGTTGTAATATTTGTAAAGTTGTAATTTTGCTTTGGAAATAAAGGAAAGCTCCATTGGCGCTTCAACGGTTGTAAGTATCTCTTAGTATTTATTTATTTAACTGTTGTCTTTAATTCCTTAGTATAATGTTTAGCGCGATGAATAGTAGCTAAACTAGTAGTTCGGTCTAAGGGGCGCACTTGTATTATAAAATGTTTTAAGACTATTAACTTAGTGTTTAGTCTTAGTATTCAAAACTTGTTCTATGTGCCATATATAGTCAGAGTTTCCAAGGTTGAGTGGATGTTGTAACAAGCAAAGCTCTTCTGTGGGAATTCGTGATCATACTCAGGTAGTGGAAGCTGTAACAAGCAAAGCTATCTGAGGAGTTTGACTCATCCTAAATCCCATTTGGTCGAGCGTAACTGTGAGATCAGGTGGATGCACCCAGGCTAGCATACCTTAGGGTATTGGCGCTAGACTGAAATAGAACAGGAGTTGCTTTAAACCGGTGTTGCAAGTCTTGAGCTGTAACTAGCCTCGATTCACCGTTTGAATACTTAGATGATTCACTAATGGTCAATGATAAACAGGATATAATACAAGTCCCCTGAAACCGAACATTTCTCGTAATCATTAAAATAGTAATTTACTTTCCAGTATTAAAACCAACCAACCAATCAATCAATCAAAATAGCTGGTAGCTTTAAAACCAACCAACCGACCTTAAACACGTTCCCACGATGCGTAATCCCCCCGAAGAACAATTATTCCCCTAGTTCCCTTGGGTTCGACCCCTACTTACCAAGTACTACCCAGTAGTATAGTTGCGAGTAGCGGACTATTATAAATTTATTTGCACAATCGCTTTGACGACGAGCGGTTTTGTCAGTCACTGTCCCAGGCTATGTTTGAGGGGGAGTTGACAAGATTCTAGTTGCCGAAGAGACCAGGTTGCTCGATTGGACCCCTTGCCAGTTTGTGGCAAAAGGGGGAGTGGTTTGAGGTAACTGTTCTGGTTCCTCAAGTTGTGTCTAAAGCCTAGATTGGGTTTTGCCAAAAATGCCAAAGGGGAGATTGATGTTCCCATGAATGGCATGCTGTTGGCAAAATGGCTTTAGACAGTTCAAGCAGGTGTTCAAGAAGAGTTCAATTGCTGTCTTGAACTGCAGCACAGCGTACAGCAGACGCAGGAAGATTTCCGTATCCAGAAGATCGACGAGATTATTTGATTGGAATCAATTGACGAGTCATCATTAAAGATCAGATATTCAAATGAATATCTTCAGCTTGGATTCGAGAATATTGGATGGCTTGGCACAGAAGTAATCTCCAAAGATTGGATATGGAAGAGATTGAATATCGATCAAATATTTAGGAGTATCTCCGAAATATTTGACAAAGATATTCTGATTGGACTCGGCCAGCAAGGAATTCGAAGATTCAGATATTCAAACAAATATCTACACATCAGATTAAAGGCGGCGTGGCTGACTTGGGAAGGAAGTTTTCGAAGATACTTCCTAAAGATTGGATAAAGATACACATCGAATATTTAGGAATATTTCCTAAATATTTGATGAGATATCTGGAGCAGATTTGGAGAGCGCCCATGCATATAAATAGATAGCCAGGGCGTCCATAATCTGTGTCGCTTCCTCAGAGAAAATAAACACGAGAGCATTCGTGAGATTGGAGGAGGAGCGACCGACGGCTGATTATTCCACATCGGAATATCAACGGGGAAGTAACAGTCTTTTCAGTGTGCTGTTCAGACTGTTCTTAAAGGACAACAAAGCGCACACACACACACGGTGATCAAGATACGTCTTTGAGAGAAGGCGACTGGACTTCCGAGAAGTCCAAGACTAGGCCGAGAGGGAAGTCTCGTCCTACCCATAGGGGATCGAGGGGAGCTGCGGTGAACCGAGATTGCAAATCCGAGAGACGGAGTGTTAGAGGCTAGGCTATTACAAACAAGGCGTTGTGTAAGTGTAAGTCCACGAATAGCTCTAAACTCGTAATAAGATTTGTGTCCTTTTTCGGGTGTGGGAAACCCCCCAGAGTAGGCGAGGCCGGACTGGGTTATCATATCGTGTGTGCTCCTATTTGTTCTGTTTTCGGTACTGTCTGCAAAGGTGTTCCAGTATCTGTTTGAACACAACTGGAAACTGTCCAACAAGTGTTCGAGTCGCAGTTCGAACACCATCTAGAACTCGTCTTGACTAAGACAAGTAGATTTCAAGGTCACTGCCATAGAGTAAATGCACGACATCGCCAAACTAAAGCTGGACGAGCTGATGGCCTCTCTGATGGACCAAATACGAATCATAAACACAGTTAAACCCCCTTAATTAGACATTTTGTCTATTTAACTTTTGCTTGTTAGTTCAGATGTATTTTTGCAGGGAAATTCAGAGCTTAGAGAGAATACACACTAAAGAGGAGCTTTTAAAGCAGAAAAGATGTTACGAGTCAATCCAAGGTCAAGATCATATGCCGACTGAAGAAATATCAAGGATCCTGACGTTGAATCACTCATAACAAATTAATCAAAAGAATCAGAAGAGGAATCAAGACAGCCCGGGGAAGAAACACATTAAAAGTTTTGTGAAAAGATTGCACAAAACTGTACAAAACTCACACATGGGGCTAGGATGACCGGCGGCTTTTGGCAAGGGGTGGCCAAAGCCACCCCTCCTCCTCCCTCCACCACCGGCTACCGGCGGCTGCAACCTCCTCCTCCTCCTCCTCCAAGTGGCGGCTCCTCCTTCCTCCTCCATGGATGGCCTCCACTTGCAATCATCTCATCCATCCATTCTCCTCCATTTTTCCTATAAATACCACCCCTCCTCCCCTCATTTGTATCAATCCAAAATCAATATTCACTTCTCTCTCTAAGTTTTGTAATTGTAAGTTTGGCTTTGGAAATAAAGGATTGCTCCCTTGGCGCTTCAACGGTTGTAAGTATTATTTTTAGTATTTATTCAACTGTTTTATTTCCTTAGTTATAATGTTTAGCGTGATGAATAGTAGCTAAACACCTCATTCGGTAGAAGGGGTGGACTTGTATTATAAAATGTTTTAGACTATTAACTTAGCGTCTCTCCTTAGTATTCAAAACTTATTCTATGTGCCATATATTCGGTTAGAACGTCCAAGGTAGAGTGGATGCTTGGAATGGCAAAACTCTACAGCGGGGTTCGTAAACTTGTACGGATAAGTGGATGCTTGGAATGGCAAAGCTTATCTGAGAAGTTTGACTCATCTTAAACACCATTTGGTTGATCGGGAATGATTGATCAAATGGATGCACATAGGCTAATATAACCGGGAATGGAGTATTAGTCTAAATAGAATAAGTGCTCTACGTCCTTGGAATAGGCTAGACAGTGTACGCAAATCGAGTGCTTGGAATGGCCTTGATACACCGTTTGAATACTTAGTAGAGTCACTAAAGGTCAATGATAAACAGGATATAATACAAGGCCCCTGAAACCGAATGCTTTCCTTTAATTATAAAAATTGTTATTTACTTTCTTAGTATTAAAACCAACCAACCAATCAATCAATCACTTAGCTGGTAGCTTCAAAACCAATCAACCAACCTAAAACACGCTCTCTCGCTGGATAAACCCCCTCAAAGAACGACTATCCCACTGATTCCCTTGGGTTCGACCCCTACTTACCAAGTACTACCCAGTAGTATAGTTGCGAGTAGCGGACTAGTATAATTTATTTGCACAAACTTCTTTGACGACGAGCGATCTGTCAAATTGGCGCCATTGTTGGGGAATCAGTCGTCGAATAGTTGATCTTTCCCTTCCCCTTTTTTATTTCCCTATGTCACTACCCATTACGCATGCATGGACAACGCGATATCTGCCCCTGTTCGGAGGAACGGAGGGAGAAGACCCAGTACAGCACTGCCGAAACTTCCACCACGTCTGCCACCACATCAAACCTGAGAACGAAGTATTAGAGGAATTTAAGCTGAAATGCTTCAAATTCTCTCTAACCGACTTTGCCACGATATGGTATTACACATCCATCGCTAGCAGTGCAGAACGTTACGTAGATCTCTGCGTTCCATTCCTGAAGGAATTCTCCCCACCATCTTTACGCCAATAAACCCGTGAGAAGATCATGTGCCTTCATCAATCCCGGGATGAGACTTTGGACGAATACTACATGAACTACGATGCCATCGTCTCAAGCTGCCCGCACCATGGATTTACGAAGAAAGTTCTTCTCCAAAAATTTCTTCGTGGTATGAGGTCCGAAGAGCTGGGAAGAGTTAACGAAGCTATGAGAAGGTCTGCCGCAAACCTCACCATTGCAGACATGTGGAACCTTATAACTGGCCTAGCTGCTGCCACAAGACGAGTACCCCAAACTGACGAGGAAATGCAGATAGAAGAAGCTGACCCTGAGGCAGACAAAGAAGAAACCACCGAGCCGTCAGAAGAGACTCCTGAACCGTCTGAAGAATCAGACATGGAAAGCACCGGAAGCAACGAAGTAGGAGTCCAGAACACCACTGACGAACTGCCCAATTCATACCCGACTATCATTACCCAAGCAGCTGAGACTATCTACGATCAGTTCCTCACGAACCAACATAACGAGGCAGAACCAAGCCTCATGAGGCCTTCCCGACTTTTCCCCTTAATCAATGAGCAAGTCGCAGCGAACTATGCGATCAATGAAGAAGCTCAAAGGAGGATGGGAAAAGGACCTATGCAGAATGACTCCCCGATGGAGCACTATTACGCCGTAACTGGACTAGGCAGTCCCAAATACAAAAACTTCAAAAGGCTAATAGTGAAAGGTCCCTCACCCCCTCCGGGGTATTGGAAGGAAAAGATCCCGAAACAAAAGAGTCCTGACCCGAGTACAACATCCGGCAAGACGTCAGGAAGAATCAAAGCAAGAAGCAACACAGGAACGGTGGCGAAGTTTGACTTGAGCCACCCATGGGACCCAAACCAGTAATCCACAACGAGGTACTGTCGAGCCAACGACGTTAAACAAGTGCACTGGTCGGGAGGTAACCCGACACTATCTTACTTTTCCGCACTTTAATTTCTGTCATTTAAATTCAGTAATTTAGTTTTAAGCTTGCATGACTTTTGAACTAAGGCACGCCTTCGTTCAAAAGTGGGGGTGAGAACCACCTGTGTACATAAATAACATGCATCTGTTTTTCTTTTTTTAGTATCTTTTTGAAAATATGAACTTAAGAATGTGAAAAAGATAGATCACAATTCATGCATTAACCTTGTGAAAATTCAAACTGTTTAAAAACTTAGAATGTAACTTTTCATTTGTCCTTTGTGCTAAGATAACTAGGGATGTGGAGTTGATATAAACTGCCCTAGAGAGGCTTGGCAAGCAATCGAAGGATCAGATTAAACTATATGGTTTTCGAAGTCAGTGGAGGCTGCACTTCGGGTTTCAGTGAAGATTGAAGTCATCTCCGCCATGCAGTGTTTATGCAAAAGGCGAGGACGGGAATCAGACCGTCCTATCTCCCGTCAAAGTAGCCGAGAAAATAGATGAGCGACCCTCATCTTGACCCGCGCGAAACAACAGTCAAAGTAGCCGAGAAAATAGATGAGCGACCCTCACCTTGACCCGCACGAAACGGCAAAAACGAGAGGAGCGGGGAGGTATTTCCATAGGCTTGCGGGCGATGATTGGACCTCCCAAAAGAAAGGCTTGATAAAATGGACTTGCAAGCCACAAAAAGGCAAAAACCTCGAAGAAGCAAATCAAGAGGCCAAAGGCCCAAAATTGTGAAGGTTTTAACCGAACAAAAAGTGAAGTACTCAAAGAGTCAAATCAAAGGCCAAAGGCCGATTCACTACAAAAAGCAGTCCCTCGCCAAAAGAAAATCAAAGTACTCAAACCATTGAAACCCGAACCGAATCACGTGCTAGAGAAAGCTACCAGAAAACCATATAGTGCGAGACGATCCCGAGATTACAGTCCATGAGCCTAAACAGGGCTATCTCCCGAGACATCCAATATAATTTGCATCTCAGCACGAAGGTACAAGTATTAAGTTTCTTCTATTTATTTACGCAGTTTAATTTGGTAATAAGTAGTAATGCATGAATTAGGATAGATCAAGTAGCACAGTCTAATTTTCATATTTCAAAGCCAACTTAGAGTACAGCCCTTGAATAGTACTGTTCGGGACGAACAACTAAAAGTGTGGGGTGATCTGATGGACCAAAATTATACGAATCATAAACACAGTTAAACCCCCTTAATTAGACATTTTGTCTATTTAACTTTTGCTTGTTAGTTCAGATATATTTTTGCAGGGTAATTCAGAGCTTAGAGAGAATACACACTAAAGAGGAGCTTTTAAAGCAGAAAAGATGTTACGAGTCAATCCAAGGTCAAGATCATATGCCGACTGAAGAAATATCAAGGATCCTGACGTTGAATCACTCATAACAAATTAATCAGAAGAATCAGGAGGGGAATCAAGACAGCCCGGGGAAGAAACACATTAACAGTTTTGTGAAAAGACTGCACAAAACTGTACAAAACTCACACATGGGGCTAGGATGACCGGCGGCTTTTGGCAAGGGGTGGCCAAAGCCACCCCTCCTCCTCCCTCCACCACCGGCTACCGGCGGCTGCAACCTCCTCCTCCTCCTCCAAGTGGCGGCTCCTCCTTCCTCCTCCATGGATGGCCTCCACTTGCAATCATCTCATCCATCCATTCTCCTCCATTTTTCCTATAAATACCACCCCTCCTCCCCTCATTTGTATCAATCCAAAATCAATATTCACTTCTCTCTCTAAGTTTTGTAATTGTAAGTTTGGCTTTGGAAATAAAGGATTGCTCCCTTGGCGCTTCAACGGTTGTAAGTATTATTTTTAGTATTTATTCAACTATTTTATTTCCTTAGTTATAATGTTTAGCGCGATGAATAGTAGCTAAACACCTCATTCGGTAGAAGGGGTGGACTTGTATTATAAAATGTTTTAGACTATTAACTTAGCGTCTCTCCTTAGTATTCAAAACTTATTCTATGTGCCATATATTCGGTTAGAACGTCCAAGGTAGAGTGGATGCTTGGAATGGAAAAACTCTACAGCGAGGTTCGTAAACTTGTACGGATAAGTGGATGCTTGGAATGGCAAAGCTTATCTGAGAAGTTTGACTCATCTTAAACACCATTTGGTTGATCGGGAATGATTAATCAAATGGATGCACATAGGCTAATATAACCGGGAATGGAGTATTAGTCTAAATAGAATAAGTGCTCTACGTCCTTGGAATATGCTAGACAGTGTACGCAAATCGAGTGCTTGGAATGGCCTTGATACACCGTTTGAATACTTAGTAGAGTCACTAAAGGTCAATGATAAACAGGATATAATACAAGGCCCCTGAAACCGAATGCTTTCCTTTAATTATAAAAATTGTTATTTACTTTCTTAGTATTAAAACCAACCAACCAATCAATCAATCACTTAGCTGGTAGCTTTAAAACCAACCAACCAACCTAAAACACGCTCTCTCGCTGGATAAACCCCCTCAAAGAACGACTATCCCACTGATTCCCTTGGGTTCGACCCCTACTTACCAAGTACTACCCAGTAGTATAGTTGCGAGTAGCGGACTAGTATAAATTTATTTGCACAAATTGCTTTGACGACGAGCGATCTGTCACTCTCTCAGAACCTACGAGATCAATCATGACTTTCAACCCGGAGAAGTAAAGGGAATCACCCTAAAAGCGGACATATCTGAAGACAAACTAGACGGTGGCTGCACTACTGAACAACTGGCTATGATGGCTCAGAATTTTGGCAGAATGGTACGGAAAATCAACAGCCATGGACCAGAACAAGGTCAGCCTTCATCAAATAACTTCCGAAACTAAAAAACCGACAGGTCAAGGTCCAGAGACATGAGACAAGACTCTTCTGACAAAGGAAAGGAAGAAATTCAGTGCCATGAATGCAGGGGTTTCGGTCATATTGCTTCATAGTGTGTAAATACTCTCATGAAGAAGAAGGCAATGGTCGCTAGCTGAGGAGTCGAGTTTTCGACTCATTTATCGTCATTCTTCACTATAGGTTTGAATCGTTTCCGACGATATTTTGATGTCATTTGACCTCTATCTCTACATTTCAGGTAGAAAACAAGTTCCCCCCATGGTCAAGGCCTAAATGTGAAGATTGGTTGAGTTTCGGCGCAAAACAAGGAGTTTCGGGGCAATACCGAGCATATTGACCTTTGCAACTTGTTTTCGACGCCCAGAGCTCATCCGATGTTCGATTTGGCTGATCTTTAGCTTGTTGGAAAGGTATTTCAAAGAGCTACAACTTTGTAGTTTACACCAAGACCAAATTCGGATGGGAAGACCACCAAAAAGGCCCCAGTCGGTCGACTGAGAAGTCCAGTCGACGGACTCGAATGAAACTCAGAAGACTGACCAAATGTCACCCATCCAGTCGACCGACTGGGAGTCAAGCTTGGCCCAGTCGACCGACTGGATGAAAAACTCAGATTTCTGCACCCAAATTTCAGCCGAATCTATAAATAGAAAGCAAAGGTTTTGGACCAAGTGTGGAGGTTTTTGGGGAGAAAAAGATTGGAAAAGAGGCTCAACCCAGGTCATCCATCATCATCCAACCAAGGAGTAGTGAAGATCAAGGGAGTTCAAGGATTAATCATCCTATTTCCATTCCCCTTCCATTCTACTTGTTGTGTAAAAACCCTACTCACACCATGTTGTCTTACATGATGTGTGAGTAGTGGATCTTGTGTTTTGAGGGTCTTATGATCCTCCTTGGTACTCAATGATCATTGTATACACATTCACATGCAATTTATGAAGTTGATTTCATTTTACTATGCTCTTCATTTTAGACATGTTGCTAAGTGTTTGATAAAATGCCTAAGTGACATGTTTGTGTTAGAACTATGATCTAAGTATTGAGAGAGCTTAGTGATGGTTTGGATACAGTAAAAATGAACTTATCAAGCATTTATGAGAGTAAATGCATGGGTGAGAGGCTAACCAAGACTTTATGCATATAGCATTTGTGAAAATAGGTGCTATATAGTGAATCAATATATTTAATTAGTGAGATTCTATGTAAGAAGGCTTGACTAGGATTAGACTTGCATGATAGTTTGTCTAATTTTAGCCTAAGCTAGGTTTTAAACCTATCAACTCTTAAATGATTAAACTTTTGTATACACGATCATTAGAAAATTGCCAAGGAGGGGATTAACCCCTCGAAACGCCTCTTACTTAACGTTTATCCCCAATTACTAACCACATAGGATTTAGATATATACACTCTTTCATATATTTTGTTTAGAATAGCCGAATGGAAACACGATCTTAAATAGTGCATGTGCTTGGCTTGCTCCCTTGGGTTCGACACCGGTCTTACCGGTCAAGTATAAATATCTTTTGACTACACAACATATTGCAATGTCAAAATGGCGCCATTGCCGGGGAGCAACTAGTTAGCACATCCCTAGATTAGATTGTGTGGAAGTTCTGACTATTCTTGTGAATATTTTTCTTTTTTTATATACTTGTATATCGTTCTTTTTCTACTCATATCCCTTACTAACTTAAGTTAATCTTGTTTTGCGAGGATGGATCACTACAACCAACAAGTATATTCTAATGAGGGATACTATCAAGAGGAGGAGAAACCGTATTGGAATTACCAAGAGCATGGCTATCAAACTAGTTATTATAATTTGGATGGGAATGACCAAGAAGAGGAGCAATCAAACGCCTATTGGGAAAATTCTTGGAATCCATCACATACCTACACTCAAAGTTGGATTGATAGTCAATGTTTTGAAATTGAAGACTCCTACCCTCCATACCCTCAACCTCCTCAACCTTCAAGTGAGCCCTCCAATATAGAAGTCATGTTTGCTAAACTTCTTGCTAGCCAAGATGAAATGAGACAAGAATTGAAGGAAGTGAAGCAAACCCATCAAGATATACATGCTCACATGGATATGCTTCAAGCCGAGTTGGCACAACAAACAATTGAATTTGAGAACTTGGAAGAGGAAAAGGAGGTATCCGAAAAAGAAATCCTTGAATCAAATACTCCAAATCAAGAAGGGGATCAAGAATCGGAGGATGAATTTTGGAGAGTCGCCACCGAAGCTTATTACAAGGCATGGGATGGTGAATCTTGTAACAAGGACGAGATGGAATGTGAAAGTGAAACACCCTTCACTACGTGCACGTCTCATGATCATTTGGATGAGAACACACAAGAGCTCGACATCCTATTAACGCTCTCCGATGAGGAATTCTTCAATGATGATGCCTCTTACATAGAGGAAATACCTTTTGTTAATGAAGATGAACTCCTCCCTCCCACTATAGAAGAGCCTAAATGTGATCCCAACCTTCTTGATGAGGATAGGATAGAGGAAGAACTTATGGTGCAAAAAGGACTTCGAGGGTACAAAGACTTTGTTGAGGCCTACATGGAAGAAACTAAAGGACAACCTCGCATACAAGAGAAAATAAGCTTAGAAAGGGATATTGAGGGATGGGCACCCATTGACATCATTGAAAGATTAAAGGAAGGGATGCCCATCAAGCTCGAGACAAATTTTGAAGATCCTTTCTTCACTACTTCGTCTCGAGACAAGTTTGGGAGCTTTGTGCCTTATTTTGCAATATCTTTGGAAGGAAGCTCCCATGACCCCTTAGCTCTAAAGGGATCTTCATACTTGAAGGGGTCAAAATCCCTAAGGAAAGTCCATTGTAGACTTGATGGGAAGAAATTCAAATGGGACTTAAAGGTGGATTGACACGACCAAATCCAAGGCCCCGTGAGAAGGGATCCTAGCAAAGGACTTCTCAACGAGTGATTATATGGGGCGCTTTGCTACGTCTTTGCCAAGACGGGAAAAACTAGGCCCTCGCGAGAGGTAACCCGGTTTGTAAATGTTTCATTCTTGTTCTTTTATATGTTTAAATGTTTGGCATGATTTTGAGTAGCTAAGGCTCTAAAGTGTGGAGTGTGATATGTGTTATTAGTGGGTGAAATTTTAAGTGTGGAGTGAGTTCTACTCACTCCAATCCCACTTCACACCTCCACACCCCTCCAACTTTCCCTTGCTCTTTCTATGCTTAATGATGTTGCCCATAGTGCTCATATGCTTTATTCGTGTTTACTAGAGTGGAACTAAATTGTTTTGCCATGCCATGACTCTAGTTTGACGTTTTGTTGGCACTTAGGAAACCTTGTGCATATTTTAGAGGGTGTGGATCAACTTCCTTGTTTGAATTTTATGAAAGTTATGCCATGATGTTATTATGTGACTTGTGATGCTATCTTGCTCATACTTGAGTTTTGCATAACCTTGTATGTCACTTGTTACTTTTAACCTCTCATGTCTTCTTGTCATCAAGGAAGTTATTTGCATCATGAACAATCACGTTTAGCACAATGACATCTTTTCTATTGATGGGGCACATCTACAAACGAGGGGAGTTCCTATGCGCCTTTATCTCATTTTCTTCAATGTTTGCGCTTAGGGACTAAGCTATGCTTTAAGTGTGGAGTGGTTTAATGCGCATAGTTCACATGCTTTCATGCCATACATACCATGTTTGAATGAGCACTTGCATTCATGTATTCTATCCCTAACATGAGAGTGTTTTTAACCACATCGGCTTGTGACTATCGATTCTAAATCTCTATAAATCACATCTAGCCTTTTGTCACATTTATTGGATCTTGAACCTAGAACCGACCTAGTCCCTTGAATGTGCATTCTTGTGAATCAATATCATTGCTATCTCTTGCCTATCTAATTTTCTAAGTATTTTCGTTGAAATACCTTGGATCAAGTTTTAGCAAGCACTTTTAAAAATCTTTGTGAAAAACTTAGACCTTTTGTTTGCTCCTTGGTGACTTGATTTTCTAATTTAGTACCATGATCATGCTTGTTTCCCACACATTCCATATATTCCTTGAACATATTGTCAAGTTTTAAGTGTGGAGTCAAAAACAAAAGAGGGCGAAAAATAGGCCCCAACAAAAAAATGCTTCATTTTCATGGTCAAAAGAGGGCAAAGCCCCGACCAAAAACTTTCTCAAGAGCTCGAGAAGATTTGTGCAAAAATATACAAATGCCGAGGGTTAGGGAGGTAAGTCCCCCCTCGAAAGCATTTGTAGGCCAAAGGCCATTTGAAAAGAAAATAAAAAGCACTTAAAACTTGACTTTATGTCCTTCCATCATCCTTCACTTGTGCGAGATTCATCATTTGCATTGTGTGCTAGTTAGATTAACTCTTGGACGACCCATGTGCTTGCACGGGAGTATTCATTTGGTCTATGCTTGTTTATTAAAGAACTCATGTGTCGAACTCCTCTTCCCTTATGGATTATGGCTTAAGCGCCTAAAACTTGGGAATGAGTTCCTTGTCGCAAGCCCATGGACTAGCCCTAGCTAGCATAAGTGAGTGATTGACACTCTTTTGTGTAAAACTAAGAACTTTACTTCTATTGTATTGCCTTAAAAATGAGTGGAACTTTGGATGAGACATTTGATAGCTCCAGTATTGATAATCTTGAATGCACAACCTCATGGGTACTCAAATGGTTTGAAAGTTCTTTTGATGATACTGTGATGGTAGTCCTAACTTGGGGCGAGGGATTGGTTTTGAGAAACCTTACCTTGGCTAAGCACTCTTGCATTCATTCTCATGGGATAGGTGCATTTGGGGATTTGTGAGTATTTCCGTTTCTGAAAACTCTCACGAGACTATAACTCATCCACTAGGGTAGCCTAGGGGTTTAAAGCCTTAATGCATACGCTAAATGCATTCGTAACGCCTACGAAAAGGAGCTAGTTAGATTGTACATACTTGTCATTTTTCTTTCAATAACATGTTTAGAAATAATGATCGAGACCTTGTGAAATCTAGTGAGGCAAATATACGAAAAACATAGCACCACTAGCATTTCGACATTTGCATGACCTTGACATATTCTCATACTTTGTTCGGGACGAACAAAACTTAAGTGTGGAGTGTTGATGAGTCGAGTTTTCAACTCATTTATCGTCATTCTTCACTATAGTTTTGAATCGTTTCCGACGATATTTTGATGTCATTTGATCTCTATCTCTACATTTCAGGTAGAAATTAAGTTTCCCCCATGGTCAAGGCCTAAATGTGAAGATTGGTTGAGTTTCGGCGCAAAACAAGGAGTTTCGGGGCAATACCGAGCATATTGACCTTTTCAACTTGTTTTGGACGCCCAGGGCTCATCCGGTGTCCGATTTGGCTGATCTTTAGCTTGTTGGAAAGGTATTTCAAAGGGCTACAACTTTGTAGTTTACACCAAGACCAAAGTCGGACGGGAAGACCACCAAAAAGGCCCCAGTCGGTCGACTGAGAAGTCTAGTCGACCGACTCGAATGAAACTCAGAAGACTGACCAAATGTCACCCATCCAGTCGACCGACTGGGAGTCAAGCTTGGCCCAGTCGACCGACTGGATGAAAAACTCAGATTTCTGCACCCAAATTTCAGCCGAATCTATAAATAGAAAGCAAAGGTTTTGGACCAAGTGTGGAGGTTTTTGGGGAGAAAAAGATTGGAAAAGAGGCTCAACCAAGGTCATCCATCATCATCCAACCAATGAGAAGAGAAGATCAAGGGAGTTCAAGGATTAATCATCCTATTTCTATTCCCCTTCCATTCTACTTGTTGTGTAAAAATCCTACTCACACCATGTTGTCTTACATGATGTGTGAGTAGTGGATCTTGTGTTTTGAGGGTCTTATGATCCTCCTTGGTACTTGACGGAGCCCACCGCACTGTCGTTAAGGTGCAATGTTTTCTGTGCAAAAACAAATTTATATCTCCGCTACTCGTACTCTACTAGTGGGTAGTAAAGGGTAAGTAGGGGTCGAACCCAAGGGAGTCAGGTGAATAGTTGTTCTTTAAGTAGGACAGTTGGGGGTTAGTTGTGATTTTAGTACTGAGAGTAGCGTGGGTTGGTTGTGATTTTAGTACTGAAAGGTAAAGTAACAGTTGATTGCACAATTAAAGGAAAGCATTCGGTTTTAGGGACCTTGTATCATAGTCTGTTTATCATTGACCTCTAATGATCATACTAAGTGTTCAAAGATGAATCAAGGCTATTTCTAGCACAAGACTTGCAACATCGTTTAGAACACTTGTTCTATTTAGACTAATTCCTCCATTCGAAGTATCTTAGCCTTATGTGCATCCATTTGATCTTCAGTTACGATCAACCAAATAGTTTTTTAAAGGAGGTCAAACTCCTCAGATAAGCTTTGCCCGTTAAAGCATCCACTTACTCGAGTATGTTCACGAACCCCAGGGAAGAGCTTTGCCCGTTAAAGCATGCACTCAACCTTGGAAGTTTTAACCTAATATGTGGCACATAGAACAAGTTTTGAACACATAGCGGCACTAAGAGTAGGGTCTAAAACATTGTATGGTACAAGTACACCCCTTCAACCGAATGAAGGGTTTAGCTACGAATACTCATGGAACAGGACATCATAACTAAGTGCTTGAAAAGTAAAGGTTTTGAAAGACAGAAAATAACGTTTTCGAAAGTAAAGACATGAAAGTAAAGTTGCTGCATTGAAAAGACAGTAAAGTAAAGACGAGAGTGCTTACAAAAACCGTTGAAAGTGCTAAAGCTTCGATTCCAAAGTAATGTGATTACATGATTAGTGCCCAAACTTTAGAGAGAAGTGAGAGCTTCTCTCACTAACTTGTGGTATGAGATGTTGGAATGAGATGGGATGTGTAGAGAGATGAGCTCTCCACACCTTAGGATGATTTACAAAGGGAAGGGAAGATGTCTATTTATAGGCTTAGGGGATGAAGAGATGTGGAGGAGGAGGAGACACATGTCAAATGGAGGGTGGAGGACACAAGAGCCGGCGGCGGCTTTGGCTTCAAGGGAACACATGGGCGGCTAGATGTGCTTCAAGGGGGGAACAAGGATGGCTTGTATTCATCCAAGCCATCCACATGGAGGAAGGGGAGAGGGGAAGCCCTTAGCCGCCGGCCACATGGAGGAGAAGGAGTGGTGGAGTGAGTTTGTGATCTTTTCAAAAAAGCCATCGGTCCTTTCAGCTCCGGACTGACTCTAGTTGCCCTTCGGTTGGATTTGTTTTGAGTGATTCCACGTCCGGTTCTTGAAAGTCAGAATTTGGTCGTGACCTGGAATGACTCGCAATTCATTTTCAGCTTTAAAACTCCTCCTTAGCCTGTATTCTCTCTAGACTTCAAAATACCCTGTAGATAAATATTGGAACTAACAAGCAAAAGTTAGATAGACAAAGAGTCTAATTTGGTGGGTTTAACTGTGTTTATGATTCATACAATTATGGTCCATCAGATTACCCCACACTTTTAGTTATTCGTCCCGAACAATGCTTTTTAAAGGGCGGCACACAATCTAAGTAAAAACTTTTAAATATGAAAGTGAGAATATTGAACTAGATTTATCCTAATTCATGCATTACTTACTTATTACCAAACTAAACCGTGTAAATACTTAGAAGCAACTTGATACTTGTACCTTCGCGCCGAGATGCAAAGTAATTCGGATGTTTCGGGAGATAGCCCTTTTTAGGCTCCTGGACTGCATTCTCGGGATCGACTCGCACTATATGGTTTCCTTGTAGCTTTCTCTAGCACGTGATTCGGTTTGGGTTTCACTGAGTTGAGAACTTTGATTTCTTTTTGGCGAGGGACAGCTTCTGTAATGAATCGGCCTTTGGCCTTTGGCCTTTGATATTGAGTTGGAGTTTCTTCACTTTTGTTCGGTTAAAATCTTCACAATTTTGGCCTTTGGCCTTTGATTAGCTTCTTTGAGCTTTTGCTTCTTTGTGACTTGCTAGTCCATTTTCTCAGACTTTTTGGGAGGTCCAATCGTCGCCTGCAAGCATATGGAAATACCTCCCCGCTCTTTCTCATCCTCGCCGTTTCGCGCGGGTCAAGATGAGGGTCGCTCATTTGTTTTCCCGGCTACTAGGACTAGAGATAGGACGGTTTGATTCCCGTCCCACCTCTTGCATAAACGTTGCACGGCGGAGATGACTTCAATCTTCACTTAAACCCGAAGTGCAGCCTCCACTGACTTCGAAAACCATATAGTTAGATTCGATCCTTCGAGTGCTTGCCAGGCCTCTCTAGGGCAGTTTATATCAACTCCACATCCCCTGTTTATCTCAGCACAAAGGGACAAATGAGAAGTTACATTCTAAGTTTTTAAACAGTTGAATTTTCACAAGGTAAATGCATGAATTATGATCTATCTTTTTCACATTCTCAAGTTCATATTTTCAAAAAGATAATATTAAGGGAAAAGTAAAAGAAAAACATGTTATGTACACAGGCGGTTCTCACCCCACACTTTTGAACAAAGGCGTGCCTTTCAGCACGACTTAGTTCAAAAGTCATGCAAATATATACAAGAGAAGGAAATCGCATTAAGGAAAAGAGAAGAATTGCACTCCCTTTTACTGTGTCGTGTCGTGGAACGACATGCCTTGGAGCTGGATAATCGAGGGAGTTCGGATGGGGCCTTGAACTCTCAGCGCAGGCCCGGTAATTTCTCGGAAGCTGCCTGGCTGATCTGATCTTGCTCCAAAAACCGATTCCTATATGTTAGACATTCCTTCTATACAAAAAGTGGGTGAGAGCGACTGTTAAGGTAGAAAATAAATGACAGAAAATAAAATTACTGAAAGTAAAATAGGTGTCGGGTTACCTCCCGACCAGTGCCTTTGTTTAACGTCGTTGGCTCGACGCATGGGGATCACAGGTTTGAATCCCATGTGCAGCTCAAGTCATAGTGTTGTGGAGTGCCTACTTTCATTTTTGCCTTGCCTTTCCTTGATTTCTTGTGAGATGATGTGCTCGGGTCCTGTTCCCATGGTTCTGGTGGTTTCTCCTTCCAACGTCTCTGAGAAGGCGAGGGACCTTTCACTACTAGCCTCTTGAATTGGGTTCTCTTATGTTTAGGGCTGCCTTGTCTAGTTGTGGCAAAAAAATGCTCCATCGAGGAGTCGTTCTGATTAGGCCCTTCTTCCATCCTCCTTTTAGCCTCTTTATTGATCACATAGTTTTCTGCAATTTGTTTATTGATCAAGGGAAAAAGTTGGGAAGCTTGCATCTTAAGGCTTGGTCCTGTCCCGTCCTGTCTGTCTGTGAGGATCCGGTCTCGGATGGTCTCGGCTGCTTGGGTAATGATAGTCGGGTATGACTCGGGCAGCTTGCCAGTGGTGTTCTGGACTTCCTCCTCTGCTGGCACGGTCTCAGGTTCCCATGAAGGCTTTTCCTCGTTGCTTCTGGTGCTTTCTATATCTGATTCTTCTGATGGTTCGGGAGTTTCTTCTGATGGCTCAGGAGTTTCTTCTGATGGCTCAGGAGTTTCTTCTGATGGCTCAGGAGTTTCTTCTAATGGCTCAGGAGTTTTTTCTTTTTTCGTCTCTGGACCAGCCTCCACTAGCTGTATTCCTATATTAGGTCGGGGCATTGGCCTTTGTTTTGTGGCTTCGGCCAAGTCGTCTATAACATCCCACATTTGAGTCAGGGATAAGTGCATGGCTGATCCTCCCACTGCGTCATTGATCCTTGAGAACTCATCGGCCCTCATCCCACAAAGAAATTTTTGAAGAAGAAACACCTCCGTGAATCCATGGTGCGGGCAGCGTGAGACGATGGTGTCATAATACGTGTAGTATTCATCTAAAGTCTCATCCCGGGATTGCTGAAGGTAGATGATCTTCTCGCGGGTGTCATGTCGTAAGGATGGGGGGAGAATTCTTTCAGAAATTTAGCGCAAAGGTCCACGTAATATTTTGCACAACTAGCAGTTGATGTGTAATACCATACTGTCGCAAAGTCGGTTAAAGAGTGTTCAAAACATTTTAATTGAAACTCTTCTAACGTTACATTTTCGGGTTTCATGTGACGACTTATATGGTGGAAATGTTGGCAGTGTATTACTGGGTCTTCTCCGGTGGTACCTCCAAACTGAGGAAGATGTCGAGTCATCCATGCATACATAGTGGGCAGTGTGATGAAGAAGTGAAAAGGGAAAGAAAAGAACAACTAATCGAAGGCTAACTCCCCGGCAACGGTGCCAGTTTTGACGGAGCCCACCGCACTGTTGTTAAGGTGCGATGTTCTCTGTGCAAAAACAAATTTGTATCTCCGCTACTCGTACTCTACTAGTGGGTAGTAAAGGGTAAGTAGGGGTCGAACCCAAGGGAGTCAGGTGAATAGTTGTTCTTTAAGTAGGACAGTTGGGGGTTGGTTGTTATTTTAGTACTGAGAGTAGCGTGGGTTGGTTGTGATTTTAGTACTGAAAGGTAAAGTAACAGTTGATTGTACAATTAAAGGAAAGCATTCGGTTTTAGGGACCTTGTATCATAGTCTGTTTATCATTGACCTCTAATGATCATACTAAATGTTCAAAGATGAATCAAGGCTATTTCTAGCACAAGACTTGCAACGTCGTTTAGAACACTTGTTCTATTTAGACTAATTCCTCCTTTCGAAGTATCTTAGCCCTATGTGCATCCATTTGATCTTCAGTTACGATCAACCAAATGGTTTTTAAAGGAGGTCGAACTCCTCAGATAAGCTTTGCCCGTTAAAGCATCCACTTACCCGAGTATGTTCACGAACCCCACGGAAGAGCTTTGCCCGTTAAAGCATGCACTCAACCTTGGAAGTTCTAACCTAATATGTGGCACATAGAACAAGTTTTGAAAACATAGCGGCACTAAGAGTAGGGTCTAAAACATTGTATGGTACAAGTACACCCCTTCAACCGAATGAAGGGTTTAGCTACGAATACTCATGGAACAGGACATCATAACTAAGTGCTTGAAAATTAAAGGTTTTGAAAGACAGAAAAAAAGTTTTCGAAATTAAGACAGGAAAGTAAAGTTGCTGAATTGAAAAGACAGTAAAGTAAAGACGAGAGTGCTTACAAAAACCGTTGAAAGTGCTAAAGCTTCGATTCCAAAGTAAAGTGATTACATGATTAGTGCCCAAACTCTAGAGAGAAGAGAGAGCTTCTCTCACTAACTTGTGGTATGAGATGTTGGAATGAGATGGGATGTGTAGAGAGATGAGCTCTCCACACCTTGGGATGATTTACAAAGGGAATGGAAGATGTCTATTTATAGGCTAAGGGGATGAAGAGATGTGGAGGAGGAGGAGACACATGTCAAATGGAGGGTGGAGGACACAAGAGCCGGTGGCGGCTTTGGCTTCAAGGGGACACATGGGCGGCTAGATGTGCTTCAAGGGGGGAACAAGGGTGGCTTGTATTCATCCAAGCCATCCACATGGAGGAAGGGGAGAGGGGAAGCCCTTAGCCGCCGGCCACATGGAGGAGAAGGAGTGGTGGAGTGAGTTTGTGATCTTTACCAAAAAGCCATTGGTCCTTTCAGCTCCGGACTGACTCTAGTTGCCCTTCGGTTGGATTTGTTTTAAGTGATTCCACGTCCGGTTCTTGAAAGTCAGAAGTTGGTCGTGACCTGGAATGACTCGTAATTCATTTTCAGCTTTAAAACTCCTCCTTAGCCTGTATTCTCTCTAGACTTCAAAATACCCTGTAGATAAATATCGGAACTAACAAGCAAAAGTTAAATAGACAAAGAGTCTAATTGGGTGGGTTTAACTGTGTTTATGATTCATACAATTATGGTCCATCAGTACTCAATGATCATTGTATACACATTCACATGCAATTTATGAAGTTGATTTCATTTTACTATGCTCTTCATTTTAGACATGTTGCTAAGTGTTTGATAAAATGCCTAAGTGACATGTTTGTGTTAGAACTATGATCTAAGTATTGAGAGAGCTTAGTGATGGTTTGGATATAGTAAAAATGAACTTATCAAGCATTTATGAGAGTAAATGCATGGGTGAGAGGCTAACCAAGACTTTATGCATATAGCATTTGTGAAAATAGGTGCTATATAGTGAATCAATATCTTTAATTAGTGAGATTCTATGTAAGAAGGCTTTGCTAGGATTAGACTTGCATGATAGTTTGTCTAATTTTAGCCTAAGCTAGGTTTTAAACCTATCAACTCTTAAATGATTAAACTCTTGTATACACGATCATTAGAAAATTGCCAAGGAGGGGATTAACCCCTCGAAACGCCTCTTACTTAACGTTTATCCCCAATTACTAACCACATAGGATTTAGATATATACACTCTTTTATATATTTTGTTTAGAATAGCCGAATGGAAACACAATCTTAAATAGTGCATGTGCTTGGCTTGCTCCCTTGGGTTCGACACCGGTCTTACCGGTCAAGTATAAATATCTTTTGACTACACAACATATTGCAATGTCACTAGCTTCAGCGACAGTGAGTCAGACGAAGAAAAAGAAGGAGGTGAAACCACCAACTTTGTGGCTTTCGTCACAACTCTGGGTGAATGCAGTAACACCAGTGAACCAGTTCCATCTCAGTTGGAACTCCCAGCTGAAGACCTCTCAGACAGTGACGATGAAGAACTCACGCAGGAGTCCCTAGCTGAGACATACAAAGATCTGTACGAGAAATGGCTGCTACTGATCAAGGTCAACAAGAAGCTGAATGACACCGTTGCAAGCGTCACTATAGAAAAGGACAAGGTCTGGCAGGAGGTCGAGATACTGCTTACACAGAAGGTGGAACTCGAAGGCACAATAGATTCACTGAACACTCAACTGGCTGAGATGAAGCCGGAAAGATTGTGTCTTCTTGCTCAGAAAACAGAGCTGCTGGGTACTGTCTCTTCACTGAAAGTTGACATGGAGAGGGACCGTGACACTCATCCTGTAGGCATGGCGGGTCTAAGAAAAGCCATCACAGATCTGAAGCACAAGGAGGTGTTCCAACTAAGGAGGATAGAGCAGCTGGAACTTCAGCTAGAATCTGAGAAGATGGATCATTCAGATACCGAGAAGGAGCTCAACCACCTCAAACAGTCGGTAAGGATGCTCAATTCTGGCACTAACGACTTAAATGATATTCTCAGATCTTAGAGGATGGAGTCTGGACATCGAGGCCTGGGATTTTTGAGAGAATGTACTTCAAAAGGCTCTACCTTTGTTAAAACTCAACAAGTGTCAAAACAGCTGCCTGAACAGAAGGTAAGACAGTCCAAAGGAAAGAACCTAGCTGATCACAGGAAGACTCATAGCACACCAAGTGGTGGAAAGACTCGTGAAACACCCATCCAACGCCGTGATTTCTCACCAGTGAAGCAAAGGGGAGAGTGGCGCACTTGCTAGTACTGTCACCAGATGGGACACATCAAACTGCAGTGTCGCCTGTTTCTTGCTGAATGACGGGCATACTAACATCAGACCGTACCTCGATAGAAACAAGTCTGGATTCTAAAAGCAGAACAGACCGTTTGCATGGTGGACTGCTGCTCCTCAAACTATATAATGCAAGACAGTTGGATCTTCGACAGCGGATGCTCCGCCCACATGACAGGTAACTCTCAATACCTTACCCATATTAGACCTGTTGAACAGATGTGGATTGTCACCATCGGGGATGGTGGAAAGGGTCAGGTGATCGGCTGTGGGACATTGATGGTTCCGGAACTCCCTGCACTCAAGAACACCCTCCTTGTCGAATGACTGACAAGGAATCTCATCAGCATCAGTCAACTGTGCGACGATGGACATTATGTGTCATTCTCTAGCTACTCATGCCTCGTCCTAGACAAGAATGGCGGTACACTGATGAAAGGAAGAAGGGACGCCAACAACTGCTACACCATTGGGATGGGGCCCATGTACGACGAGAACTTCGGCAAGCAACAGGCTGCCCTAGCCTGTGCAAACGCCAAACATCGATTTCTGCGAGGGGGAGTGGATAAGACCCTGCACACAAGATCTGATTGGAGTTGCGCACAAATCCATGTTGACAACTGTCCCAGGAAACTGTTTAATCAGAAGGTGTCACAGTTACAGAAGGAGTTCGCATTATGCCCACAGAAATATCCCAGGAACCGAACAAGAAAATATGAATATGGAGGGCACCAGAAAATGATTACTCCGAGGCATACCGGCATTTCACGGCGTAGAACACCCAGATCCTCAGTGGATCTAGGTGGTGTCAACCACTGAATGCATTCAACGGTGGTCAGTCAAAGTTGAATCTCCAGCTGAACAGTTGGACTGACCACCTAAGGAAGAAAGCTGGAACAGAAGACTCAACGGCTTTGGAATGAATATTTTTGAATATTCTCGAAGATTTTTTCGTGCCGTTATTTGAAACAGGAGTTGTCTAATTTGGGAAGTTGAATAGGTGGAGTATATTTGAAACACAAAAACAGTTCGCTGCTTACTCTCTCTTTCGTCCAAACCCTAGAACGGCAACCAGCAATTTCTCTCTCAACAGCTCATCCTCTCAACAAGAATGGTGAACACCAGGAAGTCATCGAAATCCGGCGTCAATTCGGCTGAGAAGAAGAGAGAAAACATACAGTCCTCAAAGGCACTGGCGGCGAAACCCCGTGTTCCGAAATCAAAAGTACCAAAGGTGAAAAAGGCGTCGCCTTTACACTCCAATACTGAATCTTTGGGCGTTGCAAAGATGACTGGCGAAGGAACTACCGTTGAAATCCCTCACTCTGACGCGGTGGATACGTCGAAATCAATCGATGCTGTTTCGGCACAAGTTCCTTCCCAATCTAAGGTATTCCCTAAATCTCAGACTGTCCCTACCGCAAATATGTCTGCTGTTGAAAATATTGTGTTGGAGGAAGTTGCGAATGTGGGGTCTGAAAGGGGTGGTGAAGCCAGTAGGGCTGTTATTGATGGTAAACCCAGTAGGGCTGATGGTGGTAAAGATGGTACTGAGTCCATGAAAGAAGGAAAGCCCAGTACTTCTGTGTCTAAAGGTGTTGGTGGATCAGGAGTATGGAGGGAGAAAATCCATGCGTCTGGGTATGTTTGTCCGGGAGGCTTACGAAAAAAGAAGGGGACTCACCGAGTTGTTTCTCTAAGACAATGTCTGGCCAAGATCAGTTTAATCAGAGGGAAGCTCATTGCTGTGTCTGATGAGGAAACAGAGAAGTGTCTTGATCCCTCAAGAAAGAGGAAGTTAATGATTAATGAGGCATCTGACGATGGGTCTAATGAGAATCTTGGAGTTTCAGAAGGTGAACAAGTCAGGGAGCAAGATGAATCAGTGATCAAGAAGGTACATCCATCAGAGAAGGAAGACGGGTTGAAGGAAGCGATAGTATGAGAATCTGAGCCTACAGAAAAGGATGAAGAGCTGGAAAGAATGTTCCAAGACATTGATGATGTCATAAAAGACTTGGAAAAGGAAAAGGATCGGGGAGTTGCATGTTTAGAGAAAGTTCAGCATGCCCAGAGTGTTGGGGCAAAAGAGTTTGTTGCCGAGGAAGTTGCAAGTGTTCCAACTGTGGAACTAAGTGTTTAGACTGAAGCTGAAACTAGACCAGTTCAAGAGGAAGTTGTGGCTAAGGAGACAGTGCGTGTACCAGTAGTTGTTCAAGATGCTCTTCGTAGTGATCATATGGAGGAGGATGGTTCATCCGTTCGTAAGGACACCACGAAGCCAGATTCAAAGGAAGTTACTCTCTCGGAAGATGATCAGGACCTTGTTCCTCTTGTCAATCTCAAAAGGGCAAAGAAGGACAAGGAAAAGAAGAAGGTGGCATTTGAAAGATCTGCTGAGGGGTCAGGACAAGAGGTTGCAAAGGTGGGCAACTTGGCAGGGGGAGCTGATTCATCTAAGAAAAGAAAACGCGAAGCTCCGGTCCCTGTTTCAGAGGATGCTGGAAGATGTGAAGTCCCATCTGTTGATTCTGATACTATTCTAGTTGGCCTGGTCAAGAAAGGAGTGTGGTTTGTCAATAGAGATGCTGTGAAGAAGTGGTCATGTGTTCAGAAAAGAAAAATCATACCAGAGAGGTTGCTAGAGGAGTCCCAGTACAAGGGAAAGGAAGTCATCAAAGTTCTTAAGGAATCTGATCTGTTCTGGACGTTGGACAGGTGCAAACCTTTCAATGAACAGTTGTACCGTGAAGCCATGACAAACTTGCCCAAGTCAGCTTTGAGAAGATTGTGAGCACCATCACTGCAGGCTCTGTTTGGTGGAGGCCTGAGTTGGTTGTGAATACATCGGATATATCTACGTTCTATTCCATGCTGTTTTTCATTGCTGTCTTCAACTGGAGGCCGTCTACCCACCGCTCTACTGTCAATCGGGACATGGCCCAACTTCTTTATCAGATAAGGAATAAGCTGAAATTTAACCTGGGTAGAGTGATGTTCAAACAGATCGCTGATCATGCTACTTCGATGAGAACTCTTCACTAGATTTGCTTCCCGTCCCTGATATATGAGTTGATAATCCATCAAGCTCCAGATTTGAAGGCCTCGACTGACCATCTCTCAAAGGCACCGAGAAAGTTCATCGTTGACCACAAGCTGTTTAAAGGACGTCACGTGAACGATCACAAGGAAGGGAACCAGAAAGGAAAAGATGTTGCGGAGTCGAGTCGAGTCGAGGGGGAGCCAGGATGGGCCGTGATGAGAGGAGCAAGCTGCTCAAGGACTTGCATGCCATCATTGCTGCTGATAAGGAACAACGCAGACGGATCAACAAGCTTGCTCGTGCCCTCAGCTACCCAAGTGACGATGAGTCTGAAGATGCAGATTCTGAGGACGACACCGATGATGAGTCATCTGCATGAAGGTCCCCGACAAAACTATCTCTCTGAACTCAGTTTTATTAAACTTTCGTATTTTTGTCTGCTTGTTCTGGCACAGTTTGATTTGCTGTTCGAACTAGATTGGACCCCTTGCTAGTTTATGGCAAAAAGGGGGAGTATTTTAAGTGGTGACAATTTTTGTTCCCTCAAGATTGTCTACTATCTAGATAAGTTAGATAGACTTAGTTATCTAGTAGATCTGGTTTTGCCAAAATGCCAAGGGGGAGATTGATGTTCCCTTGAGTGCCATGTATTTGGCAAAACGTAGTTAGACAGTTCGAGCAGGAGTTCAGGGGGAGTTCGAACATATCCTAGCACTCATGTACAGCGTGGAACAGACGCATGGATATTTCCCGGAAGATATTGGACAGCGAAGATCTCGTCGATTTAAAGTCGGCCAGCGAATTATTTGAACAACAGATATTCGAATGAATATCTACATTGAAGGCGGCGTAGCTAACTTGGGCAAGAGATCTCCATATATTCTTCCAATCAATTTGAGAAAGATATACATCAAATATCTAGGAATATTTCCTAAATATTTGATGGGATTATCTTGTGCAGATTAGGGTTTCATCCAAGCATATAAATACATTGCTAGGGCGTCCTTATTCTGCATCGCTTTCAAAGATCAAATATACACGACCAAACCCTATCGATTGGAGAAGAAGAAAGCGACAGCCGTTTGTGTTTCCCCACTGGAAACTCATCGGTGCAAGAGCAGTCTCATCACGTGCAACTCAGACTGCCTGGAAGCGATCAAACTGCCGCACACAACAAAGGTGAACAAGCTTTCGAGAGAAAGCATCCGAGCTTCAAGAGAAGGTCGAGAACGTTCGGACTGCAGGTTCGGACGAAGGGGATCGAGGTTAACTGCTGTAAACTTTGGTTGCAAATCTGAGAGACGCAGTGTTAGAGGCTAGGCAATTACAAGGTGCAAGCGTAAGTCCACTTGTAGCTCTAACTCGTAATAAAGATTTGCTGTCCCTTCTAGGGTGTGGGAAACCCCCCCAGAGTAGGCGTGACCGAACTGGGTTATCATTCTGTGCGTGCTGCTATTATTTGTTCTGTCTACTGAACTGTTGTGAAAGGAGTTCAAAGGCTGTCTCAACTGTACCTTGAACACAAGCTTGAACAAGGGATATAATTTCAAAACGAATATATGACATTTTCCCGAACTATGACATAGTTGTAGAAAGTGTACCATAATTCATCGGGTTTTAGTTTGCACATGTTCCTTTTTTTTAATTAAAGCTGGTCGGGGCCAGCAGCTTTATTGAAAAAAGGGGTTCAAATAGCCTGAACCGTGGCTACAAAAGAGAGTCCTCAGGTGCCAGGATCTAGTTATAAGACTTAGGTCCTTAAAAACACCGAACAGACTAGTAATAGCACTAGAAGCGACTAGAAGAAACAGAAGAGCAAGACAAAAATTAGATGGCATGGTTGGGGCAGGCATGGCACGGGGCAGGGAGACCCAGTCGGTTGGCTTTGTGGGCCCGTTTGACCATAGCTGAGCAAGGGGTGATGTTGTGAACGCTAGGAGGGAAGCCGGATAGTTCGCTGCTCTGCAAACTCTGAAGAGACGGATGCCTCGCAGAGCAGCGAGAGGGACTCTTTTGGATTGGAGCTCGGCAATGATAGGGTGGCGGGACTGGCACACCGCAATGACATGACCCTGTGAGTACAGCTGACGGACGATGAGCGCTAGGGCGGCATGGGGGGAAGCTGAGTGACGACGCTGCAGTGGATAACTCTGGCTGATCTGTCACTCAAAATAAAAGCCCCACGCGGGTCGTGGGAGTGACTCCAGGCCACGTTTAAAGTGAGGCTAGTAGGAGAAGGACACCACTTCTTCCAATGGGACTTCGGGGCATAAGGGATATGGAGATGGAGACCACGGAGGATTGATTCATGCAAGATGCAATGAGCCATGGGAAGCTGAATGGAAGTTGCAATCTTTTGAATCCAGGCACGAAGGTTAAAGACAATGTCCCGTTGGCCCTCGTCGTGTATGCGAGCGTTGCGGAAGGCCCAGAGCTCCCAAATGGTGCAGGTCACCCAAGTAATCCGAAAGCCATCAATGTAGATGGTATTAGAGGAGAGAATGTGGAGAAAATCCCACATCATCCGAATAGTGCGAGGGGTAGGGATATCAAGAAGAGCCTTACCGGCATCCCAGGCGCGAGTAGCCGCTTCACTATGGAAGAACAAGTGAGTAGCTGTTTCTTCACTTGGCTGCAAGCAACAGCGGCACCTAGACGCAAGAGAAATGCCACAATGTTTAATGCGGTTGTCAAGCGGAAGTGCGCGATGTCTGAGCTTCCAAAGAAGACAACTGATCTTTGGCAGAAGCCACTTATTCCAGATAGTGTGAACAGGGGCGGACCCAGAAATTAATTTTTAGTGAGGCTGAATTTTTTTTGCACCCGATAACAACATTCAACTCAAAAGGTTGTAAGAAAATAGCAAATAACGTTTTCATTAGTCGTACAAATTAAATTTACAACAAATATCGTCTATTACTCATTTGCTGAAAATGAGATAGAATAACATCATCACTAATTGTTCTAAGAACGTCTCTCTCTAAAAAAGTTACAAGACGATCATTTAGCCATTGGTCACCCATCTTGTTACATAGTTGACTCTTCCTATAATTCATCCCTGAAAAAACACGTTCAACACTTGCAGTTGCAACTAGCAAAATCAGAGCTAACTTCAGAAGCTTGTAAGAAAATAGCAACAATACATCACGAGCAAAATACATCACAAAAAACCATTCAAGCTTTCAATTCAAATATCAATACATTATACATCAGAAAAAAGCCAACAAGATAAAAAAGAAAACAGAAAAAAAATGAAACGAACCTGTTGCTGGTTCGCTGTCTCCTGTCCGGTGCTGTAGATTGGAGGTGCCTTGCTGTTATATTATTGGAGGGGAGGCTGCTACGGATTGGGAGTTTTAGGAGAATGGCCGAATGGGGATGAGATCTTACAGATTGGAGGCGCCTAGCCGGCTAGGGTTTCCTTTTTTGCTTTCTCTAATATCTACTTTTTTTTAAAATATTGGTGGGCTTTTTTTGGTGGGGCTATAGCACCACTAAGCATTGGGGTGGGTCCGCCCCTGAGTGTGAATGAGCTTGTCAATGAGCATAGGCCTGCTTTGCAAGACGTAGAAGTCCTTAGTCGAGAAACTGACAGTAGAACTGCGACCCCAGTGGAGAATGTCCGGTTCAGCATAGATGGTGGAGCCGTGGAGATCTTGCTGGGCATGATTGGGAAGATGCAGTAGAAGCGCCTCAAGGAGGGCCGGAGTAGACAGAACCTGATGCATGCACATATTCCTTAGAATACAATATAGGGTTCATATCTTTTTAATGTTTTTGTTGATACGAGGAAGAATTTTTTTTTTCGGGGTCGTATTTCATTTTTGTGTGTTTTGAGTTTGGGTTTTATATTTGCCTTTTTCAAATGCGTTTATGTGGAATTGAAATGTGGAGCTGACACGTAATTATTTTTAATAAGACTGAGAGTACTGATTTCATTAAAAACAAGGTAACTTTGAAATTTAAACTCAAAACACAGTAAAATTTGAGCTGAAACTCAAAAATAAGGAAAACAAGTTGTTAGATTTATGGCATGTAGTTTGGCAAAACTTAGTATAGTTGTTCAACCTGTTGTTCAAGACTAGAAGAGACAACTGTCCTGGAATAAGTTAGAGCAGATGGAATGTTTCCTAATTTCATATTAGGAAACACAGTCGACCGTTGGAGATCAAGGCGGTTGCATATGAAAGGATAGAAGATAGAAGTTTCCTAATTCAGATTAGGCAATTTGTTTCAACCGACGTGGAACAACTCAGACGCAGCAGAGACTTCCTATAACAGATATGGCAAGTCGATACTGGTTAATTTTCAAAGATATCCATAGAGTCGGTTGCTTGCGCTTGAAGCTATCTTAACATTGATGATAATCAAAGGTTTCCTAAACGAGATTGAAGATATTAGGAGGATTATCCACAAGAAGATTTGCGCAAGATATTAGGAAAGATTTCATAAAGATATAGGCGGTTTAGACTAGAAATCCTATTCGTTCTAGGGTTTCTACCGCACTATATAAGTAAGGCTAATGCCTCGGTATTAGTCAGCACTTACGGAGAAATTACTCACGCTCATATTCATTGAAGGGAGGTGGAGGTAATCGGTCGGCGATATAATCACTTTGATTATTCACGGTGCTCGGATTCAGTTTGTTCTAGTGCTCAGCAGACTGATTGTAGAACAACGTTCAAGGTACACGCACTGGTGTTCTAAACTGCGCATTCGGGAGAAGGCGCTGATTCTCACGGAGGATCATAGAGGTGGATACGGAGGAGGAGCTCAGATCTAGGGGAGACCTAGTTTGCAATTGCTAGAGTGTCCGAGGCTCAGATTGTTTAAGAGGTACTCTGTAAACATAAAATCCTGTACTCGCAATACTCGTTTTTAGTGAATTGCTATCTACCGGGCTAAGAGACAGCCCCCAGACGTAGGCTCGTTAACGCCGAACTGGGTAACAACTTTGCGTGTCGTTTATTTTCCGCACTGTATTTATTATCTGCATAAGTTGTTCCAGTATTTGTTCTGCACTCAATCAGAACAACATCTCAACTACTAGGGGAAGATTTCACAATTCTTCTCGTTTGAGACAGTTCAAAAAAGATAATGTTATGGTAACTGGTATGGCACATGGTACCAAAAATCCTGGCGTTGTTCCATCCACAATTTCAACAAGAAAACCAAGCACAAGCTTTCCACCACCACATGATCTCCAAACCCAAAACCAGTAATGCCTTAATAAATCCAGTCGTTCCTTCAAAGTCCTAAGCCCCCAAAACAAGTCTTTCTACCGATAAGGTACACACAATTGTGCAACCTTGTACCTTTCTAGACGTCAATTTTCACAACCCCAACAACTTGGATCAAAAGGCACGCGTGATGTTAACCATAAGACTAGAAATGTGTCCTTACGTATCGCTCCAAATCACTAGCTAAGCATTGCCAAGAACCACTCGCTATATATTAGTTCGCATATCGCCTTTCTTTTGTATAACATATCTAAAACTAGCTTAACTTTGATGTGTGTCATCTTATGGCATCATCATATGAACAAAGGAATCATGTACCGGAGGATGATGAGGGCATGGCTTTCGGACGAAGTAACAAGGGGTTGAGGATATTTTTAGTGTGGCTGAGCTTGTTCGTGTCGAGTCTAGCTGGCGGGATCGTGATGGTGTGGTGGGAGCTCAAGTATCATCCGGCTTACTCGCAACTTTGGATGGTTCCTTGTGGTTTGGTTCTGTTTGGGACTCCTGTGATTGTCTGGTTCTCGATTCTTGTGTCGGATATTCTCAACCCGGACCATGTTTGTAAGGGTACTGAGCTGAGTTTCGGGAGTGTGAAGTGCCTCGAGTCTCAAGAAACTCGAATACGAGTTCATGACGAACCTGACAAATTGCAAAAACAGAGCGGGTGTGTTCTGATTGATGAATTATAAGCTTGACTTAATTGCTTTACATGTAGTTTAGTAATGAATTATAAATACCTGAGAATGAGATGGACCGCTCTGGGATTTATTGCACACATTTTGATTTATGAGAACAAAAGTGCATTTTGATTCAAGGAGCAAATTTAAATCATAATTGAAAAGCGTATCTTGGGAAGCCTACTTAACTCATAGAAGAATTATAATATACTAGTTAACTGCAAATTATTGTCGTTTAGCTCCACGTTCATGATTTCATGACAATAAAAATATGTATAATTTAATGAAAATTACATTTAAATAAAATAATATCGTATTCACTTTCCGTGGAACACTTCAGCACATGTTTGTCGATTTTAAGTTGGAGGTGCCAGATGTCGTGTGTTTTTTATAACATTTTTATTAATTAAATGGATGATAAATCCAAGTATCAAATCAGAATTTATACTTCGTGTGCTCGTGCTTTAAGAGTCATATATATTCATCATATAAGTATTCATTTAATATGTATAAGATATATTCTTACTTTTTTCGATGAAAGATGTATTCTTTAAGAGTGCGGTTCCGGTATAAATCAATTTTTTTATATAAACTATAAATCTTTTCAAATGTTGACACGTGGCTAATTTGTCGAAATTTTGCAATTGAATACCCAGGTGCGATATAGTCTTTTTGTAATCAATTTTAATTTCATTTAGACCTTCGCTGCTTTAAAAAAGTGATGGGAGCAAATTATAAATCCGATGGAGGTGAACTATATATCATTGCGTAGAAAACTCAAATTCCTACAACTCTCTAGTTCACACCGAGCGGAGACGATGTCGTTTAAAAGTTCGAAACATGATTGAAGGCCTAATGTTCAGACTTAAGGTATAATGCTCAGACTTAATGCTAATATTCAGACTTAAGACAAAATGTTCAAGAGTTAAGCCAAAATGAATTTACACCACAAATAGCATATTAGACCTTTGTTATTTCAAATGAGTGTTGGGAGCAAATGAAAACTCGTATAAAGGCAAGCTATATATTGTGTATAGCTAACTTAAAGCCTTACAACTCTTTAGTTCACACCAGGAGCCGACGAGGTCGTTTAGAAGATCGAAACACGAGTGGAAGTCATTTATACCATAATGTCATATTATACATTCATTGTTTCAAATGAGTGTAGTGAGCAAATGAAATATTCAACGAAGGCGAGCTATATATCGTTGTGTAGATAACTCAAAGCCTTACAACTCTCTATTTCACACCGAGAGCAGAGGAGGTCGGTTAGAAGGTCAAAATGCGAGTAAAAGTTAAACATCCGTGTGTACCACTATGATTCCGCTTAATGTTCAGACTTAAGGCATAATGTTCAGACTTAAGGCTAAATGTTCAAACTTAAGCCTAATGTTCAGACTTAAAACACTAAATATTTAGCCATAAAAGTATTCTGAAAGCTTATACAATGTGTGTGAAATGATATTGAAGCAAAATAAAGAATTTTTAGTTCATATTGGCCATGAATGAAATGAATTTAGACCACAAATGACATATTTGACCTTTGTTGTTTCAAATGAGCGATGTGAGCAAATGAAAACTCCGATGAAGGCAAACTATATACCGTTACGTGGCTAATTTAACGCCCTACAACTCTGTAGTTCACACCAAGAGTGGAAGATGTGGTTTAGAAGGTCGAAACACGAGTGGAAGTCATTTAAACCACAATGAGTATTAGACCTTCACTGTTTCAAATGAGTGCTTGGAGCAAATGAAAAATCCAATGAAGGCGAGCTATATATTGTTGTGTGGATAACTCTAAGCCCTACAACTCTGTAGATCACACTGAGAGGAGACGAGGTCTTTTAACATGTTGAAACGTGAATGAAAATCAGACATTAGTGTTTACCCGCTTTAATGATAAAGCAGGTAAATTAGTAAAGGAGAAACACTTGTAAAGGTTCTGTTGTACTTTGATTACATGAATGAATCTATAAAAAACAAAAAAAATGATTTCGCTAATGTTCAGACTTAAGGTATAATGTTAAGATTTAATGTTAATATTCAGACTTAAGGCATAATGTTCAGATTTAATGCTAAATATTCAGACTTAAGCCAAAATGTTCAGCCATAAAAGTAAGACTAAATATTAAGCAATAAAAGTATTCATAAAGCTTATAAAATGTGTTGTGAAATGATATTGAAGGAAAATAAAGAGTCTGTAGCTCATATTAGCCATGAATGAAATGAATTTACACCACTATGACATATTAGACCTTCGTTGTTTCAAATGAGTGCTAGAAGCAAAAGAAAAATCCGATGGAGGCGAGCTATATATCGTTGCGTAGCTAACGCGATGCCATACAACTCTCGAGTTCACACTAAGAGTAAGTGAGGTCATTTAAAAGGTTAAAAATGAGTAGAAGTCAGACATTAGTGTAACCCGCTACGAATTCTATAGCTACGCTCACTTCGACTCGTATTTCGACCTTGTAAAAAACTTTTTCTGCTGTTGATATGAACTAGAGAGTTGTGGAACATTGGTGTTAGCTATGCAACGATGTGTAACTCGTCTCTATCGGATCTTTAGTCTGTTCCCACCACTTGCTCGAAGCATCAAAAGTCTACTTTGCCGTTAACTACGTTATTTTTTAGGACGTTTAGCAATGTCCTTCAACAAGTCTCTGTGGGCTATACACTTGACTTTTTGATTTAAATTGGATGCAAAATGCCTTATGCAAATACGATGATAGGCCTTCGGTGGCATCCAATCATCTTCTTTCATCACTCGAATTATTCCAATATGCCTATCGGAAATAATGCATAATCCTTGTCGTTGTGTGACGCCATTTCGAATGCACATCATGAACCACTTCCAACTCTCGACGTTTTCACTCTCTACTAATGCATAAGCAATAGGAAGAATTTCATTCTCTACGTCGAAAGTGACCGCAATCATTAATACCCCTTTCCACTTCCCGATCAAATGAGTAGCATCAATAGAAATGACAAGACGACAATGCGTGAAGCCATTAATAGCCAGACAAAATGCCCAAAATACCCAATTCACGCTTACATTCCCACTGTCTAGCGTTGACTGTAGTATTTTGTATGTCAAAAACAATTTATAATGCCGATAAGAACCGGATCGTCCAAGGGAGCAAGTTTAAACTGAAGCACTATGTAAGGTTGAGCTTCTATTTATCCTAGTCGGAATCGAGAGTTTTGTTTGGTTTTATTATCCAAATAAACAAGAAAGAAAGAAAAGGTTTCATTGAATTTCGATAAGTATTTTGGGGAACTACTTCACTTACCCAACATTAGAACCGAGTTTATTAACTAGCATGCAAGGATTTGCTTATATTGATTGGAAAATAGCCGCACATTCCAATATAAACCAATAGCCGCACATTCCAATATAAACCTCACCCTTTTGGCGCTATTGGTTTATATTGGAAATGTACCTTAAACTACGAACCTCACCCTTTCAATTGATGTTGATAACTCCCTTCAATCTCAATCCTCAATCTGATCGTAAATCCTTACGTTTTCATTCCCCCTCCTCTCTTTTTTCGTCGTCTCCAAGTGTGTGGGCGTGATTGTGTCTGAATGGAAGTGGAGAATGTCCAGAATTAAAGTTGGCGGCTGCCCTCTTTTGTGTTTCTTCCATTTTGTATTTTTGGACTTTTTGCAAAAACTAGCAAAAATTGCATTTTTGGCCCATTTAGCCAATGTCACCTGATAAGTGACACAACTGACACTATTTGGACCAGAGAGCAGGAAAAACTGCTCAATGTCAAAAATGAGTGACACAAGTGACATTGGTGCATAGTGAGATGACCTCTTGAGCTCAAGTTCTAACACCATTAACCGCTAAATCTGCTCTTGGTGCAAATTACAAAGTTGTGGCCCTTTATCTAAGCTTTCCAACAAGCCATAGATCGACGGATTCGGACTTCGTATCAGTTATAGGCGTGTGATACAAGTAGGGGTCAATCCACCTATTTTGCACTGTTTTCGCTTAAATTCCACTAAATGCTTTATTTTGCTCTGGATTCTTTTTTCACCTATAAAGCACCACAATATAAAGTGAGAGATTATATAAACAACGGAGATTATCGAAAATCGATTAAATGTGGAGCGTAAATATAGTACAAATTTATGCTCATCAAGCGTCGATTTGTCCCACTAAACAATGCTACCGGGATTACTCTCTTGAAGAATCTATATGTATGCCGGTAATTTTTCAAACGATCCTTCCCATTCTCCAAATAAATAGACAAAGGCCTTTTGGCGAGCTTTCCAAGCTTTGATGTAAGTTATCTTGTACCCATACTTTGAAAGCATTAACTTCATCACTTGCTTAGGAGAATATCTCAAATCCTCTTGGATTAAGTCTTTTATGTCCATTGCAATAAAATGTTTGTTGAAATGGACGTTGTCAATCCGGACAATATCAACCTCGCACGTGTGTTTGTCATGTTCGTATTTGATAATTCTCCACATACCCTCCCTTTCTTCTTTGAAGCTCGTAGTTCTCATTCACATTTATCCTTGCCCCCGCGACATTCGAGAATCATTCGTTTATTATCCAATTTTATAGTGCGATACTCGCGACGGTGTTTGATATGATATTTCCGACAATCATGTGTAAGCAAGTCCTTCTTCATAAACATACCCCCTTCACGAAGCTCTTTCATGTTGAATTGGTTAGTATGAGACCCTTGGTCGTCAATAACCGGAAGGTTCATCAAAGGGGAGACGTCATTGAATGATAGGAAATTCCATAGAGAATTATCAACTCCTTCACCGGCGATGAGTACTTCAATATACCCTTCCTTGCCATCATTAATCAAATTTTCCATATTTTCTCTATCGTACTCATCATATAATGGAATTTCAAATCTTTCTATAGGTGATGTTATAATTTGGTCGGTTTCATCATTATCCATTGCTAGAAGATTTGAAAAATAACAAATTTTGTATATTAGTACCAACGCTAATTTAAATGAACCTATATTGATTATTTACACTAACACTACAACCAAATATTGTTCGCAAACCTATTCAAATAAACAAATAAAACTAGAACTAGGCAATGCAAATCACAACGATGAATGACCATATGCACAAATTCATATATTGCTTTCTCAAGACAAACAACAACCAAATAAATAAACACATGACCAATCACTGTTACGTCTAAAAATTCATATTCATACTCCTAAAAATCTACGGACGAGCCAAAATCTCAGGAAGAACAGATTGAGCCTTAATACACCATGGTACAATAATAGAACACATGAACATATTGAGCCCAAAAACACATGAACATTTGTTGATAGCTGATACAGTCGCGGACACACTATAGCTGATAGTTGTACCCAGAATTTACATACTTCACCCGCAAAAGCCCTAGACGAATGTAAAAAAATAGAGCACAAAGCTTACTTGATTTTGGAACAGCCGCAGATCGTCGACGAGAATGTCGAACGGCGAGGAAGACGGCAATTATGAATACCGGCGAGCACGACGGCGACGATGAAGACGGACGGGGTGATGTCGGAATTTCGAACGGAGAGAGCGACGATGAAAACGGGAAGAAAGAAACTATATTGGACCTAAGACGCTGTTATTGACAGCGTTCTAATTTAAAAACCACGCCAGCTCTGACTCAGCTTTATTTTATGCCACGAGGACGAAACCGTTGTCCGAAAGAGCGACTTAAACTTAAGGCGTCGTTGTTAACGGCGCCTTATAAAACGTGGGTAAATTGGGAATGAAATTTGAAGTTTGAGTAGAAAATGAATGTAAATTTGGATTTTGATCATTTGAGGAAATTTTCCTACTTATCTTCCGGGAAGATTTTAATAATTTTTTCTTTAATTTCAAAGCTGGGACTTTAATTGGGCTATCCTTTTCATTCAAATTTCGTTTAAAAATATCACTATGTTCAACTAATGAGGCCCACTGGGCTGCCTAATGAAACATAGGCCCAAGTTCGTAAAAAAAAAAACTGTCTAGATTTTGTATTGGGCAAAAACTCCTAGAAAAGATACTCTGCTCCATATCATCTCAAGTAATTCAACGTTATCGAATGTGAACCGAGAGCACTTTTCAATTGAATTTCTTCCAGTGGACGAGACTCAAAAATCTGAAAACAAAAGTCATTGTCGAGAGGAACCATGTTGGTCTAAAACATTACCAATCAAGTCATCCATTGAACCCTTTTGTAAGAATAATCTCTCTTTGCCTCGATCGAAATACATAGCTGTCTCGACCTTTGTTGTAAATATGTTTTGCCGGAAGTGTCAAGAAAGATACCATTCAGCATGACCTACTCCTTTTGCCTTATTTATATCAGACAAAGTGTACAATAAAAATGGTTTAATAAAATAAGTGAATTCTATGTCTGTCGTCGAGTTGATATTTCTTTTTTTAAAAGTAAATCATCATTAAATCATCGAATTGACTGACTTGATCTTGATTCCTTACACTCGTAAGCTGAAGTAGATTTCTGTGATCTCATGTTTGCGCGCGTTACAATTCTTTTATGGGGTATTTATGATGAACTTGCTTGGCAAGACTGTACAATACGACTTTATCTTTGCCGGAAAAAAAAAACTTAGACCTCGTTTCTTTCATGTATAATTTTTGGGATTGGGAAAAAAAATATTAGAACAAAATTTAATTATATGTTTGGTTTTCCATTGAAAATTCAAACAAATCAAAAGAATTCGATACAAAATTTTCCTTGACTTATTGTCATGTAAAATGGTTTTCTCGTTTATTTTTTATTCCATATTCTTTTCACAACATTTTTCATAATCCAAACGGAGGGTTAATACTAATCAAAGTGTTACTACACTTAAGCTTGATTCTTCTACTAGCCATTATTATTGTAAAGTCATTCAAATTGTGGGAATAGGGGAAGAAGATGGGGCAAAGATTTGGTGGGAAAATGCCCGAGATTTTGGAACTCAAAAGGGCGCATACCCAACTTGGGAGCTAATCAAAATTTGAAGCATCTCATATCTCTAGGAATCAAATCATAATATTGAAAGAATATAATATATACTTGTGATATGAAGAGCGCTTAAATGAGAACCTCTTTAAATTTCAAGAGCTTAAGACCCCAATCTTCACCTTCCAAAATGTAAGATGTATTTTCTAAGATACATTTTGGTGGTGACACGTGTCCCATGTGCATTTTCCAAGATACAAAGTCAAAGTCACATTTTTTGACTTTACTTTTTGGACATGTGTCACATGCAGATTCAAAGATGTATCATGATCTAATAATGAGATTGAGATTCTCAAGTTCTCGAATTTTTAAGGGTTCTCAACCGCTCCCCTTGAGATATTATATGAATCAAGAAATATATGTAGCATTTGTATGACCTCTTCTTTTGGTCTAACTTTATATTATGCCCCAAAATTCGTAAGGCACAAAGACCATAGGGTGTCAATTCTTTGGACTTGAATTATGGTCATATTGGGAGTCACGAAATCAACCATACATCATGAAATAAATAGTATATAACTTTTTAGGAGTCTTAACTAGTGATATAGGTGCTGTTTGATAGAGTTGAAAAATACTTTGTTTAATTTAATTTTACTTTACTTAACTTTACAGAACGTAATTTTACTTGATTTAATTTTACTGAACTTAAAAAATAAGGTTTTTGAATAAATGTGTTAATTTAAGTTTTAATCATGTTGAGCTACAAAACACTTAACTGATAGAATATCACTCCGTCAACTAACAAAGTTAACGAAACGAATGAATTGAAAACACGTTCTTGCTATTAATTGTGAAATTGATGATCAAAATATTTTGAAATTGCCCTTAGTTGTCAATTTTCATAGTTTAGACCGTAATTTGTCAATGAATGGTAGTTCATATCCTCATCTTTGTCATTTTCCCTATAAATTAACAAAATACTAATACATATTTTAATACAAACATGATGATACTCTAGCTAGCACCATTGAGTGAAATCAAACAACATATTTTTAATGATAAATCAAATTTCTTTTTTTTTTCTTCGATAAGAATGATAAATCAAATTTCAAACTATGTGAAAATGTCATTATACCATAAAAATATGGTATATTAAAGTGCTTCGTTTTTAAGACTGACAAAAAAAGCATAGCAAATATTCCGTAGGGATCGTATACATAGATTAGTTTATGACTTGTCTCGGTCTAAAAGCTTAGCAATGAAGCTTCCTCACTAAATATTCTATTATACTTTGATGTGGTATATATATTATTTCTTTAGTCATGTCGTCATCTTCACTCTTTTTTTTTGATTGATTGAACTCATTTTAAATATTGAAGCGGATAACTCACTGGATAATTATTATATAAACACATGAGATTTGTTGAAGCTACTAAATAAATTTATTTAAAAAAACAATGATGTATGCTTCATCGTTAATATATAAAATGAGTTGATTAGGTCATCAGCCATTTGTGCTCCTTAAGGTTGATCAATTGGATCAACTTGAAAGCAAGTCAACTAGTGAATTCTTTGTAAACTAAAAAACACGTGGACCTCGGTCCTCGACAACAATAACTACGAACATATTGTAAAATTATATCTTCTATTATCTATAAAAATTATTAAACTAATTACGAGTAAAATTTGCCAACATGGTGATGATTGAGTAATGAGTTGGTAGAACACTTACTTTACGATAACAAGGTCAATGATTCGAACCCCACCATTGCATTTTCTCTGCACAATTTTATGGAAGGGTGCTTTCGTCCCGCTTACGCGTGGACGAGTTATTCCTCCCTCGTGGAGGTGTTCTTCGTCTACCTCGACATGGATGTGATGTTCCTCTTTCGCGGAGGTGTTGTCCGTCCCTTGTGAACGTGTTGTGTTCTGCAGGTGTTGCTTGCATGATCGTGGAGGTGCGTATTCAATCATGGGTTCTCAAGATATATAGAGGTTTTTTATGGCCTGTGCTTCAATGTGGACAATTCAAGTATCAATCCAGGTGGTGTCTTATGTGGCTCGTGCTTGAAAGTCTAGTGATTATACCCGAGTAACAAAGTTCTAATGTAATATATGCAAGATTGTATTCTTGTAGTACTTGATTTGTATGAGATGTTGTAACCCACAATAAAAAAAAACTACGAGTAAAATTTGTCAACAGGATAGTGGCATGTTGGTTGAAGTGTTGCTTTGCAATGTCTCATGTCCCGGATTCAATTCCCAGAGATCGCACTAACTTCTTTTGTTGACTTTTGTTACCACTATTTGCTTCTGTTTGGCCCATAGGCCTTCTCATATGTGTGCAAGTGTGCCGCCACGACTTTGATTACGATAGTGGAGTTCTGGAGCTGCGCGCTGCGGACGTGATACATCCCTTAAGTGAGATCTTTAGATGATAATTGATCGACATGCGCTTCATATTGATAGAAAGTGTACTATATACATATGTACTGATTATGTACCGAGTTGTAATGAACTCATATCAATAAAAAAAACTACTAGTGAAATTTTATTTTATGTTGGATAAAATAAATAAAAGTATATATAAAGTTTAAAACCTAGTATGAAAATCAATTTTTTGTATTACTGTAATAACATTTTCATATCAGAAATATTAATTCATAATTATGCAATAATATAAATTTAACACGCAAAATGATGTCAATATGGGTGGTGGCCTGTTAGTTAAGGATTTAGTCATGGATCCTTATATTCGGATTCGAATCCTGGGGTCACCAATTTTCCTCACAATTTTGTGAGATTTTCTTCATTTTCCTCTTCCTCGTCCCACATCGTGTGTGGGTGCTTCCTACATCCACTACAAATTTTTGGGATTTTACCGTCTCCAAATTTCGTCAGTAAAACGTCAACTGACACGCTGACGGAAAATAATCCGTTATAATTCCATCAAAATTCCGTCATTCAAATAATATTCGTTAAATTTCCGTCACAATTTCGTGCACAAAAATTTCGTCTCCACAATTGAGGTGGAACACTGACGGAATTCTTTACACGGAATGTTGAGGAAAAATAAAGGGAAATATTGGGAGCATTAATTTCGTTCCATTTCCGGCTAAATTCCGTTATTTATATTACCGTTAGTATTCCCCCTATATTCCATCATCATAGAATTTCAGCCAATAATCCCACTGTATTCCGTCACATATTTGTAATATTCGTTTCACTTACCTTAGTTTATTGACGGTTGAATATTTACAAAATTTCATAAATATTACAACACATTTTCGTCAACAAAAACGGAAATGTGATGAAAGAATAACGAAATGTTGTGAGGTCCATATGTAAAAAATAATAATTACTTCCTTTAATTAGACATCGCTTAAAAAAAAGCGCTGTGTAATGTTAACATATAACAGTGCTTTTTATGTAAGCGCTGTCTAATTGTTAACTATAAAACAGCACTTTTATGAAAAGCGCTGTCGTAAATATTTTTAACAACACTTAATTAGAAGGAGCTGTGGAAAATCACTAATAAGACAGCGCTTAGATAGAAAGCGCTCTTTTATTAAATTAGTTTTAGTTACATTTAAAAAAAATTAAACGCTTATGTAGTTACCTTTAATAGCGCTTATATAGAAAGTGTTGTCTTATATTTAACATTAGACAGCGCTTATAATTGAAGCGTTGTCTAAAGTCTACTTTAGACAGCGTTTGGATACAAGCGCTGTGTAAAGTAGGCTTTAGACAGCGTCTGTATCCAAACGCTGTCAAATGTGTCATACTTTAGACAGCGCTTGTAGCCAAACGCTGTCTTAAGTGGACTTTAGACAGCGCTTGTTACCAAACAGGCGCTGTCTTAAGCGGACTTTAGACAGCGCCTGTTGCCAAACGCTGTCTTAACTGAACTCTAATAATCCCTACCTCTATATAATCAACATGTTTCTCACATTTACAACACTTTTTTTAACACCAATTTTATTAATAAGGTTCAAAGGGCGCTGAACCACGACGAAACATCAAACCCTCAAGCGCCAGGTGATGGTTATAATACCCAACACCTTAAGAACGCCGAACAGGCCGAAGGAGATAAACTGTAGTGCCGGGGCCTCAGCACTCCACAAGAGGCTTCCTCGGCGCAGACAAACAACACAAAAAGAAAAGCCTCTTCACGGATACAACCGGAGTCAAATGCCTTAAATAAACGGAGGACCAAAAGGAAACAAAACAAATCCTCAAAGAGACCAACATAAACAACCTTAAGCAAAAATAGTCCCTGAGACATGATGAAGGTAAGCTTGTTTGTGAGGAACTCTGTCCGGCACATGATTACTATTGTCGCACCAAGAAGGGAGACCCATAGCATCACCAATCACTAAAATCCGAACTGCCCTGGGAAGGTCCGCAATCTTGATAAACATCTTCGGCGCTAAGGAGGATTGGAAGACATGGCAATTGCTGCATTGTTGAGCATAGGCTCAATGGACATGATCCTGGGATGATGCAAATCATGTTTAATCTCCTGCCACAGTTTGAAATGCTGCCAATTACCAGAAAAGGCCCCAACTTCCAGCATAGCAAAATCCGGATGAGAGAACTGAACACAAGTCAGAGGTAATTTGTAGGGGCGCAAGACATCTAGCAGAATCTTCAATCCAGCAAGTAACTCATCCTCCACAACATCAAGGCAAATAGCACCACAAAACAGACCCAAATGGTCTCTAATCACAGCACCAATGACACAATTGTTCATAGCAATAGACATGGTTAAACCTGATCTGGCAGGGAGCCAGTGCTTCCAGACGCCTGACTTGCGGCATCTAGGTTCGTTGACATTCAGATTATCTAGAGCTAGATTGTTGGGAAAGGACCGAATGAACTCCACATTGATACGGGGAGCCATCTCGGAGGCCTAGCGCTTTAGGCATCTATTAATATTTTTACTAACCTTGCCATGCATCCGGTCATTTCTATAGCACCAAATCTCCCACAAGGCACAACAGGAGAGACTAAAGGCAAGGCATTCCATGAAATTCTTTGGGTTAGACTGCAGAAACCATTCCGCTCTTAACTGCCTGTAAGTAAAAGGAGTGATTTTGTTGAAAACGATGGCTAAGAATTTCCAACCCTCTTTAGCAACATCACTCCTTATGAAGAGGTGGTTAGCGGTTTCATTAACTGGAGACACACAGCAGTTGCAGCGAGAGGGCAACAGAATGCCTAGTCTTTTAACAGCATCATCCGTGGGGACAGCCTGATGGAAGAACTTCCAGACTAAACCACTCACTTTTGGGGGGATCCAGGCCTTCCAAATATTCCCAAAAAGGGTACTCTTAGGAGAAACTTTACGAATGGAGAGGTAATAGTCTTTAGCAGAGAAAGTACCCGAGTTGTTTCCGGTCCAGATCAGCTTGTCAGGCCTATCATTTAGATGAAGCTGATTGATTATAACTCTGCCAGCAGGAGGTAACATGGCCAAAACCTTGATTTTGATATCGGGAATGTTAACAACGTCGTTAATAGTCCAAGGAGCGGCCTCTTTCGGAGTTCTCATATCCATCCATTCGCAGAAATGACTAAGGAGAGTATCTCCTTTGCCAATAACCCAACAACTTTCCCTCCGCAATTTACACATGAGAGGGATGAGCGCTGACCAAATAGCAGAACTGCGGGATTTATAAAGGTATTTGTTTCGCACAAAAGAAGCCCAAGTAGAGGAGTTCAATAGCACTTTCCAAGCCATCTTGCTCAACACAGCCTTCTTCACATCATCCAGCCTTTTAATGCCCAACCCACCTTCGTCTTTTGGAACACAGACCGCCTCCCAGTTCACCCAATGGTGTTTTCCATCCCACAGAAAGTTGGCTAGAAGGCTTTCCATCTGACGTAAGCAGCCTTTAGGAACAGGAATAATCGAGAGAGTGTGGACACTAAGAGAACCCAACACCGAAGTAATTAATAAAGCTCTGCCACTGATGGAAAGGAAATTTTTTGCCCAACCAGCCACCTTAGACCTAATACAGTCCTCCAGATGCCTGAAATAGCTAATTCGAGCTCTTCCCGGAAAAAGGGGAGCCCCTAGATATTGCGTAGGGAAACTGCCTTCTTGGAAATGAGTAAGGTCAAGCAAAGATTTCCTTCTATCCACTCCAATATGTTTTGAGAAGAAAATTCTGCTCTTAGAGGCATTAAGCTGTTGCCCCGAGACTTGACAAAACACATTGATGGTTTCTAACAATCTCTGGACAGATCTTTTATGGCCATTTGTGAAAATCAAAAGATCATCAGCATATAATAAGTGATGAACGTTGTTCCTACACCCGTGCAATTGGAAAGCCATAATTCTATTGTTACTTATCTCATTATTCAACAATCTGGAGAAGAACTCCATTGCCAGGATAAAGAGAGTAGGTGAAAGAGGGTCCCCCTGCCGCACTCCTCTATTGGATTTAAAGAAGCCATACTGTTTTCTATTCCACACCACAGAGTACCAGCAATTTGCAATATTTCTGTAAATCAAATCAATCCACTTGTTAGAGAATCCCAAGGCAGAGAACATTTTTAGAAGAAATCTCCAGGATAATCTGTCATAAGCTTTTGACATGTCCAGTTTAATAAGAATATTCCCCCCCATAAATTTTACGGTGAATATCTCGAACCATGTCATGAGCCATGCCAATACAGTCATGATACTCCTGCCCTCCATAAAACCTTATTGCTCCGGACTAATGATATGATGCAGCACATTCTTTAGGCGAGCATTGAGAAGCTTGGAGATAATTTTGTGCACAAAATTACATATGCTAATAGGCCGGAGCTGATCAAGAGAACAAGCTTTTTTAACCTTGGGCAGAAGGATGATGTTGGTAGCAGAAATAGCTTTAGGTAATTGCCTGCCATCAAAGAAGCCTTGCACAGCTTTAACGACATCTTTCCCAACAAAATCCCAGCAGTTGGTAAAAAATTTACCAGTGAAACCATCTGGGCCTGGGGAACTCTGGGGTTCATATCAAAGACAGTTTGGCGAATTTCCTCTTCATCAGGAGAGCGCGTAAGCATAGAGTTCTGTTCTTCATTAATAATAGGAGTGATAAGATCTGGGATGTTCAGAACGCCTGAATTAGGAAATCCCCCAAATAACTCTTGGAAATGATCACTTGCCTTAATGCCAATAATATCTGGATCATCTGTATGAGAACCATCCTCAAGCTGAAGACGGATAGAATTTTGGATTCTCCTGGCCTTGATAGAAGCATGAAACAAACTAGTATTTCGTTCCCCACTTTGCAGCCAGTTCACACGAGCCTTCTCCTCTAGAATACTATGCTGATAGCGCAAAAGGGTAGCAAGATCAGATTTTGAATTACCTAGCATAGTGTGCAGATTGGGGTCCCAGCTGCCTTGCAAGTGTGTCTCCATCTCCTCAATCTCCGCAGACACACGCCTAATCCTCTTCGAGACATCGCCAAATCACTCCCAGTTCCATCTTTTCAGATCCGATCTGGTTTGCTTAAGCTTGATGGCAATATTAATAAGAGGGTTAGGATGGTCATTCCTCTTCCAGGCACTTTTGACTACAGAGAAGAAGTCCTTGTGCTCCAACCAAACACCCATAAATTTGAAGCTCCTTCCCAACTGATTCTTGGCACCTTTGAGATAAAGAAAGAGAGGACAATGATCAGATGCACACCTGGCCAGGTGAATGACTTGAAACTGTTGAAGGGTAGCCATAGCCTGGCCATTAAGGAGAGCGCGATCCAACCTGAGCCAAATCCTACTATTACCACTCTGATTATTAGACCAGGTGAAGGGAGAGCCTGTATAACCAGCATCAGAAACCCCTACATTAGCCATAAAGTCATTAAAATCAGTGATGGATCTGCCCAATTTTCTATTACCTCCCCTTTTTTCTGACCAAGAAGTAATTGCATTAAAATCACCAACAATAATCCAAGGCTTCTGAATCTGTTGGGAAATCATTTTCAATTCATCCCACAGCTTGGCACGGATTCTGTGATCAATGGAAGCATAGACAAAGCTGCAAACTAACAAATCATCACTGCGATCACAAGTAACTTCAACTGAAATATGTTGGGAGGAATGATTAGCCAAAGAAATCTATAATCCACTTTTCCACAGGATACAAATGTGAGAGTTATTAGGGAAACAGTGAAGATAATCACTCATCTTAAGAGATCTAGCAAGCTTTTGCAGGGAATTTGCATCAGCTTTAGGTTCGAGAATAGCACAAATATCAATATCGTGAGATCGAAACATAAGAAGGAGATAATCCATAGTACCTTGATTCATAATGCCTCTGGCATTCCAGCATAGAATATTGTTTAACATCATTGAGACTGATGATCAAGGCAGTTATTTTGTGCTCCGTATTCCAGAGCGATTTTGTCCAAAGCTTTGTTTATATCATCATCTCCCACTCCTTTTCTAACTTGTTTGACATGTGCCACTGTACCTGGATGCACCAGAATATCCAGCTCTTCACAATAGACTAGATTACCTCCCCCTAGAACTTGTGGCATCTGAGTTAGCATTTAGTTCTTTTAGTTTCGCCATTTCGGTGGCTAGAAAAGAAAAGTTATCACATTTACAACACCCACCGAAACCCTTTCCATTTTTTTTCAACTTCCTCCGTCTTCGCCTTATCAAAAAAATTTCTCCATATTTGCATCATATTCTTCCTCCGTCTATCCCATCGCTTCCTACTCTTCACCGGACTCCAAATCTTCATATTCTGCTTTGAAGAGGATGAATCTCCCATCAAGTAAAGAAAAAGAGGGACAAGATAAGGAGTATAGGCGATCAATTTTGAACTGTTGATTTCTCTGCTTGTGTTTTTGGTTGTCCATCAATTTTTGTTAACTACTAGATTTATTTTATGTGCGTGTTCTGATAACAATGAATGAATAAGGGCTAGTAATTTCTAAAATTATTGTCTTTAAAATTATTACATTGTCTGTAACATATTTCCAATAATATATATTTGCAAATAATATTTAACCATTGTAATGTAAGTAATAAAAATAATTCCGGAAATGGGCGGGAAAAATATTTGACTATTTTAATGCAATTAATAAAAATAATTCCGGAAATGTGCGGGAAAAATATTTGACCATTTTAATGCAAAATTTAAAAATAATTCCAGAAATGTGCGGGAAAAATATTTGACCATTGTAATGCAAAATTCAGCGCAATTACATTGATGACGGAAATGTCCGGGAAAAATGATGGAAATAATTGATGACGGAAACTTATGGGAATAATGAGGGAAAGTAATTGGTGACGGAATTTAGAGGGAGTAATGATGGACATTATGCATGTCGGATTTTTGTGGGAAAATAGATGAAAATTTACATCGAAAAATTGACGGACGTGTGATGGAAGTTTTTGTGACGGAATTTAGACGGAATGTATACTGAAAATTGACGGAAATGGATGACGGAATTTTGCCGGAATCAAGTTTCCGTCGGGAAAAACGCCGTCATTGGGGTTGTTGACGGAATTTTGCCAAAATTTCTCTCTTTTCCGGCAAAATTCCGTCATTTGTCCGTCACATTTTAACTGACTGAATTTTTCCAAAAATTTGTAGTGATCCCTCGTGGATGACTTCCTCTTCATCGTTATAAGCTTAGTTTATGTGAGAAAGATATGTCTAACAAAATGACTTGGTATTATGGGTTGAGATTCCGTGAGAAGTTTAGTTTATGTGAGAAACGATAATCACATCCATCCCCCTAATACATCTAGGGCAAATTAAAAGAGATTAATTTCGGAGTTTGTAATTATTTCACCATTAAATACAACTAAAAAGTAAATTAGGCAAACAAAAATATTAAAACTTAAAGCGTAATCCCGTTATTCTCGTATTCGATTCATGATATAAATCAAAATTCGTATTCATAATAAAATTCGTAACTAGCAAATCAAAATTCTTGACTTAAGGAATCAAGATTCTTAGACTTAAAGAATAACTTTGTAAGGTAAAAATAGTAAAACTTAAAGAATCAAAATTCGTAGACTTAAATAGCAAAATTTGTAATGTAAAAGTAGTAAAACTCAAAGAATCAAAATTCGTAGACTTAAAGAACAAAATACGTAATATAAAAGTAGTAGAACTCAAAGAATCAAAATTCATAAACTTAAAGAACAAAAATCGTAATGTAAAAATTGTAAAACTTAAAAAATCAAAATTCGGAACTCCGCTAATTACATGGATACAGTTTTATAATAATGCCCTTACGAACATATAATATAGATATTCAAATTCAAAAAAATTAGGATCGTTGGATCAAAATTGAATGGTTATGATACTTCTCATTTCTTATCAAATTTGTCACTTTTCATATGATCTTTTCCATGGTATTATTCATTTCTAAAAAAAATAGTTTTACCCCTAACAGTTGACCTAATAGCCTGCAAACTAGGACAATCAGGTGCGACCACTCTATTACAAGGTGACAGGTTCCACCGAGTTACGAATGTGCTGCTGGGGATGTGGCGCCTACTTGGCACAGGTGCAAGGCAATAAAGAATGTAGAGGCACAACATCTGGAAGCCGCTGCCGGAAAAGATGAGGAGGTGCAATCTGAGTTTCTGCTCTAGCAGCTCAAGCTGCAGATATTATTTATAAAAGTGGGCTTCATTTGGATGTTTTTGAAGTTTATTATATGTCCTTACTTTGATTTTATTAAATGCCTACTGTGCATAGAGTTCAATTTGAATTGTGTGATTTTAATTAACTTCATTGATTTTAATCAATACTCATAAGATAATTCATAAAATAATTATTAATAAAAATTTATTTTATTATTATATGAATAATGTGAGGAAGGGCTACCGCTAAATAAACTGCTCGAATAGCACCTTCTATTCGCTGAGGAGGTGCTACTCGAGAAGGTGTTCAAAAATAGCACCTCCTCGACGGATGTATATGCTCTAAGTGTTTACTGGGAATTTAACTTGAGACCTTGCCCAAGTCAACCCACTTTCACCAACTATGTTGGTGTATTATTCTTTTCCTAAGTTTCGCTTAATTAGGCTTTAGTGTTGGGTTGTGGAGCCTAATTAAATTATTGAGCAAGTCCAGTTTAAGAAGTCCATAATTTTGGCAGTGAGGTTTAGGGTTTTTATTTCCTAATTAGGGTTTAGATGGTTACCTTATTTATACCCAACTTGATTATTGTAATTGTATCCAACATTATAATGAAGAAAACTCTGGCTTGGTAGTGCCCCAGACATAGTCATGGTGTAGTGACGAAATGGGTATCAAAGTTTGGTGTCCTCGCATCGTTTATTTGTTTTTATCTCGGCATCGCTGCTTGCGCGATCCTAACAACTGGCATCACAGCTTGAGTTGTAGCAGTCATGCAAAGAGATGGAAAACATCCGTGGAGAAATTCGATGGGTCAGATTTTGGGTTCTGGAAGATGCATATTGAGAATTACCTGTATGGTAATGATTTACATCTACCAATTGACGGCAAGAACCCCGAGGGTATGGAAGACAACGTGTCGAAGCTGTTTGACAGGAAGGCGATGAGCGCGGTTCGTTTTTCATTGTCCAGAGACGTAGCATATCGCACGGTCAAGGCCAAGACGACGAAGGTGATGTTGGATACTGATAGCTCTAAAATATACGCATTTTAGGCGACCTCTATGCTTATTGTTTCGTTCGTTTTATCACGATTTCACTTGCTATTTGATGCCTTGTGGTTCATTTCAGGCAAATTACAGAGTTTAAGCTGAGAACACAAGCGGGCATTGACTTTGGAGCAAAACCGAGCATTCCGGAGCAAAAATATAGATTTTCGGGCATTACGGGACACATAGACCTCTCCGGAGTATTTTGGACCTAGAGAGCTCATTTGGTGTCCGATTCTGTTGATTCAAAGCTTGTTGGAAAGCTGACTCAGAGGGCTACAACTCTCTAGTTTACGCCGATACCAAATTCAGCCTTATGCGATCGCACAAACATCTTTGTGCGATCGCACAAATCAGACCAGTCGCATAAAACTTTATGCGATCGCGCATCCTGGAGCTACGGTCAGAATATGGACATATGTGCGCTCGCATAAGTTGGTTTATGCGATCGCATAAGACAATCCAGTCGCATAAACTATTATGCGATCGCACACCCGGAAGCCGAAGTCACAAATGCAGCTAAGGAAAGATGTGCGATCGCACAAGCTCAAGTATGCGATCGCATAAGATAATCCAGTCGCACAAAATTTTATGCGATCGCATCCCACCGACCACCAGAAAAGTTATGCGATCGCACAATGGCAAGTATGCGATCGCATAAGGCGACATGTTATAAAACCCAGAATTTTTAGGGTTTCACGTGTGGCTTTTTGGAGAGAAGTTCTGCACGGATTCCTAGGCACCGACACTGATTTTGAGAAGGTTTTTGCACGGATTTCGAGGTGGAAAGTTGAAGAAGAAGACCAATCATTGATACTCTCCATTACTCTTGATCCTCCATTGGTTTAGAAGCTCTAAACTCCACATCTCATATGGGGTTTTACACTTTTGTTATTGTTCTTAATTGTAACCTCGCTATGAGTGAGTAGTGACCTTGGTTGGGGATCCATGAATTCCCTAAACATGTTTGTGACCTTGTAAATGCTATAGATGTTATTGATGAATGATTTTGCACATGATTCTTCTTCATTGGAACTTAATGTTAAGGGGTGCCTATAAGGTGTTTGTGAGAAGTCCTCAATAGGAACCCTAGTTGATTTCATGTTTGATGTAACTAGCGTTGAAAAGCATGATTTCAAATGAACTAAATGAAGAAGCATTAGGTTTTTGTGTTACATGGCGACACTCTAATTCTAATGAGAATGGCATGGTTTTTACACGTGTATGATTATCTAGCCAATAGAGCTAGGGTTTGAGGGTAGGTAATCTTACTTTATAATGCCAATAGAGCGAGAGTTTGAGGTATTGAGCGAGATGTGACCTCTTAATATTAAGTTAGAGCGAGAGTTAAACTTGGTATTAATGTTGCATGCCTAAATTCTAAGTGTGTGCATGAGAAGTTCATCATTAATGTCCTAATTTACCGTCACAATGATTGTTTAGTGGAGGATTGGATCCCTAGTCATCTTTTATTGATTGTTAATCCCTTTTTGTTAATCAAACCTCTTTTTGGATAGTGAAATTCTTGCTATCGACCTCCTTAGAGGAACAAACCCCCCCCCCCCCCCCCCCCACCTTAGACATTCTAGCTTGATCTTTAGCACTACTAGTTTAACACCTATCCTCTGGGTTCGATCTCGGATTCCCGAGCTTTTATAAATGTTTTGATCACGTGACTAGCAAATAGTATTCAAATTTACATTTGAATATTTCCTAATATATCACAACCGATCAAATGGCGCCGTTGCCGGGGATAGGTTAATTAACTAGGTGCTATTTGATTATTTAGGTTGTTTTCTTTTTCTTCAATCGTTAGTCATTGCTTGTTTTGAACTCGATTGTGTTTATCTCTTTTGCCGCGCATTGCTAAGAATTTCCTTTGTTCTCGCAGGCACTTGAAACAAAAGGTTTCAAGGAAAGAAACACGTGGCTCTAGGTTCAACATCAAGTTCTTCTAACCCTTCTCAACCAACCACAAAGAAACCACGAGGTAGACCCCGAAAGAACCCGATTGCTCCTATTGCACCTTTACCTCCGGTTATTCGTGCTATTCCCCCTATTATCCAAGAAAGACAACAAGTTATTATGGAAGAGGAGAATGAGAACCGTCCGGTTCTTCAAAGAAATGTCCAAAATCGTAGAATTGATGGGGAAGAAGTAGAGGATCCTCAAGCTAGAGATGACAATTATAATGAGAATGAGAGACGTCCTATCCGGAATCCTCGTGTCCCTCGTAGAGAGAAGAGACATTATAGATATGATGAAGAGGAAGAGGACGAGAGGCCCGTGGGAGACTACATGACTCCCACCCTCGAGGGAAATGGCTCGGTTATTCTACCTCCCGACGAGGATGCCTTTGACTTCGACGTTAAATCGTCCCTAGTGCACATGGTCACAAATGATCAATTTCAAGGGGTCGGTAACCCGTCTACTCATCTAGCAAGTTTTCAAGAATATTTCCGGACCTATAAGCCGAGGAATACACCCGTTGAATATGTCTACTTGAAATTATTTCCTTCGTCGCTATATGGAGATGCCAAGGAGTGGCTACAAAATCATGATCCGGGGACTTTTCGTACTTGGGACCATTTAGCCACGGCTTTTCTGAACAAGTTCTACCCTCCTTCTAGGACCAAGAAGTTCACGGACTTTATCCTAACATTCTCTCAAAGGGACAACGAGCTCTTCCACCAAGCTTATGATCGGTTTAAACACTACTTGAGGGAGTGCCCTCACCACAACTTTAGAAAGGCCGATCTAATGCGCTACTTCTATTTGGGGATGAGTAAGGAGGCTAAGAATCAAATGGACACGGCTAGTGGAGGAGCTATAATGGAACTACCGGCTAGCCGAGGTTTCAAGATTGTAGACAAAATAGCTTTGAACTCCGATAGATACCAAGGAGTGGACCACAAAAAGATGGCCAAATCAAGAGATGACTCTTCAAACTATGCGACGAAAGACCAAATTAATGATTTATCAAAGAAAATGGAGGCCATGATGAGCATGGTAAATTCCGCGGAGGCGATTAAACCAAGGTCCTATAAAGAGAGAACTTCGGTGCAACAATCTTGTTTCCTATGTGGAAGCACGAGGCATGCCACAAAGAATTGTCCCAAAGGACGTTGTGAAGAGGATGATGATGGGTATGAGGAAGCCCACTATGTGAATCAAAAAAGGAACTATACTCAAAATTCCAATCCTAGCGCAAGAAGCTATGAGCCTCCTCATAGGAGAGTGGCTAATGACAATTTTCCTCCAAAGCCTCAAGGGCAAAATTCTTATGCAAATCAAGGAAATTATCAAAGGCAAAACCAACAAGGGCAATCTAGCCAAGCACAACAAAAACCTCCCTACCAACCAAGAGCAAACTATCAATATCAACAACAAGGGAACTACCAAGAGATGAACCCTCAACAAACACAAGCCCCGACTCATCAAGGTACACAAGATCAATCCATGACCGACATCTTAGCAAGTCTTGTGGCAAGTCAAGCAAAAGCCGACCAAAGAATGAATCAAATGTTCCAAAGAATGGACGAGATTTCTACTCACAACAAGATGTTGGAGATGCAAATAGCTCAACAAGCCGAGTCCTCAACTAAGGCACAAGGGAAGCTACCGGCTCGGCCCGAGCACGACAAAAAGGAATATTGCAATGCCATCAACATTGAGGGATCATTTGAGGATGATTTTCTAGAGAGGAAGGAACATTGTGAGGCGGTGACCCTTAGGAGTGGGAAGAAATTGGAGGGTGTTAAACCAAAGAAAGCCGTTCAAATGCCTCCAAAACCCGTTGGCCAAGCTAGAGCCGAAGAAAGAGAATTCAATGAAGAGGTCCCTAATCCTCCAACCGTAAAGGTGAAAGAAAGTGAAGAGAGAAAGGAAGAACTCAAGCCTTATTCTCCACTGGTCTCGTTTCCTCAAAGACTCATCAAGCCCTCGAAGTTGGATAAAGAGTATGAGGTTTTCACCAAGATGTTGAAAAAGCTATATGTCTACATACCATTTCATGAGCTCATCAAGAAGGCACCTCTATACAACAAGTTTCTTAAAGAGATCTTATCCAAGAAGAGGACCATTGAAGAAGTTGAACCCCACCCCTAAACCATGAGTGTAGTGCCCTCTTCTCGAAGCAAATTCCCCAAAAGATGGGAGATCCCGGAAAATTCACTATCCCTTGCTCAATAGGGGATATGAACTTCTCAAGTCCACTAGCCGATCTCGGGGCTAGTGTGAGCGTTATGCCTCTTGCCACCTACCGCAAGCTTGGGTTGAAAGGGGTAAAATCCGCCAAAATGACACTACAACTTGCGGATGGGACTACAAGGCAACCTTGGGGCCTAGTGGAGAATGTCCCAATCAAAGTCGACAAATTCTACATTCCATGCGACTTTGTGGTGATTGATATGGGGGAAAACTTCACTTCATCATTGATCCTTGGACGCCCCTTCTTGGCAACCGCCGGTTTTAAGGTTGATGTTGGGAAAGGGAAATTGACACTAAAGATTGGTGGAGAAAAGGTAAAGATAGAAAAGCCAAAAGAAGAACAAGTGGCTAGTATTGAGACAAAGCTAGGGAAGGAGGGAGTCGAAGTTGCTAAGGGAGAGAAAGTTGATAAGAAAAAGTTGCACAACATGCTTGAACCCGATGAAGACCCTTCCTTTGATCAATATGAATCACCACCCGGCGACGAGCTGAAAAAGAATGGAAAAGCAATTATATCAAGGGGTGAGAAGCTACCACGTTGGAAAAAGGTTATTAAACAAGTTGCTTGCAACTCTTCAAGGAACCCGGATTGACTCCTCCACTTCTCAACAATACCGCTAGAGAAGGGATCCCGCTCGGGACTTCTCTTAGTGTGCTTCCTATTTTATTACAAGAAGACCCGGCTCCGTCTTAGCCAAGACGTTAAACTAGGCTCGTAAGTGTCTTTTTCCTATGCTCTCGATATTGTCTATGTTGATTGGATTTCCATGTGGAAAATTGGAAGTTTGAAGTGTGAATGTGCGTGAACCCCTATGTGATGAACTTTGGGGCGTTCTTATGATAGTGTGCTTGATGGATTGGATGATTTAGTTGGGCATAAGTGTGGGGTCTCGAATTTTTGTGCAAAGCGTTGATAATCGTTTTGAATTCGGCTCAGAAATTTCTCCAAGTAAATCTATGCGCTCGCATAAATCATTGTGCGTTCGCACAATAGCCTTTCATTCGTCCGGTTGAGATCGCATAAATCCTATGCGCTCGCACATGATTTTACTCCCCTGTCCAGATTTATGCGGTCGCACAAATTCATTTGTGCGGTCGCATACCAAGCCCAAGTATCCGCTCTTCAAGCTTGCACAAACTTCATGCGATCGCATAAAAATTTGTGCGACTGTTTTCATTTGTGCGATCGCGCAGCCTCCTATTTTGATCTCTTGATGGGATTTTGAGTCGACTTGCTTAACATTTACACTTTTACGATGATGATTTCCCTACCTTGTGCGCCTAACCCTCTCATTCTTTAATGTGTGTCTCATAGAGTAAAAAGGGAGCTTATTAATCGAATCAATTGAGCAAGACCAACTCGACAAGCAAGCAACGTCTCTAATTGGGAATAGCTACCTCAAAACGAGAGAAGTTTCTCTTATCCTTCTCTTCGCTCTTCATTCTATTAATTGCTTAGGGACTAAGCAATCACTAAGTGTGGGGTAGCCTAAATTAGACATGTTTGACTACATGAGATGTTTGTGTTTGCTTGACATGCCTTCATGTGTGAATTCCAATCAACGTATGCTTAAGGAAAAACACTTGTACCTTTGCACAATTCATCCAAAAATTTTGAAATATTAATGAAAACAAAAAGTCTAGGCAAGGCTACATTTTCGAATATTTTCATCTCCAAATTCAACTAGTCGTGCATGATTTCACTTGATTGATCCTTTAGATGACTAATGGATTGGATTGTTGACTTTCATTCTTGAGGATCAAAGCATCTACTAGCACTTCTTTATCTTTCATTCTAAGCTTTTTCTCGTTGAGACTAAAGAGTTGATCTTTGAAAGCATAAAATCAAAATGATTTATAACTCCAAAACCCTTGCATGCCATGATTGCCTTTAGGTGACCTTAGCGACCTTGTTTATCTAGTGGATTTTGTCCCGTTGGTTTGTCATGCTCCATTTTTAACGCTTAGCCCTTTGTTAAGTTCTAAGTGTGGAGTCAAAAGAGGGCGAAAAATGGGCCCCAACAAAAAATATATATGCTTCATTCTTACGGTCAAAAGAGGGCAAAGCCCCGACTAAAAACTCTCTCGATGTACATGAGAAGTTTTGAGCAAAATATACAAATGCCGGGGGTTAGGAAGGTAAGTCCCCCCTCGAAAGCATTTGTAGGCCAAAGGCCATTTGAAAGAAAAAAAAGAAAAAGAAAATACGAAGCACTTAGATTTGACAATCGGCTATCCCGCCATTCTCTAGCATGAAAACCAATGGGGCAATTGATACTTACTAGCAAGAATTCACTAAGGGATGAACCTCGTATTCTTTTATACTTAGGCATGAAATGACTTGCAAGTATTTACAAAAAAAATATAATGTTGGAACTCTTCTTCTCTTATGACTAAGTGACCTTTGCGTCCTAGGCTTGAGAATGAGTTCAAAGCTCACAAGACAATGGACTAGCCTCCTTACTAGCATTGGTGAGTGATCCAACAAGATTTCTTTGCAACGATTTGATCACTTTCTTGAAGTCACCAATATAGAAAATGACTAGAATCCTTGATTAAAGATTTATTAGTCTTTGCTTTGATTTGCTTGAATGTCCTAATTCATGAATTTCCATAAGTATTCGAAGAGGACTTATGTAGTGATTGAAATGCACATATCTAGTTGAATACATTATGAACTCCATGAAAAACACCTTGCCTAGTACTTTGAAAATTGTGAGTTTAAAATGCCTAATTGGATGATTGTTCTCTTTGTGGGATTTGTGAGTATTCCCGTTTCTGAAAACTCTCAGGAGACTACAACTCCTCCACTAGGGTAGCCTAGGGGTTTAAAGGCTTGGTGCATTCGCTGCACTCGTGTTACCTACGAAAGTGGTTAGTTAGTATTATGTTTTGTTTCTTAATCTTTTGAGTTAGTTTTCGTAACCATATGGAGTTTCTTTGAGACGATCATGATTGAGCAAAATGCCTTCTTGTTGTTGACCTATATGTCTAGTTTGCTCGGGACGATCAAACGATAAGTGTGGGGTGATTTGATAGCTCTAAAATATACGTATTTTAGGCGACCTCTATGCTTATTGTTTCGTTCGTTTTATCACGATTTCACTTGCTATTTGATGCCTTGTGGTTCATTTCAGGCAAATTGCAGAGTTTAAGCTGAGAACACAAGCGGGCATTGACTTTGGAGCAAAACCGAGCATTCCGGAGCAAAAATATAGATTTTCGGGCATTACGGGACACATAGACCTCTCCGGAGTATTTTGGACCTAGAGAGCTCATTTGGTGTCCGATTCTGTTGATTCAAAGCTTGTTGGAAAGCTGACTCAGAGGGCTACAACTCTATAGTTTACGCCGATACCAAATTCAGCCTTATGCGATCGCACCAACATCTTTGTGCGATCACACAAATCAGACCAGTCGCATAAAACTTTATGCGATCGCGCATCCTGGAGCTACGGTCAGAATATGGACAGATGTGCGCTCGCATAAGTTGGTTTATGCGATCGCATAAGACAATCCAGTCGCATAAACTATTATGCGATCGCACACCCGGAAGCCGAAGTCGCAAATGCAGCTAAGGAAAGATGTGCGATCGCACAAGCTCAAGTATGCGATCGCATAAGATAATCCAGTCGCACAAAATTTTATGCGATCGCATCCCACCGACCACCAGAAAAGTTATGCGATCGCACAATGGCAAGTATGCGATCGCATAAGGCGACAGATGTTATAAAACCCAGAATTTTTAGGGTTTCACATGTGGCTTTTTGGAGAGAAGTTCTGCACGAATTCCCAGGCGCCGACACTAATTTTGAGAAGGTTTTTGCACGGATTTCGAGGTGGAAAGTTGAAGAAGAAGACCAATCATTGATACTCTCCATTACTCTTGATCCTCCATTGGTTTAGAAGCTCTAAACTCCACATCTCATATGGGTTTTTACACTTTTGTTATTGTTCTTAATTGTAACCTCGCTATGAGTGAGTAGTGACCTTGGTTGGGGATCCATGAATTCCCTAAACATGTTTGTGACCTTGTAAATGCTATTGATGTTATTGATGAATGATTTTGCACATGATTCTTCTTCATTGGAACTTAATGTTAAGGGGTGCCTATAAGGTGTTTGTGAGAAGTCCTCAATAGGAACCCTAGTTGATTTCATGTTTGATGTAACTAGCGTTGAAAAGCATGATTTCAAATGAACTAAATGAAGAAGCATTAGGTTTTTGTGTTACATGGAGACACTCTAATTCTAATGAGAATGGCATGGTTTTTACACGTGTATGATTATCTAGCCAATAGATCTAGGGTTTGAGGGTAGGTAATCTTACTTTATAATGCCAATAGAGCGAGAGTTTGAGGTATTGAGCGAGATGTGACCTCTTAATATTAAGTTAGAGCGAGAGTTAAACTTGGTATTAATGTTGCATGCCTAAATTCTAAGTGTGTGCATGAGAAGTTCATCATTAATGTCCTAATTTACCGTCACAATGATTGTTTAGTGGAGGATTGGATCCCTAGTCATCTTTTATTGATTGTTAATCCCTTTTTGTTAATCAAACCTCTTTTTGGATAGTGAAATTCTTGCTATCGACCTCCTTAGAGGAACAAACCCCCCCCCCCCCACCTTAGACATTCTAGCTTTATCTTTAGCACTACTAGTTTAACACCTATCCTCTGGGTTCGATCTCGGATTCCCGAGCTTTTATAAATGTTTTGAGCACGTGACTAGCAAATAGTATTCAAATTTACATTTGAATATTTCCTACTATATCACAACCGATCAAATGGCCAAGACGACGAAGGTGATGTTGGATACGTTGTCGGCACTTTATGAGAAACCATCAGCGGCAAACAAGGTTCACCTGATGCGGCGGCTTTTCAATCTTAGGATTAGAGAGGGTGCGGGGGTGGCTAAACATTTGAGCGAGTTTAATATGATAATTGCGCAGCTGAGCTTGGTTAATATTAAATTCACTGAGGAGGTACAAGCCCTAATTTTATTATCTTCCTTGCCAGAGAGTTGGAGCGGGACGGTTATAGCAGTAAGTGCGACAGCAGGAAAGGAGAAACTTAAGCTTGATGAAGTTAGAGACTTGGTAGTGAGTGAAGAAACTCGTAGGAAAGAGTCGGAGTCTACTTCAGGATTAGCTTTCAAGGTTGGATGCAGAGGCAGGTCAAAGTTCAGAGGGAACGAGGGACCTGTGAAAGATAAGAGCAAAGTCAAGTGCTGGAATTGTGATAAGTTCGGTGACGCGCGTCGTTTGACGCGTCAAACTTAAATTTATTTTTTCTCCTGCTATTAGCTAGTAAAGCGGCAAGCGGGGTCGAACCCAAGAGAGCTGGTTGTTGAAGTTGTTCCTGAAAACAATTAAATAAAAGGGGGTTTTGTAAATAAGTATCGTAAAAGCACGAGAGAAAAGAATAAAGAAGAGTTCAATAAGAGAAAGCATTCAGTTTAGGGTTTCTATTGTGACACGTTTATCATTGACTGTTAATTATCTAATTTCAGGTTTCTAAGTGTGGTTACTCCGTTTCAGGTTATAACCTAAAGTATTCCGTTTCAGGCAATACACCACAATCTAATCCGTTTCAGGCATTAGACTTCTAGTTCTCCTAAATCTAATAATCCGGGATAGGCATTATTTAATCTAGGTGTTCTTACTCATTTTTACGGGAAAGTCTCAAACAAGTATTAACAATAAGTACTGAATTATTCGGCTAAGCTTTACGGGTAAGTCTCAGCTTAGCTTCACAATTCAACCCTTAATATTAGGCACAAGAACTAGAGAAACAAGAAATTTCATTAAGTAAAAAGTCTCAAAACGATTGTCACAATGAACAAAACCCAAAACCGAATTAAAGGTTTAGCTACTCATAGTCATGGAAAACAAATGCAGAATTTAATGATGAAAACAAGTAGAAAATTCTTCGATTCGTCGAAAGGTTGCGTCTTCATCTTCTCCAGAGCCGTCTCCGTAGAATGATGGATTATGAAAACCCTAACCCAAACTTTTTATTTATAATAAACTGGGATTTCCAAATCTGTTTTGGGCTGGAATTATCAAAATTCGGACTTGCTGACATCATCAAACGGCATGCTGACGTCAGCCCTCGCCGACTTGGCGCGTTTTCCCCTTGCATTAGCGGCGCATTCTCCTTTAACATTAGTGTTGCTGCTAATGCTTAGCGTAAACGCAATCCGCACTGAGTTGCGGTCCTTCTTCTGCGCGCTAGTTCTGACTTTGACTCTGGATTTGACCTCTTGGATGACCTCGGTTGTTCTTGGTGTGAACTAGCGAGTTGTAGGGAATTGAATCACCTTCGCAATGGTATATGATTCGTATTTTTCTGATCAAGGGTCCATTCTCAGCGTCTCGTTGAACGTCCAGATGTCTGATTTGGCATTGTGATGTTTTCGGCCTAAAACGTCGTCTTTATGCGTGTTTCCTCCTAGAGCTTCCGAAACACCTGAAATGCAAAATCATACTAAAAAGTAAATGTTTGCATATAAAAGTTTCGAAATAAATAGGATTAGTTGATTCGACGAGTCGTATAAATACGACTCATCATTCGGTCATTACAAGGGTGAGTGTAAGGAACCATCACGGGATATGTTAGGGAGTGCAACCATAGAAGACATTGCAGATGCATTGATATTGAGTGTCAAAGATTCAGTAGATGCTTGGGTGTTGGATTCTAGAGCTTCGTTTCATTCGTGCAGTAGTGGCGGCATAATGGAAAATTACATCTCTGGAGATTTCGGGAAGGTGTATCTTGGTGATGCTGAGCCTTTGGAAGTCGTGGGGAAAGGAGATGTTAGAATCAAAACACCAGATGGATCTATGCTGCAGTTGCGTGGAGTATGGCACATTCCTGGGTTGAGGAAGAATTTGCTCTCAGTTGGGCAGTTAGATGAAGATGGTTATGTTGTAACCTTCAGCTGTAGGAGTTGGAAGATAGCAAAGGGATCTAGGGTGATAGCTTAAGGAAAGAAGGAAGGAACGTTGTAAGGTGAGTAACGTTCGGAACGACATCGCAGGTTCAGGTGGGAACTGACAAGCATATTTTTAACCCTTTATTATTGTCCAATCATGAGTTTTAGGGGTCAAATTGCAGTCAAACAAAATTTATAACCTTGGTAAGCCAAAGGTCGATCTAAGGAACAACGTGTTTGAATACTAGCTAACAAGTGACCTATTTAGCTATTCCGTTTAACAAGAGGTTTGGTTGTGTCAAAAGTGGTAGAAATTAAATGCAAAAAAATAAATGTTTGTACTTATCAGAGAAAGAATTCCAGGACCATACTTCACCCGTGCTAACCCCACTAATCATGCAATCATTATCGCGTAATGATGAGTCGAGTTTTCGACTCATTTATGGTCATTCTTCACTATAGTTTTGGGTCGTTTCCGACATTATTTTGATGTTATTTGACCTCTATCTCTACATTTTAGGTAGAAAACAAGTTTCCCCCATGATCAAGGCCTATATATGAAGATTGGTTGAAAAAAAAGAAGTTTCGGCGCAAAATATGGAGTTTCGGGGCCAAACCGAGCAATATTGACCTTTGCACCTTGGTTTGGACGCCCAGGGCTCATACGGTGTCCGATCTGGCTGATCTTTATCTTGTTGGAAAGGTATTGCAAAGAGCTACAACTCTCTAGTTGACGTCAAGACCAAATTCGGACGGAAAGACCACCAAAAAGGCCCCAGTTGACCGACTCGATTAATCTTCAGAAGCTCATCAAATCTTGCACATCCCAGTCGACCGATTGGGCATCAAGCTTCAGCCAGTCGACCGACTGGAAGGAAAAACTCAGATTCTGCCAGTCGGATCTATAAATAGAAAGCAAGGGTTTTGGACCAATTGTGGAGGTTTTTGGGGAAAAGAAGATTGGAAAAGAGGCTCATCCAAGGTCATCAATCATCAAAGGATCCAACTAAGGAGAAGAAGAGAAGATCAAAAGGGAGTTCAAGGATTAACCATCCTCCTTCTTCTACTTCTTTTCCATTCTCCTTGTTGTGCTATATACCCTACTCACACCATGTTGTCTTACATGATGTGTGAGTAGTGGATCTTGTGTTTTGAGGGTCTTATGACTCTCCTTGGTACTCTTTGATCACATTTATATATTGATATTCATATGGATGATTGTTGATTTCATTTTCTCTTGTGTTATGAATGTTATGCACTCTAGGTGTTTGATAAAATGCCTAAGTGACAATTTGGACTAAAACTTGAACCTAGGACTTGGAAACCCTTGGAAATAGTTCTAGGATGGAGAAAATGATCTATATCTTGAATCATGTAAGTGAACCTTAGGATATGGATGCTTGACTAAGGATTGAATGTTTAATTTATTGGAGTTAGTCATTGAGCGAATCATCAATTAATCCCATCTAATGGTGTCAATTCATGCTCTCTATGCACTTCATATATGACATGCTACTAAGTGTTTAATAAAATGCCTAGTTTGAATAATAGAGAATGTGATCTTATCCAATGTATGCATTTGTTGTTAACTGGTCCCCGAGTTCATAGTAGTTATTACCTTAGGAAGACATTCCAAGGATAATGGTGCTATGGAATGAACCAATTATCTCGAGAGAGTGAGGTTCGAGCTATAAGAGAGTTTGGCTAAGACTAGATTAACATAAACATTGGTCTACCTTAGTCTAAGCTAGGTTTTCTACAATGCATGGGTAGGAAGTGAACTAGTCCTCGAGTTCATGGTATTTATTGCCATGGAATGAACCGAGAGGTTCGAGCTATAAGAGAGTTTGGCTAGGAATAGATTCAAGTGACAGTTGGTCTATTCTAGTCTAAACTAGGTTCAATACTATTTGACTACCCATGAAATATTTGAATATCATGTATGTGATCATTGGGAAATTGCCAAGGAGAGGAGTAACCCCTCGAAACACCACTTACTTATCTTTCATCCCTAAATACTCGCCACTTAGGATTTAGATATACCACTTTATACATTTTTGGTTAGAATAGCCGAACGGAAACACGATCTTAAATTGTGTATGTGCTTGGCTTGCTCCCTTGGGTTCGACACCGGTCTTACCGGTCAAATTATAAATATCTTTTGACTATATGCAAAAATCTACACGTCAAAATGGCGCCGTTGCCGGGGAGCAACTAGTTAGCACATCCCTAGATTAGATTGTGTGAAAGTTCCGTTTATTCTTGTGAATATTTTTCCTTTTTCTTATACTTGTATATTCTTCTTTTTCACTCATATCACTTACTAGCTTTTGTTTACCTTGTTTTGCGAGGATGGACCCCTACCACCAACAAGTCTACTCTAATGAGGGATGCTATGAAGATGAGGAACGCCCATATTCTTATTTTCAAGAGTTTGGCTATCAAACAAATTATTCCACTCCAAATTGGAATGATGGCCAACGCTTTGAAGTTGAACACTCCTACCCTCAACCTCCTCAACATTCAAGAGAGCCCTCCAATATGGAATCCATGATTGCCACATTCCTTGCAAACCAAGAGAAGCGAGAGAAAGATCATTTGGAATGGAAAGCTCAAATGCAAGCGATTGAAATTGGGAACTTGGATAAGGAAGAGGAGGTTTCCGAAGAAGAAGAAGTCCTTGAATCGTATGCCTCAGGGGAAGAATGGGAACAAGAAATGTTGGATGAATTTTGGAGGACCGCCGCCACCGAAGTTTGGGTATGGAATGGTGAATCTTGTCACGAGGACGAGATGTCATGCAAAAGTGAAGCACCCTTCACTACTAGCACATCTCATGGTCATTTGGAGGAGAACACACAAGAGTTCACCATTCCATCAATGCCCCGGCTCTCCAATGAGGAATTCTTCAATGATGATGCTTCTTTAATAGAGAAAATACCTATTGTTGATGAAGAAGAACTCTCTCCTCTCGTTATGAGTGAACTTGAATGTGAATCCCAATTCCTTGATGAGGACAAGATAGAGGAAGAGCGTATAGAGATTGAAAGTCTTCAAGGGTATAGAGACTTTGTTGAGGTCTATATGGATCAAGCAAAAGGGAATTCTCGCACGCAAGAAGACAAAGGTCTAGAGAGGGATATTGAGGGATGGGCACCCATGGATGCAACTGAAAAACTCAAGGAGGAGATGCCCATCATTCTCGAGACAAGTTATGAAGACCCTTTCTTCACTATTTCGTCTCGAGACAAGTTTTGGAGCTTCCAAGATTATTCGGAAAAAGCTCCCATGACCCCTTATTTCTTAAGGGATCTTCATTATTGAAGGGGTCAAAATCCCAAAGGAAAGTCCATTGTAGACTTGATGGGAAAAAATTTAAATGGGATTTGAAGGTGGATTGACACGACCAAGTCCAAGGCCCCATGAGAAGGGATCCTAGCAAAGGACTTCTCAACGAGTGATTCTATGGGGCGCTTTGCTACGTCTTTGCCAAGACGGAAAAACTAGGCCCTCGCGGGAGGTAACCCGGTTTGTAAGTGTTTCATTCTTGTTCTTTTATATGTTTAAATGTTTGGTATGATTTTGAGTGGCTTAGCCTCTAAATATGGAATGTGAAATATATGATTAGTGGGTCAAATTTTAAGTGTGGAGTGAGGTCTACTCACTCCAATTCCACTTCACATTGCCAAGCCCCTCCACTTGTCCCTTGATTTCTCAATGTATGATGATGTCGCCCCTTAGTGTTCATATGCCTTCTTGGAGTTGACTAGAGTGGAATTATTTTGTTATATCATGCTATGACTCTAGTTTCATATTTTCTTGGCACTTAAGACACCTTGTGCACATGTAGATTACTTTCCTTTTTTGAATTCTATGTAATTTATGCCATGATGTTATCATGTGACTTGTGATGCTCTCTTGCTCTTGCATTGCACAACCTTGTATGTCACTTGTTACTTTTAACCTCTCATGTGTTCTTGTCATCAAGGAAGTTATTTGCACCATGTATGATCACGTTTAGCACAATGGCATCTTTTCTATAGGTGGGATACATCTACAAACGAGGGGAGTTTCTATGCGCCTTATTCTCATTCTCTTTATTGTTTGCACTTAGGGACTAAGCTATGTTTTAAGTGTGGGTGGGGTAGTCACATAGTTCACTCATTTCATGCCATGCGTACCATGTTTGAATGAGCACTTGCATTCATGTATTATATCCCTAACATGAGAGTGTTTTAACCACAAAGGCTTGTGACTATCGATTCTAAATCTCTATAAATCACATCTAGCCTACTTTTCATTTTTATTGGATCTCGAACCTAGAGCCGACCTAGTTCCTTGAATGTGCATTCTTGTGAATCAATATCATTGATATCACTTGTCTATCTAATTTTCTAAGTATTTTCGTTGAAATACCTTGGATTAAGTTTTAGCAAGCACTTTTAAAAAATTCATGAAAAACTTAGACCTTTTGTTTGCTCCTTGGTGACTTGAGTTTTCTAATTTAGTGTCATGCTCATGATTGTTTCTGCGCATTCCATACATTCCTTGAACATATTGTCAAGTTTTAAGTGTGGAGTCAAAAATAAAAGAGGGCGAAAAATAGGCCCCAACAAAAAAATGCTTCATTCTCATGGTCAAAAGAGGGCAAAGCCCCGACTAAAAACTTTCTCAAGTACTAGAGAAGTTTTGATCTTAAACATACAAATGCCGGGGGTTAGGAAGAAAAGTTCCCACTCGAAAGGATTTGTAGGCCAAAGGCCATTTGAAAAGAAAAAAAGAAGAAGAAAAGAACATAAGCACTTAAAACTTGACTTTATGTTCTTCCATCATTCTTCATTTGTGCGGGATTCATTCATTTGCATTGTGTGCTAGTTTGAATGACTCTTGGACGATCCATGTGCTTCCACGGGAGCTATCACTTGGTCTATGCTTGTTTATTAAGAACTCTAGTGTCGAACTCCTCTTCCCTTATGGATTATGGCTTAAGCGCCTAAAACTTGGGAATGAGTTTCATGTCGCGAACCCATGGACTAGCCCTAGCTAGCATAGGTGAGCGGTTGACACTCTTTTGTGCAAAACTATTAACTTTGCTTTTATTGTATTGCCTTGAAAATGAGTGGAACTTTGGATGACACATTTGATAGCTCTAGTATTGTTAATCTTGAATGCACAACCTCAAGGGTACTCAAATGGTTCAAAAGTTCTTTTGATGATAATGTGATGGTAGTCCTAGCTTGGGGTGGGGGATTGGTTTTGAGAAATCCTCGCATTGGTTGAGCACTCTTGCATTCATTCTCATAGGATAGGTGCATAGGGGATTTGTGAGTATTCTCTTTTCCTGAAAACTCTCACGAGACTATAACTCGTCCACTAGGGTAGCCTAGGGGTTTAATGGCTTAATGCATACGCTAAATGCATTCTTAACGCCTACGAAAAAGAGCTAGTTAGATTGTACATACTTGTCATTTTTCTTTCAATAACATGTTTAGGAATAATGATCGAGACCTTGTGAAATCTAGTGAGGCAAATAGACGAAAAACATAGCACCACTAGCATTTCGACATTTGCATGACCTTGACATATTTTCATACTTTGTTTGGGACAAACAAAACTTAAGTGTGGAGTGTTGATGAGTCGAGTTTTCGACTCATTTATGGTCATTCTTCACTATAGTTTTGGGTCGTTTCCGACATTATTTGATGTCATTTGACCTCTATCTCTACATTTTAGGTAGAAAACAAATTTCGCCCATGGTCAAGGCCTATATATGAAGATTGGTTGAAAAAAAAGAAGTTTCGGCGCAAAATATGGAGTTTCGGGGCCAAACCGAGCAATATTGACCTTTGCACCTTGTTTTCGACGCCCAGGGCTCATACGGTGTCTGATCTGTCTAATCTTTAGCTTGTTGGAAAGGTATTTCAAAGAGCTACAACTCTCTAGTTGACGCCAAAACCAAATTCGGACGGGAAAACCACCAAAAAGGCCCCAGTCGGTTGTTGTGAAGTCCAGTCGACCGACTCGATTAAACTTCAGGAGCTCATCAAATCTTGCACATCCCAGTCAACCGACTGGGCATCAAGCTTCAGCCAGTCGACCGACTGGATGGAAAAACTCAGATTCTGCCAGTCGGATCTATAAATAGAAAGCAAGGGTTTTGGACCAATTGTGGAGGTTTTTGGGGAAAAGAGGATTGGAAAAGAGGCTCATCCAAGGTCATCAATCATCAAAGGATCCAACTAAGGAGAAGAAGAGAAGATCAAAAGGGAGTTCAAGGATTAACCATCCTCCTTCTTCTACATCTTTTCCATTCTCTTTGTTGTGCTATAAACCCTACTCACACCATGTTGTCTTACATGATGTGTGAGTAGTGGATCTTGTGTTTTGAGGGTCTTATGACTCTTCTTGGTACTCTTTGATCACATTTATATATTGATATTGATATTGATATTCATATGGATGATTGTTGATTTCATTTTCTCTTGTGTTATGAATGTTATGCACTCTAGGTGTTTGATAAAATGCCTAAGTGACAATTTGGACTAAAACTTGAACCTAGGACTTGGAAACCCTTGGGAATAGTTCTAGGATGGAGAAAATGATCTATATCTTGAATCATGTAAGTGAACCTTAGGATATGGATGCTTGACTAAGGATTGAATGTTTAATTTATTGGAGTTAGTCATTGAGCAAATCATCAATTAATCCCATCTAATGGTGTCAAATTCATGCTCTCTATGCACTTCATATATGACATGCTACTAAGTGTTTGATAAAATTCCTAGTTTGAATAATAGAGAATGTGATCTTATCCAATGTATGCATTTGTTGTTAACTAGTCCCCGAGTTCATAGTAGTTATTACCTTAGGAAGACATTCCAAGGATAATGGTGCTATGGAATGAACCAATTATCTCGAGAGAGTGAGGTTCGAGCTATAAGAGAGCTTGGCTAAGACTAGATTAACATAAACATTGGTCTACCTTAGTCTAAGCTAGGTTTTCTACAATGCATGGGTAGGAAGTGAACTAGTCCTCGAGTTCATGGTATTTATTGCCATGGAATGAACCGAGAGGTTCGAGCTATAAGAGAGTTTGGCTAGGAATAGATTCAAGTGACAGTTGGGCTATCCTAGTCTAAACTAGGTTCAATACTATTTGACTACCATGAAATGTTTGAATATCATGTATGTGATCATTGGGAAATTGCCAAGGAGAGGAGCAACCTCTCGAAACACCTCTTACTTATCTTTCATCCCTAATTACTCGCCACTTAGGATTTAGATATACCACTTTATACATTTTTGGTTAGAATAGCCGAACGGAAACACGATCTTAAATAGTGCATGTGCTTGGCTTGCTCCCTTGGGTTCGACACCGGTCTTACCGGTCAAATTATAAATATCTTTTGACTATATGCAAAAATCTACACGTCACGTAATTCATCATGCTATCAAATATCGAAATAGACCAAAATAACACTAGATAAGACGCTCATCCACGGATCATTATCTAGATTAATCTCAATCGTTGAACGCCGCCCATCCACGGATTATCAACAATCTCGATTTATTAAACTAAAGGTTTTCATACCATTTCATACAATCCGGTTAATACCTAGGACCCATCCATCTTTCGGTAATTAACCTAAAGAATGTGATGTAAATACTTGAAGAGTTGGGTACATAGCACGGGATTAGTACACTTGCAAGAACGATAAATTAGGCACGATGAAATTGAATATTCGATTTGTATTAAAGAAATACAATCATATGATCACATGAAGAGTTGGGTACATAGCACGGGATCCGTAGGATCCCAGAATAAGGAAGACTACTCACTATTCATGGTAAGTATGCCACAAATAGTGTAATAAGAGAATATTAAGGATGAGTTAACCGTAGACGATGTAGCTCAATGATCCTCAATCTCGCGCGATGTTCTCCGTCTTCTCTCCTAAGTTAGGGTTCTTCAATCTCAAAATAAGCACTCCCTTTGATCTGGTCGAATGCCCCTCTTTATAGTCGAATTTCCATAATTATCTAAGGTTGAAATTAGGAAAGTCCCGTGACATCTTAACTGTCACGGGACCCAAAGATGTCGTTGCCACGACCAAGTCCCGTGACAGTTCTATGTGTCACGGGACCTGACTTCCGGTGCATTTTTGGAGGTTTAAACCTTCAAATCTGCTCTTTGAATCAACTACAAAGTTGTAGCCCTTTGAATTAGCTTTCTAACAAGCTTTGAATCAATCAATTTGGACACCATATGCGATCTGTGCGTGCAAAATAAGACGGAAAGGTCAATCTGTCCTATTTTGTCCTGTTTTCACCCAAATCTTCACCAATTGCTTTGCTTTGCTTCAGATCAATTCAAAAGTATTATATATGTGATATATGATCTGAAACAAAAATAGGTTAAATGATGACAATTTGCCGGGAGAACGAGTGATATCCTTCATCGTATGGAGCAATTAACTAGTTGAAATCTTGACTGATCAAAACACTCCACACTTAGGATTTGTTCGTCCCGAACAAATGTCGAATACATAGTAGAATATATGCAAGTCTATGTGAGGCACAACAACCATATGTTTCTAAGCTACCCACTCAAGTGTCATGTGATCAATTCTAACTAAAACAAAAACAAAAACATAACTCACTGTCGTAGAGGACACGAATGCATTTAGCATATGCATCAAGCCTTTAAACCCCTAGGCTGCACTAGTAGGACGAGTATAGTCTCGTGAAGGTTTTCAGGAATGGGACTACCTACAAATCCCCTGTACAACTAACTAACGTGTATGCATGTAATGATGCTCAACGAGTCACAGTAAAGTCATGTCATACCTCGGATTCATCGTGTTACCTCGACTTCAAGTCAAACATCTTCATCAAAGTTGTCAGACAATCATGGATTAAACGAGTTATGCATTCAAACGGTCAGTACACACGGCTAGCAATCGACTTATCACATGTTCTAAATAGTTTTATAGCAATGTAATAAGAACACGAATAGTTACACAAAACATGCTCTCCATTCACCTATGCTATCCAGGGATAGTCCACGGGCTCTTGGCGCAAAGCTCATTCTCACGTGTCAAGGACTGAGCAATGATCCGTAAGAGAAGAGAAGCATGGCTTAAGGATTTTCCTGAAAAAGAGTACAAAAATTTGCATCAAAATTTCAGTGCAAGCACGAGGATCGTCCCTTAGACTCTAGTACATGAATTCCCAAGACAAGTCATGATTGCATGCAATGAAAAGGTGGAATTACACTACATCAAGCAAAAGGGGGCAGAAAATATATATTTTTTTCGTACACAAGGGGTGACTTTTCTCACTTTGCCCTTGGTATTTTCTTTCTCTAAAAAACAACTATGCTCAGGGAACGACTTTTCACCCTGTTTTGAAAATTCAAAACTTCGTTCTTGATCGAAAATATATTGCTCTCCTTTTTTTGTTTTTTTTCTAACTCCACATTTAAAACTTGACATAGTGTATGTATGAAGGCGGGTGCATGCAAATCACAACAAGTATAGAGAAATGCATACTAGTACTGAGGTCACCTAGAAAAAGATATGCATATTTAAGTTTTTGACATTCTTGAACCGGTGCCTACTAATATCAAGTCTCAAACATGCTGCAAGAAATACGTAAAACACGTGATAGTCAAAGGCTAGCAATGATACTGACTCAAGAGAATACACGCACGATTAAAACTATTTCAAGTCCTAGACTTTGATTCCAAAAGAGTGACAATCAGTCAAGGAGTATCGTAGAAAACAAGGATTTCAATCGCAATACATAGACAGTTGAGCATATGCAAGAGTGAATGTGATATGCAATGTGTGTGACTATGCGCTACCCACTCCACACTTAAAAATGAGCTTAGTCCCTAAGCGAAGAAATAAAAGATAAGAAAAGGTGCATAGGAACTTCCCTCGTGTGCGATGGTGTGATATCCATGGAGATTAAGCGATGTCCGGTGAGTGAAACATAACTTGTGAGCTGGTAGATATACAGATAAACGCATAGAGCTGCACAAGTGATAGGTTAGCATCGATAATCGCGAAGAAACCTTGATAAGTGATGCGAAATGAATAAAAAGGTAAACGATTCGAGCAGGTCCCGTGACACCTTAACTATCACAGGGTGTCACGGGACATTACAGGACTTGGTTTTTTCATCGCCACGGCTTGGTCCCGTGACAATTCCATTGTCCCGTGTCAGTCCTAGTGTCACGGGCTGTCACGGACCCCTTGAAAATTGCATCGCCACGGCTGGGTCCCGTGACAGCTCCTTTGTCCCGTGATAGACCTTGTGTCACGGGCTGTCACGGGAGTTGCTGAGCCGTTTCTGCCTTTCCTGGTGCTGCACTCCACACTTAAAACTACTGCACACACATGAAACACACAATGCAAATGTAGATAAAAACTAGCTAAATACTTACAGTGCGGGTTAATCCCTGAAGAGGCCTAGTTTAACGTCTTGGAGAGACATAGCTAGGGAGGTAGAACTAGAAGCATTTTCGGGAAGTCCCTTGCTGAGATCTCTTCCTGATAAGTAGGTCATTATCAATGTCGGCAGGTGGTTCCCGGTGCTTCAGGACGTGGTAATGCTTAAGGCGCTACCCGTCGACCACCATTGACTTTCCTCCCTCAATGTTAAGCTCAACGTGGCCATCTAAGTATGCTCTCTCCACTATGTAAGGACCACTCCATTTGGTGCACAGCTTCCCAGTAAATAATCTAAGGCGGGAGTTCTAGAGGAGAACTCGCTCGCCTTTATTGAATTTTCTGCGCGCTATTTGTTTGTAATCCCACTTCTTCGTCCTCTCCTTATAGATATCACCGGGTCAAGAAGAGGTTTCAGCTCTACCTTGCAAGGTTCCTTGCCTGAGCCGGTAGTCTGTTCAGCTTTAGCTGCTCCTTCAGTGCTCACTGCGCATATATTCATCAGTATTGGACAGCCTGGTGCAACTCTGTAAGGCTCAATAGAGGTTGGTGTAATAGGATCATCAACATCAGCAGAGTCCAGTATATCATAGTCAGCAAATAGACTAGGACTCTTAGACATGTCAGGCAAATTAAAAACAACTCTTTCACTGCTTACTCGCAAGGCTAAGGAACCTCTATCCATGTCAATGACTGCCTTAGCCGTGTAAAGAAATGGCCTACCAAGAATAATTGGGATATCTATGTCCTCAGAGATGTCCAGCACTAAGAAATCGACTGGAAGGTAAATGTGCATCACCTTGACGGGTACATCCTTTAGAACCCCTCTCGGGAGTCTATAAGAACGATCTGCAAGGCGAATAGTGACATTACTAGGACAAAGATCACCCAAATTCAGTTTAGCATACAAAGAATATGGCATGATAGACACACTAGCACCTAGATCACATAGAGCACGACAAACAGTAATACCACCAATATCACAAGGGATAAAAAACTCCCTGAATCTTAAAGTTTGGGTGGCATGGGCTGGTGCATGGCAGCTCTATACTCCTCTCTCAGGGCCACCGTCTCGGTGCCATCAATTTTTCTTTTCCCAGTCAGAATCTCCTTCATGAATTTGGCATAGGTAGGAATCTGGGTGATTGCCTCGGTGAGGGGCAAAGTGATGTATAGAGTGAGAATCTTGTCCATGAACTGCTTGAACTCTTTATCTTTTCTTGTAGGCACTAGCCGCTGTGGGAATGGAACAGGAGCTCTATAAGGATCTGGCTCCATTGTCTGCGCAGAATTTTTAGCTCGGGTTTTAGCCTCCTTCGACGTTTCCTCTTCAGCAGGTGTAGAATCAAGTGCTGATTTTGTAGCTGGAGACCGAGTGGCTTGAGGTGGCACCATTTCAATATGTTTTCCTCCTCGGAGTGTGATGACATTCACTGACTCCCTAAGATTTGGATCTGGTTTCGATGGGAGTTTCCCATGCTCCCTGCTTGCCGAGCTTGCTTGCTGAGCTATCTGATTTTCCAACATTCTGCCATGAATAGCGAGCTGCTCTATAGTCTTTTACAGGTTTCTTACCTCAGCAGCAGTTTGCTCATATGCCCTTTGCTGATCCTCAGACGTCTTTCGCTGATCGGCTATGAAGCTAGTTAGCATGGCTTCTATGTTTGACGTCGAACCAGAGTTTTGAGCTTGTTGTGGCTGAGTTGGATTGTTATAGCTCCCTGCATTCTGATTTTGTTGTTGTTGAGCTTGGTTATTGTACTGATTCCTCGGCTGGTAGGGAGCATTGTCTTACTGCTGTCTGTAAGAGGATCCTGGTGCTATCTGATTCTGTGGCTTATAAGAGAGGCTAGGATTGTTCTTGTTCTGGTTGTCCCACCTATTCATGCCTAAACCGGTGGAAAAACCGTTTCCTTGACTGTATTGCCCAACATAATTAGCATCCTCCTGGTTTCTGCCATTATTATCTTGTCCCATCACCGGATAGCAACAACAGAAGATTTTATAGAGGAGTCTGTCTTCAGATTTTTGACTTCAGCTGCAAGCATCTTCACCGTGTTGGTCAACTCAGATATGGCGTTGCGCATCCCTTGGTCAATTCCTTGATAGAAAGTGTCTATAATCTGCCACAGGTCCAGATTGTGATGAGGGCACAGTCTCATCAGCTCTTTGTATCTCTCCCAAGCTTCGTAGAGAGTCTCACCATCCATAGAACGGAACGAGATGATCTTGTTCCTAAAGTGTGCTGTCTTTGATGGCGGGAAGTACTGTTCAGGAATGCCTCAGCCAATTTATCCCATGTAGTGAAAGTGCCATCTGCATGACTGTCTAGCCACCTTCTAGCCTTGTCAGAAAGCGAGAATGGGAATAGCCGATGTAGTAGGACTCTGGAGGAACACCATTAGTCTTCACTGTGTTGCACATCTGGACAAACCGCTTAAGGTGTTGGTGAGGGTCCTCATTCATCCTCCCTGAAAACTGGTTATTTTGCACCATCTGAATGAGCCTCGTTTTGAGTTCCCAAGTGTTGTTGGCTATACCAGGTGGTGCAATGACAGATTGGAATCCTGAGACACGTGGAGCAGTGTAATCTCCAAGGGTCCTGCACACTGGTTACAGCACGGGACGCTGCTTGTCATTGTCGACCACCTCATTCATCAATGCTTGATTCTGATTCATATTGAGTGCTGCGAAATTGCGATTCAGTGCTCGGAGTTGTCGAGCTTCGTTTTGGACCCTGCGAAGAGTTCTTTGTTGGTGCGGTGAGTCCTCATCTGATACCTGAACCTTCTTCTTCTGCCGGGGTGTTTTCCGTGGCATGTACTAAATAGTATCTACAAATAGCCAAGGGAAGAGTGAATGTAGCAAGAAGAAGCAGAAAAAGTCAAGTAACGAACAAGGTGGAATAGTCTAAACTACACACGTTAAATCTAATATCACACTAAACGATGCTCCCCGGCAACGGGGCTATTTTGACAAGCGTATTTTTAACCCTTTATAGTTGTCCAATTATGAGTTTTAGGGGTCAAATTGCAGTCAAACAAAATTTATAACCTTGGTAAGCCAAGGGTCGATCCAAGGAACAACGTGTGTGAATACTAGCTAACAACTGACCTATTTAGCTATTCCGATTAACAAGAGGTTTGGTTGTCTCAAAAGTGGTAGAAATTAAATGCAGAAAAATAAATGTTTGTACTTATCATAGAAAGAATTTCAGGACCATACTTCACCCGTGCTAACCCCACTAATCATGCAATCATTATCGCGTAATTCATCATGCTATCGAATATTGAAATAGACCAAAATAACACTAGATAAGCCGCCCATCCATGGATCATTATCTAGATTAATCTCAATCATTGAACGCCGCCCATCCATGGATTATCAACGATCTCGATTTATTAAACTAAAGGTTTTCATACAATTTCATACAATCTGGTTAATGCCTAGGACCCATCCATCTTTCGGTAATTAACCTAAATACGTTCTAGCATGCAACATCCCATTCAATGTAAATACTTGCAAGAACGATAAATTAGGCACGATGAAATTGAATATTTGATTTGCATTAAAGAAATACGTTCATGTGATCACATGAAGAGTTGGGTACACAGCACGGGATCCGTAGGATCCCAGAATAAAGAAGACTACTCACTATTCATGGTGAGTAAGCCACAAATAGTGTAATAAGAGAATATTAAGGACGAGTTAACCGTAGACGATGTAGCTCAATGATCCTCAATCTCTCGCAATGTTCTCCGTCTTCTCTCCCAAGTTAGGGTTCTTCAATCTCAAAATAAGCACTCCCTTTGATCTGGTCGAATGCCTCTCTTTATAGTCAAATTTCCATAATTATCTAAGGTCGAAATTAGGAAAGTCCCGTGACATCTTAACTGTCACAGGCCGTCACGGGCTGTCACGGGACCCAAAGATGTCGTTGCCACGACCAAGTCCCGTGACAGTTCTATTGTCCCGTGACAGCAGGGAGTGTCACGGGACCTGACTTCATGTGCCTTTTTGGAGGTCTAAACCTTCAAATCTGCTCTTGGTGTCAACTACGAAGTTGTAGTCTTTGAATTAGCTTTCTAACAAGTTTTGAATCAATCAATTTGGACCCCATATGCGATCTGTGCGTGCAAAATAAGACTGAAAGGTCAATCTGCCCTATTTTGTCCAGTTTTCGCCCAAATCTTCACCAATTGCTTTGCTTTGCTTCGGATCAATTCAAAAGTATTCTTGAAATTATATCCCCTGTTCAAGCTTGTGTCCAGGGTACCGTTGCATCAGTCCTTGAACTCTTTGCACAACAGTTCAGCTGACAGTTCAATGTATAGTTGAGACAGCCCTTGGACACCTCTCGCAATAATCCAGCAGTTAGTGAAGATAACTGAGACACACACAGTTAACCAGAACCGAACTCTACCAGAGAGTGTTCCAACAGATGATTAAACAGTTAATCAAGAAGTAACGGGAACCAAAGGGAACAAAACGGGAGCACACACGATATGTTACCTAGTTCGGCCTCACCTACTCTGGGGGGTTTCCCACACCCTATAATGGGACACAAATCGTATTACGAGATTTAGAGCTACAAATGGTCTTACTCTTACACAACCCCGTGTTTGTAATCGCCTAGCCTCTAACTCTCCGTCTCTCGGATTTGCAATCTCGGTTCATTGCTACTCCCCTCGATCCCCATTGGGTAGGAGGAGACTTCTTTCTCGGCCTAGTCTTGAACTTCTCGGAAGTCCAGTCGCCTTCTCTCAAAGACGTAGCTTGATAGCTGTGTGTGTGTACTTCGTTGATCCTCCAGCACAGCCTGAACACAACACCGAACAGACTGTTGCTTTGGGGCTGATATTCCGATGTGGAATGATCAGCCGTCGCTTCTCCCCCAATCTCACGAACTCTCGTGTTTAGCTTTTCTCTCGGGAGTCGCACACATAAGGACGCCCTAGCATTGTATTTATATGCTTGGACGAAACCCTAATCCGATCAGAATATGTCGTCAAATAATTTGGAGATGTTGCGAAATATTTTCTGAATATTCAATCTATATTCAATCTTCGAAGATGACTTCCACCCCAAGCCATCCGATATTTTCTCAGCCAATCTGCGTATATTTGATCGCACAAATCTTTGATGATGATCTGTCGATTGGCTCCAATCAAATAACTTCATTGACATCTTCGGAATTCGATCGCACAAATCTCATCGTGCTCCAATCAAATAGCTTCGTTGACATCTTCGGGATTCGATCGCACAAATCTCGTCGTCAACATCTTCTTCATAAGATATCTTCTTTGTCCAGTTAGACAGGTGGTTTCCAATTCTGGTAAGGAAATATTAGAGTGACCTCTCGAAGGATCTGTGTCTCCAATTGGAAAGAGTTAGACCGACTCCAACTGGAAAGATCCTCAATCTTTAGTATCTTCAGAATAAACCGTATCTTGATCATGCGTCTTCTGTACGCTGTACTTCTGTTCCAATATCTGATTGGACTCTAGCTTGAACTGTCTAAAGATGTTTTGTCAAAGACATGCCAATCATGGGAACATCAATCTCCCCCTTGGCATTTTGGCAAAACCGAATCTATCTTTAGACGACGGAACTACTCCCCCTTTTTGCCACAAACTGGCAAGGGGACCACTCGAGTTCAACCAGCCAATCAATCAGGGCAGATGGACAGAAAGAGCACTTACGAATCTTCGGTATGTGGAATCTGGTCAACTCCCCCTCGAACATGGCCTGGGACAGAGACACATACCGTGAGACTGTCGGACCAAGATGTCTTAGCGGCTGTTCGAACCCCTGAATGATCTCTACTTGCTTCAGTAGAATATAATCAGAGCTGCTGTTAGGGAAGACTCCCTTGGGACTGACGTCTTATTAGGTAGCCTTTTAGAGATGACCTTCTTCTACACTCCCTTCCACTTAGCTGCTGCCTCTGTACTGACTAACCACATTTTATGCTCAGATGCTTCAGTTGATACACTGGGTGGGTCAGATCCTGGAGCACTCCTCTTCCTTTTCTTGGATGTACTTGCTCCCCCTGCATCTGTATTCGTGCTATTCCTCTGGGTGGATACTTCAGTCGAGCATGGTTGGATGGTCACTTTCTTCTTTGGTTTCTCCTTATCAGTACTCTTTTTAGTTCAGCCAGTGACACTGAGTTCCGATTCCCCTTAAAAACTCTATTATCTGGTCTCCAGTCACCGGAACACTGCTTCAACAGATGTCTTCTCAACAGCCCTGTCGGTGTCTGACTTTTCTGGAAACTTGATCCTTAACCACATTGAAGCATTCTCATTATCTCTCTTTCTTTGTCACCAAGTCAGGGATAGCTGGGGGATCCACCATTATGTGGGCATCCTCCGTAAAGCCGTGATGCACCCTTCCGGTCCCTTAATTTTTCTCTGGACAAGAGCTAGACGAGTCTCCCGGTAAAACCGTCTCACCACCTTACTCCATAGTTGAGACTGCATCATCTGCCACACTTGCCTCCATATCTACGACCTGGGCTTCTCACAACTGGTTACCTTTTGTCTCGACAAGAGTTGAAACCTTCTCGTTTAGTAACTCATCGACAACATCATCAATATCTTTGGGCGGCACATCCAGTTCTTCATTCTTGCCGGATGTATGGGACTCTTCCATCATATTACCCAATTGCTTCGCTTGCAGTTCTCCACTTGCATTCTCATTGTCCTGCTTATCAAGATCACACTCGTAGCCCTGCAGACTTAACCTTCTTCTGCAGTACCGGTCACAGAATCTGTAGCAGGTTTCAATTCATTCGGCTTTTGTTAACCGCTTTGTCACCTTTAGCTCACTCAAGCTTGACCAATCGTTCGTACTTCCTTAGCAGTATGAGAGCATGCCTTGGGTGAGCAGAGGAGATTGCCTCATTTAGGGAGATCATCTTAGAATGACATTTTCATTCAGAATACACTCTCCAAAATCCAAGAAGCTCCGGTCAAATTCCGGTCAAACCGATGGCTTTTGAGGAACAAATATCTTCCGATGGCTTTTTGCCATGGGCGGCTAGCTTGCTCCCCACTCCACTCCATGGATGCTTGCCATGCACTCCTCCTTCCTCCTCCACACATATCCTCCTCCCTTAGGCTATAAATACATGCTTCCCCTCTCATTTGTAATCCATCCCAAAAATGTGGAGAGCTTCTCTCTCTAAAAATTCCAAAATCACAAATCACTTATCTCTCTAGAGTTTGGGCATTAATCTTGTAATCACTTTACTTTGGAATAAAAGCTTGATCCTTGGCGCTTTAACGGTTTTGTAAGTCTTCTCGTATTTATTTTACTGTCTTTCAAAACCCTTGTTTTTTCAAATTCATAGTTATAATGTCCAGTACCATGAATAGTAGTAGCTAAACTCTTTATTCGGTTGAAGGGGTGTACTTATATCATACAATGTTTTAGACCCTGCACCTAGTCTACCTTTGTGTTCAAAACTTGTTCTATGTGCCATATATTAGGTTAGAACTTCCAAGGTTGAGTGGATGCTTTAACGGGCAAAGCTCTTCCGTGGGGTTCGTGATCATACTCGGGTAAGTGGATGCTTTAACGGGCAAAGCTTATCTGAGGAGTTCGACCTCTCTTAAAAACCATTTGGATAAATCGGAAAAGACAATCCAAATGGATGCACATAAGGCTAAGATACTTCGAAAGGAGGAATTAGTCTAAGTAGAACAAGTGTTTTAAATGGTGTTGCAAGTCTTGTGCTAGAAATAGCCTCGATTCATCTTTGAACACATAGCATGATCATTAGAGGTGTATTCTAAATGATGTCGCAAGTCTTGTGCTAGAAATAGCCTCGATTCATCTGTGAATACATAGTATGATCATTAGCGGTCGATGATAAACAAATATGATACAAGGCCCCTAAAACCGAATTCTTTCCTTTAATTGTGATATCACTGTTCCTTTACTTTCAGTTCTCAAAGCACACTCAAACCCAACCCCAATTGCATTTAATTCCTGCATAAGCTTCATTAAAGAACAACTAATCCACACTGACTCTCTTGGGTTCGACCCCTACTTACCACTTGCTACCCAGTAGTGAAGTCGCGAGTAGCGGACTTATAAATTAATTTTGTACACATTGCCTCGCGACAAGGCAGTGCTGTCAAATTGGCGCCGTTGCCGGGGAGTTGTGCATCGGAATAGTTGTTCTATTTTGTTTTTTTTGTTTTTTGTTTTATCATGCAATTCACTAAGTCCTACTACTACGGAATGGAACCTTGGAACAATGAGGAGTTTTCCCCACCACCTTTCGAACTTGAAGTCCGCGAGAAGATCAACAACATAAAACATCCCGGGATGAAACTTTGGACGAGTACTTAGCGTACTTTGACTCCATGTTGATAAGCTGCCCGCACCATGGATTCACCAACCACGATCTTCTTCAAAGGTTTCACAATGGGATGATACCACAAGAGTGGAATTGGCTAAATGATGCAGCGGGAGGCTCGGTGAACAACTTAGACATAGATGATCTTTGGAACTTAATAGATGATTTGGCCGCAAGGTCAAGACAAAGACAAGATCAAGCCATGCGGAGCGAAGAACTGGACAACATAATGCACCAAATCAGGGCCAAAACCGAAGTATGGGCATCAGAAAACGAGCTAGCAGCTAGCACCCAGCAATTGGCCACAGACATACAGTAATTGAGTGCCTCGATGCACCAATTCACGGCCGAAACCGAATCATGGGCAATAGAAAAGACGGTTGAACCCGAGGAGCCGACAGAGAATGAAGAATCATGGGTGGCTCAAAAAGAAGCATCAAACCAGCGCTGGGACCTCATTAACAAGCTGCCCAAAACAGGCCCGGTCCTTATCACCAATCCATCCGAGGAAATCACTGTCCTAACTACCGAGCCAACAGAAGTTCCGAACCTCACTGCCAAAGCGGCCGAAGAAATCAAGCCAGGCCCGGTCCTTACGCTCGGAGCACCCGAGGAAGTCCCGGACCTCATTGCCGAACTATCCGAGAAAGACCTGGTCCTCACTGTTGGAGCACCTGAAACAGAACCAGTCCTCATGGTCGAAGTGCCCCAACTTAACCCTTCGTGTCTTATACCGATCATAGCCACCGAAGATCATATAATCAATGATGATGAGGTGCACGGGGAGTTAGAGGAGGAGCATGAGCCAAAAAAGCCGACAAAGGAACTCTCACTCGTCACAAGCCAAGGAAAACCGCCTGAAAACTCACTCGTTCCAAGAGAACCATCCATCACTGCCACAATGAAGAGGAATAGCAGAGGCGCATGCTTAATGTCGCCTACATTTAATGGCACAAAACCAAACTTCCAAACTCACAAAGGTGCCAACTATTCAAACATGAAGAAGCGGCAAAGACATGGGCCGAAAGAATGGAAACCCGGAAATAGTAACAAGCAAGCACGACCCATTGGACCAACAACTATGGTCAATAAAGCCTCACCCTCTCAAATCAAAAGAGCTACCGAGAAGAAGTTCGACCTCAAGCACCCATGGGATCCCTACTTATGATCCAGGAATGAGGTATCGTCGAGCCAACGACGTTAAACAAAGGCACTGGTCGGGAGGTAACCCGACACCTATCTTACTTTCAGTCATTTAATTTCTGTCATTTAGTTTTTTTTTTCATTCTCACCTTTCCTGTATATATTTGCTTGCATGACTTTGAACTAAGCCTTGCTGAAAGGCACGCCTTCGTTCAAAAGTGTGGGGTGAGAACCGCCTGTGTACATGTTTTTCTTTTTCCTTTTTCCTTAATATTATCTTTTTGAAAATATGAACTTAAGAATGTGAAAAAGATAGATCATAATTCATTCGTTAACCTTGTGAAAATTCAACTGTTTAAAAACTTAGAATGTAACTTCTCATTTGTCCCTTTGTAATGAGATAAACTAGGGATGTGGAGTTGACATAAACTGCCCTAGAGAGGCTTTGCAAGCACTCGAAGGATCGAATCAAGCTATATGGTTTTCGAAGTCAGTGGAGGCTGCACTTCGGGTTTTAGTGAAGATTGAAGTCATCTCCGCCATGCAGTGTTTATGCAAAAAGAAAAAAGGCGAGGACGGGAATCAGACCGTCCTATCTCTAGTCAAAGTAGCCGAGAAAATAGATGAGCGACCCTCATCTTGACCCGCGCGAAACGGCAAGGATGAGAGGAGCGGGGAGGTATTACCATATGCTCGCGGGCGACGATTGGACCTCCCAAAAAAGGCTTGAGAAAATGGACTAGCAAGCCACAAAAAGGCAAAAAGCTCGAAGAAGCAAATCAAGAGGCCAAAGGCCCAAAATTGTGAAGGTTTTAACCAGACAAAAAAGTGAAGTACTCAAAGAGTCAAATCAAAGGCCAAAGGCCGATTCACTACAAAAAAGCTGTCCCTCGCCAAAAAAGAAATCAAAAAGGCTCAAACCATTGAAACCCGAACCGAATCACGTGCTAGAGAAAGCTACAAGGAAACCATATAGTGCGAGACGGTCCCGAGGATGCAGTCCAGGAGCCTAAAAAGGGCTATCTCCCGAAACATCCAAAATAATTTGCATCTCAGCACGAAGGTACACGTATCAAGTTTCTTCTAAGTATTTACACGGTTTAATTTAGTAATAAGTAGTAATGCATGAATTAGGATAAATCTAGTCCCACAGTCTCACTTTCATATTTTAAAAGTTTTTACATGGATTGTGTGTGCCGCCCTTTAATAGCATTGTTCGGGACGAACAACTAAAAGTGTGGGGTAATCTGATGGACCATAATTATACGAATCATAAACACAGTTAAACCCACAAAATTAGACTGTTTGTCTATTTAACTTTTGCTTGTTAGTTCCGATATTTATCTGCAGGGTATTCTGGAGTCTAGAGAGAAAACACTCTAAGGAGGAGTTTTAAGCTGAAAATGAAGTACGAGTCATTCCAGGTCACGACCATGCTACACTCAAAATCAGCCTTAACATCCTTCATGGAACCGACTTAGAATCACTCAAATATGCTAGAACAGTCGGCGTTGTGACAAGAACGCAATGCAAAGGCACCGAGCCCGGTAAAGGCCAAACAAGGGCAATTTCAGCCGTTTTGGGATTTCGACCATGTTCCAAGCAGAATTTGGCTTAGGTTCCTTCTTAAGATCATCTTAGAATGACATTTTCATTCAAAATACACTCTCCAAAATCAAAGAAGCTCCGGTCAAATTCCGGTCAAACCGATGGCTTTTGAGGAACAAATATCTTCCGATGGCTTTTTGCCATGGGCGGCTAGCTTGCTCCCCACTCCACTCCATGGATGCTTGCCATGCACTCCTCCTTCCTCCTCCACACATTTCCTCCTCCCTTAGGCTATAAATACATGCTTCCCCTCTCATTTGTAATCCATCCCAAAAATGTGGAGAGCTTCTCTCTCTAAAAATTCCAAAATCACAAATAACTTATCTCTCTAGAGTTTTGGCACTAATCTTGTAATCACTTTACTTTGGAATAAAAGCTTGATCCTTGGCGCTTCAACGGTTTTGTAAGTCTTCTCGTATTTATTTTACTGTCTTTCAAACCCCTTGTTTTTCCAAATTCATAGTTATAATGTCCAGTACCATGAATAGTAGTAGCTAAACTCTTTATTCGGTTGAAGGGGTGTACTTATATCATACAATGTTTTAGACCCTGCACCTAGTGTACCTTTGTGTTCAAAACTTGTTCTATGTGCCATATATTAGGTTAGAACTTCCAAGGTTGAGTGGATGCTTTAACGGGCAAAGCTCTTCCGTGGGGTTCGTGATCATACTCGGGTAAGTGGATGCTTTAACGGGCAAAGCTTATCTGAGGAGTTCGACCTCTCTTAAAAACCATTTGGATAAATCGGAAAAGACAATCCAAATGGATGCACATAAGGCTAAGATACTTCGAAAGGAGGAATTAGTCTAAGTAGAACAAGTGTTTTAAATGGTGTTGCAAGTCTTGTGCTAGAAATAGCCTCGATTCATCTTTGAACACATAGCATGATCATTAGAGGTGTATTCTAAATGATGTCGCAAGTCTTGTGCTAGAAATAGCCTCGATTCATCTGTGAATATATAGTATGATCATTAGCGGTCGATGATAAACAAATATGATACAAGGCCCCTAAAACCGAATTCTTTCCTTTAATTGTGATATCACTGTTCCTTTACTTTCAGTTCTCAAAGCACACTCAAACCCAACCCCAATTGCATTTAATTCCTGCATAAGCTTCATTAAAGAACAACTAATCCACACTGACTCTCTTGGGTTCGACCCCTACTTACCACTTGCTACCCAGTAGTGAAGTCGCGAGTAGCGGACTTATAAATTAATTTTGTACACATTGCCTCGCGACAAGGCAGTGCTGTCAAATTGGCGCCGTTGCCGGGGAATTGTGCATCGGAATAGTTGTTCTATTTTGTTTTTACTTTTTTTTTGTTTTATCATGCAATTCACTAAGTCCTACTACTACGGAATGGAACCTTGGAACAATGAGGAGTTTTCCCCACCACCTTTCGAACTTGAAGTCCGCGAGAAGATCAACAACATAAAACAATCCCGGGATGAAACTTTGGACGAGTACTTAGTGTACTTTGACTCCATGTTGATAAGCTGCCCGCACCATGGATTCACCAACCACGATCTTCTTCAAAGGTTTCTCAATGGGATGATACCACAAGAGTGGAATTGGCTAAATGATGCAGCGGGAGGCTCGGTGAACAACTTAGACATAGATGATCTTTGGAACTTAATAGATGATTTGGCCGCAAGGTCAAGACAAAGACAAGATCAAGCCATGCGGAGCGAAGAACTGGACAACATAATGCACCAAATCAGGGCCAAAACCGAAGTATGGGCAGCAGAAAACGAGCTGGCAGCTAGCACCCAGCAATTGGCCGCAGACATACAGCAATTGAGTGCCTCGATGCACCAATTCATGGCTGAAACCGAATCATGGGCAATAGAAAAGACGGCTGAACCCGAGGAGCCGACAGAGAATGAAGAATCATGGGTGGCTCAAAAAGAAGCATCAAACCAGCTCTGGGACCTCATTAACAAGCTGCCCAAAACAGGCCCGGTCCTTATCACCAATCCATCCGAGGAAATCACTGTCCTAACTACCGAGCCAACAGAAGTTCCGAACCTCACTGCCAAAGCGGCCGAAGAAATCAAGCCAGGCCCGGTCCTTGCGCTCGGAGCACCCGAGGAAGTCCCGGACCTCATCGCCGAACTATCCAAAAAAGACCTGGTCCTTACTGTTGGAGCACCTGAAATAGAACCAGTCCACATGGTCGAAATCAGCCGTCGCTTCTCCCCCAATCTCACGAACTCTCGTGTTTAGCTTTTCTCTCGGGAGTCGCACACATAAGGACGCCCTAGCATTGTATTTATATGCTTGGACGAAACCCTAATCCGATCAGAATATGTCGTCAAATAATTCGGAGATGTTGCGAAATATTTGCTGAATATTCAATCTTCGAAGATGACTTCCACCCCAAGCCATCCGATATTTTCTCAGCCAATCTGCGTATATTTGATTGCACAAATTTTTGATGATGATCTGTCGATTGGCTCCAATCAAATAACTTTATTGACATCTTCGGGATTCGATCGCACAAATCTCATCGTGCTTCAATCAAATAGCTTCGTTGACATCTTCGGGATTCGATCGCACAAATCTCGTCGTCAACATCTTCTTCATAAGATATCTTCTTTGTCAAGTTAGACAGGTGATTTCCAATTCTGGTAAGGAAATATTAGAGTGACCTCTCGAAGGATCTGTGTCTCCAACTGGAAAGAGTTAGACCGACTCCAACTGGAAAGATCCTCAATCTTTAGTATCTTCAAAATAAACCGTATCTTGATCATGCGTCTTCTGTACGCTGTACTTCTGTTCCAATATCTGATTGGACTCTAGCTTGAACTGTCTAAAGATGTTTTGTCAAAGACATGCCAATCATGGGAACATCACTTATATATATGATATATGATCTGAAACACTAGAAAAGAGGTTAAATGATGACAATTTGCCGGGAGAACGAATGATATCCTTCATCGTATGGAGTAATTAACTAGTCAAAATCTCGACTAATCGGGAACGGTGATGCGGATTTGTGGCACTGTCGTTGTGGTCACATGAATCAGAAAGTTTTGCAGAGTAGCAAAACTTTGAAGAGGAAGAAGTTAAAGTTGTGCATTGCTTCAACGGAGCTCAAGACGTGAGCTGAAGGCTTGGCACTACCGCCTGCACGGGTTGTTCAGGACGAAGACAATTACGAATGGAATCAGTCTCCAGGTGGGAGATTGTTGGGTTGTGGAGACAGATTAGATTATTGGGCTGGTCCAGTTTAGAAAGTCCATAATTTTGGCAATGAGGTTTAGGGTTTCTATTTCCTAATTAGATAATTAGGGTTAAAACGGTTACCCTATTTATACCCAACTTGATTATTGTAATTGTATCCAACATCATAGTGAAGAAAACCATGGATTGGTAGTGCCCCATACGTAGTCATGGTGTAGTGACGAACTGGGTATCAAAGTTTGATGTCCTCGCATCGTTTATTTGTCTTTCTCTCGAAATCGCTGCTTGCGCAATCCTAACATTTTGGTCGATACATTGATAAAAGATGTCGTGCAACTAGTTTTTTTTGTAAAAAAAATACAAACTAATGATAGTCGTTAATTAAATTAGTCATTTAGACATATGAATTATAGGTCACTTGTGACGAATTTGGTAGTTTACACTAAAAATCAAATTTACACATGATCTTTTCTCGAATACACCTCAACAACAAAAAATATATTTGTATTTTACATGAACGACAAATATATATAAATGTATTTTCTATCAAGAAAAAAGATTTATTTGTATTTTACTTTTGCATTGCTTCGTAAAAAGGCCATTTACTTTATTTGAAATTGATTTATAACCATATATAATCAGATAAGAATATTCCAAAGAATATGATGCATTCTCAGCATACTGCATTTTCATATTTATCATGTATATGCAAGGTTGCAAAAAATGCTAGGCGGATATCGGGCGGAAAGGGTCTCCAAGGATTAATCAGGGATTGATCGGGGCCTAAGCAGGGATTAATCGATTTTGAATTTTTAATATTTAAATATATAATTATATACATTATTTAATATACAAACTGTTTCCTTCATATTCTCCAGAATGTAGACTTTTAATCAATTCCTGGGTACAAGCACATTGACATTGCAAATGAACTTTGTAAATGGCTTCATCCACATTAACATTGTTAATAAAATCCAAATTATGAAAAATAAGAATCAAGCAGCATAAACAATACAAATTACACAATACAATCCAAATTCCTAGTTGGAATAATAAGTTAATTTTTTAAAATTTACAAATAAGCCCTTCAAGTTTGAATATTGACATGTAGTTGATCATTCCGCCTAGAAACCGATTTAGACCGCTCAAAAGCCGATTACACCGCACAGGCGCCGCCTAGACCGCCCAGGCGTCACCCAGAAACCACCTAATAATCACAACCGCCTAATTGGTCAAAACGAAACGGATTCAAGAAAATGATCGCCTAGACTAGGTAGCCGTTTTCTGAAACACTGTATATATGTAAAGTAACCTTTAAATCCTATTTTCAAAAGTAATACAGTAGAGGATGAGATTTGGCTCAGTGGAGCAGTCTCCCCCGGTGCCAATTGAAGCCTGGGTTCAATCATCACCTCTAACACTAACTACTAACCCATGTATAAAAAAAATACAGTAATATTTTTCAAACTTAATTTTTGTGCTGGTTATTCAACCTTTTGACCTCAATAATACAGAAAGGAGAGTTAATAACGACAAGATACGCGGATCTGCGGACAGGGTTTGTCGATCATAGGTGGGACCTACTCGAAGATTTTGGCTTCTGTTTTACGCCACCACCTCCGCCGCCGTACAAATTTTTGTAGCAACCACACCACCGCCTGGGAATCTGGGGAAGTGTGCAACATGCGAGTCCTCAGTTGTCATATTCAGACGACATTATTGCATGCAAGTCGACACGTGGCCGTCAGAAATGCCCTTCGCTTTTACTACTAGCTTCTACAGCTACTCTCTGATTAGTAGCTCGGGTTCAGCAGCCTTAAATGAATAGCCTACATGTGCTTTGGGACTAGTGGTTATGTTCTCTGCATGAAAATCTAGTTTGGGATTTTCATTGAGTTTAATTAGTTTTTTTAAAAAATGGATTGGGACATAAAAGGTGACTTATAAGAAAAAGTTGGGTAGTCATTTCAAAAGTTGGTTATACAGACTCATTTATTCACCTTTGACCGTGATCGGATTTCAAGTTGATTTAGGATCTTCTGACATATAAAAAAGTTGATTTAGGATCTTTTGGAAATTTAAATATTTTATAGGGTAGGTTTACATGAAATATATCTAAAAAACACATACATTGCATGTTTTGGATACAAATGTATGTCTAATCGGTTTAAAACACAAATCAAACAAAAGGCACCATCTCGAATTTGAATTGAATCATTCGTAGCACATGTCATCTGACACCTCTAACTTTAAAATTCACTAGTTCGTTGACATACACCTCCATGTTAAGTCCATAGTAGCGCCTACGCACGCCTCCACAGGAGGAGAGAGCATAACACATGCAAACCTCCACAAAGGAGGATGAAGAGAAAGGGAAAAGGAAAGGAAAAACATTCATGAGTGATTTAGGAAAGGTCTACACCATAGGTGTGACTAGGAAAATGGATTTGAACTCTTGTCAAGTGTTCTACCAACTCAACCACCACTTTATTAGTGATTTACGGCTCCGGATATGTTTAATAAACTTAAATTTTAGTAGTTTAATTTAATTTCATATTTAATTATTTAACTAATAAGTAATTTAATCAATGTTTGATTTTTTGTGGCGAAAAAAGGTTTAGTTGAGTGGCTTGTACCCTTGACAATTTGTCAAGGGTTCGACTCCCTTGAATAGCATAATTTTCTCCACTTTTGTAGTGGAGTGTTTTCCTCCCTCGCGGAGGTATTTTTCGTCACGCCTCGACGTGGACGTGTTGTGTTCTGCAGGTTCGCAGGTGTTGCTTTGACAGTTTTACATAGATTCGTGAAGACGCGTGTTTGCTCGTGAATTTCAAGTTAGAAGATGCCTTAAGGCATGCGCTTCAACGGACTATTCAAGTATTATTCCGAATTTGTGTCGTGCGTGATCCGAGCTTCAAAGTGTAACAATTTATATCTACCGACGACGATATATCCGAATTGTACTTGATTTGTATGAATTATAAATCCACAATAAAAAAATTTTGATTTTTGTGTGTGTAAAACACAAATTGCATGCATCCCGTCATTAGGGAACTAGGACATCAGACTTTACGAAAATTTTCTTTACTTTTCTGGTTGGCCTAGACGTTGATATTTTATACTTGTATATCCTTGATAAATGTGTTTATATTTGTCGCGCTTCTGCAAGAAAAACGAGTGTTAAAGTCAGGTTGTGCTTCACAGATCTATTTTCTGGGCTTTAAATTTGTATTATATAAACCATTTTAACACCACATAACATAAATTAACATAAATTAACATAACATAAATTAACATAACATAACATAAATTAACATAACATAACATAAATTAACATAACATAACTTACCACCATCATCATATTACCACCATCATCATCATCATCATCATCATCATCATCATCATCATGTCATCATCATCATCATCATCATCATGTCATCATCATCACCATCATGTCATCATCATCATCTTCATGCATCATGCATCATCATCATCATCATCATGAATAGTAATAGTAATATGATGAATAGTAATATGATGATGGTGAATTGTAATATGATGATGATGATGACATGATGATATGATGATGATGGTGAATAGTAATATGATGATGATGATGAATAGTAATATGATGATGACATGCTGGTGATGATGAATAGTAATATGATGACATGATGATGATGGTGAATAGTAATATGATGAACAGTGATATGATGATGATATTGAGATGATGATGATGAATAGTAATATGATGAACAGTACTATATGATGAATAGTAATATGATGAACATTACTATATGGTGAATAGTATATATGATGATGATAGTGAGATGATGATGATGAATAGTAATATGATGATGATAGTGAGATGATGATGATGATGAACAGTACTATGATGAACAGTACTATGATGAATAGTAATATGATGATGCTAGTGAGATGATGATGATGACTAGTAATGTGATGAACAGTACTATGATGAACAGTAATATGATGATGATAGTGAGATGATGATGATGAATAGTAATATGACATGATGATGTTGTTGATGACATGATGATGATGATGATGCCATGATGATGATGATGATGCCATGATGATGATGGTGATGACATGATGATGATCATGATGACATGATGATGCCATGATGATGATCATGATGACATGATGATGATCATGATGACATGATGATGATGGTGATGACATGATGATGGTATGATGATGATGTAATGTTAGGTTGGTATAAATTAAAATAAAATAAATTAACATAACATAAATTAACATAACATAACATAAATTAACATAAATTAACATAACATAACATAAATTAAATTAACATAACATAAATTTAAGCTCAATCAAACAGACCCTAAATGTATGCACTTTGTTAGTGAAATTTTTTTTATGTAAACGTAATTTATACCAAATTAAATAAATCATAAAATCAAAGGCCAGCGCAGGGGACGGTGTGGCTGACTGTTCAATGGTGATCAGCTCAGCGGCGCTGGTGAAGATTGCAGTCCAATGGGCGAGGGTGTGGGTGCGACTCCGGGTAGCTCGGTGAGGGTATGAATAATGGATTGAAGTGTTGGGCCATGGAGCCTGATAACCAAAAGGTCAACAAAGCTAGGGTTTCCATTAGGGTTTCAAAAACCTTACCCTATTTATGCATCTTCTGAGTCTAGCTTGTAATTCCAACCAACATTTCATAATGAAAACTTTGGCTTGGTGGTGTCCCCAGACGTAGTCACATTATAGTGACGAACTGGGTATCAAATCTTGGTGTCCTCGCATCGTTTCTTTGTTTTTTTCTCTGCATTACTGCTTTAAATCCTAACAACTGGTATCAAGAGCTGAGGTTCTAGTAGTCATATGCTGAGATATGGAAAACATCCGGTGGAGAAGTTCGATGAGTCGGATTTCGGGTTCTGGAAGATGCAAATTGAGTATTACCTATATGGTAATGATTTACATCTACATATTGATCGCGAAAAACCAGAGGGTATGAAAGATGGCAAGTGGAAGCTGTTGATAGGAAGGCGTGATGACCGTGATTCGTTTATCGTTGTTCAGATTAGACGTAGCATATCACACTGTTAAGGCCAAGAAGACGAAGGAGATGTTGGATACGTTCTCGGCGCTGTATGAGAAACCATCCGCGACGAACAAAGTTCATCTTATGCGGCGGCTTTTCAATCTCAGGATGGTAGAAAGTGCGGGATTGGCTAAGCATGCACTTGAGCGAGTTTATCACAGCTGAGCTCGGTTAATATTAAATTCGATGAGGAGGTACAAGCCCTAATTTCATTATCTTCCTTGCCAGAGAATTGGAGCGGGACAGTTACAACTGTAAGTGCGACAGCAAGAAATAAAACTTAAGCTTGATGAAGTTAGAGACTTAGTAGTGAGTGAAGAAACTCGCAGGAAGGAGTCAGAGTCTACTTCATGATTAGCTTTGAAGGTGGATCCAGAGGCAGGTCGAAGTTCAGAGGGAACAAGAAACCTTTGAAAGATAAGGAACAAAGTCAAGTGCTGCTGGAATTGTGACAGGTTTGGGCGTCGACTATTACATGAGGGAGTGTAAGGAACCGTCACGGGATATGTTAGGGAGTGCAGCTACAGAGTACATTGCACATGCATTGATCTTTAGTGTAAAAGATCCACATGAGACTTGAGTGTTGGATTCTGGAGCTTCGTTTCATTCGTGCAGTAGTGTTGGCATGATGGAAAACTATATCTCTGGAGATTTTGGGAAGGATCTATCTTGGTGATTATAGGCCCTTAAAAAATCGTGGGCAGAGGAGATGTTGCGTGGAGTAAGGCACATTCCTAGTTTGAAGACGAATTTACTATCATTTGGGCAGCTGGATGAAGATGGTTATGATATAACCTTTAGCTGCAGGTACTGAAAGATAGTAAAGGCAGCTAGGGTGATTGCTCAAGGTAAGAAGAAAGGAACGTTGTACCAGATGAGGAACGTTCTGAAAGGCATCACTGGTTCAGGTGGGAGTCGGGATGCACATTTGTGGCACGATCATTGTTGTCACATGAGTCAGAAAGTTTCGCAGGGTAGCGAAACTTTGACGAAGAAGAAGTTGAAGCTGTGCATTTCTTTAACGGGGCTCAATACGTGAGCTGAAGGTTTGACACTACCACCTGTATGGGTTGTTCAGGATGAAGATGACGGCGATTATGATTGGAATCAGTCTCATAGTGTGTGATTGTTGGCTATGGAGCCTGATAAGTGATAACCAGTAGCCCTATAGAGCAAGGGTTGCATTAGGGTTTCAAACCTTATCTTATTTACACATTTTCTGAGTATTGTAATCTCATCCAACATCTTATAGTAAAAATTCAAACATAGTCACAGTATAGTGACGAACTGGATATTAAATTTTTGTATAATCTCGCATCGTTTTATTATTTTTCTCTCAACATTACTGTTTGCACGTCCTAAATACATGAATGAGGCAATGGGTCGTGCATGACGATTGGATGTGGCTAGCAAGGTCATATGGCCTCGTCGACCATTGACCCGACAAGGTACAGCCAATTCTGACTCTCTTTCCCACGTGTTTCGACCTTGGAACTCTGCACCGCTTCGCCTCGCCTCGCTCTTCTGTGTTTCAGTTTTTTTGTTTTTTTTAACTGCTGTTTTAAGTGGGCCCGACTTTATTGTCTTTGTCTCTTTTTGAGAAGAGTAACTACTTTGTTTGGTTTTATCAAAAAAAAAAAAAAACTACTTTGTTTGCCTGTGGGCGCAAATCCCATATTCAATCTCTCTGCAAACTTGTTTACGATAGTCAAAATAAAAAATTTAATTCCTTCTTTGTTGGGTAAAGTCGTAATGTTAATATGCAAGTGCAACTATTATTATGACACGAAGAAAAAAAATCAATATATAGAAATGGCACGTTAAAAATGTGTATGTGTCATAAGTATTGATATTGACATTTGGATGACTTTTATCTTATTTTGTGTTCAATTGTCAATTATGTGTCGTATGAAGTGTCAAATGGGATGCTCTTCATGATGTGTCATTTATACATTCATCTATACCGTCAACCTTTTCATTGTTTTCATACTCATATATATCGAAATAATGATTTCATATCAACAAGCAATACAATCCTCCATATTTCTCTTTTCATGTTATTCACCATTTCAATTTCGTCCACATCAATATTTTCACAAAACGATATCATCACTGTTTCTCTATGAAATCCAACTCTCAGGAAGGAGATGGATGTTGGCCTCTCAATTACGATAAAAGATGATGGTGAATCACTATGTTTGACGAATAGTTATATAGTTTTGAGAGACAAATTATCTCAAAAGATGCACTATTCTCAACCAGATCAAAAGGAAATAGCTTGAATTTCAAAGATATACGTTGAAATGGTTATCATGTGAAACACTAAACAAAAATGATATTGAATATTTCTGAATCACGTCTATGGTCTCATAAAAGATAAAGGTAATGGAAAAACTTACATCATATATTTTTGGATTATATTATACTTTTATAAATCTAATAGAAGCATATATGGGTGATAAAACAAAATTTAGTAGACCCGAAAAGTTTTTTTTATATGGCGTGATTATTCAGGCAATCTGGGTTGAATACTTGTATATCACATCTGTGATCCTAGGAAAGATAAAAGTAATGGAAAAACTTCCATCGTACAGTTTAGGATCATATCATACTTTCGTAAATCCAATAGATACATAAATCATTGTATGAGTCAAGATCAAGTGTAAACTTGATTTTTGGTACAAATTACAATCCGACAAGTTATGGTACACTTCCTACGAACTACGTCATAGTTTAGCCAAACGAATTATAGGCCATTTTTTCGAACTATGACATAGTTCGGGAAGTGCTCCATAATTTGTCGATTTGTAGTTTGCACCTGATCTTTTTCCTACATTTACGGGAAATAAACTAAAATTTAGTAGACCCAATTTTTTTTCTTATATGACATAATTTTTTAGGCCATCAGTGTGTAATAATGATGCGAACAATCATCGAAAATTCACATGAGCGTTCTTTAAATAGGAAAATTATTTCTCTTGTCCAAATATGTATTATGTGTTGCTTGTTTTTAAGGAAAACTGATCACGAGATTATCTCTAGTGAAATTTGTGACCGAATGTTCAACATTTTTATAACATATTCAAGGAGATATATGTGAATGAGGAAAGATCAGGTGAAAAAGATATTTTTGGGGCAAAATGCAAAAATTCGTCAAAACTGAATATAATTCGTCGCCGAGAAACCAAAAGTACGACATAATTCTTCAAACGTATTTTATTATTCGTCGCCGAAAATTAATCATGCGATGACATTTAATCTCATCCGTCCAAATGACCAAATAGTCAATTGATTTGAATTTTTTATAAAAATATGTTATTTGCACCGAATCCTTTTCCATATGTGAACTTATTTTCCGATCAAGTGGATCATTTAATACTTTGTGGTCATTGATGCATCAACACTTTTAACCTGGTGGTGTATCCAACTATGTACACATGAAGAAATAAAGTAGATTTCCAATCAAATTCCATACTCACATTAAAAGTTGAAATTTCCACACCATATTGGCTTTTATTATGTCAATTAAAACCAATAACATAACTAACTACTAAATGATAAGGTTTTTCCCATGTTTATATAAAACCAATAACATACTAACCAAATGATAAACTCTAGTCTACTCTCAACCTACTAGATGTTGCTAAGTCTAACTATTCTCTCTCGATTAAACTACTACTTGAAAATCTTTAGGAGAAAGTTAACGAAGAACTAATCAAGTATCATTATTTTTTTTTGATGGTAGGTATCATTGTAAATTACCTATTAATTCTCTTTATTAAAATTATAAGAAATATCCTCATATATTCCTTGCACATTTAAGGACACGATTTTGGACTAGGGATGCACATCCGGTCCGATTCGGATCGGATTATTTGAAAAAGTAGATTGAGGACCGGACCGAAGGTTATACGGTCCGGATCGGAGGACCGGAATATTTTTAAAAGTGGACCAGGGACCGGATCGGACCGTAAATTCGCATTATAATTATTAGTTTTACGGTCTGGATCGTAAATCTGGACCAGAAATTTTCGAAAAGGTGGACCATGGATCGAATCAGACCCGGATATTTACGGTCCAGTCTGGACGGACACATAAAATTTCGGGCAGGTCCGAATTTATGGTCCGGTCCAATTTTTTGCATCCTAATTTGGACATAGGTAAAATTAAATATATATGAACTAAAGTAGCAGGAAGGCTTCATAAGAGAGCTTCTATTTTAGGAAGTTTGCAAAACATTGTATTTCGATATTTAGGTATTACCTTTTCCAACAAAAAAAAAAGTTTGATGGGTTTACTAGAGTCATTTCTTTTTCATTTAAAGTATATTAGTAGTACAATTACATTAATAGAGATAAATTGTGTAGCTCAATTGGATTTGCACAATAATCAATATGAAATACATGCTTTTAATTAATAAAAAATATACTAGATAGCATATATATACTGATTTTATATCGATTTGTAATGAATCCGTCGATAAAAAAAGTAACCCTCAATGAACCCCTCGATTTTATAAAATACTTGTGATAATATTCGTTATAATAACTAACAGGCACGTGCGTCAAGTGAAGTGAAACGTAAATACAAAAATACTTAACATTTTGCATTGAAGAGAATCATTTTTTTTGATAATATTTTAATTACTGTTAATAAATGGTAGTATGTTTAATTTTGCAAACTCCATTGCAGTGCATCCTCTAATTCAATAACAATGGTAATTGGTAACTCCCGATTTGTGATTCTATTATCAATTTTTAATTGCAAAACTTATTTAAAATGCAATATAATAGGCATTTAGTTGTATGTAAATAACCTCATTTAAGGAATATACTCAGAGTATGTAAATCTGTATGTAACGGTGCATCCCACAATGGAAATATTAAATAACATCAGAAAGTGACTTTTATAAAATGAGATAGAAATCAATAAAAAAAATGTAAGTTGAAATGGATACTACATTGTTTTTAAAAAAAGGAAAAGAAATGGATACTACATAAAAAAAACATACTTATAAAAATACAGAACTAAATGAAAAAAAAAAAGATACAGAACTAAATTTTTGTTTTGTTTTCAGAACTTAATATTTTCATAAATTAATTTTCTAATATAGTAGGTAATATTAATTAATTTATTAATATTTTTTACTTGATTTAAATTGTAATTATTATTGATTCCACAAATTTAGAATAGAATTTGAGAAGGCTCAAAATTCCACCTATAAAAACGCATCACGCGATGCTCTGTTTTACATTCCACACAAATCACACTCCTCTGTTTCTCCAACCCAACAACACTTCAACTTCCATCGCTCTCTCTAATCTTCTCATTCCGCCATGGAAACCAAAACAGTCGATACCTTCTGGCTCCTCGCCCTCGCCTCAAAATGCCAAGCCTTCTCGAGCCTTAACCTCGCCTCTTCCGCCGCCATCTTACTCCTCACATGGCTAACCACTCTTTTTCTTTTCTGGGCGTATCCAGGCGGCCCTGCTTGGGGACGATACTGGTTCAAAAAAGGCCTACGCTTCAGCAACAAAACCGCCACTATTCCCGGACCTAGAGGCCTTCCTCTGTTCGGAAGCATGAGCATCATGACCAACCTGGCTCATCACAAAATCGCCGCAGTTGCGTCCCGGTTCGGGGCCAAGAGGCTCATGGCGTACTCTCTAGGCCAGACTCGCGTCATCGTTACGTGCAACGCCGACGTAGCGAAGGAGATTTTAAACAGCTCTGTTTTCGCTGACAGGCCGATTAAGGAGTCGGCTTACAGCTTGCTGTTCAACCGAGCTATCGGATTCGCTCCGTACGGGGTTTACTGGAGAACACTACGTCGTATCGCAGCGACTCATATGTTCTCTCCAAGACAAATCAAATCGTCAGAATCTCAACGGTTGAAAATCGCTTCCCAAATGGTATCCGTGTTTAACCAAAGTAAAGAACAGAAGTTGAGAATCAGAGACGTGCTGAAAGCAGCTTCGTTGAACAACATGATGTGCTCTGTTTTTGGTCGGAGCTACGAGCTGAACACTGTTAATGAAGAAGTCAGAGCTTTGAAGGAAATGGTGGATGAAGGGTATGACCTTTTAGGCCAGCTCAACTGGTCAGACCATCTCCCGTGGCTGGCCGAGCTCGATTTGCAGAAGATCAGATCAAGATGCTTCAACCTGGTCCCCAAAGTCAACAAATTTGTCGAACGAATCATCGCAGAGCACCGCGAGAGGTCGACCGAGTCGGACTTTGTTCATGTTTTGCTCTCGCTTGAAGGCGAAGACAAGTTGTCCGATTCGGACATTGTTGCGGTCCTCTGGGTAAGAATTCGTGACATCATTTTTTTATTTTTATAATTGCGTGTTACACGTGTGCATGTCGGCACGATTCAATTCGACGTCTGATTTTCGAACATGTTCTGTTCTTTATTTAATTATGTTTCTTCTGAAATTTGCAGGAAATGATCTTCAGAGGAACGGACACAGTGGCGGTATTGATCGAATGGATCATGGCGAGGATGGTGATGCACCAAGACATTCAGTCAAAGGTCCAACAAGAGCTTGACTTGGTCGTCGGTAGGTCAAGATCAGTCAACGAATCAGACGTGGCATCGTTGACCTACATGAATTGCGTGATCAAGGAGGTTCTTAGAATGCACCCTCCAGGCCCGCTGCTCTCCTGGGCTCGGCTCTCCATAACCGACACCACCGTAGATGGCCACCATATCCCAGCTGGAACAACAGCGATGGTCAACATGTGGGCCATATGCCGTGACCCGGAAGTATGGTCCGACCCGCTGACATTCAACCCTGACAGATTCTTAGCTAGCGAATCCCAGCCAGAGTTCTCCATCATGGGGTCTGATTTACGACTGGCACCTTTCGGTTCGGGTCGCAGGACTTGCCCTGGGAAGAGCTTGGGATTGGCTACTGTTAGCTATTGGGTGGCTACATTGATGCATGAGTTCGAGTGGTTGCCGGCGAAGGATGGGACTCCGGTTGACTTGACGGAACGGCTCAAGCTTTCTAGTGAAATGATAAGGCCATTGGAGACGATTATTCGTAGCAGAGGGTACACGGCTTGATGGGATTTGAAGATGGTAGGATTAACTTAAGCAAGTAGTTTCAGTTGGTAGTGTTGCTTCATTCTGTTATTCCCTTGTACTGTAGTGTGCTTTGGTCCCTAGGAGCAATGTAAATTATCTACGGGAACCTACCTATTTTTTCACTCACCCATTGGCCATTCCAACCTCTTCTTTATATAAAAAAAAAATTATTACCAAAGCTAAACCTCATATATCATACTAAGCATATAAGGTGCTCGAATTGTCAGTCTTCTGATCATTTGATCAGTAAGAAAAAACACAGCCTAATCTATATAAACAACAATCACATTTTGGCTTTAAGGACATCTGCAGTAAAGGAGAAATAAGCAAAAATGAAGAGACATTTTTACTTAAAAAGATCTAGCTATAGCAAAGAAGCAAAAGTGGGAGCCAAAAGCCATATTTGATACTGATAGTCTCTCAAATCTCAATAATAAAGAGGGTAGTTGAAAGGGCTGATAAAATTGCCCTTTAATATTTAATTTTTTTGACTTTTACCTCTTTACTCATCTTACTTTGTTCAGAAAATATAAAAATAAATGCCATATTTTTAATGAGAAAATCACTTTTGCACTTGTTTTCCATTCCATTTTTTCCATCAAAATTTTCAACAATCAAACCGAAAGTGAAATTTTTATTATTCCATCAAAATGCATTATTATCTTTTCCTAATTCCATTTTAATTTATACCTCAACGGATTCCATCTCTAAGAGCATCCCCACCATGATTTTTTCAATCATAAGAATAGGCCATCAAAAAGATTAAAAAAGCATATCTCCCATCATGATTTTTTTTATCATAAAATTAACCAAACACAAAAAAGATCACAAGATAACCAAATTTTTTGGCATTTCTCCTCACACCCCCACCCCCAAAGGGACCCACGCTTATTTCCAATTTTACCCCCACACCCTCCCCAAATATAATAATTAATTTAAAACTATTTAGAAATTAATATTAATATATATATTATAATTAATGAGAAATTATTGTAAATTCAAAACAATGTATAAATTAAATATATAACACATATTTTTTTTAAATATAAATACATTATTGATTAAACAAAAACTAAGTTATACTCAACATATATATAATACATAAATTATGAATCTAGTCAGTGAGTTGTCTATTTTGTGTTTCTTAATGTACCAGTGAGTTGTCTATCGTAATGTATTATCAAATCTGTTATTACTACCTTTTATTAAAAGTTAATACATAAATGAATAGTGTAATTTGCTTTTGCCAGAGAATCTAGTCAATGAGTTGTCTAATGTATTGTCAAATCTATTATTATTACCTTTTATTAAAAGTTAATACATAAATGAATAGTGTAATTTACTTTTGCCAGAGAATCTAGTCAGTGAGTTGTCTAATGTATTGTCAAATCTGTTATTATTACCTTTTATTAAAAGTTAATACATAAATGAATAGTGTAATTTGTTTTTGCCAGAGAATCTAGTCAGTGAGTTGTCTAATGTATTGTCAAATCTATTATTACTACATTTTATTAAAAGTTAATACATAAATGAATAGTATAATTTTCATCATTTGTGTAGATATTTGAAAATAGAGAATATATGCTAAATTGGGCAAAGAGAGTTGGTTTAGAGGGTTGGATGCAAGTACGAGCGGAACTTATTGATGAGATTCAGCAAAATAAGGCTCAATATGATGTCATTTTTCCAGATAACAGTACATCAGACAATCTACTATTTTTGCTCATAAATAAAATTTGTCTAAATAATATTTCACTACAATGGAAATTTTGTTTATTTAGTTACTCACTCACTCCTAATTATAAGTTCTATTAAAATTTTAAAAAAAATCAAGTACCATATAATTTTTAAAAAAATTGTTACATGTTGTATTTTTATTTTAATTTTTTACTATTAATTATTATAGAATATTTTCTGATTAATAATAAATAAATAAATATGTTACAATTAATTTAAAGAATATCAATTATCATTTAATTGAATATGGCATATGAAAGTAATTAACTTAAAAAAGAAGGGCATTTGAGTCATTTCGCAAAGAATTTTTTGTCGTCGGGGGTGCGATCAGCAGCTCCCTTTTGTTTGGTCATGAGAAACAACCAATCAGAACAGGCCACATATATTATTTAAAAACTTTTTCAGATTAAATTCGTAACTTGTAACACATTTATCTTGAAAATTAAAGAGTCAAAAATTAAATAGAAAATATCAACATTTGTAATTTTATGAGCTCTACAAATAGACATACATATTGTCATATTTTGATATATGTTTAAATAATTTTATTTTTCCATTGATAAGGTTATATGGTATGGGAGAGGGATGATGAACTTTTTTTTGATTGGTCATGAGTGAGGTGTACATGACCAAATTAGTCATGAGTTATGACTAGATGAGAGATATGAATAATATATTTTTTTAGTCATAGTGAGGATGCTCTAACCCAGGAATGGAACTATGCACAGATGAGGGTGACATGTGTCAGCCACAACCATTTTTAAACTATTTCTTTCATATAATAAATAAATTTAACATTTGCATAGTAAAGTTCATTTAATACTTAAATTTTTGTTTTGTTAGGTTAGGTTAATTTTCCGTGCTACAAATCTATAAGTTAAATTATGTTAAACAATCGAACTTTGTTATTTTTGTACTTGTACAACTACAAACTAAATCCTCACGTCAATAAATAAAAGAACTAACTGCTCACGTTCAAATTAGAAATTTATATTTAAGTCTTGTACCAGTAAGTTGGTGTTTGAGTTGATTACATTATAGTTTTAATCTTTGATTTTGTTTACTATTGATAATTCTTCAAAAGGAGTAAAATGACCAATCACTTAATGAGGCATTAATAATGATTTTGATGTCAATAAGTTTAGAACTCAGATGCACAACATTGAGAAAGAAATAGTTGAAATATTTAGTTCGAAATAAGTAACTTTCGTCACATAGAAATAATACATTCTTTATTTTTATATATTAGAATTTTTTGAAACAATGTTAATTTTCATTATAGTGCAGTCTATTTAATTTTCGACTTTCGTTCCCCTTATCTCAATTAATGGGCGTTATTGCTCTAGGCTCACCAAGAATTTTTTTTTCTTCTTCACCTGTGATGTTTGTAACTCTCATTGTGAGAATGTTGTGTCATCTTTATGTTTGTTGTCGAGTCTGTTTGTATCAGCCTTGTTTCCATCAAAAAAAAAAACACTGTAATGGGCTGATTAAAGTTTTAAACCGATAGATTATGGGCAAAGACATCCCTTATTTGAGGAAACTCAATTTTTGACTTTTTTTTTTCTTTCTGAACCTTTTTAAATGTATATATGTCAACCCATTTATTTTTGTGAAATTTGAAAACGCTAAATGCTCTTGAAATCATTCACCATCTGCGAACCTCAACTTTTGATTCAATCTGGCTAAATAATATGAACTATGAGTATTAGGAAGTGCCCTTACTCGAGGGACATGTCCTTATTGATGCTCTTTGCATTTAATTGTACAATTGAAAGGAATTTAATTTAAGAGCATTCAAGGCTAGGAGTGAAGACTAAATGAGGATAAGAATCAGATTGGAGAATGATCCTTTTACAGAGTCGGCAATCGATATGATTCAAAAATAGTACTAGTACTAGTAACGTTGGGGAGTAATTTAGTGCTCTCATGTTGTCAATGTTTGTGTAGTGGGACTGCGACAGGTTCACTACATCGACAACCCTATTAATAACAAATCTTGCTCTATATGTTCCCCCTTGTGTTATATTAATAACTATTCAAATTGAATTTATGAAAGAAAAATTATTAATTAGATATTTTTTTATTAAATTTAATTTTTTTATAGTGGGTTCTTACATCTCATACATATCAATCATCATACGAATACATCTTCTTATACATTTTGCATGAGAACTCTATCGGATACATATGAATAATAGACTCTTTGAGCACAGAACATGCACGACACCAACCCGGATTTGGTACTTGAATTACATCCATTGAAGCACTTACAAACCACAAGCACAAACTTGAACTTAGCACATCCACGCGCCAATGGAAGGAATTGACTAGGTTGCAGAACCTAATTGCATGATACAACACATCAACGAGATACGAATAACACCTCCGCGAAGGAGGAACAGCATGTCGACACCGAGGCGGGATGAAAATATATACATCCACGAGGAATGAATAACACTTGTTGGATCGTTAGTGTTAGCCTTCCTTCAGACGGTAAGTCACGAAGTGCTTTTCCGTCAGATGGTCAGACAGCAGCGGAAATATAAATATAGATATGCAGGAAAATAAATAGCGGAAAGTAATTGCACACGATTTTAAGTGGCAACCTTATCACAATGGTGACATGATGAAAACCACTACCTTTCAGATTTCTCCGAAAGGATTTTTGAATCAGATTATTTCTTATTCAGATATGCTTGTAAGGTTTACAAACTAGGTCTCTTCACTAGACACTATTTGATGACCGCTACTCAACTCGACTCTCAAATAATCTGATCCGAACCTTGAATCTCCGTGCGTGCAATCCCAGCAGTGTGCTCTTCGAATGCGAACGCTTGATTCACTCCAAAACTGCCGACCTTCTCAAGAGCAAACCCTAATGCCTTACATAGGGTTTTAGCGGATCTCGGGATCCGAGCCCATTGATTCGGCCCAATCAATCTTTCCATATCCGTCGATTGATATCTTCCTGATTAGTCAAGATTCCGATTGCAATCTTTCCTAAATCAGTTTCCTCATTAATTCAAACCTTCCAAATCTGTTCTGCAAAATATTGTCATAAATATTCTTCAATCAATCAAGTCCTTAATTGATCTTCTTGATTTCCAATCTTCAATCAGTATCGTCAATTAGGATCTTCAATTAATGTCGTCAATTAGTATCTTCAATTAATGTCGTCAATTAGTATCTTCCTAATTGGGCGCACATCTTCAATCAATATCTCTCATCATATCTTTGAGATCTTTTCCCGATTATTCTTTCCTAGATCGATTTCCTCATTAAGTTGAGCTTGCCAAATCTGGCCTGCAGATATTCCTTGATTGCTTAATCTTCAATCATCAATTAATGTCTTCTTTGATTGCTCAATCTTCAATTAGATATTAATATCTTCTTTGATTGCTCAATCAGCATCTTCAATCAACAGTTAAGATCTGCATTAATCGTCCTTGAATCTTTACTCGATATATGCATTCATATCGTCAAGATCTTCATATGTCAATTCAATTAATGCTTAGGATTTCTGCACACTTAGGCAACATATTAGCTAAGTGTTTGTAATCATCAAAACCAAAGGGTTCCAACAAATTCCCCCTTTTTGACGATGACAAACACTTCTTCAAAAGACAAGAAATCCATGACAAGTATTTCAAACCATCACAAGTCCAGCAGATAGATTTTTCAGTCAGTTTCTGTTAGGCAGACAAATCTACGAACTCTTCACAGTTCCCCCTTAGATGGACATTAGATTTGAGTTTCAGTAATGACTTCCCCTCAAGTAATGCACTCATGTTATCTTCCCCCTTTTGGCATCATTAAAAAGATCGCATGTTAAGATATCCAGGCAATGGAAAGAACCTGCATACTTCATTAATTAAAAGGCAAAAGGGCCCCAGAGGGAACACACACAACAAACTGAAAATTCAAATACTATCAAGCAGACACAGAGCATGACAACGAAGGAATTTAGCAAAAGAAAATAGCAGATGTGGGTGGGGATATCAAGGAAGGGGCAACCATGAAACATCGGCAGGGTTAACCCTGAAACACGATTTTCAACTAGTCAACCACCTCAGTAGCCACGAATCTCAGCTGACGATTCAGCTCCTTTAGCTCCTCCTTGATCTGGGTGCAGTGAGTCAGATTGATATTGGCAGAATTCTCAACCTCCTTCACCAAGGACGGTAGTGACTCAATAGCAGCAGTTTTGGTGCGCAAGTCCTACACACAATCAACTTCAGATCCCTTCATCATCTTCTCAGCCATGAACTCCAGATTATTCACCTTTTCTGCTAGCACATCAACCTCTTTCATCAGTCACACTCATACTCAATAGTAAGAAGATCACCAACTGCACTACAGGACTCATGATCTTTTTCTAGTGACATGTGTGACTCAACTGAACACACCAATCGTCACCTAAACTGCTGCTACATCACTTATGGAACTCCATCCATACTTCACTTTTCTGTAACTGCAGCAACAAGGCCTTCATCGTAGCCTCCCTTGGGTTCACTCCCCAATCAATCACACTTTTGTTTGACATTTTCGATGCTCAAAAACGTCCTTCCAACAAACGTCATAACTTGTTGAATTTTCCATACTCTCCTCTGAAAAAACACAGTAAGCCTTCTTTAATGACTCTCATGTCATCATCCTTTCTAGTTCACCTTCGCCAATCTGTGAACCAATCTCCGACAAACCAACCTTCAACTCCTTTTTATTTCCCTTCTCGGAAAGCACTATTGCTTCCCTGATCTGAACTTCCAAGTGTATTTACATTGTTTGCTTTAAACAATACTCGCATCCCTTTCTCATCTGACATAACCTTGACAACGTCAGTTCCGAATACAATAGATTTGTTACTTGTTGATCCCAATTGAATTCAGCAACCTTAATCAACTTCCATTATTTGCATGGCAGTGGCAGCACACCCTTGTGCTCTTCTTTTCAATATTGGGCGTGGCACAAACACTCAGGAATGAAAGCTCACTGCTACTCCGACTCCCCGAGACTACATTCCCAACTTTAATACTTCTAATTGTGCATTGACTCTTATGCCCCAAATCAGTAAACAACTGATACTGACAGGCGTCGTTTGACCTGCAAATTTAAATTTATATTTTCTTTGCGAGAAACTAGTGTAGTGGCAAGCAAGGGTCGAACCCAAGGGAGCCGGTGAGGTTACTTGTTGTTCTGTGGCTGAAAAGAAAGACAATTGGGGGTGAGCAGATTGTTAAAGGCGCGAGTAAATAAAAGGTTGTGATTCAATATGAGAAAACATTCGGTCTAGGGCTTTTCTACTGTGACTTTGTTTATCATCAACTTCTAATGATCTGATCTTATGTTCTTAAGTGTGATCACTCCGTTTCAGGTTATAACCGAAAGTAAGGCCGTTTCAAGCACTTACACCACAATCTACTCCGTTTCAGGTTATAGACTTCTAGTTCTAGTAAACCTAACACTCCGTTTCAGGTTATGCTAGATTATGTGCAACTACTTGTCCTAACGTTTCAGTATCAAACAAGCAGCAAAATAAGGGGCTGAATTGCTCGGCTAAGCTTTACCATTGCAAGTCTCCACTTAGCTTCACAATTCAGTCCGGGATAAATATGCACAAGAACTAGTAGAACATAAAATAGCATTAAGTGAAAAGAGTCTCAAAACATCGTCACAATATACTAAACCCTAAACCGAATAGAGAAATTTAGCTACACATGATTGAAACACAATGCATGATGAAAAGTAGAAAAATCGCTTCTCTCGTCAAAAGATTCGTCTTCTCCTCCAGAGCCGTCTCGAATGATGGATGATGAAAACCCTAACCCAAAATATCTTATTTATAGCAAGACATAGGGTTTCCAAGTCTGTTTTGGGCTGGAATTTCCAATTCTCGGACTCGCTGACATCATCAAAACGCGTCGCTGACGTCATCTCCACGGACCATGTACATTTTAGCGCCGCGGGTACTGTTCATATTAGCTTCCGTGGGTACTGTTCATAAAGTGAACAGTGTCCGCGGTCCTCTCTGAGACTGTTCATCCATTCTGCGCATCTGTTTTGACTTTGGCTCTGATTTTGACCCTCCAAATGACCTTGGATGCTCTCGGTGTGAACTAGAGAGTTGTAGGGAATTGAGTCAGCTACGCAACGCCATGTAGCTCGTATTTTTCTAATCAACGGTCCATTCCCAGCACTCCGTCGAACGTCCAAAGGTCTGATCTGCCATTGTGATGTTTTCGGCATAAAATACCGACTTTTATGCACGTTTCCTCCTAGAGCTTCCGAAACACCTGAAATGCAAAACCATACTAAAAAGTAACTGTTCGCATATAAAAGTGTCGAAATAGATGGGATTAGTTGACTCGACGAGTCGTATAAATACGACTCATCAAATCACCCCACACTTAAACTTGTTCGTCCCGAACAAGAACTAAGTCATAGAAGGAAAATAAATATAACACCACAATTTCTTCGACGTCCTAGATAATGCTACATGAATATGAGTTGCTAGTCTAGATTCGCTTTTCTATGCATAACTCAATCGCTACTAAAATCATCATGCTCAACATGGAATTAACTTGATACATGTTACCTTTGAGCTGAAATCCAAATCAATTCGGGTGAGTGAGAGATGGTCCTCTTTAGACCCATGATCTGCACTCGCTGTCCCGAACTCTAGCTATATGGTTATACTTCATTGCTTTTTCTTGCACGTGATTGATTTCAGCTTCAAGGTGTTTGAGTGCTTTTGGGATAGCTTTTGTAGTGACTTTCTTTGGCCTTTGGCTCTTGATGTATGAATGATGTACTTCACTTCTTTGTACGAACTTCACAACGTGACTGATTTTTCTTGAGCTTTGCTCCTTTATTGTGAATTGCTTGTCCTTCTTTTCCTTTCCTTTGAAGGAGGTCCAATCATCGCCCGCAAGCATATGGAAATACCTCCCCGCTCTTTCTCATCCTTGTCCTTTTCGACGCGCGTCAAGCCGAGAGTCGCTCGTCTATTTTCCCGGCTACTTCGGACTAGAGATAGGACGGTTTGTTACGTCTCCGTCCCGCCTTCCTACATAAACGCTGCAGTGGCGGAGCAAACTCTGAACCATGTCGTCTCGAAGTGCTAGCCTCCACGAAATCCATATAACCCTATAGTTCGAATACAGTCCGTTGAAGGCTTCGTCAAGTCTCTCTAGGACATTTCTTTCAACTCCACATCCCTGTTTATCTCAACTCAAAAGGACACGTAGTGGGTTAAATTCACATGTGGTCACACAATTCAAATTTCATGAGAGAAACGCATCTAATCAGCTCATCTGTTTCACATCATCAACATTCAATACTGCATATCCAGGAAATAGAGAGAAATTTCATACTTTCAAATTTTTTTTGAAGGGAAACGTGCTGACACAGTACATATGCAAGGAAAATAAACGTGCTGACACAACTGACAGACTGACTCTCCCACCCCACACTTTTGAACGAAGCCGTGTCCTCACGGTACGACTTAAATTCAAAGACACAACAATGCAAGACACAAAAACATATAGGAAAAGGAAGAGATCAAAGTGAACAGGTACACCCCTCGTTTCGTCGTGTGAAGATGAGAATTCTAGTCAAACGAGTCAGTCAACGCTGGTCAACCATGGTCAACGATCAACTATGGTCAACTGAGGGCCGCGCCTGAAGAAGATATTACAGCCGCCCCTGAAGAACACATTAGCCATTTAGAATGGCTTGCGGGCGCGGCGGATAAAGTGTGCATGGACCGCGATCCTCTCGGGATGTGACCTGTTTCCTGCATAAAAATGTTCTTCTTTCCCAAAGACAATGTGATAACACGAATAAAGACTCAAACAAACAGAAAAATGAAATAAAAACGAAAGAAAAAATAAAAAAAATGGGAAAAATTTGCCGGGCTGCCTCCCTACGAGCGCCTTTGTTTTATGTCGTTGGCTCGACGTTACCTCTTTAGGGATCACAAGTTAGGATCCCATGGACGTGTGAGGTCAAATTTCGCTACTCCTCTGTGATGCTCATAGCCCTCATCCAGTGGTGCTCTCGTGTCTCTCCATCCGGGTTTCCATCCAAACGTGCCATGTCTCGGTCGCTTCCTCATGTATGGACGGTCGACATCCTTGTGAATATGGAAATCTGATCTCTTGCCACCAAGTGCAAGTGACAATAAGCCTGTGTCCATGTCAACCTTGGTCTTTATGGCAAAGAGGAGTGATCGTCCCAAAATAGGAGCTGGAGGATCGTCGTCTCTAGCATCTCCCATCTGCAAAATATAAGAGTCAACATCACGGGTGACTATGAAAGCACCTGAATCCTTAAACTTTTCAGGCGGCGCTTGTTGACTCGTAGCGAGTGGGTGCTCCACCGTTGGCTTTTTCGACTCATGACTTGCCTCCAACTCATCTTCCAGCTCATCATTATCGATCACATGGTCTTCGGGAGCTGTCACCTGCACAGAAAATGAAGGGTTAAGTTGGGGCACTTCGACCACGAGGACCGGGTCTGTCTCTGCCAGTTCGGTAATGAGGACCGAGCATGTTTTGGGCAGCTTGTCAGTGAGGAACAGTTTGAGTGGCTTGGCCGGCTCTTCTTCAGGCGCCAGTGGGCCGTTTTCTTCTAAATGCCCGGGGTAATCTGAATTGAGCTTTTCTTCAGTCATCCATGGGTCCTTATCCTTTGTTGGCTCGGTGTAACTTGATCTAGGCTCCTCCTTGCTGACCCTTGGCTTCATGTTGAGCATCTCATTGATCCGGTATGCAGCTTCTTTTTGAGCCGCCTCTACTATTGCCCATGATTCCTCGACTCCGGCCTGGATTTGGTGCACCGTGTTGGCCAGTTCTTCGAGCCGCTTGGCCTGATTTTGTTTCGAGCTTTCTGCCATATCTTCTATCAAGTTCCACAGATCAGACATGGTTAAATTATTCACCGAACCTCCCGCTGCAGCATTAAGCCTATTCCAATCATGTGGCATCATCCCACCGAGAAACCTTTGAAGAAGATATAAGTTTGTGAATCCATGGTGCGGGCAGCTCGTCACAATGGAATCGAAGTACGATAAGTACTCGTCCAATGTTTCGTCCCGGGATTGCTCAAGAGTGATGATCTTCTCGCGGACTTCAAGTTGGAAGGATGGTGAGAAAAACTCCTCATCGTTCCAAGGCTCTCTACTGTAATAAGCAGACATAGTGAACCATAAAAAAAATAGAAACAAAAAACAGAAGAAAAAAACAAAAAGAACAACTTCACCGTATTGCAGCTCCCCGGCAACGGCGCCAAAATTTGACAGGCGTCGTTTGACCTGCTAATTTAAATTTATATTTTCTTTGCGAGAAACTAGTGTAGTGGCAAGCAAGGGTCGAACCCAAGGGAGATGGTGAGGTTACTTGTTGTTCTGTGGCTGAAAAGAAAGACAATTGGGGGTGAGCAGATTGTTAAAGGTGCGAGTAAATAAAAGGTTGTGATTCAATATGAGAAAACATTCGGTCTAGGGCTTTTCTACTGTGACTTAGTTTATCATCAACTTCTAATGATCTGATCTTATGTTCTTAAGTGTGTGATGAGACGTATTTATACGACTCATTAAGTCATTAAATCCCACCATTTACGACATTTGATCATGAGAACATTTACTTGTTAATGTTGTTTTGGATTTCAGGGCCTTTAGGAGACTAAAGAGGAAATGAGCTTAACAATGGCATTTTAGGCCACAAAAGCATCACAAGGTGATTTGGAGGCAAAATGGGACTTAAGGACTTCATTTGGGACCTAAGGACCCAAGCCGGGTACCCAGGGACCTAAGGACCTCAGCCGGGTACCCAGGTATCCAGGGACCTACAACTTGCAATCGACTTTTGACCTAGTTCCGGGCATTTTCTGGCAAAACTTCCTTCTTGGAACTTGCTTAGAATCATCTCAACCATCCAGAACCGGAGCCCCGAGACCCAGAACTCAAAATCCAAAAATGGTCTTTCCGAAGGGTCAAAACACAAGGTCAAGGTCAAGGGGTCAATGGTCAACCTTCCCTTGACTTTTTCAGCTCGTCCCCCAATGTGATGACGTCATCCTCCTTGTGCTTGTGCCAGAGCTGAAGACGTTGCTGCCAAAGGACCTAAGGCCAAGGAGTTAGGGCGGTTTTGGTCTTGCTTGTGCCAAATCACTTATGCCACTCAAACTTGAAGCCCAAGCCAATTCAAAGACCTAGAACCTTCCTCAAATCTCTATATAAGCAGCACCTTGGCCCTTGTAAATGATATGCTAAAATCTCTCTAAAATCCCTTAGGGGAACCTCTTGTAATTTGGCTTGGGAAAGAATCAACATCTCTCTACTCCTTCTTTACTTTGTTGCACATTTACATTCTTGTCTTACTTTCTTGCACTTACTTTACTGTTCTTAATTTCATGTATTTACATTCCATCCATTGCCCTCATATCCTTCCCATGGATATGAGTGGCTAAACTCCCTATTCGGTTTGGGGGTCATAACATGGTGGCACGGTTTTGAGACCCCATTCTTAATGCTTCTTTGTGTTCTTGTGGTGTAAGAGCTTCGAAAGGGCCTTACTTTGGGCAATCTCTTGGAATAGAGTGAACCACACTCATGACACAAAGTATGATCATTAGAGGTCAAGGATAAACAAGCCACAATAATGTTGTAGCACAACTTTGAGACCATTTCCTTAATGCTTCCTTGTATTCCATTTGCTAGTCATGTGCCTATGGATCGGAAATGAATACCTAGGAGAATCCGATGCTACGAAAGGGCTAGGGTTAACCGTATGGGTTCACTACCACCATAGTGCTTGTTGTCATTGAAAAGTGAAACAAGCTTGCACCTAGTCTAGTAAGCCTCGAAAGAGGATATTAAACTTGTTTGTACTAGAAATCCAAGTCTCGAAAGGGAATGGATTGTGGTGTATGCGCTCGAAAGATGCCTTACTTTAGGGTTTTTGCCTCGAAAGAGGACCAACCCACACTTATGGATACAAGGATAGATCATTAGAGGTCAATGATGAGTTGCGCCACAACAAAAGGCCCCTAGACCGAATACCATTCTCTTGATCACCTTCCCATTGCATTTACTTTGCATTTACTTTTCGCACTTTCATCTTGTTCCCAAAACCCCCAACTTGCATTCACTTTTCGTTACTTGTATTGCATGAGAACAAATAGTAGCCATTACAACTCCCTTGGGTTCGACCCCTACTTGTCGCTTTACTAGTTTACTAGTAAGTTAATAGTAGTGGACTTATAAATTTATCTTTGATTTGCACGATCACGACTAGTGCGCATCAAATTTTGGCGCCGTTGCCGGGGAATTGTGCATTGGTGAAGTTGTTCTTATTTTTGTTTTCTGTTTGTTTTCTTAAGCTACTTGCGTGCTTGGTCCTTGTGAACCATGTCTCATGCCGGTAGCAATTTTGATGATGAGGAAGAGGAATACAAGGGCAGTAAGCTTATGATTTGGATGATGCGGAATCTCCCCCAATTTGGAGGTACATTTGGAGAAGACCCCGTGAGACATGTGCAAAGATTTCACTCCATCTGCCGCCAAGTCAAGCCTAAGGACGAGTCATTAGAGAGCTTTAAGCTAAAATGCTTTCAGTTTTCTCTAACTGAGCCCGCAATATCTTGGTACTACTCATGTGCGGCCTATGAAGACGATTATGGGGAGCTACGAGCCAAATTTCTAAAGAAGTTTTCTCCGCCATCCTTTCAACTTGAAGTCCGCAAGAAGATTATCACCCTTGAGCAATCCCCGGACGAAACATTGGATGAGTACTATTTGTACTTTGATTCCATTGTGTCGAGCTGTCCGCACCATGGGTTCAGGGACTTGTTTCTTCTTCAAAGGTTTCTTGGTGGAATGATGCCATGGGAGTATTCTATGCTTAATGATGCAGCGGGAGGCTCGGTAATGAATCTGCCCATGTATGAAATCTGGGGCCTCATATATGATTTGGCCGAGAGCACAAAACGGGGTCAGTTGCACCAAATGGATGAGAGAGCCCAAGCGGATCCAGCGCCGGTTGTGAAAGACATAGCTTGCGACACCTCCATTACAAGCCTACCCGCAACAATGCCTAATCCGATAGAAGATATCGGTACAAGGATAGTAGTGGATGTGGAGGCAGCTATAAAAGAGCCTAGTTATGAGCCCACAGAGATAACAGAGGCCGAGGACCTCGTTCCCGAGCTGGCCGAGACATGTCCGGTGCTCACTACCGGGCTATCCGAAGAAGGCCCAATCCTTATTGCCGAGCCACTCGAGACATGCCCTGTCCTCCTAGCCGAAGAACCCCAACTTGACCCTTCTCCTTCACCTCCTTTGCAAATCATAGCCACCAAAGATCATGTAACAAGTAATGAGGTGCAAGGTGCATCGAGGGCAAAGTTAAACATGGGGACAAGCTTGATGTTGCTTGTGAGTGATGGCAAGATTATGATCTTCCAAAATTGTAAGGATGCCATCCGCTCATGCATGAAGAAGCGACCGAGACATGGGACATTTGAATGGAAACCCGGATGGAGAAACAAGAGGGCACGGCTTGATGAATCAGTGGCTATGCTCAAGAGATCTCCTCCTCCTCAGAAGGATGTGAAGACAAGGCCACCTGACCAGTTGAAGGCAGAACCGAGCCCGCTGCAATATGAGAACCTTGGGAAGATTAAGAGAGCAGTTGGGAAGAAATTTGACCTCACCCATCCATGGGATCCGAACTTATGATCCCTAAGAGGTATTGTCGAGCCAACGACGTTAAACAAAGGCGCTCGCCGGGAGGCAGCCCGGCATTTTACAGTATTTTCTTGCATTTTAACCCTCACCCTCTTTTATGTTTGGAAAGAAATAAGGATGTTTTTGTAGGTCGGGTCCGAGTGATACGCACTTTTCTTTTAGTCCTAAGCATTTTATGCCAACCGGGCTTGACCCAAGGAAACCTTTCCGAGACCTTAGGCCCGAGGAATCCAGCGACGGTCCTAGACCGGGACGCACCCAAAGCCAAGGCTCGCCCGAGGGAGAGACCGAGCCCGATCGGAGCTTCCCATGCACTTAAAATGCTAGTCCACGCCTTGCCACTTCGTGGCATACGAGGGGAGTTCCGTTTCACTCTAGTACCTTGTTCTTTCCATTGATTGCGTGCATATTGTATTGATTGAGTTGTGCCGTGAGGCCACGGCTCATTTCAAAAGTGTGGGGTGGGGTATTTAGTAGTTTGTTGTGTCATCACGTTTACTTTTATTGCCATGCATGAGTCAGCACATTTCCCTTTGAAAATTTTAAATTTTTTGAATAAAATGAGTAGATTTGTGAATAAAATGCGTAGGATTGGGGAGTTGGAGCTTTCATGATGCGAAATAGATGGATCCTAGTACATGCATGACTATTATGAAATTATAATTGTGCGACTAACATGTGATCTAACTTCTTATGTGACCTTATGAGTTGGGATAAATAGGGGATGTGGAGTTGATAGAAATGTCCTAGTGAGGCTTGACAAAGCACTCAAGGATCGGGGATTCGAGTTACATGGTTATATGGACTTGTGGAGGCTGCACTTTGAGACTCGTGGTTGTAGTTGACTCCACCATTGCAGCGTTTATGCAAGTGGTGGGACGGGGAATCAAACCGTCCTATCTCTAGTCCTAGTAGTCGGGAAAATAGATGAGTGACCCTCATCTTGACTCACACGAAACAACAAGGATGAGAAAGAGCGGGGAGGTATTTCCATATGCTTGAGGGCGATGATTGGACCTCCCAAGAAGGAATGGACAAGAAAATCACAAAAGGAGCAAAGCTCAAAAGAAAGAAAAATCATCTCATGTGAGAGCCTACCCGAAACAAAAAAGTGAAGGAGTATCAAAGTTATTCAAAGGCCGAAGGCCAAAGTTCACTACAAGAATGTCCAAGAAAAGTATCAAAAGGACTCAACCCTTGAGCTTGAATTCATCACGTGCTAGAAGAAGCAACAAGTATAACCATGTAACAAGATCCGAATCCAAGAGTGTAGATCATGGGCCTAAAAAGGATTACCTCCCACTCATCCGAATTGGTTTGCATCTTGACTCAAAGGTACATGTATCAAGTTGAATCTCATGTTTTAGCAAAATGCTTGAGTAATGATTGAGAATGCATGGAAAGGGGAAGTCTAGACTAGCATATTAGCTAGTGGCCGAGAAGAGAGCTTGTGATGTTTGCATATGTGTTTTCTTCTTATGACTTAAGGCCTTGTTCGGGACGAACAAGTTCAAGTGTGGGGTGGTTTGATGAGACGTATTTATACGACTCATTAAGTCATTAAATCCCACCATTTATGACATTTGATCATGAGAACATTTACTTGTTAATGTCGTTTTGGATTTCAGGGCCTTTAGGAGACTAAAGAGGAAATGAGCTTAACAATGGCATTTTAGGCCACAAAAGCATCACAAGGTGATTTGGAGGCAAAATGGGACTTAAGGACTTCATTCGGGACCTAAGGACCCAAGCCGGGTACCCAGGGACCTAAGGACCTCAGCCGGGTACCCAGGTATCCAGGGACCTACAACTTGCAATCGACTTTTGACCTAGTTCCGGGCATTTTCTGGCAAAACTTCCTTCTTGGAACTTGCTTAGAATCATCTCAACCATCCAGAACCGGAGCCCCGAGACCCAAAACTCAAAATCCAAAAATGGTCTTTCCGAAGGGTCAAAACACAAGGTCAAGGTCAAGGGGTCAATGGTCAACCTTCCCTTGACTTTTTCAGCTCGTCCCCCAATGTGATGACGTCATCCTCCTTGTGCTTGTGCCAGAGCTGAAGACGTTGCTGCCAAAGGACCTAAGGCCAAGGAGTTAGGGCGGTTTTGGTCTTGCTTGTGCCAAATCACTTATGCCACTCAAACTTGAAGCCCAAGCCAATTCAAAGACCTAGAACCTTCCTCAAATCTCTATATAAGCAGCACCTTGGCCCTTGTAAATGATATGCTAAAATCTCTCTAAAATCCCTTAGGGGAACCTCTTGTAATTTGGCTTGGGAAAGAATCAACATCTCTCTACTCCTTCTTTACTTTGTTGCACATTTACAATCTTGTCTTACTTTCTTGCACTTACTTTACTGTTCTTAATTTCATGTATTTACATTCCATCCATTGCCCTCATATCCTTCCCATGGATATGAGTGGCTAAACTCCCTATTCGGTTTGGGGGTCATAACATGGTGGCACGGTTTTGAGACCCCATTCTTAATGCTTCTTTGTGTTCTTGTGGTGTAAGAGCTTTGAAAGGGCCTTACTTTGGGTAATCTCTTGGAATAGAGTGAACCACACTCATGACACAAAGTATGATCATTAGAGGTCAAGGATAAACAAGCCACAATAATGTTGTAGCACAACTTTGAGACCCTTTCCTTAATGCTTCCTTGTATTCCATTTGCTAGTCATGTGCCTATGGATCGGAAATGAATACCTAGGAGAATCCGATGCTACGAAAGGGCTAGGGTTAACCGTATGGGTTCACTACCACCATAGTGCTTGTTGTCATTGAAAAGTGAAACAAGCTTGCACCTAGTCTAGTAAGCCTCGAAAGAGGATATTAAACTTGTTTGTACTAGAAATCCAAGTCTCGAAAGGGATTGGATTGTGGTGTATGCGCTCGAAAGATGCCTTACTTTAGGGTTTTTGTCTCGAAAGAGGACCAACCCACACTTATGGATACAAGGATAGATCATTAGAGGTCAATGATGAGTTGCGCCACAACAAAAGGCCCCTAGACCGAATACCATTCTCTTGATCACCTTCCCATTGCATTTACTTTGCATTTACTTTTCGCACTTTCATCTTGTTCCCAAAACCCCCAACTTGCATTCACTTTTCGTTACTTGTATTGCATGAGAACAAATAGTAGCCATTACAACTCCCTTGGGTTCGACCCCTACTTGTCGCTTTACTAGTTTACTAGTAAGTTAATAGTAGTGGACTTATAAATTTATCTTTGATTTGCACGATCACGACTAGTGCGCATCAGTGTGGTTACTCCGTTCCGGGTTATAACCTAAATTAAGGCCGTTTCAAGCACTTACACCACAATCTACTCCGTTTCAGGTTATAGACTTCTAGTTCTAGTAAACCTAACACTCCGTTTCAGGTTATGCTAGATTAAGTGCAACTACTTGTCCTAACGTTTCAGTATCAAACAAGCAGCAAAATAAGGGGCTGAATTGCTCGGCTAAGCTTTACCATTGCAAGTCTCCACTTAGCTTAACAATTCAGTCCGGGATAAATATACACAAGAATTAGTAGAACATAAAATAGCATTAAGTGAAAAGAGTCTCAAAACATCGTCACAATATACTAAACCCTAAACCGAATAGAGAAATTTAGCTACACATGATTGAAACACAATGCATGATGAAAAGTAGAAAAATCGCTTCTCTCGTCAAAAGATTCGTCTTCTCCTCCAGAGCCGTCTTGAATGATGGATGATGAAAACCCTAACCCAAAATATCTTATTTATAGCAAGACATAGGGTTTCCAAGTCTGTTTTGGGCTGAAATTTTCCAATTCTCGGACTCGCTGACATCATCAAAATGCATCGCTGACGTCATCTCCGCGGACCATGTACATTTTAGCGCCGTGGGTACTATTCATATTAGCTTCCGCGGGTACTGTTCATAAAGTGAACAGTGTCCGTAGTCCTCTCTGAGACTGTTCATCCATTCTGTGCATCTGTTTTGACTTTGGCTCTGATTTTGACCCTCCAAATGACCTTGGATGCTCTCGGTGTGAACTAGAGACTTGTAGGGAATTGAGTCAGCTACGCAACGCCATGTAGCTCGTATTTTTCTGATCAACGGTCCATTCCCAGCACTCCGTCGAACGTCCAAAGGTCTGATCTGCCATTGTGATGTTTTCGGCATAAAATACCGACTTTTATGCACGTTTCCTCCTAGAGCTTCCGAAACACCTGAAATGCAAAACCATACTAAAAAGTAACTGTTCGCATATAAAAGTGTCGAAATAGATGGGATTAGTTGACTCAACGAGTCGTATAAATACGACTCATCAGATACCAAACATCACTTTGCATTTCTGAAATGCTCAATGCCGTTAGCTTACTCGGCTCTGTGCTTTTCTCAACTATTTCCATGAAGGACGCATCCTTCTAAAGCCACCATGCTTGAGCACCTCATGTCTATCTGTAGGTATTTAAAGACTTTAATTGCCGCGACTGTTCACTTATCGACGCCTTGCTCGTTTTTCACACCATAAAAACTATTGACACCATCAGCCATCATGTCGAAGTAGCGCAGTAATGACGACTGAACTGCAGACGCAGCTTTTCCTTTTCTCCATACAGGTCAGTCTAAACACCATCAATGCAGCACCTGTAACTTCTTTTCTTGTTGGCAGCCACTAACCCTACAAACGGCACTTACCAACAGCCACAATCCATCTGATTGAACCAGTCTGAACCAATGCTGAGTTAACCCCGGTTTGTCTCATGGTTTTCACAAGGTTTGGGTATGGTGCGCTAGGTTTACCCAAGAGGTACAATAAAACACCACACATTCAAAAAATTCACCGAGTCATAACAAAGCAATTTCATGTGGTGTGGAGAAAACCAAAAAAAATAATTTTAAAATCAACGGGCTAAATATTTATTCTCCACACATAATAGGCTAGGGTTAGTCGTATAGTACTTCATTGGCTTGTATTGTGGGTTCAAATTAGGAAGTCTCTTTTGGGCTGCAAAGAATTATGTGCCATGCTCATGATATTTGCTAGCTAGTAATCTCATTTAACATGCATGCAGTGGTGACCTCATAGAACAACTTTCACACAGTCATGAACTACATACGCAACAACTCTACACATGGTAGCTTAGCATGCAGACTAGTCTAGCCAATCATCGAGGAAATTTAACATGGAATGCAGACTGAGGAAGGGACGTCATACCTAATTCAAGACTTAACTTCTCGTAGGGTTCCCTGTGTAATGCTTTCGTAAAGATGTCTGCAATCTACTCCTCAGTTCTACAGTATTCCATGGCTATGGTGCCTTTCTCTACACAGTCACGTAGGAAGTGATATCTAATCTCTATGTGCTTAGTGCGTGAAAACTGCACTAGATTTTTTGATATATTAATAGCACTAGTATTATCACATAGAATTGAAACGCATTTAACAAGAACACCATAATCACTTAGCTGTTGTTTTATCCATAGCAGTTGTGCACAACAAGCTGCAACGGCGATATACTCAGCCTCGGAGGTGGATGAAGCAATGGAAGACTACTTCTTGGAACCCCATGAGATCAAGCATGGTCCAAGGAACTGTGCCATCCATGACGTGGACTTCCTGTCTGTCTTGCAGCCAGTATAATCAGCATTTGTATAGGCTACCAGACGTAAGTCTCCTCCCCTTGGGTACAACAGGCGCAGATCGTTCGTCCCCTTTAGCGACCTCAAAATCTTCTTCACAGCTTTCACATGTGTCTCTCTAGATTCTGCCTGAAATCTGGCACATAGACAGACACTAAATAGTATATCAGGTCTACTAGCTGTGAGATATAAGAGTGAACCTATCATCCCCTGTATAGGGTCGGATCCACTTGTGATGACGACTCATCCTTTGTCAAGGTGTCATTTGGAGACATGGGTGTAGCACACGTTTTGGCGGACTCCATCCCAAACTTCTTTAAGATTTCCTTCATGTACTTCTGCTGATGGATCCAAGTTTCATCCTCCCCTTGTGCTACTTGAAGTCCTAGAAAATACTTCAATTCTCCCACCATACTCATCTCGAACTCGCTTGACATTAGATCTATGAACTGTTTGACAAGTCTAGGGTTAGTTGAACCAAAAATAATGTCATCAACATATACCCGTACCACTAGAGTGTCATTCCCTTTCTTTAGGAGGAAGAGAGTCTTATCCACATCTCCTCTAACATATCCATGCGATAGAAGAAACTGTGACAGTCTCTCGTACCAAGCGCGGGGTGCTTGTTTCAATCCGTACATCACCTTGTCCAGGACATAGACATGATCAGGATGAGCCTTATCCTCGAATCCTGGAGTCTGGCTCACATGCACTTCTTCCTTCAAGACTCCATTCAGGAACGCCGTCTTTACGTCCATCTGTTGCAAGGAAAAACCATGGTACGTTGAGTAAGCTATTAACAATCTAATTGCTTCTAACCTTGCAACTGGGGCGAATGTCTCGTCGTAATCTATTCCTTCCTGCTAGTTGTATCCCTTGACCACCAGACGAGCTTTATTTCTTACTACGACTCCCTTGTCATCCAACTTGTTCCTGAAGACTCATTTCGTTCCAATCATGTTCTTATCCTCTGCCTAGGAACTAGACGCCATACCTTGTTCCTCTCGAACTGGTGCCGCTCCTCTTGCATGGCATTGACCCATTCTGGGTCTTTCAGCACTTCTGCTACGGTCTTCGGTTCTACAAGAGAAACAAAAGAGGCAAATCCATAGAAATGACATACACTATCAAGGTCTACCTGTTCCTAAGAGGTATAGCAGTGGTAGTTCCTTAGTCTAGATGGCGGTTGAACTACACGTCCACGACCTGGTTCTGAGTTCCCCCTTAGGGATAGCAGGGGTAGGATCACCAGCAATTTCTTCTTCCCCACGAATTTCATCGTTGACTTCCACCGTAGGAGCATCATGGACTTGCTCAGGTTCTCTTTGTCGTTATTGTGGACAAAACACCTGATCAAATGCGCTTTCCACCTTGGGTAAGCCAACTACCAATTCCATCTGATGGAGTTTGTGCAGTAGCCTCATACTTGCATGACCAAACCTCCTGTGCCATAAGATGGAAGCTTCTGCAACACTTGCTAGACACAGTTCTTCTTCAGGGACGAAATCTGGATCAACGGTGAAGATTTTGGTCACACGGATTCCTATCAGAACTGTTTTCCCTGTCTCATTACACCTCACAAGATAATCATTAGAGTTGAATATAACTTGATTTTTACCATGTTGACACAATTGAGACACACTTAGCAGGTTATATTTCAGGTTTTCAACTTGACTTACCTGCCTGATTGGGATAGTATCCGATATTCTAACCTCTCCTGTTGCTATCACATTTCCTTAGCTTTTATTTCCAAAGATTATGCTTTCTCCGGAGTGTTTATGGAGCGAGTCGAACCATCCTGGATTCCCTGTCATATGCTTTGAGCAGCCACTATCTAAGTACCAGGGACGAGACCTCACTCCTTCCTGCAAGGAAAAGATTAGTTTTTACGAACCCAGACAAGCTTGGGCTTGTTGGGTTTAGATTTAAATTTAGGAGCAGAATAAGATAAATAGTATGCGTCCTGGTCAGTTAAGTCAATCTTTCACGCAGGTGTCTTTCTCGATCTACCTAAGATAGCTGGATCACAGTGGGGTTGAAAGTGAGTAGCTCTGCCTTCCTTCCGCTTTGCATTAAATTCCCTTTGATGGCTGGCTTCCGGCTAGTGGTCTTGGGTGTCCAGCCAGTTGCGGTTCCTTTCATCTATCTGCCTCAGTCTTGGGCATTCAGATCTGTAGTGTCCAGAGTGTCCACAATGCCAGCATATTCTGTGACATGGAAGACCAACATACTTGCTTCTGCCAGGTGGTACAGACATCTTGATCTTTCTAGCTTGGAAGTCTATTGTTGAAGGCTTACGACTCAGATTCTGCTTTTGCCAAATTTCATAGGCTTTCCTAGCCTTGTAAGGGACTGAGTCAGCATCATAAATGTGGGGTCCCTTCTGTGGAATGGCTTCCTTTCTTGCATGCCTCGTAGCATGAGGCTTTCTTTTCTGGCGTGAGCTTTCACATGGTTCTGTCATTACCTCTTTTCCTTTGGCGGCCTTTTCTTCTTCATATCCAAGTCCTGGTCTAACAAAACCTTTTCTTGTAATCCTTCTTTTCTTCTTCAGCCCTCTTAGCTTCCATCTCACGAAGCCATTCGTCTTTCCTTACAATCTCCTCGCGTCTAAGGTTTTCCACTGTCTGAAGGAGTTCTGCATTGTTTTGTCTGAGATTGATCAGCTCATCATTCAACTCTTCAACCTTTGTTTTGAAGTCGACCAACTCAGTGTTTCTGATTGTCATACGTCTCAATTCATAACTTAGCTCTCTGATCTGTCTCTCTCTTCCTTTACAGGAGCGACACCTACAAACATGATCTGCCATCTCTTTCTCAAGACGCGTGGCTTTGGTTGACCAGAAACGGTTGTCTTCTATGTCATCGTGATGATCTTATTACATTTCTGCCAGTCTATCCTCCAGATCTCAGTTTTTGGCTAAGACTTTGGCTATTGTTTCTGCAAGGTCAGATTCAGAAAAGACTTTATCAGCAAAGGAGTCAGTATCCATTACCTCACTAGATGTGGAGTGAGCCATTAAGCAAGCCTCCTTTGAACGCTTTCCATCGTCACTGTCTTCATCCGAGTCTCCCCATGCAACAAACATAGCCTGAGCTGGCTTTGGGGCATGTGGTTCTCCTTTGTTTTTGCTATAGCAATCTCTAGACAGATGCCCCTTCTTTTGGCAGTGGTGACATGTTCTATCTTCTTTTTCTCCTCGGTTCCCCTATTTTCACTTGACGTAGCACCTTTGTTCCCTTTGGAGGAGTTGCCACGGCTTCCTCCTGCTCTGAAGTTTCGTCCTTTGCCGAAATTGGCCCTTGTGAGGGCTCTTGTTAATAAGGCTATTTCACCGTCCTCCTTCTTAGGTGACTCATTTGCTTATGCATGATCAAGAGCTTTTTCTACTTTCAGAGCAATGGTCTGGGACTTTTCAGTCTGTCTCCTGGCCATCTTCCTTTCCACGATTCCTGCTTGACCCTGAAGGTTGGCTACCAACTCTTCTAGTGTAGTGTCCTTTATGCCCTTTTGAGCCTGCAGTGCTAATGTCACTTGATCCCATTTTGAATTCAAGGCTTGCATGAATTGGTGCGTGATTTTCCATTCAGGAAGCTTTTCGTTCAGGTATTCCAGCTGTCCAACTATGACTTGGAATCTGGTGTAGAAATCTTCCAGGGATTCATCCTTCATCTGCATGACCGTCTCATAGTCTTTTATGGCAGCTAGAATCCCGTTCCTTTTGATGTCTTCGTTTCCACCATACAGTCTCACCAGTCCATCATACATGTCTTTAGCAGTTTTGTACATTGCCACTTTAATTTGATCTCCGAGAGAAATGTTAGGATCTAAAGCGGTAATGAAAGAAAACAACAATAAAGAACACAAGGATTTGATACCCAGTTCGCCACCGAATGTGACTACGTCTGGGGGCACTACCAAGCCAGGAGATTTTCACTATGATGATGAGATACAATTACAATACTCAGAACAGGTTTATATAGGGCAAGAATGAAACCCTAACGAAACCCTAGCCGTGTTGCACAGCTGAAACCCTAGCCGCCACTAAAGACATATGTGCTTTTGGTTATCAGGCTTCATAGCCCAACAATCTCCCACCTGGAGCCTGATTCCAATCATAATCGTCGTCATCTCCTCATTCATCATCCTATGAACGTTGGTAGTGCTAGGCCTTCACCTTAAGTTCCAAGGCCAGTTGAAGCCATGCATAGCTTCAAATTCTCTAAAGTCACAGCCTTAGTTAACATGTCAGCAGGATTTTTACTTCCATCAATCTTCATTAGTTGCAAGATCTTCTTCTCCAGTAGATGGCGTATGTAATGATACTTCAACCCTATATGCTTGGTCCTCGAATGAAATGCAGGGTTCTTGGCCAAGTGGATGGAACTCTGACTATCACTGTAAAGAGTACTACCCCCTTGCTCCTTTCCCAATTCACGCAAGAAATTCTGCAGCCACACCATCTCCTTACTAGCCTCAGTCACTGCAACATATTCAGCTTCAGCAGTAGACAAAGCAACAATCTTCTGCAACTTTGACGCCCAAGAAATAGCAGTACCACCCAATGTGAAGACATATCCGGTTGTACTTCTCCTCTTGTCAATATCACTTGATGCCAAATCTGCATCAACATATCCTGCTAACTCAACTTTCTTGCCTTCAAAACACAAGGCATGCTCAGTGGTCCCCTTCAAGTACCTCAAGATCCATTTTACCGCTTCCCAATGCTTTTTCCCTGGATTACCCATGAACCGACTCACTACTCCCACCGCATGTGCAATGTCTGGCCTAGTACACACCATCGCATACATCAAGCTGCCAATTGCTGATGCATATGGAGTCTTCTGCATGTAGTCACGCACTTCTTGGTCTTTTGGTGAGTCTCTAAATGAAAGTGTAATCTGATTACCCAATGGAATCTTAGCCGGCTTTGCATCTTGCATGCTGAACCTCTCCAGAATCTTCTTGATGTACTCAGTTTGCGAGAGATGCAGCTTTCCTGTCTTTCTGTCACGTTCAATTCGCATTCCCAAAATCTGCTTCGCCTCACCCAGATTTTTCATGGCAAACCGTTTGGATAACTGCTTCTTCAGCTTACTCACCTCCTGAGCACTGGAACCTGCTATCAGCATGTCGTCAACATATAATAGTAATATGATATAGCCGTCATCCAACTTCTTGAAATAACAGCAATGGTCAGCCTCACTCCTCACGAACTTAACTTCGTGCATAAACCCATCAAACTTCTTGTGCCACTGTCTGGGAGCTTGTTTCAAACCGTACAAGCTCTTCTTCAGTTTACACACCAACAACTCGTTACCCTTTGACAAGTAGCCTTCTGGTTGGTTCATATAGATTTCTTCATCCAGGTCACCATGAAGAAAAGCTGTTTTCACATCTAGCTGCTGTAACTCAAGATCTTCAGCTGCAACCATACTCAACACAAGCCGTATAGTAGTCATCTTGACAACAGGAGTGAAAACATCAGTGTAATCTATACTGTATTTCTGCTGAAATCCTTTCACAACCAATCTTGCCTTGTAACGCTTACTTCCATTCGCCTCCTCCTTAATTCTGTAAGCCCACTTGTTATGCAGCGCCTTCTTGCCTCGTGGAAGCTCAACTAGCTCCCATGTCTTGTTTGTAAGCAATGACTTCATCTCATCGTTCATTGCTAGCTTCCACTGATCTGCATGTTTTCCCTGAGACGCTTCTGCAAAACATTCTGGTTCACCACTATCAGTTAATAACAAATAGAAATTGGAAGGCGAATATCTATCTGGTGATCTGTGCTCTCTACTGGATCTTCGCAGCTGAACTTCTGGTGTATTCGGTTCATCCTCCACATCAACCTCATGGTCATCTGGAACCGTCATACTCCCACCCGAGTTAGAAATATCTAACTCAATCATCTCAGTTTCTGAGCTGCCAGCTTCTGATGCACCTGTCAAGTCTTTATACAGTACCTGCTCATTGAATATGACATCTCGACTACGAATAATTTTCTTATTCTGCTCATCCCAAAGCCGATATCCGAAGTCATCACCACCATATCCAATAAATGTACACTTAACAGACTTTGCATCCAGCTTACTTCTTTCAACAGCAGGTATGTGAACATATGCAACACATCCGAAAATATGAAGAAATGACAGATTTACCTCCTTGCCACTCCAAGCCTCCTCTGGAATTCCATTCTCTAACGGAGCTGATGGTCCTCTGTTAATCAGGTAAGCTGCAGTGTTAACTGCTTCTGCCCAAAACATCTTCGGAAGTCCACATTTCAATCTCATGCTCCTAGCACGTTCATTCAGAGTTCTGTTCATACGTTCTGCGACGCCATTCTACTGTGGAGTTCCCTTCAAAGTTTTTTCCATACGAACTCCATTCGCTGCACAATACTCCTTGAACTCTCGCAGCTCATACTCTCTACCATTGTCAGATCTCAGACACTTCACTTTAACACCTGTCTCAGTCTCTACAAGGGCTTTCCACTTTCTGAAAACATCAAACGCATCAGATTTATTTTTCAGAAAATAAACCCATACCTTCCTTGTGCAATCGTCAATGAAGGTCTGATGAGTCGTATTTATACGACTCGTCGAGTCAATTAAACCCGTTTATTTCGACACTTTATCATGCGAGCAGTTACTTTTTAGTGTTGTTTTGCATTTCAGGTGTTTCGGAAGCTCTAGGAGGAAACGCGCATAAAAGATGGCATTTTAGGCCGAAAACATCACAGTTTCAGATCAGACCTTCGGACAGTCGATGGAGTGCTGGGAATGAACCGTTGATCAGAAAAATACGAGCCACATACCATTGCAAAGGTGACTCAATTTCCTACAACTCTCTAGTTCACACCGAGAGCAACTGAGGTCATCCAGGAGGTCAAATTCAGAGTCGAAGTCAGAACAAGCGCAGAAGAAGGATCACAACTCAGTGCGGATCGCGTTTCGAGAAGCATTAGCAGCAACGCTAATGTCTACGGAAAATGCGCCGCTAATGCAAGGGGAAAACACGCCAGGTCGGCGAGGGCTGACGTCAGCAGGCCGTTTGATGACATCAGCAAGTTCGAATTTTGATAATTCCAGCCCAAAATAGATTTGGAAATAGCAGTTTAATATAAACAAGAAGCGTGGGTTAGGGATAAAAAAAGAGGAGAACACATCACATACGAAGACTGCACGGCTCTGGAGAAGACGAAGAACGCGAAGCTTTCGGCGATACAGAGAATTTCTACTTCCTTTTCATCAAAAATATTTGTGTTTATTTTCAATGACAATGAGTAGCTAAATTTCTTTTCGGTTTAGGGTTTCGTACGTTGTGAACACGTTTTGAGATTGTCGTTCTTAATGCTATTTTATATTTCATTAGTTCTTGTGCTTATCTTATGAATTAACTTGTTAGATTAAGTGGATACTTTGTCGCAAAGCTTAGTTGAACAATTAATTCTTACCGTTAATATTTACTGGATACTTTGTCGTGAAGGTAGATAGTAACACCTAGGTTAAATAATACCTTTGTCGGATTGTTTAATTTAGGAGAGAACTAGAAGTCTAACACCTTTGTCGGGTTAGGTTGTGGCGTATCACCTTTGTCGGGATACTTGGGTTGTTACCTTTGTCGGAACAACCACACTTTGAAATATAGAATTGATCATTAGTTATCGATGATAAACGTGTCACAATAGAAACCCTGGACTGAATTTTCTCGCTGATTGAAATCCTCGCTATTTGTTTCTCTCGTGTTTTCTTACACTTGCTTACAAAAAAACCCCAATCAATTTGTTTACAGGACAACTGAACCACACCAGCTCTCTAGGGTTCGACCCCTACTTGCCGCTTTACTAGTTGCTTGCAGGGAAAATTATAAATTCAAATTTGAGACGTCAGACGACGCGTGTCAAATTTTGGCGTCGTTGCCGGGGAGCTGCGTTTCGGTGAAGCTGTTCTTTTTTGTTTTAATTTTTTGTTTGTTTTAATTTAGTTATTTTTCTTGCTTGCTACTTGTTTCACCATGTCTCATGCAGGTAGCCAGGTCGGTGAAAACAACGAGGAAGTCGAGCAGGGCATGCATGACATGGGAGGTCTACTGCCACATCATGAAAATCAGAATCAGATGGTTCAGAACGGAGAAAACAGGGGGGCTGCCCCAGTAAACCAAAGACCCCCGATCGCACCATATCAACCACAACCATATCAACAGCAACCATACCCGCAATATCAACAATACCCACCGCAACAATACCCCCCACAGCCATATCCACAATACCCACCTCAGCCTTACCCACAATACCCACCTCAGCAGCAGTATCAACGGCCTCCGCGGCCTCCACAACAGCCGGTCTTCAGAGAGGAAGAGGACTACCTTCAAGGGGCCACCATGGGAGAGCTGTCTGCTCCACACTTCCGGAATCAGCCTTGGTGCATTTTAGAGGGACCAGAACTTGAGGAAATAGCCATCAACACGGCAGTTATCCATAACCTGCCCAAGTTCTCAGGACGCCAAGGAGAGTCCGCAACTACACACCTGCAGCGCTATCATGGAATCTACCAGAACCTCAAGCCACATGGAGTCGAAGTGGAGGACTTTAAATTAAAAGCCTTCTATTTCTCACTTGTAGATGCTGCTAATGATTGGTTTTTGTCTCTGCCTTCAGGTAGCATCCAGACATGGGAACAGATGCAGAAGAAGTTCCTGGATAAGTATTACCCAGCGGGCAGAGCAATGCAGGTACGCAAGCAGTTGCAAGATCTCAGGCAAGGACCGAACGAGACGATGTATGAGTACGTGGAAAAGTTCCACGCTTTGGAGCAAAGCTGTTGCAACCTCGGACTCCCAGAAAAACTAATCGTAGAATATATGCTCAATGGACTGAGGAAGCTGGACAGAAAGCTACTGGACGCCTCGGTAGGAGGAACCCTCATGAGACTTACTCCAGCCGGTGTGCGAAGAAAGATAGTGGAAGTGGCTGAAAATGCAAGGTTCCAAGACGAGTCCAACAACGAAGAAGAGTTCAGTCGGACCAGGAACGTCTCACAAGTCGAGCCCCCATCTGGTACTATGGCCGAGGAAATTAAACAACTCAAGGAGATGATGCAGCAGGTCATCAGTAGGCAGCCGGTTCAAGCCAAACCATGTGAGTTTTGTGGAGCATTAGACCACAAAACGGACGCGTGCCCGACTTTAGTGGAGGATGACCAGGGCGAAGTCAATGCAGTGGGCGATTACCAGAACTATGGCAATCGGACTGGACCGAGCAGACAGTACGGGCAAGGAGCCAACGGTCAAGGCTGGAGGAATGATAACAATGCGCCGAGGGAACCAGTACAGCAGACAGCCCCTCAACAAGCCCAGCAGTCCAGTTACTACCGTCCACCAAACCGCCAGTAACAGGGAGGCTACAACAACTATAATAATCAGAGCCAGTATCAGCAGCGTGGGCAGAATTACAACCAGACAGGCCCTAGTAGTCAGAGCAACAACAAATCTCTGGAGGAAGTCGTGAAGGAGCTGACAGTTAGCACCCAGCAACTGGCTGCCACGGTACAACAGAATCAGGCCAAAACCGATGGCGCAATCTCCGAGCTATCCAAGCATATGTCTCAGCTAGCCACTACAGTTTCTGAACTCAAGAATGAACCGGGAAGGCTACCGTCGCAGACCATACCTAACCCAAAAGGCAATGTTAATGCGGTGACACTCAGGAGCGGAAAGGAGTTGGAAAACAGCGAAAAAGTGGCAGACTCAGTGCGGATCGCGCCTACAATAGACATTAGCCCGACGCTAATGTCTAAGGAAAATGCGCCTTTAACGTCAAAGGAAAACGCGCTTATAACGTCAGAGCAAAACACGATCCGCACTGCCAAAAAATCCAAAACTGATCATTCTCTTCCGTTTCCCATGCAGGTCAAGGCTCCAAGGAAACATATGACCGATAAAGATGTGTGGGAGCTATTTAGCAAGGTGGAGATCAACATTCCACTCCTCGAGGCGATTAAGCAAATTCCGCGTTATGCAAAGTTCTTGAAGGAGTTATGCACCAACCGAAGGCGCTCCACCCGCGAAGACCAGGAACTACTGAGTAAGAATGTCTCCGCTGTCATTCAGCGCAAGGTACCTCCCAAATGTGGTGATCCTGGTACATACACTATTCCCTGCACTATCGGTAACATTCGTATTGAGAATTGCATGCTTGACCTTGGTGCCTCGATTAATGTATTACCATATTCTATCTATTCATGTCTTCGTATTGGTCCATTAGAACCTGCAGGTCTTACCATACAGCTAGCAGACAGATCATGCAAGCAGCCAGAAGGCAAAATTGAGGATGTCTTAGTGCAGGTGGGGGAACTGGTGTTCCCCGCTGATTTCTACGTGCTTAAGATGGACAGCAGCGACCCGACGGATCACGCTCCTATTTTATTAGGTCGCCCATTCTTGAAGACTTCAAAGATGAAGATCGACTGCGACAGTGGCACACTATCTATGGAGGTGGAGGGTGAAGTGATTTGCTTCGACATTTTTCAAGCCATGAAACACCCACCAGATGTTGCATCGGTGCACGCTCTAGATGCACTGGACGATCTTGTCCAGGACGTGAGACCGGAGAGGGGAGAAGATCCACTCGAGCTCGCATTGGAGAAAGCGGTTTACTCACATGAGGACTCATACGAGTTCACTGAGACAATTCTTGTTGTACTATCTCAGCTGGAGATCGCGGGACCTCTCACACCCAGGTATGAAGTTAATGAGGTTCGTCTATTTAAATCTAACGTGTTTCTGCCTTCTACTGTGCAGGCACCCACATTGGAACTGAAACCTCTACCTGAGCACATGAAATACACATTTCTAGGGGAGAACAATACGCTGCCAGTCATCATCAAAAACGGCCTAGAAACAGACCAGGAGAGACGATTGATCGAGGTACTGAGTAGCCACAAGCTCGCTATTGGATGGACGCTTGCAGACATCAGAGGAATCCGTCCAACGGTGTGCATGCACCGTATCTTGTTGGAGGATGGAGCTAAGACTTCCAGAGTGCCTCAGAGGAGGCTAAACCCGATCATGATGGAGGTAGTGTAGAAAGAAATTCAGAAATTGCTAGATGCTGATGTGATTTACCCGATCTCAGACAGTCAGTGGGTGAGCCCAGTTCACGTAGTCCCGAAGAAGACAGGGATTACAGTTGAGAAGAATGCTGCGGGTGAGATGGTGACTACGAGAGTCAAGAACGGATGGCGCATGTGCATCGATTACAGGAAGCTGAATGCCGTGACGCGTAAGGATCACTTTCCTCTTCCGTTTATTGACCAGATGCTTGACAGGCTAGCAGGTAAGCCTTATTTTTGTTTTCTCGATGGATTTTCTGGTTATAATCAAATTCCCATTGCACCTGAGGACCAGGAAAAGACTACCTTCACATGTCCATTCGGTACATTTGCTTTTCGACGTATGTCTTTCGGCTTGTGTAACGCACCCGGTACTTTTCAGTGGGTGGTTACTAGCATATTTTCTGACATGATATGTACTTTTATTAAAGTGTTTATGGATGATTTTACTGTTTATGGTGACACTTTTGATGCATGCTTGGCTAATTTGAATAGAGTACTAGAACGATGTGTTTCTATGAATTTGGTGCTCAACTATGAAAAGTGTCACTTTATGGTTACTCATGGCGTGGTTCTTGGTCATATCGTTTCACATGAGGGCATTAAGGTTGACACGGTGCGTGATATAAAATCTTTTCTTGGGCATGCTGGTTTTTATCGTCGATTTATTAAGGATTTCTCGAAGAAGGCTCTGCATTTATCGAACCTTCTACAGAAAGATGTTCCTTTTGAGTTTACAGATGCATGCAGGGAGGCCTTCGACGAGCTGAATCAGGCACTCACCAGCACGCCTATCATTCGAGCACCAGACTGGGACCAGCCATTTGAGATAATGTGCGATGCCAGCGACTATGCTGTGGGAGCTGTATTAGGCCAGAGGATGGACAAAAAGCCAGTAGTGATTTACTACGCTTCAAGGACTCTGGATGCAGCACAGCGAAACTACTCGACCATCGAGAAAGAATTATTAGCAGTGGTTTTCGCTTTGGAGAAATTTCGTCCATACTTGCTTGGTACTAAAGTAGTTGTTTTCTCTGATCATGCAGCTATCAGGTACCTGATGACGAAGAAGGAGGCCAAGCCGCGGCTGATTAGATGGATTTTGCTACTACAGGAATTCGACTTTGAAATCAAGGACAAGAAGGGGATAGAAAACACTGTAGCTGACCACTTGAGCCGGTTGGTACGAGAAGAGGATGCGGGCCAGATCATAGAGACCTTCCCGGACGAGCACTTGTACGCTCTCACAGGTAAAGTACCATGGTATGCTTCCATTGTGAACTACCTGGTTGGAGGTAAATTTCCACCCTCTTACTCGAAAGCTCAGTGTCTGAAACTTAAGCATGACTCGAAATATTATATGTGGGATGACCCGTATTTGTGGAAAATTGGCATAGACCAAATACTTAGGCGGTGTATTCCCGACGATGAAATTGCTTCTGTGCTTAGTTTCTGTCATGAGCATGCATGTGGTGGTCACTTTGGCCCCAAGAGGACTAGCAGAAAAATTTTAGAGTGTGGTTTTTATTGGCCACATGTGTTTAGAGATGCCTACGATCATTGTAAGAGATGTGACAGATGCCAGAGAGTAGGTAATATTTCTGCTAGGAATGAGATGCCCCAAATGCCTATTGTAGTTGATGATGTCTTTGACATATGGGGGATTGGTTTTATGGGTCCTTTTCCTGCATCGTTTGGCTACTTATATATTCTTGTTGCAGTGGATTATGTGTCCAAATGGGTAGAAGCTAAGGTTACTCGGTGCGATGATGCTAAAACTGTGGTGGATTTTCTTCGCACTAACATATTTTGCAGATACGGAGTGCCTAAAGCTATAATCAGTGATCAGGGGACGCATTTCTGTAACCGAATGATGGCAGCCACGATGAGGCAATATCATGTTCACCACCGCACCTCCACAGCTTATCATCCCCAGACGAATGGACAAGCAGAGATCTCTAACCGAGAAATTAAGGGGATTTTAGAAAAAATGGTGAAGCCGAACAGGAAGGACTGGAGTCAGAGACTTGACGATGCACTCTGGGCTTACAGGACAGCCTACAAGACACCAATCGGCACCTCGCCTTTTTGGTTGGTGTACAGGAAGGCGTGCCACCTGCCGGTCGAGCTAGAGCACAAGGCCTTTTGGGCGATTAAGACGTGTAATCTCGACCTGCAGAAGGCTGGATTGGAAAGGAAGATGCAGCTATGTGAGCTAGAGGAGCTGCGCCTGGAGGCTTACGAGAGCCAATCAGACTACAAGGCGCGGACCAAGCTGTACCATGACAAGTTCATTCTACGATGCTCTTTTGAGATTGGCCAGCCGGTACTTTTATTTTCATCACGTTTACGACTAATGCCTGGCAAGTTGCGTTCTAGATGGACAGGTCCTTACACGGTCACGAAAGTTTTTAACCACGGGGCACTTGAACTGGAAAACCCGAAGAATGGAGACCATTTCAAGGTTAATGGACAACGGGTGAAGCACTACCAAGGTGAAATCGAAGCACCGGTCCAGGAGTTTGACCTAGCCGAACCTCCCATAGAAACATAAATGAGGTATCGTCGAGCCAACGACGTAAAACAAAGGTGCTCGCAGGGAGGCAGCCCGGCAAAATTTTTGTTTTTTCTTATTTTCCTCTATTTTCGTGTGTTTTTGTGTCATGTTTGAGTCTTATTTAGTTTTCGTAATGTAACCAGTCTACTTTGACTTGTTTTTGTGTGGAGAAAGGCTGTTTTGCAGATGAATTGCAGGTAACATACAGTGCGGATCGCGTTTTGAAGAAGCATTAGCGGCGCGTTTTGGAGAAGCATTATAGGCGCGTTTTGAAGAAGCATTAAGGCGTTGACTGGATTATAACGTCAAGGGAAAACGCGGTGACTCGTTGACCTAAGTAAAAACCCTAATTTCGAGCTTCTCTCCTCATTCCAACCAAAACCTCACCTCTCTCGCTTGCACGCCCAAATCGCCAATGAATTTTTGAGACTTTTGCGCAAGGTTTTTGGATCACCACTCATTCACATCATCATCATCGCCTCGCACCAGATCAACCCTCGTTCCGATTCATCAGAAACCAAGGTAACCTAAATCGATTCATTGTGAAGATTTGGTTTGTTGAAATCGGATTTCTTTGGCTGGTGATTATTGAATAGAGTACTGGAGGGGTATTCAGTGGATTCCTGATTGTATTTGTTATTCAAAAGTGTGGGATTTGTGATTCCCGATCGGAGACCAGACGGAGAAGACGAAGTGCAGGTTCAGCGCGTTTTCCTTCAGCATTACGGAAGCGCGTTTTGCTTTTACATTAAGCTTACGCTTAAGGAAAACGCGGCTACATTACGTCAAGGGAAAACGCGGTCAACGCTGCCAGAGTTGACCAAGTGGATTTTTCTTCGGTTTGAGCGTGATTCGACATGGCACCACGAGTGCTCACATTCGAGGAGTTATATGAGAAGCTTATTGCCCGACGACACGTTTCGAGCAGATTTGTGGAGGCTGAATTTCTACGAAATAGTGGGTTTGAAGACCGAGTCCGAGATATGTTACAGGTGAGTGGATGGCCGGGCCTCCTCACCATCAGCCATGAGGCGGATGTCGAAGATACATGCGAATTTTTAGCTTCCCTCAACTATGTGGGGAGACAGGACCATCAGGGTATTCGCTATAGGCACAGAGGTGAGTTTCACCATATTCTCCCTGCCCAGGTGAAGGAGATTTTTGGGTGGCCAGCAGTTGGGGAATTCGTTCGAGATGAAGTTCGATTGGTAGACGCTTGGGCCAGAATCAGGGTGGAGGGTGAAGGTACATTTCGGCCATATGATTCGAGGGCGATGAGTATTCGTGATCCTGCCCTATTTTATATGCACAAGGTGCTGAGTGGTACACTGTTCGCCAGAGATAACGGGGGCGACAAGGTTACTTTCCCAGACATGATCGTCTTGGATGCTCTCGACCGAGGGCTGCCACTGGATTTTTTCCACCTAGCTTGCCATTTCTGGGAGCGTCGCCCTTCGCAAGGACCAGTCGCTTGTGGAGGGATAATCACATACATGCTGCGCCGTCTGCACGGGCAGCCGGACTTGGCAGATCATCATCGCCTCCCTCCAGCTCTCTTTGACGCTTATTTTTTCAGGAAAGCTATTACCAGGCGTGCTCGCATGAGGGAGCAGTATGCATGGACTTACCATGATGATCCGCGGTATCACACGGCCATGCCTGTTGATCGGCGCAATTTTTCTGCACCCAGAGGCAGACCTGAATCTTCATCAGCCGCTGCCCGCCGACACCAAACCCAAGAGGTAGGGGAATGCTCCACAGCTTGACAGAGACGTGCCAGAGCCCCAGAGCCATCAGCAGTTGTCCCTCCTAGGCAACAACTAGACATGGCCTTTAACTTCGCTAGAGCTATACAATTCATTCTGCCACCAGGGACACATCCGGTACCTGCTCCACCCAGATGGGAGTTCGGAGATCCAATTCCTCCGGAGTTTGCTATTCCTCGTCCAGCGTCATCGTCAGATTCTGACTAGGGGAGTACTTATTTTCCCTTCCTTGTTTCTTTTTTCTCTTTGTCAGAGTCAATCTGTTATGTTTGCATTGTCTGTTGTCTTTGAATTAAAGTCGTGCCGTGAGGACACGGCTTGATTCAAAAGTGTGGGGTGGGAGAGTCAGTTTGTTGCGTCTGCACGTTTGTTTTTGTTTTCTTGCATATTGTACCGTGTCTGCACGTTTCTTTTTGTTAAAAAAAATTTTGAAGTATGGAATTTCTCTGTTTCTTGGATATGCAGTATTGGGTTATGAGTATGTGAAATTTATGATCCCGACTACATGTATTTCTCTCGTGAAATCTGATTTGTGCTTTTACTTGTGAATTTAACCCATTACGTGTCCTTTGAGCTGAGATAAACAGGGATGTAGAGTTGATAGAAATGTCCTAGAGAGACTTGACGAAGCATTCAAAGGACCGAATTTCGAGTTATATGGTTATGTGGATTTCGTGGAGGCTAGCACTTCGAGGCAACATGGTTAAGAGTCTGCTCCGCCACTGCGGTACTTATGCGGTTTGGTGGGACAGGAAAACAACACACCGTCCAATCTCTAGTTCAAGTAGCCGGGAAAATAGACGAGCGACCCTCGGCTTGACTCGCGTCGAAAGGAAGAGGAATCACGAACGAGCAGTTCACAATCAGTATCCAAAAAAAATCAATCAATTGTGAAATTCTCCACGCAACAAAAAGTGAAGTACAGTACTGTTACATCAAAAGTCAAGTCACTACAAAAGCTGTCCCAAAAGAACTCAAGCACCTTGAAGCTCGAATCAATCACGTGCAAGAAAAAGCAATGAAGTATAACCATATAGCGAGAGTTCGGAACAGCGAATGCAGATCATGGGTCTGAAAAGGACTATCTCCCAGTCATCCGAATTAATTTGAATTTCAACTCAAAAGGTAACATGTATCAAAGTTAATTCTGTGTTGAGCATGATGATTTGAGTAACGATTGAGCCTTGCATGGAAAGGAGGAATTTAGACTAGCAACTCATGTTCATGTAGTACTATCCAGGACGTCGAAGAAATTGTTGTGTGCATTTATTTTCCTTCTATGACTTAGTTCTTGTTCGGGACGAACAAGTTTAAGTGTGGGGTGGTTTGATGAGTCGTATTTATACGACTCGTCGAGTCAACTAACCCCGTTTATTTCGACACTTTATTATGCGAGCAGTTACTTTTTAGTGTTGTTTTGCATTTCAGGTGTTTCGGAAGCTCCAGGAGAAAACGCGCATAAAAGATGGCGTTTTAGGCCGAAAACATCACAGTTTCAGATCAGACCTTCGGACAGTCGACGGAGTGCTGGGAATGAACCGTTGATCAGAAAAATACGAGCCACATACCATTGCAAAGGTGACTCAATTCCCTACAATTCTCTAGTTCACACCGAGAGCAACCGAGGTCATCCAGGAGGTCAAATCCAGAGTCGAAGTCAGAACAAGTGCGCAGAAGAAGGATCGCAACACAGTGCGGATCGCGTTTTCGAGAAGCATTAGCAGCAACGCTAATGTCTACGGAAAATGCACCGCTAATGCAAGGGGAAAACACGCCAGGTCGGCAAGGGCTGACGTCAGCAGGCCGTTTGATGACGTCAGCAAGTCCGAATTTTGATAATTCCAGCCCAAAACAGATTTGGAAATAGCAGTTTAATATAAACAAGAAGCGTGGGTTAGGGATAAAAAAAGAGGAGAACACATCACATACGAAGACTGCACGGCTCTGGAGAAGACGAAGAACGCGAAGCTTTCGGCGATACAGAGAATTTCTACTTCCTTTTCATCAAAAATATTTGTGTTTATTTTCAATGACAATGAGTAGCTAAATTTCTTTTCGGTTTAGGGTTTCGTACGTTGTGAACACGTTTTGAGATTGTCGTTCTTAATGCTATTTTATATTTCACTAGTTCTTGTGCTTATCTTATGAATTAACTTGTTAGATTAAGTGGATGCTTTGTCGCAAAGCTTAGTTGAACAATTAATTCTTACCGTTAATATTTACTGGATACTTTGTCGTGAAGGTAGATAGTAACACCTAGGTTAAATAATACCTTTGTCGGATTGTTTAATTTAGGAGAGAACTAGAAGTCTAACACCTTTGTCGGGTTAGGTTGTGACGTATCACCTTTGTCGGGATACTTGGGTTGTTACCTTAGTCGGAACAACCACACTTTGAAATATAGAATTGATCATTAGTTATCGATGATAAACGTGTCACAATAGAAACCCTGGACTGAATTTTCTCGCTGATTGAAATCCTCGCTATTTGTTTCTCTCGTGTTTTCTTACACTTGCTTACAAAAAAACCCCAATCAATTTGTTTACAGGACAACTGAACCACACCAGCTCTCTAGGGTTCGACCCCTACTTGCCGCTCTACTAGTTGCTTGCAGGGAAAATTATAAATTCAAATTTGAGACGTCAGACGACGCGTGTCAAGGTCATATAATATGATGCTCCACCAAGGGATGTTACAGGTGCTGGCCCCCATAAGTCACTATGGACCAACTCCAGCTTCTGTTTTCTCAACGTCCTGCCACCTCTTGAGAAACTGACTCTCTTCTGCTTCCCGAAGACGCAATCCTCACATAATCTGACTTCAACAGACTTGAGACCAGGTAGAAGACCCCTCGAGCATAAGACCTTCATCCCTTTCTCACTCATATGACCGAGACGACAATGCCACAAATCTGCATCACCTTTCACACTTGCAACAGCGGTGCTTTCTTGGAGGTTGCTTGTCATATACAGCGTCCCCTCTTTCTTGCCTCGAGCTATCACCATGGAACCCTTGGTTATCTTCCAAGTACTACAACCGAAAGTTACTGCATAGCCTTCGTCATCCAACTGGCCAACTGACAACAAGTTTCTCTTCAAGTCTGGAATATGTCTGACATCATGCAGCTGCAACACTGACCCGTTTGGAGCTTTTATCTGGACATCTCCTTTCCCCACGACTTCTAATGGTTCATCATTAGCGAGATAAACCTTCCCGAAATCTCAAGATCTGTAATGCTTCATTATGTCAGCATTACTACAGGAATGAAACGATGCTCCAGAGTCTAACACCCAAGACTCCAATGGGCTGCTCACACTCAGAATTAGTGCCTCTGCAATTTCTTCAGTGGCTGCGTTTGCTGACTGTGACTTACACTCACTCTTGTAGTGACCCACTCCGTCACACTTCCAGCACTTCACCTTGCTTTTATCTCTGGCCTGTTTGTCCTTCCCTCTGGACTTTGACCTGCCACGTTGCACCTTCGACCTGAACTCAGATCTGCCTCTGTTTCCAGCATTCAAAGCTAGACCCGAACTAGAGCCTGATTCTCTCCGGTGAATCTCTTCACTAATGATCAGGTTTCTGACTTCATCCAGCTCAAGCTTTGCCTTCCCAGCTGAGGCACTAACGGCTGTAACCATCCCGCTCCAACTTTCTGGTAATGAGGATAGTAAAATCAAGGCCTTTATTTCATCATCGAACTCAATTTTAACGGAGCTCAGTTGTGCGATCGTCATGTTGAACTCGCTCAAGTGCTTTGCCGCCGTCGTGCTCTCTGCCATTCTTAGGTTGAACAACCGCCGCATCAGATGGACTTTGTTTGATGCTGATGGTTTCTCGTACAACGCTGATAAAGCCTCCATCATCTCCTTCGTCGTCTTTGACTTCACTGTATGGTGTGCAATTTCTCAGGATAGCGACAACCGGACCGCACTCATTGCTTTTCTGTCCAACAGCTTTTATTCTTCATCCTTCATGTCCTTCGGCTTTTCATCTAGAGGTTGATGTAAATCTTTACCGTATATGTAGTCTTCGATTTGCATCTTCCAGAATCTGAAATCCGATCCGTCAAATTTCTCCACTGGTTGTCTTACATCTCCCATCGCGACTGCTAGAACCTCGGCTCTTGATACCAGTTGTTAGGATCTAAAGCGGTAATGAAAGAAAACAACAATAAAGAACACAAGGATTTGATACCCAGTTCGCCACCGAATGTGATTACGTCTGGGGGCACTACCAAGCCAGGAGATTTTCACTATGATGATGAGATACAATTACAATACTCAGAACAGGTTTATATAGGGCAAGAATGAAACCCTAACGGAACCCTAGCCGTGTTGCACAACTGAAACCCTAGCCGCCACTAAAGACATATGGGCTTTTGGTTATCAGGCTTCATAGCCTAACAAGAAAGAGCCATGTACAGAATCTTCTTTGCTCTGGCATTCTTCTCAAGACATTTGTAGTCCTCGTCTGTGTAATCGTCCTTGGCCTTCTCTACTGGTTCATCATCGGAATCCTGATCGGAATCTGGTTCGGCAAGGATGGGTAATGGACCTTTCTCGAATATCCTCCAAAGCTGTCCATCCAGCGAGCAGACATGAGCCTCAAATTGATCTTTCCACCAATCAAATTGTCTGAGCTTTAGCAACGGCGGCTTCCAGAACGAATCGTTGATTGACGACATGATTTTCCTGCAAGGCTAACAAACAAAATCTAGAGTCCTCGGCTCTGATACCACGTGTTGGATCGTTAGTGTTAGCCTTCCTTCAGACGGTAAGTCACGAAGTGCTTTTCCGTCAGATGGTCAGACAGCAGCGGAAATATAAATATAGATATGCAGGAAAATAATTAGCGGAAAGTAATTGCACACGATTTTAAGTGGAAACCTTATCACAATGGTGACAGGATAAAACCCACTACCTTTCAGATTTCTCCGAAAAGATTTTCGAATCAGATTATTTCTTATTCAGATATGCTTGTAGGGTTTACAAACTAGGTCTCTTCACTAGACACTATTTGATGACCGCTACTCAACCCGACTCTCAAATAATCTGATCCGAACCTTGAATCTCCGTGCGTGCAATCCCAGCAGTGTGCTCTTCGAATGCGAACGCTTGATTCTCCCCAAAACTGCCGAACTTCTCAAGAGCAACCCCTAATGCCTTATATAGGGTTTTAGCGGATCTCGGGATCCGAGCCCATTGATTCGGCCCAATCAATCTTTCCATATCCGACGATTGATATCTTCCTGATTAGTCAAGATTCCGATTGCAATCTTTCCTAAATCAGTTTCCTCATTAATTCGAACCTTCCAAATCTATTCTGCAGAATATTGTCATAAATATTCTTCAATCAATCAAGTCCTTAATTGATCTTCTTGATTTCCAATCTTCAATCAGTATCGTCATTTAGGATCTTTAATTAATGTCGTCAAATAGTATCTTCCTAATTGGGCGCACATCTTCAATCAATATCTCTCATCATATCTTTGAGATCTTTTCCCGATTATTCTTTCCTAGATCGATTTCCTCATTATGTTGAGCTTGCCAAATATGGCCTGCAGATATTCATTGATTGCTTAATCTTCAATCATCAATTAATGTCTTCTTTGATTGCTCAATCTTCAATCAGATATTAATATCTTCTTTGATTGCTCAATCAGCATCTTCAATCAACAGTTAAGATCTGCATTAATCGTCCTTGAATCTTTACTCGATATATGCATTCATATCGTCAAGATCTTCATATGCCAGTTCAATTAATGCTTATGATTTCTGCACACTTAGGCAACATATTAGCTAAGTGTTTGTAATCATCAAAACTAAAAGGTTCCAACAACACACCTTCACAAAAATGAAAATAAATCTTTTACTCAGAGGAATCGAACATCTCTTGACAAATTGTCGAGAATTCCATCCACTCGATCAAACTCTTTTCACTTTTATTAAATTTAACTCGGTTTAATCAAATAGACCTCTCATTAGGAGAAGCCTACCTAGTGGTCAAAGCAACAGTCAACGTTATTTAAGTGACGAGTTTAATAGAGGCCAAAATATGTTTCCTTGTAATGAATAAAATTAGGTAAATTACAAAAATATAATTTGGACTATCATCTGATTTCAAATTAGGTACCGGACTTTTTCAATTTAGTGACTTTTGCATCAATTTGCATACATCTTGTCTTCAAATTTGATTTTTTTTTGAGGAATTTTAAGGTCTCAAACTTATGAATTTGGTTACATGGTTAACTAATTTGGTCAAATTAATTTTTTTATCGTGGTTGGAGTTATGATTAATTGGATGAAACATGTGTGAATTGATGCAAAAATCACTAAATTGAAAAAGTCAGGTACTTAATTTGAATTCAGACTTTCTTCAAAAAAAATTTGTTTGAATTCAGACGATAGTCCAATGCATATTTTTGTAATTTACCCTAAAATTAAACTGATAAATTAAGTTTAAGAATTGAATCCGACAATTACCGATAAATGAAACTAATTATATTAAAGCCGCCGGGCATGTAAATATTTAACGATTATATATTAAACGAACAAATAGTAAAAGGCATCATTTACGGTTATCCTTTCGTTGCGTCTCCTTACAACTTCTATAAAGCCGCTACCAACATCTAAATATTTAGCGGAATTAAACGAATTAAATTGACAGGTTGATTAAATGAAATGCTCATTTTGGCTCTCAACATTTGGTTTTACCTTGTATTTTGAATTCCTTGATACGTCCCAACATGTTTGGAATTTCAAAATACATTGAGTGCGACTCTCACATTTTTAAATTTATTTTACCGATACATGATGCTCGACACGTAACTTTCACAATTATGTTTTTCAAGATTTGTTAATTTCATATGTTGTAATCACAAAGCCAATTACTAATGTGTTGTTAATGAATTGATGACGAGGCACTTATAATATGTTTATTAGTTGGTGTAGCCTACTTAGACTTTAATCTACCAAATTGTTGGAGAAGCATTAACAATATAAATGTGTTGATAGTGAGACACTTTTATACACTTATAAGTCATAGTGTACCTTATCCCAAGGATATATGACTAAATAAGACTATATTTACGCAAACGAGTCGAATATAAAAATCTACACAAAATGTGCGACTAGACTCTTAAGAGTTGAGGGAATCTTGCCTTGCAACCCACGCTACCCGTTTTAATTTTCAAGTTTGAAGTTTTGAATGCGAGGTGTGCGGAAATGACAAAAATTCGTTTATGTCATTCAAACCACGAATTTATAAAGGAAAGTGAGCTTCTTCCAAGCAACTTCTTAAAACATATTTACAAGGCAACGACTGTCAAAGGAGGACCAACAACTTGATGATAACAAATAGGGTGCTGAGAATACTGCTTGGATAAGGCACATAGATTGCGAAGTTATAGTCAATTAATATGTTTTTTTAGCTGTTTAGATCTTTCCTAATTTTTTGTATGACGACTTCACATTGCGTACACACGCTTCTTTTAATCCTCTTCTAAAAATAACAAACTAAATAAAAGATTATATTGATCAACGAGGTAGGTTCGAGATCTCATATGTGTAAACTCCGTGACTTCGCTGTATGAATGGAGTGGTAGACACGGATGAAGTTTGATGATCTTGAGAACCTTTCTTTAATTAAATCAACATTGTTGCTTTTAGTGACATAGTAGTTTTTATTTAGTACAAAAAGAAGCCCTTTTCATTAGGAGTAGCTAAATAAAATATTTACTACCTTAGCGCATATACGCGTTTGTTCTTCTTCATCGAACCTTTGAGTGTATCGACGTTTATTATTAAATTTTTTTTACTGCAATTGACCCTTCTAAAACTAAACATGACATATATAAAAAGTTAAAAAATACGCTTATCAACCCCGCACATATACACGTAGATAGAGCACCCTTAATAACAAATATTAGCATATATGAATCACAAATATGTTAGGAAAAGAGGAATGTAGAGCTTATATTGATAGGAGGCAAAGCAACTTATATATACAATACATGAATCAAGATATGAAGGGACGGAAATATGAAGAAAAATACATATGAATGGTCTCTAACAAAATAAACTCATTATTTTCTCTTTCTCCCACATATGTGGGGCAAATGAACTTAACCACATTTTTGTCTCCACAAATGTGTAGGGCTACACCGGAGTTAAATCATAGAGAGCTAAGGATTAGAGTGATGAAGTCTTGGAACATCACTTCGACTTATTAATTTTCACTACACATTCCCTTTTCATAAATAATGTAGTTCAGACGATATCTAGCTAAGTTTTCATTTCTGTTTAGGGCATGATGTTGTGACAACGTGTTTTGAGATTTAATCCTAATGCATATTTCATAATTTATTCCCTACACTACAAATTTTGATCAAATATGCGACAAGATTATCCCACGGAAATTAAGTTGTCGCAAAAAGTTGCGACGGTTTTGCCACACATATGTGACAAATAGCTGAGTATGCGACCAGTTTGCGACGCAAATGCGACGGTTTTTTGTGACACAAATAAGCGTCGCAAAACGGTTGTAAAATGCGACGGTATTACTTCCGTTTTGCGACGAACTTAGTTTTTGCTTTATTAAAATATTATTAATTTGCGACCACTTTGCTACGGTTTTGTGACAACTCCCGCTTCACACTTTGAATCGGTGGCATTATGCGACAACTTTGCTGTGGCAAAACAGTGGCATTATGCGACAACTTTACCACGTATATGCGACGAATGTTTTTTCCATTTTGCGTCGCAAATAAGTGCGAGAAAACCGTGGCATTATGCGACAACTTTTTAACGGATATGCGACGAATATTTTTTCCATTTTGCGACGCAAATAAGTGCGAGAAAACCGTGGCATTATGCGACAACTTTTTAACAGATATGCGACGAATATTTTTTCCATTTTGCGACGCAAATAAGTGCGAGAAAACCGTGGCATTATGCGACAACGTTTTAACGGATATGCGGCGAATATTTTTTCCATTTTGCGACGTAAACAAGTGCGAGAAAACCGTGGCATTTTGCGATGATTTTACCACGAATTTGCGACAACATGTTTCCCTTTCACAAATTTTCATTTTCCCCCCTTACCTTTCCCTCCTAAGTGTTTTCATTTTCATTTTGGCCAGTTGATATCAAGACTATGAGAAAGAGAGAAGTTGCAGTGAGGAGGGGTGAATCCAATAGGTCATCAGCTCCATCAGGCCGCGGCGGAGGAAGCAGTGGCGGATCTAGGCTGTAGCTAGCCCAGCTACAGCCCGGTAAAATTTGAAGAAAGGTAGACTTTAGCTTTGGGACGATGCCGGCCACAACTTCATAGGCGGGATCTGCTTCGACGTGACCGAAGTTCCCGTGCGAGATCTACCTGACAGTCCACTGGCTCCGCAGTGGTACAGATTGGAAGGCGGCGGACTTAACTACGGCGATCTTATGCTGGCTACGTGGGGTGGTGCTTCGTCTCACGCTTCGGGTGGTGGTGCGTTGGATGAGGCGTGGCTGAGGTAGTGAGGTATAAGGCGACTGTGGCTGCGCTTAGAGCTGTTCTAGTTGCGCTTCCGAGTAGTCAGAAGGTGAATTTATGAAACCCTAGCTTTGTTTATGTTTCTGATTTTCAATTTGAACTTAAAGGTTTGTGCTTTTGTGAGCTTCGTTTAACCCTAAACGTAACGTTTTCTGGTGAATTGTGCGCTACTGATTTCATGCTGTTGTTACATAGATATGGTTCAAGAATGCTAGGTGGCAAAAGTGCCTCTTCATTACTTAGCTTATTAAACTTGAATGTATATTTTGCTCCAATTATACATGCTCATGGTTATTTGTAGCCACAATGGAGATGGCCTTTTAGTGGAATTTGAGGGCAGTATATCTGAGAAAATGCGATTGACAAGGGATGAAGTGATTGTTCGGCTACGTGTACGCTCTATACCTTTAGAAGATTATGACTGCTCACTCATTAGACCTGGCGATCGGGTTCTTGCATCAAGTACTGAGTGCCGATTCTTTGATGCTATTGTTGAAGAGGTATCGAAGTTTATTTACCTTCAATGCTTTACGATGATAAGTGTTGGGCATTTGCATATAATTATGTGAATATACGATATCTGGAGGGCACTTAATGCGCTGTCTGTAGTGAATTGGCCAATCTGCATCCTAAGCATGTTTGCAAACTACAGGTTTTCAGGGGAATGCACTCTAGGAGCTCAAAATGCAAATGTGACTTCAAGATCAAATGGCTTCAGGTAGACCATATAAAACAAGTGTTCACATTGCCAGCCACATCAATTTTTTCAAGGAGAGATATTCGGATGCGGAACAGATCTCTGCATCGGAAAACTCGAAGAAGTGGATATTCCTCAAAGACCTGTTGTACAAGCAACATCGTCTAGGTAGTCCTCGTTCCGTTCTTCGATTTCCTTCTCGCCTGCGAAAGAGAAGAAGTCTTCATCATCTTCTTTCATTTCCAGCGCATCCAATTTCATTTGTATTAATTTCTTTTTCTTTTTTTGATGGAAATTGTATTAATTTCGAAATGTTTGTAATCCTCTTTTAAATTATTAATTTCGAAATGTTTTTTATTGTATTAATTTCGATATGTTTTATTGTATTAATTTCGAAATTTAATTTCTTATCAAAAAAAAATTCATATATCAATTTCAAAATTTTTAAATGTATTTATGTCACAAATTTTTTATCGTCATAAATTCGTTACATAGTAGTGGTAAAACTGTGGTAACATTTGTACTACCGTTATACGACGGTTTTTTGACTATTTTTTTTCGCGTGGCGTAATTGTGGCATATATCGTCGCAACGTCGTCGCAAAACTGTAGTATAAATCGTCGTCGCAAATTGTGTTTTGCGACGACTCTGTCACGCTTTTCTTACGCAGTTTATCCGTGGCATAATTGGCGACCGCTATGCGACGACTTTTTGACACATTTATTTCTTGTCGCATTGTCGTCGCATTACTGTGGCATATATCGTCGCAATGTCGTCGCAGTCGTCGCAATATCGTCGCAAAACTACAGTAAAATTTATGCGACGTAGCTTTTTGGGGCTAGTACTAAATGGTCGCAAATTTCGTCGCAAATTTCGTTTTGCGACGACTCTGTCACGCTTTTCTCACACAATTTATCCGTGGCATAATTAGCCAAAATTTGTAGTGCTAGTTGGTAGATTTAGTGGATGTATTATCGTAAAACGTTTTCTACTTATTTAGTTCTTATCGTTAACATTTACTGGATATTTTTTTCCGTACGGATATATAGTGACATCTGGGCTAAATATTACCTTTGTTGGAGTATGTATGCCAAGGAGAATCAGAAATCCATATATTTGTTAAAATTTGTGGTTGTATCACATTTGTCGGGATATTTTAGGTTGCTAACTTTGTCGGATTAGCCCCGCTAAATTATAATAATGATTGTTAGCATCGATGATAAATACATGTCACAGGTGATTTCTCTGAAGTAGTATTCTCATTAATAGGAAACAATTCTATCGCTTGCTTGTGTGCTTGCGTTCACAATAAATCACTCAAAAATCTCTGCTTGTTAATTGGTTTCACAGATAACCAACTTTGCAGACTAGTTACTGCTAAACTAGCTGTTAGGATCGCGCAAGCAACTATGATGAGAGAAAAACAAAGAAAGGATGCGAGGAAACCAAGATTATTTGATACCCATTTCGTCACTACACCGTGACTACTTCTGGGGGCACTACCCAGCCAGATTTTTCACTATGAGATGCTGGATACAATTACAATAATTAACGGGGTATAAATAGGATAACATCTAAAGCCTAATATAATTAGGAAGTAAAAACCTTAATTGCCAAATTTATGGGCTTCCTAAACTAGACTAGCCAAATAATCTAATGAGGCTCCATCACCCAAAAACTCTCCTTTGTTATATTTACTTAATTAATTGGTCGACATTTTAACTTGTGACAGGCTTATGACAAGTTTAGATATTTGAAAATGCAACGAAGCAATTTTAGCAACGAAAATACGAGCAGAATGTTGATGCATTGCCGCTTTCTCTACGAGCACGCTAAGAGGATGGCTAAATCATCTCCGATTTCAGTGTACATCAGTAGCGATGTGTTTGGAGAGGATTCATACATCGATCTGATAGAATTTGTATTCTCGAGTTTATCCAGTTGAAAGCGTTGAGTGCTTCCGCGGCTGAAGTTTACAATTATTGATTTGATTATTTAAGGGTCCTAGGTTCAAAATAAGGTTACTAACGTAATCATATGCTTGCATATTTATCCATGATAAGACCCAAAGTTCAAACATTTAGTTTGGATTCTTCAGGCCGAGTTTTATGACCCCCCGTCCGAGGAATTCGACGTGAGGGTGGAGTTCTTCATTAGGAGATGGAAAATGCCAGAAAAATACCGTAATTATTGCCACTTTCTTCCCTATGTGAATGTCAGAGAGTAAGTGAATACTTTTCTTATTTAGTGTTAATTATATATCAAATACATGTTGTACTAATGTGTCAAATATTTGTTAGGTACCATTGGATGTTAGGGATCATATTTTCTACAAAGTGAGTAGTTCTTTGGCTTGATCCTCTTAGTAAACCTCCACTCGTTGATTCAACAAATTTTGTGAAACCGTAAGAATCTGATACACTTTAATTTAGCATTACGAAAAGTACTACCAATTTTTGATAATACATTAATGTTGCAGGAGTATGGATTTGTACCTCAACGCTAGTTCGCATGTGGAGTGGAAAAATGTGATGGTATTAAAAGATCAGGTACAAAGCATATTTTGGTACAAAATGCAAAGATCGTCAAAATTGAGTTATAATTCATCACCAAAAAACCAAAAGTGCGGCATATTTCATCATGAATAATTTATAATTGTCACAGAGAATTTAACCATAAGAGGGACTTATACGTGATTTAATCACATCCGTCCAAATGCCCAAATCAAAGGTTGTGATTGGTTTGTATTTTTACAAAAATGTACCATTTGCATCGGATCCCTTTTCCAAAAGATCAAATACAATTGATATGAGATTTGAGCTTTTTATCCGATGTTAAGTGTGATTATAAATTATTCCATTTTTAGTGCCCAAGACAGCCCTCTAAGAGTGAAGTATTTAGCTATTTTGTCCTGCAATACATTCGTGACATAATTGCATTCGTTCAAGCTACCAGAGGATCGCTTGGGGACAACCTCAGACAAGTAAGTAAATTTCGAGAGTCAGATTGATGGTTTTCCAATTTGTGGTGTCCATAAACTTACTGACATTGTAAATTTTTTTTCGTGTTTCCTTAGGGGCCGGCAACTTTATGAAGACCATGTTCTATATGATATGAGAGATGACTTTACAACTAAGTTGCTTAGTTACATGCGGAACCTTCCTCCGGTATAAACATTAGGATTGTTGTATTGCTCGTATGTTGTTGTACGACTTGGACACATGTCAAATATTAAAATATCGAACGCGTGTATTCATATGAATGCAAATGTATTGTTGTGTTTAGCAAATGAATCTAAATGTATTATTGTGTTAAGCATATGGATCAAAATTGTATACTGGTTTGTACAAGAGGATATATGATTGATTCTCAAAATCTGTCAATTATTTGTATGACAATAGACAGCGCTTCAGCATTAAGGTGGACAACGCTTATGGAAGTGCTGTCTAATGTAAAAAAAACCAGTACACACTGTTTATAGTTAGGTGATCGTGCCATAGACGGCTTAGAAAATATAAAAAATCGCTTCCACTTCTATAGTAATGTAAAAATCTGTCTATACACGGTGCTTGTGGAAGCGTAGCGTTGTCTACTGTAAAAAACGATATCCGCGCTTTATTAGTGGAAAATTTGGGAATAAGGTGTCGATCCATCACTTGACAAATATGGTGAAGAATGAAGATGGTGTCGATCCATATACTCGGATTGAATCGAGGGGGAGGTCGTGATGAGGAGAAATCAGATCATGTTAGGGTTACGTTCCAAAATTTAGAGAAATTTGGGGTTTGGAGATACTCAGGATAATGTGTGCATGAGCCTTATTCTTTTTGGCCCATATGTTTCTTAGTTTATGCGACATACGTACCTTATATCAGTCATGTAATGGTATTTCAGAAATTCAAAATTCTCTCCCAAGACGAAATATCTAGTGTGACATTTTAAAGAAAATTATGTCACCTAAGTGATACTGATCAGAAAATTCAACAGTCTGCACAGTTTTTAGCATCAGATATGTGGAGCTTATCATCCCCACGTGTGTGTTTTGTTCTTCATTGAATTTTTTACCTCTACACGACAGATTTTTGAGAAAATGTCGCCCAAGAAGCAAACTGTAGGTCGAAATCCTTAAATGTGATAATTCAATTTTAATCTACATGTGGTCGGTCAATGCCAGCTGCTGACGCGACGGTCAACTTTTCAATATTACGTGACATTGAATAGTCGCTTACATGTGACTTTCTATTGTGTCGCTTAAGATGGAGTCGCATAAACATATTTAAGGGACACTTAATGATGTGGCGCATAAACATGTTAGTGCCGACAAGCCAATAATGGTGGGTCATATATACTTTTGTATGCGACATAAATTTATGCGACTATTGTCAAATACTGTGCCATAGTATATATTCTCTTATAACGGTTACAAATGTTGTATTTGTTTTAGGGTTAGTGTGATTAAAATTTTGATCATAACACTCTATATACGCTTGTGATCATGTATAAATATACTCTCCTCTCTAAACTTAAAAAAAATTATCTTCCTGCTCGTGGACGTAGCCAATACAATAATGGTGAACCACCCTAAATCGATATTTTTCATTCCTATTTACTCTTCGTTTGTTGATTGCATCACAAACCATATCTCACACACACAAAAACTTAGTGATCCATGTATCAAATAAAAAACAAGAGTCCATATATAGTTCGTAATCAAAAGTAAAACAGCCATATCGGGTACTAGCAAGGAGAAATAAGGTAACAGACGAGAGAGAAAGACCGTAGTCACATGAAGTGGTATACCACTGGCATTAATTAGCTTCTAATCGGGCGCCGGCCGTCGCGCTCATGTCCCATAATGACTTACTTGCAACTTCATCAACCATTAGTTGACTAGCACAAGTTGTTCTGCAAGAAAAAAATACACATGAAGAGAGTTCCTTTAAATTTCATTTCCTTAACAACAAAAACAAAGTACACTGATCAAATTAAGACGTCTAGTTTGTTATCATGTTGATGATCAGAAGATAACTAATTTTCAATGATTGTTTTATACATGTGATTATATGCCTAAATGTCAGATTTTGGACATTTTCTGATTTGGAATATTTTTGGCAAGTGTTTTGGAAAAGAGAGGACACATGCATGAACCTGATTAAAGCAGTGCCATGCCTTCAACATTTGCTTGGATTTTATCATTGACCTTGTTCTCCAATATTATTCCGGTAGCAGACTTCTGGCGAAGACGAAGCTCTGGATGGATCTTCCTTTTCATCATTTTCCTCATCATCTGTGAGATTAAAAATGACCAAGTAGATCGAGCAACAAAACCGATTAGTGTAAGACACGATCGAGCACACATTGGTGCCTATGAATAATATAAAGTGTCCGTAGAGAGAAAGAGAGAAAACGATTACATGATTGATTTTTTTGACAGGATTCGCATCGTGACTTGGGATCAGCTTCTTGACAAGCTTGCCTGAAATAGAGTTTGGAAACTTCTTCTGCTTGCACATTTCCTCATTCTCTTTCAGGATAGAAACTGACTTATTGCCTACAGCACATTTTTGGCTAACAACAGTAGTAGTCTCAGCCTTGAACAGATCGGCAAGCGTTGTTCGGTCACCTGCCGCTTTCACACCGCCACTCTCCTTATTCCTTATATCAGCAGCAACCTGCTCTAATTCAGTTTTGCCGGCGGGTTCATCAGTACTGATCATCTCTTCATTTTCTTCCTCTTTGTTGATCTCATGATTATTGTTATACACCAGCAGTGGATTCTCATCATCTTCTGCCTCTACCAGCATCTGTTCTATGAGCATTGTTGCATCAAAGTACTCCTCATTGGGATAATCGAAGACCGAGTTCCTCTCAGCTGGGAAGCTGCTGAAATTAGGGTTCATGATAAAATCATCAGGATGGGGATTATTATCGGTATAAAGCCCTAGTGTCCCAATTGCCAAAAGACCTTCTCTCCACCCAAGCAGGGCTTGGGTATCGACATCATCAATATCACCTGATTTGGCCATCAATTTCTCCTCCCTTTGAACCTTAAAATGGCTCAATTTCACTTCACCTGATGTATATTGCATACATAATGATTTAACTTTTACAAAAAAAAAAGTGCATGCATGCAAACTAATGCGCTGCTGCCTTAATTATTAAGTATAATTCATTGAGATTACGGTACGTACCTTTGTGCTGATGGAGATCAGATACTGAAGAGGGTTGCTGTCCATTAAGTTTCCTATGCACCCAGTTAAAGATCTGCAAACACATAACATATATACATTAAATGGCACACTAATTAATTATAAAATCAGCATATATTGAAGCTAGTTGAGCGATAAAGGAAGAAAACTTTGATTTATGACGAGTTTATTTAATTATATACTTTACAGTACACACACACACACACCTTCATCGTAAATTCACCAGAAATCCTATCGAACTAATGTTAGAGAAAGATGATTGATCAGACTTGATGAGAGCGTATATATGATTTGAAGGCCGTGGTCGATGACGGTACAGTGGGGGGGCTCAATTTGAATGTGTGTAAATAACACGCCACGTTCAAGACCCCAGACAGCATATATACTTTTTCCCAGTTGGCTCATTTATATATTTAAGTTTACCTTAAATGAAATTAGACATATATCTCAGTTATATGCATGGTTAGGGTGTCATTGTTTATAAACATATAAATAACGAACAACATCGTCTCATATGCAAATTCATGCCGGGTGGTCGTCCTTTTTAATTAGCTAGTTTGAAATGCCCTTGCTATACTTTATCCGCAATGGAGTACATATTTGTTCATGCGCATGACACAACATGTGAAACCAAACTAGCATAATAGTCGGCCGGGTTTGTTTAGCTAAACCCTAATTATTGACATATTAAAAACCCAGCTTTTTCCATGTTCAAAAAAATCCTAAAATAAGTAAGCACACCAATCTCATCAATCAATCAAGCTTTGTACCAAGAGACCTGAAATCCCTTATATATACGCACACAAACAAACATTAAAAAACACACAAGAAACTGTGAATGCGCGTCTAGCTGTGCCATTTTTGAAGTGTAGTTTCATGTCTTCACTCTCACGTTGTAGAGACATGTATTGCAGAAATTGATCCGAACGATCGATCGATGAGAGTGCTAGCTAGCTAACATAAAAGTTGTGGACGTACTCTGAGTCGCTTTGCTTGCTTTGGGGTGATCTTCTCTTTGGTTGCTTTAAATAATTATCTCATTGTCACCTTGCACTTATAGCTATAGACGACCAGCCATGCATCTGCAAAATTTGCTTTTTCTTCAATAATTTCTGTACACTTTTCTTATCTACAAAACCTAAAAAACTAACCTTTTGTGTGACGCCATTTCTTCCTCATAGCATCTTAATTATCCCGGGAAAGGGTAGAAGAATGGGACCTGTTTCAAAATAATAAAATTGTTTCCTTTTAAATATTATTTCTGAAAATTTGCATTTTTGCTTTCACAGAACAAGTGGCCATTTTTTAAATAATTGAAAATCAGATACATTTATATTTCTAAATCATTTGAAGTACATAAGATCCATAATAGAAATTTTCTAAAAAATTATGGAAAGAAAAATGTCACGGTAAAGTTCGAACCTTTAACTTTGCTATTACAAGGCAAGTGTTCTACCAACAATAATTTTAAATCACTTTCACTATTATGAATTATAGAAGTAGCATAGTGTTCATATCCAATTTTCTCAAATCAGAATAATTAATTGGACATCATCTAAAGAAAAGGAATAATTGACTGGACATATGGGCCTTTTTAAGCCCATCTTAATTCTGTCAGCTCCGTTCGGCTTGTTAACATCCATCCACAAAGAAAATAGAATAATTGATTGTACAACTGGACCCGTTTCAGCCCATCTTAATTCTCATAAGGCTAAATGATTGGGCTGTCAGCTCCGTTCGGCTCCTTAACATCCGTCCCAGCCCCACCCTCGTCGCTTTATCTTCCTCATTCAACGCATAAAAATAGTAGTGAAATATTGAACTAAGGGTCTATTCATTTGAACTTATATTTTTTACGATTAAATTACGCTAAGTTAATTTTAGTTAACTTAATTTAAATTAAATAAAGTTAATTTAAATTATGTTAAGTTCGATTTAAATTGATTTTTTCATCACCATCATCGTCAACATCATCATTATATCATCATCAACATCAACATATCACCATCATCATATCATCATTGCCACAATCACCATCATATAACCATCATCATCATCATCAACATGATCATCATCTTTATCATATCATATCATCATCACCATTGTTGTATCATCATCACTATCATCATCATCATCATCATCACCATCATCATTGTCATATCACCACCATCATCACCAGCACCATCATAATATCACCATCATCGTATCATCGTATCATCATCATCATCATCACCATCACCATCACCATCACCATCACCATCACCATCACCATCACCATCACCATCACCATCACCATCACCATCACCATCACCATCACCATCACCATCACCATCACCATCACCATCACCATCACCATCACCATCACCATCACCATCACCATCACCATCACCATCACCATCACCATCATTATATCATCATCATCACCATATCATCCTCATATTATCATCATCATCATTTATGATGATGATGATCATATGATGATGATGATATAATGATGATGATATGATGATGATGATGGTGGTGATATGATGATGTTGATGATGATATGCGGATGATGGTGATGGTGATGGTGATGGTGATGGTGATGATTATGATGACGATGATGATGATGATGGTGGTGCTAATGTTTATGGTGATGATGATGATGATGAAGATGAATGATAATATGATTATGATCATCATCATCACCACCACTAAATCATATAATTATGGATTCAACAAGATCAAATATTAACTAAATAATATATTTTTGCCTAATGTAAAGTTAAGTTACGTTAAATTCAGTTAAGTTAATTTAATTTCAGTCAAGTTAAATTAAATTAAGTTAATTTCAGTCAAGTTAAACTAATTTCAGTTAAGTTTAAGCTCAAATGGACCAAGCCCTAAGTTCCTGGACAACATTGATGAATTTGGAATCAGACAGTCTCGCTTACAGATTTTGCCCTTCTGATTTCTCACTCTATTTTTAAGTACTTCAAATTCCTGATTCAGATTTTCATGAGGACGATGATGATCAATGGCAGATCTATGATATTTAGTTGAGAATTTAGATAAATATTAATCATATACTTCTAAAATCGGCATGGTCATAATTTTAAAATCAGTGAGGGCATAAAATTTTAATAGTAAAAAATTAAGCTGACTATGCCAAACCAATTAAAATTTCAGAACATAATCACCGCGAGCAGCTGCCCCTGACATTAATTTGAATCTATTTTGCCAATGAGGGGAGACACAAGTAGTCGGAGGATAGGGCGTAAAGAAACGAATTTTGAGAGTATTGGGTTCGAGTCCGGAGGGCAGGGCCGGCTCAGGAACTTTGGGAGCCTCGAGCAAAATATATTAGTAGGCCTCCGGGACGGATCTACTGTAGCACGGGGGTGGTAGCTGTCACCCCCAGTTTTTTTGTGAATTTTTTTTATATATATAATAAGGAGTTTTTGATGGCGCGTATTTATACGATTCATCGAATCAGCTAAACCCACCAAATTAGACATTTGATCATACGAACAAGTGCTTGTTAATGCCTTTTTGTGTATATAGGCTATTTTGGGGTCCAAAGAGAAAACATGCCTAAAGGGGAGATTTATGCCCAAAAAGCACACCAAGCATTTTTGGCCGAGAATTCGCAACCAGGGCCCGAGGAAAATCGACCATGGCCCGAGGAAATTCACCCAGGACCGAGAGAGCCCAGGCTAGTACCCGAGAATGCAGGACGCGTCCGGGCGCGCCGAGAACTTCAACCGGGCCGTCCGAGAAAAGACGGACGCTTGCGTCCAAGACCGAGAAAGACGGACGCGTCTGAGTATTGCGCCCGAGAGTCCGAGCCAGCGACGAGAAAACCAGGCCCGCGTCCGAGCCCGTCCGAGGCCTGCGCCCAAACTGAACTTCACACCAGGCCATGACCACTTTCCGGCGGGTTTCCGACAAAACCACTTTGGGCACTCGACTTCAAATCTCATTGTCGTTCCAAAACCGCAATCAAAAGGCCAAGAACGCATGGTCCAAAATCGGGGTCCGTCCGAGGCCAAACAACCGAGTTCTAGGCCATTCTAGGGCCAATCATATTTCCGATCGGGCCCTTGCTAATCTAACTCGAGCATTCATCTTAAAATCACTTCAAAATGCTAGAACCTTCGCGAAAAAGCTGAGAACGCAATGCCGAAGACTCAAGCCCGCTCAAGGCCAAACTAGGGCATTACCGGCCGTTTTGGGATTTCGACCATGTTCCGGGCAGAATCTGGCTTAGCATCCTTCTTGAGATCATCATAGAATGATTTTTTCGTTCAGAATACACTGTCCAAAAGCCAAGAAGCTCCGGCCAGATTCTGGCCAAGATTTCGGCCAATCTCCGGCGAGCTCCGATCAACCTCCGGTGATGCTCCGACCAGTCACAACCATGTTCCGGCCAAGAACCAACCGAGTCCCATTATTCCGGTTACTTACTATTCAAACTTGGTTGGCTTCTACTAGTTCGGTTAGCCTCAACCAAACCAACTCGGTTGGTCTCAACCGAGTCCAAGGCGGCGCCATTGGGGAGGAACTAACTCCAAGGCGGTTGGCAAGTTGGTTGGGAGTGCAAGTGGGGAGGCATGTGGTGGCTTGTGGTTGGAGGAGGAAAATGCAAGTGGATGTGTTCTTATCCTCTTCCAAGCCATGTGGGGTGTCATATGGAGAACCAATCAAAATGGCTAGTCTTTGGGATATTTCTCAAGCTAAACTTAGTCCCCAAGTTTCCTTTGTCTATAAATACAACACCTTAGCCTTAGAATCCATCATGTACATATTGTAGGAAGTTGAGAGCTTATCTCTCTTCTTCACACCTCAATACCAAAAACCTCTCTACATTTTCCTTTGTTGTTATTTCCGAATTGCTCTCTACTCCTTCTTTGTTTTTGTTCTTGATTTAGAGCTCCTCTCCTTTACTTACCTTGTCAAGCCACGGCTTCTTTACTTTTTCTTGTCAAAACCGAGTCCTTTCCTTTACAAGTTCTTGTTTTCTTGATTTCCTTTACTTTTATAAGCATGGTGCTTGTATTCCTTGACATGAATACAAGTAGCTAAAGCATATTCAGTCAAAGGGGGTTCATACTTGTGTATGCATCTTGAGACTTAAGCTTAATGCTTCTTTGTGTGTCAACTAGTTCTTGTGCCATTATTTCGGGTAGAACATACACGGTTGAGTGGATGATTGAAATGGCAAAGCTCTTCCGTGGGGTTCGTGAACATACACGGTTAAGTGGATGCTTGAAATGGCAAAGCTTTTCCGTGGAGTTTAACCTCTCTTTAAGTCGCTTGGTTGATTGGAAATGAGAGATCAAGTGGCTGCACTTTTAAACTAGAAGTCTATGTCTTGATTTTGGAGTAGATTGTGGCGTAAGTGCTTGAAATGGCCTTACCTTAGGGTTTATATCTTGAAATGGAATAAACCCACACTTATGAACACAAAGTAAGTCTATGATGGAAGTGTCACAATGTGAGACCCTAGTCTGAATATCTTTCGTCCTTACTTATCTGCACTTTACTTTCCTTTCATTTACATTTCAGCATTTTACTTTACGCACTTTACTTTCAGTACTTTACTTTTCTGTCATTTACATTTCAGCACTTTACTTTTCAGCACTTACTTTCAGCAATTTACTTTCAGTCATTTACTTTACGCACTTTATTTTCAGTACCTTAATTATAACAGTTTTCAGCATCAATCAAACCTAACGTTTGGCACGTATTGCGCTTGAAACACAGCGTGCGACAAACCAAATGTTTGTTGTATGATTGATATTGAATCCGGTTGTATCCACAATTTACTTTTCAGCACTTTCAATTCTGTCATTTACTTTCTGTATAAAACTCACTCAAACCCAACCTGTATTTACTTTTATTTTCCTTTTCTGTTCAAGAACAACTACTCCACATTGACTCTCTTGGGTTCGACCCCTACTTACCGCTCTGCTAATCCAATAGTGAGCCACGAGTAGTGGAACTATAAATGTAAATTTTGCAGCGTTCAGCGACGCGCTGTCAAATTTTGGCGCCGTTGCCGGGGAGTTGTGAAATCGGAATAGTTGTTCTTTTTGTTTTTCTTTTGTTTGTTTTGTTGTGCAGTTCACTATGTCTTCCTACTATGGAAGCGAGCCTTGGAATGATGAGGAGTTTTTCCCACCATCCTTCCAACTTGAAGTCCGCGAGAAGATCATCAACCTTGAGCAATCCCGGGACGAAACATTAGATGAGTACTTATGGTACTTCGATTCCATTGTGACGAGCTGCCCGCACCATGGATTCACGAACTTTGATCTTCTTCAAAGGTTTCTCGGTGGAATGATGCCACATGAGTGGAATAGGCTCAATGATGCTGCAGCGGGAGGGTCGATAATGAACTTGACCATGAATGATCTTTGGAACTTGATAGATGATTTAGCCGAGAGGTTAAGACCAAGACAAGATCAGACCGAGCCGCTAGAGGACGATGTGGAAGAGTTGGCAGCTAGCATCCAACAGTTGGCGAACATGATGGACCAAAACCAGGCCGAAGCTGAGAAATCATGGGCAATAGTTGAGGCGGCTCAAAAAGAAACGGCATATCTGATCAATGAGATGCTCAAGCCAAGGGTCATCAAGGAAGAGCCCACGGAGTCGGTAGAGGATGAGGACCCGCGGATAACCGAAGAAGAACCAGCCAAGGCAGGCTGGGTCCTCATTACCAATCTGCCCGAGACATACCCGGACCTAACTGCCGAGTTGCCCAAATCAGACCCAGACCTCAGTGTGATTGCCCCCGGAGATCATATAAATGACGAGGATGAGGACCCATGGTTGCCTGAAGAAGAGCTCCACTCAGATTACCCCTAGGAGTTAGAAGAAAAACTGCCCAATTCAGGACCGGTCCACATTACCAATCTACCCGAGGAAATCACGCCGATCCCGGACCTCATTTCTGAACCAGCCGAGTCTAACACAGTCCACACTGCCGAGCCAACAGAAGTCCCGGTCCTCATTGGCGAGCTAGCCGAGACAACCCCGGTCCTCATGGACGGGCTGGTCGAGAAAGACCCGGACCTCATGGCCGAGAAGCCACAACTTAACCCTTCATGTTTTATGCAGATCATAGCCACCGAAGATCATGGAATCAATGATGATGAGGTGCAAGGGGAGTTGGAGGCAAATAAAGGGCAAGAAAAGCCAATGATGGAGCACTCACTCACCACGAGCCCAGAAAACTCACTCGTTCTAGGACGACCATTATTAGCTGCCACAAAGAAGAGGCTTCACATGGGAACAAGCTTGATGTCGCCTACATTCAATGGCACAATGCTGAACTTCAAGAATTGCAAAGGTGCCGACCATTCATACATGAAGAAGCGGCACAGACATGGGCCGAAGGAATGGAAACCCGGAAGGAGAAGCAAGAGGCCACGGCTCATTGGACCAGCAGCTATGGTCAAGGATCCCTCACCTTCTCGGATGCATGTAAAAGAAAACCTGCCGGACCTATGGAGAACTGAACCGAACACATCACTCCACAAGTTTATTGGGCAGAATAAAAGGGCATCCGAGAGGAAATTTGACCTCACTCACCCATGGGATCCCAACTTATGATCCATGAGTGAGGTTCCGTCAAGCCAACGACGTTAAACAAAGGCTCTTGCCGGGAGGTAACCCGGCATATTCAGTTTTTTTCAGTTTTTATTTTCTTATGTCGTTTTTTTTCATACTCACCCCCATTGTATTTTGGAAAGGAGATGTTTTTTTTCTTATGCAGGGAACAAATGCACATCATGCGTTCGCATGCCTTAACCATGCATTCGCATGATCTCCTGCAAGCTAGGGAATTCGACCACGTGCGAGTGCGCAGGGCCATTTGTGCGCGCGCATGAGATTTCATGCGACTGATCGATATTGTGTGAGTGCATGCTTGAACCTATGCGAGCGCACGCCACGCCACAACGTCCAACTTGAGTCTCCCTCAAACATCAACCGAATCTGGCCGGGCCAGGCCTTGTCGTTTGCTCCTATGGCCTTGACTTAGCAACGACACCATAAAGGGAGTTCTCTTCGTTCCTTACTCTTCATGTCATTTCCTTTCCATTGTTAAAATTGTTTTTTATGTTTTGAACTAAGTCGTTCCGAGAGGAACGGCTTCGTTCAAAAGTGTGGGGGTATTTGAGTAGTTTTTGCACATAGTAGTTATTGCACATAGTAGTCAACACTTTTTGAAAATACACACTTTCATGATGTGAAAATAGATAGATCCGATTCATGCATTTCCTTGTGAAAACTTAGTTGTGTAAAAACATGTGTATTTAACTTTCTACTCGTCCTTGTGTGCCAAGATAAACGTAGGATGTGGAGTTGAAAGAAATGCCCTAGAGAGGCTTGACAAGCACTCAAGGGACCAGATCCTTACTTTATGGTAATGTGAAGATTGTGGAGGCTGCACTTCGGGCTTGTTGGTGAAGAGTGGACTCCGCCATGCAGCGTCTATGCAAGAGGCGGGACGGGAATCAAACCGTCCATTCTCTAGTCCAAAGTACCTGGGAAAATAGATGAGTGATGGACCATAATTGTATGAATCATAAACACAGTTAAACCCACCAAATTAGACTCTTTGTCTATTTAACTTTTTCTTGTTAGTTCCGATATTTATCTACATGGTATTTTGAAGTCTAGAGAGAATACAGGCTAAGGAGGAGTTTTTAAGCTGAAAATGAATTACGAGTCATTCCAAGTCACGACCAGACTCCGACTATACAAATCTCATGAACTTGACATGGAATCACTCAAAACAAGTCCAACCGAAGAGCAACTAGAGTCAGGCCGGAGCTGAAAGAACCCGATGGCTTTTGGAAAAAGTCACAAAATCACACAACTTCTCTTCTCTCCTCCACCTAGCCGGCGGCTCTTCCTCCTTGGTGACTCACCACCGGCGGCTTTGGGGAGAAAAGCCACATGGGCCGCCGGCTTTGAGAGCTTCTCCTCCCATTTTGTCCCATGTGTTGTGATCTAGATCCTTCCCTTGGCTATAAATAGAACTCATCCCTTCCCTTTGTAAATCATCCCACAATCCTCATTTCAAAACATCATCCATCACAAAGCTCTAGCTTCTCTCTAGATTTTGGGCACTACTCTTGTAAACACTTGTTTTAAATCTATAATACTCCTGTTGGTTCTTGAGATTCTAGTTGTTCTTGAGTTTACTCCTGTTGGTTCTTGAGTATTCTCCCTTTACTTTACTGTCTTTCGAAAACCTTTAAGTACTTATCTATGATATCCACCTCTATGGATATTCGTAGCTAAACCCTTCATTCGGTTGAAGGGGTGTACTTTTGTCATAAAATGTTTTAGGCCCTACTCTTAATACCTCTATGTGTTCAAAACTTGTTCTATGTGCCACATATTAGGTTAGAACTTCCAAGGTTGAGTGGATGCTTGGAATGGCAAAACTCTTCTGTGGGGTTCGTAAACATACTTGGATAAGTGGATGCTTGGAATGGCAAAGCTTATCTGAGAAGTTTGACCTCTTTAAAACACCATTTGGTTGATCGGGAATGATTGATCAAATGGATGCACATAAGGCTAATATACCTTGGAATGGGGTGTTAGTCTAAATAGAACAAGTGCTCTATGTCTTGGAATGGACTAGACAGTGTGGCAAATCAAGTGCTTGGAATGGCCTTGATACACTTTTGAATACTTAGTATGATCATTAGAGGTCAATGATAAACAAACTATGATACAAGGCCCCTAAAACCGAATACTTTCCTTAACTTAAAACATCACCTGCACTTTACATTCAGTCTAAATATCAACTGCTTTTTGCAAGACTTGCCCTTCAAGCAACCCACTCTCTGTAAGTCTTCTCTTTCAAGCAATTACTTTCAGTACTTTACTTTCTGCACTTTACTTTCTGCACTAAAATCACGACCAACCCACTTACTTTTCTGTACTAAAACTAAAACCAACAACCAACCACTCACTTTTCATCGCTAAAACCTCAATCCACCTAAAATCACGCTCCCTTTTAGTACATTCCTCAAAGAACAACTATCCCCCTAATTCCCTTGGGTTCGACCCCTACTTACAACTTGCTACCCAGTAGTGAAGTCGCGAGTAGCGGACTTATAAATTTATTCTTGACTTTTGCACACGACGACTGTGCATTCGTCAATGAGCGCCCCTCATCTTGACCCGCGCGAAAAAGGCAAGGATGAGAAAGAGCGGGGAGGTATTTCCATATGCTCTCGGGCGATGATTGGACCTCCCAAAAGTGAAGAAAAATGGACATGCAAATCTCATCAAAGGAGCAAAGCCCAAAGAAGAAAAGAAAGAAATCAGCCAATTTGGTGAAACCAAAACCGAAGCAAAAGTGAAGTACTCAAAGAGTCATATCAAAGGCCGAAGGCCAAATCACTACAAAAAGCTGTCCAACCACGCAAACAAAGAAAATGAGCTCAACCAAATTTGCCCGAATCAATCACGTGCTAGAAGAAGCAAGTAACATAACCATATAGTAAGATCGGATCCGAGAGTACAGTTCAAAGGCCTAAAAAAGACTATCTCCCGAATCATCCGAATTAATTTGCATCACGGCTCAAAGGTACAAGTATCTAGTTACTTTCATATGTGAGCATGATTTCGTTTGGAAGCAAGTAAGCTATGCATGCTAAGGTGAAGTCTAGTTTTGCATCTTACATTCACATCTAGGACTTAGGGTGTTTTTGTTCCTCTTGATGACTACACTTGTTCGGTACGAACAAGATTAAGTGTGGGGGTATTTGATGGCGCGTATTTATACGATTCATCAAATCAGCTAAACCCACCAAATTAGACATTTGATCATACGAACAAGTGCTTGTTAATGCCTTTTTGTGTATATAGGCTATTTTGGGGTCTAAAGAGGAAACATGCCTAAAAGGGGAGATTTATGCCCAAAAAGCACACCAAGCATTTCTGGCCGAGAAGTCGCAACCAGGGCCCGAGGAAAATCGACCATGGCCCGAGGAAATTCACCCAGAACCGAGAGAGCCCAAGCGAGTACTGAGAACTCAGGACGAGTCTGGGCGCGCCGAGAACTTCAGCCGGGCCGTCCGAGAAAAGACGGATGCTTGCATCCGATACCGAGAAAGATGGACGCGTCCGAGTATTGCGCCCGAGAGTCCGAGCCAGCGCCGAGAAAACCAGGCCTGCGTCCGAGCCCGTCCGAGGCGTGCGCCCAAACTGAACTTCACACCAGGCCATGACCACTTTCCGGCGGCGTTCCGACAAAACCACTTTGGGCACTCGACTTCAAATCTCATTAACGTTCCAAAACCGCAATCAAAAGGCGAAGAACGCATGGTCCAAAATCTGGGTCCGTCCGAGGCCAAACAACCGAGTTCTAGGCCATTCTAGGGCCAATCATAATTCCGATCTGGCCCTTGCTAATTGATGGACCATAATTGTATGAATCATAAAAACAGTTAAACCCACTAAATTAGACGCTTTGTCTATTTAACTTTTGCTTGTTAGTTCCGATATTTATCTACATGGTATTTTGAAGTCTAGAGAGAATACAGGCTAAGGAGGAGTTTTAAAGCTGAAAATGAATTACGAGTCATTCCAGGTCACGACCAAATTCTGACTTTCAAGAACCGGACGTGGAATCACTCAAAACAAATCCAACCGGAGGGCAACCAGAGTCAGTCCGGAGCTGAAAGGACCGATGGCTTTTGGGAAAAAGATCTCAACTCACACTCACCCACTCCCTTGCCACCTATGGCCGGCGGCTAAAGGGCTTCTCCTCTCCTCCATGGACATGTGGCCGGCGGCTTTTGGGAAGGATGAGTCACTCCGATGGCTTTCTTCTCGTCCTCCCATTCCATGCCAAGTGTCTTCATCCTCCTCCACAAACCACACCTCCCTTAGCCTATAAATAGAGCCCTCCCTTTCCCTTGTATCCATATCCAATCTCATTCCAACATCGAAGTTGTATCTTAAGCACTCTTATCAGTTTTTGTAAGTACTCTTTTCTTTACTTTACTGTCTTGCAAAGTACTTTACTTTCCTGTCTTTACTTTCGAAAACTTTACTTTCTGTCTTTCAAAACCGTTACTTTTCCAAGTACTTAGCTATGGTATCCACCTCTATGGATATTCATAGCTAAACCCTTCATTCGGTTGAAGGGGTGTACTTGTACCATACAATGTTTTAGACCCTACTCTTAGTGCCTCTATGTGTTCAAAACTTGTTCTATGTGCCACATATTAGGTTAGAACTTCCAAGGTTGAGTGGATGCTTGAAATGGCAAAACTCTTCCGTGGGGTTCCTAAACATACTCGGGTAAGTGGATGCTTGAAATGGCAAAGCTTATCTGAGGAGTTTGACGTCTTTAAAACACCATTTGGATTGATAGGAAATGATTGATCAAATGGATGCACATAGGCTAGTATACCTTGAAATGGGGTGCTAGTCTAAATAGAACAAAGTGCTCTATGACCTTGAAATGGGCTAGACAGTGTGGCAAGTCGAGTGCTTGAAATGGCCTTGATACACTTTTAAACACATAGTATCATCATTAGAGGTCAATGATAAACAGACTATGATGCAAGGCCCCTAAAACCGAATACTTTCCTTTAATTGTAATATCAACTGCTACTTTACTTTCAGTACCATATCAACTGTTTATTTTCTGTCAAGACTCGCACTTTACTTTTCAGTACTAAAACTAAAACCAACCCCCCAACTGCTTAATTTAATTCCCCCCTTTTCGAAAGAACAACTATTCACATGACTCCCTTGGGTTCGACCCGTACTTACCACTGACTACCCAAAAATAGTTAAGTCGCGAGTATCGGTATTATAAATTTGTTTTTGCACAGAGAACATCACACCTTAACGACAGTGCAGTGGGCTTGATGGACCATAATTATACGAATCAAAAACACAGTAAAACCCACCAAATTAGACTGTTTGTCTATTTAACTTCTGCTTGTTTGTCCCGATATATTTCTACAGGGTATTTTGGACTCTAGAGAGAAAATACGCTAAGGAGAGGATTTTACGCTGAAAAGATATTACGAGCCAGTCCAAGGTCACGATCAGACGCTGAACGAAGAAATCTCAAGATCCTGACTTGGAATTACTCAAAACAAATCCAATCGAGGAGCAACCAAAGTCAGACCGGAGCGGAATTGGACTGTTGGTTTTGTGAAAATTGCACAAAACCACACAAACCTCCTCCTTCCCTTCTAGAACCGGCGGCTTTTGGGAGGATGAGTCATGAGGATGAATCATCTCCTCCATTCTCATCCATAAGGGGCGGCTCCTCCTTCTTCCCCTTCTAGAAGAGGCGGCTAAATGAAGCCACCATGGGAATGTGACATGTGGTGGTTTCTCCTCCACATGCTCCTCCCCTCCTCCTCCACCCTTGGATGAAGATCAATCCAAGCCCTCCATTTCTCCTCCCTTAGCCTATAAATAGAAGCCATCCTCCTCCTCATTTGTATCATCTCATTCCAAAACATCCTCCACCATAGTTAGTGAGAGAAGCTCTCACTTCTCTCTAGAGTTTGGGCACTACTATTGTAATAATCTTACTCTGGAATCAAAGCTTGATCCTTGGCGCTTCAACGGTTTTGTAAGTCTTCTCGTATTTATTTTACTGTCTTTCAAAACCCTTGTTTTTTTCCAAATTCGTAGTTATGATATCCAGTGCCATGATTAGTAGTAGCTAAACTCTTTTCGGTTGAAGGTGTGTACTTGTATTTGTAAAATGTTTTAGACCTTGCACTTAATGTCACTTTGTGTTCAAAACTTGTTCTATGTGCCATATATAGTCAGAATTTCCAAGGTTGAGTGGAAGCTGTAACAAGCAAAGCTATCTGAGGAGTTCGACTTATCTAAAACACCACTTGGTCGATCGTAACTGAGAGATCAGGTGGATGCACAAAAGGCTAAGATACTTCGAAAGAAGGAATTAGTCTGAAGTAGAATAAGTGTTGTTTTAAACGATGTTGCAAGTCTTGCGCTTAGAAATGGCCTCGATTCATCTTTGAACACTTAGTATGATCATTAATGGTCGATGATAAACAGACTATGATACAAGGCCACCCCCGAAACCAAATGTTTTCCTTTAAATTGTAATATCCACTGTAACTTTACCTCTCAGTATTAAAATCACAACCAACCCACGCTACTCTAAGTCCTAAAATCACAACCAACTCCCAACTGTCCAACTTTAAGAACAACTATTCACCTAACTCCCTTGGGTTCGACCCTACTTACCACTTACTACCCAGTAGTGTAGTCGCGAGTAGCGAAAAATATAAATTTATTTGTATAGAGAACATTGCACCTTAACGACAGTGCAGTGGGCTCCGTCAGGGCTCCATCAAAACTGGCGCCGTTGCCGGGGAGTTAGCCTTTGATTAGCTGTTCTTCTCTTTTTCTTTTCTCTTTCGAACTCACTTCTGCACAACCATGTCTCGTGAAGGAAGCCACTATGACTATCAGGATGACGACGAGGTTAATCTGTTCGATCGAAATAATGAGGCATCGCCTCAATTTCCAATTCTCGATGATCGAGAGCAACTCTTCCGAAACCAAAGAGCTCGTGATAGGAATGCCATCCTAAGGAACCAAGGACCACCCGAAGGCCGAAATGAAGCTGGCCCAGCGCAACAACCCCCTAGACATCCACCACCCCCGCAATATCGACGAGAGCCAAGACGCGAACCCGTCTTTGATGACTACTACGGGGATAACAACAACTTCCGCGAACCTACTATGGGAGCACTGTCGGCACCAGATTTCAGAAATCAGCCGTGGTGCATTTACGAAGGCCCTGAGCTAGAAAACATCGCCATCAACACTTCAGTGGCCCACAACTTGCCAAAGTTCTCAGGAACTCGTGGAGAATCAGCAACGAGTCATCTCCAACGCTTACATGGTACTTGCCAAAACCTAAAACCAAATGGCGTGAACGTAGATGACTTTAAGTTAAAAGCGCTCTACTTTTCCCTCACAAACTCGGCAAACGACTGGTTCCTTTCATTGCCTTGCGGAAGCATCAGAACATGGGCTCAGATGCAGAAGAAGTTCTTAGACAAATACTACCCAGCAGGAAGAGCAATGCAAGTGAGGAGGCAACTGCAGGACATCAAGCAAGGGCCCAATGAAACCATGTACGACTACCTGGAAAAGTTCGATCGCCTGGAGAGAAGCTGCTGTACCCTTGGACTGCCCGAAAAACTCATAATCGAGTACCTCATTGATGGATTAAGGCCCTTAGACAAAATGCTTCTGGATGCCTCAGCTGGAGGATCCATGATGAATCTATCACTGAGTGGCATAAGGAATCTCATCACCGACTGACGAAGCCCACCGCACTGTCGTTAAGGTGCGATGTTCTCTGTGCAAAAGCAAATTTATATCTCCGATACTCGCGACTTAACTATTTTTGGTAGTAAGTGGTAAGTACGGGTCGAACCCAAGGGAATTAGGTGATTAATTGTTCTTTCGAAAAGGGGGGATTTAAATAAAACAGTTGGGGGGGATTGTTTTTGGTTTTTTAGTACTGAAAGGTAAATTGCTGGAACAGTCAATTTCAAGACCAACCGCAGACACACGTTGATACTGGCCGCACGCTGTGTTTCTAGCGTGATGCGTATCAAAGGTTATGCCGGGCTGATGTTGAAAAAGTCTATAGTAAAAGTAAAGTACAGAAAGTAATTGCTTGATGGACAAGTCTTGCAGAAAAGTAATTGCTTGATGGACAAGGCTTGCAGAAAAGTAATTGCTTGATGGACAAGGCTTGACAGAAATTAAAGTGCTGAAAGTAAGCAGTTGATAATGGTACGGAAAGTAAACAGTTGATATGGTACTGAAAGTAAAGTAACAGGTGATATTGCCATTAAAGGAAAGATTCGGTTTCAGGGGCCTTGTATCATATTCCGTTTATCATTGACCTCTAATGATCATACTAAGTGTTCAAAAGTGTATCAAGGCTATTCCTAGCACATGATTTGCCACACCGTCTAGTCTTTTGCAAGACAAAGAACTCTTGTTCTTGTATGTGCATCCATTTGATCATCATTCCTGATAAACCAAATGGTGTTTTAAAGAGGTTGACTTCCACAGATAAGCTGTGCTCTTCCGAGCCTCCACTTATCCATGGAAGATCACGAACCCATGGCAGGGCTTTGCTCTTCCGAGCATCCACTCAACCAATGGAATTCTGACCTAATATATGACACCTAGAACAAGTTGAACACAAAGAGGCACTAAGAGACAGGTCTAAAACATTGAATGATACAAGTACACCCCTTCAACCGAATGAAGGGTTTAGCTACGAATATCCATAGAGGTGGATACCATAGCTAAGTACTTGGAAAAGTAAAGGTTTGAAAGACAGGAAAAGTAAAGGTTTTGAAAGTAAAGACAGGAAATGAAAGTTTTCGATTTTGAAAGACTGATGAGCCGTATTTATACGACTCATCGAGTCATTAATTCCCACCATTTCATTCACTTTATTATGCGAACAGTTACTTTTTAGTGTTGTTTCGTGTTTCAGGTGATTTGGAAGCTCTAGGAGGAATCACATTCAAAATATGGCTTTTGGAGCCAAAAACACCACAAGGACCCGAGACCCGCAGGCTGGCCGTACTCAGAGAATGAGGCAAGTGTCGTTTGACACTGGAGGATCCAATCCATGATCGGAGACCAGCAGTTTGTAGCTCGTATGTCAGGCTATGACTCAGGCAAAACCAATTGGATTTTCGACCAACAACCAAGCAACGCTCGGGGCATGAATCTGTGAGGCCGACCAGCGTTCCATCAGGCCCAGGCGCCCAGGCGCGTCCGCAGGCTGGTCGTGCTCGGTGAAAGAAGCACCCGTCGTTTGGAGAAGGTCCAGCCCAGCACAAATCGGACCACACCATGGTCTTGCCCATATGTCAGGCTACACCTCAGGCCAAACCCAAGTGAATTTCGAGCCACGAGCAAGGAACGAAGGGAGCAAGAACCCATGAGCACGATCAGCGCAGATTTCAGGACTTAGCCAAATTTCAGGGCCTGTTTTCCGGCTGGCTGAGATGTCAACTTTGAGAGCCGCTCCGGCCTAATCCGTCCACACAATGGGGTGATTTCAAGGTCCTAGCATCAAGTATACATGTCCAGCTAGTGCCCCAAACCAAGAGACCGGCCAGAAGAGTGTCCGAAGGCGAGTCAAATCAGCCCCAAAGTACCCAGTCCGATCAGCCCGCGCACTTCAGCGCTGATCCATCTCCAGCCCGGCCATGCGAGCGTGCCCCCGAGCTCCAGCTCGGCCATCCGAGCGGGCATGCGCCTGGCCATGCGAGCGTGCCTCCGAGCGGGCATGCGCCTGGCCATCCGAGCACTCCAGCGCTGATCCATCCGTCCGGCCAGCCGAGCCTCATCTCATCCATTCGCACGTCCAAAGTCCAGCAGCCGGCCCAATGTGCATGCGATGCTAGGGTTTCGTAGCTTATTCACCAAGTTAGGGTTTCTCAAACCCTATAAATACAGGAGATCCTGCAGTCTTCAAAGCATCCGAAAATCACAGAGAAATCCATCGATCTCAGTCTTCCTTGCTTCAGCCGTGCCTTGCTCCTCCTGTTCTTCATCTCGATCAATTAGTGAAGTCTCTTCCTTTTATTATTTGCATTGTTTACTTATGTCGATGTGTAACTAATCCAATTATTCGGGTTAGGGTTAAATAATTGTGACGATTGTTTTGAGATTCTGTTCTTCAACATTATTCATGCTTTCTATTTAGTTCTTGTGCACATTATTAGTTTGAATTTATTAGGTTAAGGGGAGATCCGAAAGGGTACAACTTAACATAGTAATCCTTACTATCTTTTCTTTGCTTATTTGATACCGACCCAGTTAGAATATGTAGTTGCACGAAACCTAATATAACCAGACCAGGAGTATTAGGTTTGCTAGAATTAAACGGTTATAACCAGACCAGGAGTAACCCTAAGAAAGCTAGAATAAATACTTAGAAATCAAGGATAAACGAAGTCACAATTGAATAATACCCTAACCTGAATATCTTCTCTGATTGATAAAACCCCAGCAATTTTCGTGCCTTCTTAGTGTTCACTAACCAATACTTTCACTCTAGTTTCTTGTTTTTCTCCATTACAGAACGAAGTAGTAACCATCTAGCTCCCTTGGGTTCGACCCTTGCTTGCCATTGTGCTAACCCACAGTTCATCGCGAGGAAATTATAAATTGTTTTTGCACAGGTACGACGACAGCCTGTTCAAAATGGCGCCGTTGCCGGGGAGCTAAGCACGGTGAAACTTTTGTTCTTCTTTTATTTTTCGTTTATTTTTTCTTCTTGCTATTTCGAAATTTGTTATTCGGTGAATTCATATTCAACTGTTCGAGATTTTGTTTTCCATTCTATTCGATTTCCGTTTTCTAGCTCTCAGAGGGTTCTGTCACCAAGACTTACGAGTCTAAGGATTTTGGGTTTTAAGTGGGACCGCTGTGACCCCTCCACTCTCCTGGGGACCCTTTGTTGCTAGTATGTACTTGCTATTCGGTGCCATGCTAGCTTGCACGTTTTTCTGATTCACTTGCAGATTCGACATGACTTCCTACTACGGAAGTGAGCCGTGGAATTATGGGGAGTACTATCCACCACCCTCCCGACAAGAAGTCCGAGAAATGATCATGCACCTTGAGCAATCCCGGGATGAAACTTTGGATGAGTACTTACGGTACTTTGATTCCCTTGTGATAAGCTGCCCGCACCATGGATTCACAGACTTATTTCTTCTTCAAGTATTTCTCGCCGGGATGTTACCACATGAGTGGAGTTGGCTCACTGAGGAGGCAGGATGCTCGGTCTATGACATGACCATAAGTGCTATTTGGGACTTGATAGACGATTTGGCCGAGAGATCAAGACCAATACAAGATCAGACCGAGGCACTAGAGGAAAAAGAGAAAGAGTTGACAGCTAGCATCCAACAGTTGGCCAACATAGTGGAGCAATCTCGGGCCGAAAACAAGAGAGACTTGGCCGAGTTATCAGGAACATTGTTCGACTTGAATCAGATCGTGTCTGAGTTGATGAGAAAGCAGGAAGAAGATGTCGGTACAAAAACAAAGGAGGACATGGCAGAGGCCCTAATAGAACCTATCTTGGAGCCCATAGAACCGGCAGAAGATGAGGACCAATGGTTGAAGGAAGAAGAGCTCCAGTGGGACTACCCCGAATGTTTGGAAGAAGACATCCCGCTGGCACCTCAGGAAGAGCCGACCGGGCCACTCGAGTCAGACCTCATTATCAAGCTGCCCGAGACATGCTCAGACCTCATTACAGACCTACCCGAGGCAGAACCGGTCAAGGCAACCAAGGAAATCAAGGTCACATCCATTGAAGGTTCTACCTCAGTAAAGGGCGCGGACGCCTCTACAATTTATGCACGGACGTATGAAGAATTACCAGTAAATCAAGGGACGTCCGCGGTGGTTGAACAGGAGACGTCCGCGGGAAGCATTAACTCCGGTAAGGACCCAGGCATTCTCACCCGCGATATTGATTCTTATATTTTGCAGATGGGAGATGCCAGTGCTCACAGCCCTCTTACACTCGTTCTGGGACAACCGGTCATCTCGGACACAAGGACCAAGAATTATGTTGGAACAAAAAGGTTGTCGCCTATGCTTGCTGGAACGAAATCAAACTACCATGTTGACAGGGGTTCTGACCATCCATACATGAGGAAGAGACCGAGACATGGCACGTTTGGATGGAAACCAGGATGGAGAAGCACTAGAGCCCGACTCGATGGACCAGTGACTATGATAAGGGTGGCCTCGCCAGCTCGGAAGGATGTGAAGGCAAATCCGCCTGATCATTGGAAGGCAGTGCCAAGTGGACAGCTTGAGGAGCACTATGGACGAACAGAAGGAGAGACAGGGAAGAAGTATGACCTCACACGCCCATGGGACCCTAACTTGTGATCCTACAAGAGGTACTGTCGAGCCAATGACGTTAAACAAAGGCGCTCGCAGGGAGGCAGCCCTGCATGGTTTGCACGTCTTTACATTTCAGTTTGTTTATTTACTATGTTTATTTTTGAGTCATTATTGTCACATTGTACCTTGGAAAGGATTTGGTTTCATTTTGCAGGGATTGGACTTAGTCGGCCGGTAAATCCCCTTGGAGCTACGCATTTTAGCCCCCGGACTTGATCCGAGTTCAGCCGACCACCGTCTACATCCCAGGGGAGTCTCGTTCTACCCTTTTCCTTACCTTATCTATTTATTGCATGCATTTGTGTGTCTAGATTTGAGTCGTGCCGTGAGGACACGGCTCATTTCAAAAGTGTGGGGTGGGAGAGTCAGTTATGAGTCAGTTATCGAGTCAGCATGCCCACCATACAGAGTCAGCACGTTTCGAGTCATTTTTAAAATTTTTGTACATGATACTTCACTATTTCCTAGACTTGCAGTATTGGATAGTGATTGGGTGAAATAGATATAGCCAACTTTACATGCATGTCTTTGGTGAAAATTGATTTGTGCGACTAACATGTGATCTTAAAATTTTGCGTGCCTTTGTTAGTTGAGATAAACAGGGATGTGGAGTTGATAGCAATGCCCTAGAGAGACTTGACAGATCGTTCAAAGGCCGAACTCAGGATATGTGGTTATGTGGAGTTCGTGGAGGCTAGCACTTCGAGGCAACATAGTACGAGTCTGCTCCGCCACTGCGGTACCTTTGCGGTTGGTCGGGACGGGAATACTTCACACCGTCCAAGCTCTAGTCCAAGTAGCCGAGAAAATAGGCAAGCGACCCTTGACTTGACCCGTGTCGAAAGGACGAGGATGAGTAAGAGCAGGAAGGTTTCTAATCCGAGTAACCGGGAAAATAGACGAGCGACCCTCGGCTTGACTCGCGTCAAAAGGAGAAGGAACCACGGTTCGAGCAAGTCACAATCCGCACTACAAAGCAACAAATCCACCATCATTGTGATAGTCCACACAAAATCAAGTGAAAGCATCATTGAAATATCAGATCCCATGACACTATAGCTGACCGATTAGTACTCATCACTTTGGAGCTCGAATCAATCACGTGCAAGAAAAAGCGGCAAAGCATAACCATATAGCAGCGAGTTCGAGTCCGACAATGAGGGTTCATGGGTCTAAAAGGGCTATCTCCCGAGACATCCGAATTGATTTGCATCTCGACCCAAAGGTAACACGTATCTTTAACCCATGTTTTAGCACAAAGATATTAGTAGCGAGCATGCATAACAGGCGAGATCTAGAGTAATTAATTCATGTCCATGTAGCTCGTCTAGGATAACCGAAGCATTGTGGTGTTTACATTATTCGTTCCTCTTATGACCTAGTTCTTGTTCGGGACGAATGAAGGGTTTAGCTACGAATATCCATAGAGGTGGATACCATAGCTAAGTACTTGGAAAAGTAAAGGTTTGAAAGACAGGAAAAGTAAAGGTTTTGAAAGTAAAGACAGGAAATGAAAGTTTTCGATTTTGAAAGACAGTAAAGTAAAGAAGAGAATACTCAAGAACCGACAAGAGTAAACCCAAGAACAGTAAAAGAAAAGCTTGAGTACTACAAGAACCGACAAGAGTACTCAAGATCAAACTTCAATATCAAAGCAAAGTTTACTTGGATTGTAGAGAGATAAGTAACTTGTGGTGGTGTGAATGATTTTTGGGATGATTTACAAGGGCAATGAGATGTCTTATTTATAGGCTAAGGAGAGTGAGGAGAGGCCAACACATGGCACAAGATGAGAGGGGGAGGGGAGTGTGAGAGGGAAGCCGCCGGCTAGGTGGAGGAGAGGGAGAGGTGGAGGGGAAATGTGAGAGGGGAGCCGCCGGTCATGTGGAGGAAGGAGAGAGTTTGTGAGTTTTGTGAGCTCATTCCAAAAAGACATCGGTCCTTTCAGCTCCGGATAGACTCTGGTTGCCCTCCGGTTGGACTTGTTTTGAGTGATTCAATGTCAGGTTCATGAAAGTTGTTCAATCGGAATCTGGTTGTGTCCTGGAATGACTTGTAATCCATTTTCTACTTTAAAACTCCTCCTTAGCCTGTATTCTCTCTAGACTTCAAAATACCCTGTAGATAAATATCGGAACTAACAAGCAAAAGTTAAATAGACAAAGAGTCTAATTTGGTGGGTTTAACTGTGTTTATGATTCATACAATTATGGTCCATCACCGAAGTTGCTGAAAATGCCCGATTCAGAGAAGTGACAACTCGGCAGGAAGAATTTTCCCGAACAAAGAATGTGGCAAAAGCTGAAACACCGATGGACTCTATGCCAGAAGAGATAAAACAAATGAAGGAAATGATGATTCAAATCCTACGAAGGCAGCCAGTTCGGATAAAGCCTTGCGAGTTTTGTAGTTCTACAGACCACAAGACTGACGCATGCCCAACACTGATAGTAGAGGAACCGGAAGAAGTGAATGCAGTGGTAGGATACCAAGGATACAACAACCACAACAGCAACGATAGAGCAGGACCAATCCGGCAGTATAATTAAGCAACCAATCCAAGCTGGCGAAACGACAACCATCCTCTGAGGGAGACAAAACAAGCCGCACCACAATAAGCTCAGTCATTCTACCAACCTCCCCACCGGCAGTACAACCAGAACGCTCCATCAGCAGGCCAATATCAGCAGAGAGGATCAAATCAATACCCGACGAGCCAATATCAGCAGAAGGGAATGAATCAATACCAATCCAGCTCAAATAATCAGCAAGGACCAAGCAAGTCGCTTGAAGACACAATGAAGGAGCTCGCAGGAAGCGTAAATCAATTGGGGACTTTGCTACACCAATATCAGGCGAAAACTGACGGGGCAATTTCAGAATTGACTAAACAAATAAATGTCCCAGCTCGCCACTTGAATGACCACACTCATTAATGAACCAGGCAGACTACCTTCACAAACCGTCCAAAACCCGAAGGGAAATGTTAATGCTGTGGCCTTAAGGAGTGGGAAAAAACTTGTCAGCAAACCTACAGAGCAAGATGAGGACAAAAGTCCGAGGTTGCCCGGAGAAGAACAAGTGAGGCCCGAGGCTCTCGAAACTCTTGAGCAAGACAAAGAGGAGGACGTGACCAAAGAAGAAGTGAACACATCCAAGGATCACAGGCCTGGCCCCGTACCAGCAGCCAGCCCGGTTCCAGTGTCCGAAGAGCACAATGAGCACCCGGTGCCCAGAACCGAGACTCCCAAAGTCAGCACCGCACTTCCATTTCCAGTACCTACTCGTGTGCAAAAACAACATGTCATGGATGAGGACGTGTTTGAATTGTTCAGCAAAGTCGAAATCAACATCCCCCTCTTGGAAGCCATCAAGCAAATTCCTCGATATGCTAAGTTTTTAAAAGAGCTTTGCACCAACCGGAGGAGTACTAGATATGATCAAGAGCTAATGAGTAGGAACGTGTCGGCCGCCATACAACGAAAAGTGCCCCCAAAATGTGGTGATCCGGGAACTTACACCATTCCATGCACAATTGGCAACATCCGGATCGAGAACTGCATGCTAGACCTTGGAGCATCAATCAACGTTCTTCCCTTCTCTATCTACTCATGCCTCAGAATTGGACCGCTCGAACCCACCGGCCTCACTATTCAACTGGCAGATCGGTCGTGCAAACAGCCCAAAGGGAAAATAGAAGACGTCCTGGTTCAAGTAGGCGAATTGGTGTTTCCAGCAGACTTCTACGTCTTAAAGATGGAGAATGGCGGACCTACAGATCATGCACCCATCCTTCTCGGCCGTCCATTTCTCAAAACATCAAAAATGAAGATAGACTGTGGAAGTGGAATGCTCTCAATGGAAGTAGAAGGAGAGGTCTTCAGCTTTGACTTATTCCGAGCAATGAAGCACCCTATGGAATTTGAGGAAGTACACGCTCTCGATGCTTTGGACGACCTGGTCCAAGAAGTTCAACCAGAACCAACAGCGGACCCCTTAGAAGCCATACTCAACGGAGCTGAAAGCTCATACGAATTGACCGAAGACTTGCATGAAACGGTGGCCCACTTAACAATCTCGGAGCCTCTCACACCAGAATATGAAGTCAACGAGGTAAAATTATTCAAATCAAATACTTTTCTGCCCTCGGTGATGCAAGCTCCCAAAATAAAATTGAAGCCCCTGCCCGGACATCTGAAGTACGCTTTCCTAGGAGATAATAACATACTTCCAGTGATCATCAAGAGTGGCTTGGAAGCAGGTCAGGAGAGAAGTCTGATAAAAGTGCTGAGACAACACAAGTTGCCTATTGGATGGACTCTAGCCGACTTAAGAGGAGTCAGCCCGGCTGTATGCATGCACCGTATTCTACTTGAAAATGGAGCAAAGCCATCAAGAGAGCCTCAACAACGACACAACCCTATTAAGATGGAAATCGTCCAAAAAGAAATACAGAAGTGATGAGCCGTATTTATACGACTCATCGAATCATTAAAACCCACCAATTCCAGCACTTTATTATACGAACAGTTACTTCTTAGTGTTGTTTCGTGTTTCAGGTGATTTGGAAGCTCTAGGAGGAATCGCGCTTAAAAGACGGCATTTTCATGCCAGAAACATCACAGCTGAAGAACAGACCCAAAGGAGGGCCGTGAACAGTGTTTTTCGGCTCGTGAACAGTAACTCCGGCATGAAACAGTACTCCGGCGTGAACAGTCTCCGACATGAACAGTACTCCTGCGTGAACAGTACTTCCGCGCGTGATTAGTGATTTGACCGAGTCCAGCCCAGTTCGTCCGGCCCAAAAGCAATGTGAAATTAGGACAACATACAAGCTAGGGTTTTGGAACATTCTGGAAGGTCCAAGATGACTTAATTATCAAGAAAATGAGTAGCTTGGAGATAAAGTAAGAAAGATATGGAAATATTGCCTAAATTATCTTTTGGATTATTTAGGCAATTCTAGGTCTTTCTCAACCTTATAAATAGAGGAGCTCACAAGACCAAATAATCATCCCTCAACTCACACGAGTTCCCTTTCTCAAAGCTCTCGGCCAAGCCTTGCTCCGCCTCCTCTCCTCCGCCTAGCTCCACCGTGCGCCGCCCAGCTCAGCCGTGTCCCACGGCCGGTTCTTCTTCTCTCCTCGGAATAGTGAAGTTACTTCGTTTTTATTACTCTTGCATTATTTACATGGCTATGTGTAACTAAACCCGTTATTCGGGCTAGGGTTTGAATAATTGTGACGAATGTTTTGAGATTCAGTTCTTAATTATTGTTCTTGCATTCTATTAGTTCTTGTGCAATTATATTAGTTCGAATTATTAGGTTAAGGGGAGATCCGAAAGGGTACAACTTAACCTAGTATTACTTACTATCTTTATCCTGCTTATTTGATACTGACCCGTTAGAATAAGTGGATGCACTAAACCTAATATAACCTGACCAGGAGTATTAGGTTTGCTAGAATTAAAAGTCTATAACCTAACCAGGAGTGGATTGTGGCGTAGTGACTTAACGGTCCTACCTTAGGTTATAACCAGACCAGGAGTAACCACACTTAAGAAAGCAAGAATAAAATACCTAGAAATCAAGGATAAACTAAGTCACAATTGAAGAACCCTAGCTTGAATATCTCTCTCTGATATTTACACACTCGTTTATTTCGTTTGTTTTGCACTGTTTCCTAATCTCTCACAACCCCAATTGTCTTTCTTTTCTTCTTACAGAACAAAGTAGTAACTATCTAGCTCCCTTGGGTTCGACCCTTGCTTGCAGCTGTACTAACCCACAGTTCAGAGTAAGGAAATTATAAATTTAGATTTGCAGGTACAACGACGGCCTGTCAATTTTTGGCGCCGTTGCCTGGGAGCTACGCACGGTGAATTTTGTTCTCTTTCCTTTTTCGTTTATTTCTTTTTTGTTTCTGGTTATTTCGTACTTCTTGCTATTCGGTGATTTCCTAATTCGTTATTTTCAACTGCCTTGTTTTCCGATTTCCGATTCTTTCGATTCCCAATTTCTAGCTTTTAGAGGGTTCTGTCACCAAGACTTACGAGTCTAAGGAGATTGGGTTTTAAGTGAGACCGCTGTGACTCCTCCAATTTCCTGGGGACCCTTTGTTGCTAGTCTGTTCTTGCTGTTTCGGTGTTTGCTATTTCGGTGCTTGCTATTCTTGCGCCATGTCTCATGCAGGTAGTATAGTCGGTGACAACAGTCAGAATAATGAAGTCGAACAGGTACAGAATGGAGAGATCCGGGGGGCTATCCCTGGCCAATTTCAACAACAACCAATCCAACCACAAATCCAACCCCAACCGTACCAGCAATACCCACAGTATTCACCCCCATATCAGCAGTATCCACCACCACCATATCCACAATATCCACAACCGCCCTATCCCCTGTATCCACCACAATACCCGCCACTACCATACATTCCACACCAACCATACCCACCACCTCTGCAGTACCCACCACCTCAGCAGTACCCACCACCTCAGCAGTACCCACCACCTCAGCAGTACCCACCAATCCAATACCCACCACCTCAGCAGTACCCACCATTCCAATACCCACCACCTCAGCAGTACCCACCATCCTTTCGAAATGGTGTTCGCGAGAAGCTTCGTACCTTTAAGCAATTCAGGGGTGAACCATTCTAAGAGTACTCTGCGCGCACCTTCGGGGAAGCTGCCCAGACCATGGATTCCCAGATTTGTTTCTTATGCAGAGGTTTCTTGAAGGGATGAAGCCACGTACGCGTAATATGCTCGATGCCGCAGCAGGTGGTTCGGTAATGGATATAGGCATGGACGATCTCTGGAACCTGATATATGATGTGGCAGAAAGATCAAAACCAAGACAAGATCAGGCCGAGCCGTTAGAGGAAGAGTTGGCACCTAGCAACCAACAATTGTCCGACATGGAACAGGCCATGTCCAAGTTGAGGAGAAATCGGGAAGAAGATGTCGGTACAAAAACAGAGGAGGACATGGCAGAGGCTCTAATAGAGCCTATCTCGGAGCCCATAGAACCGGCAGAAGATGAGGACCCATGGTTGATTGAAGAAGATCTCAATTCAGACTACCCCGGATATTTGGAAGAAGACATCCCGCTGGCACCTAAAGAAGAGCCGACCGAGCCACTCGAATCAGACCCCATTACCAAGTTGCCCGAGAAGTGCTCAGACTTCATTGCGGATCTACCCGAGGCAGAGCCGGTCCTCACTGTCGAAGCGGCCGAGGAAATCAAGGTCACAGAAGATTCTACCTCAGTGCAGTACGCGGATGCCTCAACAATTACGGCGCGGACGTCTGAAGAATTACCACAAATTCAAGAGACGTCAGCGGACAATTAACAGAAGACCTCCGCGGAAAGCACTGATGCAGTTAAAGAAACTCTTATTTCTGACACTCCTCTACCATTCCCAAAGCAAGTGATTGCTCCTAGGGACCACACAATCGACAAGGATGAGCTTGAAGGCAAATTAGAGGCGAAGCATGAACCAGAGAAGCCAACAATGGAATACTCACTCGTTACAGTTCAAGAGGAGCCGCCTGAAAAGTGTAAGACCCCAGGTGCCTTGACAATCACCCGTAACGTTGACCCCTATGTTTTGCAGATAGGAGATGGTAGAAATAATGACCCTCGAGCACTTATTCTTGGACGACCGTTCATCTCTGCCAAAAAGAGGAAGATTGATATGGGAACACGCTCGATGTCTCTTGATGGCAAGAAACTGAACTTCCATGCCGACCACTCATACATGAAGAAACGACCAAGGATTGGCACGTTTGGATGGAAACCAGGATGGAGAGACAAGAGAGCACCATTCGATGAGGGATATAAGCTTCACAAGTTAGTACATAAGTTTGATTTGGAGCAGCCTTGGGATCCTAAGTTGTGATCCCTAAAGAGGTTCCATCGAGCCAACGACGTAAAACAAAGGCGCTCGTAGGGAGGCAGCCCTGCACCTTTCATTTTTTACTTTATTTACTATTTATGTTTGTCTGAGTCTTATCATCACATTATACTTGGGAGAGAAGATGATTTTCATGCAGGGACAGAGGCGAACGAATCCGAAATATTGGCATAAGACTGTATCCAACGTGAGTAGTTCACACCTTGAATAAATTGTGTCAAGAAATATGAGCGTTTAAAGATTCTGTCACAAAGACTTACGAGTCTAAGGAGGTTGGGTTTTAAGTGAGACCATTGTGACTCCTCCAACCTCCTGGGAATCTTTTATTCGTCTTAATGTCATTAACGCAGTGACAGGCGTCGTCGGTACCGGCAAATTTGAATTTATATTTTCCTTGCGAGAAACTAGTGTATTAGTACAGCGGCTAGCAAGGGTCGAACCCAAGGAAGCTAGATGGTTACTACTTTGTTCTGTAAGAGGAAAGAAGAAAGATTGGGTGAAAGCAACAGTTTTAAGAAATACAGTAAAGCACGAAATTGAGTAAGAGTGTATCAAGTAGAGAAGATATTCAGGTTAGGGTTTTCTTCAATTGTGACTAAGTTTATCCTTGATTTCTAAATATTTATTCTTGTCTTCTTAGGGTTACTCCTGGTCAAGTTATAACCGTTTAATTCTAGCAAACCTAATACTCCTGGTCAGGTTATATTAGGTTTAGTGCTCTACTTATTCTAACTGGTCAGTATCAAATAAGCAGTAAAAAGATAGCGAGTATTACTAGGTTAAGTTGTACCCTTTCGGATCTCCCCTTAACCTAATAATTCAAACTGATAATTTGCACAAGAACTAAATAGAATGCAAGAATAATAATGAATAACGGAATCTCAAAACATCGTCACAATTATTCAACCCTAACCCGAATAATCGGTTTAGTTACACAGTCATAATAGCAATGCAAAAGTAATGAAAGAACAAGGACTTCACTAAGAAACCGAGGGGAAGAATTCTGGCCGTGAGCCGTGTGTGGCGGAGCAAGCGGAGGAGCAGCGGCGGACGTGCGGTGGTGAAGGGCGGAGCAAAGGGCTTTGGCCGGATGTGATGAGAGGAGAGCTCGAGTGAGTTTTTGGGATGCGTATTAGGTCTTGTATGCTCCTCCTTATATAGAGTTTGAGAAACCCTAAAGTTCCCAAAATAAGCCAAAGATAATCATGGAAATATTTCCATAATATTCTTTGCTTTATCTTCAAGCAATCTCTTTGCTTGGGAATTAAGCCACCTTAAACCTTCTTGAATATTCCGAAACCCTAGATGTAAGTTTGCCTTAAATATGACATTGGGCTGAACGAACTCGGTTAAACTCGGTCAAACTCGGTCAAACTCAGACTCAACTCGGCACAACTCGGCTGGAACTCGCTGCTAGGGCTGATCGGACTGGTTACTTTGGAGCCGATTTGACTCGCCTTCGGACACTCTTCTAGCCGGAAACTTGGTCTGGGACACTAGTTGGACATGCATACTTGATGTCTAGACCTTGAAATAGGACATTGGAATGGACATTGAAGCTCGGGCGGTCCTTGAAGTTGGTGTCTCAGCCAGCCGGAAACAGTCCCTGAAATTTGGCCAAGTCCTGAAATCTGCGCTGATCGGACTTGCGACTTTGGCAATGATTTACTCCGGCCTCGGACAAGCTTTTGGCCGGGGTCTTGGCCATGGGCACCAGTTGGACATCCGGACTTGGTTCTAGGACCTTGAAATCACCCCTTTGTGTGGACGGTTTAGGCCGGGGCGGCTTCCAAAGTCGGGGTCTCGGACGTTTTGGTGCAGGGACCAAAAATCTGCCGGAGGGTCCAAAAAGGTCTTTTGCTCCCGAATGAAGTTCCTTGACTCCGCATGACTCCAAAATCATCTTGTGGTGCATTTATGGCCTAAAATGCCATCTTTAAGCGCAATTCCTCCTAGAGCTTCCAAATCACCTGTAAGGCGAAACAACACTAAGAAGTAACTGTTTGCATAATAAAGTGCTGGAATTGGTGGGATTTGATGACTCAATGAGTCGTATAAATACGGCTCATCAAACCACCCCACACTTAAACTTGTTCGTCCCGAACAAGGGCTAGGTCATAAGAGGAATGAACTAATGTAAACACCACAATGCTTCGGTCATCCTAGACGTGCTACATGGACGTGATTTAGCTACTATAGATCTCGCCTGTTATGCATGCTTGTTACTAATTAAACTTGTGCGAAAACACGGGTTAATGATACGTGTTACCTTTGGGCCGAGATGCAAATCAATTCGGATGTATCGGGAGATAGCCCTTTTTAGACCCATGAACCGCATTCTCGGACTCGAACTCACTGCTATATGGTTATGCTTTGCCGCTTTTTCTTGCACGTGATTGATTCGAGCTTCAAAGTGTTGAGTGCTTTTCGGCCAACTATAGGTGTCTCGGTTTTGATGTTTCAATGGAGTTCTACACTTGATTCTGGTGCAAACTTTCACATGATGATGGATTTGTAACTTGTGGTGCGGATTGTGACTTGCTCGAACCTACTTGCTCTCACTCATCATCGTCCTTTTGACTCGGGTCAAGTCAAGGGTCGCTTGCCTATTTTCCCGGCTACTTGGACTAGAGCTTGGACGGTGTGAAGTATTCCCATCCCGACCAACCGCAAAGGGTACCGCAGTGGCGGAGCAGACTCGTACTATGTTGCCTCGAAGTGCTAGCCTCCACGAGCTCCACATAACCATATATCCTGAGTTCGACCTTTGAATGATCTGTCAAGTCTCTCTAGGGCATTTCTATCAACTCCACATCCCTGTTTATCTCAACTAACAAAGGCACGCAAAGTTTTAAAATCACATGTTAGTCGCCCAAGTTAATTTTCACCAAAGACATGCATGTAATCGGCTCTATCTATTTCACCTAATCATTATCCAATACTGCAAGTCTAGGAAGTAGTGAAGTATCATGTACAAAATTTTTAAAAATGACGGGAAACGTGCTGACTCTGTGCAGGGTGCAAGAAATAAACGTGCTGACTCACTGACTGACTCTCCCACCCCACACTTTTGAAATAAGCCGTGTCCTCACGGCACGACTCAAATCTAGACTCACAATGCATGCATAAATAAAACAAAGGGAAATAAGAAGAGAGTAAGGACAGGCACTTCCCTCGTGCGGTGCGTGACGATCAGAAACAACTGATTATTCTCCTACGAGTCCTCGAAGAGCACCATTGGAGCTTGTATCGCAATGTGAGTTCTTCACACAATGAAAGGGCTGCGTCAATAACATTAAGACGAATAAAAGATTCCCAGGAGGTTGGAGGAGTCACAACGGTCTCACTTAAAACCCAACCTCCTTAGACTCGTACGTCTTTGTGACAGAATCTTTAAACGCTCATGTTTCTTGACACAATTTATTCAAGGTGTGAACTACTCGCGTTGGATTCACTCTTATGCAATATATTGGATACGTCCGCCTCTGCCCCTGCATGAAAATCATCTTCTTTCCCAAGTACAATGTGACAATAAGACTCAAGACTCAGACAAACATAATAAGTAAATAAACTGAAAAGCAAACCGTGCAGGGCTGCCTCCCTGCGAGCGCCTTTGTTTAACGTCGTTGGCTCGACAGTACCTCCTTTATGTGTCAGGAGGCTCGGCAAGTGCAATCCCATCAGCGGTGGTGTCAAGGGGCTCGGCTAGGTCAAACTGATGAACGGACAGGTCGACCTCTCCATGATAATGCTTCACTCGCTGTCCATTGACCCTGAATCGGTCTCCTCCTGTCGGGCTCTCAAGTTCGACTGCTCCATGATTAAAGACCCGTGTGATGGTGTAAGGGCCGGTCCATCTGGACCTCAACTTTCCGGGCATGAGTCGTAACTGAGATGAAAACAAGAGCACCTGCTGTCCGACTTCAAACGTGCGTCTGAGTATGAATTTGTCGTGGTAGAGCTTGGTCCGCGCCTTGTAGTCTGTTTGGCTCTCGTAAGCATCGAGGCGCAGCTCCTCAAGCTCACACAACTGCAATTTCCTGTCTAGCCCGGCTGCCTGTAAGTCTAGATTGCACTTCTTCAGGGCCCAATATGCCTTGTGTTCTAGCTCGACTGGTAAGTGGCATGCCTTCCCATAGACTAACCGAAAAGGCGAGGTGCCTATCGGCGTCTTGTAGGCTGTCCTGTATGCCCATAGTGCCTCATCTAACCGCTGGCTCCAATCCTTCCTGGTCGGTCCTACCATCTTCTCCAGAATTCCCTTAATTTCACGGTTGGAGATCTCCGCTTGCCCATTCGTCTGGGGGTGATATGATGTGGAAGTCCGGTGGTGAACATGGTAGTGCTTCAATGTGGAAGCCATCATTCGGTTGCAGAAGTGTGTCCCCTGATCACTGATAATGGCCTTAGGTACTTCGTACCTGCAAAAGATGTTAGTGCGCAAAAAGTCTATGACAGTTTTAGCATCATCACACCTAGTGGCCTTGGCCTCTACCCACTTGGACACATAGTCAACTGCAACTAAGATGTAAGAATAACCACATGAAACAGGAAAAGGACCCATAAAGTCTATCCTCCAAATGTCAAATACATCATTCACTAGTATGGGGACCTGTGGCATCTCCTGTCTGGCCGAAATATTACCTACACGCTGGCATTTATCACATCTCTTACAATGGTTGTAGGCATCTCTAAAAACATGCGGCCAAAAGAAATTACTATCTAAAATTTTCCTAGCCGTTCTCCTAGGGCCAAAATGGCCACCACATGCTAACTCATGGCAAAAGCTAATAACTGAAGCAATCTCATCATCGGGGATGCACCGTCTAAGAATCTGATCTACACCTATTTTCCACAAGTATGGATCATCCCACACATAGTATTTAGCATCATGCTTCAATTTCAAACACTGAGCCCTAGAATATGAGGGCGGGAACCTACCTCCTACCAGGTAGTTCACTAGGGGGCGAACCATGGGATCTTACCCGAAATAGCATACAAGTGCTCATCTGGAAACGTCTCGGTAATCTGCCCGGCATCCTCCTCTCGGACAAGGCGGCTCAAGTGATCTGCCACTGTGTTCTCAATGCCCTTCTTGTCCCTTATCTCTACGCCAAATTCCTGTAGGAGCAAGATCCACCTAATGAGCCTCGGCTTTGCCTCCTTCTTCGTCATCAAGTACATAATAGTTGCATAGTCAGAATAGACAACAACTTTAGTACATAGCAAATAAGACCTGAATTTCTCCAAGGCAAAGACCACGGCTAGCAGCTCCTTCTCTGTGGTCGAATAGTTCTTCTGGGCCACGTCTAGTGTCCTCGAAGCGTAGTAGATCACCACGGGCTTCTTGTCCACCTTCTGACCGAGAACTGCTCCTACAGCATAATCGCTCGCGTCACACATAATCTCGAAGGGCTGAGTCCAGTCCGGAGCTCTAATGATGGGCGTGCTGGTGAGGGCCTCCTTTAGCTCGTCAAACGCTGCCCTGCACTGATCTGTAAACTCAAAAGGAACATCTTTCTGCAAGAGGTTAGATAAAGGCAGTGCCTTTTTAGAAAAATCCTTTATGAACCTACGATAGAAACCAGCATGCCCTAGAAACGACTTAATATCACGGACTGTGGAGGGATATGGCAGAGTAACAATCAAGTCTATCTTAGCTTTGTCTACCTCTATACCCTCATGTGAGACTATGTGACCGAGTACTACTCCATGAGTAACCGTAAAATGACACTTTTCATAATTGAGCACCAAATTCATAGAAACACAACGTGCTAATACCGTGCTCAAGTTATCTAGGCATGCATCAAAAGTGTCACCATGCACAGTAAAATCATCCATGAACACCTCTATGAATGAACCTATCATGTCAGAAAATATGCTAGTAACGACCCGCTGAAAAGTGCCGGGTGCGTTACACAAGCCAAAGGACATCCGGCGAAAAGCAAACGTACCGAATGGACATGTAAAGGTTGTCTTCTCCTGATCCTTGGGTGCTATGGGAATCTGGTTATAGCCTGAAAAACCATCTAGAAAGCAAAAATAAGGCTTACCTGCCAAGCGGTCGAGCATCTGATCAATGAATGGAAGAGGAAAGTGATCCTTGCGCGTAACTGCGTTCAGCTTCCTGTAGTCTATGCACATGCGCCATCCATTCTTGACTCGTGTCGTGACCATCTCGCCCTCGGCGTTCTTCTCCACTGTGATCCCTGTCTTCTTTGGCACAACATGTACCGGACTTACCCACTGACTGTCTGAGATCGGGTAAATCACATCAGCATCCAACAGCTTTTGAATCTCCTTCTGGACCACCTCCATCATAATAGGATTCAATCTGCGTTGAGGCTCCCTCGAAGGCTTTTCTCCATCATCCAGTAAGATCCGTTGCATACAAACAGCCGGGCTGATTCCTTTGATGTCGGCTAATGTCCATCCGATGGCCAGTTTGTGCTCGGTCAGCACTCCAATCAACCTATGCTCCTGATCTGCCTCTAGACCGCTCTTGATGATGACTGACAGCGTGCTATTCGCCCCTAAGAATGCATACTTCAAGTGACTAGGTAGAGGCTTCAACTCAACTGTAGGTGCCTGCACAACAGAAGGCAAACACACTTGTGATTTAAATAACCGAATTGTATTAACCTCATACCTTGGTGTGAGTGGCTGGGCGATCTCTAGCTGATCTAGGGCATCCATGATCGCCTCTGTATGCTCATATGAATCCTTGGGCGAGTACACTGCCTCCTCGATCACCTGCTCTAGTGGGTCGGTCCCTCTCTCCGGATGTACCTCCAGGACAAGGTCGTCCAGGGTGTCTAAGGCATGGACCGTCTCGTACTCTGTGGGATGCTTCATGGCCCTGAAGATGTCGAAGCTGAATACCTCCCCCTCGACTTCCATGGATAGTGTCCCACTGTCGCAATCTATCTTCATCTTCGAGGTCTTGAGGAACGGCCGGCCGAGTAGAATCGGTGCATGGTCTGTCGGGCCGCAGTTTTCCATCTTGAGCACATAGAAGTCGGCTGGGAACACTAGCTCTCCCACCTACACTAGCACATCCTCAATCTTGCCCTCGGGCTGCTTGCACGACCTGTCCACCAGCTGTATGGTGAGACCTACAGGTTCTAGAGGGCCAATACGCAAACAAGAGTATATAGAGTACGGTAAAACATTGATAGAAGCACCGAGATCTAGCATGCAATTCTCTATCCTAATGTTACCGATCGTGCATGGAATGGTGTATGTGCCTGGATCACCACACTTTGGTGGCACCTTGCGCTGAATCACTGCTGAAACATTCCTGCTCATAAGCTCCTGGTCGGGCTGGGTTCCCCTTCGTCTGTTCGTGCACAACTCCTTCAGAAACTTGGAGTACCTCGGAATCTGCTTAATGGCCTCAAGGAGTGGGATATTGATTTCCACCTTGCTGAATAGCTCCCACACTTCCCTGTCCATCACATACTTCTTTGGAGCTTGAACCTGCACAGGAAAAGGCAGAGGTACCTGGACGTTAGAATTCTCGGTGATAGGAACCGGCCCTGGCTGAGAGATCTCGGCTGATGGGATCAGGTCTGGTCCGATCTCGTCCTGGCCGAAGGTACTAGGCTCGGCTGCTTCGTCCTCGGGCTTTTGTTGATTCTCGTCCTCTGATGGTCCTGATGCCCTTCGTGCACTCCTTAATGTCACTGCACTGACGTTCCCTTTTGGATTTTGAACTGTCTGTGAGGGAAGTCGTCCTGTGCTCACTGAACAGGCTGTCGTCGTACCTGTGCAAAAACAATTTATAATTTCCTCGCGATGAACTGTGGGTTAGCACAATGGCAAGCAAGGGTCGAACCCAAGGGAGCTAGATAGCTACTACTTTGTTCTGTAATGGAGAAAGACAAGAAACTAATGTGAGAGTAAAGGTTAGTGAACAAAAGCAAGGCACGAAAATAAGAGGGGGTTTTATCAATCAGAGAAGATATCCAGGTTAGGGTTTTATTCAATCGTGACTACGTTTATCCTTGATTTCTAAATGTTTATTCTTGCTTCTTAGGGTTACTCCTGGTCTGGTTATAACCATTTTAATTCTAGCAAACCTAATACTCCTGGTCTGGTTATATTAGGTTTCGTGCAACTACTTATTCTAACTGGGTCGGTATCAAATAAGCAGTGAATGGATAGTAAGAATCACTAGGTTAAGTTGTACCCTTTCGGATCTCCCCTTAACCTAATAATTCAAACTGATAATTTGCACAAGAACTAAATAGAATGCAATAATAATAAGTAAGATCAGAATCTCAAAACAATAGTCACAATTATTTAACCCTAACCCGAATAATCGGATTAGTTACACATAGCCATGGAATAACAATACAATAAATAAAAGGAAACAAGGATTCTCACTAAAACCGAATGAAGAACAAGCTGGCCGTGCAAGGCTGAGAAGTGGCGGAAGCAAGGAGGAGTAAGGAATGAAGACCGGCTGTGCAAGGAGGAGCTCACGGCGGCTGATGGAGGAGATGGGCGGCGGACCAAGTTAGGTCTAGGGCACACGGCTAAGTGATGAATGGGATGGATTATGCCTTGCATTGCACCTCCTTATAAAGGGATTTGAAAACCCTAAATCTTTGCTTGATGAGCAAGCTACTTGATCTTCTTGAAAACCCTAATATCACATGTAAATTGGGGCGGCTGCTGGATTTAGGGCTTGGACTTTCTTTTTCCGAAGTTACTGTTCACGGTCCGAATCACTATTCATGCCGGAATTACTATTCACGCCGGAATCACTGTTCATGTCGGAGTTACTGTTCACGAGTAGAAAAACACTGTTCACGACGCTCCTCTGGCCTTGATCTTCAATTGCGATGTTTTGGGCATGAAATGCCGTCTTTTAAGCGTGATTCCTCCTAGAGCTTCCAAATCACCTGAAATGCAAAACAACACTAAAAAGTAACTATTCGCATAATAAAGTGCTGGAATTGGTGGGATTTGATGACTCGATGAGTCGTATAAATACGGCTCATCAAACCACCCCACTCTTAAACTTGTTCGTCCCGAACAAGAACTATGTCATAAGAGGAATGAATAATGTAAACACCACAATGCTTCGGTCATCCTAGACGTGCTACATGGACATGAATTGATTACTCTAGATCTCGCCTGTTATGCATGCTTGCTACTAATATCTTTGTGCGAAAACATGGGTTAAAGATACGTGTTACCTTTGGGTCGAGATGCAAATCAATTCGGATGTATCTGGAGATAGCCCTGTTTAGACCCATGAACCCTCATTCTCGGACTCGAACTCGCTGCTATATGGTTATGTCTCGCTGCTTTTTCTTGCACGTAATAGATTCGGGCTCAAGTACTGGAGTGCTTTTCGGCCAGCTATAGCGTCATCTGATTTGGCATTCTCGATGACGCTTTTCACATGTGGGACGTGTGGACTATCACAATGGTGGTGGAATTTTTCTTTGTGGTGCGGATTGTGACTTGCTCAAACCTACTTGCTCTCACTCGTCATCGTCCTTTTGACTCGGGTCAAGCCAAGGGTCGCTTGTCTATTTTCCCGGCTACTTGGACTAGAGTTTGGACGGTGTGAAGTATTCCCGTCCCAACCAACCGCAAAGGTGCCGCAGTGGCGGAGCAGACTCGTACTATGTTGCCTCGAAGTGCTAGCCTCCACAAGCTCCACATAACCATATATCCTGAGTCCGGTCTTTGAATGATCTGTCAAGTCTCTCTAGGGCATTGCTATCAACTCCACATCCCTGTTTATCTCAACTAACAAAGGCTCGCAAAATTTTAAGATCACATGTTAGTCGCACAAATCAATTTTCACCAAAGACATGCATGTAATCGGCTCTATCTATTTCACCTAATCATTATCCAATACTGCAAGTCTGGGAAATAGTGAAGTAATCATGTACAAAAATTTTAAAAATGACTCGAAACGTGCTGACTCTGTGTGGTGGGCATGCTGACTCGATAACTGACTCATAACTGACTCTCCCACCCCACACTTTTGAAATGAGCCGTGTCCTCACGGCACGACTCAAATCTAGACACACAAATGCATGCAATAAATAGATAAGGAAAGGAGAAGGGTAGAGCAAGACTCCCCTGGGGTGTAGACGCGGTCGGCTGAACTCGGGCCAAGTCCGGTCTCAATGGGACGCGACCCGGACTCGTCTGGTGCTAAAATGCGTAGCGTAGAGTGCAAAATGCGTAGCTCGCAAGTGAATTATTCGGCCGACTAAGTCCAATCCCTACAAAATGAAACCAAATCCTTTCCAAGGTACAATGTGACAAATAAGACTCATAAATGAACATAGTAAATAAATAAAATGCAGTGCAAACCGTGCAGGGCTGCCTCCCTGCGATCGCCTTTGTTTAACGTCGTTGGCTCGACAGTACCTCCTCTAAGTGTCAGGAGGCTCGTCAACTGCAATCTCATCAGTGGTGGTCTCAACTGGCTCGGCTAGGTCAAACTGGTGAATGGTCAGGTCGGCCTCTCCATGATAGTGCTTCACTCGCTGTCCATTGACCCTGAATCGGTCTCCTCCTGTCTGGCTTTCTAGTTCGACTGCTCCATGATTAAAAACCCGTGTAATGGTGTAAGGGCCGGTCCATCTGGACCTCAACTTCCCGGGCATGAGTCGTAACCGTGATGAGAATAAGAGCACCTTCTGTCCGACTTCAAACGAGCGCCTGAGTATGAATTTGTCATGGTAGAGCTTGGTCCGCGCCTTGTAGTCTGTCTGGCTCTCATAAGCCTCGAGGCGCAGCTCCTCAAGCTCACACAACTGCAACTGCCTGTCTAACCCGGCTGCCTGTAAGTCTGGATTGCACTTCTTCAGTGCCCAATACGCCTTGTGCTCTAACTCTACTGGCAAGTGGCACGCCTTCCCATAGACCAACCGAAAAGGCGAGGTGCCTATCAGGGTCTTGTAAGCTGTCCTGTACGCCCACAATGCCTCATCTAACCGCTGGCACCAATCCTTCCTAGTCGGTCCTACCATCTTCTCCAGAATTCCCTTAATTTCGCGGTTGGAGATCTCCGCTTGCCCATTCGTCTGGGGGTGATATGCTGTGGAAGTCCGGTGATGAACATGGTAGCGCTTCAGTGTGGATGCCATGATGCGGTTGCAGAAGTGTGTCCCCTGATCACTGATAATAGCCTTAGGTACTCCGTACCTGCAAAAGATGTTAGTGCGTAAAAAGTCTACGACAGTTTTAGCATCAGCACATCTAGTGGCCTTGGCCTCCACCCACTTGGACACATAATCAACTGCAACTAAGATAAACTCAAAACCACATGAAGCAGGAAAAGGACCCATGAAATCTATCCCCCAAATGTCAAACACATCATTCACTAATATGGGGACCTGTGGCATCTCCTGTCTGGCCGAAATGTTACCTACTCTCTGGCATCTATCACATCTCTTACAATGATCGTAGGCATCTCTAAAAACATGTGGCCAAAAGAATCCACTATCTAATATCTTCCTAGCAGTCTTCCTAGGGCCGAAATGGCCTCCACACTCTAACTCATGGCAAAAACTAATAACTGAAGCAATCTCGTCATCAGGGATACACCGTCTAAGAATCTGATCTACGCCTATTTTCCATAAGTACGGATCATCCCACACATAGTATTTAGCATCATGCTTCAGTTTCAAACACTGTGCCCTAGAATATGAGGGCGGGAACTTACCTCCTACCAGGTAGTTCACTAGGGGAGCGAACCATGGCATCTTACCCGAAATAGCATATAAGTGCTCATCTGGGAACGTCTCGGTAATCTGCCCGGCATCCTCCTCTCTGACAAGACGGCTCAAGTGATCTGCAACTGTGTTCTCTATGCCCTTCTTGTCCCTGATCTCCACGTCAAACTCCTGTAGGAGCAGGATCCACCTAATGAGCCTCGGTTTCGCCTCCTTCTTCGTCATCAAGTACCTAATAGCTGCATGGTCAGAATAGACAACAACTTTAGTACATAACAGATATGATCTAAATTTCTCCAAGGCGAAAACCACGGCTAGCAGCTCCTTCTCTGTGGTCGAATAGTTCTTCTGGGCCACGTCCAGTGTCCTCGAAGCGTAGTAGATCACCACGGGCTTCTTGTCCACCTTCTGACCAAGAACTGCTCCTACAGCATAATCACTCGCGTCACACATAATCTCAAATGGCTGAGTCCAGTCCGGAGCTCTAATGATGGGCGTGCTGGTGAGGGCCTCCTTCAGCTTGTCAAATGCTGCCCTGCACTGATCTGTAAACTCAAAAGGAACATCTTTCTGTAAGAGGTTAGATAAAGGTAGTGCCTTTTTCGAGAAATCCTTAATGAATCTACGATAGAAACCAGCATGCCCTAGAAACGACTTAATATCACGGACTGTAGAGGGATATGGCAGAGTAACAATCAAATCTATCTTAGCCTTGTCTACCTCTATCCCCTCATGTGAGACTATATGACCGAGTACAACTCCATGAGTAACCATAAAATGACACTTTTCATAATTGAGCACCAAATTCATAGAAACACAACGTGCAAGTACCATGCTCAAATTATCTAGACATGCATCAAAAGTGTCACCATGCACAGTGAAGTCATCCATAAACACCTCAATAAACGAACCTATCATGTCAGAGAATATGCTAGTAACGACCCGCTGAAAAGTACCGGGTGCGTTACACAAGCCAAAAGACATCCGGCGAAAAGCAAACGTACCGAATGGACATGTAAAGGTCGTCTTCTTCTGATCCTCGGGTGCTATGGGAATCTGGTTATAGCCTGAAAAACCATCTAGAAAACAAAAATAAGGCTTACCTGCCAAGCGGTCGAGCATCTGGCCAATAAATGGAAGAGGAAAGTGATCCTTGCGCGTAACTGCATTCAGCTTCCTGTAGTCTATGCACATGCGCCATCCATTCTTGACTCGTGTAGTCACCATCTCGCCCTCGGCATTCTTCTCCACTGTGATTCCTGTCTTCTTTGGTACAACATGTACCGGACTTACCCACTGACTGTCTGAGATAGGGTAAATCACATCAGTATCCAGAAGCTTCTGAATCTCCTTCTGGACCACCTCCATCATGATAGGATTCAATCTGCGCTGAGGCTCCCTCGAAGGCTTAGCTCCATCATCCAGCAAAATCCGATGCATACAGACGGTAGGGCTGATTCCCTTGATGTCGGCTAGCGTCCATCCAATGGCCTGTCTGTGCTCGGTCAGTACTCCCATCAACCTACGCTCCTGATCTGGCTCGAGCCCACTCTTAATGATGACTGGCAGCGTGCTATCCTCCCCTAAGAATACATACTTCAAGTGACTAGGTAGAGGCTTGAGTTCCACTGTAGGTGCCTGCACAACAGAGGGTAAACACACTTGTGATTTGAATAAACGAACTGCGTTAACCTCATACCTTGGGGTGAGTGGCTGAGCAATCTCGAGCTGGTCCAGCACGTCCAAGATGGTCTCTGTGTGCTCGTATGAGTCCTCTGGTGAATATACAGCGTCCTCTAGTACCTGCTCTAGTGGGTCGGTCCCTCTCTCCGGATGTACTTCCTGGACAAGGTCGTCCAAAGTGTCTAAGGCATGGACCGCCTCGTACTCTGTAGGATGTTTCATGGCCCTGAAGATGTCAAAGCTGATCATCTCATCCTCAACCTCCATGGTCAGTGTCCCAGTGTCGCAATCTATCTTCATTTTTGACGTCTTCAGGAACGGTCTGCCGAGTAGAATCGGCGCATGGTCTGTCGGGCTACAATTCTCCATCTTCAGCACATAGAAGTCTGCTGGGAATACTAGCTCTCCTACCTGCACTAGCACATCCTCAATTTTGCCCTCGGGCTGCTTACATGACCTGTCCGCCAGCTGTATGGTGAGACCTGCAGGTTCTAGAGGACCAATGCGCAAACTGGAGTATATAGAATATGGTAAAACATTAATTGAGGCACCGAGATCAAGCATGCAATTCTCTAGCCTAATGTTACCGATCATGCAGGGAATGGTGTATGTGCCTGGATCACCGCATTTTGGTGGCACCTTGCGCTGAATCACCGCTGACACATTCCTGCCCATGAGCTCCTGGTCGGGCTGGATTCCTCTTCGTCTGTTTGTGCACAACTCCTTCAGAAACTTGGAGTACCTCGGGATCTGCTTGATGGCCTCAAGGAGTGGGATGTTGATTTCTACCTTGCTGAATAGCTCCCACACTTCCTTGTCCATCACATACTTCTTTGGAGCTCGAACCTGCACAGGAAAAGGTAAAGGTACATGAACGTTAGTATTTTCTATAATGGGAACCGGTTCTGGCCGTGAGACTGGGGTCTCGTCTGATGAAGTCTGGTCTGTATGAGTGACGTCTTTCTCTTGTGCGGCATCCTGTCCGGCCTCATCCTTATCAAGCTCTGCTTCGTTCTCTGGTGGTCCTGATACCCTTCGTGCACTCCTCAATGTCACTACACTGACATTCCCCTTAGGATTTTGAACTGTCTGTGAGGGGAGTCGCCCTACGTGTACACTGGCTGAGAGACCCGAGACTAGTGTAGCGAGCTCGGATATCTGCTTCTTTATGTCTGCAATGTCGCTCTTGGTTGAGGCTGCCAGCTCTTCTACTACTTTCTCGATAGGTTTTCCGTGGTTGCTCGGCCCTGACTGATTGCTGTTCGGCCCTCTCTGCTGATACTGTCCAGGCGCATTCTGTCGGAACTGATGATGAGGATGCTGGTAAGGCTGCTGGGTCTGCTTCTGCTGGTTGTTGTTCCTCCAGGGCTGTCCAGTGGCTCCTTGGTTGGGCGCTGCTGCATTAAACTGTCTGACTGGCCCTGGCTGATTGCCATAATTTTGATAGTTGCCCACTGCATTGATCTCGGCTTGGTCATCTTCCACTATAGTAGGGCACTCGTCTGTTTTGTGATCTGTAGCTGCACAAAACTCGCATGGTCTGACCTGGACTGGCTGCCTTCGAACGACATGCTTCATCAGCTCCCTCATCTCCTTGAGTTCTGTGACCATGGCACTGATAGAGGGTTCCACTCGTGATACATTCCGAGTTCTGGCATAGTCATCCTCCTTTGTAGCTTCATCCTGGAATCGCTCACTCTCTGCTACTGATATGATCATCTGTTTGACTTTGGCAGGGCTGAGGTTCATCAGGTTGCCTCCAGCTGAGGCATCTAGGAGCTTTCTATCTAATCTGCTGATTCCATCTAGCAAGTACTCCACCAGTAGCTTCTCCAGAAGCTCAAGGTTACAACAGCTTTTCTCCAAGGCAAGGAACTTCTCTACGTACACGGATAAGGTCTCATTGGGTCCTTGCTTGAGCTCTTGCAACTGTCTACGGACCTTCATGGCTCGTCCAGCTGGGTAGTATTTCGAAAGAAACTGGCGCTGCATCTCTTCCCATGTATAGATGCTGTCTGCGGGCAAGGATAAGAACCAGTCTGTAGCGGACTCAGTGAGTGAGAAGTAGAACGCCTTAAGCTTGAAATCATCCACTGAAGCTCCAACGGGTCTATAATTGTGGCAACTGCCATGGTAACGCTTCAGATGCCCTGTAGCTGATTCTCCCTTGGATCCTGCGAATTTGGGAAGGTGATGGACGATTGAGGTGCTGATAGTGATGTCCTCGAGTTCTGGTCCTTCATAGATTGGCCATGTCTGGTCTTTGAAGTCTGGAACCAAGAGCTCTCCCATAGATGGCTCCTCATCGTGATAGTAGGCTTCCTCTTCGTATTCCGGCTGTCTGAGTCGCCTGAGGGGCGGTTGGGGCTGAACCTGATACTAAATCTGTTGTCTTACTGGGGCCTGTTGTCGGACTTGTTGCTGGCCCTGGACTGGATTTCGAACTGGTTGTCTACCCTGAACTGGATTTTGGACAGGTTGTCTAGCTGCAACCTGTTGTCGGACTGGGGCTTGTTGTTGTCGAGCTGGGACCTGCCCTTGGATCGGTCCTCCTCTTTGTGGATCTGCAGCTGCCCCTTGGTTCTGATTTTGTCTAGCTGCATCTCTTTGTGCCCTTCTCTGATCATGGAATAGCTGCTCCGGATTATCATAGATTACTTGTTGTACTTCCTCGTTGTTGTCGATTTCTGGGCGGTTTTGGTTTTGGTTTTGGTTTTCGAGAGGTAATTCGAACTGGTCTTCTTCTTGGTCACTGAGGTTGTCATCTTCATATGGGACGTTTTCAGCAACTCTACTACCTGCGTGAGACATGTTGCAAGAAATAGCAAGCACCAGTCTAGCAAACACCGAAATAGCAAAGACAGACTAGCAACAAAGGGTCCCCAGGAGATTGGAGGGGTCACAGCGGTCCCACTTAAAACCCAAAATCCTTAGACTCGTAAGTCTTGGTGACAGAACCCTCTGAGAGCTAGAAATTGGAAATCGAAAAGAATTGAAAACAGAAATCGAACAGTTGAATGGGGAATCACCGAAATAAGCAGCTTTCGAAATAAACAAAAAACAAAGAAAAATAAACGAAAAAGAAAAGAGAACAAAAGTTCACCGTGCGTAGCTCCCCGGCAACGGCGCCATTTTGAACAGGCTGTCGTCGTACCTGTGCAAAAACAATTTATAATTTCCTCGCGATGAACTGTGGGTTAGCACAATGGCAAGCAAGGGTCGAACCCAAGGGAGCTAGATAGCTACTACTTTGTTCTGTAATGGAGAAAGACAAGAAACTAATGTGAGAGTAAAGGTTAGTGAACAAAAGCAAGGCACGAAAATAAGAGGGGGTTTTATCAATCAGAGAAGATATCCAGGTTAGGGTTTTATTCAATCGTGACTACGTTTATCCTTGATTTCTAAATGTTTATTCTTGCTTCTTAGGGTTACTCCTGGTCTGGTTATAACCATTTTAATTCTAGCAAACCTAATACTCCTGGTCTGGTTATATTAGGTTTCGTGCAACTACTTATTCTAACTGGGTCGGTATCAAATAAGCAGTGAATGGATAGTAAGAATCACTAGGTTAAGTTGTACCCTTTCGGATCTCCCCTTAACCTAATAATTCAAACTGATAATTTGCACAAGAACTAAATAGAATGCAATAATAATAAGTAAGATCAGAATCTCAAAACAATAGTCACAATTATTTAACCCTAACCCGAATAATCGGATTAGTTACACATAGCCATGGAATAACAATACAATAAATAAAAGGAAACAAGGATTCTCACTAAAACCGAATGAAGAACAAGCTGGCCGTGCAAGGCTGAGAAGTGGCGGAAGCAAGGAGGAGTAAGGAATGAAGACCGGCTGTGCAAGGAGGAGCTCACGGCGGCTGATGGAGGAGATGGGCGGCGGACCAAGTTAGGTCTAGGGCACACGGCTAAGTGATGAATGGGATGGATTATGCCTTGCATTGCACCTCCTTATAAAGGGATTTGAAAACCCTAAATCTTTGCTTGATGAGCAAGCTACTTGATCTTCTTGAAAACCCTAATATCACATGTAAATTGGGCCGGCTGCTGGATTTAGGGCTTGGACTTTCTTTTTCCGAAGTTACTGTTCACGGTCCGAAATCACTATTCATGCCGGAATTACTATTCACGCCGGAATCACTGTTCATGTCGGAGTTACTGTTCACGAGCAGAAAAACACTGTTCACGACGCTCCTCTGGCCTTGATCTTCAATTGCGATGTTTTGGGCATGAAATGCCGTCTTTTAAGCGCGATTCCTCCTAGAGCTTCCAAATCACCTGAAATGCAAAACAACACTAAAAAGTAACTATTCGCATAATAAAGTGCTGGAATTGGTGGGATTTGATGACTCGATGAGTCGTATAAATACGGCTCATCACTCACACTGTTTGCGAGATCCGAGACTAGCGTAGTAAGCTGGGACATCTGTTTCTTTAAGTCTGCAATGTCTCCCTTGGTCGTGGCTGCCAGTTCTTCTACTATCTTTTCGAGAGGTTTGTTGGAGCTGTGATTGCTCGGGCCTGGCTGATTATTGATTGGTCCTCGGTGTTGGTACTGACTAGGCCCGTTTTGCTGGTACTGACGATAAGGAGGCTGGTAGGGCTGCTGATTCTGCTGAGGCGCATTCTGTCGTACTGGCTCTCTCTGTTGCTGATTATTGCTCTTCCAGGGATGTCCGTTGACTCCTTGATTGGTCGTGGCTGCGCCATATTGTCGGACTGCCCCTGGTCTGTTGCCATAACTCTGATAATCGCCCACTGCATTGACATCAGCCTGGTCGTCTGCTACTAAGGTAGGGCACTCGTCTGTCTTGTGGTCTGTAGCTGCACAGAACTCGCATGGCTTGGTCTGGACTGGTTGCCTCCTCATGACATGCTGCATCAGCTCCTTAAGCTCCTTGATCTCTGCGGCCATGGTACTGGATGGGGGCTCGACCCTTGAGACGTTCCTGGTCCGGGTGTATTCTTCTTCTTTGTTGGACTCATCTTGGAACCGCTCGCTCTCGGCCACTGCCATTATCTTTCGTCGGACTCCGGCTGGGGATAAGTCCATAAGATTGCCTCCAGCTGAGGCGTCTAAGAGCTTCCTGTCGAGCTTGCGAAGACCGTCTAGCATGTACTCCACGAGCAACTTCTCTTGTAGGCCTAGGTTGCAGCAGCTCTTTTCCAAGGCGATGAATTTCTCCACGTACTCGTACATGGTCTCGTTTGGTCCCTGCCTAAGCTCTTGCAGCTGCCTTCGGACTTGCATGGCCCGTCCTGCTGGGTAGTACTTGGTGAGAAACTGTCTCTGCATCTCCTCCCATGTATAGATGCTGTCTGAGGGCAGAGATAAAAACCAGTCTGTAGCGGAGTCAGTGAGTGAGAAGTAGAATGCCTTGAGTTTGAAGTCATCCACTGAAGCTCCGTAGGGTTTGAGATTATGGCAACTGCCATGATAACGTTTCAAGTGCCCTGTAGCTTATTCTCCCCTTGCTCCCGAGAATTTGGGAAGGTGATGGACGATTGAGGTGCTGATAGCTATTTCTTCGAGTTCTGGTCCTTCATAGATGGGCCATGATTGGTCTTTGAAGTCGGGGACCGAGAGCTCTCCCATGGATGGCTCCTCATCGTGATAATAAGCTTCTTCCTCGTACACCGGCTGTCTGAGTCGTCTGATGGGCGGTTGGGGCTGGACCTGATGTTGAACTTGTTGATGTGGTCGGACCTGTGGTCGAGCCTGAACTTGTTGTTGGACTGGTTGTCTAGCTGCAACCTGTTGTCGGGCTGGGACTTGTTGTTGTCGGGCTGGGACTTGTTCTTGTCGGGCTGGGACCTGTTCTCGGACTGGTCCTCCTTGTTGTTGTACTCCGGCTGCTGCTTGGTTTTGCCGGGCTGCTTCTCGTTGTGCTCGCCTTTGATCACGGATTAGCTGTTCCGGATCGTCGTAGATCACTTGTTCTCCGAAGTTGTTGTTGTCGATTATTGGAGGATTGTCATGGTTTTCCAGCTCGAACTGTTCATCCTCGTATTGTTCTTCATCACCAACTCTACTACCTGCGCGAGACATAGCACACGAAATAGCAAGCACCGAATAGCAATACACCGAAATAGCAAGAACAGACTAGCAGCAAAGGGTCCCCAGGAGATTGGAGGAGTCACATCGGTCTCACTTAAAACCCAATCTCCTTAGACTCGTGAGTCTTGGTGACAGAACCCTCCAAAAGCTAGAAATTGGAAATCGAAAGAATCGGAAATCGGAAAACAAGCAGTTGAAAATAACGAACTAGGAAATCACCGAATAGCAAGAAATAACGAAATAACAGAAATAAAAAGGAAATAAACGAAAATTTGGAAATTTCTAAAAACACTAAAAATTCAAAATAAAATACTAAACGATCTCCGATGGCCGAAAAACAGCGTATGTCACGAGCGTATCTCGGAGCCCATAGAACCGGCAGAAGATGTGGACCCATAGTTGATTGAAGAAGATCTCAATTCAGACTACCGCGGATATTTGGAAGAAGACATCCCACTGGCACCTAAAGAAGAGCCGAACGAGCCACTCGAATCAGACCCCATTACCGAGTTGCCCGAGAAGTGCTCAGACTTCATTGCGGATCTACCCGAGGTAGAGCCGGTCCTCACTATCGAAGCGGCCGAGGAAATCAAGGTCACAGAAGATTCTACCTCAGTGCAGTACGCGGACGCCTCAACAATTACGGCGCGGACGTCTGAAGAATTACCACAAATTCAAGAGACGTCAGTGGACAATAAACAGAAGACCTCCGCGGAAAGCACTGATGCAGTTAAAGAAACTCTTATTTCTGACACTCCTCTACCATTCCCAAAGCGAGTGATTGCTCCTAGGGACCACACAATCGACAAGGATGAGCTTGAAGGCAAATTAGAGGCGAAGCATGAACCAGAGAAGCCAACAATGGAATACTCACTCGTTACAGTTCAAGAGGAGCCGCCTGAAAAGTGTAAGACCCCAGGTGCCTTGACAATCACCCGTAACGTTGACCCCTATGTTTTGCAGATAGGAGATGGTAGAAATAATGACCCTCGAGCACTTATTCTTGGACGACCGTTCATCTCTGCCAAAAAGAGGAAGATTGATATGGGAACACGCTCGATGTCTCTTGATGGCAAGAAACTGAACTTCCATGTCGACCGCTCATACATGAAGAAACGACCAAGGATTGGCACGTTTGGATGGAAACCAGGATGGAGAGACATGAGAGCACCATTCGATGAGGGCTATAAGCTTCACAAGGGTGTACAGAAGTTTGATTTGGAGCAGCCTTGGGATCCTAAGTTGTGATCCCTAAAGAGGTACCGTCGAGCCAACGACGTAAAACAAAGGCGCTCGCAGGGAGGCAGCCCTGCACCTTTCATTTTTTACTTTATTTACTATTTATGTTTGTGTGAGTCTTATCATCACATTGTACTTGGGAGAGAAGATGATTTTCATGCAGGGACAGAGGCGAACGAATCCGAAATATTGGCATAAGACTGTATCCAACGTGAGTAGTTCACACCTTGAATAAATTGTGTCAAGAAATATGAGCGTTTAAAGATTCTGTCACAAAGACTCACGAGTCTAAGGAGGTTGGGTTTTAAGTGAGACCATTGTGACTCCTCCAACCTCCTGGGAATCTTTTATTCGTCTTAATGTCATTAACGCAGTGACAGGCGTCGTCGGTACCTGCAAATTTGAATTTATATTTTCCTTGCGAGAAACTATTGTATTAGTACAGCGGCTAGCAAGGGTCGAACCCAAGGAAGCTAGATGGTTATTACTTTGTTCTGTAAGAGGAAAGAAGAAAGATTGGGTGAAAGCAACAGTTTTAAGAAATACAGTAAAGCACGAAATTGAGTAAGAGTGTATCAAGCAGAGAAGATATTCAGGTTAGGGTTTTCTTCAATTGTGACTAAGTTTATCCTTGATTTCTAAATATTTATTCTTGTCTTCTTAGGGTTACTCCTGGTCAGGTTATAACCGTTTAATTCTAGCAAACCTAATACTCCTGGTCAGGTTATATTAGGTTTAGTGCTCTACTTATTCTAACTGGTCAGTATCAAATAAGCAGTAAAAAGATAGCGAGTGTAACTAAACCCGTTATTCGGGCTAGGGTTTGAATAATTGTGACGAATGTTTTGAGATTCAGTTCTTAATTATTGTTCTTGCATTCTATTAGTTCTTGTGCAATTATATCAGTTCGAATTATTAGGTTAAGGGGAGATCCAAAAGGGTACAACTTAACCTAGTATTACTTACTATCTTTATCCTGCTTATTTGATACTGACCCGTTAGAATAAGTAGATGCACTAAACCTACTATAACCTGACCAGGAGTATTAGGTTTGCTAGAATTAAAAGTCTATAACCTGACCAGGAGTGGATTGTGGCGTAGTGACTTAACGGTCCTACCTTAGGTTATAACCAGACCAGGAGTAACCACACTTAAGAAAGCAAGAATAAAATACCTAGAAATCAAGGATAAACTAAGGCTCTGTTTGATAGAGCTGAAAAAAACTTTATTTAACTTTATTTAATTTAATTTAACTTTACTGAACTTTATTTAACTTTATTTAACTTTACTTAACTTTATTTAACTTTACTGAACTTAAAAAAAATAATTTTTTTTGAATAAAGGTGTTTAATTTAAGTTTGTAATCATATTGAACTACAAAATTAAAATTTGAAAAATTTTATTTAATTTTATTTAACTTAACTTAACTTTATTTAACTTTATTTAACTTAACTTAACTTTATTTAACTTTATTTAACTTAAAAACATGAAATTTAAGCTCTACAGAACAGGGCCTAAGTCACAATTGAAGAACCCTTGCCTGAATATCTCTCTCTGATATTTACACACTCGTTTATTTCGTTTGTTTTGCACTGTTTCCTAATCTCTCACAACCCCAATTGTCTTTCTTTTCTTCTTACAGAACAAAGTAGTAACTATCTAGCTCACTTGGGTTCGACCCTTGCTTGCCGCTGTACTAACCCACAGTTCAGAGTAAGGAAATTATAAATTTAGATTTGCAGGTACAACGATGGCCTGTCAAGAAGCTACTAGATGCGGACGTTATCTATCCCATATCAGATAGCCAATGGGTAAGTCCTGTCCACGTGGTCCCGAAGAAAAGTGGGATCACGGTCGAGGAAGATGCCGAAAGAAAAAATAGTAACAACAAGAGTCAAGAACGGCTGTAGAATGTGCATCGACTACAGAAAATTGAACGCCGTCACAAGAAAAGACCATTTCCCTCTACCATTCATCGATCAAATGTTAGACCGACTGGCGGGCAAACCATATTTTTGCTTCCTGGATGGGTTCTCAGGCAACAACCAGATCCCCATAGTACCTGAGGACCAAGAGAAGACTACATTCACCTGCCCATTCGGCACATTCGCCTTCAGAAAGATGTCGTTCGGCCTATGCAATGCCCCGGGGACTTTTCAAAGGGTAGTAACCAGCATCTTTTCGGACATGATTGGAGAACTCATTGAAGTCTTCATGGACGACTTCACCATCTATGGAGACACATTCGACGCTTGCTTAAGTAATTTGAGCACGGTTTTGGCACGATGTGTGTCCATGAACTTAGTGCTCAATTATGAGAAGTGCCACTTCATGGTAACACACGGAATAGTCTTGGGACATATCATCTCACAAGAAGGCATGGAAGTGGACAAAGCAAAGATCGACCTGATCATGACTCTACCATACCCATCCACGGTCCGAGACATCCAATCATTCCTTGGCCATGCAGGATTCTATCGACGATTCATCAAAGACTTCTCCAAAACGGCGTTGCCTCTAACCACTCTTCTCCAGAAAGAAGTCCCTTTTGAATTCACTAATGCATGCAAAGAGGCCTTTGATAAACTGAAGAAAGCCCTCACCAGCACACCTATCATCCAAACGCCAAATTGGGAACTACCATTCGAAATCATGTGCGACGCGAGCGATTATGCTGTGGGGGTAGTCCTAGGCCAAAAAGTTGATAAGAAGGTGGTTGTGATCTACTACGCCTCAAGAACCCTAGATTCTGCCCAACGAAACTACTCCACCACCGAAAAGGAACTCCTGGCAGTGGTTTTCGCTCTGGAAAAATTCAGATCCTATCTACTTGGAGCAAAAGTGATAGTTTATTCTGACCATGCGGCCATCCGTTACCTGATGAAGAAGAAGGAGGCCAAGCCAAGACTCATTCGGTGGATATTACTACTGTAAGAATTCGATGTGGAAATAAGGGACAAAAAGGGGATCGAGATTACTGTGGCCGACCACCTAAGCAGGATTGTCCGAAAGGAAGAAGAGGGGCACATAACCGAGTCATTTCCAGACGAGCACCTGTATGCAGTCTCAACCAAGGTGTCGTGGTATGCCTCAATCGTCAACTACCTTGTAGGAGGTAAATTTCCCCCTTCTTTTACTAAAGCACAATGCATGAAACTTAGGCATGATGCTAGGCATTACCTGTGGGATGATCCTTATTTATGGAAAATAGGAGCAGATCAAATACTTAAGAGATGCATCCCAGATAATGAAATAGCTTCTATTATTAGCTTCTGCCATGAGTTTGCATGTGGAGGACACTTCGGGCCTAGGAGAACCGCTAGAAAAATCCTAGATAGCGGCTTCTTTTGGCCAAGTATGTTTAGGGATGCCTGTGAGAAGTGTAAAAAATGCGATAAGTGCCAAAGAGTAGGAAATGTGTCAGCTAGAAATGAGATGCCTCAAGTACCCATATTAGTCAACGATGTTTTCGACATTTGGGGTATTGATTTTATGGGACCATTCCCAGTATCATGCGGTTATACTTATATTTTAGTCGCTGTAGATTATGTGTCAAAATGGGTAGAGGCTAAGGCCACAAGGCGCGACGATGCAAAAACTGTCATAGATTTTTTGCGCACTAACCTGTTTTGTAGGTACGGAGTACCCAAGGCCATAATAAGCGACCAAGGAACTCATTTCTGCAACCGCATGATGGCTGCCACCTTAAAACGCTACCATGTCCACCACCGAACGTCCACGGCATATCATCCCCAGACCAATGGTCAAGCGGAGATCTCCAACCGCGAAATCAAGGGTATTCTAGAAAAGATGGTGAAACCAGGTAGGAAAGATTGGAGTCAGAGGCTAGATGAAGCTCTTTGGGCTTATCGGGCAGCATACAAGATGCCAATTGGAACCTCCCCCTTTCGACTTGTTTATGGGAAGGCATGCCACCTTCCGGTGGAATTAGAACATAAGGCCTATTGGGCGCTCAAGCATTGCAATCCTGATTTGAAGGCAGCAGGACTGGATAGGAAGCTTAATCTATGCGAGCTTGAGGAATTACGACTTGAAGCCTATGAAGGGCAAACAGACTACAAAGCGCGGACCAAATTGTATCATGACAAATTCATCCTCTGACGCTCATTTGAGGAAGGACAACAAGTGATGGTCTTCTCCTCACGACTGAAATTGATGCCCGGGAAACTCATATCTAGATGGACCGGCCCGCTCACAATAACTAAGGTATTCAACCATGGGGCAGTTGAGGTGGAAAGCCCGGATAATGGAAGTAGATTCACGATAAATGGGCAACGAGTCAAACATTACCACGGCGAGGTCGACTTAACTCCGCTGGACTATGACCTAGCCGTACCGCCAGACATTGTAAATACCACTGATCTCAGCACACTAGTTTCTGACCTACTGATGGATGCACAGTCGTTATGTGCAAACGTCAAGAATAAATTTATAATTCCGCTACTCGCGACTTTACTACTGGGTAGCAAGTGGTAAGTAGGGGTCGAACCCAAGGGAATCAGGGGAATAGATGTTCTTTGAGGGGGTTGTCCAGCGAGAGAGCGTGTTTTAGGTCGGTTGGTTGGTTTTAAAGCTACCAGCTAAGTGATTGATTGATTGGTTGGTTGGTTGGTTTTAGTACTGGAAAGTAAATTGAAATTTATAATTAAAGGAAAGCGTTCGGTTTCAGGGGCCTTGTATTATATCCTGTTTATCATTGACCTTTAGTGACTCTACTAAGTATTCAAACGGTGTATCAAGGTCATTCCAAGCACTCGATTTGCATACACTATCTAGCCTATTCCAAGGACGTAAAGCACTTATTCTATTTAGACTAATACTCCATTCCCGGTTATATTAGCCTATGTGCATCCATTTGATCAATCATTCCCGATCAACCAAATGGTGTTTAAGATAAGTCAAACTTCTCAGATAAGCTTTGCCATTCAAGGCATCCACTTATCCGTACAAGTTTACGAACCCTGCTGTAGAGTTTTGCCATTCCAAGCATCCACTCTACCTTGGACGTTCTAACCGAATATATGGCACATAGAATAAGTTTTGAATACTAAGGAGAGACGCTAAGTTAGTAGTCTAAAACATTTTATAATACAAGTGCGCCCCTTAGACCGAACTACTAGTTTAGCTACTATTCATCGCGCTAAACATTATAACTAAGGAAATAAAAACAGTTGAATAAATACTAGAAATAATACTTACAACCGTTGAAGCGCCAAGGGAGATATCCTTTATTTCCAAAGCCAAACTTACAATTACAAAACTTAGAGAGAGAAGTGAATATTGAGAATTGAGGTGTTGGTTGATGATACAAATGAGGGGAGGAGCTCCTCCTTATATAGCCATGAGAGGAGGAGGAGATGGCCACAAGTGTCCCATGGTGATTGGAGGAGAAAATGGATGGAGGAGATGGGCAACACATGGAGGAAGGAGAGGAGGAGCAAGGAGGAGCCGCCACCTATGGAGGAGCAAAAGCCGCCGGTCACCATGTGTGGAGGAGCCGCCGGTTGCCGGTGGTGGAGGGAGGAGGAGGGGTGGCTTTGGCCACCTCTTGCCCAAGTGGCCGACCACTTTGCCCATGTGTGAGTTTTGTACAGTTTTGTGCAGTCTTTTCACAAAACTGTCAATGTGTTTCTTCCCCGGACTGTCTTGATTCCTCTCCTGATTCTTCTGATTAATTTGTTATGAGTGCTTCAACGTCAGGATCCTTGATATTTCTTCAGTCGGCATATGATCTTGACCTTGGATTGACTCGTAACTTCTTTTCTGCTTTAAAAGCTCCTCTTTAATGTGTATTCTCTCTAGGCTCTGAATTACCCTGCAAAAATATATCTGAACTAACAAGCAAAAGTTAAATAGACAAAATGTCTAAATAAGGGGGTTATACTGTGTTTATGATTCGTATAATTTTGGTCCATCAGATCACCCCACACTTTTAGTTGTTCGTCCCGAACAATGCTATTAAAGGGCTGTACTATAAGTTGGTTTTGAAATATGAAAATTAGACTGTGGTACTCGATCTATCCTAATTCATGCATTGCTTACTTATTACCAAATTAAACTGCGTAAATAAATAGAAGAAACTTAATACTTGTACCTTCGTGCTGAGATGCAAATTATATTGGATGTCTCGGGAGATAGCCCTTTTTAGGCTCCTGGACTGCAATCTCGGGATCGTCTCGCACTATATGGTTTTCTGGTAGCTTTCTCTAGCACGTGATTCGGTTCGGGTTTCAATGGTTTGAGTACTTTGATTTTCTTTTGGCGAGGGACTGCTTTTGTAGTGAATCGGCCTTTGGCCTTTGATTTGACTTTTTGAGTTCTTCACTTTTTGTTCGGTTAAAACCTTCCACAATTTTGGGCCTTTGGCCTCTTGATTTGCTTCATTGAGCTTTTCGCCTTTTTGTGGCTGCTAGTCCATTTTCTCAAGCCTTTTTGGGAGGTCCAATCATCGCCCTTAAGCCTATGGAAATACCTCCCCGCTCCTCTCGTTTTTGCCGTTTTCGCGCGGGTCAAGGTGAGGGTCGCTCATCTATTTTCTCGGCTACTTTGACTGTCGTTTCGCGCGGGTCAAGATGAGGGTCGCTCATCTATTTTCTCGGCTACTTTGACCGGAGATAGAACGGTCTGATTCCCGTCCTCGCCTTTTGCATAAACACTGCATGGCGGAGATGACTTCAATCTTCATTGAAAACCCGAAGTGCAGCCTCCACTGACTTCGAAAACCATATAGTTTGATCTGATCCTTTGATTGCTTGCCAAGCCTCTCTAGGGCAGTTTATGTCAACTCCACATCCCTAGTTATCTCAGCACAAAGGACAAATGGAAAGTTACATTCTAAGTTTTTAAACAGTTGAATTTTCACAAGGTTAATGCATGAATTATGATTTATCTTTTTCACATTCTTAAGTTCATATTTTCAAAAAGATACTATTACTAAAAAAACAGCAAGCATGTTATTTATGTACATAGGTGGTTCTCACCCCCCACTTTTGAACGAAGGCGTGCCTTAGTTCAAAAGTCATGCAAGCTTAAAACTAAATACTGAATTTAAATGACAGAAATTAAAGTGCGGAAAAGTAAGATAGTGTCGGGTTACCTCCCGACCAGTGCACTTGTTTAACGTCGTTGGCTCGACAGTACCTCGTTGTGGATTACTGGTTTGGGTCCCATGGGTGGCTCAAGTCAAACTTCGCCACCGTTCCAGTGTTGCTTCTTCCTGACTTCTTGCCGGATGTTGTGTTCGGGTCAGGACTCCTTTGTTTCGGGATTTTTTCCTTCCAATACCCCGGAGGGGGTGAGGGACCTTTCACTACTAGCCTTTTGAAGTTTTTGTATTTGGGACTGCCTAGTCCAGTTGCGGCATAGCAATGCTCCATCGAGGGGTCATTCTGTAGAGGTTCTTTTCCCATCCTCCTTTGAGCTTCTTCATTGATCGCACAGTTCGCAGCGACTTGCTCATTGATTAAGGGGAAAAGTCGGGAAGGCCTCATGAGGCTTGGTTCTGCCTCATTATGTTGGTTCGTGAGGAACGTATCGTAGATAGTTTCAGCTGCCTGGGTAATGATAGTCGGGTATGGCTTGGGCAGCTCGTCAGTGGGGTTCTAGACTCCTACTTCGTTGCTTCCGGTGCTTTCCATGTCTGATTCTTCAGATGGTTCAGGAGTCTCTTCCGACGGTTCGGTGGTTTCTTCTTCATCAGCCTCAGGGTCAGCTTCTTCTGTCTGCATTTCCTCATCAGTTTAGGGGACTCGTCTTGTGGCAGCGGCCAGGCCGATTATAAGGTACCACATGTCTGCAATGGTGAAGTTTGTGGCAGACCTTCTCATAGCTTCGTTAACTCTTCCCAGCTCTTCAGCCCTCATCCCACGAAGAAATTTTTGGAGAAGAACTTTCTTCGTAAATCCATGGTGCGGGCAGCTTGAGACGATGGCATCGTAGTTCATTTAGTATTCGTCCAAAGTCTCATCCCGGGATTGATGAAGGCACATGATCTTTTCACGGGTTTCTTGGCGTAAAGATGGTGGGGAGAATTCTTTCAGGAACGGAACGCAGAGGTCTGCGAAACGTTCTGCACTGCAAGCGGTGGATGTGTAGTACCATATCGTGGCGAAGTCGGTTAGAGAGAATTTGAAGCATTTCAGCTTAAATTCCTCTAATACTTCGTTTTCAGGTTTGATGTGGTGGCAGACGTGGTGGAAGTTTCGGCAGTGCTATACAGGGTCTTCTCCCTCCGTTCCTCCGAACAGGGGCAGAAATCATGTTGTCCATGCATGCGTAATGAGTGATGACATAGGGAAAAGAAAGAAAAAGAAAGGGGATGGAAAGAACAACTATCCGACGACTGATTCCCCGGCAACGACGCCAATTTTGATGGATGCACAATCGTTATGTGCAAACGTCAAGAATAAATTTATAATTCCGCTACTCGCGACTTTACTACTGGGTAGCAAGTGGTAAGTAGGGGTCGAACCCAAGGGAATCAGGGGAATAGATGTTCTTTGAGGGGGTTGTCCAGCTAGAGAGCGTGTTTTAGGTCGGTTGGTTGGTTTTAAAGCTACCAGCTAAGTGATTGATTGATTGATTGGTTGGTTGGTTGGTTTTAGTACTGGAAAATAAATTGCAATTTATAATTAAAGGAAAGCATTCGGTTTCAGGGGCCTTGTATTATATCCTATTTATCATTGACCTTTAGTGACTCTACTAAGTATTCAAACGGTGTATCAAGGCCATTCCAAGCACTCGATTTGCATACACTGTCTAGCCTATTCCAAGGACGTAGAGCACTTATTCTATTTAGACTAATACTCCATTCCCGGTTATATTAGCCTATGTGCATCCATTTGATCAATCATTCCCGATCAACCAAATGGTGTTTAAGATAAGTCAAACTTCTCAGATAAGCTTTGCCATTCAAGGCATCCACTTATCCGTACAAGTTTACGAACCCTGCTGTAGAGTTTTGCCATTCCAAGCATCCACTCTACCTTGGACGTTCTAACCGAATATATGGCACATAGAATAAGTTTTGAATACTAAGGAGAGACGCTAAGTTAGTAGTCTAAAACATTTTATAATACAAGTGCGCCCCTTAGACCGAACTACTAGTTTAGCTACTATTCATCGCGCTAAACATTATAACTAAGGAAATAAAAACAGTTGAATAAATACTAGAAATAATACTTACAACCGTTGAAGCGCCAAGGGAGCTATCCTTTATTTCCAAAGCCAAACTTACAATTACAAAACTTATAGAGAGAAGTGAATATTGAGAATTGAGGTGTTGGTTGATGATACAAATGAGGGGAGGAGCTCCTCCTAATATAGCCATGAGAGGAGGAGGAGATGGCCACAAGTGTCCCATGGTGATTGGAGGAGAAAATGGATGGAGGAGATGGCCAACACATGGAGGAAGGAGAGGAGGAGCAAGGAGGAGCCGCCACCTATGGAGGAGCAAAAGCCGCCAGTCACCATGTGTGGAGGAGCCGCCGGTTGCCGGTGGTGGAGGGAGGAGGAGGGGTGGCTTTGGCAACCTCTTGCCCAAGTGGCCGGTCACTTTGCCCATGTGTGAGTTTTGTACAGTTTTGTGCAGTCTTTTCACAAAAATGTCAATGTGTTTCTTCCCCGGACTATCTTGATTCCTCTCCTGATTCTTCTGATTAATTTGTTATGAGTGCTTCAACGTCAGGATCCTTGATATTTCTTCAGTCGGCATATGATCTTGACCTTGGATTGACTCGTAACTTCTTTTCTGCTTTAAAAGCTCCTCTTTAATGTGTATTCTCTCTAGGCTCTGAATTACCCTGCAAAAATATATCTGAACTAACAAGCAAAAGTTAAATAGACAAAATGTCTAAATAAGGGGGTTATACTCTGTTTATGATTCGTATAATTTTGGTCCATCACCTACCAAAAGAAACCGAGAGGGTGACTAAACCAGCAGCTACGATCGAAAGAACCTCACCTTCTCGGAAGAACCAAAAGAATCGGAAGAGTTGGAAAGAAAACCCACCGAAACAAGGAAGTCCTGACCCATCATCCCACAAAAACTCGGGGGAAGGCAAGGCAAAAATGAAAGTAGGCACTCCACAACACTATGACCTGAGCCGCCCATGGGATCCAAACCTTTGAACCCCATGCGTCGAGCCAACGACGTTAAACAAAGGCACTAGTCGGGAGGTAACCCGACACCTATCTTACTTTCAGTAATTTTATTTTCTAACATTTAGTTTTTACCGTAAGTCGATCTCACCCATTTTTTGTATAGAAGGAATGTCTAACATGTAGGAATCGGTTTTTGGAGTAAGATTAGATCAGCTAGGCAGCTTTCGAGAATTAGTGGGCCTGCGCTGAGAGTTCAAGGCCTCAGCCAAACTCCCTCGATTATCCAAATCTGAGCCATGTCGTTCCATGACACGACACAGTAAAAGGGAGTTCAGTTCTTCTCTTTTCCTTAATGTCATTTCCTTCTCTTGTATATATTTGCATGACTTTTGAACTAAGTCGTGCTGAAAGGCACGCCTTCGTTCAAAAGTGTGGGGTGAGAACCACATGTGTACATAGTTAATTAACATGTTTTTCTTTTCCTTTTCCCTTAATATTATCTTTTTGAAAATATGAACTTGAGAATGTGAAAAAGATATATCTAAATTCATGCATTTACTTTGTGAAATCTCAACTGTATAAAAACTTAGAATGTAACTTCTCATTTGTCCCTTTCTGCTGAGATAAACAGGGGATGTGGAGTTGATATAAACTGCCCTAGAGAGGCTTGGCAAGCAATCGAAGGATCGAATCTAACTATATGGTTTTCGAAGTTAGTGGAGGCTGCACTTCGGGTTTCAGTGAAGATTGAAGTCATCTCCGCCGTGCAGCGTTTATGCAAGAGGCGGGACGGGAATCAAACCGTCCTATCTCTAGTCCTAGTAGCCAGGAAAATAGATGAGCGGCCCTCATTTTGACCCGCGCGAAATGGCGAGGATGAGAAAGAGCGGGGAGGTATTTCCATATGCTTGCGGGTGACGATTGGACCTCCCAAAAAGGCTGAGAAAATGGACTAGCAAGTCACAAAGAAGCAAAAGCTCAAAGAAGCTAATCAAAGCCCAAAGGCCAAAATTGTGAAGGTTTTAACCAAACAAAAGTGAAGAAACTCCAACTCAATATCAAAGGCCAAAGGCCGATTCACTACAGAAGCTGTCCCTTGCCAAAAAGAAGTCAAAGTACTCAACTCAGTGAAACCCGAACTGAATCACGTGCTAGAGAAAGCTACAAGGAAACCATATAGTGCGAGTCGATCCCGAGAATGCAGTCCAGGAACCTGAAAAGGGCTATCTCCCGAAACATCCGAATTAATTTGCATCTCGGCGCGAAGGTACAAGTATCAAGTTTCTTCTAAGTATTTACACGGTTTAGTTTGGTAATAAGTAAGTAATGCACGAATTAGGATAATTCTAGTCCCACAGTCTCACTTTCATATTTAAAGTTTTTACTTGGATTGTGTGTGCCGCCCTTTAAAAAGCATTGTTCGGGACGAACAATTAAAAGTGTGGGGTGATCTGATGGACCATAATTGTATGAATCAAAAACACAGTTAAACCCACCAAATTAGACGCTTTGTCTATTTAACTTTTGCTTGTTAGTTCCGATATTTATCTACAGGGTATTTTGAAGTCTAGAGAGAATACAGGCTAAGGAGGAGTTTTAAAGCTGAAAATGAATTACGAGTCATTCCAGGTCACGACCAAATTCTGACTTTCAAGAACCGGACGTGGAATCACTCAAAACAAGTCCAACCGGAGGGCAACCGAGTCAGTCCGGAGCTGAAAGGACCGATGGCTTTTGGGAAAAAGATCTCAACTCACACTCATCCACTCCATTGCCACCTATGGCCGGCGGCTAAAGGGCTTCTCCTCTCCTCCATGGACATGTGGCCGGCGGCTTTTGGGAAAGATGAGTCACTCCGACGGCTTTCTTCTCCTCCTCCCATTCCATGCCAAGTGTCTTTATCCTCCTCCACAAACCACACCTCCCTTAGCCTATAAATAGAGCCCTCCCTTGCCCTTGTATCCATATCCCATCTCATTCCAACATCACAAGTCCTCAAGTGACTTATCTCTCTAGCTTTTGTGAGCACAATCATGTAAACACTTTCCTTTGGAATCGAAGTTGGATCTTGAGTACTCTTATCAGTATTTGTAAGTACTCTTCTCTTTACTTTACTGTCTTTCAAAGTACTTTACTTTCCTGTCAAACTTTACTTTCTGTCTTTCAAAACCTTTACTTTTCCAAGTACTTAGCTATGGTATTCACCTCTATGGATTTTCGTAGCTAAACCCTTCATTCGGTTGAAGGGGTGTACTTGTACCATACAATGTTTTAGACCCTGCTCTTAGTGCCTCTATGTGTTCAAAACTTGTTCTATGTGCCACATATTAGGTTAGAACTTCCAAGGTTGAGTGGATGCTTGAAATGGCAAAACTCTTCCGTGGGGTTCCTGAACATACTCGGGTAAGTGGATGCTTGAAATGGCAAATCTTATCTGAGGAGTTCGACCTCTTTAAAACACCATTTGGATTGATCGGAAATGATTGATAAAATGGATGCACATAGGCTAGTATACCTTGAAATGGGGTGCTGGTCTAAATAGAACAAAGTGCTCTATGACCTTGAAATGGGCTAGACAGTGTGGCAAGTCGAGTGCTTGAAATGGCCTTGATACACTTTTAAACACATAGTATGATCATTAGAGGTCAATGATAAACAGACTATGATGCAAGGCCCCTAAAACCGAATACTTTCCTTTAATTGTAATATCAAATGCTACTTTACTTTCGTACCATATCAACTGTTTATTTTCTGTCAAGACTCGCACTTTACTTTTCAGTACTAAAACCAAAACCAACCCCCAACTGCTTAATTTAATTCCCCCCTTTTCGAAAGAACAACTATTCACCTGACTCCCTTGGGTTCGACCCGTACTTACCACTGACTACCCAAAAATAGTTAAGTCGCGAGTATCGGTATTATAAATTTGTTTTTGCACCGAGAACATCGCACCTTAACGACAGTGCGGTGGGCTCCGTCACTAATCTAGCTCGAGCATTAATCTTAAAATCACTTCAAAATGCTAGAACCATCGCCAAAAAGCTGAGAACGCAATGCCGAAGACTCAAGGCCAAACTAGGGCATTACCGGCCGTTTTGGGATTTCGACCATGTTCTGGGCAGAATCTGGCTTAGTGACGGAGCCCGCCGCACTATCGTTAAGGTGCGATGTTCTCTGTGCAAAAATAAATTTATATTTCTGCTACTCGCGACTTTACTACTGGGTAGCAAGTGGTAAGTAGGGGTCGAACCCAAGGAAATTAGGGGCATAAGATGTTCTTTGAGGGATCGTACAGGGAGGGAGCGTGTTTTAGGTTGACTGAGGTTTTAGTGCGGAAAAGTACGTGTTTTTTTGGTTGGTTTTGGTTTTTAGTGCGGAAAAGTAAATGACAGAAAAGTAAATACTAAAAATAAAAGAGAAGACTTACAGCGGTTGTTGCGTGATTGGCAAGTCTTCCGGGAGGTGAGCAGTTGATAAGGCAGTTTATACTAAGGAAGTAAATGCAGGTGGTGTTTTTAATCTAAGGAAAGCATTCGGTTTCGGGGGCCTTGTATCGTAGCCTGTTTATCATTGGCCTTTAGTGATCCTACTAAGTATTCAAAAGTGTATCAAGGCCATTCCAAGCACTCGATTTGCCACACTGTCTAGTCCATTCCAAGACATAGAGCACTTGTTCTATTTAGACTAATACCCCATTCCAAGGTATATTAGCCTATGTGCATCCATTTGACCAGTCATTCCCGACCAACCAAATGGTGTTTTAGAAAGGTCAAACTCCTCAGATAAGCTTTGCCATTCCAAGCATCCACTTATCCAAGTATGTTTACGAACCCCACGGAAGAGCTTTGCCATTCCAAGCATCCACTCAACCTTGGAAGTTCTAACCTAATATATGGCACATAGAACAAGTTTTGAATACAAAGAAGAGGCACTAAAAGTATGGCCTAAAACATTTTATGATACAAGTACACCCCTTCAACCGAATGAAGAGTTTAGCTACAAATATCCATAGAGGTGGATACCATAGCTAAGTACTCGAGGGTTTTTGAAAGACGGTAAGTAAAGGAGAATACTCAAGAACCAACAGGAGTATTCTCAAAAACTACTAGAATACTCAAGAACCAACAGGAGTATTATAGATTTCAAACAAAAGCGTACAAAAGTGCCCAAAAGTCTAGAGAGATAAGTGATTGTTTTGTGTGATTGTGGATGGGATGAAGATTACAAAGGAGGGGAGGTTGTATTTATAGGCCAAGGAGGAGGACAAGATGTGGTGGAGAGCAAAGACACTTGGCACAAGGTTGTGGAGAGGCCTTTAGCCGCCCATGTGAGGAGGAGCCTCTTCCCATTTAGCCGCCCCCCCCCCCAATGTGAGGAGGAGCCTCCTCCCCTTAGCCGCCCATGTGTGAGGAAGAGAAGAGGTTTTGTGATCTTTTCCAAAAGCCATCGACTCCTTTCAGCTCCGGTCTGACTCTGGTTGCTCTTCGGTTGGACTTGTTTTGAGTGATTCCATGTCAGGTTCATGATATTTGTACAGTCGGCATCTGGTCGTGACCTTGGAATGACTCGTAATATATTTTCCGCTTAAAAACTCCTCCTTAGCCTGTATTCTCTCTAGACTCCAAAATACCCTGTAGATAAATATCGGAACTAACAAGCAAAAGTTAAATAGACAAACAGTCTAATTTGGTGGGTTTAACTGTGTTTATGATTCATACAATCATGGTCCATCAGATTACCCCACACTTTTAGTTGTTCGTCCCGAACAATGCTATTAAAGGGCGGCACACTATCTAAGTAAACTTTGAAAATATGAAAGTGAGACTGTGGGACTAGATTTATCCTAATTCATGCATTACTACTTATTACCAAATTAAACCGTGTAAATAAATAGAAGAAACTTGATACTTGTACCTCCGTGCCGAGATGCAAATTAATTCGGATGTTTCGGGAGATAGCCCTTTTCAGGCTCCTGGACTGCAACCTCGGGACTGTCTCGCACTATATGGTTTCCTTGTAGCTTTCTCTAGCACGTGATTCGGTTCGGGTTTCACTGAGTTGAGCCTTTTTGATTTTCTTTTTTGGCGAGGGACAGCTTTTTTCTAGTGAATCGGCCTTTGGCCTTTGATTTGACTCTTTGAGTACTTCACTTTTGTTCGGTTAAAACCTTCACAATTTTGGGCCTTTGGCCTCTTGATTTGCTCTTTGAGCTTTTGCTTTTTTGTGGCTTGCTAGTCCATTTTCTCAAGCCTTTTTTGGGAGGTCCAATCATTGCCCGCGAGCATATGGAAATACCTCCCCGCTCTCTCTCATCCTTGCCGTTTCGCGCGAGTCAAAATGAGGGTCGCTCATTTATTTTCCTGGCTACTCTGACTAGAGATAGGACGGTTTGAGTCCTGTCCCGCCTTTTTTCTTTTTGCATAAACACTGCATGGAGGAGATGACTTGTGACTCAACTGAAACCCGAAGTGCAGCCTCCACTGACTTCGTAAACCATATAGCGAAATTCAGTCCTTCGATTGCTTGCCAAGCCTCTCTAGGGCATTTTCTATCAACTCCACATCCCCTGTTTATCTCAGCACAAAGGGACAAATGAGAAGTTACATTCTAAGTTTTTAAACAGTTGAATTTTCACAAGGTTTTTGCATGAATTATGATCTATCTTTTTCACATTCTCAAGTTCATATTTTCAAAAAGATAACATTAAGGAAAAAGGAAAAGAAAACATGTTATGTACACATGCGGTTCTCACCCCACACTTTTGAACGAAGGCGTGCCTTTCAGCAAGACTTAGTTCAAAAGCCATGCAAGCAGACAATTATGAGAAGGAAATGACATTAAGGAAAAGGGAAGAACAGAACTCCCTTAAAGGTGTCGAGTGAACGACATGGCATGAGGCTGGATAATCGAGGGAGTTCAGCTGGGCCTTGAACTCTTGGCATAGGCCTGGCTGGCTTGATGTTGCACCCATAACCGATTCCTGAATAGTCATTTCATTCTATGCACCAAGTGGGTGAGAGCGACTTATTGGTAAAAACTAAATGACAGAAAATAAAAGTACTGAAAGTAAGATAGGTGTCGGGTTACCTCCCGACCAGTGCCTTTGTTTAACGTCATTGGCTCGACAGTACCTCACTCCTGGATCATAAGTAGGGATCCCATGGGTGCTTGAGGTCGAACTTCTTCTCGGCAGCTCTTTTGATTTGCCCAAAGAACACATATGGCAGCGGGCTCAATTCTGCTCTCCCTTGATCCGGAGGCTTCTTTTTCACATATCCCCGAGAAGGCGAGGACTCCTTGACCATAGCTGCTGGTCCATCAAGTCGAGCTCTCTTGCTTCTCCTTCCGGGTTTCCATTCCCTTGGCCCATGTCTTGGCCGTTTCTTCATGTTTGAATGGGTGGCACCTTTGCAATTCTGGAAGTTTAGTATTGTGCCATTGAACACGAGCGACCTTGAGCTTGTTCCCATGCCAAGCCTTTTCTTTGTGGCAGAGATGATTGGCCATCCTAGAACGAGTGAGTTTTCAGCCGGCTTTTCTTGGCTCATGACGAGTGAGTGCTCCATCTTCGGCTCTTCTGGCTCATGTTTCAACTCGCCTTGCACTTCATCATTGATTACTTCATCTTCAGGGGCTATGATCCGCATACAAACTGAGGGGACAAGTTGGGGGACTTCCACCACAAAGGCCAGGTCTGTTTCAGGCAGCTCGGGCGCTTTGGCCAGCTCGACAGGGAGGACAATGCCTTTCTCGGATAGTTCGGCAGTGAGGTCTGGGCACGTCTCGGGCATTTTGGCAGCGAGCATCGGGACTGTCTCGGGCAACTCGGTAATGAGTTCCAGGACTTCCGTTGGCTTGGTGGTGAGGACTGGGCCTGTCTTGGCCAGTTCTTCTTCGATCATCCGTGGATTCCGTGGGCTCTTCTTTGATGACTCTTGGCTTGAGCATCTTTTGAATTGCCTTAATATTTGCCCATGTTTCCTCGATGTCGGCCTGGATCTGGTGCATCGTGTTGGCCTGTTCTTGTCTTGATCTTGACCTCGCGGCCAAATCATTTATCAGGTTCCACAGATCAGCCATGGCTAAGTTATTCACCGAACCTCCCGCCGCATCATTAAGCCTATTCCACTCTTGTGGCATTATTCCACCGAGAAACCTTTGAAGAAGATCTAAGTTCGTGAATCCATGGTGCGGGCAGTTCGTTACAAGGGAATCGAAGTACTATAAGTACTCGTCCAAAGTTTCGTCCCGGGATTGCTTTAGGTTGTTGATCTTCTCGCGGATTTCAAGTTCGAAAGATGGTTGGGCTCTTTGACAGGGATCGGTGCCATAATTTGACAGGGAAAACTCTTTTAGAATATTGGCTCGAAGATTTTCATAACAGCTTTCATACTCTGCACATGAGTAATACCACTCTATTGCCGAGTTAGTTAAAGAAAATTTGAAGCATTTCAGCTTAAACTCCTCTAACGTCTCATTCTCAGGTTTCATGTGGCGGCAGATGTGGTGAAACTATTGGCCATGTATCACCGGGTCCTCTTCAATGGTACCTCCGAATTTGGGGAGACAGCTAAGCATTTCAAACATAAGGTTGTTGCCCCCAACTTCCCAAGGTTCTATGTCGTAGTATGAAGACATGGCGAATTATGTACAAAAAAAAGAACAACTATCCATTTGCTAATTCCCCGGCAACGGCGCCAATTTTGACGGAGCCCACCGCACTGTCGTTAAGGTGCGATGTTCTCTGTGCAAAAATAAATTTATATTTCCGCTACTCGAGACTTTACTACTGGGTAGCAAGTGGTAAGTAGGGGTCGAACCCGAGGGAATTAGGGGGATAAGTTGTTCTTTGAGGGATCGTACAGGGAGGGAGCGTGTTTTAGGTTGATTGAGGTTTTAGTGCGGAAAAGTAAGTGTTTTTTTGGTTGGTTTTGGTTTTTAGTGCGGAAAAGTAAATGACAGAAAAGTAAATACTGAAACTAAAAGAGAAGACTTACAGCGGTTGTTGCGTGATTGGCAAGTCTTCCGGGAGGTGAGCAGTTGATAAGGCAGTTTATACTAAGGAAGTAAATGCAGGTGGTGTTTTTAATCTAAGGAAAGCATTCGGTTTCGGGGGCCTTGTATCGTAGCCTGTTTATCATTGGCCTTTAGTGATCCTACTAAGTATTCAAAAGTGTATCAAGGCCATTCCAAGCACTCGATTTGCCACACTGTCTAGTCCATTCCAAGACGTAGAGCACTTGTTCTATTTAGACTAATACCCCATTCCAAGATATATTAGCCTATGTGCATCCATTTGACCAGCATTCTCGACCAACCAAATGGTGTTTTAGAAAGGTCAAACTCCTCAGATAAGCTTTGTCATTCCAAGCATCCACTTATCCGAGTATTTTACGAACCCCACGGAAGAGCTTTGCCATTCCAAGCATCCACTCAACCTTGGAAGTTCTAACCTAATATATGGCACATAGAACAAGTTTTGAATACAAAGAAGAGGCACTAAAAGTATGGCCTAAAACATTTTATGATACAAGTACACCCCATCAACCGAATGAAGAGTTTAGCTACGAATATCCATAGAGGTGGATACCATAGCTAAGTACTCGAGGGTTTTTGAAAGACAGTAAGTAAAGGAGAATACTCAAGAACCAACAGGAGTATTCTCAAAAACGACTAGAATACTCAAGAACCAACAGGAGTATTATAGATTTCAAACAAAAGCGTACAAAAGTGCCCAAAAGTCTAGAGAGATAAGTGATTGTGTTGTGTGATTGTGGATGGGATGAAGATTACAAAGGAGGGGAGGTTTTATTTATAGGCCAAGGAGGAGGAGAAGATGTGGTGGAGAGCAAAGACACTTGGCACAAGGTTGTGGAGAGGCCTTGATGGACCACAATTATACGAATCAAAAACACAGTAAAACCCCCCAAGTTAGACTGTTTGTCTATCTAACATCCATCTGTTAGTCCCGATATATTTCCACAGGGCATTTTAAAGACTGAAGTGAAAACACGCTAAGGAGAGGATTTTATGCTGAAAAGATAACAAGAGTCAATCCAAGGTCAAGATCATATGCCGACTGAAGAAATATCAAGGATCCTGACGTTGAATTGACCAGAATAAATTAATCAGAAGAATCAGGAGTGAAGTCAAGACAGTCCGGGGAAGGAACACACTGACAGTTTTGTGAAAAGACTGCACAAAACTGTACAAAACTCACATATGGGCAAGATGACTTGTGACTTGAAGAAGAGGTGGCCAAAGAGGAAAACCACCCCAAAACCACCACCCACCACCGGCGGCTCCTCCACCCTCCTCCTCCATGTGACCGGTTGACTTGCCTTGGAGGTGGCAAAGCCAACCTCTCCTCCTCCACCACAACCGGCTACCGGCGGCTGCCCTCCACCACTCCTCCTCCGCCACTTGGTGGCTCCTCCTTGCCTCCTCCTCCTCCCTTGGATCAAACCAATCTCCACCACCCATCTCCACCCATTTTTCCTATAAAAGGAGGTGCTCCTCCCCTCACAAAATCATCCCAAAATTGAAAATCACTTCTCTCTCTACATTTTGTTACTTGTAAGTTTGGTTCGGTTTTGAAATAATACTCCTGTTTGTTCTTGAGTATTATACTGGAAATTATAATACTCTTGTCGGTTCTCGAGTATTATAATACTATAGAGAATACTCATGTTGGTTCTTGAGTATTCCACCCCTTTCCCTCTTACTGTTTTCAAAAACCCCCGAGTATTTAGCTATGGTATCCATCTCTATGGATATTCGTAGCTAAACTCTTTATTCGGTGGAAGGTATTTTCTTGCATTATATAATGTTGTAATATCTTTTAGTTTCATTTCTTTGTATTCAAAACTTGTTCTATGTGCCATTTATTGTCAGAATTTCCAAGGTTGAGTGGATGCTACGAAAGGGCAAAACTCTTCCGTGGGGATTCGTGAACATACTCGGGTAAGTGGATGCTACGAAAGGGCAAAGCTTATCTGAGAAGTTCGACTCATCTAAAACACCACTTGGTCAATCGTAACTGTGAGATCAAGTGGATGCACAAAAGGCTAAGATACTTCGAAAGGAGGAATTAGTCTGAAATAGAACAAGGGTTGCTTTAAACGATGTTGCAAGTCTTGCGCTACGAAAGGGCCTCGATTCATCTTTGAGTACTTAGAAAAGTTACTAACAGTTTATTATATACATGTTATAATATAAGAGTACCTGAAACCGAATGCTTTTCTTTACTGTTAAACCGCAATCACCAACTGCTGATCTACCGGAGGAATTACAATCACGCATCACCCACTGTAAGTCTTCTTTGTATTTACAGCATTTAAATTCTGTATTTACTTTTCCGCAATCAAAACCAAAAACCCCCAAAAAATCACGTAGTTAATTAGAGCGCTAAAATCTCAATCAACCATAAAACACGCTCCCCCCAGTTCAATCACCCTAAAAGAATAGCCTATTCCCCTAATTCCCTTGGGTTCGACCCCTACTTACCACTTACTACCCAGTAGTGTAGTCACAAGTAGCGGATATTATAAATTTATTTGTACAGAGGACACTGCACCTTAATGACAGTGCGGTGGCCCTCCGTCAGGCCTTTAGCCGCCCATGTGAGGAGGAGCCTCCTCCCATTTAGCCGCCCCCCCCCCCCATGTGAGGAGGAGCCTCCTCCCCTTAGCCGCCCATGTGTGAGGAAGAGAATAGGTTTTGTGATCTTTTCCAAAAGCCATCGGCTCCTTTCTGCTCCGGTCTGACTCTGGTTGCTCTTCGGTTGGACTTGTTTTGAGTGATTCCACGTCAGGTTCATGATATTTGTACAGTCGGCATCTGGTCGTGACCTTGGAATGACTCGTAATATATTTTCCCCTTAAAAACTCCTCAGCCTGTATTCTCTCTAGACTCCAAAATACCCTGTAGATAAATATCGGAACTAACAAGCAAAAGTTAAATAGACAAATAGTCTAATTTGGTGGGTTTAACTGTGTTTATGATTCATACAATTATGGTCCATCACTTAGCATCCTTCTTGAGATCATCTTAGAAGGACTTTGTCGTTCAGAATACACTGTCCAAAAGCCAAGAAGCTCCGGCAAGATTCCGGCCAAGATTCCGGCCAATCTCCGGCGAGCTCCGATCAACCTCCGGTGATTGATAGCGCTAAAATATATGCATTTTAGGCGACCTCTATGCTTATTGTTTCGTTTGTTTTATCACGATTTCACTTGCTATTTGATGCCTTGTTATTCATTTCAGGCGAATTACAGAGTTTAAGCTGAGAACACAAGTGGGCATTGATTTTGGAGCAAAACCGAGCGTTCCGGAGCAAAAACATGGATTTCGGGCATTACGGGACGCATAGACCTCTCCGGAGTATTTTGGACCTAGAGAGCTCATTTGGTGTCCGATTCTATTGATTCAAAGCTTGTTGGAAAGCTGACTCAAAGGGCTACAACTCTCTAGTTTACGCCGATACCAAATTCAGCCTTATGCGATCGCACAAACATCTTTGTGCGATCGCACAAATCAGACCAGTCGCATAAATTGTTGTGCGATCGCACAAGGTCAGATTCTGGGCAGCTGTGCGCACCGACCTTGCCGGAGTGTTTTGGACGTACAGGGCGTTTCCGATGTCCGATTTGGCCGATTCAAAGCTTGTTGGAAAGCTAACTCAAAGGCCTACAACTCTTCAGTTGATGTCAAGACCCAACAAGAATCCATGCGTTCGCATAGTTCGGTTTATGCGAACGCACACTGTTGTAAAAATCAGATTTTTAACTTTGGGGTATAAATAGAAACTTAGGGTTTCCAAACAAGGGGGGACGATTTTGGAGAGCTTTTGGGGCGATTTTGGGAGGTTTTTGAGCTGAGATTTTGGAAGACAACAACAACACGAAGATTGGATCCTCACTTGTTCTTAGTTCTCCATATTGGTTTTGAATTCCTAAACTCTACATCTCATATGGGTTTTTCTACTATTGTTATTGTTTTTGATTGTAACCTCACCATGAGTGAGTAGTGACCTTGGTTGGGGATCCATGAATTCCCTAAACATGTTTGTGACCTTGTAAATGCTATAGATGTTATTGATGAATGATTTTGCACATGATTCTTCTTCATTGGAACTTAATGTTAAGGGGTGCCTATAAGGTGTTTGTGAGAAGTCCTCAATAGAAACCCTAGTTGATTTCATGTTTGATGTAACTAGCGTTGAAAAGCATGATTTCAAATGAACTAAATGAAGGAGCATTAGGGTTTTTGTGTTACATGGCGACACTCTAATTCTAATGAGAATGGCATGGATTTAACAAGTGTATGATTATCTAGTCAATAGAGCTAGGGTTTGAGGCTAGGTAATCCTATTCTATAGTGCCAATAGAGCGAGAGTTTGAGGTATTAAGCGAGATGTGACCTCTTAATATTAAGTTGGAGCGAGAGTTGAACTTGGTATTAATGTTGCATGCCTAAATTCTAAGTGTGTGCATGAGAATTCATCAATGATGTCCTATTTTACCGTCACAATAATTGTTTAGTGGAGGATTGGATCCCTAGTCATCTTTTATTGATTGTTAATCCCTTTTTGTTAATCAAACCTCTTTTTGGATAGTGAAATTCTTGCTATCGACCTCCTTAGAGGAACAAACCCCCCCCCCCCCACCTTAGACATTCTAGCTTGATCTTTAGCACTATTAGTTTAACACCTATCCTCTGGGTTCGATCTCGGATTCCCGAGTTTTTATAAATGTTTTGATCACCGTGACTAGCAAATAGTATTCGAATTTACATTTGAATATTTCCTACTATATCACAACCGGTCAAATGGCGCCGTTGCCGGGGATAGGTTAATTATCTAGGTGCTAATAGATTGTTTAGTTTGTCTATTCTTGTAAATATTTTTCTTTCTCTTATGCTTGTATATTCTTCTTTTTCACTCATATCTCTTGCTAACTTTTGTTCTATTGTTTTGCGAGGATGGACCCCTACAATCAACAAGTCATGCACAATGGAGATTATTATGAAGATGATCAACCAAATGCCCATTGTGAAGACTATTGGATGAACAACCACAACCAACAAGTCTCATACAACGAAGAATATGACCAAGAGGAGGAGCAACGAAATGCCTATTGGGAAGATCATGGCTTTCCAACTAGTTATAACACTACGAATTGGGATGATAGCCAATGCTTTAAAGTTGGAGACTCCTACCCTCCATACCCTCCACCTCCTCAACCTTCAAGTGAGCCCTCTAATATAAAAGCATTGCTTGCCACACTCCTTGCATCCCAAGAGAGGTCGAATAGAGACATGCTACAAATAAGGCAACGCATGGATGAACTTATTGCTCAAAGAAAGGTGTTGGAAAGCACATTAGCGCGGCAAGCAATGGAAAATGGGGACTTGGATGATGAAGAGGAGGTGTCCAAAGAAGAAGTTTGTGAATCTAATGCTTCAAGGGAAGAAAGGGATCAAGAAAGGGGGAGGATACACTTTGGAGAGTCGATACCCAAGCTTTTTATGAGGAGATGGATGGTGAATCTTGTGACGAAGACGAGGTGGAATGCAAGAGTGAAGCATCCTTCACTACTAGCACATCTCAAGATCATTTAGACGAGAACACACAAGAGCTCACCATTCCATCAACGCCTTGGCTTTCCGACGAGGAATTCTTCAATGATGATGCCTCTTGCATAGAGGAAATAACTTTTATTGATGAAGAAGAACTCACTCCTCCCGCTATAGAAGAGCCGAAATATGAATCCCAAATTCTTGTTGATGATGGATTAAAGGAAGAGGATATTGAGCCACAAGAACTCCAAGGGTATAGAGACTTTGTTGAGGTTTTCATGGAAGAGACTAAAGAGCCACCTCGCATTCAAGAAGACGAAAGTTTAATGAGGGAGATTGAGAATTGGGCACCCAAGTAAATAATTGAAAACCTTAAGGAGGGTGTGCCCATCAAGCTCGAGACAAATTTTGAAGACTCCTTCTTCACTACGAAGTCTCGAGACAAGTTTTGGAGCTTCTTGCCATATTTCCAAAGACTATTCGGAAAAAGCTCCCATGGCCCCTTAATTTTTAAGGGATTTTCATACTTGAAGGGGTCATGCTCCCAAAGGAAAGTCCATTGTAGGCTTGATGGGAGGAAATTCAAATGGGATTTGAAGGTGGTTTGACACGATCAAGTGCAAGGCCCCGCTTGAGGAGGGATCTTAGCAAAAGACTCCTCAAGCGTGCTTCTTATCTCCCAAGAGGAGAATTGGCTCCGTCTTAGCCAAGACGTTAAACTAGGCTTGTGAGTGTTTTCTCCCCCGATCTTTAAGAATATCTATTTTGATTGGATTTCTATTTGATTCGTGCACAAATTTGAGGATATGAACTATGCATGTGTGAATGCCTATATTTGATAATTTCTTAACATGTGCTTAGTTAACTAGATGTCTTGATAGGGCATAAGTGTGGGGTGCCTATGTTTTGACTACACGCGATGTTTGTGCTTACTTAACGTGCTTTCATGTATGGAATCCTTTCAACTTGCATGTTTAAGGGAAAACGCTCACACTACTGTGCAATTCATCCAAAAATTTCAAGTTATAAATAAAAACAAAAAGTCTAGGCAAGGACACATTTCGAAAAAAATTCATCTCTAAATTCAACTAGTCGGGCATGATTTCACTTGATTGATCCTTTAGATGACTAATGGATTGGATTGTTGACTTTCATTCTTGAGGATCAAAGCATCTAATAGCACTTCTTTATCTTTTATTCTAAGCTTTTTCTCATTAAGACTAAAAAGAGTTGATCTTTGAAAGCATAAAATCGAAATGATTTATAACTCCAAAACCCTTGCATGCCATGATTGCCTTTAGGTGACCTTAGTGACCTTGTTTATCTAGTGGACTTTGTCTTGTTGGTTTGTCATGCTCCATTTCTAACACTTAGCCCTTTGTCAAGTTCTAAGTGTGGAGTCAAAAGAGGGTGAAAAATGGGCCCAACAAAAAAATATATGCTTCATTCTTACGGTCAAAGAGGGCAAAGCCCCGACTAAAAACTTTTTCGAAGTACAAGAAAAGTTTTGATCAAAATATACAAATGCCGGGGGTTAGGGAGGTAAGTCCCCCTCGAAAGCATTTGTAGGCCAAAGGCCATTTGAAAGAAAAAAGAAAAAGAAAATACGAAGCACTTAGATTTGACAATCGGCTATCCCGCCATTCTCCAGCATGAAAACCAATGAGGCAATTGATACTTACTAGCAAGAATTCACTAAGGGACGAACCTCGTATTCTTTTATACTTAGGCATGAAATGACTTGCAAGTATTTACAAAAAATATAATGTTGGAACTCCTCTTCTCTTATGACTAAGTGACCTTTGCGTCCTAGGCTTGAGAATGAGTTCAAAGCTCACAAGTCAATGGACTAGCCTCCTTGCTAGCATTTGTGAGTGATCCAACAAGATTTCTTTGCAATTATTAGATCATTTTCTTGAAGTCACTAATATAGAAAATGACTAGAATCCTTGATTAAAGATTTATTAGTCTTTGCTTTGCTTGAATGTCCTAATTCATGAAATTCCATAAGGATTCGAAGAGGACTCATGTAGTGATTGAAACGCACGTATCTAGTTGAATACATTATGAACTCCATGAAAAACACCTTGCCTAGTACTTCGAAAATTGTGAGCTTAAAATGTCTATTTGGATGATTGTTCTCTTTGTGGGATTTGTGAGTATTCCCGTTTCTGAAAACTCTCAGGAGACTACAACTCCTACACTAGGGTAGCCTAGGGGTTTAAAGGCTTGGTGCAATCGCTAAATGCACTCGTGTCACCTACGAAAGTGGTTTATCATAAGTAATATTTGTTTCTTAGTGTTGTTAGGTAGTTTTCATAACCATATGGAGTTTCCTTTGAACCGATCTTGAGTGAGTGAAGTGCCTTCTTGTTGTTGATCTCTATGATTAGTTTGCTCGGGACGATCAAACGTTAAGTGTGGGGTGATTTGATAGCGCTAAAATATATGCATTTTAGGCGACCTCTATGCTTATTGTTTCGTTTGTTTTATCACGATTTCACTTGCTATTTGATGCCTTGTGGTTCATTTCAGGCGAATTACAGAGTTTAAGCTGAGAACACAAGTGGGCATTGATTTTGGAGCAAAACCGAGCGTTCCGGAGCAAAAACATGGATTTTCGGGCATTACGGGACACATAGACCTCTCCGGAGTATTTTGGACCTAGAGAGCTCATTTGGTGTCCGATTCTGTTGATTCAAAGCTTGTTGGAAAGCTGACTCAAAGGGCTACAACTCTCTAGTTTACGCCGATACCAAATTCAGCCTTATGCGATCGCACAAACATCTTTGTGCGATCGCACAAATCAGACCAGTCGCATAAATTGTTGTGCGATCGCACAAGGTCAGATTCTGGGCAGCTGTGCGCACCGACCTTGCCGGAGTGTTTTGGACGTACAGGGCGTTTTCGATGTCCGATTTGGCCGATTCAAAGCTTATTGGAAAGCTAACTCAAAGGCCTACAACTCTTCAGTTGATGTCAAGACCCAACAAGAATCCATGCGTTCGCATAGTTCGGTTTATGCGAACGCACACTATTGTAAAAATTAGATTTTTAACTTTGGGGTATAAATAGAAACTTAGGGTTTCTAAACAAGGGGGGACGATTTTGGAGAGCTTTTGGGGCGATTTTGGGAGGCTTTTGAGCTGAGATTTTGGAAGACAATAACAACACGAAGATTGGATCCTCACTTGTTCTTAGTTCTCCATATTGGTTTTGAATTCCTAAACTCTACATCTCATATGGGTTTTTCTACTATTGTTATTGTTTTTGATTGTAACCTCACCATGAGTGAGTAGTGACCTTGGTTGGGGATCCATGAATTCCCTAAACATGTTTGTGACCTTGTAAATGCTATAGATGTTATTGATGAATGATTTTGCACATGATTCTTCTTCATTGGAACTTAATGTTAAGGGGTGCCTATAAGGTGTTTGTGAGAAGTCCTCAATAGAAACCCTAGTTGATTTCATGTTTGATGTAACTAGCGTTGAAAAGCATGATTTCAAATGAACTAAATGAAGGAGCATTAGGGTTTTTGTGTTATATGGCGACACTCTAATTCTAATGAGAATGGCATGGATTTAACAAGTGTATGATTATCTAGTCAATAGAGCTAGGGTTTGAGGCTAGGTAATCCTATTCTATAGTGCCAATAGAGCGAGAGTTTGAGGTATTAAGCGAGATGTGACCTCTTAATATTAAGTTGGAGCGAGAGTTGAACTTGGTATTAATGTTGCATGCCTAAATTCTAAGTGTGTGCATGAGAATTCATCAATGATGTCCTATTTTACCGTCACAATAATTGTTTAGTGGAGGATTGGATCCCTAGTCATCTTTTATTGATTGTTAATCCCTTTTTGTTAATCAAACCTCTTTTTGGATAGTGAAATTCTTGCTATCGACCTCCTTAAAGGAACAAACCCCCCCCCCCCCACCTTAGACATTCTAGCTTGATCTTTAGCACTATTAGTTTAACACCTATCCTCTGGGTTCGATCTCGGATTCCCGAGTTTTTATAAATGTTTTGATCACCGTGACTAGCAAATAGTATTCGAATTTACATTTGAATATTTCCTACTATATCACAACCGGTCAAATGGCGCCGTTGCCGGGGATAGGTTAATTATCTAGGTGCTAATAGATTGTTTAGTTTGTCTATTCTTGTAAATATTTTTCTTTCTCTTATGCTTGTATATTCTTCTTTTTCACTCATATCTCTTGCTAACTTTTGTTCTATTGTTTTGCGAGGATGGACCCCTACAATCAACAAGTCATGCACAATGGAGATTATTATGAAGATGATCAACCAAATGCCCATTGTGAAGACTATTGGATGAACAACCACAACCAACAAGTCTCATACAACGAAGAATATGACCAAGAGGAGGAGCAACGAAATGCCTATTGGGAAGATCATGGCTATCCAACTAGTTATAACACTCCGAATTGGGATGATAGCCAATGCTTTAAAGTTGGAGACTCCTACCCTCCATACCCTCCACCTCCTCAACCTTCAAGTGAGCCCTCTAATATAAAAGCATTGCTTGCCACACTCCTTGCATCCCAAGAGAGGTCGAATAGAGACATGCTACAAATAAGGCAACGCATGGATGAACTTATTGCTCAAAGAAAGGTGTTGGAAAGCACATTAGCGCGGCAAGCAATGGAAAATGGGGACTTGGATGATGAAGAGGAGGTGTCCAAAGAAGAAGTTTGTGAATCTAATGCTTCAAGGGAAGAAAGGGATCAAGAAAGGGGGAGGATACACTTTGGAGAGTCGATACCCAAGCTTTTTATGAGGAGATTGATGGTGAATCTTGTGACGAAGACGAGGTGGAATGCAAGAGTGAAGCATCCTTCACTACTAGCACATCTCAAGATCATTTAGACGAGAACACACAAGAGCTCAGCATTCCATCAACGCCTTGGCTTTCCGACGAGGAATTCTTCAATGATGATGCCTCTTGCATAGAGGAAATAACTTTTATTGATGAAGAAGAACTCACTCCTCCCGCTATAGAAGAGCCGAAATATGAATCCCAAATTCTTGTTGATGATGGATTAAAGGAAGAGGATATTGAGCCACAAGAACTCCAAGGGTATAGAGACTTTGTTGAGGTTTTCATGGAAGAGACTAAAGAGCCACCTCGCATTCAAGAAGACGAAAGTTTAATGAGGGAGATTGAGAATTGGGCACCCAAGGAAATAATTGAAAACCTTAAGGAGGGTGTGCCCATCAAGCTCGAGACAAATTTTGAAGACTCCTTCTTCACTACGAAGTCTCGAGACAAGTTTTGGAGCTTCTTGCCATATTTCCAAAGACTATTCGGAAAAAGCTCCCATGGCCCCTTAATTTTTAAGGGATTTTCATACTTGAAGGGGTCATGCTCCCAAAGGAAAGTCCATTGTAGGCTTGATGGGAGGAAATTCAAATGGGATTTGAAGGTGGTTTGACACGATCAAGTGCAAGGCCCCGCTTGAGGAGTGATCTTAGCAAAAGACTCCTCAAGCGTGCTTCTTATCTCCCAAGAGGAGAATTGGCTCCGTCTTAGCCAAGACGTTAAACTAGGCTTGTGAGTGTTTTCTCCCCCGATCTTTAAGAATATCTATTTTGATTGGATTTCTATTTGATTCGTGCACAAATTTGAGGATATGAACTATGAATGTGTGAATGCCTATATTTGATAATTTCTTAACATGTGCTTAGTTAACTAGATGTCTTGATAGGGCATAAGTGTGGGGTGCCTATGTTTTGACTACACGCGATGTTTGTGCTTACTTAACGTGCTTTCATGTATGGAATCCTTTCAACTTGCATGTTTAAGGGAAAACGCTCACACTACTGTGCAATTCATCCAAAAATTTCAAGTTATTAATAAAAACAAAAAGTCTAGGCAAGGACACATTTCAAAAAAAATTCATCTCAAAATTCAACTAGTCGGGCATGATTTCACTTGATTGATCCTTTAGATGACTAATGGATTGGATTGTTGACTTTCATTCTTGAGGATCAAAGCATCTAATAGCACTTCTTTATTTTTTATTCTAAGCTTTTTCTCATTAAGACTAAAAAGAGTTGATCTTTGAAAGCATAAAATCGAAATGATTTATAACTCCAAAACCCTTGCATGCCATGATTGCCTTTAGGTGACCTTAGTGACCTTGTTTATCTAGTGGACTTTGTCTTGTTGGTTTGTCATGCTCCATTTCTAACACTTAGCCCTTTGTCAAGTTCTAAGTGTGGAGTCAAAAGAGGGTGAAAAATGGGCCCAACAAAAAAAATATATGCTTCATTCTTACGGTCAAAGAGGGCAAAGCCCCGACTAAAAACTTTTTCGAAGTACAAGAAAAGTTTTGATCAAAATATACAAATGCCGGGGGTTAGGGAGGTAAGTCCCCCTCGAAAGCATTTGTAGGCCAAAGGCCATTTGAAAGAAAAAAGAAAAAGAAAATATGAAGCACTTAGATTTGACAATCGGCTATCCCGCCATTCTCCAGCATGAAAACCAATGAGGCAATTGATACTTACTAGCAAGAATTCACTAAGGGACGAACCTCGTATTCTTTTATACGTAGGCATGAAATGACTTGCAAGTATTTACAAAAAATATAATGTTGGAACTCCTCTTCTCTTATGACTAAGTGACCTTTGCGTCCTAGGCTTGAGAATGAGTTCAAAGCTCACAAGTCAATGGACTAGCCTCCTTGCTAGCATTTGTGAGTGATCCAACAAGATTTCTTTGTAATTATTAGATCATTTTCTTGAAGTCACTAATATAGAAAATGACTAGAATCCTTGATTAAAGATTTATTAGTCTTTGCTTTGATTTGCTTGAATGTTCTAATTCATGAAACTCCATAAGGATTCGAAGAGGACTCATGTAGTGATTGAAACGCACGTATCTAGTTGAATACATTATGAACTCCATGAAAAACACCTTGCCTAGTACTTCGAAAATTGTGAGCTTAAAATGTCTATTTGGATGATTGTTCTCTTTGTGGGATTTGTGAGTATTCCCGTTTCTGAAAACTCTCAGGAGACTACAACTCCTCCACTAGGGTAGCCTAGGGGTTTAAAGGCTTGGTGCATTCGCTAAATGCACTCGTGTCACCTACGAAAGTGGTTTATCATAAGTAATATTTGTTTCTTAGTGTTGTTAGGTAGTTTTCATAACCATATGGAGTTTCCTTTGAACCGATCTTGAGTGAGTGAAGTGCCTTCTTGTTGTTGATCTCTATGATTAGTTTGCTCGGGACGATCAAACGTTAAGTGTGGGGTGATTTGATAGCGCTAAAATATATGCATTTTAGGCGACCTCTATGCTTATTGTTTCGTTTGTTTTATCACGATTTCACTTGCTATTTGATGCCTTGTGGTTCATTTCAGGCGAATTACAGAGTTTAAGCTGAGAACACAAGTGGGCATTGATTTTGGAGCAAAACCGAGCGTTCCGGAGCAAAAACATGGATTTTCGGGCATTACGGGACACATAGACCTCTCCGGAGTATTTTGGACCTAGAGAGCTCATTTGGTGTCCGATTCTATTGATTCAAAGCTTGTTGGAAAGCTGACTCAAAGGGCTACAACTCTCTAGTTTACGCCGATACCAAATTCAGCCTTATGCGATCGCACAAACATCTTTGTGCGATCGCACAAATCAGACCAGTCGCATAGATTGTTGTGCGATCGCACAAGGTCAGATTCTGGGCAGCTGTGCGCACCGACCTTGCCGGAGTGTTTTGGACGTACAGGGCGTTTCCAGTGTCCGATTTGGCCGATTCAAAGCTTGTTGGAAAGCTAACTCAAAGGCCTACAACTCTTCAGTTGATGTCAAGACCCAACAAGAATCCATGCGTTCGCATAGTTCGGTTTATGCGAACGCACACTGTTGTAAAAATCAGATTTTTAACTTTGGGGTATAAATAGAAACTTAGGGTTTCTAAACAAGGGGGACGATTTTGGAGAGCTTTTGGGGCAATTTTGGGAGGCTTTTGAGCTGAGATTTTGGAAGACAACAACAACACAAAGATTGGATCCTCACTTGTTCTTAGTTCTCCATATTGGTTTTGAATTCCTAAACTCTACATCTCATATGGGTTTTTCTACTATTGTTATTGTTTTTTATTGTAACCTCACCATGAGTGAGTAGTGACCTTGGTTGGGGATCCATGAATTCCCTAAACATGTTTGTGACCTTGTAAATGCTATAGATGTTATTGATGAATGATTTTGCACATGATTCTTCTTCATTGGAACTTAATGTTAAGGGGTGCCTATAAGGTGTTTGTGAGAAGTCCTCAATAGAAACCCTAGTTGATTTCATGTTTGATGTAACTAGCGTTGAAAAGCATGATTTCAAATGAACTAAATGAAGGAGCATTAGGGTTTTTGTGTTACATGGCGACACTCTAATTCTAATGAGAATGGCATGGATTTAACAAGTGTATGATTATCTAGTCAATAGAGCTAGGGTTTGAGGCTAGGTAATCCTATTCTATAGTGCCAATAGAGCGAGAGTTTAAGGTATTAAGCGAGATGTGACCTCTTAATATTAAGTTGGAGCGAGAGTTGAACTTGGTATTAATGTTGCATGCCTAAATTCTAAGTGTGTGCATGAGAATTCATCAATGATGTCCTATTTTACCGTCACAATAATTGTTTAGTGGAGGATTGGATCCCTAGTCATCTTTTATTGATTGTTAATCCCTTTTTGTTAATCAAACCTCTTTTTGGATAGTGAAATTCTTGCTATCGACCTCCTTAGAGGAACAAACCCCCCCCCCCCCCAACCTTAGACATTCTAGCTTGATCTTTAGCACTATTAGTTTAACACCTATCCTCTGGGTTCGATCTCGGATTCCCGAGTTTTTATAAATGTTTTGATCACCGTGACTAGCAAATAGTATTCGAATTTACATTTGAATATTTCCTACTATATCACAACCGGTCAGTGATGCTCCGACCAGTCACAACCATGTTCCGACCAAGAACCAACCGAGTCCCATTATTCCGGTTACTTACTATTCAAACTCGGTTGGCTTCTACTAGTTCGGTTAGCCTCAACCAAACCAACTCGGTTGGCCTCAACCGAGTCCAAGGTGGCGCCATTGGGGAGGAACTAGCTCCAAGGCGGTTGGCAAGTCGGTTGGGAGTGCAAGTAGGGAGGCATGTGGTGGCTTGTGGTTGGAGGAGGAAAATGCAAGTGGATGTGTTCTTATCCTCTTCCAAGCCATGTGGTGTGTCATATGGAAAACCAATCAAAATGGCTAGTCTTTGGGATATTTCTCAAGCTAAACTTAGTCCCCAAGTTTCCTTTGTCTATAAATACAACACCTTAGCCTTAGAATCCATCATGTACATATTGTAGGAAGTTGAGAGCTTATCTCTCTTCTTCACACCTCAATACCAAAAACCTCTCTACATTTTCCTTTGTTGTTATTTCCGAATTGCTCTCTACTCCTTCTTTGTTTTTGTTCTTGATTTGGAGCTCCTCTCCTTTACTTTCCTTGTCAAGCCACGGCTTCTTTACTTTTTCTTGTCAAAACCGAGTCCTTTCCTTTACAAGTTCTGGTTTTCTTGATTTCCTTTACTTTTATAAGCATGGTGCTTGTATTCCTTGACATGAATACAAGTAGCTGAAGCATATTCAGTCAAAGGGTGTTCATACTTGTGTATGCATCTTGAGACTTAAGCTTAATGCTTCTTTGTGTGTCAACTAGTTCTTGTGCTATTATTTAGGGTAGCACATACACGGTTGAGTGGATGCTTGAAATGGCAAAGCTCTTCCGTGGGGTTCGTGAACATACACGATTAAGTGGATGCTTGAAATGGCAAAACTTTTCCGTGGAGTTTAACCTCTCTTTAAGTCGCTTGGTTGATCGGAAATGAGAGATCAAGCGGCGCACTTTTAAACTAGAAGTCTATGTCTTGATTTTGGAGTAGATTGTGGCGTAAGTGCTTGAAATGGCCTTACCTTAGGGTTTATATCTTGAAATGGAATAAACCCACACTTATGAACACAAAGTAAGTCTATGATGGAAGTGTCACAATGTGAGACCCTAGACTGAATATCTTTCGTCCTTACTTATCTGCACTTTACTTTCCGGTCATTTACATTTCAGCATTTTACTTTACGCACTTTACTTTCAGTACTTTACTTTTCTGTCATTTACATTTCAGCACTTTACTTTTCAGCACTTACTTTCTCGCATTACTTTCAGCAATTTACTTTCAGTCATTTACTTTACGCACTTTATTTTCAGTACCTTAATTACAACAGTTTTCAGCATCAATCAAACCTAACGTTTGGCACGTATTGCGCTTGAAACACAGCGTGCGACAAACCAAATGTTTGTTGTATGATTGATATTGAATCCGGTTGTATCCACAATTTACTTTTCAGCACTTTCAATTCTGTCATTTACTTTCTGTATAAAACTCACTCAAACCCAACCTGTATTTACTTTTCTTTTCCTTTTCTTTTCAAGAACAACTACTCCACACTGACTCTCTTGAGTTCGTCCCCTACTTACCGCTCTGCTAATCCAATAGTGAGCCACGAGTAGTGGAACTATAAATGTAAATTTTGCAGCGTTCAACGACGCGCTGTCAGCTTTCCATATGATTTGAATATTACCTCAACCATGGAAAATGTATTATTTTCCATATCATTCCGCCATATTTGACTCTGATTCTGGTAAAAAAAAAGTTTGGGCTACAACATGGGCATGATATGGGCTCATTTTGTGCTTTGGGTATTATATGGCTATGTTGGTAATGTAAGAATATAGATATGGAGGACTGAAAGCTTTCATCTATCTCGTAAATGCTTTCAATTTTTTATTTGTTCTCTGGCCACGCCTCTCCTCATCCCAGGACCCACGACCCAGGTATATCTTCGTCATTTTTTTTCAAATTCATGAGATTTGGAAGTTAGTAGGAGTCCGTATGTGATAATTCTTGAATTATGTTTTGGGTTAATTTGAGTTTTACCGGTGTGGATTACGGAAACAGCCAAATATGGTTTGTTGGTGTGTTGTTTTGAGCTTGAAATAAATCTTATTAAATTGTGATTATAATCATTGATTTTTCGTATTTTTTTAGATGAAAACGCCAACAATTGATTCGTTCTTTAAAATAAAAATTATAGAAATTTCGGAGAAAGAAAGCCATGTACAAAGTGAGTAACATCATGCTCCAAAATTACATAGGATTGAAATTGTTGATGATTTTGATATCAACAAATTAGAACGTGACCCAGGTTTATGACCACAAATATGGAAGGTGATAACTCTTATACTGACTCTTTTAGTTTCCACTGCTACTACCGAGCGCTCTTTTTCAAGAATGAATATAGTGAAAAACGCACTTCGCAACAAGATGGAAGATGATTTCTTATCGAACTGCTTGGTTATCAACATCGAGAAGGAAATAGCTAAAATATTTAGCACGGATTCAATAATAGATGATTTTCGTGATATGTAATCAAGACGCTCTTTATTTTAATGTAATCTTTCTTTTAAAACAATGGTACATTTTTTCATGATGCAATTATTTTTTGTCTATCACCCCAACCAAAATTCCCGGGTCCATCCATGGTAGGCCTTCTTATAAGTAATTAGATTAGATATCATATAAAATGGGGCTTTTGTAGATTAATATAAGGCCTAATTTATCACTAAAAAGGCATTTTTTTTTTCTTCCTTTTTTTTATAGGAAAAGGGGCCTTTTTTACACTTAAAAAATCATAATATCAAGTGGAGCCTAAAGCCACCGCTTCACTTACTCCCCCATTGAGCCGGCACTGCCGGAGGGGATACATAAAATACGCCATTGATTGACATCGCCTTGCTCTTGTAAAGCCCTTGATTGATATTGTGCTATATTTCTTTCATAATATTGGAACCCCAAGAAATTAAATTCTTCTATAATACCAGGTCTACTACAATTTCTTGTTCACCTTAGACAATTAAATCTTGCAAATGGAAATCATATTGTAATTCTGAATTCAACTCAAGCTTCAATTCTAAGAGCTAAAACAGATTAAATCCAATTGTTTCAGTTTGATTCAGATTCGATTTGAACCTAAATTAACTAGTGCAAAAAGAATGACATAATGATTTACGAGGTCCGGAAATCCTACTCATCGACATACCAATGCATTATTAATGAACTTAATCGTCTCACAGCACTACAATCTGATCACAACACCAAACTGCCACCAAGAAACCTAATCTGAGCTGAAAGACACGAGAACAAAAGACAGAAGAGAAAACTAGGGGATTAAGCGAGAACAAAAGACAAAAGAGAAAGCGAGAACGAGTTTCAATGAAACTTTCATTGAAAAAATTTAAAAGCATATAAATTACGTTAATGAAGCTCATTGACGAGAGCTTCAAACAATATAAACAAGTTTTAATCAAGTATAAAACGAGCACATAAACGAATTGTCCGCGAACATAAACGAACCGAGCACTCGTTAACTCGTACTCGATAAACGAACCTGAAAATTACATTCGTACTCGACTCGTTTAAGATCAAACCAAATTTTGAACTAGCTTTGACCAAACATTAGCCAACGGCTAACAAGTGTATCCACACGTTTACATCTCTAGCCCCAATTTTTTTTTTTTACTGCTGACCGTAATTTGAAAAAACGTTAATAGCTCCGTGTCTTTTTTATACTTTTCTTCCTAAAAAAATGATGATAAACTGAACACGTCATCAGTCGACAAGATGCTTCATTCATTCTCATCCACCTACATAAACTGAACACGTCATCATCATTCCCCAACGTTCTCTCTCCTCCGCCATGGAATCTCTATCAAGCTCTGTTTCAACCTTCAGAGCCTCGGCTCTCCCTCTCCCCGCGTTCAAGCCTTCATCTCCATCAAGATCCAATTACCACCGTCACCACCAGCAGCCCCATCTCCTCCCCCGTCACAACTCCATTTCCAACAAACAACAACCAAATTATCAACAACCCCAAACCCTCATCAACAACCCCTTATCCCAATCACCACCCTCAATCCCTTCCAGAACATCATCGTCCTCCACGACGCACCACCGGACCTCCTCAGGCTACGCAGCGGCGCTCCTCGACATATCTCTGTGCCAGAATTCGGCTGACCTGGTCATCAAAGATGCAGCCACGTTCGCAAGACTGATTCGCTCCAAGCCTGTACTGGAGCTGATGCGAAATCCATTTATCGACGAGATGCAGAAGAAGCAAGCGTTGAATGAGTTAGCGGAGAAAGGAAAGTTCGAGAAGCATCTGGCGGCTCTGTTGAAGATGCTAATTGTGAAAAATAAGTTCGCGATCATCATCGATGTGTTGGACGAGTTTCGTCGAATGTACGCCGAGCTTTACAGAGCCCCACTTGCTCAGTAGACAACAACTCCTCGATCAAACGTTGTATCCTGTGTTGTGCTTTTACATATATTTTAGGAAAAAGTACATATTGGTGTCCTGAACTATCGTCATTTTCTAATTGAAGGTTCAAACTATCAATTTTTCCAATCAAGGGCAAAGTAAAAAATAATTTGACCAATTTTTGAACACCGAGCACCGTAACTTCACCGTGATTAAATTGCAAACTCAATCATGTAAACCATGTTGAAAATAACCCGATGATTTCATCATAAACTCTTAACATATTAAATCGATCTTTCTTCTTTAACACCAATACACTTTTTTATTGAGTCGTTATTAACGAGATTCACATGATTGAGTTTGTAAATTAATCACGGTGAATTTACAGTGCTCGGTGTTCGAAAATTGGTCAATTTATTTTTTATTTTGCCCTTGATCGAAAAAATTGATAGTTTGGACCTTCAATTGGAAAAGTGTGATAGTTCAGGGCACCAATTGGTACTTTTCCCTATATTTTATATGTTTTGTGTGAATTGTGATTTGTGCAATGGATGAAAGGTTTTTTCAGGAAGGGAAATTTATGCACGTATGTAAAAAATTTAACGGGTGTTGGAAGAGCAACTGCTGTTGTTTGAACCTACCATATATTGAAAAGCACAGTCGATGAAATGGCACCAGCTGATACTTAAAAACAAGCAGAAACATCAACATCTGCGCACCTGGTGTATTTGTTACATGAGTATATATATATGATGCTCTCCATATAGGGGAGTGCTCGATTGAGGCAGGGTTGGTAGAATGAGGTAATGAGACACGATTTGAGTCGTTGATGGAGTTGATCGGACGCACGTGGCTTGAGCCGCCAACGCGTCTTGCCACAATTGCACGGGGGTTAAATGATTGGCTGACGTTGTGCCTCACTGCCTCTTTCTTATTTTGTCTGCCTCATTTGAACGCTCCTCTTCTCATATATATATATAGTGACAGAATCAATCAGGATTAAAGTAATTTAATTTTAAAGTGTTTAGGCAGAAAACTAGAACTTGTGATTTTCCAATTAGATTGCAAAGACATGAAAATGAACCAAATTGTTGTGATCCATTCATATCAATAAATACATGAATAAAAACTTAGCATCAAAGAGGTGCTGAATTTCTTAACTCTTGTTCTAAAGCCTTTTCTAACCAAACATCAGCATCCTGCATCATTCCAGGACTTAATCTCACCATCAAAACACAAAACTCCATCTCATTCAGACCACCATCTCCATCCAAATCCCCCTCCCTCACCATCCCCTCAGCCTCATCCCAGCTCATCCCACCCATCCCTAAATACGCCCCATTTTGCCTCAAACTCTCTGCCGTGATCAGTCCTTTCTCCTCGTCCGCCAGCAGTCTAAACCCTCCACAAAGCTCCGCCATAAACCCCTCCACGTCCAGCTTCTCCGCCATCACCGGCAGCAAGTCTTCATACTCCATTTTCATCTCTGTTTTCATTCCACCAATCTCTCCCATTGTTTATCTTGAACCAAGAACGTCTTTGTTTGATAACAATAATGGCAACTCCCAATGCCCTCTACTTATATTGTTATACACACCCTTAAATTTATCATTTATTCCCTTTTTTTATGGAAAATTTATCATCTATTCTTGTATTTTTATATTTTGGCCATCAAATTTTAAAAATATAGAATAATGATTTCTCCATAAACATTATGTGAATTTTTTTATATAAATTTTTTATTGTTAAATATATTTTTAAAGTGCTCCTTTTAACCATTTTATTTGGTATAAGTTACCGTTTCAAATCAAGAAATTTTTTATAAATCGAAATTGGTCATATGGACTTCTTTATAAGTACAATCAGTTATTAGACCATCATTCCGTTAGCAGACTCTTAATTAATTAATATTCCTGGACCCAAATTTTTTGGAAACCATAGGGTATAAATAAAAAACGACATATTAGAAACATTAAAAAAAAAGCTATTAATTTATTTTGACAAAGTGTGGGACGAATGTCTTTGTTAGTTATTGAGGAGAGAGCTTCGAGGAAGTTTCATAGTGGAGACGAATTCCAACACACATCCCACTCATTGTTGTTAGCTTAAATTTTTGTCACAATCTTGTTTAAATTTCCTTGAAGCTTCCTATATTCAAATAACACCATAAATCTCGCAGCATTATCCGACTGTGATGGCCTGGCCTGCACGTTTTGGATATAATTGCGTGTGTACTTTTCTGCCCTTTGTAGAAATCTATCGTTTAATTAAGTTGCTGGTTCAGTATGAAATGAGATTTGGATTGTTAATCTTTTTCAGATTATGAGTTTATAGGCAGGCAATCAAGCTAGCCCAACTTGATGAACCAACTCGAGTCTAGCTTAGCATCGCTGACCCACGCCTTACATCGAAGCCACACCAAAGCCCAAAAATGTCAGCCCAACAATCATCGCTAATAGTGGAGCAGCCCTTTGTGCTCCTCTATCTATCGTCTCGTCTCGTCTCGTTTCGTGCTCCCAACAATCAGTATGAAAGGTTTTTATAAGAATAATTTTGGACATGAATATTTAGAGCATGTACATCAATTATTTTTTGAGTCATGTAAAATGGTCATTTGAGGTCATCTAAAAAATTAAGCATCACGCTAATGATTTTTTGAGTCATCAAAGATGATCGATCATGAAATTGGTCACCTGATAATCAATTTTGAAGTTTAGTTATGAGAATACCCAACAACATAAGTGACACGTGTACAATTCTAAAATTTAATTTTGAACTTGTAATTATCATATCTTATAAAATACAAATACAAATAATACGAAATAAATATCAATGTGTTTACAATATTTTGAGATATATGATTAGACATGCATATTGACATATTTCCAAACACTTTTGAAATTTTTATAAATCAAACCATTGCAAGTACAAAAGGAATGATGAACTTTTTTTGATTGGTTATGAGTGGCATACACATGACCAAAATTATCATAAGACTTTTTTGATAACTGAGAAAATATTAGAGAGAGAAGGGATGACAATTTTTTTGGATCAATAGTTTCCATGGTCTTATAGAGGGGATTTAGGCAATATAAATTCTGGCGAAATTCTTGCGGAATTTTGAGAGACAAGGACCTTTCGCAGGAATTTTCCCTGAACCGCGCGGGAATTAATCTGAGAAAATTTTGGGGTTTATATGTTGCTAGTATAATTCGTGCCGGAAAACCGCGGGATTAACACCGAATATTGCCGGTCAGAAAACTAGCACAAAATTGTCGCCGAAATCGCATTATAGTTATTCCGGCCAAATCTGGATGGTCGGACTATCACCGAAATTAATGTTCGCAATGTTTTGCAAAATTTGTAGTGAACAACGATGGGAAATCCAGTATATTCTAATGGAGGTCAAAGTATGTGATGTTATAAGGGCTCTCTCTTTTTTCAGTAGTACTAATATTGCCTAATGTAAAAATAATATAATATCAAAAGAAAAGAATGACGACTAGGATATTATTCTCACACTAGACTCACCAAAAACGCAACGTCGTTAATTAACAAGTTTGTGAAACTTTAATCTCATTGACCAGATGCGATCTAATGAATTTAAAACTATGCAAATATAAGCTACTTAAAAAAAGATCTTAACACGCTATCTTCAAAAGAAAAATCAAGATCTTAACACAACTGGGGAAGCAGAAATCACAAATCAGTCACACAAAAACAATCGTGTACATATTCGATTACTCAACTTGTGGCCCCAAACCCTTAATTCATTATAAATCAAAATATTCCTCTTTATTTCATAGCCGTTGAATCCTTCCCATTTAATACACATTTTACAAGTTGCTGAGAGAGGTTGTTCCAACCAGTGGCAAAAAATCACAAGGCTACTGAACCCCTGTCTGCTCACAAAAGTTACATGTTGGAACGTTAGCTGCAGTTTTGAGAAGGGTCGTTGGATTAAATTATTATCGCGAAACCCACATTGTTATTAGAAATTGTAAATTATTGAGCTGAATTATAATTTATGTGTGTGACGTAGCCTCATAGCGAATCCTCCCATCTATGGTGGAAAGTTTGTTGTGAGTGTATATAAGGAGATGCCTCTGTTTTTGGGACACTGTGTGCTTACACCTTTGTCAGAGGTTTTATTCTTGATCTCACTCATTGCCTCCTTTTGGCTTCCCGTCTTCGATGGGGCGAGCTCCTTGTTGCTCGAAAGTCGGGTTGCATAGGGGTCCATGGACGCCTAGAGAAGATACATTACTCACTAAATACATTCAAGCTCATGGAGAAGGCAATTGGAGATCCTTGCCCAAAAAGGCTGGTGATAATTCCTGCTAAAATCCTGTCCATTTTACATTCTTTTAATAATATTCGACCAACGTAATATTATGACTTGTGACTAGCAGTGTTGTTTTTTTAGGAAAACATGTTTGGTTGATGTAATTTATTATTCAGACTTTAAGGCTAACTATATTTATCTGATAGGGCTTTTGAGGTGTGGAAAGAGCTGCAGGCTGAGATGGCTGAACTATCTAAGGCCTGATATCAAGCGAGGCAACATTAGTAGTGATGAGGATGACCTTATCATAAGACTTCACATCCTTTTAGGCAACCGATGGTCGCTTATTGCAGGGAGGCTCCCTGGTCGAACTGATAACGAGATCAAGAATTACTGGAATACCCACCTCAGCAAGAAGCTCCGAGCGCAAGGCATTGACCCCGAAACGCATAAACCGCTATCCAACGGGTCAGATCAATCCGATACAAACTCGAAGAAGAAGAAGAACAAACAACTCAAAAGAAGAACATCGTCCACTGAAGCCATGACCAACGACCCTAACAAAAAGCAGCAGACTAAAAATAAGAGTCGTTGGACCAAAGATAGTCAAGATCATGCTAGTGAGAAGAAGCACACTGTCCATCTCCCTAAAGCGGTCCGTGTCGGATCATTTTCCATCTTGCCGAGAAATGACAGCTTCATAAGCACGATAACCGGTGACCCGATTATCAAAGTACAAGACGACAATTATAATAACAATAATGCCGCTGGAAACGGAGCTGAAACTGGTTTTTTCATTGGAGAAAATGATCAAGCCTGTAGCGGAGATAATGACTACAACATGATGACAGACGGATCAGATGATCTTCATTTAGGGTTTGATGATCAGTACCAGTTTTGTGCTGATGATTTCTTTGGTGACGAGCAGAACTTCAACAAAATGTACGACGAGTATCTGCAAGTCTTGAAGACGTCTACGGCTGTGGACGATGCTGAACTAGATTCCTTCGCCGAGTCCTTGTTAGTTTGATTATCGTTTTATTAAATGTAATAATAATAATATTATTATTATTGTTTGTTGCGAGTAAAATCAGGTATACAATATATTTTTAGTACAAAATGTAAAGTTTTTGAAAACTAGTTCACGATTAATTTAAAATTCGTCATCGGAAAATTAATCATAAATGAGATTTAATACGAGATTTAATCTCATTCGTCCAAATGACCAAATCAAGGATTGTGATTGGTTTGTATTTTATTTCCTCAAGAAGATTCCAAAATGTCTAAATAATAAAACGGAAATCAATTCCTGTCAAATTATGTAATTATTTCGGTAATCACAAAAGTATATGTCTCTGGGGAACCCTCAGAGGAAGCTAATAAGTTTTTTTTTTGATAAAAAGAGGAAGCTAATAAGTTGCGACTTATATATATGCGCACAATAAGTTCAAAACTATATATTTTTAATTATTCAATAGGAAACGGATCACGTGAGAAGCCCATATTTCGTACAAATTTAGAGCATAAGCAGTAGTGAAGAGGAGTATCACCGCTGCATATATGACCTTAGAACAACATATAGTTGTTAGATTAAAATAATCAATAGCCCAAATTAACAATGTTTAATTAATCCAATCAAATTCCCATAAAAAAAGAGTATCAAAAAAAAATTCCCATAAAAAAAAATTAATCCAATCAAATTGCGAGTAGGGGATTGGTCGTGTGGCTTGAACTCATGACAAATTGTCAAGAGATCAAGGGTTTGATTCTCCAGAATAGCATTTTCTCCTCACTTTTGTGTAGGAGTGTTGTTATTCATTCATTGTGGATGTGTTTTTGTCTCGCCTTGGGGCGGACGTGTTGTTCCTTCTTTGCGGAGGTGTTATTTGTCCCTCGTGGACGTGTTGTAGATGCTGCTGCCTCGTCTATTCCTTCCATTACGTGGGGAGGTGCTGAGTTCCAAGCTTATGCTCGTGGGTTTCAAGTTAGAGGTGCCTTATGACATGTGCTTTAGTGGACGCAATTCAAGTATCAAATCCGGGTTGGTGCCGTGCGTGGTCTGTGCTCCAAAAAGTCAAGTCTTCATATGCACCTGATTGAGTGCTCATGTAATATTTATAAGATGTATTCGTATGATGATTGATATGTATGAGATGTAAGAAACTCCTATAAAAAACAATTAATCCAATCAAATCACAATATGTTCTCTCGAGCGTAATAGTGACAATTTGTTAACTCGCGATAAGATATAAAGATTTAGTATTTCCTTAAATCAATAAACTAACAATCGAATTAAGAGGAAAGATAAGGTACAAACCATATTTTTGGTGCAAATTGACAAATTCGTCAATAGTGGGTTATAATTCCTCGCAGAGAAACCAGAAGTACGACATAATTCGTCAAAAATGACCTATAGTTCGTCACCGAGAAACCAACCATACGAGGAGATTTAATCTCATCCGTCCAAGTGACCAAATCAAGGGTTGTCATTGATTTGTATTTGTTTACAAAAATATGTTGTTTGCACCGAATCCTTTTTCATCGAATTCATATATTTTTCAAATCAAATTATTAGCTCGGTTTTTTCAAACAAAAATAAAGTCACAACCTTCCGTGGAACAAAATCATACTAGTTCTGTAGTTCGTGGGTTTAAGCGACATGTAGTTTGTGAGTTTATTATCTTATAGTTCGTGGGTTTAAACGAGATATAGTTCGTGAGTTTACTATCTACAGTCGTGGGTTTAAACAAAGTATAGTTCGTGAATTTACTATTATCCACTGTTTGTGGGTTTAAACGACGTATAGTTTGTGGCTTTATTATCTGTAATTCGTAACTTTCTTATATGTGTTGTAATATAATAGGGAAGAAACAAGAGATAATAGAAATGTGTATGAGAATTGTATTCTTCTTATTCATCCATGCTTTACAATGACTCTATTTATAGGATACATGGAAGCAAATGAAGAGCCTCACTTTACCACAACTAAATGTTAGTAAAGATGAGTGATCTAAATAAGTGAATAAATGGAGCAAATCAAAGGGCAGAATCCCTTGATGTACATTCATATTATGACACTCCCCCTAGAATGTACATTCCTTATTTTGTGAACTGCCTCGTTAAAACCTTGACCTGAAAAAAATCCAAAAAGGGATAAAAACCAAGTAAGGAAAAAGAGTACAGTTATAAAACTCCCCCTCAAGCTGACAAGTCCTTCGGACTGCACATCCCGATGTCATTTACAAGTTTCTTAAAAACTCGTGTCGGTAATGACTTAGTGAACAAGTCTGCCAAATTTTTACTGGATTGTATTTGGCAAACGTTGATCTTCCCTTCCACATGAAGCTTGTGAGTGGAGAAGAATTTAGAAGATATGTGCTTTGTTCTATCACCTTTAATGTATCCCTCTTTGATTTGGGCGATGCAAGCAGCATTATCCTCATATATTACTGTCGGGCATTGTTTGCCTGATACTAATCCACAAGAGGTTTTGACATGATTGATTAATGATCTAAGCCAAACACATTCTCGCCCGGCTTCGTATAGTGCAATCAGTTTGCATGGTTCGATGATGTGGCTACTAATGTCTGTTTTGTCAAACGCCATGAAATGCCAGTTCCTCCATACATGAATAAGTACCCCGTTTGTGAGATAGCTTTGTGTGGGTCAAACAAATGACCCGCATCAGCATAACCAACCAATTCACCATTTTGTACTCCATTTGTTCCTTTGAAAAATAAACCCATATCACTTGTTCCACGTAAATAACGTAGAATGTGCTTAACACCGCCCCAATGTCTTTTAGTGGGCGATGAACTATATCTTGCAAGTAAATTAACTGCAAATGATATGTCTGGTCGAGTTTTATTGGTAAGGTACATTAAAGCCCCAATTGCACTAAGATAAGGTACTTCTGGACCTAAAATCTCTTCATCGTTTGACCGGGGAGGAAAAGGATCCTTTTCGATGTTGAGTGATCTTACTACCATCGGCGTACTTAATGGATGTGCTTTATCCATATTAAAACGCTTTAGGACCTTCTCGGTGTAATTTGATTGATGGATAAAAATTCCATTATTTGTATGCTCGAACTGCAGGCCGAGACAAAACTTAGTAGTTCCTAGATCTTTCATCTCAAATTCCCTTTTCAAATAGTTTGCTGCCAATTGGATCTCTTCTGGAGTTCCAATTATATTTAAATCATCGACGTACACAGCTATGATTACATAACCTGATTCTGTATGTTTTATAAAAACACATGGACATATTTGGTTATTAATAAACTCTTGCGCTAGTAAATATTCGCTGAGGCGATTATACCACATTCGACCAGATTGTTTCAGCCCATACAATGATCTTTTCAATTTGATGGAGTACATATGACGAGGCTTTGCTAGTAATGCTTCAGGCATTTTTAATCCTTCTGGGATTTTCATGTATATATCTTTATCTAATAACCCATATAGGTATGCAGTTACCACATCCATGAGTTGCATTTTGAGTCGTTCAACAACGGCCAAAGCAACTAGAAACCTTAGAGTTGTTGCATCCACTACAGGTGAATACGTTTCCAAATAGTCAACTCCAGGTTTCTGTGTAAAACCTTGTGCAACCAGTCTAGCTTTGTATCTTACAATTTCATTACGCTCGTTACATTTTCGTACGAACACCCGCTTATAGCCAACTGGTTTCAGACCTTCGGGTGTTGGAGCTATAGGTCTGAAAACACCACGTTTATTCAAAGAGTTCAACTCTGCTTGGATTGCTTCTTTCCAGCACTCCCAATCGTCTCGATGTCGACATTCATATATTGTTTGGGGATCATTGTCATCTTCTCCAATGACTTGTAAGGCAACTGAATAAGCAAAGATATCGTTGAGATCTACATCATCTCGAAACCAACCTACACCAGTGTTGGCATAGTTAATTGACATTTCAAAATTGTCATCCACATCTTTGTCTTTATTCTCAAATTCCTTAGATAACGGCTCTTCAAGAGTCTTTACTTCATTAATGCTTGTCTTTGACATCTCGACATCTGTCTTACATCTTGCGTGTTCTTTCCTCTTCCGGGGAACTATATCCTTAGACCCTAATGGTCTCCCACGTTTCCGATGTATTTGAGAATCACTTGCAATATTTTTGTTTGGAGTTACTACAGGAATCTCCAGACGAGCTGGTGCATTTTCAGCAGGTATATGTGACTTCGTCACTTTTTTGGCATCAGTAAACGCATCTGGTAGCCTATTTGCTACATTTTGCAAGTGTATTATCCGTTGAACTTCAAGTTTACTTTCATTTGTTCTTGGATCTAAGAACAACATAGAAGGTGTATTCCACACAACCTCCTTATGAATCTCCTTTTCTTCTCCCCTAAAGTTGGGAATTTTGATTCATCAAAATGACAATCAAAATATCGAGCTCTAAATAAATCACCAGTTAATGGCTCTAGATATTTGATAATTGATGGGGACTCAAACCCCACATATATTCCCAACCTCCTTGGTGGCCCCATTTTTATTCGTTGTGGAGGAGAAATAGGGACATACACCGCACAACCAAAAAATTTCAAATATGAGATATCAGGCTCTCTTCCAAAGATAAGTTACAGTGGAGAATACTTATTATAAGTGGTCGGTCGAAGTCTTATCAAAGCCTCTGCATGCAAAATTGCATGTCCATAAGCAGAGGCGGGTAATTTTGACTTCATTAGCAATGGTCTTGCTATTAATTGCAACCATTTTATGAACGACTCTACTAGGCCGTTTTGTGTATGAACATGAGCTACTGGATGTTCAACTACTATACCAATTGATGTACAATAGTCGTTGAAAGATTTTGATGTAAATTCTCCTACATTATCTACCCTGATTCTTTTGATCGGTTGATCAGGATAATGAGCCCTTAACTTGATTATTTGAGCTAAAAGCCTTGCAAAAGCAACGTTTCTCGTTAAGAGTAGGCTTACATGTGACCATCGTGTTGAAGCATCTAACAACACCATAAAATATCTAAATGGTCCACACGGCGGTGCTATTGGTCCATATATGTCACCTTGAATTCTTTCAAGAAACATAGGAGATTCCGCGTTTACTTTTGTTACAAATGGCCTTGTTATAAGTTTGCCAAGTGAACAAGCCGTGCATGTCAGGTCACCTGATCAGTCGAGTTTTTGACTGATTTATGACCATTTTTCACTATAGTTTTGGGTCGTTTCCGATATTATTTTGATGTCATTTGACCTCTATCTCTACATTTTAGGTAGAAAACAAGTTTCCCCCAAAGTCGAAGCCAAAATATGAAAACTCGGGGGAAAACTGAAGATTTAGAGCAAAACCGAGCAGATTGACCTTTGCGGCTTGTTATGGACACCGAGGGCTCATACAATGTCCGATTTGGCTGATCTTTAACTGGTTGAAAAGGTATTTCAAAGGGCTACAACTTTGTAGTTGACGCCAAGACAAAATACTGATAGGAAGGTCACTAAAAAGGCCTGGGAAGTTCCAGATGGTCGGCTGAAATCAACCAGCCGACCGGTTGAACTCTGCTGCTTCAAACGATGCCCACAACCATTTCCAGCCGACCGACTGAGAATCCAGCCGACCGGCTGAACTCTGCTGCTTCAAAAACCCTACCCGAGGCTATAAATAGAAAGAGGGCTTTTTGACTAAAGTGTGGAGGTTTTTGGGGAGAAGAAGATTGGAAAAGAGGTCCCTCCAAGGTCATCAATCAACAATCCAACAAGGAGAAGAAGAAGGCACAAAAAGGGAGTTCAAGGATTCCAAATCCTCATTCCTTTACTCTTTTCCTATTCTCTTTGTGTTGCCATTAAACCCTACTCACAGCATGTTGTCTTGCATGATGTGTGAGTAGTGGATCTTGTGTTTCGAGGGTCTTATGACTCTCTCCTTGGTACTCTTTGATCACATATATACATTGATATTCATATGGATGATTGTTGATTTCATTTTCTCTTGTGTTATGAATGTTATGCACTCTAGGTGTTCGATAAAATGCCTAAGTGACAACTTGGACTAAAACTTGAACCTAGGACTTGGAAACCCTTGGGAATAGTTCTAGGATGGAGAAAATGATCTATATCTTGAATCATGCAAATGAACTTTAGGATATGGATGCTTGACTAAGGATTGAATATGTTTGAATTATTGGAGTTAGCCATTAAGCGAATCATCAATTAATCCCATCTAATGGTGTCAAATTCATGTTCTCTATGCACTTCATAAATGACATGCTACTAAGTGTTTGATAAAATGCCTAAGTAACATGTTGAATCTAGTTTGGATAATAGAGAATATGATCCTATCCAATGTATGCATTTGTTGTTAACTAGGACTCGAGTTCATAGTAGTTATTACCTTAGGAAGACATTCCAAGGATAATGGTGCTATTGAATGAACCAATTATCTCGAGAGAGTGAGGTTCGAGCTATAAAAGAGCTTGGCTAAGACTAGATTCACATGATAATTGGTCTACCTTAGTCTAAGGTAGGTTTTCCACAATGCATGGGTAGGAAGTGAACTGGTCCTCGAGTTCATGGTATTTATTGCCATGGAATGAACCGAGAGGTTCGAGCTATAAGAGAGTTTGGCTAGGAATAGATTCAAGTGACAGTTGGTCTATCCTAGTCTAAACTAGGTTCATTGCTATTTGACTACCATAAAATGTTTGAATATCGTGTATGTGATCATTGAGAATTTGCCAAGAGGGGAGTAACCCCTCGAAACACCTCCTATATATCTTTTATCTCTAACTACTTACCACATAGGATTTAAAATATACACACTTATACATTTTTGGTTTAGAATAGCCGAATGGAAACACAATCTTGAATAGTGCATGTGCTTGGCTTGCTCCTCTTGGTTCGACCTGGTACTTTACCGGTTAATATAAATGTTTTGACACTACATTCGATCATCTCTTCATTGATACTATTTAGAGGTGAAAAAGAATAGTTCGTCAAATGGCGCCGTTGCCGGGGGAGCAACTAGTTAGCACATCCTTAGATTAGATTGTGTGAAAGTTCCGACTATTCTTGTGAATATTTTTCCTTTTTCTTATACTTGTATATTCTTCTTTTTCTCTCATATCCCTTACTAACTTACTCTATTTTTTTTGCGAGGATGGACCCCTACAACCAACGAGTCTTTGCTAATGGAGGATACTATGAAAAGGAGGAACGTCCATATTCTTATTTTCAAGAGCTTGGCTATCAAACAAATTATTCCACTCCAAATCGGAATGATCGCCAACTCTTTGAAGTTGAAGACTGCTACCATTCATACCCTCAACCTCCTCAACATTCAAGAGAGCCCTCCAATATGGAATCCATGATTGCCACATTCCTTCCAAACCAAGAAAAGCGAGAGAGAGATCATTTGGAATGGAAAGCTCAAATGCAAGCGATTGAAATTGGGAACTTGGATAAGGAAGAGGAGGTTTCCGAAGAAGAAGACCTTGAATCTAATGCCTCAAGGGAAAATGGGAACAAGAAATGGAGGATGAATTTTGGAAAACCGCCGCCACCGAAACTTGGGTATGGAAGGGTGAATCTTGTCACGAGGACGAGATGCAATGCGAGAGTGAAGCACCTTTCACTACTAGCACATCTCAAGATCATTCGAATGAGAACACACAAGAGTCCACCATCCCATTAATGCATCGGCTCTCTAATGAGGAATTCTTCAATGATGATGCCTCTTACATAGGGGAAATACCTTTTATTGATGAAGAAGAACTCCTCCCTCCCAGTACAAGCGAGCTTAAATGTGAACCCAAACTTCTTGATGAGGAAAAGATTAAGGAAGCGCATATTGAGCAAAAAGGACTTCAAGGGTATAAAGACTTTGTTGAGGTCTACATGGAAGACATGAAAGTACAACCTCGCATACAAGAAGACAAAAGTTTAATGAGGGTTATTGAGGGATGGGCACCCAAGGATGCAATTGAAAAACTTAAGGAGGGTGTGCCCATCATTCTCGAGACAAGTTATGAAGACCGTTTCTTCACTACTTCATCTCGAGACAAGTTTAGGAGCTTCTTGCCATATTTTCCAAGATTATTCGGAAAAAGCTCCCAAGGCCCCTTAATTTTTAAGGGATCTTCATACTTGAAGGGGTCAAAATCCCAAAGGAAAGTCCATTGTAGACTTGATGGGAAGAAATTCAAATGGGACTTGAAGGTGGATTGACACGACCAAATCCAAGGCCCCGTGAGAAGGGATCCTAGCAAAGGACTTCTCAACGAGTGATTCTATGGGGCGCTTTGCTACGTCTTTGCCAAGACGGGAAAAATTAGGCCCTCGCGGGAGGTAACCCGGTTTGTAAGTGGTTTCATTCTCGTTCTTCATATTTAAATGTTTGGTATGATTTTGAGTGGCTTAGGCTCTAATTATGGAATGTGAAATGTATGATTAGTGGGTCAAATTTTAAGTGTGGAGTGAGGTTTACTCACTCCAATTCCACTTCACACCGCCACACCCCTCCAACTTTCCCTTGATCTTTCTATGCTTAATGATGTTACCCTTAGTGTTCATGTGCTTTATCGGTGTTTACTAGAGTGGAACTAAATTGTTATACCATGCTATGACTCTAGTTTGACGTTTTCTTGGCACTTAAGATACCTTGTGCACATTATGGAGGATGTAGATTACTTTCCTTGCTTGTATTCTATGAAACTTATGCCATGATGTTATCATGTGACTTGTGATGCTCTCTTGCTCATACTTGCATTGCATAACCTTGTATGTCACTTATTACTTTTAACCTCTCATGTGTTCTTGTGATCAAGGAAGTTATTTGCATCATGTTCGATCACGTTTAGCACATTGGCGTCTTTTCTATTAGTGGGGCACATCTACAAACGAGGGGAGTTCCTATGCGCCTTTATCTCATTTTCTTCATTGTTTGTGCTTAGGGACTAAGCTATGCTTTAAGTGTGGAGTGGGTAGTCGCATAGTTCACTCATATTATGCCATGCTTATCATTTTAGAATTGACACTTGCATTCATGTACCTTATCCCTAACATGAGAGTGTTTTTAACCACAAAGGCTTGTGACTATCGATTCTAAATCTATATAAATCACATCTAGCCTATATGTCACATTTATTGGATCTTGAACCTAGAACTGACCTAGTCCCTTGAATGTGCATTCTTGTGAATCAATATCATTGCTATCTCTTGTCTATCTAATTTTCTAAGTATTTTCGTTGAAATACCTTGGATTAAGTTTTAGCAAGCACTTTTAAAATTTTCACGAAAAACTTAGACCTTTTGTTTGCTCCTTGGTGACTTGAGTTTTCTAATTTAGTGTCATGCTCATGATTGTTTCCCGCGCATTCCATACACACCTTGAACATATTGTCAAGTTTTAAGTGTTGAGTCGAAAACAAAAGAGGGCGAAAAATAGGCCCCAACAAAAAAAATGCTTCATTTTCATAGTCAAAAGAGGGCAAAGCCCAGACTAAAAACTTTCTCGAGTACTAGAGAAGTTTTGATCTTAAACATACAAATGCCAAGGGTTAGGAAGAAAAGTTCCCCCTCGAAAGCATTTGTAGGCCAAAGGCCATTTGAAAAGAAAAAAAGAGAAGAAAAGAAAATAAGCACTTAAAACTTGACTTTATGTTCTTCCATCATCCTACATTTGCGCGGGTGCATTATTTGTATTGTGTGCTAGTTAGAATGACCCTTGGACGATCCATGTGCTTGCACGGGAGCTATCATTTGGTCTATGCTTGTTTATTAAGGACTCTAGTGTCGAACTCCTCTTCCCTTATGGATTATGGCTTAAGCGCCTAAAACTTGGGAATGAGTTCCATGTCGCAAACCCATGGACTTGCCCTAGCTAGCATAGGTGAGCGGTTGACACTCTTTTGTGCAAAACTATTAACTTTGCTTCTATTGTATTGCCTTGAAAATGAGTGGAATTTTGGATGAGACATTTGATAGCTCTAGTATTGATGATCTTGAATGCACAACCTCATGGGTACTTAAATGGTTCAAAAGTTCTTTTATTGATATTGTGATGGTAGTTCTAGTTTGGGGTGAGGGATTTTGATGGACCAAAATTATACGAATCAGAAACACAGTATAACCCCCTTATTTAGACATTTTGTCTATTTAACTTTTGCTTGTTAGTTCAGATATATTTTTACAGGGTAATTCAGAGCTTAGAGAGAATACACTCTAAAGAGGAGCTTTTAAAGCAGAAAAGATGTTACGAGTCAATCCAAGGTCAAGATCATATGCCGACTGAAGAAATATCAATGATCCTGACGTTGAAGCACTCGTAACAAATTAATCAGAAGAATCAGGAGAGGAATCAAGACAGCCCGGGGAAGAAACACATTGACAGTTTTGTGAAAAGACTGCACAAAACTGTATAAAATCACACATTGGGCAAGGTGACCGGCCACTTGGGCAAGAGGTGGCCAAAGCCACCCCTCCTCCTCCTTCCACCACCGGCAACCGGCGGCTCTCCTCCACCATGACCAGCGGCTTTCCTCCTCCTCCACATGTCTCCTCCTCCTTGCTCCTCCTCTCCTTCCTCCATGTGTGGCCATCTCCTCCCTTCATTTTCTCCTCCAATCACCATGCAACACTTGCCTCCATCTCCTCCTCCTCCCATGGCTATATAAGGAGGAGCTCCTCCCCTCATTTCAATCATCCCTCACTTGTAAAAAACACTTCTCTCTCTAAGTTATGTATTTGTAAAGTTTGGCTTTGGAAATAAAGGATAGCTCCCTTGGCGCTTCAACGGTTGTAAGTATTATTTATAGTATTTATTCAACTGTTTATTTCCTTAGTTATAATGTTTAGCGTGATGAATAGTAGCTAAACTAGTAGTTCGGTAGAAGGGGCGCACTTGTATTATAAAATGTTTTAAGACTATTAACTTAGCGTCTAGTCTTAGTATTCAAAACTTGTTCTATGTGCCATATATCAAGTCAGAGTTTCCAAGGTTGAGTGGAAGCTGTCACAAGCAAAGCTCTGCCGTAATTGTTAAGACGTCTGAAGAATTATGGGCACTTACGTCTTAAGAATTACAGTAATTGTTAAGAATTATGGGCACTTACGTCTTAAGAATTATGGGCACTTACGTCTTAAGAATTAAGAATTATGTTTACGTCTGAAGAATTATGGGCACTTACGTCTTAAGAATTACAGTAATTGTTAAGACGTCCGCGGATGTTAAATCAAGAGACGTAAGTGGAATTCAGCTGGCAGTCAAATTTCCTCCGCCTACGTCTGAAGAATTAATGCACTTACGTCTGAACAATTACCGTAATGTAAGAGACGGCGCCTGTTGTTCCCCTGCCACGAATGGGCGATGGAATGCTTGAAGAGGATACCGTCTGACGGTACCTTCAACCAAACCAAGCCTCTTGAGAGACTAGTCAAAGAGTGTCCGAAGGAGGTCTTATATTCATTTGACCTCAAATCGACCACTGACCGGTTTCCCGTATGTATCATTAGAGACGTACTCCAAACTATGTTTGGAAAGAGTTTCGCCAATATGGTGGTCTTGGGAGGTCTGACCCTAAATAAGATTTTCCTTCTTCCTCCCCTTGTGGGAACGTCGAGGGTTCTTTCTTTTATGACAGGTCAGCCTCTGGGGTTCTACGGTTCCTGGGCTTTGTTCACGCTCGCCGCGGACAGAAAATGCAGGAGACGTCCGCGGGGACAGCTGGCAAGTCAAAATTTCCTAATTTTGTTTTGGCATCTCGGGAATTATAAAAGGATAATTATAAGCACGAAACCCTAGGCGACCAGACCTCGAATTTCAGAGGAGAAAAGAGACACGGATTAAAGTGTCAGAGTTGAGCTGCAGCTTGGTGAAGAGTTCACCATTAGTAATTTTGTTCTATTTTATTTACATAAAACATGATGATGTATTCCATTACGATGAGTAGCTAAACTCATACGTGTAGGCTAGGACTCGACATTGTGATGTTTTGACTTGAGACCTATATTTATCTTTATGTTTTGCGTTATATTACTATGCATTGTTTATGGATTTGATGTGCTAGCACGAGTGGAACCCTAGCGGGGGAGCTTCTGTTAGTTTGTTGATTCCGATTATCACAGTTTACTAGCAACCTAGCAAGGATAGCAAACTAGGATACGAGTAATATACCACTAGGATTGACACCCTAGGACAACTTGTAGTGCAACCTAGCGGGGAGCTATAAGTTGTAAAACATTAGAAATCAAAACGGTTAGGTTAATGATTTAGTCTTGCATCATAGTCGAGAGTTCTAGCTTGCACTTTTCTTTAATATTTGATACTTGAATTTGTGTGACGATTGCTCTAGCGATCATTGTTGCTTACTTGCGTTATTTAATTGCTTGCATTCAAAACCCCCCCCCCCCCCATTGTTACGTTTTTACTTAGTGAAACAGATTCTCAACCGATCTCTGTGGATACGACCCGACTTACCACTTGCTAGTCGGAAAAAGAAATATTATTTTTGCACAGGTACAACGACACCTGTCAAAAAATGGCGCCGTTGCCGGGGATTGGTAACGAAGAATCTCACTAAGTATTTATTTCTTTTAGTTTTATTTTATTGTCTTTTTTTTGTTTTTGTTTGGTTTTATGGGTTGCTATGTATTCCTATTATAGTGAACCAGTTTATGACGACGATGTTAATCGAAGACTACCACCCCCCAGAAATCAGAAATTCGTGAATGAGTATGCTAGACCTCGTGCAGCTAGATACGAGGATTATGAGGATGAGTTGGATCGAGAATACCTCGGTGGAGAAAATCGATATGGACAGTTACCTAGGCGTCGGGATCCGAGACGCACTATGAGAGGATTTTATGCGTCGTATATTGATGAGACACCTTGGTGCAATAGGATGGATGAGGCAATTCGTGATGACGAAGACAACGAGGAAGATAAACATGAGATGAAGACCCGATCAAGGAGTTTAGAGAAGAAATGAGAGGCATGTTCAAAGAGCTCGATCGACAGATGGGCCAACAAGCTGAAGACGTTAAAGAGCTAAAGAAGCAAATATGTCAGCTTTCCAGCACCGTTTACGAAATGCGAGAAGAAGAGCTGAACGAAGATTCTACCTCAGTGCAGGACGCGGACGTCTCAACAATTAAGGCGCGGACGCCTGAAGAATTACCAGAAATTCAAGAGACGTCCGCGGAGGATAAACAGGAGACGTCCGCGGGCTCCAACAATTCAGGTAAGGAATTTTCAATTTCTAACACTTCTTTACCATTCACAATGCAGGTAAGAGCTCCTGAGGACCATACGATCGACAGAGATGAGCTAGAAGGCGAATTGGAGATGGGAGACACCAGCGCTAATGGTCCTCTTGCACTGATTTTGAGACAATCATTCCTCCTTGCCACCAAAAGGACCAAGAATGACATGGGAACAAAAATGTCATCGCTTGCGTTTGCTGGAAAGACATCAAACTTTCATGTTCACGAGGATTCCGACCGTCCATACACGAGGAAGAGACCGAGACATGGCACGTTTGGATGGAAACCAGGATGGAGAGACACGAGAACACCACTCGTTGAGGGCTATAAGTATCACAAGAAAGTAAAGAAGTTTGACTTGGAGCAGCCTTGGGATCCTAACTTGTGATCCCTAAAGAGGTAATGTCCAGCCAAGGACGTAAAAAAAGGCGCTTACCGGGAGGCAACCCGGTGTATTTTTACTTTACACATGTTATAGTGGAATTGGGAAGCTGATAATGCGCCTCGAGTGCATTTCTTTTTATTTCTGGTGGTTTCAGGTGATTAAGCGAAGGAAAAAATTCTACATCAGTGTAGCTCGCGCACGTCTCAACTATCAGAGCGCGGACACCTTAGCATTTATTGCATATTCTTCAGACGTCCGCGGGGTTAAATGGAGAAGACGTCCGCGGTGCATTTTAAAAGGTTAAAATCGCAGAGCTCAATCACCACCACCAGACTATTAGGGGAGTACCAGTTCCTTTCGCTTTTTATTTATTTCTTTTTATTTTTATTTGAGTCTGGTGAGTCTATTTAGTGTGAGTCTGTTTGTTACACATCTCATCTCTTGAATTATTCCGTGAGGACACGTGTCCATTTAAGTGTGGGGTGGGATGTTATAGAGTCAGTTATGTGTCGTGATGAAATGACGATGCACTGCTATGCTTTTCTCATATGTCAAAATCTCATTTCCAGTTTTTTTGACTATTGTGCTCATTTGACTAAAAATGCGAAATTTAAAAAAAATTCGATGCTTTGTTCTTTCGAGTTGTGATATGCAGGGATGTGGAGTTGACAGAAATGTCCTAGAAAGGTACGGCAAATTGCAGGAAGTTCTGAGTTTTTGGGTTCTGATGATTGAGAAAAGCGGTGGAGGTTGACGCTTCACTAGCCTAGTCCTGAGAGTAGCTCCGTCACCAAGTATACAAGTTTATTCATGCGTTCGAAGTGGTGGCGGGACAGAGAAAACGAACTGTCCATCTCTAGTCGGAGTAGCTGGGAATGGGTGGGTAACCCCTACCTTGCCTCATACAGAAACGACGAGGATGAGAAAAGAGCGGGACGCACTCCTATGCTGTTATTCGGAGGCTATGATTGGAGTGGTTCAAGAGCGCAAATGATTATGTGGACAAGAAACAAATTCAAAAGCCGAAGGCAAACCATCAAGTAGAAAACAGAAAGAAAAGAATCAGAAATTTGATTGATTCAAGCAAAGATGTGTCGTTTATCAAAGTCCATACAAGTCAAAGAATTCAAGACTCAACGGTAAGAAACCAGTGAATAAATCATGTGTCAGAGAAAGCCGCTGACTCAATTCTAAAGACCAAAACTCAGAAAAGAATGCAATGTCCGTGGTACCTATAAAGGACTATCTCCCAAACATCCAAGGTCGTTTGAATTGCAACTCGCGAGGTAACAAGTATCGAAAAATCTATCTATACTCGCATTGTTAGAATCTTAAGCATGATAAGATTAATTGCTGTATTTGAGATTGAGATGTAAAGATTAGCATGACTAGTACATTGTAATTCATTCTATGGCTTTGTTCTTGTTCGGGACGAACAAGTTCAAGTGTGGGGTAGTTTGATGAGTCGTAGTTGTACGACTATTTTATATGTTAAAACCCCGTCTCTTAGTGTTACCTGTATATTATTTCACTACCTGTGTGTAGTTTTTGTTCTCAGGTACACTCGGAGACCATGGAAGGAATATCGGCTAAAAGGAGCCTATTTGAAGATGTTTGGCGCGGAAAGAAATGAAGTTCGAAGCACTTTGGAATTTTTGTCAGTGCAGACCACTTACGTCTGAAGAATTATGGGCACTTACGTCTTAAGAATTACAGTAATTGTTAAGATGTCCGCGGATGTTAAATCAAGAGACGTAAGTGGAATTCAGCTGGCAGTCAAATTTCCTCCGCCTACGTCTGAAGAATTAATGCACTTACGTCTGAACAATTACCGTAATGTAAGAGACGGCGCCTGTTGTTCCCCTGCCACGAATGGGCGATGGAATGCTTGAAGAGGATACCGTCTTACGGTACCTTCAACCAAACCAAGCCTCTTGAGAGACTAGTCAAAGAGTGTCCGAAGGAGGTCTTATATTCATTTGACCTCAAATCGGCCACTGACCGGTTTCCCGTATGTATCATTAGAGACGTACTCCAAACTATGTTTGGAAAGAGTTTCGCCAATATGGTGGTCTTGGGAGGTCTGGCCCTAAATAAGATTTTCCTTCTTCCTCCCCTTGTGGGAACGTCGAGGGTTCTTTCTTTTATGACAGGTCAGCCTCTGGGGTTCTACGGTTCCTGGGTTTTGTTCGCGCTCGCCGCGGACAGAAAATGCAGGAGACGTCCGCGGGGACAGCTGGCAAGTCAAAATTTCCTAATTTTGTTTTGGCATCTCGGGAATTATAAAAGGATAATTATAAGCACGAAACCCTAGGCGACCAGACCTCGAATTTCAGAGGAGAAAAGAGACACGGATTAAAGTGTCAGAGTTGAGCTTGAAATTAAATCCCCTGTTCAAGCAAGTGTTCTAGGTTGTGTTTCAACAGACCTTGAACTCTTTCCACCACAGTGCAATAAGCAGTACGAACAGAACAGTAAAACATGAGCACGCACAGATTGATAACCCAGTTCGGCTTACCCTACTCTGGGGGGTTTCCCACACCCGGAAAAAAGGACAACAAATCTTTATTACGAGTATAGAGCTTTCCACAGGGACTTACACTTACACAACCTCGGGTTTGTAATTGCCTAGCCTCTATTCCTCCGTCTCTCAGATTTGCAACCAAGGTTCGTCGCAACTCCCCTTGATCCCCTTCGTCCAGACCTTCTGTCCGAACGTGCTCGATCTTCTCCTGAAGCTCGGTCGCTTTCTCTCAAAAGCAGGTCGTTCTGTTCGTGCGCTGAACGTGATAACTCTGGTCAGTCTGAATGGCACAGATCAGACTGAACTTACACCGATGTATTTCCAGTGGGGAAAACACACTCGGCGGTCGCTTTCTTCTACTCCAATCAGTAGGGTTTCCTCGTGTATATTTGATCTTGAAAGCGATGCAGATTATGGACGTCCTACCCATGTATTTATATGCCAGAACGATCTCCAAAATCTGCTCTAGATATCTCATCAAATATTTAGGAAGATATTCCTAAATATTCGATGCATATCTTTATCCAATCGGTGAGAGGAATAACCGAAGACTTCCTCCCCAAGTCAGCCACGCCATCATCAGATCTGATATGTAGATATTCACTTGAATATTCGCTAGCCGACTTCAGTTCGAATCTAAAAGATCCTCGATCTTTAGAACTTTCCGAAAGATATCTTCGCGTCTGCTCCACGCTGTACTGTAGTTCCAGAAAGTGTTCGAACTCCCCCTGAACTCCTGCTCGAACTGTCTAAGGCCGTTTTGCCAACAGCATGCCATTCATGGGAACATCAATCTCCCCCTTGGCATTTTGGCAAAACCAAATCTACGCTTTAGACACAACTTGAGGTGCCAGAACGGTTACCTCAACATACTCCCCCTTTTTGTCACAAACTGGCAAGGGGTCCAATCGAGTTCGAACAGCAAATCAAACTTCATACAGACGACTCATCATCAGTGTAGGCCTTAGAATCTGCATCACCAGATTCATCGTCACTCGGGTAGCTGAGGGCACGAGCAAGATGTTGATGCGCCTGCATTGTTTCTTATCAGCGGCAATGATGGCATTAAGATCTGTGAGCAGCTTGCTCCTCTCATCACGACCCATTATGGCTCCCCCTTGACTCGATTCCGCAACATCTTGTCCTTTCTGGTTGACCTCCTTGAGATCATTCACGTGACAGCCCTTATACAGCTTGTGGTCAACGATGAACTTGTTGGGTGCCTTTGAGAGATGGTGAGTCGAGGCCATCAAATATGGAGCTTGATGGATGATCAGCTCATATATCAGAGACGGGAAGCAAATCTGGTGTAGTGTTCTCGTCGAAGTGGCATGTTCAGCAATCTGTTTGAACATCACTCTGCCCAGGTTGAACCTCAGCTTATTCCCTATCTGATAAATCAGTTGGGCCATGTCCTTATTGACAGTAGAGCGATGAGTAGACGGCCTCCAGTTGGAAACAGCAATGAAAAACAGCATCGAACTGACTCAGGCCTCCACCGAACAGAGCCTGCATTGATGGTGCTCACTATGTTCTCAAAGCTTGATTCCTCTTCATCAACAGCTGGGTCGTCCATGGAACAGTATACATTGATCAGCTCAGGATCAATCTTGATCCTTCTTCCTCTAACAAAGAAGACCCCATAATCTGCTTCTCCAATGACCCCAAACCCAGGAGGAAGGTTTACCATGGCTTTACGCACCAATTTCTCGTTGAACGGCTTGCATCTGTCCAACGTCCAGAATAGATCAGATTCCTTGAGCACCTCAATCACTTCCCTTCCCTTGTATCGGGACTCATCTAGCAACCTCTCGGAAATGATTTTCCTTTTCAGCACACAGCTCCATTTCAATACAGCGTCTCTATTAACGAACCACACCCCTTTCTTGACCTTTCCCACTGGAACAGTCTCAGACTCAGGGCTGGGACTTCGCATCTCCTGGCATCTTCAAAGACGGGAACCGCAGCATCGTGCTTCCTTTTCTTAGAAGAGCCGACTCCCCCCTGCACTAATGCTGTCCTCAGCAACCTTCTGAACTGATCCCTTTGTAGTCTTTGCAAATACTACCTTCTTCTTTTCCTTCTTTGTCCTTTTGAGATTGACAATAGGGACAAGGTCCTGGTCATCTTCCGAAGGAGTAACTTCCCTTGACACTGGCTTTGTAGACACCCCACGAACTGATGTATCATCCTCCTTCATATGACGATCACCTTGAATGTCTGCAGGTACAGCCACTGTCTCCTTAGCCAGAACATCCTCTAGAGCTGGTGCAGTTTTAGCTTCAGTCTGAACACTCGGTTCCATAGTTGGAACATTTGCAACTTTCTCGGTAGCTGACTCTTCTACCCCAACACTCTGGGCATGCTGATCTTCCTCAGAACTTCCCATTCCCCAATCCTTCTCTTTTCCAAAATCTTCCATGACATTATCAATGTCTTTGAATAGCTCTTCCAACTCTTCATCCCTTTCAGTAGGATCAGATTCTTCTAGAATGGCCTTTTTGAACACATCTTTCTTCTCTGATGGATTAATCTCCTCTGTCATAGTCTCAGCAAAGCTCACCGATTTGTTCCCCCTCCGATACTCCAAGCTTCTCATCAGAGCCATCAACAGATGCTTCATCAATCACCACCTTCCTTTTTCTTGAGGAATCAAGACACTTTTCTGCCTCCTTATTAGAAATAGCAGAGAGCTTCCCTCTGCTTGAACTGATCTTGGCCAGACATTGTCTTGGAGAAACAACTAGGTGAGTCCCCTTCTTTCCAAGAAAACCTCCCGGACGAATATACCCAGAAGCATGGATTTTCGCCCTCCATACTCCTGATACACCAGCGCCTTTAAACACAGAAATACCGGGCTCTCCTTCTTTTATGGGCCCAGTGCCATCTTGACCCCATCAGCCCTACTGGCTTCACCACCCACATTCACAACTTCCTCCAACACAATATCTTCAACAGCAGAAATATTTGTGGAAGGAACAGTCTGAGATTTAGGGCATACCTCATACGGTAAAAGTACTTGTGTTGAACCAGCATCGATTAGTTTAGGCGTATCCACCATGTCCAACTGAGGGATTTCAGCGGTTGCTCCTCCACCAGTCTTCTTTGCTACGGCCAAAGATTCGGTGTCAGATCGTAAAGATGACGCCTTTTTCGACTTCGGAGCCTTTGATTTCGGAATCTTAGGTTTTGCCGCCAGTGCCTTGGAAGTCTGCATGTTCTCCTTCTTCTCAAATATACTCCGCCTATTCCACTTTCCAAATCAATCAACTCTCGTTCCAAATAATGGTATGAAAAATCTTCGAGAATATTCAAAAAATTCATCTTCAAGCATTGTGCCATCTGTTCCAGCTCTCCTTCCTTAGGTGGTCAGTCCAACTGTTCAGCTGGATTTTCGACTATGACTGACCACCGTTGGATGCATTCAGTGATCAACACCACAAAGACCCACAGAGGATCTGGGTGTTCCGAGCCGTGAGATGCCATATGAGTTGAGATGGGTCTTGATATATCTCTGAGTGACCATCTTCTGAGATCCTCCATATTCATCTCTCCTTGTGTGACTCCAGGCATGTTTCTAAAACTGTGTCACCTTCCGTTTCACCAGTTTCCTGGAATAGTTGTCAACATGGATTTGTGCGCAGCTCCAATCAGACCTTGTGTGTAGGGTCTTATCTACTCCCCCTCGCAGAGATCTATATTTGACGTTTGCACAATGTGGAACCATCTGATGCTTTCCACAAGCCTGGACGTCCTTTGGACACGTTAGTCCCATCCCAATGGAGTAGCAGTTCTTGGCATCCCTTTTCCCTTTCATCAGTGTATTTTCATTCTTGTCGAGAACAAGGCATGAGTAGCTGAAGAATGACACATAATTTCCATCGTCGCACAGTTGACTGATCCTGATGAGGTTCATTGTCAGTCCTTTGACAAGGAGGGTGTTCTCGAGTGCAGGGAGATCCGGAACCATCAATGTCCCACAGCCGATCACCTGACCCTTTCCACCATCCCTGAAGGTGACAATCCACATCTTCTCAACAGGTCTAATATGTGTTAGATATTGAGAGTTCCCTGTCATGTGGGCAGAGCACCCGCTGTCGAAATACCAACTATCAAGCTCTGTGCAGCTTGAGAAGCACGCCATCATGCAAGCAGTTTGGTTTGCCTTTGGTGTCCAGACCTGATGTTGTCGGGGTTTAGTCCGTTGTTGGTATGTCCATCGTTCAGCAAGAAACAGGCGACACTTCAATTTGATGTGTCCCATCTGGTGGCAATACCAGCAAGTGCGTGTGTCCATCCTACGCATTAAGGGCGAGTGATCACGACTTCGTGTGTGAGTCCTGCGCGGTTTTCCATCAGTCTTTCCGATATCAGCAATATTCTTTCCCTTAGACTGTTTTACCTTCTGTTCAGCCGACGGTTCCGTCACTTGCTTTGCTTTAACAAATGTGGTGCCTTTTGAGGAACTTTCTTCAGTGAACCCCAAGCCACGATAACCAGACTCCATCCGTTGAGACTCTAAAATATCATTAAGGTCATTAGTGCCAGAGTTCAACATTCTTACCGATCGTTTGAGATCGTTGAGCTCCTTCTTAGTATCCGAATGATCCATCTTTTCTGACTCTAACTGAAATTCCAGCTGTTCGGTCTTCCGCAGTTGGAACACTTCCTTGCGTCTCAGTTCTGTGATGGTCTTCCTTAGACCTGCCATGCCGACTGGATGAGTCTCCCGATCTTTCTCCATGTCGAGTTTCAGTGTTGAAACTGTACCCATGAGTTTCACATTTTTGGCAAGCATGTTGGCCCTCTCTTGTTTCATCTCAGCCAGTTGAGTAGTCAGGGAGGCTACTGTGACTTCGAGTTCTATCTTCCGTGTGATTAGTGTCTCAGCCTCCTGCCAGATCTGGTCCTTCTCAATAGTGATACTTGCAACTGTGTCATTCAGCTTCTTGTTGACTTTGATCAGTAGTAGCCACTTCTCGGATAGATCCTTATATGTCTGAGCCAGAGACTCTTGCGTGAGTTCTTCATCATCACTGTCCGAGAGGTCATCACCCGGGAGTTCCAACTGAGCTGAAACAGTTTCACTGGAGTTGCTGCACTCTCCTGGTGTAGTGACGAAGGCCACAAAGTTGTTGGTCTAACTTCCCTCTTCATCTGACTCACTGTCGCTGAGGTTGGCCACCATTGCCTTCTTCTTTATGAGAGTGTTGGCGCATTGTGATTGAATGTGCCCGAAGCCTTTGCACTCATGGCACTGGATCTCCTCTTTTCTTTTGTCAGACGGCTCTTGTCTCATGTCACTAGATCTTGACCTACTGGATTTCTAGTTACGGAAATTGGTAGATGAGGACTGACCTTGTTCTGGACCGCGTCTGTTGATTTTCCTCACCATTCTACCAAAGTTCTGATCCATCATTTCCAGTTGCTCAGTAATGCATTCACCATCCGGTTTGTCTTCTGGTATGTCCGCCTTCACTGCTATTCCCTTTACTTCTCCGGTTAAGAAATTATGATTGATCTCGTAGGTTCTGAGGGAACCTGTCAGCTCGTCCAGCTTTAACTTGGAGATGTCATGCATTTCCTCAATGGCCGTCACCTTCATGGCAAATCTTGGAGGGAGTGATCTCAGGACTTTGCTCACCAATCTTTCCTCGTCTATGGGTTTCCAGGTGGCAAAATTTGATCCATCTAGCACCGGAGGTCTGGTGATGCTTTGCCCTTCCTTCAGAGTCATCTTGAACAGTTCAGGATCCCACTCAGTGTGTCGAGTGTTTGCTCTGATACCAATTGAAATTATATCCCCTGTTCAAGCAAGTGTTCTAGGTTGTGTTTCAACAGACCTTGAACTCTTTCCACCACAGTGCAATAAGCAGTACGAACAGAACAGTAAAACAGGAGCACGCACAGATTGATAACCCAGTTCGGCTTACCCTACTCTGGGGGGTTTCCCACACCCGGAAAAAAGGACAACAAATCTTTATTACGAGTATAGAGCTTTCCACAGGGACTTACACTTACACAACCTCGGGTTTGTAATTGCCTAGCCTCTATTCCTCCGTCTCTCAGATTTGCAACCAAGGTTCGTCGCAACTCCCCTTGATCCCCTTCGTCCAGACCTTCTGTCCGAACGTGCTCGATCTTCTCCTGAAGCTCGGTCGCTTTCTCTCGAAAGCAGGTTGTTCTATTCGTGCGCTGAACGTGATAACTCCGGTCAGTCTGAATGGCACAGATCAGACTGAACTTACACCGATGTATTTCTAGTGGGGAAAACACACTCGGCGGTTGCTTTCTTCTACTCCAATCGGTAGGGTTTCCTCGTGTATATTTGATCTTGAAAGTGATGCAGATTATGGACGTCCTACCCATGTATTTATATGCCAGAACGATCTCCAAAATCTGCTCTAGATATCTCATCAAATATTTAGGAAGATATTCCTAAATATTCGATGCATATCTTTATCCAATCGGTGAGAGGAATAACCGAAGACTTCCTCCCCAAGTCAGCCACGCCATCATCAGATCTGATATGTAGATATTCACTTGAATATTCGCTAGCCGACTTCAGTTCGAATCTAAAAGATCCTCGATCTTTAGAACCTTCCGGAAGATATCTTCGCGTCTGCTCCACGCTGTACTGTAGTTCCAGAAAGTGTTCGAACTCCCCCTGAACTCCTGCTCGAACTGTCTAAGGCCGTTTTGCCAACAACATGCCATTCATGGGAACATCAGAGCTGCAGCTTGGTGAAGAGTTCACCATTAGTAATTTTGTTCTATTTTATTCACATAAAACATGATGATGTATTCCATTACGATGAGTAGCTAAACTCATACGTGTAGGCTAGGACTCGACATTGTGATGTTTTGACTTGAGACCTATATTTATCTTTATGTTTTGTGTTATATTACTATGCATTGTTTATGGATTTGATGTGCTAGCACGAGTGGAACCCTAGCGGGGGAGCTTCTGTTAGTTTGTTGATTCCGATTATCACAGTTTACTAGCAACCTAGCGGGGATAGCAAACTAGGAAACGAGTAATATACCACTAGGATTGACACCCTAGGATAACTTGTAGTGCAACCTAGCGGGGAGCTATAAGTTGTAAAACATTAGAAATCAAAACGGTTAGGTTAATGATTTAGTCTTGCATCATAGTCGAGAGTTCTAGCTTGCACTTTTCTTTAATATTTGATACTCGAATTTGTGTGACGATTGCTCTAGCGATCATTGTTGCTTACTTGCGTTATTTAATTGCTTGCATTCAAAAAGCCCCCATTGTTACGTTTTTACTTAGTGAAACAGATTCTCAACCGATCTCTGTGGATACGACCCGACTTACCACTTGCTAGTCGGAAAAAGAAATATTATTTTTGCACAGGTACAACGACACTTGTCAATGTGATCATTGAGAATTTGCCAAAGAGGGGAGTAACCCCTCGAAACACCTCCTATCTATCTTTTATCTCTAATTACTTACCACATAGGATTTAAAATATACACACTTATACATTTTTGGTTTAGAATAGCCAACGGAAACACAATCTTGAATAGTGCATGTGCTTGGCTTGCTCCTCTTGGTTTGACCCGGTACTTTACCGGTTAATATAAATGTTTTGACACTACATTCGATCCACTCTTCATTGATACTATTTAGAGGTGAAAAAGAATAGTTCGTCATCACCCCTTGGGTGGATCTTCAGGTCCTTAAGTGGGTGTCCGTGTGAACTCTCAATGATTCTCCTGATCATTAATTCACCAGGATGACCGAGTCTATCATGCCACAAAGAAAATAATTCTTTATCAACTAACTTCAGGTTAGTGACTTTATACACTTTAATGGGGTAGATTTTTGGGCCATATAAACCAGATGCATGTGCTCTCATTTTCTCTAAGACTTGCTTCTGGTGAATCTTATAAGATATAAGAAGTGGGTATTCAATACCAACTTCACGCATGATTTCTACATGAAAATCATTTCTTCGAATGTCTTTGAAACTGAGTAAGTTTCTTTGTGATTTACTGGAATACAATGCATCTTTAATATTTATTTTTGTTCCTTCAGGTAACAAGATAGAAGCTCTTCCAGAGCCTTCTATAATACTACTTGTTCTGAAGATAGTATTAACATTGGTTTTTGTCATGTTCAAGTTTAAGAAAAACTTCAGGTTTTTTAATATAGTATGATTAGTGGCACTATCAATGAGACATAGCTCCCCACCATTGATATTTCCGTTGAAAAACAACATGTACTACTGCGGGAGTACAAGATTGAATCATTCTATAAAAAAATATAAACAAAATATAAGATCAATTGAAATATAATTTAACTCATAACAAATTCATAATAAATAAAATAGCTTTAGTTACGGAAATTAAATCTAAGGCATTATAACCGAATTTAAAAAGTAACTATGAATGGTAAAAACAATCATGTTGCATGTACTACTGCGGGAGTACAATGTTAATAATATGAGAGATGAAGAATATTTTCTCCAATTTATCTCCGTCTTCATTAATCTCTTCACATAGACTCAAGATTGAAACAATACAATATATAGTTCAGAATTATAATCCGATACCTAATTAAAATCGCATATCCTCAAGTGCATCCATATGCATTCATATATTACACGAGGTACAATGACCGTCCTCTAATGATTGAAATAATCATTTAAGCTCTTCCAGCGTATGAGGGGTCTTTGACTGTTAAGTTTTGAGCTTCACGCTCTCGTAGAGATGATGACGAAGTAAGCACAATCCTTCTGGGATGCGCTGGTGGTTTCTTTTACCAAATCTCTCAAGTTGTTACATGCTAAAAGGAGTTCAACATCAGTTTACCCATGTAAAATAGTTTCTTCCGGAAACATTAAGGCAGTAAACTAAAGTCTTGCGACGTAGACATGTATATAATAGTTAAAGCATGAAATTAGTAACATTGGAATTAAAATATGAAATTAAAACAATTAAATCACTAAATATTGATCATACACATCCAACATATTTGATGAGAAATTTCATCGATCTATCACTTACAACGGGAAGTGATATTATAATCATCTACTACTTCAGGAGAGGTATGATCTAAATAAAAACAATTTCTCGGACCATTATTTTTCTTTCACTTAGATCAAAAGAAAATGGTATATTACTCTCTTCTAGGAGTAAAATATATTTTACACATATTCATCCTCTTCAGAGGATGATTTTAATTAACTCATTATGATAAATATATATATATGATGTGTACTTATCCTCTTCATGGGATTAAGTGTGTGTGTGGTGTATATGAATCCGCTCCAGGGGAATAATATATGAAATATGGATAAAAACATACCATTACAAAGGTAAATAAATAGATGAATTTAAGAATGTGCATAATTAACAACAATAACATAAATAAATAAAATAGAACTTTATCACTTACAACAGAAAGTGATTTTATCTAGATTATAATCATCTACTTTAGGAGATGACATAATCACACTACAAAATATATGCTTGATGTTTTATCACTTACAACAAGAAGTGAATGTTACTCTCTTCAATGAGTGAAATGAAATATCCTCTTCGGGAGATGAAGATAAAGAAGAATTATAATATACATGTATCCACTTCGGGTGATATATGTATATGACTCCACTTCGAGGGAATCGAAAACATGTACTATACATGTATCCACTTCGGGTGATACATGTATATGATTCTACTTCATAACAAAAAAAAACAAAGCATATATTATACATGTATCTACTTCAGGAGAAATATGTATATGATTCCTCTTCGGGGGAATAAAATAAAAGCATAAACTATCACTACTACAGAACAGGCTTTATGCATCGGTTCGAAAAAAAGCTTATGCATCGGTTTTATATTATGCATCGGTTTTATGAAAAACCGATGCATAAGATTCACTTTATGCATCGGTTAATTGAAAACCGATGCATAAAGTAAATCTTATGCATCGGTTCAATTAAACCGATGCATAAGATTCACTTTATGCATCGGTTTTCAATTAACCGATGCATATTAGCGAAATTAAATACTTAAACATTATTTAGGTCTTCTTACTTTCGTTCTCTCCTCCGTCTCTCCTATCTACGCCGACGAGAGCGAGTTCCGCAGGCGACTGCAACACTTCGCCTGCCAATAGAGTGTGATAGAGACAAGAGGAAGGAGTTGACGAGCGCAGTCATGGCGGAGGGATTGGAGATGCTGGGATCAGGTTTAATCTTTTTGTCGCTCCGTTCGTTCGCGATTTCTCTGTCTGTCGTCATCGTAGTTGTCTTACAACACTAAACCGATCTCTCGCAGCGCTCAGGCTCGATTTCGATTTCGATTTCGTCCGCTAATTTGTAGATCTGGCGTCGCCATTGCTTCGTCTCAAGGCTGCTGAGTATTTTTGAATACACGCTGTAGTTTTACTTCGATTTGTTTCTGTTTTATTTATTCGGATGTTCATTGTGATGATGATGTGGAGCAGATAGGATTTATGGAATTTGTTTCATTTCTCTGATTGTGCTCTTCTTTTATGTATTATGAGGTGTATGAATAACGTCTCCGTAAATGGAATTTGACAGTGTTGCAGTATGCAAATGCTTCTTAGAGTGTTCATTATTGCTTGTCGCCAAAGAAGGATGTAGGAAATTATTAATAGGTCAGATTTGACATGTGAATCAATTCCTAAAGGCTTCTGTATTGGTAATTGGTATTGTCAAACTAATTTACATGTTTCAGCTTAAAAAGTCGTGTTTTACTATGGGTATTGTCAGCTTAAATTTCGATCGAAAATGAGGCTTGGGACTTTGCAGCTTGTTGGGTACTCTTACCACTTTTTTTATGTATTCTGATGAATATTGATTTGGCTTAAGCATTCTCAGATTTGGCTTAAGCATTCTCTCTTCTACAGGACAATTCCTTTTGCGTGGAACCTCATAACAGCTGGCTATCTTGAGCAAACAATATATGGGGTATGGATATGTGCTCTCTTTTTTAAATACTTTTTGTATCTTCTTGACGTCTGTTTGTATCTTCACGTCTGTTTGTATCTTCATCACATCTATTACCTTGTATTATATAACCACACAAGAAATTTACCTGTAAGTACCCATGTTTAAACTTCAGCTCTCTTATTAATTGGAATCCCTGCCTTTTGTGGACCCAGTATTTATTGGTCATCTCCGATTTGATGCAGGATGAAAGGGAAGAAAGCAAAAGACCAGAGATAGGATACACAAGAGTTGGAGCAGGGAAACAAATCTAGAAGGATAAATGTTGGAAGAGCAATCTGAGTATGATCAGGAGACATTGCAACTTGAAAGTGAAACTTGTTGAATCGATAAATGTTTTGTACAATGAAAGTGACATTGTGACATTATGTATAAAATGTTGTGTTTTTGTTGAATAAAAAGTATTTTAAGATTTGGATATAAAATTTATGTATGAAATTGAAGGTGGATTTGATTTATTAGAGACTAAATGTGCTAAAAAAATTCAAACATTATGCATCAGTTCTAAAAAAACTGATGCATAATGTCTCACTTTATGCATCAGTTCTTGAAAAACTGATGCATAATGTCACACTTTATGCAACGGTTTTTCAAGAACCGATGCATAAAGTGTGACATTATGCAACGGTTTTTTTTGAACCGATGCATAATGTCTGGACATTATGCTACGCTTCATTATGCATCGGATCCAAAACCGATGCATAATGCAAAAAAAAAACCGTTGCATAATGGTAGTTCTGTAGTAGTGTATACATGTATCCACTTCAAGTGATACATGTATATGATTCCACTTAAGGGGAATAAAATAAACATAAACTATACATGAATCCACTTCAAGTGATACATGTATATGGTTCCACTTCGAGGGAATCAAAATCATATACTACACATTCATACATCATGTGAATATAGAACCAATTAGATGAAGAAGATCATGGAGTTTTCGAATGCTAGGCTATTTTGAGATTCTCTACAAAGAGGACTCAAGGTTGTCATCATTGCATTGTGAACAAGAATAGAAGAGAGGATTAGAGATGGATGATCACTACCTTTGAGCAACTCGTGCTGACAACGTGTTGTAATATAATGGGGAAGAAACAAGAGATAATAGAAATGTGTATGAGAATTGTATTCTTCTTATTCATCCATGCTTTACAATGACTCTATTTATAGGATACATGGAAGCAAATGAAGAGCCTCACTTTATCACAACTAAATGTTAGTAAAGATGAGTGATCTAAATAAGTGAATAAATGGAGCAAATCAAAGGGTATAATCCCTTGATGCACATTCATATTATGACAATATGTATATTGTGGGTTTAAACAATGTGTGGTTCGTAGCTTTCTCATCTAGATTCCGTAGCTTTATTATCAATAGTTCATAGTTCTGACTTTATTATATATTGATTTTCAACCGTTGCTCTTTTTTAAGATTTTGCCCTTAATCTTCTAATTTGTATATATTATTTAAAGCATAATCTAGTCGGATAAAAATTAAACTATACAATAATTTGGTTCCGTTAAATTTTCTAAATCAACAAACCAAATAAGTTCTAAATTCTCATTTTAAAACAGGTTTGAACCCAAACAGCCGAACCTTACCTTATAAAATAAATAGTTTGAATCAACTCCCCCACAATGCGTGTCAATATTATATTCTTTTTTTTTTGGGAATCAACTCCCCCACAATGCGTGTCAATATTATATTCTTTTTTTTTTGGGATGAAATATTATATTCTTCTGTGCATGCCTTTTTTTGGAAGGTCTTCTGTGCATGCCTTTGAATTATTGTAGATCTTTTCACATGTAGGGATAGATTTATAAATTTAAAAATCGATGTAATTTTATGTTTTTTATAGTAAAATGATGCAATCTGGTTTATAATTTAAAATTTTGAATAATTTATATGTATCACATGTTTTTTTATAATGAGGTACAACAACTAGGAATAGTACAATGCATATGACACATTATCTTCTAGTACATATATATTGATATCCGAAGCTTTAGTAAGACATCTTGACCGGATCCGAATTATCATAGGGTACATTTCTCCACTTCTGAAGCGCAGGCTGGGTTCGGTACTTTTACCATGCATGGATCCGCACATCTACCCAAATCATCATCTGTACATTCTCTCGACACTTGGAGCTCAGGCCACCTTGGGCACCTTTACCGTTATAAGACATGACACGTCCATCTTGACGCATAACGCGCGAGATGTGAAGAAGAAAGCATCCACGATGGATGTAGGAAGCATTCACGCGCGAGGCGGGACGAGGAAGAGAGACAGGAAAAAGAAAGGAAAATGAAGAGAAAAATCTTACAATATTGTGAGAAAAATGGTGTCCCCAAGACTCAAACCCTGGATGTAAGGAATCATATATGACTCCTTAACCAACAGACCACCACCCTGTTGACTTATATGTATCATATATTAAACATTGAAAGAAAAAAAATCATGTTAGAACCTATAGATTTGGTCAGAACTTAGAATTACTAATGTCTGATTTAATCAATCTATAGTCAATAATTTAACTATTAGTTAAATCGATTAAATCAAATAAAATACCTATGAGGACACAATTGTCAATATGCTTTGTAATTAAATTCGATTAAATCAACTGAATCCCTTAAAATCAGTACATGATAATGGATATCACTGTTTGTTTTAAAAAACAATCAGTTTGTAAACCTAGTAGACATCTATTTGCAGTAAAACATTTATAGTAAACTGGCCGGTCAAGAACAATTTACATGATAGAACAATATTCGTGGATAAAGTGTTGACGTTCGTGATTTTGAGCACAAATGTTTTGTTTTTTCATTGTTAGTTTGTTCATGATGTTCGTGTTTTTATTTTCAACGTTTGTGATTTTGAGCACCAATGTTTTGTTTTCTCATTGTTAGTTTGTTCATGATGTTAGTATTTTTATTTTCAACGTTTGTGTTTTTACTGGATATATGCGCAAACAACAATGCTCATATTTTTGTTCATGATAGAACAATGCTCGTGGATAAAGTCATGATCTTCGTGATTTTGAGCACCGCTATTTTGATCTCATTATTAGTTTGTTCATAATGTTCGTGTTTTTGCTGGATATAACAATGCTTGCATGTTTTGTTCATGATAGAACAATGTTCATGAATAAAATGGTGATGTTCGTGATTTGTGTTGTTATCATTGTTAGTTTATTCATGATGTTAGTTAATTTTCAGAGGAAAATGGGCGGCGAGGGTCAGATTGGGAGATTGGGGCTTGACAGATTTATGAGGAGACGATTAGGGTTAAGAAGCGGGACGAATCGGAATATCGTTAGTAGAAAATTTAGATATATTTTTTTGCGCAACGAACCAAATTGCTATTCGTTAAGGCACGACATTATTGATTTAACTTACTAAATATTTTCATTAATTCCCTTATTAGGCTTGTAATGTCATTAGAATCATTAAAACAATATTAATTCAATAAAATAGGTGACTAATCTAAACCGTTTAGATAATCTGATCAATGAGCCTAATGAGTTCTAAGTTGTGACCTAAATATTGGTTCTGACCGGAACTCTTGTTATAATTAAGCGAAAAGTACAAAAAGGGGCCCTGAACTACCATTCATTTTCAAATTGAGGTCTGAACTAACATATTTTTAAATTACTCGGCAAAGTAAAAAAATTCGTTAAAGTTAGCGGATGAAGTTAGCTCCTTTAGTCTATTCCGTTAGTTAAAATTTAAAATACTAATTAAATGATTTTATGTATCTCATTGAATATTTTTATATTTATTTATTTTTTATTATAATATTAATAATTTCCATAAATCTCATAGTTCAAAACAAAAATTAAATTCCACTATTATAAGCAAGGAATGGACAAGTCCCAAACTCATGCCGGTGCATTTGAGGGAGTTCGAACCGTCGACCTCCTGATCATTCGATCAAGACTGTGACCGCTAGACCACTACCCATAAATCTCATAGTACAAATGAGTACTAATTTTAAATTGATTATTTTTAATTTCACAAAATTTACCATATAACATGTATGAATAAAATATAAATAATTATTTTCGTGATTCATATTGTACTATTTCAAGTTATTTACCATATGTTATGAGTGAGTATAATTTTTGAATTTTTATAGCTTGACAATATCACTATATAACATGTATGAATAAAAATAAAAATTTTATTTTTATTTATCCATAAAGTTGTATTCGTTTTGTTAGTCATTCTCTTATTAACATGGAATAAGAAAAGAATAATTTAGTTTTTATCCATACATATTATAAGGTGAATTGTCAAAATACAAAAAGCACTCATGATATAATGTGAAAGAACTTAAAAATATAAATCAAGAAAACAATTATTTACTTTTTATTCATACGTGTTATATGTTAAATTTTTTGAAATTGTAAATAATTAATTTAAAAATAATACTATTTTTTATTGTGGGTTACAATATAGCATACAAATTAAGTAGCACACGAATACATCTTGAATATATTAAATGAACACTTTTTTACCCTGGTACAATCACTAGACTTTGGAGCATGGACCACACAAGGAACTTGAATCGACCACATTGAAGCACATGTCATTAGACACCTCTATCTTGAGAATCCAAGATTGAATACGCACCTCCACGCATCATGCAAGCAACACCTGCTGAACACAACACGTCCACAAGGGACAGATAACCTCTGCGAGGGAGGAACAATGCGTCTGCACAGAGGCGAGACGAAGAACACCTCCACGAGGGGGAATAACGCGTCCACGCATAAGCGGGACGAAAAACACTCATCCACAAAATTGTGAAGAGGAAAATGCCATGGTGAGGTTCGAACCCTTGACCTTGCTTTTGCAAGGCAAGTGTTTTACCAATTCTCAACCACCACCTTGTTGACAAAAAAATATAATACTCATTTGTACTATGAGATTTAAAGAAATGATCAACATTATAAGAAAATTAAAAGTTAAAAATATATACTGAGAGATATATAGATTAAAGGAAAGGAAAAATAATTTAATTGTTAATTTAGATCTTGACTAATGAAGTTAACTCTATGCATGTACTTTAACAAAATTTTGATTTTCTCCTTAATTAAAAAAATATGGTAGTTTGGACCACAATATAAAAAAGAGAAAAGTACAAATTGGTGCCTCGAACTACCGCCCTTTTCCGATTGAAGGCTCAAACTATCAATTTTTTTAATCAAAGGCAAAATAAAAAAAATAAATTGACCAATTTCAAACACCAAGCACCGTAACTTCACCATGATTAAATTGTGAATTCAATCATGTGAACCATGTTGAAAATAGCCCGATGATCTCATCATAAACTCTTAACGTATTAAATCGATCTTTTTTTGTTAACACCAATACACTTTTTATTGAGTCGTTATTAACGGGATTCACATAATTGAGTTTGTAATTTAATTACGGTGAATATACGGTGCTCAGTGTTCGAAAATTGGTTATTTTATTTTTTATTTTGCCCTTGATTGGAAAAATTGATAGTTTGAATATTCAATTAGAAAAGAGTGATAGTTCAGGGCACCAATTTGTACTTTTTTCTATAAAAATAGTAATAGTTCGAAATCCTTTTTATATATATTTCCCAATAATTAAATAGTATTTATCCTTCCATCGAAAAAAAAATAGTATTTATCCTGCGCCTTTTTTTATTTGGCTATTTTCAACTTGACAATGTTGGATTTTTGGTACCGTCCAATCCGGATGCCTGCCCTATGAAGTTAATTATATGGTTGAGGAGATACTACAGAGATGACCTCTCACCTCATGATTCGTAAATGTAGTGTTGTTAAAATCGATCCGTGAATTGATTCGTTCAAGTCACTAGGTCAATAAATCAGTGGTTCAATCGGGTTATTGCGGAGATCCGCACATATTACAAAATAAAAATAAAAAACTTATATATGATATTATAATTTAATATATTTATGTCTTGAATAAATATTACATATTTATGATCTGATTACAACAAAATAGCATAACAAATTTAGAATTCGATAAAGTACAAATCAATAATACAATAAATAACAATTTTAGTCTTAATTTGCAAGTCACAATAATAAGAGATTTCTAAGACTAATTGAATTTCTAGTTAAATTGATAATAAGTAATAAATTTTATAGAATTGATAAATGAATATACATTATTGAAACAAATAATAAAACAACAATCATCTTTAGCCTAGTGGAAGGAAAGAGAATAACTATTAAGTGGAGGTTGGGTTCGATTTGGTCTGAAAAATTATTTATTTAATTTTGACTTGGACAAAATTTGAATAACCGTTTTAATGAAAAACTGGGTCAATCGGGTCTTGACTGGATCAACTGCATATCGATCCGATAACAAAACCGAACCGGTGACCAGTTCCCGATCGAACCAACCGATTCTGTCCGAGTTTAATAACACCGCATAAATTAATTCTGATTGACACCGCAATATGTTTTACTTAGGGATGCACATTTTTAGACCGGACCGGAAAACCGGATCGAACCGGACCGAATTTTACGGGTCGGTCCAAGACCGGACCGTAAAATTCCGGTCCGGTCCGGTCCACGGTCCATACTTTTCAGAAATTCCGGTCCATCGGTCCGACCCGGACCGTAAAATTCCGGTCCGGTCGGGTCCGGGTCCGGTCTGGACCGTAAAATGAAGGGTATTCGGTCCAATCCGGTCCACTTTTTACACAAAATCCGGTCCCGGTCCGGTCCCGGTCCATATATACCCCGGTCCGGTCCGGTCCACGGTCCAAACTTTTGAAAAATTCCGGTCCGGTCCGGTCCGGACCGGATGTGCATCCCTAGTTTTACTCTCACTCATTTCGATTGGGTGGAATTAATGATCGATTGTCATCTTACCGTTAGAATAATTTGGTAATATATGTTAGGACTTAGAACCATAAAGTTCACTCAGATTATTAAAATTAACAAGCCTGATTAACTATGAATGCGGGAAGCTTTTTTTTTGATAGTGAGTTTTTTTTACATCTTATACATATCAATCACCATTCTAATACTCTTATCGGATACATGTGATATTCGACTCTTGGAGCACAGACCACACACGACACCACTTACATTCGATACTTGAATTGTGTCCATTGAAGCATCATCCAATTTGAAACCCACGAGCATAAGCTACCTCCACGAGGGAGGGACAACACGCCCACGCCGAGGCGGGACGAAAACACATTCACAAGGAGATGAATAACACTTCCTCACAAAATTGAGGAGAAGTATGCTACTCAATGGAGTCGAACCTTTGACAATTTGTCAAGAGTTCACGACAACTTGACCAACAACACCTTTTTCGCAATGCGGAAAGCTTTAATTTAACACTACTTACATGAGTATCTCTAATGATTGTAACTTGTTTCTTCTTATAAATCAAGTTGGTCTATAATTATTATTGTCTTATTGACATTGAGTTGTGTGTTCACTATGTAAACATACATAGCAATCAGACCGACGGTAAGTTTGTTTTGAATCTAAATGAAAAGAAACGCCGAAAGTCACATAGTTTTGAACATTACAATTATAAGGGGAGTGATTGGTTGACAATCCCTTAAAATTTGAGAATCGAAATCTCACAATTAGATCATGATGCATCTTTAAATCTGCATGTGACACCATCACAATGACTTGAAGATGTACTTTTAAAGGTAAATATTGAGTTCTCAAGTTCTCGAAAAAATAGGAGTTTTCACTTGAGCGCTCCTCAAAATTATAATTTTTATAAGTCTATAGTTTTATATTAATGAACTAAACATGAATTATATCAAATATGCAATAAAGTAGTAATTCTAAAACGACATATATAGTTCTATAAGCTTATTGTTTAAAATGTTTATATTTTAACCGTAGGGAAGCGTTCGGTTGAGAACCCTTGAAAATTCGAGAACTTGAGAACTCAAATCTCATTATTATATCATTATCATGATGCATATTTAAATCTGCATGTGACACATGTCATACAAAGCAAAGTCAAACTTGGTGGCTTCGACTTTGCATTAAATGCAACTTTGAATATGCACATAAGACACGTGTACCCACCACAATTACTTGGTGATGCACTTATAAAGGTGAAGAATGAATTCTCAAGCTTTCGAAAAAAAGAGATTATCATATGAGCGCTCATCTTGTACTGTATCTAACTTATATAAAAGAAATTTTCGATGCACTAAATGGTGAAAAACTGATCAACCAACTTTCTCTTTCTATAGAATAGGAGAAAACACAAATGTGCAACACATGCAAAATACTGTGAGAAGTTGTGATCAGCTGTAAAGGAGGTATTAATTTGCTGTGATCAGCACTAAATGGGGTAGTATCTTTTATTTTGATGAAAGTTTGTTTTATCAACTTTTTCTCATGATTTTTGGAAGCCGAAAGGCTAAACTAACAACAAAAATTATGGTATTTATTATTATTTTTATTACGCATATTGGTCATGGCCTCGGCCATTTCTTCTAGGTTAAACAAGTGTCTCTTTGGACGGAACTTGGAAGGCGATTAAAACATTTGCTTTTGAGTTTTAGGCCGACATTGATTATGATACAAACATTTTGGATAATTAGTACGAGGATCACTCAATTGAAAACTATTTTTTCTTGAGAACTTGAGAATTCAATTTTCACCTTTCAAAATGCATCATCAAGTCATTGTGGCGGTGACAAGTGTCTTATGTGCACTTTTTAAGTTGTATTTAATGCAAAGTCAAAGCCACAATCTTTAACTTTATTTTTTTAGACATATGTCACTTACAGATTTAAAGATGCATTATGATCGAATGATGAAATTTTGGGTCACAAATTCTCGATTTTTTCAGAGTTCTCAACCGAACACTCCACTAACTATTACTCTAAAAACGTACCTACTAGCTAGTAGTGGAACACTGCTGCTGCATGTTATATAAACACAAAATATTGTCATAATTAACCTTAATTAATATATGATGAATAATGAGGAGTCTAACTTCTAACTACTAAGACATGTATAAAAAAAAATGAGTCTTTTTTTATAGTTTGGCCCCATATGAAGCATAACCGTTATATATGTCGAAAAACATAAAGTCATTAATATTTGAATATAGCCAGTAGGGGTGATGGCCGATTAAGGAGTCTATACTAAGATGGTCGGATTCTTACGTCCTGAGTTAAGTCTTGGGACCACCAATTTTACTATAATGTTCTCCCTTCCTTTTCCTCTTTCTCTTCCTCATTCCGCCTTGCACGTGGATGCTTCCTACATCCCTCGTGAGTGCTACGCCTCGCGGGATGCTTCCTTCTTCCCCGTGGAGGTTCGGCGTCTTGTAACGGTAAATGTGCCCAAGGTGGCATGAGCCCAACTGTCGAAGAATGGACTAGTGATTTGTGATGGATGTGCGGATCCATGCATGGTAAAAGTGCCGAACCTGGCCTGTGCTTCAAAAGTGGAGAAAATGTACCAGATAATTTCGGATCCGATCAAGATTTTTTGCTAAAGCTGCGTAGATGAATATATATATATCTAGGGGAGAGTTTGGTTGAAACCCTTAAAAATTTGAGAACTTGAGAACCCAAAATCTCACCATTAGATCATGTTGCATCTTTGAATTTGCATGTGACACATGTCCAAAAAACAAAGTAAAAAAGGTGGCTTGATTTTGCATTAAATGCATCTTGCATTTTGGATGGTGAAGATTGAGTTTCAAGTTCTCGAAAGTTAAAGGGGTTCTCATTTGAGTGCTCATCTATATATCTATATATATATAGAGGAGCGTTCAAATGAGGCACCCCAAATTAGAATGAGGCAAGTGAGGCACGATCTGAGCCACACATCTAAACCCCCCGTGCTTTGTGGGTGCGCCACGTGTCCCACTACCAAAATCCCGCACTATTCAAAAAGCAAAAAACAAAAAACAAAATACTATTCCGGTACTATTCCCTACCATATTAACAAAATGAGTGACTCATAATATATATATACTAGATGATAAGACATTATAATGTTCTAAGTTATTGTATCCACACATTATCAAAAAAACAAATTTGTATATACAATCTATTTCACTTTTCTTTATATATTATTGAACAAAAAATACATAAGAAAAAGTTAGTTAACCTCGTGCTCATCAACTTCACTTCAAGACTTCAAAGAACGACCGATGAGTTGTACTACCATTTTCAATTAAAGTGCGTATGATTATTGATCCAAGTTGTCTATAATATATTGACAATTATTCATTTTTGTGAACAAACAGTCGTTGTCTGTTGTGAAGGAAATAGCGAGAGGTTGACACTTGACAGTGGCGGGCGCTAAATTTTCAACCCTTAACATTTTAAGTTTGCTGTCAGATGTTATATTCCTGTTAGGATCGTCAGTTAGCTATACTAGTCAAGTATCGATACGTGTTAAGTATGTATGCAGTGAAAATTAATCAAAGCGTAAAAGTAAATACGAGACAATAATATATAGTGAAAATTCAGATACTGAAAACAGTACCTAAGAAAAACCACTACCTTCTATTTTCCACTAGAAGGATTTCGGAACGATTAATTGTATTGATGTTTTCTGTTACAATGATTTATACGCTCACCCAAACCACATTCAGTGATGTACCGTCGTTCTCTCAGACGAATCTCAGTGATGGTCTAACTCAGTTGTACCCGCAATGCAAGTAACCTTCCACTTCTGGCTCATATCGCACACTGGCTCTCTCCGAAGTACGCTCTCGAACCTCCAATTCAAAGCTCCTTCGAAACTGCGATCTCCGGTCGTTGTTACTTCAGTAAGCATGACGCGCGTCGTCTGACGCGTCAAACTTAAATTTATATTTTCTCCTGCTAAGTTAGTATAGCGGCAAGCAGGGTCGAACCCAAGAGAGATGGTTTGTTGAAGCTGTAACTGTGAAACAATAAAGAAAAGGGGGTTTAATGAGTAATTGTTTGTAAAGCACATGAGAAAAGAATAACGAGATTTCAATCAGAGAAAACATTCAGCTTAGGGTTTCTATTATGACACGTTTATCATTGACTGCGGATAATCGAATCTCAAGTTTCTAAGTCTGGTTATTCCGGCAAATGTAATAACCTAAAGTATCCCGGCAAAGGTGATACATGATGTCGCATATTTATACGATTCATCGAATCAATTAAACCCACCAAATTAGACATTTGGTCATACGAACAAGTGCTTGTTAATGCCATTTTGTCTATATAGGCTATTTTGGAGTCTAAAGAGGAAACACGCCTAAAAAGGGAGATTTGAGCCCAAAAAGCACACCAAGCATTTCTGGCCGAGAAGTCGCAACTAGGGCCCAAGGAAAACCAACCAGGGCCCGAGTAAAACCCACCAGGGACCGAGGACCCTAGTCGAGGACCGAGAGGGCTCAGCCGGGTACCCAGGCCCAGTACCGAGAACCTCAGGTCCCTGACCGAGAACCAGAACCGAGAAGACCAGGTCCCCGCCCAAGTCCATGCCGAGCGCTTGTGTCGAGCGCCGAGAAAACGCAGGACGCGTCCGGACGCTTGCGTCCGCGTCCGGGAAAACCAGGCCCGATGGGAAGAACTTAAGCCACGGCCTATCTCCGGCGGCGTTCCGGTCAAACGACTTCGAGCATTCAATTTCCATGAAGAATGTCGTTCCAAATCCACACTCAAAAGGCAAGGAACGCAAGGTCCACAATTCAAGCCATCCTAGGCCAACGGACCGAGTTCTAGGCCATCATAGGGCACGACCATGCTACGATCAAATTCAGCCTTAGCAACCTTCGTGGACCCAACTTCAAATCACTCAAATATGCTAGAACCGTCGGCATTTGGACAAGAACGCACTACCAAGGGCCCGAGCCCGGTCAAGGCCAAAATAGGGCAATTTCGGCCGTTTTTGGATTTCGACCATGTTCCGAGCAGAATCTGGCCAAACTTCCTTCTTGAGATCATCTTAGAATGACTTTGTCGTTCTGAATACACTCTCCAAAATCCAAGAAGCTCCGACCAAAGCTCCGGCCAGATTCCGGCCATATTCCGGTGAACTCCGGCCAACCTCCGGTGATGCTCCGATCAAGCTCATATCCTCACCACCATGCTCCGGTCATTTCTTGCTCCGGCTACATTCCGGTGAAGTCCAACTAAATCCAAACTACTTATTTCCCGGTTGGCCTTACTATTCACTTCGGTTGACCTTTGGGATGAAACTAAGCCTCAACCAAGTCCAAGTGACTTGTCCCAAGCCTCAGCCAAGTCAAGTGGTTGCCTTTTGGCTTCAAACAAGGACCAATTCGTGGCTCATGGAAGAGATAAGAGCAAGTGGCGGCTTTGGCTTGAAATATGCCAAGTGGTGGCTCTTATCCTCTTCCACAACCCATGTGCTTTGCTTTTGGCTAAGCCAATGAGAGTGACTTGCTTTTGGGATATTTTCCAATGCAAAACTTAGTCCCAAGTTTCCTCTTCTATAAATAGAGGCTTAGCCTTGGATGTAAAAGTGCCACAAAACTTAGGGAGTTGAGAGCTTATCTCTCTTCTCCACTTCATTTTCAATACAAACACACTTTTGTTCTTTGTTCTTCACTTGTTCTTGAGCTTCTAAGCTCTTACTTTCCAGCAAGCACTCGATTTGGAGCTCCTCTCCCTTTACTTTCTTGCACAAAAGCCATGGCTACTTGTATTCCTTGACATGAATACAAGTAGCTAAAGCTTTCTTTTATTTTCTTGTCAAAACATTCGGTTTCCTTTTCATTTCCTTGTCAACGCTCACGGCTACTTGTATTCCTTGACATGAATGCAAGTAGCTAAGGCTTCTTTTACTTGTTGTTGCTCTCGGTTACAAAAGTTTTCGGTCACTTGTCTTTAGTTTTTCTTGTTTCCTTTTGTTTTTGTAAGTATGGTGCTTGTATTTCTTACCATGAATACAAGTAGCTAAGCATATTCGGTCAAAAGGGTGTTCATACTTGTGTATGCATCTTGAGACTAGAACTTAATGCTATTTTGTGTCAACTAGTCCGGTGCCATTATTCGGTTGAACAACAAGGCTAAGTGGATGCTTGAAATGGCAAAGCTTAGCCGAGTGGTTCAATCTTGAGTAGACAATAAGGCTAAGTGGATGCTTGAAATGGAAAAGCTTAACCGAGTAGTTTACTCTTCCTTAAGTCGCTTGGTTGATCGTAACAGAAGATCAAGTGGCTGCACTTAGAACTAGAAGTCTATGTCTTGATTTTGGAGTAGATTGTGGTGTAAGCGCTTGAAAAAGCCTTACTTTAGGGGTTAAGTCTTGAAAAGGAATAACTGCACACTTATGAACACAAAGTAAGATCATATGACGTCAATGATAGTTGTCTCACAAGTAGAGACCCTAGACTGAATATCTTTCGTCCTTACTTACCTGTCATTTACTTTCAGTACTTTACTTTTCTGTTATTTACATTTCAGCACTTTACTTTTCTGCACTTTACTTTTACGCACTTAATTTTACGCACTTTACTTTCAGTATTTACTTCACGTAATTTACTTTCCGCACTTTACTTTCACTACAGACGTTTTCAACATCAATCCAACATAACTTTGGCACGTATTGTGCTTGAAATATAGCGTGCGACAAACCAAAAGTATGTTGTTTGGTTGATATTGAACTTAACTGTTCCCGAAATTTACTTTTCAGTACTTACTTTCAGCACTTTACATTTCAGTCATTTACTTTTCAGTTATTTACTTTCTGTCATTTTCTTTTCTGTCTAAAAAACAACCAAAAAACCAAACCTGTCTTTACTTTATTTTTCTTTTCTTTTCAAGAATAACTACTCCACACTGACTCTCTTGGGTTCGACCCCTACTTACCGCTCTACTAATCCAATAGTGAGCCACGAGTAGTGGAACTATAAATGTAAATTTTGCAGCGTTCAACGACGCGCTGTCAAATTTTGGCGCCGTTGCCGGGGAGTCGTGCAATCGGAATAGTTGTTCTATTTTTTGTTTTTTTTGTTTTATCTTGCAGTTTGCCATGTCGTCGTACTACGGAAGAGAGCCTTGGAATGATGAGGAGTTTTCCCCACCATCCTTCCAACTTGAAATCCGCGAGAAGATCATCAACCTTGAGCAATCCCGGGACGAAACATTGGACGAGTACTTATGGTATTTCGATTCCCTTGTGACGACCTGCCCGCACCATGGATTCACGAACTTTGATCTTCTTCAAAGGTTTCTCGGTGGAATGATGCCACATGAGTGGAATAGGCTCAATGATGCTGCAGCGGGAGGGTCGATAATGAACTTAACCATGAATGATCTTTGGAACTTAATAGATGATTTGGCCGAGAGGTCAAGACCAAAACAAGATCAGACCAAGCCGCTAGAGGACGATGTGGAAGAGTTTGCAGCTAGTATCCAATAGTTGGCCAACATGATGGACCAAAACCGAGCCGAAACCAAGGAAGCCTTGGCCGAACTATCAAAGCAACTGTCCGACTTGTTCCAAGCCTTTTCCGAGCTGAAGAAAGAGCGGGAAGACATCAGTGCATGGGTCGGCGAGGAAGAGCTTACAAAAGAGCCCACGGAGCCGGCAGAGGATGAGGACCCGTGGATGACCAAAGAAGAACCTGCCAAGCCAGGCCCGGTCCTCACTATCGGAGCACCCGAGACACGCCCGAACCTCATTGCCGAGCTCCCAAAGACAGTCCCGGACCTCATTTCCAAACCAGCCGAGTCTAACACAGTCCTCACTGCCGAGCCAACAGAGATCCCGGTCCTCATTGGCCAGCTAGCCGAGACAGCCCCGGTCCTCACGGACGGGATAGTCGAGAAAGACCCGGACCTCATGGCCGAGAAGCCCCAACCTAACCCTTCATGTTTTATGCAGATCATAGCCACCGAAGAGCATGTAGCCAATAATGATGCGGTGCAAGGGGAGTTGGAGGCAAAACATGAGCCAGAAGAGCCGAAGATGGAGCACTCACTCACCACGAGCCCGGAAAACTCACTCGTTCCAAGACCACCATTCGTAACTGCCACAAAGAAGAGGCTTCACATGGGAACATGCTTGATGTCGCCCATGGTTGATGGCACAATGCTGAACTTCCAAACTTGCAAAGGTGCTAACCATCCGAACATGAAGAAGCGGCAAAGGCATGGGCCAAAAGAATGGAAGCCGGGATGGAGTAGCAAGAGACCACGGCTCAATGGACCAGCAGCTATGGTTAAGAAGCCATGACCTTCTCGGAAGCATGTAAAAAAGAACCTGCCGGACAAATGGAGAACCAAACCGAGCACATCACTCCACAAGTTCTTTAGGCAGAATAAAAGGGCAGCCGAGAAGAAGTTCGACCTCAAACACCTATGGGATCCGAACTTATGATCCCTAGGAGAGGTACCGTCAAGCCAACGACGTTAAACAAAGGCACTTGCCGGGAGGTAACCCGGCATATTTTCTTCATTTTTTACAGTTTTTATGTTTCTGTCGTTTTTTTTCATACTCACCTCCTTTCCTTTATTTGCTTACATTTTGTCTTTTGAACTAAGTCATTCCGAGAGGAACGGCTTCGTTCAAAAGTGTGGGGGTATTTGAGTAGTAGTCTTGTACATAGTAGAAAGCATGTTTTTGAAAATATACACTTCCATGATGTGAAAATAGATAGACCTGAAACATGCATTTCCTTGTGAAAACTTAATTGTGTAAAAACATGTGTATTTAACTTTCTACTTGTCCTTGTGTGCTGAGATAACGTAGGATGTGGAGTTGAAATAAATGCCCTAGAGAGGCTTGACAAGCACTTAAGGGACCGGATCCTTACTATACGGTTATGTGAAAATTGTGGAGGCTGCACTTCGGGCTTCTTGGTGAAGAGTGGACTCCGCCATGCAGCGTCTATGCAAGAGGCGGGACGGGAATCAAACCATCCATTCTCTAGTCCAAAGTAGCCGGGAAAATAAATGAGCGACCCTCATCTTGACCCGCGCGAAAAAGGCAAGGATGAGAAAGAGCGGGGAGGTATTTCCATATGCTCTCGGGCGATGATTGGACCTCCCAAAAGTGAAGAAAAATGGACATGCAAATCTCATCAAAGGAGCAAAGCTCAAAGAAGAAAAGAAAGAAATCAGCCAATATGGTGAAACCAAACCGAAGCAAAAGTAAAGTACTCAAAGAGTCAAATCAAAGGCCGAAGGCCAAATCACTACAAAAGCTGTCCAACCACACAAACAAAGAAAAAGAGCTCAACCCAAGTTGCCCGAATCAATCACGTGCTAGAAGAAGCAAGTAACATAACCATATAGTAAGATCGGATCCGAGAGTGCAGTTCAAAGGCCTAAAAAGAACTATCTCCCAATCATCCGAATTAATTTGCATCACGGCTCAAAGGTACAAGTATCTTGTTATTTTCATATGTGAGCATGATTTCGTTTGGAAGCAAGTAAGCTATGCATGCTAAGGTGAAGCCTAGTTTTGCATCTCACATTCACATTTAGGACTTATGGTGTTGTTGTTCCTCTCTTTGACTAGACTTGTTCGGGACGAACAAGATTAAGTGTGGGGGTATTTGATGTCGCGTATTTATACGATTCATCGAATCAGTTAAACCCACCAAATTAGACATTTTGTCATACGAACAAGTGCTTGTTAATTCCATTTTGTGTATATAGGCTATTTTGGAGTCTAAAGAGGAAACACGCCTAAAAAGGGAGATTTGAGCCCAAAAAGCACACCAAGCATTTCTGGCCGAGAAGTCGCAACTAGGGCCCGAGGAAAACCAACCAGGGCCCGAGTAAAACCAACCAGGGACCGAGGACCCCAGTCGAGGACCGAGAGGGCTCAGCCGGGTACCCAGGCCCAGTACTGAGAACCTCAGGTCCCTGACCGAGAACCAGAACTGAGAAGACCAGGTCCCCACCCAGGTCCCTGCCGAGGCCTAGCGCCGAGAAAACGCAGGACGCGTCCGGACGCTTGCGTCCGCCTCCGGGAAAACCAGGCCCGATGGGAAGAACTTAGGCCACGGCCTATCTCCGGCGGCATTCTGGTCAAACGACTTCGAGCATTCAATTTCCATGAAGAATGTCGTTCCAAATCAACACTCAAAAGGTAAGGAACGCAAGGTCCAAAATTCAAGCCATCCTAGGCCAAGGGACCGAGTTCTAGGCCATCATAGGGCACGTCCATGCTACGATCAAATTCAGCCTTAGCAACCTTCATGGACCCGACTTCAAATCACTCAAATATACTAGAACCGTCGGCGTTTGGACAAGAACACACTACCAAGGGCCCGAGCCCGGTCAAGGCCAAAATAGGGCAATTTTGGCCGTTTTGGGATTTTGACCATGTTTCGAGCAGAATCTGGCCTAACTTACTTCTTGAGATCATCTTAGAATGACTTTGTCGTTCAGAATACACTCTCTAAAATCCAAGAAGCTCTGACCAAAGCTCCGGCCAGATTCTGGCCATATTCCGGCGAACTCCGGCCAACCTCCGGTGATGCTCCGATCAAGCTCATATCCTCACCACCATGCTCCGGTCATTTCTTTCTCCGGCCACATTCCGGCTAAGTCCAACTAAATCCAAACTTCTTATTTCCCGGTTGGCTTTACTATTCACTTCGGTTGACCTTTGGGAAGAAACTAAGCCTCAACCAAGTCCAAGTGACTTGTCCCAAGCCTCAACCAAGTCAAGTGGTTGCCCTTTGGCTTCAAACCAAGACCAATTCGTGGCTCATGGAAGAGATAAGAGCAAGTGGTGGCTTTGGCTTGAAATATCCCATGTGGTGGCTCTTATCCTCTTCCACAACCCATGTGCTTTGTTTTTGGCTAAGCCAATGAGAGTGACTTGCTTTTGGGATATTTTCCAATGCAAAACCTAGTCCCCAAGTTTCCTCTTCTATAAATAGAGGCTTAGCCTTAGATGTAGAAGTGCCACAAAACTTAGGGAGTTGAGAGCTTATCTCTCTTCTCCACTTCATTTTCAATACAAATACACTTTTGTTCTTTGTTCTTCACTTGTTCTTGAGCTTCTAAGCTCTTACTTTCCAGAAAGCACTCGATTTGGAGCTCCTCTCCCTTTACTTTCTTGCACAAAAGCCATGGCTACTTGTATTCCTTGACATGAATACAAGTAGCTAAAGCTTTCTTTTATTTTCTTGTCAAAACTTTCGGTTTCCTTTTCATTTCCTTGTCAAAGCTCACGGCTACTTGTATTCCTTGACATGAATGCAAGTAGCTAAGGCTTCTTTTACTTGTTGTTGCTCTCGGTTACAAAAGTTTTTGGTCACTTCTCTTTACTTTTTCTTGTTTTCCTTTCGTTTTTGTAAGTATGGTGCTTGTATTCCTTACCATGAATACAAGTAGCTAAGCATATTCGGTCAAAAGGGTGTTCATACTTGTGTATGCATCTTGAGACTAGAACTTAATGCTATTTTGTGTCAACTGGTCTGGTGCCATTATTCGGTTGAACAACAAGGCTAAGTGGATGCTTGAAATGGCAAAGCTTAGCTGAGTGGTTCAATCTTGAGTAGATGATGGACCATAATTGTATGAATCATAAACACAGTTAAACCCACCAAATTAGACTCTTTGTCTATTTAATTTTTGCTTGTTAGTTCCGATATTTATCTACAGGGTATTTTGGAGTCTAGAGAGAATACATGCTAAGGAGGAGTTTTTAAGCTGAAAATAAATTACGAGTCATTCCAAGGTCACGATCAGATGCCGACTTAAGAAATATCATGAACTTGACATGGAATCACTCAAAACAAGTCCAATCGAAGAGCAACCAGAGTCAGTCCGGAGCTGAAATGGACCGATGGCTTTGTGAAAACTCACAAAAATCACAAAACCACCTCCACCTTACCTTATGACCGGCGGCTTTTGGGCATTTGGTGAGTCATGGGGGGCGGCTCCTCCCCCTCATGACTCATCACCGGCGGCTTTGAGAGGCTCCATGGATGCTTGCCATGTGTTCTCATCCTCATCCACATCTTCCCTTCCCTTAAGCCTATAAATACAAGCCATTCCCTTTGTAATCTTCATCCAAAAATCATTCCACCACAACACAATCACTTATCTCTCTAGATTTTGGCACTTTTGTAAGCTTTTGTTTGAAATCTATAATACTCCTGTTGGTTCTTGAGTATTCTAGTAGTTTTTGAGTTTACTCCTGTTGGTTCTTGAGTATTCTCCTTTACTTACTGTCCTTCAAAAACCCTCGAGTACTTAGCTATGGTATCCACCTCTATGGATATTCGTAGCTAAACTCTTCATTCGGTTGAAGGGGTGTACTTGTATCATAAAATGTTTTAGGCCATACTCTTAGTGCCTCTTCTTTGTATTCAAAACTTGTTCTATGTGCCACATATTAGGTCAGAACTTCCAAGGTTGAGTGGATGCTTGAAATGGCAAAACTCTTCCGTGGGGTTCGTGAACATACTCGGGTAAGTGGATGCTTGAAATGGCAAAGCTTATCTGAGGAGTTTGACCTCTCTAAAACACCATTTGGATTGATTGGAAATGATTGTTCAAATGGATGCACATAGGCTAGTATACCTTGAAATGGGGTGCTAGTCTAAATAGAACAAGTGATCTACGACCTTGAAATGGGCTTGACAGTGTGGCAAATCGAGCGCTTGAAATGGCCTTGATACACGTTTGAATACTTAGTAGGATCACTAAAGGTCAATGATAAACAGGCTATGATACAAGGCCCCAAAACCGAATGTTTTCCTTAGATCAAAACACCACCTGCATTTACTTTCAATTTTAGTATAAACCGCAATATCAACTGCTGACGTTCCTCAAGACTTGCCGATCACGCAACAACCGCTGTAAGTCTTCTCTTTTATTTTTAGTATTTACTTTTTTGTCATTTACTTTTCCGCACTAAAAACCAAAACCAACAAAAAAAACACTTACTTTTCCGCACTAAAACCTCAATCAACCTAAAACACGCTCCTTCCCTGTACGATCCCTCAAAGAACAACTTATCCCCCTAATTCCCTTGGGTTCGACCCCTACTTACCACTTGCTACCCAGTAGTAAAGTCACGAGTAGCGGAGATATAAATTTTATTTTGCACAGAGAACATCGCACCTTAACGACAGTGCGGTGGGCTCCGTCAAAATTGGTGCCATTGCCGGGGAGTTAGCCATCGGATTAGTTGTTCTTTTCCTCCCCTTCTCATTTCTTCATCATGCTACCCACTATGTACGCATGGACAACAAGACATCTTCCTCTGTTCGGAGGTACGGATGGAGAAGACCCAGTACAACATTGTCGAAACTTTCACCATATTTGCCGCCACATAAAACCTGAAAATGAAATGTTAGAGGAATTTAAGCTTAAATGCTTCAAATTTTTTTCAACTGATTTTGCGACGATTTGGTATTACACATCAACCGCTAGTCGTGCAGAATATTTTGTGGACCTTTGCGTTCCATTCCTGAAGGAATTCTCCCCCCATCCTTACGACAAAAAACCCGAGAGAAGATCATGGGCCTTCAACAATCCCAGGATGAGACCTTGGACGAATACTACACGAACTATAACACCATAGTCTCAAGCTGCCCGCACCATGGATTTAAGAAAAAAGTTCTTCTTAAAAAATTTCTTCGTGGGATGAGGGCCGATGAGTTGACAAGGATTAACGAAGCAATGAGAAGATCAGCCAGGAACTTCTCCATGGCAGACATGTGGAACCTCATAGATGACCTGGCCGCAACCACAAAACAAATACCCCAAGCTGACAGAGGAATGCAGATAAAAGAGGCTGGTCCAGAGACAAATAAAGAAGATACTCCTGAGCCATCTGAAGAATCAGACATAGAAAGCATCGGAAGCAACGAGGAAAAACCCTCATGGGAACTCGAGGCCGTGCCAACAAGGGAAGAAGTCCAAAACACCACTGGCAAGCTACCCAAGTCATACCCAGCTATCATTACCAGAGCAGCAGAGACCATCTACGACCAGATCCTCACAGACGGACATGACGAGGCAGAACCGAGCCTTAAGATGCAAGCTTCCCAACTTTTCCCCTTGATCAATATATAAATCGCAGAAAACTATGTGATCAATGAAGAGGCTAAAAAGAGGATAGGAAAAGGGCCTGAGCAGAACGACTCCTCGATGGAGGATTTTTTCGCCACAACTCGACAAGACAGCCCTAAGCATAAGAAAACCCAGTTCAAGAGACTAGTAGTAAAAGGTCCCTCGCCTTCTCAGAGACGTTGGAAGGAGAAACCACTAGAACCATGGGAACTGGACCCAAGCCCGTCATCCCCCAAAAACCCAGGAAGAGTCAAGGCAAGAATCAACACAGGAACAGTGGCGAAATACGACCTGAGCCACCCATGGGATCCAAACCAATGATCCCCATGCGTCGAGCCAACGACGTTAAACAAAGGCACTGGTCGGGAGGTAACCCGACACCTATCTTACTTTCTGTCAATTTTATTTTCTGTCATTTAGCTTTTTGCTCTCACCCACTTGGTGCATAGAATGAAATGACTATTTAGGAATCGGATTTGGGTGCAACATCAAGCCAGCCAGGCCCATGCCAAGAGTTCAAGGCCCCAGCCAAACTCCCTCGATTATCTAGCCTCGAGCCATGTCGTTCGCTCGACACCTTAAAGGGAGTTCTGTTCTTCCTTTTTCCTTAATGTCATTTCCTTCTCATATAATATCTGCTTGCATGGCTTTTGAACTAAGTCATTTCGTAAAGAATGCCTTCGTTCAAAAGTGTGGGGTGAGAACCACCTGTGTACATAGTTAATAAACATGTTTTCTTTTTTCTTAATATTATGTTTTTGAAAATATGAACTTGAGAATGTGAAAAAGATAGATCATAATTCATGCATTTACCTTGTGAAAATTCAACTGTCTAAAAACTTAGGATGTAACTTCTCACTTGTCCCTTTGTGCTAAGATATACAAGGGATGGGAGTTGACATAAACTGCCCTAGAGAGGCTTGGCAAGCAATCGAAGGACTGAATTTCGCTATATGGTTTACGAAGTCAGTGGAGGCTGCACTTCGGGTTTTCAGTTGAGTCAGAGTCATGTCCGCCATGCAGCGTTTATGCAGAAAAAAGCGGGACGGGAATCAAACCGTCCTATCTCTAGTCAAAGTAGCCGAGAAAATAAATGAGCGACCCTCATTTTGACTCGCGCAAAACGGCGAGGATGAGAGAGAGCGGGGAGGTATTTCCATATGCTCGCGGGCGATGATTGGACCTCCCAAAAAGGCTTGAGAAAATGGACTAGCAAGCCACAAAATGGCAAAAGCTCAAAGAGCTAATCAAAGGCCAAAGGCCAAAGTTGTGAAGGTTTTAACCGAACAAAAGTGAAGTACTCAAAGAGTCAAATCAAAGGCCAAAGGCCGATTCACTACAAAAGCTGTCCCTCGCCAAAAAGAAATAAAAAAAGGCTCAACTCAGTGAAACCCGAACCGAATCACGTGCCAGAAAAAGCTACAAGGAAACCATATAGCGCGAGTCATTCCCGAGAATGTAGTCCAGGAGCCTGAAAAGGGCTATCTCCCGAAACATCCGAATTAATTTTCATCTCGGCGCAAAGGTACACGTATCAAGTTTTTTCTAAGTATTTATACGGTTTAATTTGGTAATAAGTAAGTAATGCTTGAATTAGGATAAATCTAGTCCCACAGTCTCACTTTCATATTTTAAAAGTTTACTTAGATAGTGTGTGCCGCCCTTTAATAGCATTGTTCGGGACGAACAACTAAAAGTGTGGGGTAATCTGATGGACCATAATTGTATGAATCATAAACACAGTTAAACCCACCAAATTAGACTCTTTGTCTATTTAACTTTTGCTTGTTAGTTCTAATATTTATCTACAGGGTATTTTGGAGTCTAGAGCGAATACAGGCTAAGGAGGAGTTTTTAAGCTGAAAATATATTACGAGTCATTCCAAGGTCACGACCAGATGCCGACTGAAGAAATATCATGAACCTGACATGGAATCACTCAAAACAAGTCCAATCGAAGAGCAACCAGAGTCAGTCCGGAGCTGAAATGGACCGATGGCTTTGTGAAAACTCACAAAAATCACAAAACCACCTCCACCTTACCTTATGACCGGCGGCTTTTGGGCATTTGGTGAGTCATGGGGGGCGGCTCCTCCCCCTCATGACTCATCACCGGCGGCTTTGAGAGGCTCCATGGATGCTTGCCATGTGTTCTCATCCTCATCCACATCTTCCCTTCCCTTAAGCCTATAAATACAAGCCATTCCCTTTGTAATCTTCATCCAAAAATCATTCCACCACAACACAATCACTTATCTCTCTAGATTTTGACACTTTTGTAAGCTTTTGTTTGAAATCTATAATACTCCTGTTGGTTCTTGAGTATTCTAGTAGTTTTTGAGTTTACTCCTGTTGGTTCTTGAGTATTCTCCTTTACTTACTGTCTTTCAAAAACCCTCGAGTACTTAGCTATGGTATCAACCTCTATGGATATTTGTAGCTAAACTCTTCATTCGGTTGAAGGGGTGTACTTGTATCATAAAATGTTTTAGGCCATACTCTTAGTGCTTCTTCTTTGTATTCAAAACTTGTTCTATGTGCCACATATTAGGTCAGAACTTCCAAGGTTGAGTGGATGCTTGAAATGGAAAAACTCTTCCGTGGGGTTCGTGAACATACTCGGGTAAGTGGATGCTTGAAATGGCAAAGCTTATCTGAGGAGTTCGACCTCTCTAAAACACCATTTGGATTGATCGGAAATGATTGTTCAAATGGATGCACATAGGCTAGTATACCTTGAAATGGGGTGCTAGTCTAAATAGAACAAGTGATCTACGACCTTGAAATGGGCTAGACAGTGTGGCAAATCGAGCGCTTGAAATGGCCTTGATACACGTTTGAATACTTAGTAGGATCACTAAAGGTCAATGATAAACAGGCTATGATACAAGGCCCCCGAAACCGAATGTTTTCCATTAAAACACCACCTGCATTTACTTTCAATTTTAGTATAAACCGCAATATCAACTGATGACGTTCCGCAAGACTTGCCGATCACGCAATAACCGCTGTAAGTCTTCTCTTTTATTTTCAGTATTTACTTTTCTGTCATTTACTTTTCCGCACTAAAAACCAAAACCAACAAAAAAAACACTTACTTTTCTACACTAAAACCTCAATCAACCTAAAACACGCTCCCTCCCTGTACGATCCCTCAAAGAACAACTTATCCCCCTAATTCCCTTGGGTTCGACCCCTACTTACCACTTGCTACCCAGTAGTAAAGTCACGAGTAGCGGAGATATAAATTTTATTTTGCACAGAGAACATCGCACCTTAACGACAGTGCGGTGGGCTCCGTCAGTAGACAATAAGGCTAAGTGGATGCTTGAAATGGCAAAGCTTAGCCGAGTAGTTTACTCTTCCTTAAGTCGCTTGGTTAATCGTAACTGAAGATCAAGTCGCTGCACTTAGAACTAGAAGTCTATGTCTTGATTTTGGAGTAGATTGCGGTGTAAGCGCTTGAAAAAGCCTTACACTTTAGGGGTTAAGTCTTGAAAAGGAATAACTCCACACTTATGAACACAAAGTAAGATCATTTGACGTCCAAGATGGTTGTCTCACAAGTAGAGACCCTAGACTGAATATCTTTCGTCCTTACTTACCTGTCATTTACTTTCAGAACTTTACTTTTGTGTCATTTACATTTCAGCACTTTACTTTTCTGTACTTTACTTTTACGCACTTAATTTTACTCACTTTACTTTCAGTATTTACTTTACGCAATTTACTTTCCGCACTTTACTTTCACAACAGACGTTTTCAACATCAATCCAACATAACTTTGGCACGTATTGCGCTTGAAATACAGCGTGCGACAAACCAAAAGTATGTTGTTTGGTTGATATTGAACTCAACTGTTCCCGCAATTTACTTTTCAGTACTTACTTTCAGCACTTTACATTTCAGTCATTTACTTTTCAGTTATTTACTTTCTGTCATTTTCTTTTCTGTCTAAAAAACAACCAAAAAACCCAACCTGTCTTCACTTTATTTTTCTTTTGTTTTCAAGAACAACTACTCCAAACTAACTCTCTTGGGTTCGACCCCTACTTACCGCTCTACTAATCCAATAGTGAGCCACGAGTAGTGGAACTATAAATGTAAATTTTGCAGCGTTCAACGACGCGCTGTCAAATTTTGGCGCCGTTGCCGGGGAGTCGTGCAATCGGAATAGTTGTTCTATTTTTTGTTTTTTGTTTTATCATACAGTTTGCCATGTCATCGTACTACGGAAGAGAGCCTTGGAATGATGAGGAGTTTTCCCCACCATCCTTCCAACTTGAAATCCGTGAGAAGATCATCAACCTTGAGCAATCCCGGGACGAAACATTGGACGAGTACTTATGGTATTTCGATTCCCTTGTGACGAGCTGCCCGCACCATGGATTCATGAACTTTGATCTTCTTCAAAGGTTTCTCGGTGGAATGATGCCACATGAGTGGAATAGGCTCAATGATGCTGCAGCGGGAGGGTCGATAATGAACTTAACCATGAATGATCTTTGGAACTTAATAGATGATTTGGCCGAGAGGTCAAGACCAAAATTGGATCAGACCGAGCCGCTAGAGGATGATGTGGAAGAGTTGGCAGCTAACATCCAACAGTTGGCCAACATGATGGACCAAAACCGGGCCGAAACCAAGGAAGCCTTGGCCGAACTATCAAAGCAACTGTCCGACTTGTTCCAAGCCTTTTCCGAGCTGAAGAAAGAGCGGGAAGACATCAGTGCATGGGTCGGCGAGGAAGAGCTTACAAAAGAGCCCACGGAGCCGGCAGAGGATGAGGACCCGTGGATGACCAAAGAAGAACCGGCCAAGCCAGGCTCGGTCCTCACTATCGGAGCACCCGAGACACGCCCAGACCTCATTGCCGAGTTGCCCAAGTCAGTCCTGGACCTCATTGCCGAACCAGCCGAGTCTAACACAGTCCTCACTGCCGAGCCAACAGAGATCCTGGTCCTCATTGGCCAGCTAGCCGAGACAGCCCCGGTCCTCACGGACGGGATAGTCGAGAAAGACCCGGACCTCATGGCCGAGAAGCCCCAACTTAACCCTTCATGTTTTATGCAGATCATAGCCACCGAAGAGCATGTAGCCAATAATGATGCGGTGCAAGGGGAGTTGGAGGCAAAACATGAGCCAGAAGAGCCGAAGATGGAGCACTCACTCACCACGAGCCCGGAAAACTCACTCGTTCCAAGACGACCATTCGTAACTGCCACAAAGAAGAGGCTTCACATGGGAACATGCTTGATGTCGCCCATGGTTGATGGCACAATGCTGAACTTCCAAACTTGCAAAGGTTCTAACCATCCGAACATGAAGAAGCGGCAAAGGCATGGGCCAAAAGAATGGAAGCCGGGATGGAGTAGCAAGAGACCATGGCTCAATGGACCAGCAGCTATGGTTAAGGAGCCGTCACCTTCTCGGAAGCATGTAAAAAAGAACCTGCCGGACCAATGGAGAACCAAACCGAGCACATCACTCCACAAGTTCTTTGGGCAGAATAAAAGGGCAGCCGAGAAGAAGTTTGACCTCAAACACCCATGGGATCCGAACTTATGATCCCTAGGAGAGGTACCGTCGAGCCAACGACGTTAAACAAAGGCACTTGCCGGGAGGTAACCCGGCATATTTTCTTCATTTGTTACAGTTTTTATGTTTATGTCATTTTTTTTCATACTCACCTCCTTTCCTTTATTTGCTTACATTTTGTCTTTTGAACTAAGTCATTCCGAGAGGAACGGCTTCGTTCAAAAGTGTGGGGGTATTTGAGTAGTAGTCTTGTACATAGTAGAAAGCATGTTTTTGAAAATATACACTTCCATGATGTGAAAATAGATAGACCTGAAACATGCATTTCATTGTGAAAACTTAATTGTGTAAAAACATGTGTATTTAACTTTCTACTTGTCCTTGTGTGCTGAGATAACGTAGGATGTGAAGTTGAAAGAAATGCCGTAGAGAGGCTTGACAAGCACTTAAGGGACCGGATCCTTACTTTACGGTTATGTGAAAATTGTGGAGGCTGCTGACAGGCCGTCGTTGTACCTGCAAATCTAAATTTATAATGTCCGCTTACTCTTGGCTTAGTATAGCTGTATGTAAGGGGTCGAACCCTAGAGAGCTATATGGTTACTACTTTGTTCGGTAAGAGATAGAAAGAAATAGCTGGGTGAGAGTAATTGATTAGGAAACAGTGCAATAAACGAAATAAGCTGATGTGTATCGATCAGAGAAGATATTCAGGCTAGGGTTTTTCAATTGTGACTTAGTTTATCCTTGATTTCTAGGTGTTTTATTATTGCTTTCTTAAGTGTGGTTACTCTTGGTCTGGTTATAACCTAAGGTAGGACCGTTAAGTCACTACGCCACGATCTACTCCTGGTCAGGTTATAGACTTTTAATTCTAGCAAACCTAATACTCCTGGTCAGGTTATATTAGGTTTAGTGCATCTACTTATTCTAACGGGTCAGTATCAAATAAGCAGGATAAAGATAGTAAGTATTACTAGGGTGAGTTGTACCCTTTCGGATCTCCCCTTAACCTAATAATTCAAACTGATATAATTGCACAAGAACTAATAGAATGCAAGAACAATAATTAAGAACTGAATCTCAAAACATTCGTCACAATTATTCAAACCCTAGCCCGAATAACGGGTTTAGTTACACATAGCCATGTAAATAAGGCAGAGTAATAAAAACGAAGTAACTTCACTATTCCGAGGAGAGAAGAAGAACCGGCCGTGGGGCACGGCTGAGCTGGGCGGCGCACGGTGGAGCTACGCGGAGGAGAGGAGGGGGAGCAAGGCTTGGCCGAGAGCTTTGAGAGAGGGAACTCGTGTGAGTTGAGGGATAATTATTTGGTCTTGTGAGCTCCTCTATTTATAAGGTTGAGAAAGACCTAGAATTGCCTAAATAATCCAAAAGATAATTTAGGCAATATTTGCATATCTTTCTTGCTTTATCTCCAAGCTACTCCTTTGCTTGATAATTAAGCCATCTTGAACCTTCCAGAATGTTCCAAAACCCTAGCTTGTATGTTGCCCTAATTGCTTTTGGGCCGGACGAACTGGGCTGGACTCGGCCAAAATCACTCTTCACGCACGGAGTTACTATTCACGCGGAGTACTGTTCCAGCCGGAGTTACTGTTCACGAGCCGAAAAATACTGTTCATGCCGAAGTTACTGTTCACGAGCCGAAAAACACTGTTCACGGCCCTCCTTTGGGTCTGTTCTTCAACTGCGATGTTTCTGGCATGAAAATGCCGTCTTTTAAGCGTGATTCCTCCTAGAGCTTCCAAATCACCTGAAACACGAAACAACACTAAGAAGTAACTATTCGTATAATAAAGTGCTGGAATTGGTGGGATTTAATGATTCGATGAGTCGTATAAATACGGCTCATCAAACCACCCCACACTTAAACTTGTTCGTCCCGAACAAGAACTAGGTCATAAGAGGAACGAAAAACTGCAAACACCACAATGCCTCAGCATCCTAGACGTGCTACATGGTCATGACTCGGTTACTCTAGATCCCGCCTTCTATGCATACTCGTTACTAATTAAACTTGTGCGAAAACACGGGTTAATGATACGTGTTACCTTTAGGCCGAGATGCAAATCAATTCGGATGTATCGGGAGATAGCCCTTTTTAGACCCATGAACCGCATTCTCGGACTCGAACTCGCTGCTATATGGTTATGCTTTGCTGCTTTTTCTTGCACGTGATTGATTCGAGCTTCAAAGTGTTGAGTGCTTTTCGGCCAGCTATAGATGATTTCGGTTTTGGTGCTTCAAAGGCGCTCTACACTTGATTTCGGTGTAAACTATCACAATGATGATGGGTTTGTTGCTTTGTAGTGCAGATTGTGACTTGCTCGAACCTACTTGCTCTCACTCATCATCGTCCTTTGACTCGGGTCAAGCCAAGGGTTGCTTGTCTATTTTCCCGGCTACTTGTACTAGAGCTTGGACGGTGTGAAGTATTTCCGTCCCGACCAACCGCAAGGGTACCGCAGTGGTGGAGCAGACTCGTACTATGTTGCCTCGAAGTGCTAGCCTCCACGAGCTCCACATAACCATATATCCTGAGTTCGGCCTTTCAATGATCTGTCAAGTCTCTCTAGGGCATTTCTATCAACTCCACATCCCTGTTTATCTCAACTAACAAAGGCACGCAAAAATTTTAAAATCACATGTTAGTCGCCCAAGTCAATTTTCACCAAAGACATGCATGTAATCGGCTCTATCTATTTCACCATATCATTATCCAATACTGCAAGTCTAGGAAATAGTGAAGAATCATGTACAAAAATTCAAAAAAATCAAGGGAAATGTGCTGACTCTGTGCAGGGTGCAAGAAAATAAAAGTGCTGGCTCGATGACTGACTCTCCCACCCCACACTTTTGAAATAAGCCGTGTCCTCACGGCACGACTCAAATCTAGACTCACAATGCATGCAATAAATGGAAAAGGAAAGGAAAGGGGTAGAACGAAACTCCCCTGGGATGTGGTCGGATATCGGCTGAACTCGGGCCAAGTCCGGTCTCAATACGGCAGACCCGGACTAGTCTCGGATGAAGGGGCGCACCTGGCGGGCTAAAATGCGTAGCACAGCACATAAAGTGCATAGCTCGCAAACACTCGGACGAGGTCCGGATCAATGGGGCACGGCCCGAAACTCCAGTTGGACAGGCCCAGCTAAAATGCGTAACCCTGAGAGCAAAATGCTTAACTCGGCTGGCACTCGGATCAAGCCCGACGCTCATGGGACGCGTCCAGACTTCAAAAGGGCAAGCCCGGTGCTAAAATGCGTAGCCCTGCATGTAAAGTGCGTTACTCGCGAGTGAAATTCCGGCCGACTAAGTCCAATCCCTGCAAAATTAAACCAATTCCTTTCCAAGGTACAATGTGACAATAAAGACTCAAAACATAGTAAAATAAAAGATGAAAACTGAAATGCAGATAGTGCAGGGCTGCCTCCCTGCGAGCGCCTTTGTTTAACGTCGTTGGCTCGACAGTACCTCCTCTAAGTGTCGGGAGGCTCGGCAATCTCATCAGTGGTGGTGGCAAGGGGCTCGGCTAGGTCAAACTGATGAACGGTCAGATCAGGCTCTCCATGATAGTGCTTCACTTGCTGTCCATTGACCCTGAATCGGTCTCCTCCTATCGGGCTCTCAAGTTCGACTGCTCCATGATTAAAGACCCATGTGACTGTGTAAGGGCTGGTCCATCTGGACCTCAACTTCCCGGGCATGAGTCGTAACCGTGATGAGAACAAGAGCACCTGCTGTCCGACTTCAAACGTGCACCTGAGTATAAATTTGTCATGGTAGAGCTTGGTCCGCGCCTTGTAGTCTGTTTGGCTCTCATAAGCCTCGAGGCGCAGCTCCTCAAGCTCGCACAACTGCAATTTCCTGTCTAGCCCGGCTGCCTGTAAGTCTGGATTGCACTTCTTCAGTGCCCAATAAGCCTTGTGCTCTAGCTCGACTGGTAAGTGACACGCCTTCCCATAGACCAACCAAAAAGGCGAGGTGCCTATCGGTGTCTTGTAGGCTGTCCTGTATGCCCAGAGTGCCTCATCTAACCGCTGGCTCCAATCCTTCCTGGTCGGGCCCACCATCTTCTCCAGAATCCCCTTAATTTCGTGGTTAGAGACCTCCGCTTGCCCATTCGTCTGGGGGTGATATGCAGTGGAAGTCCGGTGGTGAACATGGTAGTGCTTCAGTGTGGATGCCATCATTCGGTTGCAGAAGAGTGTGCCCTGATTGCTGATGATGGCCTTAGGTACTCCGTACCTGCAAAAGATGTTAGTGCGCAAAAAGTCTATGACAGTTTTAGCATCATCACACCTAGTGGCCTTGGCCTCTACCCACTTGGACACATAGTCAACTGCAACTAAGATATAAGAATAGCCACACGAAACAGGAAAAGGACCCATAAAGTCTATCCCCCAAATGTCAAACACATCACTCACTAGTATGGGGACCTGTGGCATCTCCTGTCTGGCCGAAACATTACCTACACGCTGGCATTTATCACATCTCTTACAATGGTTGTAGGCATCTCTAAAAACATGCGGCCAAAAGAAACCACTATCTAAAATCTTCCTAGCCGTCCTCCTAGGGCCGAAATGGCCACCACATGCTAACTCATGGCAAAAGCTAATAACTGAAGCAATCTCATCATCGGGGATGCACCTTCTAAGAATCTGATCTACACCTATTTTCCACAAGTACGGATCATCCCACACATAATATTTAGCATCATGCCTCAATTTCAAACACTGTGCCCTAGAATATGAGGGCGGGAACTTACCTCCGACCAGGTAGTTCACTAGGGGAGCGAACCATGGCATCTTACCCGAAATAGCATACAAGTGCTCATCTGGAAATGTCTCGGTAATCTGCCCAGCATCCTCCTCTCGGACAAGGCGGCTCAAGTGATCTGCCACTGTGTTCTCTATGCCCTTCTTGTCCCTGATCTCCACGGCAAACTCCTGTAGGAGCAGGATCCACCTAATGAGCCTTGGCTTTGCCTCCTTCTTCGTCATCAAGTACCTAATAGCTGCATGGTCAGAATAGACAACAACTTTAGTACATAGCAAATAAGACCTGAATTTCTCCAAGGCAAAGACCACGGCTAGTAGCTCCTTCTCTGTGGTTGAATAGTTCTTCTGGGCCACGTCCAGTGTCCTCGAAGCGTAGTAGATCACCACGGGCTTCTTGTCCACCTTCTGACCGAGAACTGCTCCTACAGCATAATCACTCGCGTCACACATAATCTCAAAGGGCTGTGTCCAGTCCGGAGCTCTAATGATGGGCGTGCTGGTGAGGGCCTCCTTCAGCTCGTCAAACGCTGCCCTGCACTGATCTGTAAACTCAAAAGGAACATCTTTCTGCAAGAGGTTAGATAAAGGCAGCGCCTTTTTAGAGAAATCCTTTATGAACCTACGATAGAAACCAGCATGCCCTAGAAATGACTTAATATCACGGACTGTAGAGGGATATGGCAGAGTAACAATCAAATCTATCTTAGCTTTGTCTACCTCTATACCCTCATGTGAGACAATGTGACTGAGTACTACTCCATGCGTAACCATAAAGTGACACTTTTCATAATTGAGTACCAAATTCATAGAAACACAACGTGCTAGTACCGTACTCAAATTATCTAAGCATGCATCAAAAGGGTCACCATGCACAGTAAAATCATCCATGAACACCTCAATAAACGAACCTATCATGTCAGAAAAAATACTAGTAACGACCCGCTGAGATCTCTCGAAGGTCTAGCTCCATCATCCAACAATATCTGATGCATACAAACTGCCGGGCTGATTCCCCTGATGTCGGCTAGTGTCCATCCGATGGCCAGTTTGTTCTCGGTCAGCACCCTAATCAATCGTCGCTCCTGGTCTGCCTCGAGCCCGCTCTTGATGATGACTGGCAGCGTGCTATGCTCCCCTAAGAATGCATACTTCAAGTGACCAGGTAGAGGCTTCAATTCAACTGTAGGTGCCTGCACAACAGAAGGCAAACACACTTGTGATTTAAATAACCGAATTGCATTAACCTCATACCTCGGTGTGAGTGGCTGGGCGATCTCTAGCTGATCTAGGGCATCCATGATCGCCTCTGTATGCTCATATGAGTCCTCGGGCAAGTAAACTGCCTCCTCGATGACTTGCTCTAGCGGGTCGGTCCTTCTCTCCGGATGTACCTCCTGGACAAGGTCGTCCAAGGTGTCTAAGGCATGGACCGCCTCGTACTCCGTGGGATGCTTCATGGCCCTGAAGATGTCAAAGCTGATCATTTCGTCCTCAACCTCCATGGTCAGTGTCCCAGTGTCGCAATCTATCTTCATCTTTGAAGTCTTTAGGAATGGCCGGCCGAGTAGGATCGGTGCATGGTCTGTCAGGCTGCAATTCTCCATCTTGAGCACATAGAAGTCGGCTGGGAACACTAGCTCTCCGACCTGTACTAGCACATCTTCAATCTTGCCCTCAGGCTGCTTGCATGACCTGTCCGCCAGCTGTATGGTGAGACCTGCAGGTTCTAGAGGACCAATGCGCAAGCAGGAGTATATCGAATATAGTAAAACATTGATAGAAGCACCAAGATCAAGCATGCAATTCTCTAGTTTAATGTTACCGATCGTGCAGGGAATGGTGTATGTGCCTGGATCACTGCATTTTGGTGGCACCTTGCGCTGAATTACCGCTGAAACATTCCTGCTCATAAGCTCCTGGTCGGGCTGGGTTCCTCTTCGTCTGTTCGTGCACAACTCCTTCAGAAACTTGGAGTACCTCGGGATTTGCTTGATGGCCTCAAGGAGTGGGATGTTGATTTCCACCTTACTGAATAGCTCCCATACTTCCCTGTCCATCACATACTTCTTCGGAGCTCGAGCCTGCACAGGAAAAGGTAAGGGTACCTGGACGTTATAATTCTAGATGATGGGAACCGGGTCTGGACGAGAGGCCCCTACTGCTGGAATCAGGTCTGGTCCGGGCTCGTCCGGGCCGAAGGCATCGGGCTCGGTCGCTTCTTCCTCGGGCTCTTGCTGTTTCTCGCCCTTCGACGGTCCTGATGCCCTTCGTCCACTCCTCAATGTCACTGCACTGACGTTCCCCTTCGGATTCTGAATGGTCTGTGAGGGAAGCCGTCCTGCGTTGCCTTCGAGCCTTGAGACTGTTGTGGCCATCTGGGACATCTGTTTCTGCAAGTCGGTTATTGCTCCGTCGGTCTTGGCCATGTGCTGGTTCACGGTTGTTGTTAGTTCTTTCATCATCTCTTCAAGAGACTTGTTGGAGCCGTGATTACTCGGACCTGCCTGATTATTGTTCGGCCCTCTCCGCTGATACTGTCCAGGCACATTCTATCGAAACTGATGATGTGGGTGCTGGTAGGGCTGCTGGGTCTGCTGAGGCGCACCCTGTCGTGCTGGCTCTCGCTGGGCCTGATGCTGCTGATTGTTGCTCTTCCAGGGCTGTCCGTTGACTCCTTGATTGGTTGTGGGTGCGCTATATTGTCGGACTGGCCCTGGACGGTTGCCATAACCCTGATAATCTCCTACGGCATTGATCTCAGCCTGGTCGTCTTCCACTAAGGTAGGGCACTCGTCTGTCTTGGGATCTGTGGCTGCACAAAAACCGCATGGCTTTGTATGGACTGGTTGTCTCCTGATCACATGTTGCATCATGTCCTTCAGCTCCTTGATCTGCTCGGCCATAGCACTAACTGTGGGCTCAACCCTTGACACGTTTCTGGATCTGGCATATTCGTCCTCCTTAGTAGATTCATCCTGGAACCGCTCACTTCCTGCCACTTCTTGTATCTTCTGTCGGACTCTGGCTGGGGTCAGGTTCATGAGGTTGCCTCCAGCTGAGGCCTCTAGTAGTTTCCTATCCAGTCTACGAAGTCCATCTAGCATATACTCGATGATCAATTTCTCTGGGAGCTCAAGATTGCAGCAGCTCTTTTCCAAGGCGTTGAATTTTTCTACGTACTCGTACATATTTTTGTTGGGTCCTTGTTTGAGCTCTTGCAACTGTCTCCGAACTTGCATTGGACGCCCTGCTGGATAGTACTTGCTGACGATCTGCCTCTCCATTTGTTCCCATGTGTAGATACTACCAGAGGGCAAGGATAGGAACCAATCTGTAGCAGCGTCTGTAAGTGAGAAGTAGAATGCCTTCAGTTTGAAGTCATCTACTTCGACTCCGTATGGCTTCAGGTTCAGACATATCCCGTGATATCGTGTCAAGTGAGATATGGCCGACTCTCCTTTGGTCCCTGAGAACTTAGGTAGATGATGGACGACTGAGGTGCTGACTGTTATAGCTGCGAGGTCTGGTCCTTCGTAGATACACCATGACTGGTCCTTGAAATTGGGAACCGAGAGCTCGCCCATGGTTGGTCCTTCATTGGCGTCATCCTCATCATCATCTCTAACTGCTGGCTGGCGTGGAGGTCTCTGAGGTGGTGGGTATTGCTGGTGTGGATGGTATGGTAATGGTGGGTATTGTGGTGGGTACTGGGGGTATGACAGTTGTGGATACTGTGGATATGGTGGTGGTGGGTACTGCTGATACGGTGGGGGATACTGTGGGTACTGTTGATACGGTTGGGGTTGGTTTGGTGGTTGTTGAAATTGTCCCGGGATAGCCCCCCAGATCTCTCCATTCTGGACGATCGGTCCTTGTGCGTTGTGTTGTGGAAGCTGTCCTTCTCTGTCTCGGACAACCTGTTCGACTTCATCATTGTGACTATTGTCACCAACTCTACTACCTGCGTGAGACATAGCACACGAAATAGCAAGCACCGAATAGCAATACACCGGAATAGCAAGAACAGACTAGCAACAAAGGGTCCCCATGAGATTGGAGGAGTCACAGCGGTCTCACTTAAAACCCACTCTCCTTAGACTCGTAAGTCTTGGTGACAGAACCCTCTAAAAGCTAGAAATTGGAAATCGAAATAAACGGAAAATCGGAAAATGAGGAAATCGAAATAATTAAACTGGGAAAATTCACCGAATAGCAAGAAGTACGAAATAAATAGAAACAAAAAAGAAATAAACGAAAAAGGAAAGAGAACAAAATTCACCGTGCGTAGCTCCCCGGCAACGGCGCCAAAATTTGACAGGCCGTCGTTGTACCTACAAATCTAAATTTATAATGTCCGCTTACTCTTGGCTTAGTATAGCTGTAAGTAAGGGGTCGAACCCTAGAGAGCTAGATGGTTACTACTTTGTTCTGTAAGAGATAGAAAGAAACAGTTGGGTGAGAGTAATTGATTAGGAAACAGTGCAATAAACGAAATAAGCTGATGTGTATCGATCAGAGAAGATATTCAGGCTAGGGTTCTTCAATTGTGACTTAGTTTATCCTTGATTTCTAGGTGTTTTATTCTTGCTTTCTTAAGTGTGGTTACTCCTGGTCTGGTTATAACCTAAGGTAGGACCGTTAGGTCACTACGCCACGATCTACTCCTGGTCAGGTTATAGACTTTTAATTCTAGCAAACCTAATACTCCTGGTCAGGTTATATTAGGTTTAGTGCATCTACTTATTCTAACGGGTCAGTATCAAATAAGCAGGATAAAGATAGTAAGTATTACTAGGGTGAGTTGTACCCTTTCGGATCTCCCTTAACCTAATAATTCAAACTCATATAATTGCACAAGAACTAATAGAATGCAAGAACAATAATTAAGAACTGAATCTCAAAACATTCGTCACAATTATTCAAACCCTAGCCCGAATAACGGGTTTAGTTACACATAGCCATGTAAATAATGCAAGAGTAATAAAAACGAAGTAACTTCACTATTCCGAGGAGAGAAGAAGAACCGGCCGTGGGGCACGGCTGAGCTGGGCGGCGCACGGTGGAGCTAGGCGGAGGAGAGGAGGGGGAGCAAGGCTTGGCCGAGAGCTTTGAGAGAGGGAATTAGTGTGAGTTGAGGGATAATTAGTTGGTCTTGTGAGATCCTCTATTTATAAGGTTGAGAAAGACCTAGAATTGCCTAAATAATCCAAAAGATAATTTAGGCAATATTTCCATATCTTTCTTGCTTTATCTCCAAGCTACTCCTTTGCTTGATAATTAAGCCATCTTGAACCTTCCAGAATGTTCCAAAACCCTAGCTTGTATGTTGCCCTAATTGCTTTTGGGCCGGACGAACTGGGCTGGACTCGGCCAAAATCACTCTTCACGCGAGGAGTTACTATTCACACCGGAGTACTGTTCCAGCCGGAGTTACTGTTCACGAGCCGAAAAATACTGTTCATGCCAGAGTTACTGTTCACGAGCCGAAAAACACTGTTCACGGCCCTCCTTTGGGTCTGTTCTTCAACTGCGATGTTTCTGGCATGAAAATGCCGTCTTTTATGCGCGATTCCTCCTAGAGCTTCCAAATCACCTGAAACACGAAACAACACTATGAAGTAACTGTTCGTATAATAAAGTGCTGGAATTGGTGGGATTTAATGATTCGATGAGTCGTATAAATATGGCTCATCAGCTGCACTTCGGGCTTCTTGGTGAAGAGTGGACTCCGCCATGCAGCGTCTATGCAAGAGGCGGGACGGGAATCAAACCGTCCATTCTCTAGTCCAAAGTAGCCGGGAAAATAAATGAGCGACCCTCATCTTGACCCGCGCGAAAAAGGCAAGGATGAGAAAGAGCGGGGAGTTATTTCCATATGCTCTCGGGCGATGATTGGACCTCCCAAAAGTGAAGAAAAATGGACATGCAAATCTCATCAAAGGAGCAAAGCTCAGAGAAGAAAAGAAAGAAATCAGCCAATATGGTGAAACCAAACCGAAGCAAAAGTGAAGTACTCAAAGAGTCAAATCAAGGGCCGAAGGCCAAATCACTACAAAAGCTGTCCAACCACACAAACAAAGAAAAAGAGCTCAACCCAAGTTGCCCGAATCAATCACGTGCTAGAAGAAGCAAGTAACATAACCATATAGTAAGATCGGATCCGAGAGTGCAGTTCAAAGGCCTAATAAGAACTATCTCCCAATCATCCCGAATTAATTTGCATCACGGCTCAAAGGTACAAGTATCTAGTTACTTTCATATGTGAGCATGATTTCGTTTGGAAGCAAGTAAGCTATGCATGCTAAGGTGAAGTCTAGTTTCGCATCTCACATTCACATTTAGGACTTAGGGTGTTGTTGTTCCTCTCTTTGACTAGACTTGTTCGGGACGAACAAGATTAAGTGTGGGGGTATTTGATGTCATGTATTTATACGATTCATCGAATCAGTTAAACCCACCAAATTAGACATTTTGTCATACGAACAAGTGCTTGTTAATGCCATTTTGTGTATATAGGCTATTTTGGAGTCTAAAGAGGAAACACGCCTAAAAAGGGATATTTGAGCCTAAAAAGCACACCAAGCATTTCTGGCCGAGAAGTCGCAACTAGGGCTCGAGGAAAACCAACCAGGGCCCGAGTAAAACCAACCAGGGACCGAGGACCCCAGTCGAGGACCGAGAGGGCTCAGCCGGGTACCCATGCCCAGTACCGAGAACCTCAGGCCCCTGACCGAGAACCAGAACCGAGAAGACCAGGTCCCCGCCCAGGTCCCTGCCGAGTGCCTGTGCCTAGCGCCGAGAAAATGCAGGACGCATCAGGACGCTTGCGTCCGCGTCCGGGAAAACCAGGCCCGATGGGAAGAACTTAGGCCACGGCCTATCTCCGGTGGCGTTCCGGTCAAACAACTTCAAGCATTCAATTTCCATGAAGAATGTCGTTCCAAATCCACACTCAAAACGCAAGGAACGCAAGGTCCAAAATTCAAGCCATCCTAGGCCAAGGGACCGAGTTCTAGGTCATCATAGGGCACGACCATGCTACGATCAAATTTAGCCTTAGCAAACTTCATGGACCCAACTTCAAATCACTCAAATATGCTAGAACCGTCGACGTTTGGACAAGAACGCACTGCCAAGGGTCCGAGCCCGGTCAAGGCAAAAATAGGGCAATTTCGGCCGTTTTGGGATTTCGACCATGTTCCGAGCAGAATCTGGCCAAACTTCCTTCTTGAGATCATCTTAGAATGACATTGTCGTTCAGAATACACTCTCTAAAATCCAAGAAGCTCCGACCAAAGCTCTGGCCAGATTCTGGCCATATTCCGGCGAACTCCGGCCAACCTCCGGTGATGCTCCGATCAAGCTCATATCCTCACCACCATGCTCCGGTCATTTCTTTCTCCGGACACATTCCGACGAAGTCCAACTAAATCCAAACTACTTATTTCCCGGTTGGCCTTACTATTCACTTCGTTTGACCTTTGGGAAGAAACTAAGCCTCAACCAAGTCCAAGTGACTTGTCCCAAGCCTCAACCAAGTCAAGTGGTTGCCCTTTGGCTTCAAACCAAGGCCAATTAGTGGCTCATGGAAGAGATAAGAACAAGTGGTGGCTTTGGCTTGAAATATCCCAAGTGGTGGCTCTTATCCTCTTCCACAACCCATGTGCTTTGCTTTTGGCTAAGCCAATGAGAGTGACTTGCTTTTGGGATATTTTCCAATGCAAAACTTAGTCCCCAAGTTTCCTCTTCTATAAATAGAGGCTTAGCCTTAGATGTAGAAGTGCCACAAAACTTAGGGAGTTGAGAGCTTATCTCTCTTCTCCACTTCATTTTCAATACAAACACACTTTTGTTCTTTGTTCTTCACTTGTTCTTGAGCTTCTAAGCTATTACTTTCCAGCAAGCACTCGATTTGGAGCTCCTCTCCCTTTACTTTCTTGCACAAAAGCCATGGCTACTTGTATTCCTTGACATGAATACAAGTAGCTAAAGCTTTCTTTTATTTTCTTGTCAAAACTTTCGGTTTCCTTTTCATTTCCTTGTCAAAGCTCACGGCTACTTGTATTCCTTGACATGAATGCAAGTAGCTAAGGCTTCTTTTACTTGTTGTTGCTCTCGGTTACAAAAGTTTTTGGTCACTTGTCTTTACTTTTTCTTGTTTTCCTTTCGTTTTTGTAAGTATGGTGCTTGTATTCCTTACCATGAATACAAGTAGCTAAGCATATTCGGTCAAAAGGGTGTTCATACTTGTGTATGCATCTTGAGACTATAACTTAATGCTATTTTGTGTCAACTAGTCCGGTGCCATTATTCGGTTGAACAACAAGGCTAAGTGGATGCTTGAAATGGCAAAGCTTAGCCGAGTGGTTCAATCTTGAGTAGACAACAAGGCTAAGTGGATGCTTGAAATGGCAAAGCTTAGCCGAGTAGTTTACTCTTCCTTAAGTCGCTTGGTTGATCGTAACTGAAGATCAAGTGGCTGCACTTAGAACTAGAAGTCTATGTCTTGATTTTTGAGTAGATTGTGGTGTAAGCGCTTGAAAAAGCCTTACTTTAGGGGTTGAGTCTTGAAAAGGAATAACTCCACATTTATGAACACAAAGTAAGATCATTTGACGTCCATGATGGTTGTCTCACAAGTAGAGACCCTTGACTGAATATCTTTCGTCCTTACTTACCTGTCATTTACTTTCAGTACTTTACTTTTCTGTCATTTACATTTCAGCACTTTACTTTTTTGCACTTTACTTTTACGCACTTAATTTTACGCACTTTACTTTCAGTATTTACTTGACGCAATTTACTTTCCGCACTTTACTTTCACTACAGACGTTTTCAACATCAATCCAACATAACTTTGGCACGTATTGCGCTTGAAATACAGCGTGCGACAAACCAAAAGTATGTTGTTTGGTTGATATTGAACTCAACTGTTCCCGCAATTTACTTTTCAGTACTTACTTTCAGCACTTTACATTTCAGTCATTTACTTTTTAGTTATTTACTTTCTGTCATTTACTTTTCTGTCTAAAAAACAACCAAAAAACCCAACCTGTCTTTACTTTATTTTTCTTTTCTTTTCAAGAACAACTACTCCACACTAACTCTCTTGGTTTTGACCCCTACTTACCGCTCTACTAATCCAATAGTGAGCCACGAGTAGTGGAACTATAAATGTAAATTTTGCAGCGTTCAACGACGCGCTGTCAATACACCACAATCTAACATGGCAAAGGTGTTAGACTTCTAGTTCTCCTAAACCCAATATCCCGCAAAGGTATTATCGAATCTAGGTGTTACTACCTATCTTTACGGCAAAGTATCCAACAAGTGTTAACGATAGGGACTGAATTGTTCGGCTAAGCTTTACAGCAAAGTATCCACTTAGCTTCACAATTCAATCCTTGAAAGTAAGCTTAAGAACTAGAGAAATAAGAAATTGCATTAAGAATAAAGTCTCAAAACATGTGTCACAAAGACAGAACCCTAAACTGAACAAAGAGTTTAGCTACTCATATCCATGGGAATAACAAAACAAATATTTTGAATGAAAGTAGAAATTCTCTGCTCTCTTATTGAAGCTTCCGTCTTCTCCCCAGCCGTTCTCTCTTCAAACTGGGAATAAAATCGATACTGATGCTGCTGTGAAAACCCTTATTTATAAGAAGGTTGGGTTTCTAATTTCGTTTTTGGGCCAGATTTCTAAATTATGTTTTACTGACGTCAACCACGGATGCTTCACATATAAGCGCCGCGGGTCATGTGCATTTTACTATCCACGGACGCCACTGTTAAAATGGCTTGCGTCCGCGATCCTCGCGGAGAAGCTTCCCTTGGGCTGCTCGTCAGTCTTGAGTTTGGCTTTCGAGTCGACCTCCACGAACTCCATGTGACGTATTTGGCACCGAAATGCCGTCTTTAAGCGCGCATTCCTTCTAGAGCTTCTGAAACACCTGAAACGCAAAACAACACAAAAAGGTGACTGTTCACATAATAAAGCGTCAAAATAAATGGGATAAATTGATTCAACGAGTCGTATAAATACGACTCATCAAACCACCCGACACTTAAACTTGTTTGTCCCAAACAAGAACTAAGTCATAGAAGGAACAAAAAGACATCACACTCGTTCTTCGACGTCTTAAATAAATGCATATGAATATGAGTCGCTAGTCTAGACTTGCTTTTCTACGCATAGCTCAATCATTACTCAAATCATCATGCTTAAAATGGATTCAACTTGATACGTGTTACCTCTGAGCTGAAATTCAAAACAATTCGGATGAATGGATGATAGTCCTCTTTAGACCCATGATCTGCATTCGCTGTCCCAAACTCTAGCTATATGATTATACTTCATTTCTTTTTCTGGCACATAATTCATTCGAGCTTCAAGGTTTTTGAGTTCTTCTTTCTTCTTTTATTGGACAGCTTTTGTAGTGACTTTCTTTGGCCTTTGGCTCTTGATGTAAGAATGTTGTACTTCACTTTTTGTTTGTATAAACCTTCACAAGTGGCTGATTTTTCTTAAGCTTTGCTCCTTTGTTGTGAATAGCTTGTCCTTTTCTTTCTTTCTTTTAAAGGAGGTCCAATCATCGCCCGCGAGCATATGGAAATACCTCCCTGCTCTTTGTCATCCTTGACTTTTTTGACGCAAGTCAAGATGAGGGTCACCTCACCTCTTCCAGGTTACTTCGGACTAGAGATAGGACGGTCTGTTTTCTCGTCCCGCCTACCTGCATAAATGCTGCAGCGGCAGAGCAAACTCTGAACCATAAAGTCTCGAAGGGCTAGCCTCCACGAAATCCATATAACCATATAGTTTGAATCCGGTCCTTTGAATGCTTCGTCAAGTCTCTCAAGGACATTACTTTCAACTCCACATCCCTGTTTATCTCACCTCAAAAGGACATGTAGTAGGTTAAATTCACATGTAGTCACATAATTCAAATTTCATGAGAGAAATGCAATATAGTCAGCTCATCTATTTCACATCAACATTCAATACAGCATATTCAAGAACAGAAGAGAAATTTCGTACTTTCAAAAAAAAATTAACAAGAGAAATGCAAGAAACGTGCTGACAGAGTACAATATGCAAGAAAATAAACGTACTGACAGACTGACTCTCCCACCCCACACTTTTGAACCAAGCCGTGTCCTCACGGTACGACTTAGGTTCAAAGACAAACAAACAAATGCTGACTGACAGCACGTCGTCGTGTACTGCAAATTTACATTTATAATTTCCATTACTTTTGGCTTACTATGAGCTAGTAAAGCGGCAAGTAGGGGTCGAACCCAAGGGAGTTGGGGAGGTTACTTGTTGTTCTTGGAAGCAAATAAGGAAAAGAAAGTAAAGACAATTGGGGGTTTGAAAGTAAGTGCAAAAAGTAAATGAGCGAAGGGTAAACAAAAAAAGAAGTATTCGGTCTAGGGATTTATTGTTACACATTCATCATGGATATCTAATGATCTATTCCACATTTCATAGAGTGTGGTTGTCCCGGCAAAGGTGACAACCCAAGGTACCCCGACAAAGGTGGTACGCCACGGCCTTAACCCACCAAGATGGCGTGTGGTGTCCCGACAAAGGTGACACCTAAGTATCCCGGCAAAGGTGATACGCCACAACCTCACATGGCAAGGTGTTAGACCTTCTAGTCTAGTCCTTTCCTAGATCGAACAACCCGGCAAAGGTGTCGCTCAATCTATGTGTACTATCTACCATTGCTGCAAGGCATCCGGTAAATGCTACGATAAGGATCATTTGCTCAACTATGCTTTGTGGCAAAACTTCCACTTAGTCTCGCATTTGATCCGTGGGAATAAGCACAAGAACTAGTGAAATGTAAAATAGCATTAAGTACAAGAATCTCAAAATGTGTTGACAATACTATTGTGGCTTGTTCATCATCGACCTCCAATGATCTAATCTTGTGTCCATAAGTGTGGTTACTCCATTCCAAGATATAACCCAAAGTAAGGCCATTCCAAGCACTTACACCACAAAGAACACAAGATAGCATTAAGAAAAGGGTCTCAAAACATTGCCACAATATATGAATCCCTAAACCGAATGGGGGATTTAGCTACTAGTATTCATGAGAAGGAATACAATAGCCATGAGAGAAATGTAGAGGAAAGGAATTGCTTGAAAGTAAAAATAGAAAAGTAAAAGATTGCTTTCTATTGCCGAAATGAAGAACAAGAGAGAGAAGCTCCAAGTGATCCGATGTTTAGAGAAATTTGTGGGGTTGGGAACCCCCAATGAGGCACACCCATTTCCTAGACCAGGGGGTCTTATTTATAGGAAATGGATTAGGGTTTTCTCTAACTTGGCCACCACTCTTGCTCTAGAAGTAGCCAAAATGGATTGGCTTGAGCCAATGATGAGATGCTTCTAGAATCATCAAGGCCCTCTTGCTCTGGAAGTAGCCAAAATGGATTGGCAGGAGCCAAATGATGAGATGCTTCTAGAATCATCAAGATTTTGCAAGTGGGCTATGTTTGGGCTTGGAACTTTAGTGTGGGCCAATAATGCCTTGTGGTGATTTTGGCCTAAGATGCCATCTTTTAAGCCCGATTCCTCCTAGACCTTCTAAAGTGCCTGAAATGCAACAAAGCACTAACAAGTAAATGTTCACATGACAAAGTTGATGTTCCCTTGTGTGGCATGTGTTTGGCAAAACGTAGTTAGACAGTTCGAGCAGGAGTTCAGGGGGAGTTCGAACATAGCCTAGTACTCTTGTACAGCGTGATCAAGACGCAAAGGATATTTTCCGGAAGATATTGGCAACGAAGATTTCGTCAAGTTGAAGATGGCGTGCGACTTATTCGAGCATAAGATATTCGAATGAATATCCACATTGAAGACGGCGTGACTGGCTTGGGAAAGTAGACGACTTCGTATATTCTTTCAAGGATTTGTGAAAGATATGCATCAAATATTCCGAAATATTTGATGGGATTATCTTGTGCGAATTAGGTTTCGTCCGAGCATATAAATACAAATGCAAAGGCAACCCTAATTCCTATCGCTTTCAAAGATCAATTATACACGAGCATATCCTGCTGATTGGAGAAGAAGAAAGCGACGGCCGGTTGTGTTTTCTCATTGAGAATACACCGGTGCAAGTGCAGTCTGTTCAAGTGCAACACAGACTGTCTCAAGCGTATCAACTGCCGCACACAACAAAGGTGATCAAAGCTTTCGAGAGAAAGCATCCGAGCTTCTGGAGAAGGTCGAGAACGTTCGGACTGGAGGTTCTGAACGAAGGGGATCGAGGGGAATTGTGGTGAACCTCGGTTGCAAATCTGAGAGACGGAGTATTGTGGTAAGGCTATTACACGGTGTAAGTGTAAGTCCCTGTGGAAACCCTATACTCGTAATAAAGATTTGCTGTCCCTTTTTCGGGTGTGGGAAACCCCCCAGAGTAGGCGGAGCCAAACAGGGTTATCAGTCTGTGTGTTCTACTACCTTTGTCTATTTGCTGAACTGTTGTATCTAGAGTTTGAGGTCTGTCACAACTGATCCTTGAACTGTTGTGAAGTGTGTTCAAGATCTGTCTCAACTAAACCTTGAACACAAGCTTGAACATGGGATAGTATTTCAATTGGTATCAAAGCTAACACTCGACACACTGAGTGGGATCCTGAAACTGTTCAAGATGCCTCTGAAAGAAGGACAAAGCATCACCAGACCTCCGTTGCTTGAAGGTTCAAACTATGCCACCTGGAAACCCATGATGAAGTCGTTCCTCAAATCTCTAGACGCAAAAGCATGGATGTCGGTTCAGAGTGGATGGACTGAACCTATGATGAACAATCTCACTGGAGATCCTGTTCTAAAACCAGAAGCCTTGTGGGTAGAGGAGGATAACAAAGCATCCATGGGAAACTCAAAAGCGATGAACGCAATCTTCTCTGCAGTAGATGAAAACGTCATGAAGTTGATCATTAACTGTGAAGTGGCAAAAGAGGCCTGGGATATCCTCCAAACGGCATATGAAGGCACGGACAAAGTTTGCAACTCCCGAATGCAGATGATCACAACTAAGTTCGAAGAGATGAAGATGAAAGAGAGTGAAACGATCTCTGAATATAATACTAGAGTTCTGGAACTATCCAACGAGGCTGCGGCACTAGGGAAACCCATTGAGGAAGAAATGATGTCCAGTAAAGTCTTAAGATCACTCCCTCCAAGATTTGCAATGAAGGTCACAGCCATTGAGGAAATGCACGACATCTCGAAGCTGAAGCTGGACGAGCTGATGGGTTCTCTCAGAACTTACGAGATCAATCATGATTTCCAACCCGGAGATGTGAAGGGAATTGCCCTTAAAGCGGACATATCAGGAGACAAACTGGACGGTGGCTGCACCACTGAGCAACTGGCTATGATGACTCAGAGTTGTGGCAGAATGGTGAGGAAAATCAATAGACGTGGTCCAGAACAAGGTTAGTCTTCATCAAATGGTTTCCGAAACTGGAGATCCGACAGATCAAGGTTAAGCGATATAAGGCAAGACTCCTCTGAAAAAGGCAAGGAAGAGATTCAGTGCCATGAATGCAAAGGTTTCGGTCATATTGCTTCACAATGTGCAAATACTCTCATGAAGAAGAAGGCAATGGTCGCTAGCTTCAGCGACAGTGAGTCAGATGAAGAAAAAGGTGAAACCACCAACTTTGTGGCCTTTACTACAACTTTGGGCGAATGTAGCAGCACCGGTGCAACAGTTCCATCTCAGTCGGAACTCCAAGCTGAAGACCTCTCAGACAGTGATAATGAAGAACTCACACAGGAGTCCCTCGCTCAGACATACAAAGATCTGTATGAGAAGTGGCTGCATCTGATCAAAATCAACAAGAAGCTGAATGACACAATTGCAAGCTTCACTACAGATAAGGATAAGGTCTGGCAGGAAGTGGAGATTCTGGTCACACAGAAGGTTGAACTCGAAGGTACGGTAGCTTCTCTAAATACTCAACTGGCTGCTATGAAACCGGAAAGACTATGCTTGTTTGCTCAGAAGATAGAACTCATTGGTACCATCTCTTCACTAAAAGTCGACATGGAGAAGGACCAAGAAACTCACCCTATCGGCATGGCTGGTCTAAGAAAAGTCATTTCAGGTCTGAAACGAAAGGAGGTGTTCCAACTCAGGAAGATTGAACAGCTGGAACTTCAGCTTGAATCAGAAAAGATGGACCGGGAAACTGCTGAGAAGGAGCTCACTTAGCTCCAACAGTCAGTGAGGATGTTGAACTCTGGTTCGAAAAATTTGAATGAGATTCTCAATGCTCAGAGGATGGAGACAGGACGCAGAGGATTGGGATTCACAGGAGAAAGCAGCTCAAAAGGTTCGACGCGTGTCAAAACTAACTATGTGTCTGAACAGATGCCGGAACAGAAGGTGAGAGAGCACCCTAGACAGAAAGTGGATCTGTCCCAAGTCAAGCCCAAAGGTATTCAAAGAAGGACCGGAAATGCTTACCTCAGTTCAACTCCCAATTAGAGGAAAGATTTGCGCACATGCTGGTACTGCTATCAGATTGGACACATCAGACGGCAGTGTCGACTATTTCTTGCTGAACGTCGAGGACACCAACAACAAACCAAACCGCGACAAAACCAGGTCTGGAGACCTAAGGCCAATCAGACGGCATGCATGGTGGCCTGTTGCTCGTCAAGTTCCACAATGTCAGACAGTTGGTACTTGGACAGCGGATGCTCTACCCACATGACAAGTAACTCTGAATACCTCTCTAATATTAGGCCTGTTGAGGAGATGCGGTTTGTCACCTTCGCAGATGGTAGGAAGAGTCAGGTGATTGGCTGTGGGACATTGAAGGTTCCGGATCTCCCTGCACTATAAGACACCCTCCTGGTTGAAGGTTTGACAATGAATCTTCTTAGCATCAGTCAACTGTGCGACAATGGACACTATGTGTCATTCTCTCGCGACTCATACCTCGTTTTAGACATGAATGGCAGTTCTGCGATGAAAGGGAGAAGGCGGGTAAATAACTGTTACACCATCAGCATGGGGGTCGGGAGCCTTGACAAGCCACGGTCTACTCTAAACTATGCTCCAGCCAAACATCGAGTTATGCAAGGGGGAGTGAACAAGACCCTGCACACAAGGTCAGATAGGAGGATCGCACAAATCTATTTTGGCAATTATACCAAGAGACTGCTGGATCAAAGGGTGTCACAGTTACAGACCGAGTTTGAACAGAAGATTACAAAGTTGCAGAAGGAGTTCAAACTGTATCCACAGACTCATGCCAACTCATCAGACGAGAGATTGAACCGGATTGCACAGTTTGGAACACCCAAATCCTCTTTGGGTCTGTGTGGGTTCAAGTACTAAGCGTTCCAGGCAGTGGTCAGTCAAAGGCGAATCCCCAGCTACAACAGTTGGACTGACCACCTAAGGAAGGGAGCTGGAACAGAAGGCACAGCGCGTGAAGACAAATATTTTTTGAATATTCTCAAAGATCTTTCCTGCCGTTATTTGAAACGAGAGTTGACCAATTTGGGAAGTTGAAAAGGCTGGAGTATTATTTCTTTTGAAACACAAAACAGTTCACAGTCTACCTTCTCTCGCTCGTACAAACCCTAGAACCAATTTCTCTCTCAACCGCTCATCTTTCAAACGGCGATGGTGAACACCAGGACATCTACAAAGTCTGGCGTCAAATCCGCTGAGAAGAAGAACATGCAGTCCTCAAAGGCTCTGGCGGGAAAACCTAAAATTCCGAAATCAAAGGCTCTGAAGACAAAAAAGGCGTCGCCTTTACGATCCGACACTGAATCTTTGGCCGAAGCAAAGAAGTCTGGTGAACGAGCAACCGCTGAAATCTCTCAGTCGGTCACGGCGGATCTGTCAAAATAATTCAATACTGATTCGAGCCATGTTCAATCCAAAACTGAGGTATTTCCTAATTCGCAGTCTGTTCCTTCGGTTTCTGTAAATATTTCTGTTGTTGATAAGATTGTGGTGGACGGAGTTGTGATTGGTGGTGAAGCCAGTAGGGCTGTTGTTGATAATGGAGCCAGTAGGGCTGTTGATTGGGAAGCTAGTAGGGGTATGGCTGGTGATGAAGCTAGTAAGGCAGTTATCGGGAATGATACTATCAAGATTGTGGAAGATAAGGTACCCAACAAGGTGGCTGGAGGGTCAGCAACATGGATGGAGAAAATCCATGCGTCTGGGTATATTCGCCCAGATGGTTTACGAAGAAAGAAGGGGTCTCGCCGTGTTGTTTCTCCAAGACAGTGTCTTGCCAGGATCAGCTCTGTCAGAGGGAGGCTCATAACAATGTCTGATGAGGGGACAGAAAATCTTCTTGATGCCTCTGGGAAAAGGAAGCTTGTGATGGATGAGGAGTCTGATGATGGCCCGGATAAGAGGATTCGAGGTTCGGAAGATGAACCAATCAGTAAGCCAGAGGAGGGTGTGTCCGAGATGGTTCATCCACCAGAAAATCCTGAGGTGTTGAAGGAAGCCACAGTTAAAGGAGCTTCTCCTGCAGAAGAGGATGAAGAGTTGGAGAAGCTGTACAAAGACATTGACAATGTCATGGAAGATTTGGAAAAGGAAAACAATCTGGGAGTTGAAAAGTATGAAGAACTACATTGTGCTCAGGGTAGTGAGGCAAAAGAGTCTGTCGCTGAGAAAGTTACTAGTGTTCCAACTGTGGTACCATGTGTTCAGAATGAAGGTGAGACAGTTGAAGTCTCAGAGGAAGTTGCTAAGGATACAGTAGTTACTCCAGTTGTTAGTCAAGATGATCTGCATAGTAATCGTATGGAGGATGATGGTGCACAAGTTCATGAAGATACTGCGAAGCTAGTTTCAAAGGAGGGTACTCTTTCAGATGATGACCAAGATCTTGCTCCACTTATCTCTCTCAAAAAACCAAAGAAGGACAAGGGAAAGATGAAGGTGGCCTTTGAAAGATCTGCTAAGGGAACAGTCCATGAGATTGCGATGGAGGGCAACCTGGCAGGGGGAGCTGATTCATCTAAGAAAAGAAAACGTATAGCTCCTGTCCCTGTTTCAGTGGATGCTGGAAGATGTGAAGTCCCATCTCATGAGGCTGATACTATTCCAGTTGGATTGGTCAAGAAAGGTGTCTGGTACATCAGTCGTGATGCCTACAAAAAGTGGAGCTATGTGCTGAAAAGAAAAATCATACCTGAGAGGTTACTGGACGAGTCCCGGTACAAGGGAAAGGAGGTGATTTAGGTGCTTAAGGAGTCTGATCTGTTCTGGACGTTGGACAGATGCAAGCCTTTCGACGAGCAATTAGTACGTGAAGCCATGGTAAACCTTCCTCCTGGATTTGGGGTTGTTGGAGAAGCAGATTATGGGGTCTTCTACGTTAGAGGAAGACGGATCAAGATTGATCCTGAGCTGATCAATGTATACTTCTCAATGGACGACCCAGTTGTTGATGAAAAGGAATCAAGCTTTGAGAAGATAGTAAGCACCATCACGGCAGGCTCTGTTTGCTGGAGGCCTGAGTCAGTTGTGCACACAGCGGATTTGTCTACGTTTTATTCAATGCTGTTCTTCATAGCTGTGTTCAACTGGAGGCCATCTACTCATCACTCTACTGTCAATAAGGACATGGCCCAACTGATTTATCCGATAGGGAATAAGCTGAAATTCAACTTGGGCAGAGTAATGTTCAAACAGATTGCTGAACACGCTACTTCGATGAGAACTCTGCACCAGATCTGTTTCCCATCTCTGATATCTGAGCTGATCATTCATCAAGCTCCAGATTTGAAGGCCTCGCCTGACCATCTCACAAAGGCACCCAGCAAGTTCATCGTTGACCATAAATTGTTTAAAGGGCGTCATGTGAATGATCTCAAGGAGGGGAACCAGAAAACAAAGGGTGTTGCGGAGTCCAGCCGAGGGGGAGCCAGAATGGGTCGTGATGAGAGGAGCAAGCTGCTCCAGGATCTGAATGCCATCATTATCGCAAATAAGGAACAACGCAGGCGTATTAACAAGCTCGCTCGTGCCTCTGCTTCCCAAGTGATAATGAATCTGATGATGCAGATTCTGAGGATGCCACTGATGATGGGTCGTCTGCATGAAGGTCTCCTGAAACTTTATCTTTGAACTCAGTTTTCGGTTTAAAACTTTCAGTATCATGTGCTTGTTCTGGCACAGTTTGATTTGCTGTTCGAACTAGATCGGACTCCTTGCCAGTTTGTGGCAAAAAGGGGGAGTATTTTGAGTGGCAACAATTTTTGTTCCCTCAATTTTGTCTACTGTCTAGATAGATAGATAGATCTAGTGATTTGGTTTTGCCAAAATGCCAAGGGGGAGATTGATGTTCCCTTGTGTGGCATGTGTTTGGCAAAACGTAGTTAGACAGTTCGAGCAGGAGTTCAAGGGGAGTTTGAACATAGCCTAGTACTCTTGGCAACGAAGATTTCGTCAAGTTGAAGATGGCGTGCGACTTATTCGAGCATAAGATATTCGAATGAATATCCACATTGAAGACGGCGTGAATTGCTGGGGAAAGAAGACGACTTCGTATATTCTTTCAAGGATTTGTGAAAGATATGCATCAAATATTCCGAAATATTTGATGAGATTATCTTGTGCGAATTTGGGTTTCGTCCGAGCATATAAATACAAATGCAAAGGAACCCTAATTCCTATCGCTTTTAAAGATCAATTATACACGAGCATATCCTACTGATTGGAGAAGAAGAAAGCGACGGCCGGTTGTGTTTTCTCATTGAGAATACACCGGTGCAAGTGCAGTCTGTTCAAGTGCAACACAGACTGTCTGAAGCGTATCAACTGCCACACACAACAAAGGTGATCAAAGCTTTCGAGAGAAAGCATCCGAGCTTCTGGAGAAGGTCGAGAACGTTCGGACTGGAGGTTCTGAACGAAGGGGATCGAGGGGAATTGCGGCGAACCTTGGTTGCAAATCTGAGAGACGGAGTATTGTGGTAAGGCTATTACAAGGTGTAAGTGTAAGTCCCTGTGGAAACCCTATACTCGTAATAAAGATTTGCTGTCCCTTTTTCGGGTGTGGGAAACCCCCCAGAGTAGGCGGAGCCGAACTGGGTTATCAGTCTGTGTGTTCTACTACCTTTGTCTATTTGCTGAACTGTTGTATCTAGAGTTCGAGTCTGTCACAACTGATCCTTGAACTGTTGTGAAGTGTGTTCAAGATTTGTCTCAACTAAACCTTGAACACAAGCTTGAACAGGGGATAGTATTTCAAAAGTGTTGAATTGGTGGGAATTGTTGACTCGATGAGTCGTATAAATACGGCTCATCACAGACACCACGTAAGGGAAAGAAAAGAAATAAAAGATAGCAGGACTCCCCTAATCTGAATCCAAAGGCGGTGCCTGCGGTGGAATAAGATACTTTGGGGGAATAGGTTGGTCTGGAGTCCATCCTGGCGGGGCTATGACTGGCTGAGCTCCTGGCATCAAATGGTACAACACTCGATAAGTGTTAAACGCTACTTTCAACTGCTCCTGAGAAAACTATGCTGGCTGAGGAGGAGGCTGCAACTGCGACTGTGGCTGAACCTCTGGACCGTGACGACGAGGTGTAGAAGGTCCTGCCTCATCGTGATTGCCGCATTGCCTACCGGTAGGTACCGACTGACGATACGTAGCCACTGTATGATATATCTAGGTGAACTGATCCCTGACGGTCCGTCTCTTCTTGACCGCCTTCATAACACTGAAGGCCTTCATGTCCAGGAACTCAGCTGGGATGATCCAGTTGTTCAGAGATGGCTACCCATGCAGACGCCATAGCATGTAAGTGATTAACCCACCACAGACGACTGATCCTGTGATCGGGCGGTGCTCCCAGAAATAGCACAGCAAATTGCAGTAGTTAACGTCCCTCCCTCGATCCATAGCATTGAGGCAGATCATGTCACTATAGGTGAACTTGTCGATCCCATTCAGTCAAGCAAATATCGTGTTCCCCAACAGCTTCTGAATGTAAAACAATACTGGGTCTCGAAGAAAATTTACTCTCGTCTTGCTCAGTGTAAATGTCCCTGCACTGGTACAGGGAATTTTGAATCTCAACCAGGTATCTAACAGGGCAAACTCATCGCGAACCCAATCTCCTCCTGCCTAACACCCAAACACTTCTTGAATATGAGGAGGAGTAATGGTGTGCCACTCTCCTCAAAGTGTGTAGGATATACCCTCATGGTCCTGCTGCCCGATGTAGTGAAACGAAGCTAGAAACTCACAAGTGTCCTCTACATTGGTGTCACTGTGGAGGGTTAGCAGTCCTGGCCAACCACTGATTGTAAGCAGCTCTCGGACTCGGTCCTAGAATCTGGTGAGCCTCAGAAACGTGGTGTCCCCAAATCTACTCGCTGCATATTTTCAAGCCATCAATTTGGAGTAAATCTATTCGAAAGTGGGCGCCATGAAACTACAAATAAAAAAGCCGAACACAATCAGATCATGAAGCGAAAACCAGACCAAAAATCCAACCGGTCAATGTTAGTCAATGGTATCCGCGGATCATGTACACTTTAACTGTGCCATCCGCAGTAAGTGTTCTTAATCCGTGGAAATAAAGTGTACACCGTCTGCGGAAATCCTACAAAGTCAGTCCCAGATCGTCGATCGAGTCCTTTGATCGGAATCCTTCTATCCAACTCAGAATCAGCGACTTAGAAATCATATATACCTCTAAATGATTCAAATATTGCAAAATTTAACGCCAATTGTCTATTGGACAAAGTAAATCCACTTTGATTTGAAAACCCTAGAAATCCGACAAGAAAACCCCAAAAAATACCTCAAATATGCTTTTCACTTTGGAACATGGCACTCGGCGTGGAGTTTAGTAGTCCAGGGAAGGTCAAATGTTGCAAGAATGGTTGTGGATGGCGGTCGGAGGCGGTGCTGGGTTGGAGAGGCGGCTGGCGATTAGTTTGGGAAGGGTGAGGAGAGAATGGAATTACTTAGGGTTTGGGGTCAAAACATGCCGCGGGCCACGACCATTTTAGTTCCCGCGGTCAAGCCTTTATATGTGCTTCACACGCGATAATAATCTACACGTGGTCCGCGATCTGTTCTGAGAAAAGCCATTCTGTTCGATCAATGACTGCAGCGGATGAAGTGCACTTTAACTGGCGCGGTCAATAGACAAAGTGTTCCTGGTCTGTGGTCCTTAATCTTCTCAACACCCGCGATCCTCTCTGTGGCGAAGGCCTTTACCTGCACAAAATAAGTTTCTTTCCCCAAAAAAACAATGACAATACACATTGACTCGATAACAAAACAAACACAAACTGGGAACAAGACTCAAAACAAAATGACATACAAATATCGGGTTGCCTCCCGCACAGCGCCTTTGTTTTACGTCGTTGGCTCGACGGTACCTCAATTATGCATCGGTGAGAGGTACTGTGAGTTCAAACTCCTGAGCAGGCTGTTCGATTTTGCCCTAATAGTGCTTCACCCGTTGTCCATTGACCTTGAAACGGTCTCCACTCTGCGTGTTTCTAGCTCAAGGGCACCGTGGTTAAAAACCTCGTTCACTGTGTAAGGACCTATCCATCTAGAACGCAATTTACCAGGTGATGTTCCCTTAAGTGGCATGTACTTGGCAAAACGTAGCTTAGACAGTTCGAGCAGGTGTTCAGGGGGAGTTCGAACATATTCTAGTACTCATACACAGCGTGGAACAGACGCAAGGATATTTCCCGGAAGAATATTGGACAACGAAGATTTCGTCAAGCTAAAGTCGGCCAGCGACTTAATCGAGCATGAGATATTCGAATGAATAACTACATTGAAGGCGGCAAAGCTCTCTTGGGCAAGAAGACGACTTCGTATATTCTTCCAACCGATTCAAAAGATATACATCAAATATCTAGGAATATTTCCTAAATATTTGATTCTTGTGCGAATTAGGGTTTCGTCCAAGCATATAAATACAATGCTAGGACGCCCTTATTCACCATCGCTTTTAAAGATCAAATACACACGAGCATATCCTGCTGATTGGATAAGAAGAAAGTGACGGCTGGTTGTATTTTCTCATTGGAAATACATCGGTGCAAGTGCAGTCTGTTCAAGTGCAACACAGACTGCCTGAAGCGTATCAACTACCGCACACAACAAAGGTGAACAAGCTTTCGAGAGAAAGCATCCGAGCTTCTGGAGAAGGTCGAGAACATTCGGACAGAAGGGCTGAACGAAGGGGATCGAGGGGAATTGCGGTGAACCTCGGTTGCAAATCTGAGAGACGGAGTATTGAGGTTAGGGTATTACAAGGTGTAAGTGTAAGTCCCTGTGTAAACCCTATACTCGTAATAAAGATTTGTTGTCCCTTTTTCGGGTGTGGGAAACCTCCCAGAGTAGGCGGAGCCGAACTGGGTTATCAGTCTGTGAGTTCTACTGCTTCTGTCTGCTTGCTGAACTGTTGTGATTAGAGTTCAAGATTTGCCGCAACTGCACCTTGAACTGTTGTGCAAAGAGTTCAAGGTCTGTTGAAACAGTACCCATGACACAAGCTTGAACAGTGGATATAATTTCAATTGGTATCAGAGCAAACACTTGACACACTGAGTGGGATCCTGAACTGTTCAAGATGACTCTGAAGGAAGGACAAAGCATCACCAGACCCCCGCTACTCGAAGGATCGAACTATGCCACCTGGAAGCCCATGATGAGATCCTTCCTGAAATCTCTAGATGAAAAGGCATGGAAGGCTGTTCTGAAAGGGTGGACGGAACCCATGATGAACAACCTCTTTGGAGAACCAATCGCAAAACCAGAAGCACTATGGATAGAAGAGGAGGACAAAGCTTCTATGGGAAACTCAAAGGCTATGAACGCAATTCTCTCGGCAGTAGATGAAAACGTCATGAAGCTAATCATCAACTGTGAAGTGGACAAGGAAGCATGGGATATCCTCCAAACTGCCTTTGAAGGTCCAGACAAAGTTCGCAACTCCCGCATGCAGGTTGTCACAACCAGGTTCAAAGAGATGAAGATGAAGGAGAGTGAAACCATCACTGAGTACAACACCAGAGTTCTGGAACTGTCCAACGAGGCGTCTGCTCTCGGAAAACCCATTGATGAAGAAAGATTGGCCACTAAAGTCCTGAGATCACTCCCTCTTAGGTTTGCCATGAAGGTCACAGCCATAGAGGAAATGCACGACATTGCCAAATAGAAACTGGACGAGCTGATGGGTTCTCTCAGAATCTATGAGATCAATCATGATTTTCAACCTGGGGAAGTGAAGGGAATCGCCCTCAAGGTAGACATGTCTGAAGACAAACAGGATGGAGGCTGCACTACAGAACAACTGGCCATGATGGCTCAGAATTTTGGCAGAATGGTGTGGAAAATCAACAGACGTGGACCAGAACAGGGTCAGCCTTCATCAAATAGCTTCTGAAACTGGAAACCTGACAGGTCAAGATCCAGAGACATGAGAAAAGACTCCTCTGACGAAGGAAAGGAAGAAATTCAGTGCCATGAATGCAAAGGGTTTGGACATATTGCCTCCCAATGTGCGAATACACTCATGAAGAAGAAGGCAATGGTCGCTAGCTTCAGCGACAGTGAGTCAGACGAAGAAAAAGGTGAGAGCACTAATTTTGTGGCCTTTGTCACTACTCTGGGTGAGTGCAGCGACACCAGTGAAACAGTTCCATCACAGTTGGAACTCCCAAATGAAGACCTCTCAGACAGTGACAATGAAGAACTCACGCAAGATTCTCTGGCTCAGACATATAAAGATCTGTATGAGAAGTGGTTGCTTCTGATCAAGATCAACAAGAAGCTAAATGACACAGTTGCCAGCGTCACTATGGAAAAAGACAAGGTCTGGCAGGAGGTCGAGATACTGCTTACACTGAAGGTAGAACTGGAAGGTACAATTGTCTCTCAGAATTCTCAACTGGCTGAGATGAAACAGGAAAGATTGGGTCTTCTTGCTCAGAGAACAGAACTCTTGGGGACTGTCTCCTCACTGAAAGTCGAAATAGAGAAGGACCGAGACACACATCATGCAGGCATGACGGGACTAAGGAAAACCATCACAGATCTAAAGCGTAAAGAGGTGTTCCAACTGAGGAGAGTAGAACAGCTGGAACTCCAGCTAGAATCTGAAAAGATGGATCACTCAGACACTAAGAAGGAGCTCAATCACCTCAAACAGTGGGTAAGGATGCTAAACTCTGGCACTAACGACTTAAATGATATTCTCAGATCTTAGAGGTTGGAATCTGAACATCGAGGCCTGGGGTTTACAAAATAAGGTACCTCCAAAGGCAGCTCGTGTGTTAAAGCAAGATCAGTGTCTGAACAGCTGCCAGAACAGAAGGTGAGACAGCAGCCCAGACAGAAAGTAGACTTGTCCCAAGATCAATCCAAAGAAAAAAACCAAGCTGATCACTAGGATACGCATGGAACACTCGGTGGTGGAAAGACCCGCAGATTAATCGTCCAAAACCGTGACCATTCACCAGTGACTCAAAGGATAGATCGGCGCACTTGCTGGTACTGTAATCAGATGGGACACATCAAGATGAAGTGTCGCCTGTTTCTTGCGGAACGACGTGCTTTCCAACAACGGACCATACCACGACATAAACAAGTCTGGATTCATAAGGCAGATAAAACCATTTGCATGGTGGCCTGCTACTCCTCAAGCTACACAGCGCAAGACAATTGGCTCTTCGACAGTGGATGTTCCGCCCACATGACAGGTAACTCTCAATATCTTACCCATATTAGAGGTGTTGAGCAGATGTGGTTTGTCACCTTCGGGGAGGGTGGAAAGGGTCAGGTGATCGGCTGTGGGACATTGATGGTTCCGGATCTCCCTGCACTCAAGAACACCCTCCTTGTCGAAGGTCTGACAAGGAATCTTATCACCATCAGTCAACTATGCGACGATGGACACTATGTGTCATTCTCTAGCTACTCATGTCTTGTCCTAGACAAGAATGGTGATACACTGATGAAAGGAAAAAGGGATGCCAACAACTGCTATACCATTGGAATGGGTCTGATGGAAGGATCAATGGACGTCGAGAACCATGGCCAGCAACTGGTTCCTCTAGCTTGTGCAAACGTCAAACATAGATTTCTACGAGGGGGGGGGGTGGATACGACCTTGCATACAAGATCTGATTGGAGATGCGCACAAATCCATGTTGCCGGGTGTCCCAGGAAACTGTCGAAACAGAGGGTGTCACAGTTACGGATGGAGTTCGTATTATGTCCACAGACATATGCCTGGAGCCGAACAAGAAAATATGAATATGGAGGGCACCAGAAGATGATAACTCTGAGGCACAGGAGAGTGGAACACCTAGACCCTCAGTGGGTCTATGTGGTGTCAACCACTGAAAGCATCCAACAGGTGGTCAGTCATAGTCGACTCTCCAGCTGAACAGTTGGACTGACCACCTAATAAAGAGAGCTGGAACAGAAGGTACAGCGCGTGAAAACCAATTGTTTTTGAATATTCTCGAAGATTTATCCTGCCGTTATTTGAATCAAGGGTTGTCCAATTTGGGAAGTTGAAAAGGCCGGAGGATACTTTTGAAACACAAAACAGTTGAGTGTGTTCAATTGTCTTCTCTCTCGTCCCCAAAACCCTAAGAATGGCAACTTCTCTCTCAATCGTTTCCCCCTCCGCAACGATGGTAAACACCAGAAAGTCAGCAAAATCCGGCGTCAAATCCACTGAGAAGAACAAAGAGAGCATGCAGTCTTCAAAAACTCTGGCGGCGAAATCCAAAAATCCAAAATCGAAAGCTCCGACGGTAAAAAAGGCATCGCCTTTACAATCCGCCACCGAATCTTTGGCCCAAGCGAAGAAGTCTACCGCTGAAATCCCTCAGTCAACCGTGGTGGACGCGTCTGTCACATTAGATGCTGGTTCGTCTCAAGAAATTCATCCCCAATCTGAGGTATTTCCAACTGCTCCTTCAGTTTCTGCAAATATTCCTATTATTGAAAAGATTGTGGAGGTTGAGAGGGTTGTTAAGTCGGTTGACGGTGATGAAGCCAGAAGGGCTGTAATTGGTGATAATGGTGGTAAGGATGTTAGTAGTGTTGAAGCTGTTGGTGTTGAAACCAGTAGGGAGGTGCCTGGTGGTAATGATGATAGAAATCTTGAGAGTAGTAGGGCTGTGGCGGTTGACAAAGCCGGTAGTGCAGTTATTGAAAAGGACTCTGTCAAGATTATGGGAGAAGAGGGACCCAGCAAAGTGGCTGGAGGCTTAGGAACATGGAGGGAAAAGATCTTCGCCACAGGATATATTCCTCCGAAGGCTGGTCGCAGGAAGAAGGTTAAGCGGGCTAGTGACTCTCCCAGAAAATATCTAGCCCAGATCTATGCCACTCGAGGGAGGAAGATTGCAATGTCCAATGAAGAAACAGAGAAGTTTATTAAGTCCTCGGGGAAGAGGAATTTGGTGATTAATGATGCTGATCCATCTAAGAATCAAGGAGGAATCACTGAAGAAGGTTCCGGTATTCATGCTGAGGCTATGGCGGAGGAGATTAATCCACCAGGGAAGTCAGATGTGTTGAAAGAATCAGACCCAGCAGAACAGGATGACGAGTTGGAGAAGTTGTACAAAGACATTGATGATATCATGGAAGACCTGGAAAAGGAGAAGGATCATGAAGTGGCAAGTACAGAGGAAGCTCAGTGTGATTAGGCTGTTGAGGCAAACGAATCTGATGTAGACAAAGCTACAAGTATTCCAACTATGGAACCGAGTGTTCAGTCTGGTGTTGAGACTGGAACAACTGCAGAGAAAGCTACAAGAGGTTCAACTGTGGAACCATCTGTTCAGACCGAAGCTCAAACAGTACCAGCTCCAGAGGAAGGTTTGCGTAATCAGGCTGTTGAAGCAGAAGAGTCTGCTACTGAAAAAATCACAAGTGTTCCAACCGTGAAACAAAGTGTTCAGACTGAAGTTGAGACTGGAGTAGCTCCAGAGACAGTAATGAGTGACGAGACAATAGCAGTTCAAGATGATCGCCGTAGGGATCATTTGGAAGAAGATGGTTCATCCATTCGTAAGGATGCTTCTATGTCAGCGGTAAAAGGTGTTACCCTTTCAGAAGATGACCAAGACAGTGTTCCTCTTGTCAATCTCAAAAGGACAACGAATGGGAAGGAAAAGAAAAAGGTAGCCTTTGCTACGACTACAAAGGAACCAGCTCAGAAGGTTGCTGAAGTCAGCAGTGGTGTAGGGGGAGCTGGCTCTTACAAGAAAAGGAAGCGCGTTGCTGCAATTCCCATCTCTGAAGATGCTGGGAGATGTGAAGTCCCAGCTCCTGAATCTGAGATTGCCCCAGTCGGTAAGGTCAAGAAAGGAGTGTGGTTCGTGACTAAAGAAGCTGCGTTGAAATGGGAATGTGTGCTGAAAAGGAAAATCATACCTGAGAGGCTGCTGGATGCATCCAGTTACAAAGGGAAGGAAGTGGTTGAGGTGCTTAAAGAGTCGGATCTGTTCTGGACGTTGGACAGATCCAAGCCGTTCAACGAACAGCTGGTGCGTGAGGCCATGGCAAACTTGCCTCCAAAGTTTGGGGTCATTGGAGAGGCAGAGTATGGGGTCTTCTATGTTAGAGGAAGAAGGATCAAGAGTGATCCAGAGCTGATCAATGTATACTTCTCCATGGACGACCCAGCTGTTGATGAAGAAGAATCCAGCTTTGAGAAGATAGCGAGCACCATCACTGCAGGCTCTGTTCAGTGGAGGCCTGAGTCAGTTGTGCATACAGCGGATCTGTCTACGTTCTACTCAATGCTGTTTTTCATAGCAGTGTTCAACTGGAGGCCGTCTACTCATCGCTCTACTGTCAACAAGGACATGGCCCAACTGATTTATCAGATAGGGAACAAGCCGAAGTTCAACCTGGGCAGAATAATGTTCAAACAGATTGCTGAACATGCTACATCGATGAGAACTCTGCACCAGATCTGCTTCCCATCTCTGATTTATGAGTTGATCATCCATCAAGCTCCAGATTTGAAGGCCTTGCCTGACCATCTCACAAAGGCACCCAGCAAGTTCATTGTCGACCACAAGTTGTTCAAAGGACGTCACGTGAACGATCTCAAGAAGGAGAATCAGAAAGGAAAGGGTGCTGCGGAGTCAAGTCGAGGGGGAGTCAGGATGGGCCGGGATGAGAGGAGCCAGCTACTCAGGGACCTGAATATAATCATCGAAGTGGACAAGGAGCAACGCAGGCGGATCAACAAGCTTGCTCGTGCCCTCAGCTTTCCGAGCGACGATGAGTCCGAGACTACACCTTCTGAGGATGATTCAATTGAAGAACCGTCTGCATAAAGGTCCTCTAAAAACTATCTCCCTGAACTAGTTGTTTAAAACTTTCGTACTGAGTGCTTGTTCTGGCACATTTAGTTAACTGTTCGAAATCGGATCGCACCCCTTGCCAGTTTGTGGCAAAAAGGGGGAGTATTTTGGAGGAGACAATTCTTGTTTCCCTCAGAGTTGTCTACTGTCTAGATAGTTAGATACACTTAGTTATCTAGTAGATTTGGTTTTGCCAAAATGCCAAGGGGGAGATTGATGTTCCCTTGAGTGGCATGTACTTGGCAAAACGTAGCTTAGACAGTTCGAGCAGGTGTTCAGGGGGAGTTCGAACATATCCTAGTACTCATACACAGCGTGGAACAGACGCAAGGATATTTTCTGGAAGAATATTGGATAGCGAAGATTTCGTCAAGCTAAAGTCGGCCAGCGACTTATTCGAGCATGAGATATTCGAATGAATATCTACATTGAAGGTGGCAAAGCTCTCTTGGGCAAGAAGACGACTTCGTATATTCTTCCAACCGATTCAAAAGATATACATCAAATATCCAGGAATATTTCCTAAATATTTGATGAGATTATCTTGTGCAAATTAGGGTTTCGTCCAAGCATATAAATACAATGCTAGGGCGCCCTTATTCACCATCGCTTTCAAAGATCAAATACACACGAGCATATCCTGCTGATTGGAGAAGAAGAAAGCGACGGCCAGTTGTATTTTCTCATTGGAAATACATCGGTGCAAGTGCAGTCTGTTCAAGTGCAACACAGACTGCCTGAAGCGTATCAACTGCTGCACACAACAAAGGTGAACAAGCTTTTGAGAGAAAGCATCCGAGTTTCTGGAGAAGGTCGAGAACGTTCGGACAGAAGGGCTGAACGAAGGGGATCGAGGGGAATTGCGATGAACCTCGGTTGCAAATCTGAGAGACGGAGTATTGAGGTTAAGCTATTACAAGGTGTAAGTGTAAGTCCCTGTGTAAACCCTATACTCGTAATAAAGATTTGCTGTCCCTTTTTCGGGTGTGGTAAACCCCCCAGAGTAGGCGGAGCCGAACTGGGTTATCAGTCTGTGAGTTCTACTGCTTCTGTCTGCTTGCTGAACTGTTGTGATTAGAGTTCAAGATCTGTCTCAACTGCATCTTGAACTGTTGTGCAAAGAGTTCAAGGTCTGTTGCAATAGTACCATGGACACAAGCTTGAACAGTGGATATAATTTCACCAGGCATTAGTTTTAATCGTGATGAAAATAAAAGTATCTGTTGGCCAATCTCAAATGTACATCGTAGAATGAGCTTGTCATGGTACAGCTTGGTTCGAGCCTTATAGTCTGATTGGCTCTCGTTAGCCTCTAGGCGCAGCTCCTCTAGCTCACATAGCTGTAATTTTCGGTCTAATCCTGCCTTTTTAAGTTAAAATTGCACATCTTCAGCACCCAAAAGGCCTTGTGCTCAAGCTCAACTGGGAGGTGGCATGCCTTCCCATATACTAACCGAAAAGGCAAGGTGCCTATCGGCGTCTTGTTGGCTGTCCTATAAGCCCACAGTGCATCACATAGCCTCTGACTCCAATCCTTCCTAGTCGGCTTCACCATCTTCTCTAGAATCCCCTTAATTTCTTGGTTAGAGATCTCTTCTTGTCCATTCGTCTGAGGATGATAAGCTGTAGAAGTACGGTGGTGAACGTGGGTACTATTTCATAGCAGCTGCCATCAGCCTGTTGCAGAAATGTGTCCCCTGATCAGTGATTATGGCTTTAGCCACTCCATATCTGCAAAATATGTTAGTGCGAAGAAAATCTACAACAGTTTTAGCATCATCGCATCTAGTAGCCTTAGCCTCTACCCATTTAGACACATAATCCACTGCAACAAGAATATATAAATAGCCAAACGATGCAGGAAAAGGACCCATAAAATCTATCCCCCATATGTCAAAAACATCATCAACCAAAATAGGTACTTGGGGCATCTCATTCCTAGCAGAAATATTACCTACTCTCTAGCATCTATCGCATCTCTTACAATGATCATATGCATCTCTAAACACATGTGGCCAATAAAAACCACAATCCAAAATTTTCCTGCTAGTCCTCTTGGGGCCAAAGTGACCACCACATGCATGCTCATGACAGAAACTAAGCACAGAAGCAATCTCATCATCAGGAATACACCGCCAAAGTATTTGGTCTACGCCAATTTTCCACAAATATGGGTCATCCCACACATAGCATTTTGAATCATGCTTAAGTTTCATACACTAAGATTTTGAGTAAGAGGGTGGAAATTTACCTCCGACCAGGTAGTTCACAATGGGAGCATACCATGGTACCTTACCTGTAAGAGCATACAAGTTCTCATCTAGGAAGGTCTTTGTGATATGTCCGGCGTCCTCTTCTCGTACTAGTCGACTTAGGTGGTCAGCTACGGTGTTTTCTATTCCCTTATTGTCCTTGATTTCTAGATCAAACTCCTATAGCAGCAAGATCTATCTAATCAGCCACGGCTTGGCCTCCTTCTTCGTCATCAGGAACCTGATAGCTGCATGATCAGAAAAAACAACTACTTTAGTACCAAGCAAATACGGCCAAAATTTCTCCAAAGCAAAAACTACTGCTAATAATTCTTTTTCAGTAGTTGAGTAGTTTCGTTGAGCTGCATCCAGAGTCCTCGAAGCGTAGTAGATCACTACTGGCTTTTTGTCCACCCTCTGGCCTAGAACAGCTCCCACAGCATAGTCGCTGACATCACACATAATCTCAAAGGGTTGGTTCCAATCTGGTGCTCGAATAATAGGTGTGCTGGTGAGGGCCTGTGTCAGCTCATCAAAGGCTTTCCTACATGAATCTGTAAACTAAAAAGGAACATCCTTCTGTAAAAGGTTAGATAAAGACAGAGCCTTCTTCGAGAAATCCTTAATGAATCTACAATAAAAACCAGCATGTCCAAGAAAAGATTTAATATCACGCACCGTGGAAGGATAAGGAAGACTAAGAATTAAATCAATTTTTGCCTTGTCAACCTTAATACCTTCATGTGAAACAATGTGACCTAAAACCACACCATGAGTAACCATAAAGTGGCACTTTTCATAGTTGAGCACCAAATTCATAGAAACACATCTTTCTGGTACTCTACTCAAATTATCCAAGCATGCATCAAATGTGTCACCATAAATAGTAAAGTCATCCATAAACACCTCTATAGAAGTACCTATCATGTCAGAAAATATACTAATAACCACCCGATGAAAAGCACTGGGTGCGTTACACAATCCAAAAGACATACGTCAAAAACCAAACGTACCGAAAGGACATGTGAAGGTAGAATTTTCCTAGTCCTCAAGTGCAATGGGAATTTGATTATAACCAGAAAATCCATCAAGAAAACAAATATAAGGCTTACCTGCCAGCATGTCAAGCATCTGCTCAATGAACGGAAGAGGAAAGTGATCCTTACGCGTCAATGCATTCAGCTTCCTGTAATCGATGCTCATGCGCCATCCGTTCTTGACTCTAGTAGTCACCACCTCACCTGCAGCGTTCTTCTCGACTGTAATCCCTGTCTTCTTCAGAACTACATGAATTGGACTCACCCACTGACTGTCTGAAATCGGGTAAATCACGTCCGCATCTAGTAGCTTCTGAATTTCTTTCTGTACTACCTCCATTATGATCGGGTTTAGTCTCCTCTGAGGCTCTCTGGAAGGCTTAGCTCCATCCTCCAATAGAATACGGTGCATGCATACAGCTGGGCTGATGCCCTTAATATAAGCAAGTGACCATCTTATAGCCAGCTTGTTGCGACTTAACACCTCGATCAACCACCTCTCCTGTGCAGTTTTTAGCCCGTTTTTGATAATGACTGGCAGTGTATCATTCTCCCCCAGAAATGCGTACTTTAAATGCTTAGGTAGAGGTTTCAGCTCCAATCGGGGTGCCTGCACAGTAGAAGGAAGAAACATATTAAATTTAAATAATCGAACCTCATTAACTTCATACCTGAGTGTTCGCAATTTCTAGCAGGGCTAGTACATCAAGAATGGCCTCGACAAACTCATACGAGTCCTCATGCGAGTACACTACTCGCTCTAGTGCGAGCTCGAGTGGGTCTGCTCCTCTTTCCGGCTTCGGAAGGTACCTCCTTAATGTGGTGATCCAGGTACATACACCATTCCCCGCATTCTGTGCAACAGGTGCTCTCTGATTTTGCCGTGCCCTTATGGCATTATTAGCACAGATGAGTTGCTCAGGATCCTCATAGAATGGAGGCACGTCCTCAACAATCGGAGCGATGTTGTTGTTAACACCGTTCTGACTACCTGCACGAGACATCGCGAAACAAGTAGCAAAGTACAACTTCACCGAAGCGCAGCTCCCCGGCAACGGCGCCAAAATTTGACGCGCATCGTCTATCGCGTCAAACTTAAATTTATATTTTCTAATGCTAAGCTAGTGTAGCGGCAAGCAGAGTCAAACCCAAGAGAGCTGGTTTGTTGAAACTGTAACTATGAAAAAATAAAGAAAAGGGGGTTTGGTGAGTAATTTTTTGTAAAGCACAAGAGAAAAGATTAACGAGATTTAAATCAGACAAAACATTCAGCTTAGGTTTCTAACTTTCTATTGTGACACGTTTATCATTGACTACTGATAATAAAATCTCAAGTTTCTAAGTGTCCACTACATTCGATGAAGGATAACACTCGTTCTCCCGACAAATTGTCTCTATTTGATGTTTTTCTCCAGTGTTTCAGGTTAAAAAGACATATCATTGCTCCTTGGACCCGGAGTGTCAAAAGAACGAAAAAGATCAATGAAAAAGGCCAAAAAGACCTCTGCACCAGCAATGGGCCGTGACCGCCGTGACATCTCATTAGTGTCGCGGTAGTCACGGTATGATTTTCACACAGAAGGAAACTTGCAATTTGAAACAAGGCCGTGACATGTCTAAACGTTACGGTAGTCACGGCGCCCATACAGCTCAGTGCATTTCAGCCTTGCCGCGACTACCGTGACATCCACCAAAGGTCACGGTATTCACGGCACCTTCGGAAGCAGGATTATCAGGTTATTTCTGAAAATTGTTTTTGGGCTTTTGGCCGTTTTGGGAGAGCTATAAAAGGAAATTCGACCAGACTGAACCGAGTGTGCTTATTTGGAGAGAAGAATAACCCTAACTTGGGAGAAGACGGAGAACACCGCGAGAAATTGAGGATAATCGAGCTACATCGTCTACGGTTAACTCGTCCTTAATTTCTATTATTACACTATTTGTTGTTAACTTATCATGAATAATGAGTAGTCTTCTTTATTCTGGGATCCTACGGATCCCGTGCTATGTACCCAACTCTTCATGTGATCATATGAATGTTTTTTCATTAATGCAAATCGAGTATTCAATTTCATCGTGCTTAATTTATCATTTTATGCAAGTTTTACACTGAATGGGATGTTTACATGCTAGAACGTATTTAGGTTAATTACCGAAAGATGGATGGGTCCTAGGTATTAACCGGATTGTATGAAATCGTATGAAAACCCTACGATTACTAAATCGAGATCATTGATAATCCGTGGATGGGCGGCGTTCAACGATTGAGATCAATCTAGATAATGATCCGTGGATGGGTGGCTTATCTAGTGTCAATTCGGTTTATTTCCATATTCGATAGCATGATGAATTTACATGATAATGATCGCATGATTAGAGGGATTAGCATGGGTGAAGTATGGTCCTGGAATTCTTTCTCTGATTAAGTCACAAACCCTTATTTTCTGCATTTAATTTTTGCTACTTTTGACACAACCAAACCTCTTTAAATCGGAATAGCTAAATAGGTCACTCATTAACTAGTATTCACACACGTCTGTTCCTTGGATCGGCCCTTGGCTTACAAAGGTTATAAATTTTGTTTGACTGCAACTTGACCCCTGAAACATATAAATTGACAACTATAAAGGGTTAAAAATACGCTTGTCAGTATCCCGACAAAGGTGATACATCACAATCTAACCCGACAAAGGTGTTAGACTTCTAGTTCTCCCCAATAATCCAGCAAAGGTATTATCGAGTCTAGGTGTTACTGCCTGTCTTTACGGCAAAGTATCCAACAAGTGTTAACGATAGGGACTGAATTGTTAGGCTAAGCGTTACGACAAAGTATCCACTTAGCTTCACAATTCAATCCTTGAAAGTAAGCTTAAGAACTAGAGTAATAAGAAATTGCATTAAGAATAAAGTCTCAAAACATGTGTCACAAAGACGGAACCCTAAACTGAACAAAGAGTTTAGCTACTCATATACATGGGAATAACAAAACAAATATTTTGAATGAAAGTAGAAATTCTCTTCTCTCTTATTGAAGCTTCCGTATTCTCTCGAGCCGTTCTCTCTTCAAACTGGGAATAAAATCGATACTGATGCTATTGTGAAAACCCTTATTTATAAGAAGGTTGGATTTCTAATTTCATTTTTGGGCCAGACTGACGTCAGCCGCGGACGCTTCACATATAAGCATCGTAGGTCATGTGCATTTTACCATCCGCGGATGGCATAGTTAAAATGGCTTGCGTCCGCGATCCTCACGGAGAAGCTTCCCTTGGGCTGCTCGTCAGTGTTGACTATGGCTCTCAAGTCGACCTCCACGAACTCCTTATGACGTATTTGGCACCGAAATGCCATCTTTCAGCGCGTATTCCTTCCAGAGCTTCCAAAACACCTGTAGCGCAAAACAACACTAAAAGGTGACTGTTCGCATAATAAAGCATTGAAATAAATGGGATAAATTGATTCGACGAGTCGTATAAATACAACTCATCAAAGCACGTAGCCAAGGATTTCCAGTTCGAACCACACCTCAAAATGCAGCCGTAGCATCCTTTATATAGTGGTGCTCGAACTGAGTATCCCTAAATTTTCTTGGAGAAAATCTCTCAATCTAGTATAAGATTTTCCAGCTGATTTGTCCATCCCATTATGTCTTCTTCAGCCTTCCAATTAGATCGTCCCATACCGATCTAATTGGATATGCGGTTGAGATAAAGTTTCCTAAAATCTCTCACGCAGTCTTCCCAAATCTTGATGACTTCTAAATCTTGTTACAAGCATATTCAAACTGATTTTGGGCAACCTCCAGCATATATATGCTAGTTTCGATCTTGGGAGCAAAAGATCCACCGAGAATATATATGGAAATATTCTCGTCCTCAATCCGAGGTAGTGCTACCTTCTTAGATCCGTGCAATACCATGCACACTCAAGTAGCCGTCACTTCCAGCGTACCTATACTTAAACATGCACACTCAAATAACATATCAGCAGGATGTTTGTCATATCAAAACACACGGGAGTATACATCCTCCAGAGGTATGCCTACTCCAGGGGATTCGTACTCCAACAATTTCCTCCTTTTGATGATGACAAACATCCTATTCACAAGAGATAATAATCGCATGAACACATGTACATATTAATCTCTACATATTTTTTAAGCTAACAAATCTTTGACGAGGGAGATTTCAAACTCCCAAACTAATCCCATAAAGCAACAAGATCACAGTTTACTTTATGTCAAGATCTTAAGCTAATGAATCTTTTATGAGAGAGATTTCAAACTCCCAAACTACTCATTAGTTTTAAGATAATGAATATTTACCTTTGGTGTATGTAGTTCCCCTCACATGTGCAACCTACCATGTGCACGAAACAATAATCACAGTACACCAACTATTCCTTCAGCACTTGCTAGGTTCCACTTTTAATAGGCAAGGTGATGGGTGTTGATATCATTCCCCCTCAAGAGTATGCTTCCTCTTATCTTCCCCCTTTTGGCATCATCTAAAATCTCAAGTCGTATTGTGAGAACATTAATGTGTGAATCCAAAGTGCAGTTCAAACATCAAACCATCAGAGTATGCACGAGATCACGGACACCCCTTTTATTAAACGAGAGCATAACGAAAGAGTAGCAAACATTAGGAATGAGAAAAACAAAAAACATGAAAATACGGGGATTAATGAGCTAGGGATTTCAAGGCTTGGGGGAGTCAACGGGACCAGCATCGGACTGGTCATTACTCGCGAGAACCTGAGTAGTGGAAGCGGTCAGGGCCTCAACTGTAGTTTTCATTTGTAGCAGCTGTGACATCATGGTGCTCAACATGTCTTTTAGGAGCCCTACCTCCTTCTGAAGATCCCTTGTGCCAACAATTCCCTTCAGAGTCACCAGCTCCCTCTGAAGGTCCTCCAATGTTAGACCAGTATTAGGCACATACTCCTCAGAGCTCTCAGAATCACAAACACTCACATTATCTATTCTAACCCCAGCATCCGCCACATGAACTTTAACCCAGCCACCTCCTTCCTTAGGTCTGAAGTGCATCCTTTTCAAATTACCCATCTCCAACCTCCTGAAGTACATAATCTCATTGTCAACCTTACCATACACCTTCTGAAAAATCATGATCTTCTTGAGCCAACCTTGGTAGGGGAGAGAGTGCTTGTCACGCTTACATACATGCTCGAGGTGACTCATAACCATCTTTGGTGGACTAATCTTCTCCATATTCAAGAGTCTATCCACCAGCACAAAGTCCTAGATGAAAAGGATTGAGCATTTCTGACTCCAAGGCGTGAGATTGCTAATGACAAAGGCGTACAAAAGCTTGTTCACCAGTCCTGTAGCGCTGTTGGTGACGTCTTTGGAGGGAGAATTAGGGTTTTCACTCATCCTTTTGACCAGTTCCGCAGGGATAACATCCTGAGGCCAACTTCCTTTAAAATATCCATCAAACCCGTCATGAGAGACCTTGAGGATGAGGTTGCAATCAAGACTTGACAACTGGTACTCCCATCCTTTGAGCTTGTATCGGGCAATCAGGGCATACTCCTGATCCTCTACCTTCAGAGTCTTAAAGAACTCTCTCAACAACCCGTCACTTACCGCCTCTTCTGTGTTAAAGACTGATCCCCAACCTTGAGCCGTGATGGCTTCAATAACTTCCCTCAGCCCATTCTGCTCTAAGAAATCCATATCCATGATGAATTCCTTCACTACGTGTCAGACCATTCTTTCTTTGGGTGGTCGAGGGGCACTTTTCTTGGCACGGGAGGAGGACGCTTTGGCCTTCTTCGCCTTTGGGGGTGTGACCTCGCACGATAGTGCCAGAGAGTCCTTAGCGACCATGGCACGATTTCGGACTCGGGAGCCAATGCTCGCTCCTTTCTTGATGGGGGTGGTGGTATCGTTGGAGTTTACGTCCATCACAGTGGGTGTGCTTTCCCTTTTGAAGAGCACAATTACCGTCAGGGAGACTGCTGCATCAGGTTCATCCCAGATGGACTCCAAATCGGAGATGGTAGTAGCAACAGGGGTGTTTGTGGAGGAGTGACGGAGCCCACTGCACTGTCGTTAAGGTGCAATGTTCTCTGTACAAATAAATTTATAGTTTCCGCTACTCGCGACTACACTACTGGGTAGTAAGTGGTAAGTAGGGGTCGAACCCAAGGGAATTAGAGGGATAACTGTTCGTTAGGGGATCGTATGGTGAGTGATTTTAGGTCGATTGCGGACTTACTGCTAATTACTAAGCTACTGTTTTTGGTTTTTTTGGTTTTTTATGCGGAAAAGTAAATACAGAAAATAAATACAGAAATTAAAAGAGTTAAGGGAAGAAGACTTACAGTGCGTGATGCGTGATTTGCGAATCCTCCGGTAGATGAGCGGTTGATGGTTGTAGTTGATCGAGCAGTTTACAAAAGTAAATACAGGGGGGTTTGTAATTTAAGGAAAAGTATTCGGTTTCAGGTACCTTGTATTATAACATGTTTATTAATAACCGTTAGTAACCTTTCTAAGTATTCAAAGATGAATCGAGGCCCTTTCGCAGCGCAAGACTTGCAACATCGGTCAAAGCAACACTTGTTCTACTTCAGACTAATTCCTCCTTTCGAAGTATCTTAGCCTTTTGTGCATCCACCTGATCTCTCAGTTACGATCGACCAAGTGGTGTTTTAGATAAGTCGAACTCCTCGATAAGTTTTGCTTGTTACAGCTTCCACTTACCGAGTATGATCACGAATCCCCCCGGAAGAGCTTTGCTTGTTACAGCTTCCACTCAACCTTGGAAACTTTGACTATAAATGGCACATAGAACAAGTTTTGAATACAAAGAAATGAAACTAAAAGAAATTAAAACATTATATAATACAAGAAAATACCTTCGACCGAATGAGGAGTTTAGCTACGAATATCCATGGAAAGGGACATCATAACTAAATACTCGGGGCTTTTTGAAAATAGTAAGAGGGAAAGGGGTGGAATACTCAAGAACCAACAGGAGTATTCCCAATTTCCTACTGAATACTTAAGAACCAACAGGAGTATTCTCTAAAGTATAATACTCAAGAACAAACAAGAGTATTATTTCCAATCAGTATAATACTCAAGAACAAACAGGAGTATTATTTCCAAAACCAAACTAAACTTACAAAGTAACTTAGAGAGAGAAGTGATTTACAAACTTTTGGATGATGATATGAGGAGGAGGAGCTCTCCTTTTATAGCCACAAGGGGAGGAGGATGGAGGGCCAAGATGGTGGTATGTGGTGTTGCATCCAAGGGTGGAGGAGATGGGGAGGAGCATGTGGAGGAGAAGCCACCACATGGCAAGCTCTCCATGGAGCTTGGAAAGCCGCCGGTTGGAGGTAACAAAATGGGGAGGTTTTCTCCTCAAGCTCACCTCCTCCCAATAGCCACCGGTCATGGAGGAGAAGGGAGGTGCTTTAGCCACCTCCAAGCAAGGTGGCCGGTCACCTTGGTCCATGAGTGCATTTTGACAGTTTTGTGCAGTCTTTTCACAAAACTATCAGTCCAATTTCGCTCCGGTCTGACTTTGATTGTTCCTCGGTTGGATTTGATTTGAGTAATTCCTACGTCAGGATCTTGAGATTCTTCATTCAGCGTCTGATCGTGACCTTGGACTGGCTCGTAATATCTTTTCAGCGTAAAATCCTCTCCTTAGCGTGTTTTCTCTCTAAGCGCCAAAATACCCTGTAGAAATAAATCGGAACTAACAAGCAGAAATTAAATAGACCAATAGTCTAATTTGATGGGTTTTACTGTGTTTTTGATTCGTATAATTATGCTCCATCAGATCACCCCACACTTTTAGTTGTTCGTCCTGAACAATGCTATTAAAGGGCGGCACACTAAGTAAGTTTGTTGAAATATGAAAATTAGACTGTGGGACTCGATTTATCCTAATTCATGCATTACTAACTTATTACCAAATTGAACTGTGTAAATAAATAGAAGAAATTTGATACGTGTACCTCCTTGCTGAGATGCAAATTATTCTGGATGTTTCAGGAGATAGCCCTTTTTAGGCTCCAGGACTGCAACCTCGGGACCGTCTCGCACTATATGGTTTCCTTGTAGCTTTCTCTAACACGTGATTCGGTTCAGGTTTCAATGGGTTGAGTACTTTGATTTTTTCTTTTGGTGAGGGACTGCTTTTTGTAGTGAATCGGCCTTTGGCCTTTGATTTGACTCCTTGAGTACTTCACTTTTTGTTCGGTTAAAACCTTCACAATTTTGGGCCTTTGGCCTCTTGATTTGCTTCTTTGAGCTTTTTGCGTCTTTGTGACTTGCTAGTTCATTTTCTCAAGCCTTTTTTGGGAGGTCCAATCATCGCCCGCAAGCCTATGGAAATACCTCCCCCCGCTCCTCTCATCCTTGTCGTTTCGCGCGGGTCAAGATGAGGGTCGCTCATCTATTTTCTCGGCTACTTTGACTAGAGAGAGGACGGTCTGATTCCCGTCCTCGTCTTTTTTTCTTTTTGCATAAACACTGCATGGCGGAGATGACTTCAATCTTCACTGAAACCCGAAGTGCAGCCTCCACTGACTTCGAAAACAATATAGTTTGATTCGATCCTTCGATTGCTTGCCAAGCCTCTCTAGGGCATTTCTATCAACTCCACATCCCTAGTTTATCTCAGCACAAAGGGACAAATGAGAAGTTACGTTCTAAGTTTTTAGACAGTTGAATTTTCACAAGGTAAATGCACGAATTTTAGATCTATCTTTTTCACATTCTTAAGTTCATATTTTCAAAAGGATAATATTTAAAAAAGAAAAAGAAAAACATGTTATTTATTTATTTATTTACACATGCGGATCTCACCCCACACTTTTGAACGAAGTCGTGCCTTTCAGCACTACTTAGTTCAAAAGCCATGCAAGCAGACAATTATGAGAAGAAAATGACATTAAGGAAAAGGGAAGAACAGAACTCCCTTTAAGGTGTCGAGTGAACGACATGGCATGAGGCTGGATAATCGAGGGAGTTCGGCCGGGGCCTTGAACTTTTGGCGTAGCCCTGACTGGCTTAATGTTGCACCCAAGTCCGATTCCTGAATAGTCAAATCTTCTATGCACCAAGTGGGTGAGAGCGACTTATTGAAAAAGTAAAATACAGAAAATAAAAGATAGAAAATTAAAGTGCGGAAAGTAAGATAGTGTCGGGTTACCTCCCGACCAGTTGACAGGCCGTCGTTGTACCTACAAATCTAAATTTATAATGTCCGCTTACTCTTGGCTTAGTATAGCTGTAAGTAAAGGGTCGAACCCTAGAGAGCTAGATGGTTACTACTTTGTTCTGTAAGAGATAGAAAGAAACGAAACAATAGGGTGAGAGTAATTGATTAGGAAACAGTGCAATGAACGAGACAAGCTGGTGTGTATCAATCAGAGAAGGTATTCAGGCTAGGGTTCTTCAATTGTGACTTAGTTTGTCCTTGATTTCTAGGTATTTTATTCTTGCGTGTGGTTACTCCTGGTCAGGTTATAACTTTTAGTTCTAGCAAACCTAATACTCCTGGTCAGGTTATATTAGGGTTAGTGCGTCTACTTATTCTAACGGGTCAGTATCAAATAAGCAGGATAAAGATAGTAAGTATTACTAGGTTAAGTTGTACCTTTTCGGATCTCCTCTTAACCTAATAATTCGAACTGATAAATTGCACAAGAACTAATTAGAATGCCAGAATAATAATTAAGAATAGAATCTCAAAACATTCGTCACAATTGTTTAAACCCTAGCCCAAATAACGGGTTTAGTTACACATAGCCATAAGGAAATAATGCATGAATGAAAAGAACGAAGAAAACTTCACTACTAAACCGAGAAGGAGAAGCCAGGCGTGAAGGCTGGTGGTGCCGGACGTGCTGGGCAAGGGAGCCGAGTGGTCTGGCCGAGAGTGCCGAGGATGATGAAGCCGGATGCAAGGAGCCTTGGTGACAGAACCGCTCGTCGTCAAAGCGATTGTGCAAATAAATTTATAATAGTCCGCTACTCGCAACTATACTACTGGGTAGTACTTGGTAAGTAGGGGTCGAACCCAAGGGAACTAGGGGAATAATTGTTCTTTGGGGGGATTACGCAGCGTGGGAACATGTTTAAGGTCGGTTGGTTGGTTTTAAAGCTACCAGCTATTTTGATTGATTGATTGGTTGGTTGGTTTTAATACTGGAAAGTAAATTACTATTTTAATGATTACGAGAAATGTTCGGTTTCAGGGGACTTGTATTATATCCTGTTTATCATTGACCATTAGTGAATCATCTAAGTATTCAAACGGTGAATCGAGGCTAGTTACAGCTCAAGACTTGCAACACCGGTTTAAAGCAACTCCTGTTCTATTTCAGTCTAGCGCCAATACCCGAAGGTATGCTAGCCTGGGTGCATCCACCTGATCTCACAGTTACGCTCGACCAGATGGGATTTAGGATGAGTCGAACTCCTCAGATAGCTTTGCTTGTTACAGCTTCCACTACCTGAGTATGATCACGAATTCCCACAGAAGAGCTTTGCTTGTTACAGCATCCACTCAACCTTGGAAACTCTGACTATATATGGCACATAGAACAAGTTTTGAATACTAAGACTAAACACTAAGTTAATAGTCTAAAACATTTTATAATACAAGTGCGCCCCTTAGACCGAACTACTAGTTTAGCTACTATTCATCACGCTAAACATTATACTAAGGAATTAAAGACAACAGTTAAATAAATAAATACTAAGAGATACTTACAACCGTTGAAGCGCCAAGGGAGCTTTCCTTTATTTCCAAAGCAAAATTACAACTTACAAATATTACAACTTCTAGAGAGAGAAGTGAATTTGAGTTTTGGTGTGTGAAATGAGGAGGAGGAGCTCCTCCTTTTATAGCCCAAAGGGGAGGAGATGGGTGGTGGAGATGGGTGGTAAGTGTTGCATTTTGATTGGAGGAGAAAATGGATGGAGGAGATGGCCACACATGGAGGAAGAGGAGTGGTGGAGGAGGAGGAAGGTGGTGGTGACATGTGGAGGAGGGCAAAAGCCGCCGGTCACCACCACCCCAAGCCGCCGGTAGGCGGTGGCCAAGGAGGATGAGCTCCTCCCTTGGCCACCACTTCTTCAAGTGGCCGGTCATCCTTGTCCAATGTGAGATTTGTACAGTTTTGTGCAGTCTTTTCACAAAACTGTCAATGTGTTTCTTCTCCGGGCTGTCTTGACTCCACTCCTGATTCCTCTGATTAATTTGTTCTGGTCAATTCAACGTCAGGATCCTTGATATTTCTTCAGTCGGCATATGATCTTGACCTTGGATTGACTCTTGTTATCTTTTCAGCTTAAAATCCTCTCCTTAGCGTGTTTTCACTTCAGTCTCTAAAATGCCCTGTGGAAATATATCGGGACTAACACGTAGAAGTTAGATAGACAAACAGTCTAATTAAGGGGGTTTTACTGTGTTTCTGACTCGTATAACTTTGGTCCATCAGATTACCCCCCACTTTTAGTTGTTCGTCCCGAACAATGCTATTAAAGGGCGTAAGTTCTAAGTTTGGCTTTGGAATATGAAAATTAGACTGTGGTACTCGATCTATCCTAATTCATGCATTGCTTACTTATTACCAAATTAAACTGCGTAAATAAATAGAAGAAACTTAATACTTGTACCTCCGTGCTGAGATGCAAATTATATTGGATGTCTCGGGAGATAGCCCTTTTTAGGCTCCTGGACTGCAACCTCGGGATCGTCTCTTACTATATGGTTTTCTGGTAGCTTTCTCTAGCACGTGATTCGATTCGGGTTTCAGTGAGTTGAGCCTTTTTGATTTTCTTCTTTGGCGAGGGACTGCTTTTTTGTTGTAGTGAATCGGCCTTTGGCCTTTGACTTGACTTTTTTGAGTGCTTCACTTTTGCTCGGTTAAAACCTTCACAATTTTGGGCCTTTGGCCTCTTTTGATTTGCTTCATTGAGCTTTTTGCCTTTTTGTGACTGCTAGTCCATTTTCTCGAGCCTTTTTGTGAGGTCCAATCATCGCCCGCAAGCCTATGGAAATACCTCCCCGCTCCTCTCGTCTTTGTCGTTTTGCGCGGGTCAAGATGAGGGTCGCCCATCTATTTTCTCGGCTATTTTGACTAGAGAGAGGACGGTCTGATTCCCGTCCTCGCCTTTGCATAGATGCTTCTTGGCGGAGTTGACTTCAATTATTCACTGAAAACCCGAAGTCCAGCCTCCACTGACTTCGAAAACCATATAGTTTGATCTGATCCTTTGATTGCTTGCCAAGCCTCTCTAGGGCAGTTTATATCAACTCCACATCCCTAGTTATCTCAGCACAAAGGACAAATGGAAAGTTACATTTTAAGTTTTTAAACAGTTGAATTTTCACAAGGTTAATGCATGAATTATGATTTATCTTTTTCACATTCTTAAGTTCATACTTTCAAAAAGGTACTTATTAAAAAAGAAAAACAGCTGCATGTTATTTATGTACATAGGTGGTTCTCACCCCCCACTTTTGAACGAAGGCGTGCCTTAGTTCAAAAGTCATGCAAGCTTAAAACTAAATACTGAATTGAAATGACAGAAATTAAAGTGCGGAAAAGTAAGATAGTGTCGGGTTACCTCCCGACCAGTGCACTTGTTTAACGTCGTTGGCTCGACGATACCTCGTTTGTGGTTCATTGGTTTGGGTCCCATGGGTGGCTGAGGTCAAACTTCTTGATTCCACCGACTTTGATTCTTGCTGTGAGTCTTCCTGATTTTTTAGCAGGTGACGGGTTTGGGTCCAGTTCTGATGGTATCTCCTTCCAACGTCTCTGAGAAGACGAGGGACCTTTCACTATCAGCTTTTTGAACTGGGTGTTCTCCTGTTTAGGGCTGCCTTGTCCAGTCATGGCGAAAGCGTGCTCCATGTAGGAGTCATTCTGCTCAGGCCCTTTTCCCATTCTCCTTTGAGCTTCTTCTTGGATCGCATAGTTCGCGGCGACTTGCTCATTAATTAAGGGGAAAAGTCGGGAAGGCCTTATGAGGCTCGGTTCTGCCTCGTAATGTTGGTTCGTGAAGAACTGATCGTAGATAGTCTCAGCTGCCTGGGTAATGATAGTCGGGTATGGAATAGGCAGTTCGTCAGTGGTGTTCTGGACTTCTACTTCGTTGCTTCCGGTGCTTTCCATGTCTGATTCCTCAGATGGTTCGGGAGTCTCTTCTGACGGCTCGGTGGTTTCTTCTTTGTCAGCCTCAGGGTCAGCTTCTTCTGTCTGCATTTCCTCGTCAGTGTGGGGAACTCGTCTTGTGGCAGCGGCTAGGCCAGTTATCAGGTACCACATGTCTGCAATGGTGAGGTTTGCGGCAGACCTTCTCATAGCTTCATTGACTCTTCCCAGCTCTTCGGACCTCATCCCACGAAGAAATTTTTGGAAAAGAATTTTCTTCGTAAATCCATGGTGCGGGCAGCTTGAGACGATGGCATCAAATTTTATGTAGTATTCGTCCAAAGTCTCATCCCGGGATTGTTGAAGGTTCAGGATCTTCTCGCGGGTTTCTTGGCGTAAAGATGGTGGGGAGAATTCTTTCAGGAACGGAACGCAGAGGTCTACGAAACGTTCTGCACTGCAAGCGGTGGATGTGTAGTACCATATCGTGGCGAAGTCGGTTAGAGAGAATTTAAAGCATTTCAGCTTAAATTCTTCTAACACTTCGTTTTCAGGTTTTATGTTGTGGCAGACTTGGTGGAAGTTTCGGCAGTGCTGTACAGGGTCTTCTCCCTCCGTTCCTCCGAACAGGGGCAGAAATCGCGTTGTCCATGCATGCGTAACGGGTAATGACATAGGAAAAAGAAAGAAAAAGAAATGGGAGGGAAGAACAGTTATCCGATGACTAGTTCCCCGGCAACGGCGCCAATTTGACAGAACCGCTCGTCGTCAAAGCGATTGTGCAATTAAATTTATAATAGTCTGCTACTCGCAACTATACTACTGGGTAGTACTTGGTAAGTAGGGGTCGAACCCAAGGGAACTAGGGGAATAATTGTTCTTCGGGGGGATTACGCAGCGTGGGAACGTGTTTAAGGTCGGTTGGTTGGTTTTAAAGCTACCAGCTATTTTGATTGATTGATTGGTTGGTTGGTTTTAAAACTGGAAAGTAAATTACTATTTTAATGATTACGAGAAATGTTCGGTTTCAGGGGACTTGTATTATATCCTGTTTATCATTGACCATTAGTGAATCATCTAAGTATTCAAACGGTGAATCGAGGCTAGTTACAGCTCAAGACTTGCAACACCGGTTTAAAGCAACTCCTGTTCTATTTCAGTCTAGCGCCAATTCCCTAAGGTATGCTAGCCTGGGTGCATCCACCTGATCTCACAGTTACGCTCGACCAGATGGGATTTAGGATGAGTCGAACTCCTCAGATAGCTTTACTTGTTACAGCTTCCACTACCTGAGTATGATCACGAATTCCCACAGAAGAGCTTTGCTTGTTACAGCATCCACTCAACCTTGGAAACTCTGACTATATATGGCACATAGAACAAGTTTTGAATACTAAGACTAAACACTAAGTTAATAGTCTTAAAACATTTTATAATACAAGTGCGCCCCTTAAACCGAACTACTAGTTTAGCTACTATTCATCGCGCTAAACATTATACTAAGGAATTAAAGACAACAGTTAAATAAATAAATACGAAGAAATACTTACAACCGTTGAAGCGCCAAGGGAGCTTTCCTTTATTTCCAAAGCAAAATTACAACTTACAAATATTACAACTTCTAGAGAGAGAAGTGAATTTGAGTTTTGGTGTGTGAAATGAGGAGGAGGAGCTCCTCCTTTTATAGCCCAAAGGGGAGGAGATGGGTGGTGGAGATGGGTGGTAAGTGTTGCATTTTGATTGGAGGAGAAAATGGATGGAGGAGATGGCCACACATGGAGGAAGAGGAGTGGTGGAGGAGGAGGAAGGTGGTGGTGACATGTGGAGGAGGGCAAAAGCCGCCGGTCACCACCACCCCAAGCCGCCGGTAGGCGGTGGCCAAGGAGGAGGAGCTCCTCCCTTGGCCACCACTTCTTCAAGTGGCCGGTCATCCTTGTCCAATGTGAGATTTGTACAGTTTTGTGCTGTCTTTTCACAAAACTGTCAATGTGTTTCTTCTCCGGGCTGTCTTGACTCCACTCCTGATTCCTCTGATTAATTTGTTCTGGTCAATTCAACGTCAGGATCCTTGATATTTCTTCAGTCGGCATATGATCTTGACCTTGGATTGACTCTTGTTATCTTTTCAGCTTAAAATCCTCTCCTTAGCGTGTTTTCACTTCAGTCTCTAAAATGCCCTGTGGAAATATATCGGGACTAACACGTAGAAGTTAGATAGACAAACAGTCTAATTAAGGGGGTTTTACAGTGTTTCTGACTCGTATAACTTTGGTCCATCACTTGGCCGAGAGCTATGAGGAGCCGAGAGCTTGTGCTTGTGAGAAGACAAGTCTCGGTTTTTGAGAGATGATGGGATCATTTCGAATGCTGCATTGCTCTCCCTTTTATAGAGTTGATGAGCGCCCAAAATCCTTCTTGGACTAGGTCAAGTCGGTGGCCCAAAAAGACAATTTAGGGAATGTTTCCTAATTTGTTCCAACCGACTTGCTTGATCTTTAAGCTATCTTTTTCGTCCAAATCTTCTAGATCCTTCTAGAATTATCTCTAAGCTTCCTTGAACCTCCTCTCAAACCGCCACAAAAGAGAGGGAAAGAGACGAACCAAAAAGGCTTGGGCCTTTGGCTTCTCGGACAGGCCTGGCCGGGCGCTTGGACGCTGATCGGGCTCGGTACTTGGGAGCCGATTTGACTCGCCTTCGGACACTCTTCTGGCCGGGAACTTGGTCTGGGGCACTAGTTGGACATGCATACTTGATGTCTAGACCTTGAAATAGGACATTTGAATGGACATTGAAGCTCGGGCGGTCCTTGAAGTTGGTGTCTCAGCCAGCCGGAACAGGATTCGGCCAGGGACTCGTCTGGACGCTGGGCGCTGATCGTGCTCATGGGTTCTTGCTCCGCTCGTTTCTTGTTCGTAGGTCGAAAATCGATTTGGCATGGCCTGAGATGTAGCCTGACACATGGTGAAGATCATGGTGTTGTCGAATTTGAGCTGGGCTCATCCTGTGCCAAACGACGAGCGTCTCTTCTCTCGAGCGCGGTCAGCCTTCGGGCGCGCCTGGGCGCTGGGACGGGTCTCGGGTAGGCACCTGGGTACCTCGGGTAGGCGCCTGGGTACCTCGGGTCCTTGTGGCCTTTGTGGTGTTTTTGGCTCCAAAAGCCATAATTTGAATGCGATTCCTCATAGAGCTTCCAAATCACCTGAAACACGAAACAACACTAAGAAGTAACTGTTCATATAATAAAGTGCTAGAATTGGTGGGATTTGATGACTCGATGAGTCGTATAAATACGGCTCATCAAACCACCCCACACTTAAACTTGTTCGTCCCGAACAAGAACTAGGTTATAAGAGGAACGAAATACTGTAAACACCATAATGCCTCGGCATCCTAGACATGCTACATGGACATGAATCGGTTACTCTAGATTCCACCTTTTATGCATGCTCGTTACTAATATCCTTGTGCGGAAACATGGGTTAAAGATACGTGTTACCTTTGGGCCGAGATGCAAATCAATTTGGATGTATCGGGAGATAGCCCTTTTTAGACCCATGAACCTCATTCTCGGACTCGAACTCGCTGCTATATGGTTATGCTTTGCCACTTTTTCTTGCACGTGATTGATTCGAGATTCAAAGTGTTGAGTGCTTTTCGGCCAGCTATAGTGTCTCGGATTGATGAATCAATTGAGCTCTTCACTTGATTTCGGTGTAAACTTTCACAATGATGATGGATTTGTTACTTTGTAATGCGGATTGTGACTTGCTCGAACCTACTTGCTCTCACTCATCATCGTCCTTTTAACTCGGGTCAAGTCAAGGGTCGCTTGCCTATTTTTCCGGCTACTTGGACTAGAGCTTGGACGGTGTGAAGTATTCCTGTCCCGACCAACCGCAAAGGGTACCGTAGTGGCGGAGCAGACTCGTACTATATTGCCTCGAAGTGCTAGCCTCCACGAGCTCCGCATAACCATATATCCTGAGTTCGACCTTTGAATGATCTGTCAAGTCTCTCTAGGGCATTTCTATCAACTCCATATCTCTGTTTATCTCAACTAACAAAGGCACGCAAAGTTTTAAAATCACATGTTAGTCGCACAAAATCAATTTTCACTAAAGACATGCATGTAATCGGCTCTATCTATTTCACCATATCATTATCCAATACAGCAAGTCTAGGAAGTAGTGAAGTATCATGCACAAAAAATTTTAAAAATCATGGGAAACGTGCTGACTCTGTGCAGGGTGCAGTAAATAAACGTGCTGACTCACTGACTGACTCTGCCACCCCACACTTTTGAAATAAGCCGTGTCCTCACGGCACGACTCAAATCTAGACTCACAATGCATGCATAAATAAAACAAAGGGAAATAAGAAGAGAGTAAGGACAGGCACTTCCCTCCTGCGGTGCGTGACGATCAGAAACAACTGATTATTCTCCTACGAGTCCTCGAAGAGCACCATTGGAGCTTGTATCGCAATGTGAGTTCGTCACACAATGAAAGGGCTGCGTCAATAACATTAAGACGAATAAAAGATTCCCAGGAGGTTGGAGGAGTCACAACGGTCTCACTTAAAACCCAACCTCCTTAGACTCATAAGTCTTTGTGACAGAATCTTTAAACGCTCATGCTTCTTGACATAATTTATTCAAGGAGTGAACTACTCATGTTGGATACAGTCTTATGCCAATGTTCCGGATACGTTCGCCTCTGTCCCTGCATGAAGATTATCTTCTTTCCCAAGTACAATGTGATGATAAGACTCAGACAAACATAGATAAACATAGTAAGTAAATAAACTGAAATGCAAAAGGTGCAGGGCTGCCTCCCTGCGAGCGCCTTTGTTTAACATCGTTGGCTCGACAGTACCTCCTCTATGTGTCAGGAGGCTCGACAAGTGCAATCCCATCAGCGGTGGTGTCAAGGGGCTCGGCTAGGTCAAAATGATGAACGGACAGGTCGGCCTCTCCATGATAATGCTTCACTCGCTGTCCATTGACCCTGAATCGGTCTCCTCCTGTCGGGCTCTCAAGTTCGACTGCTCCATGATTAAAGACCCGTGTGATGGTGTAAGGGCCGATCCATCTGGACCTCAACTTTCCGGGCATGAGTCGTAACCGAGATGAAAACAAGAGCACCTGCTGTCCGACTTCACACGTGCGCCTGAGTATGAGTTTGTCGTGGTAGAGCTTGGTCCGCGCCTTGTAGTCTGTTTGGCTCTCATAAGCCTCGAGGCGCAGCTCCTCAAGCTCACACAACTGCAATTTCCTGTCTAGCCCGGCTGCCTGTAAGTCTAGATAGCACTTCTTCAGGGCCCAATATGCCTTGTGTTCTAGCTCGACTGGTAAGTGGCACGCCTTCCCATAGACTAACTGAAAAGGAGAGGTGCCTATCGGCGTCTTGTAGGCTGTCCTGTATGCCCATAGTCCCTCATCTAACCGCTGACTCCAATCCTTCCTGGTCGGTCCTACCATCTTCTCCAGAATTCCCTTAATTTCACGGTTGGAGATCTCCGCTTGCCCATTCGTCTGGGGGTGATATGCTGTGGAAGTCCGGTGGTGAACATGGTAGTGCTTCAATGTGGAAGCCATCATTCGGTTGCAGAAGTGTGTCCCCTGATCACTGATAATGGCCTTAGGTACTCCGTACCTGCAAAAGATGTTAGTGCGCAAAAAGTCTATGACAGTTTTAGCATCATCACACCTAGTGGCCTTGGCCTCTACCCACTTGGACACATAGTCAACTGCAACTAAGATGTAAGAATAACCACATGAAACAGGAAAAGGACCCATAAAGTCTATCCCCCAAATGTCAAATACATCATTCACTAGTATGGGGACCTGTGGCATCTCCTGTCTGGCCGAAATATTACCCTACACGCTGGCATTTATCACATCTCTTACAATGGTTGTAGGCATCTCTAAAAACATGCGGCCAAAAGAAACCACTATCTAAAATTTTCCTAGCCGTTCTCCTAGGGCCGAAATGGCCACCACATGCTAACTCATGGCAAAAGCTAATAACTGAAGCAATCTCATCATCGGGGATGCACCGTCTAAGAATCTGATCTACACCTATTTTCCACAAGTATGGATCATCCCACACATAGTATTTAGCATCATGCTTCAATTTCAAACACTGAGCCCTAGAATATGAGGGCGGGAACTTACCTCCTACCAGGTAGTTCACTAGGGGAGCGAACCATGGCATCTTACCCGAAATAGCATACAAGTGCTCATCTGGAAACATCTCGGTAATCTGCCCGGCATGCTCCTCTCGGACAAGGCGGCTCAAGTGATCTGCCACTGTGTTCTCGATGCCCTTCTTGTCCCTTATCTCTACGTCAAACTCCTGTAGGAGCAGGATCCACCTAATGAGCCTCGGCTTTGCCTCCTTCTTCGTCATCAAGTACCTAATAGCTGCATGGTCAGAATAGACAACAACTTTAGTACATAGCAAATAAGACCTGAATTTCTCCAAGGCAAAGACCACGGCTAGCAGCTCCTTCTATGTGGTCGAATAGTTCTTCTGGGCCACGTCTAGTGTCCTTGAAGCGTAGTAGATCACCACGGGCTTTTTGTCCACCTTCTGACCGAGAACTGCTCCTACAGCATAATCGCTCGCGTCACACATAATCTTGAAGGGCTGAGTCCAGTCCGGAGCTCTAATGATGGGCGTGCTGGTGAGGGCATCCTTTAGCTCGTCAAACGCTGCCCTGCACTGATCTGTAATCTCAAAAGGAACATCTTTCTGCAAGAGGTTAGATAAAGGCAGTGCCTTTTTAGAGAAATCCTTTATGAACCTACGATAGAAACCAGCATGCCCTAGAAACGACTTAATATCACGGACTGTGGAGGGATATGGCAGAGTAACAATCAAGTCGATCTTAGCTTTATCTACCTCTATACCCTCATGTGAGACTATGTGACCGAGTACTACTCCATGAGTAACCATAAAATGACACTTTTCATAATTGAGCACCAAATTCATAGAAACACAACGTGCTAATACCGTGCTCAATTTATCTAGGCATGCATCAAAAGTGTCACCATGCACAGTAAAATCATCCATGAACACCTCTATGAATGAACCTATTATGTCAGAAAATATACTAGTAACGACCCGCTGAAAAGTGCCGGGTGCGTTACACAAGCCAAAGGACATCCGGTGAAAAGCAAACGTACCAAATGGACATGTAAAGGTCGTCTTCTCCTGATCCTCGGGTGCTATGGGAATCTGGTTATAGCCTGAAAAACCATCTAGAAAGCAAAAATAAGGCTTACCTGCCAAGCGGTCGAGCATCTGATCAATGAATGGAAGAGGAAAGTGATCCTTGCGCGTAACTGCGTTCAGCTTCCTGTAGTCTATGCACATGCGCCATCCATTCTTGACTCATGTCGTGACCATCTCACCCTCGGCGTTCTTTTCCACTGTGATCCCTGTCTTCTTTGGTATAACATGTACCGGACTCACCCACTGACTATCTGAGATTGGGTAGATCACATCTGCATCCAACAGCTTCTGAATCTCCTTCTGGACTACCTCCATCATAATAGGATTCAATCTGCGTTGAGGTTCCCTCGAAGGCTTTGCTCCATCATCCAGTAAGATCCGGTGCATACAAACGGCCGGGCTGATTCCTTTGATGTCGGCTAATGTCCATCCGATGGCTAGTTTGTGCTCGGTCAGCACTCCAATCAACCTATGCTCCTGATCTGCCTCTAGACCGCTCTTGATGATGACTGGCAGCGTGCTATTCGCCCCTAAGAATGCATACTTCAAGTGACTAGGTAGAGGCTTCAACTCAACTGTAGGTGCCTGCACAACAGAAGGCAAACACACTTGTGATTTAAATAACCGAATTGTATTAACCTCATACCTTGGTGTGAGTGGCTGGGCGATCTCTAGCTGATCTAGGGAATCCATGATCGCCTCTGTATGCTCATATGAATCCTTGGGCGAGTACACTGCCTCCTCGATCACCTGCTCTAGTGGGTCGGTCCCTCTCTCCGGATGTACCTCCTGGACAAGGTCGTCCAGGGTGTCTAAGGCATGGACCATCTCGTACTCTGTGGGATGCTTCATGGCCCTGAAGATGTCGAAGCTGAATACCTCCCCCTCGACTTCCATGGATAGTGTCCCTCTGTCGCAATCTATCTTCATCTTCGAGGTCTTGAGGAACGGCCGGCCGAGTAGAATCGGTGCATGGTCTGTCGGGCCGCAGTTCTTCATCTTGAGCACATAGAAGTTGGGTGGGCACACTAGCTCTCCCACCTGCACTAGCACATCCTCAATCTTGCCCTCGGGCTGCTTGCACGACCTGTCCGCCAGCTGTATGGTGAGACCTGCAGGTTCTAGAGGGCCAATACGCAAACAGGAGTATATAGAGTACGGTAAAACATTGATAGAAGCGCCGAGATCTAGCATGCAATTCTCTATCCTAATGTTACCGATCGTGCAGGGAATGGTGTGTGTGCCTGGCTCACCACACTTTGGTGGCACCTTGCGCTGAATCACTGCTGAAACATACCTGCTCATAAGCTCCTGGTCGGGCTGGGTTCCCCTTCGTCTGTTCGTGCACAACTGCTTCAGAAACTTTGAGTACCTCGGAATCTGCTTAATGGCCTCAAGGAGTGGGATATTGATTTCCACCTTGCTGAAGAGCTCCCACACTTCCTTGTCCATCACATACTTCTTTGGAGCTCGAACCTGCACAGGAAAAGGCAGAGGTACCTGGACGTTAGAATTCTCGGTGATAGGAACCGGCCCTGGCTAAGAGATCTTGGCTGATGGGATCAGGTCTGGTTCGATCTCGTCCTGGCCGAAGGTACTAGGCTCGGCTGCTTCGTCCTCGGGCTTTTGTTGATTCTCGTCCTCTGATGGTCCTGATGCCCTTCGTGCACTCCTTAATGTCACTGCACTGACGTTCCCTTTTGGATTTTGAACTATCTGTGAGGGAAGTCGTCATGCGCTCACACTGTTTGCGAGATCCGAGACTAGCGTAGTAAGCTGGGACATCTGTTTCTTTAAGTCTGCAATGTCTCCCTTTCGTGGCTGCCAGTTCTTCTACTATCTTTTCGAGAGGTTTGTTGGAGCTGTGATTGCTCGGGCCTGGCTGATTATTGATCGGTCCTCGGTGTTAGTACTGACTAGGCCCGTTTTGCTGGTACTGACGATAAGGAGGCTGGTAGGGCTGCTGATTCTGCTGAGGCGCATTCTGTCGTACCGGCTCTCTCTGTTCCTGATGTTGCTGATTATTGCTCTTCCAGGGCTGTCCGTTGACTCCTTGATTGGTCGTGGGTGCACCATATTGTCGAACTACCCCTGGTCTGTTGCCATAACTCTGATAATCGCCCACTGCATTGACATCAGCTTGGTCGTCTGCTACTAAGGTAGGGCACTCGTCTGTCTTCTGGTCTGTAGCTGCACAGAACTCGCACGGCTTGGTCTAGACTGGTTGCCTTCGGATGACATGCTGCATCAGCTCCTTAAGCTCCTTGATCTCTGCGGCCATGGTACTGGATGGGGGCTCGACCCTTGAGACGTTCCTGGTCCGGGTGTATTCTTCTTCTTTGGTGGACTCAACTTGGAACCGCTCGCTCTCGGCCACTGCCATTATCTTTCGTCGGACTCCGGCTGGGGATAAGTCCATAAGATTGCCTCCAGCTGAGGCGTCTAAGAGCTTTCTGCCGAGCTTGCGAAGACCGTCTAGCATGTACTCCACGAGCAACTTCTCTGGTATTTACAGGAGGATCCTGTCTTTCGGGTTCCGTGTGAGGAGGTTGAGCAACTGACCATCCTTTATTCAGATTGAAATCATCTTCTTGTGCAAAGGGGGGGGTGCTCTATCGTCCAAAGTTACCTTGCTTTCCAGTACTCCTTCAAATACCACGTGGATGCTTGCCTCTAGCTTTCTGCTCTGGCAGATATATACTTTATACGCCTTGCTATGGGTGGAGTATCCCACGAATATACCTTCTTCACTTCTAGAATCAAATTTTCCAATATATGATTTTGCCATTTGTTCAGGATAGGTCTGATGTAGGCTCTGTTTAGAACATGGCATGAGGTGTTCAGAGCCTCTCCCCAGAAGCTTCCTGGAAGTCCGCTTGCTAGTAGTAGGGTCCTTGTCATATCTTCCAAGGTTCTGTTCTTTCTCTCTACGACCTCATTCTGCTGAGGTGTCCTAGGTGCAGAGAAGTTATGGTTGATTCACTTAGACCTGCACAAGCAGAGAAATTGTGAGTTATCAAACTCTGTTCCATGTTCACTACGCATACTTGACAGAGAAAAATTTAGTTTTCTTTCCACAGCCTTCATCCAGTCTCAAATTCTAGAAATACTTCATCTTTAGAAGTTATGAAAATAGTCCATGTATATCTTTAGTAATCATCAACAATTACGAATACATGTCGATTACCTCCGAGAGATCTAAACCTCATAGGTCCACACAAGTCCATAGGAATTAACTCCAGAGGTCGGTGATCGGTCGAATTCTTGACCTTTCGATGATGGATTAGGTTTGTTTTCTCGACATTTTATTGTCATTTAATCTATTTCCTAGTGTTTCAGGTCAAATATCACATACCTAAGACTTTTGGATTGATCCGAAGTAAAACAAAGCATTTGGTGAAGATTTGGGCAAAACAGGGCAGACTGCCCATTAGGGCGTACAACAATTGGTTACGGGCTAAGACGAAAAATTTCCAATGTTCAAGTGGCCGTGAGTTTGAATCCTGAGGGGGTCAAAAAAATAGGGCAGGCTGACCTTTCCAACTTAATTTGCATTCCCAGATCCCATATGGTGTCCAAATGAGTCATGATATAGCTTGTTGGACAGCTAATTCAAAGAGCTACAACTTTGTCGTTCAAACTATGTCACGGGCGTCATAGTTTGAACGTAAAGACCGCAAAAAAGCCATGCGAAGTCTCTGCCACTTTACCATGCCGTGTCATCCATAAAAAACCAATATGTCTCGGATGTCACGACCCCTAAATTGCCAAGAAAGATTCAGGGGGTCGTGACAAAATCATATGTCATGACCTCGCAGATATTTTGAGTTATAAAAAGCAGTTTCGGGCCAGATTTTGAGTACGCTGACTTTGGGGATCGATTTTGACCTAGATTGAAGAAGGAAGACGACTAAGAGCTCAAGAAAGACCAAGATTCGAGGCTACGCTTCATCAAAACATGGTTTCCTCATTTCTAATCTTTTCATATATATATATTTGTGGTTGATAGCCATGAATCGTGAGTAGTCGTTTTATTCCGGGATCCTACGGATCACGTGCTTGCACCCAACTGTTCATATGATTTATAAAAACGCTTTCGTTATGGCAATTCAAGTATTCAATTCTACTATGCTTAATTTATCGTTCTTGCACATTATACATTGGTTTGATGTTTTCTTGTATGAACGAAATTAGGTTAAGCACCAAAAAGATGGATGGTTCTGAGGTAGTTAACCGGATCAAGTAGAATTGATGTTAGGTTGTAGTAGCTATGCTAATAGTATATGACCTAATAGGAGAGTTAATATTAATTGTTTCACTAGACTACGGTAGGTATCTGTAAGTACAACGGGCGCGCATCCGTGGCAAAGGTAAAACAAGTACGTAGTGGAATAATTAATGTTTGGAAAACCCAAGGCTTAACAAACCGAAGCTGTTGATAATCCATGGATGGGCGGCGTACAACAGTCTAGGTTAATTCATGCAATGATCCATGGATGGGTGGCTTGTCCGATGTTATTTTAGTTTATTTACATATTTGAAGGCATATTTGGATTGCATGATATTATCACATGAATTGTATGGCAGGCACGGGTGAAAATTGATCTTGGAACTATTTCTCTGATTAAATCAAACCTTTCCTAATTTCAATGTCACTCACATAACAAAACCTTTTTCCTATAGGAGTAGCTGAATATATTACTTGTTTACTAGTACACGTAAGCGTCTGTTCCTTGGATCGACCCTTGGCTTCCCAAGGTTTATAAATTGTTTTTGACTACAACTTGACCCCTAAAACTCATAACGTAACGACTATAAAGGGTTAAAAATGCGCTTGTAAGTCGGGTGGAGCTTACCTTAGTTTTGGACTTGAAGGACGACCTTACCTGCTTATCTTTTACACATGCATCATACATACTCTCAAGTTCACTTCTTACTTGTGGGAGTCCACTTACTAACTCCATCCGATGTAACTTTGAGAGGAGACGCACACTTGCATGTCCGAATCTCTTGTGCCACATCCCTGTTTCTTCCGTTTTTTGATGCAACGCATAGCTCCATTTCAGGGATGAAGGATGGATCAACAATGTAGATTTTCTCGGCTCGCTTTCCCTTCAGGAGTGTATTTCATGTACTTATGCACTCAACATGGCACTCGTTAGCAGTAAACAGTACTCGATTCTTTCCATTTTGACATAGTTGGGAAACACTGAGAAGATCATATCTAATACCTTCTACCAAACTCACATCACTGATGCGAATTTCATCGTTGAGGTTTACCTTACCTAGCTAAATGATCTCACCTCCACTCTTGTTTCCAAAAGTAACTGGTCCGCGCGAGTGAGGTCAAAGGGATGTGTGATGGGCGTCGTTGTACCCGTCAAAAATAATATTTTCTTTATTTCCGACTAGCAAGTGGTAAGTCGGGTCGTATCCACAGAGATCGGTATAAGAATCTGTTTCACTAAGTAAAAGCGTGACAATGGGGGTGTAAATTCCAACAAGTAAATAAAAACGCAAGTAAGCAGCAATGATCAATTTTCACTAGAGCAATCGTCACGCAAATGCAAGTATTAAATATTAAAGAGCAGTGCAAGCTAGAACTTTTGACTGTGATGCAAGACTAAATCATTGACCAAACCGTGTTGAATTCTAATGTTCTACAACTTAGAGCTCTCCGCTAGGTTGCACTCCCCGTTCTTATTCTAGTACTTAATCTCGCGCTAGCGAAAATCAAGACCCTAACTCGCTAGAGTTGCATGAACAATTAAACAAGTTGTCCTAGGGTTTTTAATCTTAGTGGTATATTAATCGTGTCCTAGTTTACTATCCCCGCTAGGTTGCTAGTAAACTTTGACAATTGGAATCAACAAACAAACAGAAGCTCCCCCGCTAGGGTTCCACTTATGCTAGCACATCAATTCCATAAACATTGCATAATAAAATAACGCAAAACATAGAAATCAATATAGGTCTCAAGTCAAAACATCACAATGTCGAGTTCTAGCCTACACATATAAGTTTAGCTACTCATCGTAATGGAATACATCATTAAGTGTTTGAATATAATGAAACGAAACTATTAATGATCAATTCTCCACCAAGCTGCAGCTCAACTATAACACTTGAAATCAGCACGTAACCAAGCTATCTTCTCCAAAATCGGGTCAACCCCTAATTCTCCAAACTCTTGAACGTGTCTCTTGTTTTCTTCTAAAACGTGTCTCTTTTCCACAATGAAAATCGAGGTTCAGCCGCCTAGGGTTTTCCTCTTCTTATTCTCCTTTTATTCTTCCCGAGATGCCAAAACGAAATTACGAAATTCGACTGCCAGCTGGCACGCGGACGTCTCCTGCATTTGTTCCCCGTGGACGTCTCTTGAATTACGGTAATTGTTCAGACATCCGCGCCATTAATCCTTAAGGCGTCCGCGTTCTGCACTGATTCAGACTTCAAGCACTTTGGACTTCATTTCTTTCCACGCCAAACATCATCTAATAGGCTCCCTTTAGCCGATATTCCTTCCATGGTCTCCGAATGTACCTACGAACGAAAACTACACAAAGGTAGTGAAATAATATACAGGCAACCACTAAGAGACGGTGTTTTAACAAATAAAATAGTCGTACAACTACGACTCATCAAACTACCCCACACTTGAACTTGTTCGTCCCGAACAAGAATAAAGCCACAGAATGAATTACAATGTCCTAGTCATGCTAATCCTTACATCTCAAACCCAAATCCAGCAATTAATCTTATCATGCTTAAGATTCTAACAATGCGAGTATAGATAGATTTTCGATACTTGTTACCTCGCGAGTTGAAATTCAAATGACCTTGGATGATTGGGAGATAGTCCCCTATAGGTACCACGAACACTGCATTCTTTTCTGAGTTTTGGTCTTTTGACTGAGTCAGCGGCTTTCTCTGACACATGATTAATTCACTCCTTTCGTACCGTTGAGTCTTGAATTCTTTGAGTTGTATGAACCTTGATAAACGACACATCTTTTCTTGAATCAATCAGATTTCTGATTTTTTTCTTTTTCTTTTTTTTTCTACTTGATGGGTTGCCTTTGGCTTTTGAATTTGTTTCTTGTCCACATAATCATTTGCGCCCTTGAACCACTCCAATCATAGCCTCCGGATAACAGCATAGGAGTGCGTCCCGCTCTTTTCTCATCCTCGCCTTTTCTGCATGAGGCAAGGTAAGGGTTACCCACCCATTCCCAGCTACTTCAACTAGAGATGGACAGTTCGTTTTCTCTGTCTCGCCACCACTTCGAACGCATGAATAAACTTGTATACTTGGTGATGGAGCTACTCTCAGGACTAGGCTAGTGAAGCGTCAACCTCCACCGCTTTTCTAAATCATCAGAACCAAAAATTCAGAACTTCCTGCAATTTTCCGTACCTTTCTAGGACATTTCTGTCAACTCCACATCCCTGCGTATTACAACTCACAAGAACAAAGCATCGATTTTTTTTTTGAAATTTCACATTTTTAGGCAAATGAGCACAATAGTCATACAAAGCTGGAAATAAGATTTCGACATAGGAGAAAAGCATAGCAGTACATCATCAGTTCATCACGACACATAACATGAAACAAAAAAAAGAAAAATTAAAATAGACACGACACATGACTGACTCTATAACATCCCACCCCACACTTAAATTGACCCGTGTCCGCACGGTACAACTCAATAGATAAGATGGGCAAACAAAACTGACTCAACTAAAAATAAAAAAATGATAAATAGAAAAACAAAGGAGGAACTAGTACTCCCCTAATAGTCTGGTGGTGGTGGTGGCTGCGTGTACTCGGGTGGAATGGCATGTTGACAGATGCTCGTCGTTAAAGCAAATGTTCTAAAGTTAATTTATAAGTCTGCTACTCGTGACTTTACTATTGGGTAGTAAAGCGGTAAGTAGGGGTCGAACCCAAGGGAATTAGTGGATAGTTGTTCTTTCGAAAATGGAAAATTTAAATAAGACAGTTGGGGGTTGGTTGTGATTTTAGTACGGAAAGTAATGTGGGTTGGTTGTGATTTTAGTACTGAAAAGTAAATGACTGAAAGAAAAGAAAGTAAATACAGGACTGAAAGTAAATAATGAAAAGTAAAGTGCTGGAACAGTCGAGTTCAATGTCAACCGCAAACACACTTTTGGTTTGTCGCACGCTGTGTCTCAAGCGTGATACGCGCCAAAGTTGTGTTGGATTGATGTCGAACAAGTCTGTAATGAAAGTAAAGTGCGGAAAGTAAATACTGAAAAGTAAATTGCTGGAACAGTCGAATTCAATATCGACTAATCAACATACTTTTGGTATGGACTGATATTGAAAGGGTCTGTAATAAGCAACAGAAAGTAAATTACTGAAAAGTAAATGTGCAGAAATTAAAGTACTGAAAGTAAATGACGGAAAATAAGCAGTTGATAATGAGACTGAAAGTAAAGTGACAGGTGATGTTTTAATTAAAGGAAATGATTCGGTTTTTAGGGGCCTTGTATCATAAATCTGTTCATCATCAACCTCTAATGATCATACTACGTGTTTAAAATGTATCAAGGCTATTTCTAGCACTCGACTTGCCACACCGTCTAGTCCTTTTCAAGACATAGAACACTTGTTCTATTTAGGCTAATTCCTCCTTTCGAAGTATCTTAGCCTTATGTGCATCCACCTGATCAATCATTTCCGATCAACCAAGTGGTGTTTTAAAGAGGTTGAACTCTGCAGAAAAGCTTTGCTCTTTCGAGCCTCCACTTAACCACGTATGTTCACGAACCCCATGGTAGAGCTTTGCTCTTTCGAGCCTCCACTCAACCAATAGTGTTCTAACCTAATATATGGCACATAGAACAAGTTTAAACACAATAGAGGCACTAAGAGAAGGGTCTAAAACATGTTTTGATACAAGCACACCCCTTCAACCGAATGAAGGGTTTAGCTACGATTATCCATGGAAGAGGACATGACAGATGCTCGTCGTCAGAGCAAACGTGCAAATAAATTTATAGTCCGCTACTCGTGACTAGACTACTGGGTAGCAAGTGGTAAGTAGGGGTCGAACCCAAAGGAGTCAGTGTGGATTAGTTTTTTTTACGGGATTGTCACGAAAGTAAATACAGTTGGGGGTTGGGTTTGAGTGTTTTGGGAACTGAAAGTAAATTACGACAGTTGATATTACGATTAAAGGAATGCATTCGGTTTCAGGGGCCTTGTATTATATCCTATTTATCATTGACCTTTAGTGAACCTACTAAGTATTCAAACGTGTATCAAGGCCATTCCCGGCACTCGATTTGCGTACACTGTCTAGCCTATTCCAAGGACGTAGAGCACTTATTCTACTTAGACTAATACTCCATTCCCGGTTATATTAGCCTATGTGCATCCATTTGATCAATCATTCCCGATCAACCAAATGGTGTTTAAGATGAGTCAAACTTCTCAGATAAGCTTTGCCATTCCAAGCATCCACTTATCCGTACAAGTTTACGAACCCCGCTGTAGAGTTTTGCCATTCCAAGCATCCACTCTACCTTGGCCGTTCTAACCGAATATATTGCACATAGAATAAGTTTTGAATACTAAGGAGAGATGCTAAGTTAATAGTCTAAAACATTTTATAATACAAGTCCACCCCTTCTACCGAACTACTAGTTTAGCTACTATTTATCACGCTAAAAATAAAAACAGTTGAATAAATACTAAGAATTACTTACAACCGTTGAAGCGCCAAGGGAGCTATCCTTTATTTCCAAAGCGAAGAACAATTTTATTGAAAATGAAGAGAGGAGGGTTAAGCCCTCTCTCTCTCTAAAGTGTGTACAAGTATGGGATGATTCAAATGAGGAGGAGGAGCTCCTCCTTTTATAGCCATGGAGGGGAGGAGATGGGTGGCTAAGATGGAGGCATGTGGTGTTGCATCCAAGGGTGGAGGAGGAGGCTTTGAAGATGTGGAGGAGGAGCCACCACATGTCACCACCTTGTGGTGGCTCAAAAGCCGCCGGCGGCTTTGGGAAGGGAGGGAGGAGGTGGTGACAAGTGGGGGTAAGGGAGTGGCGGAGAGGGGGTGTGAGGGAGGAGCCGCCCATGTGAGGAGGAGGGTGGAGTTTTGTGTGGTTTTGTGAAGTTTTCACAAAACTATCAGTGTATTTCAGCTCCGGGTTGATTTTGATTTCTCCATGGTTTGATTTGTTTTGAGTGATTCCACGTCAGGATCTTGAGATTTATTCATTCAGCGTATGATCTTGACCTTGGAATGACTCGTAACATCTTTTCTGCGTAAAAGCTCCTCCTTAGCGTGTATTTATTCTACGCTCCAAAATACCCTGTGGATAAATATCGGAACTAACAACCAGAAGTTAAATAGACAAAGTGTCTAATTAAGGGGGTTTTACTGTGTTTATGATTCGTATAGTTTTGGTCCATCAGATCACCCCACACTTTTAGTTGTTCGTCCCGAACAATGCTATTAAAGGGCGCACACACAATCTAAGTAAAATATGAAAGTGAGACTGTGGGACTAGATTTATCCTAGTTCATGCATTACTACTTATTACTAGATTAAACTGCGTAAATAAATAGAAGAAACTTAATACTTGTACCTTCGTGTTGAGATGCAAATTATATTGGATGTTTCGGGAGATAGCCCTTTTAGGCTCCTGGACTGCAACCTCGGGATCGTCTCGTACTATATGGTTTTCTGGTAGCTTTCTCTAGCACGTGATTCGGTTCGGGCTTCAATGGTTTGGTCTTTTTGATTTTCTTTTTTGGCGAGGGACAGCTTTTTGTAGTGAATCGGCCTTTGGCCTTTGATTTGACTCTTTGAGTACTTCACTTTTTTGTTCGGTTAAAACCTTCACAATTTTGGGCCTTTGGCCTCTTGATTTGCTTCTTTGAGCTTTTTGCGTCTTTGTGACTTGCTAGTCCATTTTCTCAAGCCTTTCTTTTGGGAGGTCCAATCATCGCCCGCAAGCCTACGGAAATACCTCCCCGCTCCTCTCATCTTTTTCATTTCGTGCGGGTCAAGATGAGGGTCGCTCATCTATTTTCTCGGCTACTTTGACTAGAGAGAGGACGGTCTGATTCCCGTCCTAGCCTTTTCTTTTTTGCATAAACACTGCATGGCGGAGATGACTTCAATCTACACTGAAACCCGAAGTGCAGCCTCCACTGACTTCGAAAACCATATAGTTAGATTCGATCCTTCGATTGCTTGCCAAGCCTCTCTAGGGCAATTTATATCAACTCCACATCCCTAGTTTATCTCAGCACAAAGGGACAAACGAGAAGTTACATTCTAAGTTTTTAAACAGTTGAATTTTCACAAGGTTAATGCATGAATTTTGGTCTATCTTTTTCACATTCTCAAGTTCATATTTTCAAAAAGATACTACTAAAAAAGAAAAACATGTTATGTACACAGATGGTTCTCACCCCACACTTTTGAACGAAGGCGTGCCTTTCAGCAAAACTTAGTTCAAAAGTCATGCAAGCAAATATATACAGGTGAGGTGAGAATGATGCAAGGCAAAAAAAACTAAATGACAAAAACTAAATGACAGAAATTAAATGACAGAAAGTAAGATAGTGTCGGGTTACCTCCCGACCAGTGCCTTTGTTTAACGTCGTTGGCTCGACGATACCTCATTCCTTGATCATAAGTAGGGATCCCATGGGTGCTTGAGGTCGAATTTCTTCTCGGTTGTCCTTTTGCTCCGAGAGGGTGAGGCTTCTTTGACCATAGCTGCTGGTCCATTGAGTCGTGCTTTCTTGTTTCTCCTTCTGGGTTTCCATTCTTTCGGCCCATGCCTTTGCCGCTTCTTCATGTTTGAATAGTTGGCACTTTCGCGAGTTTGGAAGTTGGGTTTTGTGCCTTCAAACATCGGCGACCACAGGCATGTTCCGATGTGAGGCCTCTTCTTGGTGGTAGCTACGAATGGTTGTCTTGGAATGATTGAGTTCCCGGGTGGTTTTTCTTGGCTTGTGACGAGAGAGATTTCCTTTGTCGGCTTTTTTGGCTCATGCTCTGCCTCCAACTCCCCTTGTACCGCATCATCATTGATTATATGATCTTCGGTGGTTATGATCGGCATGAAACGCGAAGGGTTAAGTTGAGGCACTTCGACCATGAGGACTAGGTCTGTTTCAGGTGCTCCAACAGTGAGGACTAGGTCTTTCTCGGACAGTTCAGCAATGAGGTCCGGGACTTCCTCGGGTGCTTCGAGCGCAAGGACCGGGCCTGGCTTGATTTCTTCGGTCGCTTCAGCAGTGAGGTTCGGGATTTCTGTTGGTTCGGTAATTAGGACAGTGATTTCCTCGGATGGATTGGTGATAAGGACCGGGTCTGATTGGGGTGGTTCTTCTTTGGTTATTTGCGGGTCCTTATCCTCAGTCGGCTCCTCGGGTTCAGCCGTCCTTTTTGTTGCTCCTGAATCGGTTTCGGCTGTGAATTGGTGCATCGCGGCACTCAATTGCTGCATGTTTGCGGCCAATTGTTGGGTGTTAGCTGCTAGCTCCTTTTCTGCCGCCCATAATTCAGTTTTAGCTCTGATTTGTTGCATTGTGTTTTCCAACTGCTGGATGCTAGATGCCAGCTCCGTTATACCGTCCTTGAGTGGCTCGGCCTGATCTTGGCTTGGTCTTGACCTTGCGGCCAAATCATTGATTAATATCCAAAGATCATCCACGGTTATGCCCATCAACGATCCTCCTGCTGCGTCATGTAGCCCTTTCCACTCATGTGGCAACATCCCACAGAGAAACTTTGTTTGAAGATCGAAGTTGGTCAATCCATGGTGCGGGCAGCTCGTCACAATGGAATCGAAGTACCATAAGTACTCATCCAATGTTTCGTCCCGGGATTGCTCCAAGTTGTTGATCTTCTCACGGATTTCAAGTTCGAAGGATGGTGGGGAAAACTCCTCGTTGTTCCAAGGTTCCATTCCGTAGTAGTATGCCTTAGTGAATTGCATGATAAAAGAAAAGGAAAAAAAAAGAACAACTATTCCGATTCACAACTCCCCGGCAACGGCGCCAATTTGACAGATGCTCGTCGTCAGAGCAAATGTGCAAATAAATTTATAGTCCGCTACTCGCGACTAGACTACTGGGTAGCAAGTGGTAAGTAGGAGTCGAACCCAAAGGAGTCAGTGTGGATTAGTTGTTTTTACGGGATTGTCACGAAAGTAAATACAGTTGGGGGTTGGGTTTGAGTGTTTTGGGAACTGAACGTAAATTACGACAGTTGATATTACGATTAAAGGAAAGCATTCGGTTTCAGGGGCCTTGTATTATATCCTGTTTATCATTGACCTTTAGTGAACCTACTAAGTATTCAAACGTGTATCAAGGCCATTCCCGGCACTCGATTTGCGTACACTGTCTAGCCTATTCCAAGGACGTAGAGCACTTATTCAACTTAGACTAATACTCCATTCCCGGTTATATTAGCCTATGTGCATCCATTTGATCAATCATTCCCGATCAACCAAATGGTGTTTAAGATGAGTCAAACTTCTCAGATAAGCTTTGCCATTCCAAGCATCCACTTATCCGTACAAGTTTACGAACCCCGCTGTAGAGTTTTGCCATTCCAAGCATCCACTCTACCTTGGATGTTCTAACCGAATATATGGCACATAGAATAAGTTTTGAATACTAAGGAGAGACGCTAAGTTAATAGTCTAAAACATTTTATAATACAAGTCCACCCCTTCTACCGAACTACAAGTTTAGCTACTATTTATCGCGCTAAACATTATAACTAAAGAAATAAAAACAGTTGAATAAATACTAAGAATTACTTACAACCGTTGAAGCGCCAAGGGAGCTATCCTTTATTTCCAAAGCGAAGAACAATTTTATAGAAAATGAAGAGAGGAGGGTTAAGCCCTCTCTCTCTCTAAAGTGTGTACAAGTATGGGATGATTCAAATGAGGAGGAGGAGCTCCTCCTTTTATAGCCATGGAGGGGAGGAGATGGGTGGCTAAGATGGAGGCATGTGGTGTTGCATCCAAGGGTGGAGGAGGAGGCTTTGAAGATGTGGAGGAAGAGCCACCACATGTCACCACCTTGTGGTGGCTCAAAAGCCGCCGGCGGCTTTGGGAAGGGAGGGAGGAGGTGGTGACAAGTGGAGGTAAGGGAGTGGAGGAGAGGGGGTGTGAGGGAGGAGCCGCCCATGTGAGGAGGAGGGTGGAGTTTTGTGTGGTTTTGTGAAGTTTTCACAAAACTATCGGTGTATTTCAGCTCCGGGTTGATTTTGATTTCTCCATGGTTTGATTTGTTAGGAGTGATTCCACGTCAGGATCTTGAGATTTATTCATTCAGCGTATGATCTTGACCTTGGAATGACTCGTAACATCTTTTCTGCGTAAAAGCTCCTCCTTAGCATGTATTTATTCTACGCTCCAAAATACTCTGTGGATAAATATCGGAACTAACAACTAGAAGTTAAATAGACAAAGTGTCTAATTAAGGGGGTTTTACTGTGTTTATGATTCGTATAATTTTGGTCCATCAGGACATCATAGCTAAGTGCTTGAAAAGTAAAGATTTTCGAAAGACAAAAAAGTAAAGTTTTTTGAAAGTAAAAGACAAGGAAAAGCTTGAGCACTTCAAGAACCAACAAGAGTACTCAAGAACAAACTTGGAGCTTCCAATATCAAAGTAAAGTGTTTACAAGGATTGTGCCTAAAATCTAGAGAGATTTTCTACAAGGACTATGAGACTTGAGACTACAACTTTTGGACATTGAACAAAGGAGAGGGGATGTTGTATTTATAGGCAAGGGGAGAAGAGGAGGGCCAAACACGTGGAAAAGGGAGAAGAGGAGGGCCAAAGCCGCCGGCCATAGGTGGCATCATCTCATGGAAAGCCGCCGGCCTTAGGTGGCTTTCCCCAAGGCCCCCGCCCATGTGTCACTCCCCTAAGCATAGCCGCCGGCCATGAGGTGGAGGAGGAAGTGAGTGGGTTGTGATATTTGTCTCCAAAAAGCCATCGGTTCCCCCTCAACTCTGGTTAGACCTTGGTAGCATCATGGTTGCTTCTTGGTTGCAATTAAAAGACAAGGCACAAGCCCTGCACATGGGTGGCTAGACTTGGCATTCACTTGAGTTCTTGATCTTTGTTGAGGTTTGGAACAAGTCATTGGGACATGTTTGAGTGATTCTACGTTGGGTTCATGAAGGTTGTAAAGTCGGAATCTGGTCGTGGCCTGGAATGACTTGTAATCCATTTTTAGCTTTAAGAACTCCTTTTTAGCTCGTTTCATCTCTAATCCTCGAAATAGCCTGTACAATAAAAATGGAACTAACAAGTAAAAGTTGTTAAGACAGAGTGTCTGATTTGGTGGGTTTAACTATCTTAATGAATCATATAAATATGGTCCATCAGATCACCCCACACTTATACTTGTTCGTCCCGAACAATGCTATTTGAAAGAGGCACACACAATCCAAGTAAAAACTTTAAATAAGTAAGTGAGAATGTGGGACTAGATTTATCCTATTCATGCAATACTTACTTGTTACCAAACTAAACCGTGTAAATACTTAGAAGAAACTTGATACTTGTACCTTCAAGCTGAGATGCAAATTAATTCGGATGATTCGGGAGATAGCCCTTTTCAGGCTCATGGACCGCATTCTCGGGACCAACTCGCACTATATGGTTTTCTTGTAGCTTTCTCTAGCACATGATTTGGTTCGGGTTTCAATGATCTGAGCTCTTTGATTTCCTTTTGACGAGGGACAGCTTTTGAAGTGATTTGGCCTTCGGCCTTCGATTTTGAATTGGAGTTTCTTCATTTTTGTTCGGTTAAAACCTTCACAATTTTGGGCCTTCGGCCTTTGCTTTGCTTATTTGAGCTTTGCTTCTTTGTGACTTGCTTGTCCACTTTCTCAACCTTTTGGGAGGTCCAATCATCGCCCGAGAGCATATGGAAATACCTCCCCTCTCTTTCTCATCCTCGCCGTTTCGCGCGGGTCAAGATGAGGGTCGCTCATCTATTTTCCCGGCTACTAGGACTAGATATAGGACGGTTTGATTCCCGTCCCGCCTCTTGCATAAACGCTGCATGGCAGAGATGACTCTAATCTCCATTGAAACCCGAAGTGCAGCCTCCACTGACTTCGTAAACCATATAGTGAAATCCGATCCTTCGAGTGCTTGCCAAGCTTCTCTAGGGCATTTTATATCAACTCCACATCCCCTGTATATCTCAGCACAAAGGGACAAATGAGAAGTTACATCCTAAGTTTTTATACAGTTGAGATTTCACAAGGTAAATGTTTGAATTTAGATCTATCTTTTTCACATTCTCAAGTTCATTCAAAAAGATAATATTAAGGGAAAAGGAAAAAGAAAGCATGTTAATTAACTATGTACAAAGGCAGTTCTCACCCCACACTTTTGAACGAAGGCGTGCCTCACAGCACGACTTAGTTCAAAAGTCAATTGCAAGCAAATATATACAGGAAAGGTGAGAATGACTTAAGGCAAAAACTAAATGACAGAAATTAAATGACTGAAAATAAGATAGATGTCGGGTTACCTCTCGACCAGTGCCTTTGTTTAACGTCGTTAGCTCGATGATACCTTACTCCTGGATCATAAGTGTGGGTCCCATGGGCAGCTCAGGTCATATTTTGCCGCGGCTCCTGCATTGATTCTTGCCTTGACTCTCCCCGAGTTCTTGTGGGATGATGTGTTCGGGTCCTGTTCCCATTGTTCTGGTGGTTTCTCCTTCCAACACCTCTGAGAAGGCGAGGGACCCTTCACTATAGTCGCTGGTTTCTTGAGTCGGGCTCTCTTATGTTTAGGGCTGCCTTGTCTAGTTGTGGCAAAAAAATGCTCCATCAAGGAGTTGTTCTGGTTAGGCCTTTCTTCCATCCTTATTTCGGACTCATCATTGATCACATAGTTTTCTGCGATTTGCATATTGATCAAGGGGAAAAGTTGGGAAGCTCTCATTAGTTGGACCGGATCTGCATCGGCCAGCCTGTCCGTGAGGACGTGGTCTTGGTTGATTTCTTCGGCCACTTCGGTAGTGAGAGTAGGGTATGTCTCGGGCAGTTCGCCAGTGGTGTCCTGGGTTTCCTCCTCTGCCGGCTCGGTAGTGAGTTCCCATGAAGGCTTTTCCTCGTCCCACACTGTATCGGTTTCGGGCTCTAAGTCTTCTGATGGCTCGAGAGTGATTTCCCATGTAGGCTCTTCCTCGTTGCTTCCGGTGCTTTCTGTATCTGATTCGACCATCATGGCCTCTGCAATGTCTTCTCCACTCCTTTCTAGATTAGCTTCTACCATCTGCGCTCTTCTATCAGCTTGGAGCATTGGCCTTCGTTTTGTGGCTTCGGCCAAGTCATCTATAACATCCCACATTTGAGTCATGGTTAAGTGCATGGCCGATCCTTCTACTGCGTCATTAATCGTTGATTGGTCAACCGGCCTCATCCCACAAAGAAATTTTTGAAGAAGAACCACGTTCGTGAATCCATGGTGCGGGCAGCGCGAAACAATAGTGTCGAAGTACGTATAATACTCATCTAGTGTCTCATCCCGGGATTGTTGAAGGCGGATGATCTTCTCGCGGGTATCACGTTGTAAGGATGGCGGTGAAAATTGTTTTAGGAATTGGGCACGAAGATCCTCATAATAGCCTGCACAACTAGCAGTTGATGAGTAATACCAAATTGCAGCGAAGTCAGTTAAAGTAAGTTTAAAGCATTCCATCTTAAACTTCTCTAACGTCTCATTTTCAGGTTTCATGTGGCGGCATATATGGTGAAAATGTTGGCAATGTATTACAGGGTCCTCTCCAACTGTACCTCCAAACTGAGGAAGATGTTGAGTCATCCATACATACATAGTGGACATTGCAAGGAAGAAATGAAAAGGGAAAGAAAAGAACAACTAATCTGATAGCTAATTCCCCGGCAACGGCGCCAATTTTGACAGATGCTCGTCGTTAAAGCAAATGTGCAAAAGTTAATTTATAAGTCCGCAACTCGTGACTTTACTATTGGGTAGTAAAGCGGTAAGTAGGGGTCGAACCCAAGGGAATTAGTGGATAGTTGTTCTTTCGAAAATGGAAAATTTAAATAAGACAGTTGGGGGTTGGTTGTGATTTTAGTACTGAAAGTAATGTGGGTTGGTTGTGATTTTAGTACTGAAAAGTAAATGACTGAAAGTAAAGAAAGTAAATACAGGACTGAAAGTAAATACTGAAAAGTAAAGTGCTGGAACAGTCGAGTTCAATGTCAACCGCAAACACACTTTTGGTTTGTCGCACGCTGTGTCTCAAGCATGATACGCGCCAAAGTTGTGTTGGATTGATGTTAAACAAGTCTGTAGTGAAAGTAAAGTGCGGAAAGTAAATACTGAAAAGTAAATTGCTGGAACAGTCGAATTCAATATCGACTAATCAACATACTTTTGGTATGGACTGATATTGAAAGGTGACGGATGCACAGTCGTCATGTGCAAAAGTCAAGAATAAATTTATAAGTCCGCTACTCGCGACTTCACTACTGGGTAGCAAGTGGTAAGTAGGGGTCGAACCCAAGGGAGTCAGTGTGGAATGGTTGTTCTTGAAAATAAAAGTATTTTTGGTTTTTTGGGGTTATACGAACTGAAAAGTAAATGATAGAATTGAAACTGCTATTGGGGTTGGGTTTGAGTGGTTTATACAAAAGTAAATTACAGTGCGTAAAAGTAAATGACAGAAGGTAAATGTACAGAAAGTAAACAGTTGATATTTTAATGGAAGGAAAGGATTCGGTTAAGGGGTTTTATATCATATCATCATATATCATATTCAAAAGTGTATCAAGGCCATTCCAAGCACTTGATTTGCCACACTGTCTAGTCCATTCCAAGACATAGAGCACTTTTTCTTTTTAGACTAACACCCCATTCCAAGGTATATTAGCCTTATGTGCATCCATTTGATCAATCATTCCCGATCAACCAAATGGTGTTTTAAAGAGGTCAAACTTCTCAGATAAGCTTTGCCATTCCAAGTATCCACTTATCCGAGTATGTTTACGAACCCCACGGAAGAGTTTTGCCATTCCAAGCATCCACTCAACCTTGGAAGTTCTAACCTAATATGTGGCACATAGAACAAGTTTTGAACATAAAGAAGCATTAAGCAAAGAGTCTAGAAACGATTCATGATATAAGAAACACCTTCAACCGAATATAAGTCTTAGCTACTTGAATTCATGTCAAAGAATACAAGCAAGCCGTGGCTTTGAACAAGAACAAGTAAAGGGAGATGAGCTCCAAAGCAATAACAAAGTAAAGTAAAGTAAAGGAAAAGTAAGGAAGCCGTGGCTTTGTACCTACAACAAGTGGAGGAGAGGAGCTCCTAAGCAAGATCAAGGCAAGGGAAGTAGTTCCAAAATGAAGAACAAAGCAAGAACACGTGAAGAACAAGTGTGTATTGAAAATGAAGAGAAGAGAGTTAAGCTCTCTATCTCTCTAAGGAATTCGAACTACAAGTGAAGGGATCTGGATTACATGAGGCAAGGCCTCTATTTATAGAAGAGGAAGACTTGGAGGCTAAGTATTGCTTGAAAATATCACAAAAACTTGGAGGCTAAGTTTGCTTGAAAATATCCCAAAGACTTGGAGGCTAAGTTTGCTTCTCCACCTCCTTGCACATGGCTGCGCCACCTGCAGGCAGCTGAGTGGTGCCACGTGGCATGGCTGGAGCTAGGTCGGAGGTAAGGCGGTGGTTGATCGGAGCTTGGCCGGAGTTCACCGGAATGTGGCCGAAATCTGACCGGAGCCTTGGTCGGACCTTCTTGGATTTTGGAGGGTGTATTCTGAATAAAAAAGTCATTCTAAGATGATCTCAAGAAGGATGCTAAGCCAAATTCTGCCCGGAACAAGGTCGAAATCCCAAAACGGCCGATATTGCCCTTGTTTGGCCTTTACCGGGCTTGGGCCCTTTGCATTGCGTTCTTGACCTTTGGGCGATGGATCTAGTATTTTTGAGTGATTCCAAGTCGGTTCCATGAAGGATGTTAAGGCTGATTTTGAGTGTAGCATGGTCGTTCCTTAGGATGGCCTAGAACTTGGTCCCTTGGCCTAGGATGGCTTGGATTTTGGATTTTGCGTTCTTGGTCTTTTGAGTGTGGATTTGGAACGACATCCTTCATAGAAATCGAGTGCTCGAAGTGGTTTGGTTGGAACGCCACCGGAGATAGGCCGTGGCCTATGTTCTTCTTGTCGGGCCTGGTTTTCTCGGTACTCCCGGCTCGGTGCTCGGCACTCTCGGCACTCGGCCTCGGACGCGTCCGGCATTTCCAGGATGCGGCCCGACATTTCTCGGTCCTTGGTTGAGGTCCTCAGGCTTTGGCTGGCTTTTGGGCATAAATCTCCATTTTTAGGCGTGTTTCCTCATTAGACTCCGAAATGGCCAGTATACACAGAATGGTATTAACAAGCACTTGTTCGTATGATCAAATGTCTAATTGGTGGGTTTAGTAGTACTTAATGAATCATATAAATATGCTCCATCAAATACCCCCACACTTAATCTTGTTCGTCCCGAACAAGTCTAGTCAATAAGAGGAACAAAAATACGCCAAGCCCTAGATGTGAATGTGAGATGTGAATCTAGACTTTACCTTAGCATGCATAACTTACTTGTTTCCAAACGAAATTATGCTCACATATGAAAGTAACTAGATACTTGTTACCTTTGAGCCGAGATGCAAACCAATTTGGATGATTGGGAGATAGCCACTTTTTAGGCCCATGAACTGCACTCTCGGATCCGATCTTACTATATGGTTATGCTTCTTGTTTCTTCTAGCACATGAGTTGTTCGGGCAACTAGGGTTGAGCTCTTTTTCTTTGTTTGTGTGGTTGGACAGCTTTTGTAGTGATTTGGCCTTTGGCCATTGATTTGACTCTTTGAGTACTTCACTTTTGCTTCGGTTTTGTTTTCACCATTTTGGCTGATTTTTTTCTTTTTTTTTTCTTTGAGCTTTGCTCCTTTGATGATTGCTGGTCCATTTCTTCACTTTTGGAAGGTCCAACCATAGCCCAAGAGCATATGGAAATACCTCCCCGCTCTTTCTCATCATAGTCGTTTCGGCGCGGGTCAAGTTGAGGGTCGCTCATCTCTTTTCCCGGCTACTCAGACTAGAGATAGGACGGTTTGATTCCCGTCCCGCCTCTTGCATAGACGCTGCATGGCGGAGTCCACTCTTCACCAAGAAGCCCGAAGCGCAGCCTCCACAATCTTCACATAACCGTATAGTAAGGATCCGGTCCCTTAAGTGCTTGTCAAGCCTCTCTAGGGCATTTCTTTCAACTCCACATCCTACTTTTATCTCAGCACATAAAGACAAGTAGGAAGTTAAATACACATGTTTTTACATAATTAAGTTTTCACAAGGAAATGCATGAATCGGGTCTATCTATTTTCACATCATGAAAGTGTATATTTTCACAAAGTTTCAAAAAGATAAGAATTTTAAGGAAAAGAAAATATGCATACTAATATGTGCAAAGACTTACCCCCACACTTTTGAACGAAGTCGTGCCTCACAGCACGACTTAGTTCAAAAGCACAAAAAGCTAGTTAACTAAGGAAATGACATAAACATAAAAACTATAACGAGTAAAGAAAATATGCCGGGTTACCTCCCGGCAAGTGCCTTTGTTTAACGTCGTTGGCTCGACGGTACCTCAATTGGGGATCATAAGTTCGGATCCCATGGGTGTGTGAGGTCGAACTTCCCCACGGCTGCCCTTTTGATTTGCCCAAAGAACACATATGGCAACGGGCTTAGTTTTGCTCTCCCTTGATCCGGAGGCTTCTTCTTCACATATCCCCGAAAAGGTGAGGATTCCTTGACCGTAGCTGCTGGTCCATGGAGCCGTGCCCTTGTGTTTCTCCTTCCGGGCTTCCATTCCTTCGGCCCATGTCTTGGTTGCTTTTTCATGTCTGAATGGTCGGCATCCTTGCGTGTTTGAAAGTTCAGCATTTTGCCGTCAAGTGTAGGCGACGTTAAGCATGCGCCCATGCCAACCCTCTTCTTTGTGGCAGCGGTGATGGGTATTCTTAGAACAAGTGAGTTTTCCGAGCCTCTCTGTTGAGTCATGGTGAGTGGGACCGGGGTTTTCTCGAGCAGCTCTTCAGTGAGGACCGGGCCTGCCGTGATTTTCTCGGTCGGTTGGGGATTGAGGTCTGGGCACGTCTCGGGCATCTCGGCAATGAGGTGCGGGACTTCCTCGGGTACTCCGATCGCAAGGACCGGGCCTGGATTGATTTGTTCGGCCGCTTTGATAGTGAGGTCTGGGACTTCCTCGGCTGGCTTGGCAATGAGGATTGGCTTCGGGTGCTGGTCGGCCGGCTCGGGCGCTGCCTGGTCTATCTCGGCCAGCTCGTCCGCAAGGACCGGGCATGTCTCGGTTGGCTCTTCCTTGACGTCCGGGACTTCCTCGGGCAGATTGGTGATGAGGACCGGTTCAAGTGGCTCGGGTGCTCTGACAGTGAGGACCGGGCCTGTCTGGGCCGGTTCTTCTTCGGTCATCTGTTGGTCCTCATTCTCTGCCGGCTCCTCGGGTTCAGTTGTCCTTTCTATTTCCCATGATTCGGTTTCGGCCATGAATTGGGGCATCGAGGCACTTAATTACTGTATGTCTGCGGCCAATTGCTGGGTGCTAGCTGCCAGCTCATTTTCTGCTGCCCATAATTTGGTTTTGGCCCTGATTTGGTGCATCGTGTTGTCCAGTTCTTCGCGCCGCATGGCCTGATCTTGTCTTGGTCTTGACCTCGCGGCCAAATCATCTATTAAATTCCAAAGATCATCTATGTCTAAGTTGTTCACCGAGCCTCCCGCTGCATCATTTAGCCAATTCCACTCTTATGGCGTCATCCCATTGAGAAACCTTTGAAGAAGATCGTGGTTGGTGAATTCAGGGTGCGGGCAGCTCTTCACAATGGAGTCAAAGTACGCCAAGTACTCGTCCAAAGTTTCGTCCCGGGATTGCTCTATGTTGTTGATCTTCTCGCGGACTTCAAGTTCGAAGGGTGGTGGGGAAAACTCCTCTAGGAATTTGGTTTGTAGATCCCCATAATCAATTTCATAAGCTGCACATGAGTAATAACAAGCTATTGCGGAGTTAGTTAAGGAAAATTTAAAGCATTTCAGTTTGAACTCCTCTAGCGTTTCATCTTTAGGCTTCATGTGGCTGCATATGGAGTGGAACGCTTGTGTATGCCACACGGGATCTTCTCCAATGTCACTTCCAAATTTGGGGAGACGGCTAAGCATTTCGAACATAAGGTTGCTGCCCCCATCATTCCAAGGTTGTCTGCCGTGGTACGAGGACATAGTGAACTGCACAACAAAACAAACAAAAGAAAAACCAAAAGAACAATTATTCCGATTTCACAACTCCCCGGCAACGGCGCCAATTTTGACGGATGCACAGTCGTCGTGTGCAAAAGTCAAGAATAAATTTATAAGTCCGCTACTTGCGACTTCACTACTGGGTAGCAAGTGGTAAGTAGGGGTCGAACCCAAGGGAGTCAGTGTGGAATGGTTGTTCTTGAAAATAAAAGTATTTTTGGTTTTTTGGGGTTTTATGAACTGAAAAGTAAATGATAGAATTGAAAGTGCGATTGGGGTTGGGTTTGAGTGGTTTATACAAAAAGTAAATTACTGTGCGTAAAAGTAAATGACAGAAGGTAAATATACAGAAAGTAAACAGTTGATATTTTAATGGAAGGAAAGGATTCGGTTAAGGGGTTTTATATCATATCATCATTCATCATTGACTTCTAATGATCATACTAAATATTCAAAAGTGTATCAAGGCCATTCCAAGCACTTGATTTGCCACACTGTCTAGTTCATTCCAAGACATAGAGCACTTGTTCTATTTAGACTAACTACCCATTCCAAGGTATATTAGCCTTATGTGCATCCATTTGATCAATCATTCCCGATCAACCAAATGGTGTTTTAAAGAGGTCAAACTTCTCAGATAAGCTTTGCCATTCCAAGCATCCACTTATCCGAGTATGTTTACGAACCCCACGGAAGAGTTTTGCCATTCCAAGCATCCACTCAACCTTGGAAGTTCTAACCTAATATGTGGCACATAGAACAAGTTTTGAACATAAAGAAGCATTAAGCAAAGAGTCTAGAAACGATTCATGATATAAGAAACACCTTCAACCGAATATAAGTCTTAGCTACTTGAATTCATGTCAAAGAATACAAGCAAGCCGTGGCTTTGAACAAGAACAAGTAAAGGGAGATGAGCTCCAAAGCAATAACAAAGTAAAGGAAAGTAAAGGAAAAGTAAGGAAGCCGTGGCTTTGTACCTACAACAAGTGGAGGAGAGGAGCTCCTAAGCAAGATCAAGGCAAGGGAAGTAGTTCCAAAATGAAGAACAAAGCAAGAACACGTGAAGAACAAGTGTGTATTGAAAATGAAGAGAAGAGAGTTAAGCTCTCTATCTCTCTAAGGAATTCGAACTACAAGTGAAGGGATATGGATTACATGAGGCAAGGCCTCTATTTATAGAAGAGGAAGACTTGGAGGCTAAGTATTGCTTGAAAATATCACAAAAACTTGGAGGCTAAGTTTGCTTGAAAATATCCCAAAGACTTGGAGGTTAAGTTTGCTTCTCCACCTCCTTGCACATGGATGTGCCACCTGCAGCCAGCTGAGTGGTGCCACGTGGCATGGCCGGAGCTAGGTCGGAGGTAAGGCGGTGGTTGATCGGAGCTTGGCCGGAGTTTGCCGGAATGTGGCCGGAATCTGACCGGAGCCTTGGTCGGACCTTCTTGGATTTTAGAGGGTGTATTCTGAATGAAAAAGTCATTCTAAGATGATCTCAAGAAGGATGCTAAGCCAAATTCTTCCCGGAACAAGGTTGCAATCCCAAAACGGCCGATATTGCCCTTGTTTGGCCTTTACCGGGCTTGGGCCCTTTGAATTGCGTTCTTGACCTTTGGGCGATGGATCTAGCATTTTTGAGTGATTCCAGGTTGGTTCCATGAAGGATTTTAAGGCTGATTTTGAGTGTAGCATGGTCGTTCCTTAGGATGGCCTAGAACTCGGTCCCTTAGCCTAGGATGGCTTGGATTTTGGATTTTGCGTTCTTGGTCTTTTGAGTGTGGATTTGGAACGAAATCCTTCATAGAAATCGAGTGCTCGAAGTGGTTTGGTTGGAACGCCACCGGAGATAGGTTGTGGCCTATGTTCTTCTTGCCGGGCCTGGTTTTCTCGGTACTCCCGGCTCGGCGCTCGGCACTCTCGGCACTCGGCCTCGGACGCGTCCGGCATTTCCAGGACGCGGCCCGACGTTTCTCGGTCCTTGGTTGAGGTGCTCGGGCTTTGGCTGGCTTTTGGGCATAAATCTCCATTTTTAGGCGTGTTTCCTCTTTAGACTCCGAAATGGCCTGTATACACAGAATGGTATTAACAAGCACTTGTTCGTATGATCAAATGTCTAATTGGTGGGTTTAGTAGTACTTAATGAATCATATAAATATGCTCCATCAAAAGGGTCTGTAATAAGCGACAGAAAGTAAATTACTGAAAAGTAAATTGCTGGAAAGTAAATGTGCGGAAATTAAAGTACTGAAAGTAAATGACTGAAAATAAGCAGTTGATAATGAGACTGAAAGTAAAGTGACAGGTGATGTTTTAATTAAAGGAAAGGATTCGGTTTTTAGGGGCCTTGTATCATAAATCTGTTCATCATCGACCTCTAATGATCATACTACGTGTTTAAAATGTATCAAGGCTATTTCTAGCACTCGACTTGCCACACCGTCTAGTCCTTTTCAAGACATAGAACACTTGTTCTATTTAGGCTAATTCCTCCTTTCGAAGTATCTTAGCCTTATGTGCATCCACCTGATCAATCATTTCCGATCAACCAAGTGGTGTTTTAAAAAGGTTGAACTCTACAGAAAAGCTTTGCTCTTTCGAGCCTCCACTTAACCACGTATGTTCACGAACCCCATGGAAGAGCTTTGCTCTTTCGAGCCTCCACTCAACCAATAGTGTTCTAACCTATTATATGGCACATAGAACAAGTTTAAACACAATAGAGGCACTAAGAGAAGGGTCTAAAACATGTTTTGATACAAGCACACCCCTTCAACCGAATGAAGGGTTTAGCTACGATTATCCATGGAAGAGGACATCATAGCTAAGTGCTTGAAAAGTAAAGATTTTCGAAAGACAAAAAAGTAAAGTTTTTTGAAAGTAAAAGACAAGGAAAAGCTTGAGCACTTCAAGAACCAACAAGAGTACTCAAGAACAAACTTGGAGCTTCCAATATCAAAGTAAAGTGTTTACAAGGATTGTGCTTAAAATCTAGAAATATTTTCTACAAGGACTATGAGACTTGAGACTACAACTTTTGGACATTGAACAAAGGAGAGGGGATGTTGTATTTATAGGCAAGGGGAGAAGAGGAGGGCCAAACACATGGCAAAGGGAGAAGAGGAGGGCCAAAGTCGCCGGCCATAGGTGGCATCATCTCATGAAAAGCCGCCGGCCTTAGGTGGCTTTCCCCAAAGCCGCCGCCCATGTGTCACTCCCCTAAGAAAAGCCGCCGGCCATGAGGTGGAGGAGGTAGTGAGTGGGTTGTGATATTTGTCACCAAAAAGCCATCGGTTCCCCCTCAACTCCGGTTAGACCTTGGTTGCATCATGGTTGCTTCTTGGTTGCAATTAAAAGACAAGGCACAAGCCTTGCACATGGGTGGCTAGACTGGGCATTCACTTGAGTTCTTGATCTTTGTTGAGGTTTGGAACAAGTCATTGGGACATGTTTGAGTGATTCTACGTTGGGTTCATGAAGGTTATAAAGCCATAATCTGGTCGTGGCCTGGAATGACTTGTAATCCATTTTTAGCTTTAAGAACTCCTTTTTAGCTTGTTTCATCTCTAATCCTTGAAATAGCCTGTACAACAAAAATGGAACTAATAAGTAAAAGTTGTTAAGACAGAGTGTCTAATTTGGTGGGTTTAACTATCTTAATGAGTCATATAAATATGGTCCATCACATGTCCTGGACGCCATCCTGGGGGAGCTGAAACTGGAAGGAAGCCGCTACCCATCGCCATCATCATAGCCCTGTTCACATTAAATAAATGGTCAATCTGCGCCTGTGAGTACTCTCCGGGCTGTCTCGGTGCCTGCTGCGCTGGTGGTACCGTGTTCAGTGGGACCTCTACCCCATCTCTCTGACGTCTCCTACCCCCTGCGGGTCTTCCATGCACTGGCGGTCGCCCTCTCGGTCGCGGTGGGCTAGGCGGTTGCCTAAGAGCCGGATCTGCAAAATAAGTCCAACGCACTACACCCTCACTGTTGAGTCTGAATGTCCTCCAAGAATCAACTCTGTCACTGTCAGCTAATCCATAAGCAAGAATCCCGTGTCCTGGAGTGCATCCATGTCCGGGTGAAGACTGCGCAGCAAATAAGTTACCATGCCACCCACACAAACTAACTGATGAACCATAATTGTATGAATCATAAAAATAGTTAAACCCACCAAATTAGACTCTTTGTCTATTTAACTTTTGTTTGTTAGTTTCGATAGTTATCTACAGGGTATTTTGAAGTCTAGAGAGAATACAGGCTAAGGAGGAGTTTTAAAGCTGAAAATGAATTACGAGTCATTCCAGGTCACGACCAAATTCCGACTTTCAAGAACCTGACGTGGAATCACTCAAAACAAGTCCAACCGGAGGGCAACCAGAGTCAGCCGGAGCTGAAAGGACCGATGGTTTTTGTGAAAGATCACAAAATACACACTCCAACCACTTCCCTCCACTCACAACCGGCGGCTTCAAGGAGGAGAAGCCATGTGTCCCGGCGGCTCTCCTCTCTTCTCCTCACAAGCCCGACGGCTTTGGCCATGAAGATGACACCTAGCCCGATGGCTTTTGCTTCTCCTCCCATCTTGAGCCATGTGTCTTCATCCCCTTGCCTCCCTTAGCCTATGAATACCCATGCTCCTTCCCTTTGTAAATCATCCACCAATCTCATCTCATTCCAACATCTCATACCACAAGTTAATTATCTCTCTAGATTGAGAGCATAATCATGCAATCGCTTTACTTTGGAATCAAAGCTTGATCTTTAGCACTCTCAACTGTTCTTGTAAGTCCTCTCTTCTTTACTTTACTGTCTTTTCAATTCAACAACTTTACTTTCCTGTCTTTACTTTCGAAAACTTTATTTTCTGTCTTTCAAAAACCTTTACTTTTGAATGCACTTAGCTATGGTATCCACCTCTATGGATATTCGTAGCTAAACCCTTCATTCGGTTGAAGGGGTGTACTTGTATCATACAATGTTTTAGACCCTTCACTTAGTGCCTCTCTGTGTTCAAAACTTGTTCTATGTGCCACATATTAGGTTAGAACTTCCAAGGTTGAGTGGATGCTTTAATGGGCAAAGCTCTTCCGTGGGGTTCGTGAACATACTCGGGTAAGTGGATGCTTTAACGGGCAAAGCTTATCTGAGGAGTTCGACCTCTTTTAAAAACCATTTGATTGCTCGTAACTGAAGATCAAATGGATGCACATAAGGCTAAGATACTTCGAAAGGAGTAATTAGTCTAAATAGAACAAGTGTTCTAAACGATGTTGCAAGTCTTGTGCTAGAAATAGCCTTGATTCATCTTTGAACACTTAGTATGATCATTAGAGGTCAATGATAAACAGACTATGATACAAGGCCCCCCTAAAACCGAATACTTTCCTTTAATTGTGATATTAACTGTTACTTTACCTTTCAGTACTAAAAACCAAAACCAACCCCCCAACTGTTTAATTTAATCCCCCCTTTTTGAAAGAACAACTATTCACCTGACTCCCTTGGGTTCGACCCGTACTTACCACTGACTACCCAAAATAGTTAAGTCACGAGTATCGGAGATATAAATTTATTTTTGCACAGAGAACATCGCACCTTAACGACAGTGCGGTGGGCTCCGTCAAAATTGGTGCCGTTGCCGGGGAGTTAGAATCAATTGTTCTTTCTTTTTCTTTCAAACTCGCTTCTGTACAACCATGTCTCGCGAAGGAAGCATCCATGACTATCAGGATAACGACGAGATCAATCTGTTCGATCGAAATAATGTGCCATCGCCTCAATTTCCAATTCTCGACGATCCAGAGCAACTCTTCCGTAACCAAAGAGCTCGTGATAGGAATGCCATCCTAAGAAACCAAGGACCACCCGAAGGCCGAAATGAAGCTGGCCCAGCGCAACAACCTCCTAGACATCCACCACCCCTGCAATATCGACGAGAACCCGTCTTTGCTGACTACTACTGGGATAACAACAACTTCCGCGAACCTACTATGGGAGAACTGTCGACACCAGATTTCAGAAATCAGCCGTGGTACATTTACGAAGGCCCTGAGCTAGAAAACATCACCATCAACACTTCAGTGTCCCACAACTTGCCAAAGTTCTCAGGAACTCGTGGAGAATCAGCAACGACTCATCTCCAACGCTTACATGGCACTTGCCAAAACCTAAAACCAAATGGTGTGAACGTAGATGACTTCAAGCTGAAAGCGTTCTACTTTTCCCTCAGTGACTCGGCGAACGACTGGTTTCTTTCATTGCCTTCCGGAAGCATCAGAACATGGGCTCAGATGCAGAAGAAGTTCTTAGACAAATACTACCCATCAGGAAGAGCAATGCAAGTAAGGAGGCAACTGCAGGACATAAAGCAAGGGCCCAATGAAACCATGTACGACTACCTAGAAAAGTTCAATCGCCTGGAGAGAAGCTGATGTACCCTTGGACTGCCCGAAAAACTCATAATCGAGTACCTCATTGTTGGATTAAGGCCCTTAGACAAAATGCTTCTGGATGCCTCAGCTGGAGGATCCATGATGAATCTATCACTGAGAGGCATAAGGAATCTCATCACCGACGTTGCTGAAAATGCCCGATTCAGAGAAGAGACAACTCGACAGGAAGAATTTTCCCGAACAAAAAATGTGGCAAGGGCGGAAACACCGATGAACTCTATGCCAGAGGAAATGAAACAAATAAAGGAAATGATGATTCAAATCCTACGAAGGCAGCCAGTTCAGATAAAGCCTTGCAAGTTTTGTAGTTCTATGGACCACAAGACTGACGCATGCCCAACACTGATAGTAGAGGAACCGGAAGAAGTGAAGGATACAACAACCACAACAGCAACGATAGAGCAGGACCAATCCGGCAGTATAATCAAGCAACCAATCCAAGCTGGCGAAACGACAACCATCCTCCGAGGGAGACACAACAAGCCGCACCACAATTAGCTCAGTCATTCTACCAACCTCCCCACCGGCAGTACAACCAGAACGCTCCATCAGCAGGCCAATATCAGCAGAGAGGATCAAATCAATACCCGACGAGCCAATATCAGCAGAAGGGAACGAATCAATACCAATCCAGCTCAAATAATCAGCAAGGACCAAGCATGTCGCTTGAAGACACAATGAAGGAGCTCGCAGGAAGCGTGAATCAATTGAGAACATCGCTAAACCAATTCCAGGTGAAAACAGACTTCAATGACCACACTCACTAATGAACCAGGCAAACTACCTTCACAAACCATCCAAAACCCGAAGGGAAATGTTAATGCTGTGGCCCTAAGGAGTGGGAAAAAACTTGTCAGCAAACCTACAGAGCAAGATGAGGACAAAAGTCCGAGGTTGCCCGGAGAAGAACAAGTGAGGCCCGAGGCTCTCGAAACTCTTGAGCAAGACAAAGAGGAGGACGTGGCCGAAGAAGAAGTGAACATACCCAAGGATCACAGGTCTGGCCCGGTACCAGCAGCCAGTCCGGTTCCAGTGTCCGAAGAGCACAAAGAGCGCCCGGTGCCCAGAACCGAGACCCCCAAAATCAGCGCCGCACTTCCATTTCCAGTACCTACTCGTGTGCAAAAACAACATGTCATGGATGAGGACGTGTTTGAATTGTTCAGCAAGGTCGAAATCAACATCCCCCTCTTGGAAGCCATCAAGCAAATTCCTCGATATGCTAAGTTTTTAAAAGAGCTTTGCACCAACTGGAGGAGGAGTACTAGATATGATCAAGAGCTAATGAGTAGGAACGTGTCGGTCGTCATACAACGAAAAGTGCCCCCAAAATGTGGTGATCCGGGAATTTACACCATTCCATGCACAATTGGCAACATCCGGATCGAGAACTGCATGCTAGACCTTGGAGCATCGATCAACGTTCTTCCCTTCTCTATCTACTCATGCCTTAGGATTAGACCACTCGAACCCACCGGTCTCACTATTTAACTGGCAGATCGGTCGTGCAAACAACTCGAAGGGAAAATAGAAGAATTCCTGGTTCAAGTAGGCGAATTGGTGTTCCCAGCAGACTTCTACGTCTTAAAATGGAGAATGGCGGACCTACAGATCATGACCCCATCCTTCTCGGCCGTCCATTTCTCAAAACATCAAAAATGAAGATAGACTGTGGAAGTGGAATGCTCTCAATGGAAGTAGAAGGAGAGGTCTTCATCTTTGACATATTCCGAGCAATGAAGCACCCTATGGAATTCGAGGAAGTACACGCTCTCGATGCTTTAGACGACCTGGTCCAAGAAGTTCAACCAGAACCAAGAGCGAACCCCTTAGAAGCCATACTCAATAGAGCTGAAGGCTCATACGAATTGACCGAAGACTTGCATGAAACGGTGGCCCACTTAACAATCTCGGAGCCTCTCACACCAGAATATGAAGTCAACGAGGTAAAATTATTCAAATCAAATACTTTTCTGCCCTTGGTGATGCAAGCTCCCAAAATAGAATTGAAGCCCCTGCCCGGACATCTGAAGTACGCTTTTGTAGGAGATAATAACACACTTCTAGTGATCATCAAGAGTGGCTTGGAAGCAGGTCAGGAGAGAAGTCTGATAAAACTGCTGAGACAACACAAGTTAGCTATTGGATGGACTCTAGCCGACTTGAGAGGAGTTAGCCCAGCGGTTTGCATGCATCGCATCTTACTCGAGGATGGAGCTAAGCCGTCAAGGGAACCTCAGCGATGACTCAATCCAATCATGATGGAAATCGTCCAAAAAGAAATACAGAAGCTCCTAGATGCGGATGTCATCTATCCAATCTCGGACAGCCAGTGGGTAAGTCCGGTCCACGTGGTCCCGAAGAAAATTGGAATCACGGTCGAGGAAGATGCCGAAGGAAAAATGATGACAACAAGGGTCAAGAACGGCTGGAGAATGTGCATCGACTACAGAAAATTAAACGCCGTCACAAGAAAAGACCATTTTCCTCTGCCATTCATTGACCAAATCCTAGACCGACTGGCGGGCAAGCCATATTTTTGCTTCCTAGACGGGTTCTCAGGCTACAACCAGATCCCCATAGCGCCTGAGGACCAAGAGAAGACTACATTCACCTGCCCATTCGGCACATTCGCCTTCAGAAGGATGTCGTTCGGTCTATGCAATGCCCCGGGGACTTTTCAAAGGGTAGTAACCAGCATCTTTTCGGACATGATCGGAGAATTCATTGAAGTCTTCATGGACGACTTCACCATCGATGGAGACACATTCGACGCTTGCTTAAGTAATTTGAGCACGGTTCTAGCACGATGTGTGTCCATGAACTTAGTGCTCAATTATGAGAAGTGCCACTTCATGGTAACACACGGAATAGTCTTGGGACATATCGTCTCACAAGAAGGCATGGAAGTGGACAAAGCAAAGATCGACCTGATCATGACTCTACCATACCCATCCACGGTCCGAGACATCCAATCATTCCTTGGCCATGCAGGATTCTATCGACGATTCATCAAAGACTTCTCCAAAATGGCATTACCTCTAACCACTCTTCTCCAAAAAGAAGTCCCTTTTGAATTCACTAATGCATGCAAGGAGGCCTTTGATAAACTAAAGAAAGCCCTCACCAGCACACCTATCATCCAAACGCCAAATTGGGAACTACCATTCAAAATTATGTGCGACGCAAGCGATTATGCTGTGGGGGCAGTTCTCGGCCAAAAAGTTGATAAAAAGGCGGTTGTGATCTACTACGCCTCACGAACCCTAGATTCTGCCCAACGAAACTACTCCACCACCGAAAAGGAACTCCTGGCAGTGGTTTTCGCTCTGGAAAAATTCAGATCCTATTTGCTTGGAGCAAAAGTGATAGTTTATTCTGACCATGCGGTCATCCGTTACCTAATGAAGAAAAAGGAGGCCAAGCCAAGACTCATTCGGTGGATATTACTACTGCAAGAATTCGATGTAGAAATAAGGGACAAAAAGGGGATCGAGAATACTGTGGCCGACCACCTAAGCAGGATTATCCGAAAGGAAGAAGAGGGGCACATAACCAAGTCATTTCCAGACGAGCACCTCTATGCAGTCTCAACCAAGGTGTCGTGGTATGCCTCAATCGTCAACTACCTTGTAGGAGGTAAATTTCGCCCTTCTTTTACTAAAGCACAATGCATGAAACTTAGGCATGATGCTAGGCATTACTTGTGGGATGATCCTTATTTGTGGAAAATAGGAGCAGATCAAATACTTAGGAGATGCATCCCAGATAATGAAATAGTTTCTATTATTAGCTTCTGCGATGAGTTTGCATGTGGAGGACACTTCGGGCCTAGGAGAACCGCTAGAAAAATCCTAGATAGCGGCTTCTTTTGGCCAAGTATGTTTAGGGATGCCTATGAGAAGTGTAAAAAATGCGATAAGTGCCAAAGAGTAGGAAATGCGTCAGCTAAAAATGAGATGCCTCAAGTACCCATATTAGTCAACGATGTTTTCGACATTTGGGGTCTTGATTTTATGGTACCATTCCCAGTATCATGTGGTTATACTTATATTCTAGTCGCTGTAGATTATGTGTCAAAATGGGTAGAGGCTAAGGCCACAAGGTGCGACGATGCAAAAACTGTCATAGATTTTTTGCGCACTAACCTGTTTTGTAGATACGGGGTACCCAAGGCCATAATAAGCGACCAAGGAACTCATTTTTGCAACCGCATGATGGCTGCCACCTTAAAACGCTACCATGTCCACCACCGAACGTCCACGACAAATCATCCCCAGACCAATGGTCAAGCGGAGATCTCCAACCGCGAAATCAAGGGAATTTTAGAAAAAATGGTGAAGCCGGGTAGGAAAGATTAGAGTCAGAGGCTAGATAAAGCTCTTTGGGCTTACCGGACAGCATACAAGACACCAATTGGAACCTCCCCCTTTCGACTTGTTTATGGGAAGGCATGCCACCTTCCGGTGGAATTAGAACATAAAGCCTATTGGGCGCTCAAGCATTGCAATCCGGATTTGAAAGCTGCCGGATGAGATAGGAAGCTTAATCTGTGTGAACTTGAGGAATTGCGGCTTGAGGCTTATGAAGGGCAAACGGACTACAAAGCGCGGACCAAATTGTATCATGACAAATTCATCCTCCGACGCTCATTTGAGGAGGGACAACAAGTTCTACTCTTCTCCTCACTGTTGAAGTTGATGCCTGGCAAACTAAAATCAAGATGGACCGGCCCTTATACCGTGACTAAAGTATTCAACCATGGAATGCCTGAGTTGGAAAGCATGGAGAATGGGAGCCGATTCAATGTGAATGGACAGCTAGTCAAACACTACCATTGCGAGGTCAACTTGACAACACAAAAATTCGACCTAAGCTGCTGACAGATGCTTGTCGTCAGAGAAAATGTACAAATAAATTTATAAGTCTGCTACTCGCAACTTCCCTACTGGGTAGCAAGTGGTAAGTAAGGGTCGAACCCAAGAGAGTCAGTGTGGATTAGTTGTTCTTTAATGAAGCTTACACATAAATTAAAATGCGATTGGGGTTGGGTTTGAGTGTGCTTTGAGAACTAAAAGTAAAAGAACAGTGATATCACAATTAAAGGAAATATTCGGTTTTAGGGGCCTTGTATCATATTCTGTTTATCATTGACCTCTAATGATCATACTAAGTGTTCAAAGATGAATCGAGGCTATTTCTAGCACAAGACTTGCAACATCGTTTAGAACACTTGTTCTATTTAGACTAATTCCTCCTTTCGAAGTATCTTAGCCTTGAGTGCATCCATTTGATCTTCAGTTACGATCAACCAAATGGTTTTTAAAAGAGGTCGAACTCCTCAGATAAGCTTTGCCCGTTAAAGCATCCACTTACCCGAGTATGTTTACGAACCCCACGGAAGAGCTTTGCCCGTTAAAGCATCCACTCAACCTTGGAAGTTCTAACCTTATATGTGGCACATAGAACAAGTTTTGAACACAGAGAGGCACTAGGTGAAGGGTCTAAAACATTGTATGATACAAGTACACCCCTTCAACCGAATGAAGGGTTTAGCTATGACTATTCATGGAATAGGACATCATAGCTAAGTGCATTGAAAAGTAAAGGTTTTTGAAAGACAGTAAAGTAAAGTTTTCGAAAGTAAAGACAGGAAAGTAAAGTTGCTGAATTGAAAAGACAGTAAAGTAAAGAAAAGAGTACTTACAAAAACCGTTGAAAGTGTGATCCCCATGCGTCGAGCCAACGACGTTAAACAAAGGCACTGGTCGGGAGGTAACCCGACACCTATCTTACTTTCAGTAATTTTCTTTTTTGTCATTTAGTTTTTACCGTAAGTCGCTCACACCCATTTTTGTATAGAAGGAATGTCTAACATGAAGGAATCGATTTTTGGAGCAAGATCGGATCAGCCAGGCAGCTTCCGAGAAATTACCGGGCCTGCGCTGAGAGTTCAAGGCCCCAGCCGAACTCCCTCGATTATCCAGCTCCGAGGCATGTCGTTCCACGACACGACACAGTAAAAGGGAGTGCAGTTCTTCTCTTTTCCTTAATGTGATTTTCTTCTCTTGTATATATTTGCATGACTTTTGAACTAAGTCGTGCTGAAAGGCACGCCCTCGTTCAAAAGTGTGGGGTGAGAACCGCCTATGTACATAGTTAATTAACATGTTTTTCTTTTCCTTTTCCCTTAAATATTATCTTTTTGAAAATATGAACTTGAGAATGTGAAAAAGATAGATCATAATTCATGCATTTACCTTGTGAAAATTCAACTGTTTAAAAACTTAGGATGTAACTTCTCATTTGTCTCTTTGTGCTGAAATATACAGGGGATGTGGAGTTGATAGAAAATGCCCTAGAGAGGCTTGGCAAGCACTCGAAGGATCGAATCTAACTACATGGTTTTCGAAGTCAGTGGAGGTGGCACTTCGGGTTTCAGTTGAGTCAGAGTCATCTCCGCCATGCAGCGTTTATGCAAAGAGGCGGGACGGGAATCAAACCGTCCTATCTCTAGTCCTAGTAGCCAGGAAAATAGATGAGCGACCCTCATTTTGACCCGCGCGAAACGGCGAGGATGAGAAAGAGCGGGGAGGTATTTCCATATGCTTGCGGGTGACGATTGGACCTCCCAAAGAAAGGCTGAAAAAATGGACTAGCAAGTCACAAAGAAGCAAAAGCTCAAAGAAGCTAATCAAAGGACAAAGGCCAAAATTGTGAAGGTTTTAACCGAACAAAAGTGAAGAAACTCCAACTCAATATCAAAGGCCAAAGGCCAAAGGCTGATTCACTACAGAAGCTGTCCCACGCCAAAAAGAAATCAAAATGCTCAACTCAGTGAAACCCGAACCTAATCACGTCCTAGAGAAAGCTATAAGGAAACCATATAGTGCGAGTCGATCCCGAGAATGCAGTCCAGGAGCCTGAAAAGGGCTATCTCTTGAAACATCCGAATTAATTTGCATCTCGGCGCGAAGGTACAAGTGTCAAGTTTCTTCTAAGTATTTACACGGTTTAGTTTGGTAATAAGTAAGTAATGCATGAATTAAGATAAATCTAGTCTCACAGTCTCAACTTCATATTTAAAAGTTTTTACTTAGATTGTGTTCCGCCCTTAAATAGCATTGTTCGGGACGAACAACTAAAAGTGTGGGGTGATCTGATGGACCATAATTGTATGAATCATAAACACAGTTAAACCCACCAAATTAGACTCTTTTAAATTTAACTTTTGTTTGTTAGTTCCGATATTTATCTACAGGGTATTTTGAAGTCTAGAGAGAGTACAGGCTAAGGAGGAGTTTTAAAGCTGAAAATGAATTACGAGTCATTCCAGGTCACGACCAAATTCCGACTTTCAAGAACCTGACGTGGAATCACTCAAAACAAGTCCAACCGGAGGGCAACCAGAGTCAGTCAGGAGCTGAAAGGACCGATGGCTTTTGTGAAAGATCACATAACACACACTCCAACCACTCCCCTCCACTCACAACTGGCGGCTTCAAGGAGGAGAAGCCATGTGTCCCGGCGGCTCTCCTCTCTTCTCCTCACAAGCCCGGCGGCTTTGGCCATGAAGATGACACCTAGCCCGATGGCTTTTGCTTCTCCTCCCATCTTGAGCCATGTGTCTTCATCCCCTTGCCTCCCTTAGCCTATAAATACCCATGCTCCTTCCCTTTGTAAATCATCCACCAATCTCATCTCATTCCAACATCTCATACCACAAGTTACTTATCTCTCTAGATTGAGAGCATAATCATGTAATCGCTTTACTTTGGAATCAAAGCTTGATCTTTAGCACTCTCAACGGTTCTTGTAAGTCCTCTCTTCTTTACTTTACTGTCTTTTCAATTCAACAACTTTACTTTCTAGTCTTTACTTTCGAAAACTTTATTTTCTATTTTTCAAAAACCTTCACTGAAATTCTTTCCCCTGTTCAAGCTAGTGTTCAAGGTACTGTTGAAACAGACCTTGAACTCCTTTCACAATAGTTCAGCAAGCACCTCGAACATTCACTTGTGTCCCGACAGTAGTTCAAGCAATTTAGCAAGTGGTACTGAGTTCAACAAAACATAAAGAAGGAGCACACACGATATGTTACCCAGTTCGGCCACGCCTACTCTGGGGGGTTTCCCACACCCTAAATGGGACACAAATCTTATTACGTGATTAGAGCTACAGATGGTCTTACTCTTACACAACGCCGTGTTTGTAATCGCCTAGCCTCTAACTCCCGTCTCTCAGATTTGCAACCGAGGTTCACAGCAATGATCCCCCGATCCCCTTGGGTTATAACGGGACTTCCCTCTCGCCCTAGTCTTGAACCTCCCAGAAGTCCAGTTGCCTTCTTGCGAAGACGTGTTGTTATCACCGTATGTGTGTGCGTTGAATTGTTATTTCTAGATCTGTCTGAACAGCACACAGAACAGACTCTTTCTCCGCCGGTTGTGTATTGATAAGGAATGCTCCTCCGGCCGTCGCTACCTCCAATCTCACGAACTTTCGTGTTTTCCTTTTTTCTTTTTGTTCAGGAAGCGCATTGATTAGGGTTGCCCTAGCACTGTATTTATAGCTGGGCCGAAACCCTAATTTGCACGAGATTATCCCAGAAAGTACTTCGGAGATACTCTTTAATATTTGATCCAATCCAATATTCGAAGGTGACTTTCGTGCCAAGTCACCAGATCTTCTCTTTGCCAATCTCGCAGATATTCCTTAATCTTTGATCCGAATCCACATGTGCCAAGTCACCCGATCTTCTCTATGCCAATCTTGGATGCTTGACCTCGTTAAACCAATCTGCGAATATCTTCTTCAATTTGATATTCCCGTGGATTCCAAATCTGCTGAACCATGTTCGACGATGTCTCACAGTATCTCATCAAAATCTTCGGGATCACCAATCTGAACGAGATATCTCAATGACAAGATAATTCTACGAACTCCAAAAATCTGATGCGCATATATTCGACTTGCAGCTTGATCGATCTGATTCGATAATGATGAATATACTCAGTCGAATATCCGTCGATCGAACAGGCTCATTGTTTGAATAACCCGCTGAACGAGAATATCGCTGCGTCTGATGCACGCTGTATATCTGTTCCATTCCGTGGTTGAACTCTTCTTGAACTCAAGCTCGAACTGTCTAAAGCCGTTTTGCCAACGCCATGCCATTCATGGGAACATCAATCTCCCCCTTGGCATTTTGGCAAAACCAAATCTGCGCTTTAGACACAACTTGAGGAATCAGAACAGTTACCTCAAACTACTCCCCCTTTTTGCCGCAAACTGCCAAGGGTTCCAATCAAGCAAACCGTTCTCCTCGGCATCTGGAAACTTGTCAACTCCCCCTCGAACATAGCCTGGGACAATGACACATGCTGTGAGTCTGTCGAACCATGGTGTCTCCGCAGCTGTTCGACCACAGGTCAGCAACTGATAGGATTTTGATGATCTGGTTTCCTCCATTCGAGATTCTCGGTCAATGTTCTCACTCTCCATTCTTATGTCATCCTTGGAGAATGTTCTGCTGCAACTTTTTGCGCACAGTGAAAAACTCGTGACACCCAGGCTTGATGTGCCCCTTCCTGTGACAGTACCAATGGGTTCTTGAGACTCGTCTCCATTCATCATTAGAACTCTTCATGTTGGCCAGAGGGTACCAATTCTTTTCTCTGTTGACCGACTGTTCAGTTTTGACAAACTTAGTCGTTCCTGAACTGCTCCCATCAGTGTAGCCAATGCCTCTATGTCCTCCACTCATCTTCCGGGACTTCAGAATCGTGTCTAGGTCTTTTTGATCCAGAGTTTAACATCTTCACTGATGTCCTGACCTGATTCAGACTCGTCCTTGACGCTGTTCCACTTTTCAGAGCAACAAATTTTTCTATCCTTCTTCGAAGATCATCAGACAAATTCATCTCAAATGTCCGTCCTCTTCAGCCTAGGGTCCTTCAGATCATCTTTATGTCAACCCTTGAACAGCTTATGATCAACTACCAACTTCAACAGAGCACTTGACAGTTTGTCCAGGTCAGTCTTCAAATCTGGATGTTGAAGTTCAGCTCATAAAAGCGATGGGAAGATAATCTGGTGCAGAGACTTTGAAGCCATCCTTCCCATGTCAGTGACATTCTGTCTCCAATCTGGGAGAACAGCTGGCCCATTCCTTTGTTGACCGTGGTTCTATGAGATGTAGGCTCCCAATTGACAATGGTGATGAAGAACAGCATCCCAAAAATATAGTTCAAGGTCTGCAACTGAGATGGAACTGTCTTTTCATAAAGAAGCCTTCCTTTTCTTCCACTTAGCTGCTGTGTCTATACTGACAAACCACATTCCATGCTCGGACACTCCAGTTGGAACACTAGGCGGAACAGACCCTGGAACACTCCTCTTCCTTTTCTTAGATGCACTTGCTCCCCCTGCATCTGTTCTCTGACCGTCCGTTATGGTATTTACTGCAGTCGAGCACGTTTAGATGGTCACTTTCTTCTTTGGTCTCTCCTTTTCAGACAGCTTGAGCTCACCCAATGAACCTGAGTTCCGACTGTCTTCACAATCTCCATAATCTGGGTAACCTGGCTGTTCTAGCTCCCTCGAACCATCAGCTTCAACAGACACATCTTTATCATCTGATTTCTTATCTCCTTCCACCGAGTCTTCCTCAAGAACCAGACTCCTCTTGCAAGATGATTCAACAAGCTATTCAGCCTCATGATTTTGACATTACAAGTCTCGTCATTCCTTTGATGCACGACCTTCCTGCGAAAACTCGTCTTCTTTAGCACGACCAGTGGCTTCTTGTCAAAGACTCCAATCTTGGTCCTTTCCTGATGAGTTCCAACAGTTCATCAATCTGAATTTGAACACTAGATATAACCACGTACTATCTGTTCCAGCCCTTTTTCTTAAAATGGTCAGTCCAACTGTTCAGCTGGAGTTCCGCCTGTGACTGACCACTGACTGGAGCACTTAGTTCGTGATGATACACAGACCCAAGGAGGATCTGAGCTTTTCATGCTGAGCTGCATCTAGAGGTTTGGTGAAGATGTCAGCCAATTGCTTGTCCGTTGTCACATGCGTTAGAGTTACCACCTTCTGTTCAACCAATTCTCTGATGAAATGGTGCCTGATATCTATGTGCTTCGTCCTGGAGTGCTGTACTGGATTTTTTGAGATGCTGATTGCGCTCATATTGTCACAGTACAAGGTCATCTCCTTCTGTGTAACTCCGTATTTAGACAGCATTTGTTTCATCCATAGAAGTTGAGTGCAGCTGCTTCCTGCAGCAATGTATTCTGCTTCAGCCGTAGATAGTGAGATGCTGTTTTGCTTTTTGCTGAACCAAGAGACTAGGTTGTTTCCCAGGAAGAAGCATCCTCCAGATGTGCTCTTCCGATCCTCAGCATTTCCTGCCCAGTCAGCATCGCAGTAGCCAACCAGATGTGAGTTGGTGTCCTTGGTGTACCAGATTCCAAACTCGACAGTCCCGCACACATATTTTATGATTGTCTTAACTTGTAGGAGATGGCTTTCTTTCGGATCCGCCTGGTACCTTGCACAGACTCCTACAGCATACGTAATATCCGGTCTGCTGGCTGTCAAGTAGAGGAGGCTTCCAATCATACTCATGTACAGCGTCTGATCGACCTTTGTTCCTGCCTCGTCTTTGGTTATCTTTATGTGCGTAGCAGCCGGAGTTCGTTTGTGACTTGCCTTCTCAAGATCAAATTTCTTTATCAGATTCTTGGCATACTTGCTTTGTGAGATGAAAATGCCATCTTCCTTTTGAGTCACCTGAAGTCCTAGAAAGTAATTCATTTCCCCGACCATGCTCATTTTGAACTCCTTCTGCATCTGTTCTACGAACTGATCTACTAGTTTCTGGGTGTTGGATCCGAACACAATATCGTCAACATAGATTTGTGCAATAATAAAATCTGACCTTATGTGTTTAACGAAGAGGGTCTTGTCCACTCCCCCTCGCACATATCCATGATCGACGAGGAAGACCGTGAGGCATTCATACCAAGCTCTGGGCGCTTGTTTGAGACCATACAAGGCTTTCTTCAGGTGATACACCGAATCCGGATGATGAGGATCCTCAAATCCTTTTGGTTGAGCCACGTAAACTTCCTCATTCAGAAACCCGTTTAGGAACGCACTTTTCACGTCCATCTGGAACAGTCGAAACTTTAAGTGGCAGGCCAGAGCAAGAAGTAAGCGAATGGCTTCAAGGCGTGCTACCGGAGCAAAAGTTTCGTCAAAGTCGATTCCTTCTATTTGAGTGTAGCCTTGTGCAACCAGACGAGCTTTGTTCCTGGTGATGTTTCCAAATGCGTCGGATTTATTTTTGAAAATCCATTTTGTCCCAATGACGTTGATCCCATCAGGCCTTGGAACCAGATCCCAAACATCATTCCGAGCAAAATCTTCCAATTCCTCCTGCATGGCGAGGACCCAATACTCATCTAGTAGTGCCTCCTTTATGTTTTTCGGCTCAATTAAGGTGAGGAAGCATGAGCAGGCATCCAATTCTCTGGAGTTGATCAGTTTTCTGCGAGTTTGAACTCCGTCACTTGGTGATCCAATGACCTCAGAGATATGGTGATCCCTTGCAATCCGCCGGGAAGGTTGTAGAGCAAGGACATGTTCTTGGGTGTTGTCAATACCGATGTCATCTGGTAAGGTGTTCTCAGGGATGTCACCAGTCGGTTCTTGCTCACTCTGATGGGATGATGGTGGTGTCTCAGGTCCTGTGCTAGTACTGTCGTCAGTGTCCTCGGAGACCGTCTGAAGAGATGTTTCATCCTTGATTTGGACATTTATAGATTCCATGATTGATCCTGTTCGTTTATTGAACACCCTGTATGCTCGACTGTTTGAGGAGTACCCTAGGAAGAAACCTTCATCACTCCTTGGATCCAGCTTCTGTCGGTACTCACGGTCAATGAGAATGTAGCATTCGCTTCCAAAGATGTGGAAGTATTTGACAGTGGGCTTCTTTCCTTTCCAGAGCTCGTAGCATGTCTTCTCCATTCCCTTACGTATGGTGACTCTATTTATGATGTGACATGCTGTATTCATAGCCTCGGACCAGAACTTTAGTGGAATCTTCTTGGCATGAATCATCACCCTGGCCATCTCTTGAATGGTACGATTCTTTCGTTCAACCACTCCATTCTGTTGAGGGGTGATGGCAGATGAGAACTGATGAGCGATTCCGTGTTCTGTACAATAGGAACCCAGGGTGACGTTCTTGAATTCGGTACCATTGTCACTTCTGATGGACACAATTTTCTCTCCTTTGTCCTCCCTTTCTCGTTGGAGCAGAGTAGCGAGCTCTATGAATTGTTGAGCAGCTTCAGTCTTATCTCGAAGGAATCTTGTCCAAGTGAATCTGGTGAAGTCGTCAACACAGACCAGAACATACTTCTTCCCTCCATAGCTCTCAGTTTGCATTGGTCCCATCAGGTCCATGTGAATCAGTTCCAGTGGTCTGTTGGTACTGATTTGTGGGACCTTAGGATGTGAGGCTTTGGTTTGTTTCCCGATCTGGCAATCTCCACACATCACATCCAGATTTCCTTTGACGTTTGGCATTCCTCGGATGAGTTTAGATGAACTGAGTTTCTTTAACGTCTTGAGGTTTAGATGCCCCAAGCGTCTGTGCCACAGAGACATCTCATCTGTCTGGCTAGACAAGCAGGTTGTTGAAGTACCTGTTCCAGTGGGTCCGATGAGGTAACAATTGTTAGCTGCTCTGCTTCCTTTCATCAGAACTCCTCCGTTGTTATCAAGAACATGGCATGAGTCATGAGTGAATTTGACATGATATCCTCCGTCACACAGTTGGCTTATGCTGATAAGATTCACTTTCAGTCCTTCAACCAGGAGTGTGTCTTTAAGGACAGGTAGATCCGGAACCTTCAATGTCCCACAGCCGATCACCTGTCCTTTCCCTCCATCTCCGAAAGTGACGAACTGTTTCTTTATAACAGGGCGAACTTGCATGAGGAATTTGGAGTTACCTGTCATATGGGCGGAGCATCCGCTATCAAAGTACCATCGGCCTTTTTCCATGTGATTGGAAGAGCTGAACGCAACCATGCACACCCTTTTGCCTTTGCAGGATTCCGGGCATTCCTCCCAGTCATTAGTCGTGCTTAAGGGTGACTTTCTATGCTTGTTGGTCATATTGAACAGTTTAAGGATCCCACTCAGTGTGTTGAGGGTTTGTTCTGATACCAATTGAAATTTTTTCCCCTGTTCAAGCTAGTGTTCAAGGTACTGTTGAAACAGACCTTGAACTCCTTTCACAATAGTTCAGCAAGCACCTCGAACATTCACTTGTGTCCCGACAGTAGTTCAAGCAATTTAGCAAGTGGTACTGAGTTCAACAAAACATAAAGAAGGAGCACACACGATATGTTACCCAGTTCGGCCACGCCTACTCTGGGGGGTTTCCCACACCATAAATGGGACACAAATCTTATTACGTGATTAGAGCTACAGATGGTCTTACTCTTACACAACGCCGTGTTTGTAATCGCCTAGCCTCTAACTCCCGTCTCTCAGATTTACAACCGAGGTTCACAGCAATGATCCCCCGATCCCCTTGGGTTATAACGAGACTTCCCTCTCGCCCTAGTCTTGAACCTCCCAGAAGTCCAGTTGCCTTCTTGCGAAGACGTGTTGTTATCACCGTGTGTGTGTGCGTTGAATTGTTATTTCTAGATCTGTCTGAACAGCACACAGAACAGACTCTTTCTCCGCCGGTTGTGTATTGATAAGGAATGCTCCTCCGGCCGTCGCTACCTCCAATCTCACGAACTTTCGTGTTTTCCTTTTTTCTTTTTGTTCAGGAAGCGCATTGATTAGGGTTGCCCTAGCACTGTATTTATAGCTGGGCCGAAACCCTAATTTGCACGAGATTATCCCAGAAAGTACTTCGGAGATACTCTTTAATATTTGATCCAATCCAATATTCGAAGGTGACTTTCGTGCCAAGTCACCAGATCTTCTCTTTGCCAATCTCGCAGATATTCCTTAATCTTTGATCCGAATCCACATGTGCCAAGTCACCCGATCTTCTCTATGCCAATCTTGGATGCTTGACCTCGTTAAACCAATCTGCGAATATCTTCTTCAATTTGATATTCCCGTGGATTCCAAATCTGCTGAACCATGTTCGACGATGTCTCACAGTATCTCATCAAAATCTTCGGGATCACCAATCTGAACGAGATATCTCAATGACAAGATAATTCTACGAACTCCAAAAATCTGATGCGCATATATTCGACTTGCAGCTTGATCGATCTGATTCGATAATGATGAATATACTCAGTCGAATATCCGTCGATCGAACAGGCTCATTGTTTGAATAACCCGCTGAACGAGAATATCGCTGCGTCTGATGCACGCTGTATATCTGTTCCATTCCGTGGTTGAACTCTTCTTGAACTCAAGCTCGAACTGTCTAAAGCCGTTTTGCCAACGCCATGCCATTCATGGGAACATCATTTACTTTTTAAAGCACTTAGCTATGGTATCCACCTCTATGGATATTCGTTGCTAAACCCTTCATTCGGTTGAAGGGGTGTACTTGTATCATACAATGTTTTAGACCCTTCGCTTAGTGCCTCTCTGTGTTCAAAACTTGTTCTATGTGCCACATATTAGGTTAGAACTTCCAAGGTTGAGTGGATGCTTTAACGGGCAAAGCTCTTCCGTGGGGTTCGTGAACATACTCGGGTAAGTGGATGCTTTAACGGGAAAAGCTTATCTGAGGAGTTCGACCTCTTTTAAAAACCATTTGATTGCTCGTAACTGAAGATCAAATGGATGCACATAAGGCTAAGATACTTCGAAAGGAGGAATTAGTCTAAATAGAACAAGTGTTCGAAACGATGTTGCAAGTCTTGTGCTAGAAATAGCCTTGATTCATCTTTGAACACTTAGTATGATCATTAGAGGTCAATGATAAACATACTATGATACAAGGCCCCCTAAAACCGAATACTTTCCTTTAATTGTGATATCAACTGTTACTTTACCTTTCAGTACTAAAAACCAAAACCAACCCCCCAACTGTTTAATTTAATCCCCCCTTTTCGAAAGAACAACTATTCACCTAACTCCCTTGGGTTCAACCCGTACTTACCACTGACTACCCAAAATAGTTAAGTCGCGAGTATCGGAGATATTAATTTATTTTTGCACAGAGAACATCGCACCTTAACGACAGTGCGGTGGGCTCCATCACTAACCCTCGAGGCCGAATGTTCTTCCAGTGCATACACAAAAAATGTCCCCAGTGTGGGACTACCCCTCTAACCAAAGAGCCTAGAAGCGTCAGATCTCGGATCGACGGCTTATCATTGCCGTTTGCCTTTGCCGTCAAAGTCCTTGTTAATATGAAATGCACAGGATACCAGAAAGGATCTGTGAATGCTGCAGCTATAGCGTCACTCGGTCTGTAGCGTCCCGTCCCCGTAAGGGTCCTGTAAGTGTCGCTGATATCTATTGTATTACTGAATCTGACAAAAGTCCCTTCTGCCACCTCTGGCTACCTGAAGATTTGACGCAACCGCGTCATCATGCAATGGTGCTCCACACCTCTGAAAGTGTACCTGAATCCCTCATATTCCCTTGGTCCAATGTAGTGGTAACCGGAGAGGAACTCGCTAGTGTCATCTATATCAGCATCGTTGCGGAGCGTAAGCAATCCAGGCCAACCACATCTATCCAACAGCGCCCTGAACCTCTCTAAGAGTCCGCAATGCTCCAGAAAGTAGTGCTCAACCCACATGGGCGGTTTATGTGGACGCGCCATGAATGCCTCACATCCTTGATGCCTTTCATCAACAACAGCCGGAACTACTGCCTCAGCATCAACAGGCGGAGACTGGGCTCTGTCAGCACGGGAAGAACTAGCACGACCCGATGTACGAGTCATCTTGCGTGGAAAAAATCTGAAACTGCCTGACTCCGCGCACCCCTTCTGCAGTTATGTGCCGCGGAGGTTTGAGCAATGTCCAAAATCCTTCAGACGTCCACGCTCTTATTCTTCAGACGTCCGCGCGATTGCCAGATTGCCAGATCCGAGCTCCGACCGACTTCCGTTCGCGAATCCGACCAATCCACCTTCAAACGCTAAAATCCCAAACTCCAAACAATCCAATCCAACAATCCAAAGCACTCCCTTCCACCGATTTGACACAAAATCCAACTTCAGTCCACACCAAACCTTAATCCAATAGTAATCCAATCAGTGAGTCTTTACCTCGATCCAGCGGAGCTTTGATTTAGCTGAGAATCGCCGACTTACGGATGGTGGAAATGAACCAGAAAATCGCAGATGAGAGAATCGTGGACGGAGTCGCTTTCTTTTTTTTTCTTTTTGTGTTTCTTTTGTGCCGCAAAACCTAGATTTGGAAAACAAGCCTGATTTACACAATGTGATGTTCCGCGGACGTCTTTTGATTTAATGTCGCGGAGGCCTGATGATTTATCATAAATGTATAGGCGTCCGCGATTTAATTGTTCAGACGTGCGCCTAATTCACTTAGGTTGAATTCCTTTCATCATTCAATCACCTGAAACCACCAGAAAGAAAACAAAATGCACTCGGGGCGCATTATCAGGGTATCAATTCCACTAATTAATCGACTTTTAACATGTGTAAAGTAAAAACACACCTGGTTGCCTCCCGGTAAGCGCCTTTGTTTTATGTCCTTGGCTGGACATTACCTCTAGCTAGGTAGAATATACCGGCTCCGCCAGTTCAACGTCCTCCGTGGTTGCCTCAAACCCATCATAATATGGCTTCACTCTCTGCCCATTCACCGTAAAGCTTTCCCCTCCTTCGGGTCTTCGTAATTCCAATGTGCCATGATTGTGCACCGTCACAACGATGTATGGACCTGTCCAACGAGAACACGATTTTCCAGGCATAAATCTTAATCGTGTGGAAAATAAAAGTACCTTCTGCCCTACTTCATAGTTGCGCCTCAAGATGTACTTGTCGTGGTACAGTTTCGCTCTCGCTTTGTAGTCTGACTGGCTCTCATAAGCCTCTAAGCGGAGCTCCTCCAACTCACTCAACTGTAGCTTCCTTTCAATCCCTGCATTGGTCAGATCAAAGTTGCATGTTTTAATTGCCCAAAAAGCTTTATGTTGTACCTCAACCGGGAGATGACAAGCCTTCCCATAAACCAGTCTGAAAGGCGACATTCCAATCGGCGTCTTGTAGGCGGTCCTGTAGGCCCACAATGCCTCTTCAAGTCTTATCGGCCAATCCTTTCTCGACGGCTTCACCATCTTCTCAAGTATAGACTTGATCTCTCGGTTCGACACTTCAGCTTGTCCATTAGTTTGAGGGTGGTAAGCAGTGGATACTCGATGATAAACACCTAAGTGTTTGAACACCGCTTGCAAAAGTGTGATCCTTGGTCACTGATCACCGCCTTTGGTACTCCATACCTGTAAAAGATATTAGTACGCAAGAAATCCACCACTGTCTTACCATCATCATGTTTGGTGGCCTTAGCTTCTACCCACTTAGATATGTAATCAACAGCAACCAATACATATTGCACACCATACGCAGCGGGAAACGGTCCCATAAAATCAATACCCCATATATCAAATATCTCATCAACAGTAATGGGCATCTGAGGCATTTCATTTCTAGCAGAAATATTCCCTACGCGTTGACATCTATCACATGCCTTACAATGGTTATATGCATCTCTAAACAAATGTGGCCAATAGAAACCACTATCAAGTATTTTCCTAGATGTCCTCTTCGGTCCAAAATGACTACCACACGCATGTTCATGACAAAAAGCAAGCACAGAAGAAATTTTAGAATCAGGCACACACTTTCTAACAACTTGATCCGAGCCAGTTTTCCACAAGTAAGGGTCATCCCAAATGTAATATCTCGAATCATGCTTGAGCCTCAAACGTTGAGCAGTAGTAAATGACAAACGAAACTTACCCCCCACCAGGTAATTAACTATGTTAGCATACCATGGTGCTTTTTCTTGGACAGCAAATAAATACTCGTCCGGGAATGTTTCGGTTATAGCTCCGGTTTCCTCCTCTCTCACTATTCTACTCAAGTGATCGGCCACTATATTCTCAATGCCCTTCTTGTCCTTTATTTCCACATCGAACTCTTGTAGCAAGAGGATCCATCTAATTAGTCGCGGCTTTGACTCCTTCTTCTTCATCAAATAGCGAATAGCTACATGATCAGAAAAGACAACAATTTTAGAACCAAGCAAATAAGGGCAAATTTTTTCCAAAGCTAATATAACAGCTAAAAGCTCTTTTTTGGTCATGGAATAATTTCCCTGAGCTGCGTCAAGCATCCTAGACGCATAATGGATCACCACAGGCTTCTTTTCCTTCCTTTGCCCTAGCACCGCTCCAACTGCGTAGTCGCTAGCATCACACATTATCTCGAAGGGCTGTGTCCAGTCCAGTGCTTGAATGATAGGTGCACTAGTCAAAGCCGCCTTAAGATCATCGAATGCTGCCTGGCATTCCGCTGTAAACTCAAATGATACATCCTTTTGCAGCAATCTAGAGAGAGGTAGCGCCCTTTTTGAGAAATCCTATAAAAACCTGCGATAAAATCCTGCATGTCCCAAAAAAGACTTCACCCCACGCTGATCAGAAGGGTAGTGCAAGCTCATAATCAAGTCAATTTTAGCCTTGTCTACCTGTAGTCCTTCCCTAGACACAACATGTCCCAATACTATACCGTGAGTGACCATAAAATGACATTTTTCATAATTCAAAACAAGTTAGTCTCCTCAGAACGTGCAAGCACTCTATCGACATTAAGCAGGCATTCATCAAAAGTATTGCCATACACATTGAAATCATCCATGAACACTTCAACACATTCACTAATCAATTCCGAAAATATACTCATTACCACACGTTGGAAGGTGCCAGGTGCGTTGCACAAACCAAAAGACATGCGTCGAAACACGAATGTACCGAATGGGCACGTAAAAGTAGTCTTCTCCTGGTCTTCAGCTGCAATCAGAATTTGATTAAATCCAGAAAATCCATCTAAAAAACAAAAATAAGGCTTACCTGCGAGCCTATCCAACATCTGGTCAATGAATGGCAAAGGAAAATGATCCTTGCGTGTCACGGCATTTAGCTTTCTGTAGTCAATGCACACGAGCCATCCATTTTGGATTCTCTTAGTCACCAACTCACCTTGAGCATTGAGCTTCACTGTAATTCCCGTCTTCTTCGGTACCACATGTACGGGGCTTACCCATTGACTATCTGAAATGGGATAAATCACGTCAGCATCTAAAAGCTTTTGTAACTCTTTTTGAACTACCTCCATCATTAGTGGGTTCAATCTACGCTGTGACTGTCTCACAGGTTTGGCCCCATCCTCAAGTAAAATTTGGTGCATACATACGGTAGGACTCACTCCCTTGATGTCCGCAAGTGTCCATCCAATCGCGGTCTTATGTTTCTTCAGTACCGCTGCCAATCTCTCCTCCTTATTAGGCTCCAAGCCTTTCTTGATTATGACCGGCAACGTCTCACCATCTCCCAAAAAGATATACTTTAAATGCTCGGGTAAGGGCTTAAGCTGTAACTCGGGTGCATGTACAACAGATGGTACAAGTGTAGATTTATTAGTTAAAGTAACTTGATTAGCCTCATACCTTAGGGTTAATGGTGTCGAAACTCTCAGCTCCTGTAGCATGTCACTAGTATCACGAAGAATCCCTATCGATTTGCCACGTGATTCGATAGCCTCCCTCAAGATTATTTCAAGCACATCATTCCCATAGGGGATATCGAAAGACTCCACTAGCTCATCGATTGCATCCAAAGCGTGTACTCATGCATCATCATGTGGATACTGCATAGCTTGATATATATTAAAGTTTATTACCTCACCTTTCACCTCCATGGAAAGTGTGCCACTATCCACATCGATTTTAGTTCTAGCCATCTTCATGAATGGCCTTCCAAGTAGAATTGGTGACTGATCTTGTGCTCCTTCATCATCCATTTTCAGCACATAGAAATCTGCAGGAAAAATAAGACTTCCTACCTGCACCAAAACATCCGCGACCACACCCAAAGGTTAGGTGCATGATCGGTCAGCCAGTTGAATGGTCAAACCCGCGGGTTTATGTGGACCAATACCCAATGATACGTACAAAGAATAAGGAAGAACATTTATGGAAGCACCAAGATCAAGCATGCAATTCTCGATCTTGATGTTACCAATGACACATGGAATAGTAAAAGTTCCAGGATCCTTACACTTTTTAGGTACTTTCCTTTGTATCGCTGCTGATACACTCTCTCCAAGCATGACCTGCTCATTCCTAGTTGTGCGCCTACCGTTAGTACATAAATCCTTAAGAAATTTCACGTACCTTGGAATTTGTCGAATAGCCTCAATGAGTGGAATGTTGATTTCCACCTTGCTAAATAACTCCCAAACCTCCTTGTCGGTGATAGACTTCTTGTTGGTCTTAGAAACCTGCATTGGGAATGGAAGAGGAGTGTTAGAGTAAAATTTCGTTACCTGAAACTGGGGAGCCCGCGCACGTCTCTTGAATTTCACCCGCGCACGTCTCTTGATTTGTTGGTAATTCTTCAGGTGTCCACGTTTTAATGGGTGAGACGTCCGCCTGCTCCACTGAGGTAGAATCTTTACTCGGCTCTTCCTCTCTATTCTTCAACTGCCTTCCACTCCTAAGCATCACAGCGCTGATGTTGGACTTTGGGTTGGGAATCGTTTGCGACGGCAGCTTCCCTTTGTCTTCACGCCTTTCGTATACATCTTTGGCAATTTGAGACACTTGCTTCTTCATCTCATTAACGTCTCCAGATTGTTGCACCATCTTTTCAGTGAGTTATTTGAACATGCCTCTCACTTCATCCCTAAATTCCTTAATCGGGCTGTCTTCTCCTTGTTTGATGTGCGGTGGTTTGTACGGCTGCTTTTGTGGGTACGAAGATTGCCCCACGTCGTAGTTGTTGTTCCTTTGCCAACCACCCTCATTTTGCCTAGGCTGCCATTTGTTGTTTCCTTGATATCCATCATACCTCCTTGGTGGTAAATCTCCCTTGTTCATGTAGCCCACTACATTCACATCTTCCATTCTTTCTTGAAAAATAGTGTTATCATTATTTATTGGATTAAAAGTGGACTTGTTTACCTTACACTCCACTTGTTGATTGCCTTGTGGTTGTTGCGTCATCATTTGAGCCATCATATTCTTCAGTTCCTACAATTCAGAATGTACATTTACATTAGCATCTGGAGCAGTTCTGTGTGTTTCCTCTAAATACCTTGTGCTCTCGGCAACTCTCCCAATCAACTCCCATATCTCCTCGAGGTACATGTCAAAGATAGACTGATGGACCATAATTGTATGAATCATAAACACAGTTAAACCCACCAAATTAGACTCTTTGTCTATTTAACTTTTGCTTGTTAGTTCCGATATTTATCTACAGGGTATTTTGAAGTCTAGCAAGAATACAGGCTAAGGAGGAGTTTTAAAGCTGAAAATGAATTACGAGTCATTCCAGGTCACGACCAAATTCTAACTTTCAAGAACCGGACGTGGAATCACTCAAAACAAGTCCAACCGGAGGGCAACCAGAGTCAGACCGGAGCTGAAAGGACCGATGGCTTTTGGAGAAGATCACATTGCACTCACTCCACCACTCCCTCTCCTCCACCTAGCCGGCGGCTAAGCTCTCCACCTCTCCCCTTCCTCCATGTGGTCGGCGGCTTTTGGGAAGGATGAGTCACTCCGATGGCTTTCTTCTCCTCCTCCCATTCGATGCCAAGTGTCTTCATCCTCCTCCACAAACCACACCTCCCTTAGCCTATAAATACCATGCCTTCTCCTTTGTAAAATTCATTCCAAAAATCACAAATCACTTATCTCTCTAGATTGAGAGCACAATCATGTAATCACTTTACTTTGGAATCGAAGCTTTAGCACTTTCAACAGTTTTTTGTAAGTACTCTTTTCTTTACCTTACTGTCTTTCAAAGTACTTTACTTTCCTTTCTTTACTTTCGAAAACTTTACTTTACTGTCTTTCAAAAACCTTTACTTTTTCAAGTACTTAGTTATGATGTCCTGTTCCATGGATATTCGTAGCTAAACCCTTCATTCGGTTGAAGGGGTGTACTTGTAACATACAATGTTTTAGACCCTTCTCTTAGTGCCTCTTAGTGTTCAACTTGTTCTAGGTGCCTTATATTAGGTCAGAATTCCATTGGTTGAGTGGATGCTCGGAAGAGCAAAGATCTGCCATGGGTTCGTGATCTTTCGTGGATAAGTGGAGGCTCGGAATAGCACAGCTTATCTGTGGAAGTCAACCTCTTTAAAACACCATTTGGTTTATCAAGAATGATGATCAAATGGATGCACATACCAGAACAAGAGTTCTTTGTCTTGCAAAAGACTTGACGGTGTGGCAAGTCATGTGCTAGGAATAGCCTTGATTCACTTTTGAATACTTAGTACGATCATTAGAGGTCAATGATAAACGAAAATATGATACAAGGCCCCTGAAACCGAATCTTTCCTTTAATTGCAATATCAACTGTCACTTTACCTTTCAATACTAAAAACCAAAACCAACCCCAATCGCATTTAATTTATGCATAAGCTTCATTAAAGAACAACTAATCCACCAATTCCCTTGGGTTCGACCCCTACTTACCACTTGCTACCCAGTAGTGAAGTCGTGAGTAGCGGAGATATAAATTTATTTTTGCACAGAGAACATCGCACCTTAACGACAGTGCAGTGGGCTCCGTCAAAATTGGCGCCGTTGCCGGGGAGTTGTGAAACAGAATAGTTGTTCTTTTTATTTTTGTTCTTGCAATCCACCATGTCATTGTACTATGAAAATGAGCCTTGGAACGATGAGGAGTTTTCCCCACCACCCTTCGAACTTGAAGTCCGCGAGAAGATCAACAACATAGAGCAATTTCGGGACGAAACTTTGGACGAGTACTTATGGTACCTCGATTCCCTTGTAACGAGCTGCCCGCACCATGGATTCACCAACCACGATCTTCTTCAAAGGTTTCTCAATGGGATGATGCCACAAGAGTGGAATTAGCTTAATGACGCAGCAGGAGGTTCGGTAAATAACTTAAACATGGATGATCTTTGGAAATTGATAAACGATTTGGCCGCGAGGTCAAGACCAAGAGAAGATCAGGCCAAGCTACTCGAGGACGTTATAACGGAGCTGGCATCTAGCAACCAGCAGTTAGCCAACATGGTACACCAAATCCAGGTCGAAAGCGACGAATCATGGGTGGCTCAAAAAGAAGCATCAAACCAGCTCCGGGACCTCATTAACAAGCTGCCCAAATCAGTACCGGTACACATTTCCGAAATGCCCGAGGAAGCCCAGGTCCACATTACCGAGCCACTCAAGGAGAAGGAGGAAGAATTGGCAGCTAGCATCCAGAAAATGAGTGCCCCGATACACCAAGACGAGGTCGAACATGAGGAATTCTGGGCGGCTACACAACTGATCTGGGACCGCATTGCCAAACTGCCCAAATTAATTTCGGTCCTAACCAAAGAGTTGCCCGAGACATACCCAGACCTCAGTGCCGAACGGCCCAAAACAGACCCGGACCTCAGTGTGATTGTCCCCGGAGACCATATGAATGACGAGAATGAAGACCCATGGTTGCCTAAAGAAGAGCTCCATTCAGATTATCCGTGGGTGTTAGAAGAAGAACTGCCCAAATCAGGCCCGGTCCTTATCGCCAATCCATCCGAGGAAATCACAGTCCTAACTACCGAGCCAACAGAAGTCCCAAACCTCATTGCCGAACTATCCGAGAAAGACCTGGTCCTCACTGTCGGAGCACCTGAAACAGACCCAGTCCTCATGGTCGAAGTGCCCCAACTTAACCCTTCGTATTTTATGCCGATCATAGCCACTGAAGATCATATAATCAATAATGATGAGGTGCAAGGGAAGTTAGAGGAGGAGCATGAGCCAAAAGATCCGACAAAGGAACTCTCACTCGTCACAAGCCAAGGAAAACCGCCTGAAAACTCACTCATTCCAAGACAACCATCCATCACTGCCACAATGAAGAGGATTGGCAGAGGCGCATGCTTAATGTCGCCTACATTTAATGGCACAAAACCAAACTTCCAAACTCGCAAAGGTGCCAAATATTCAAACATGAAGAACCGGCAAAGACATGGGCCGAAAGAATGGAAACCCGGAAGAGGTAACAAGCAAGCACGACTCATTGGACCAGCAGCTATGGTCAATGAAACCTCACCCTCTCGGAGCAAAAGGGCAGCCGAGAAGAAATTCAACCTCACACACCCATGGGACCCAACCTTATGATCCAGGATTGAGGTACTGTCGAGCTAACGACGTTAAACAAATGCACTGGTCGGGAGGTAACCCGACACCTATCTTACTTTCAGTCATTTAATTTCTGTCATTTAGTTTTTTCATTTTCACCTTTCCTGTATATATTTGCTTGCATGACTTTTGAACTAATCCGTGCTGTGAGGCATGCCTTCGTTCAAAAGTGTGGGGTGAGAACCACCTTTGTACATAGTTAATTAACATGCTTTTTCTTTTCCTTTTCCCTTAATATTATCTTTTTGAAAATATGAACTTGAGAATGTGAAAAAGATAGATCTAAATTCATGCATTTACCTTGTGAAAATTCAACTGTTTAAAAACTTAGGATGTAACTTCTCATTTGTCCCTTTGTGCTGAGATATACAGGGGATGTGGAGTTGACATAAACCGCCCTAGAGAGGCTTGGCAAGCACTCGAAGGATCGAATCTAACTATATGGTTTTCAAAGTCAGTGGAGGCTGCACTTCGGGTTTCAGTGAAGATTGAAGTCATCTCCGCCGTGCAGCGTTTATGCAAGAGGCGGGACGGGAATCAAACCGTCCTATCTCTAGTCCTAGTAGCCGGGAAAAAAGATGAACGACCCTCATCTTGACCCGCGTGAAACGGCGAGGATGAGAAAGAGCGGGGAGGTATTTCCATATGCTCGCGGGCGACGATTGGACCTCCCAAAGAAAGGCTGAGAAAATGGACTAGCAAGTCACAAAGAAGCAAAAGCTCAAAGAAGCTAATAAAAGGCCAAAGGCTAAAATTGTGAAGGTTTTAACCGAACAAAAGTGAAGAAACTCCAACTCAATATCAAAGGCCAAAGGCCGATTCACTACAGAAGCTGTCCCTCGCCAAAAAGAAATCAAAGTGCTCAACTCAGTGAAACCCGAACCGAATCACGTGCTAGAGAAAGCTACAAGGAAACCATATAGTGCGAGTCGATCTCGAGAATGCAATCCAGGAGCCTAAAAAGGGCTATCTCCCGAAACATCCGAATTAATTTGCATCTCGGCGCGAAGGTACAAGTATCAAGTTTCTTCTAAGTATTTACACGGTTTAGTTTGGTAATAAGTAAGTAATGCATGAATTAGGATAAATCTAGTCCCACAGTCTCACTTTCATATTTGAAGTTTTTACTTAGATTGTGTTCCGACCTTAAAAAGCATTGTTCGGGACGAACAACTAAAAGTGTGGGGTGATCTGATGGACCTTGATTGTATGAATCATAAACACAGTTAAACCCACCAAATTAGGCACTTTGCCTATTTAACTTTTGCTTGTTAGTTCCGATATTTATCTACAGGGTATTTTGAAGTCTAGAGAGAATACAGGCTAAGGAGGAGTTTTAAAGCTGAAAATGAATTACGAGTCATTCCAGGTCACGACCAAATTCTGACTTTCAAGAACCGGATGTGGAATCGCTCAAAACAAGTCCAACGGGAGGGCAACCAGAGTCAGACCGGAGCTGAAAGGACCGATGGCTTTTGGAGACAATCACATTGCACTCACTCAACCACTCCCTCTCCTCCACCTAGCCGGCGGCTAAGCTCTCCACCTCTCCCCTTCCTCCATGTGGCCGGCGACTTTTGGGAAGGATGAGTCACTCCGATGGCTTTCTTCTCCTCCTCCCATTCCATGCCAAGTGTCTTCATCCTCCTCCACAAACCACACCTCCCTTAGCCTATAAATACCATGCCTTCTCCTTTGTAAAATTCATTCCAAAATTCACAAATCACTTATCTCTCTAGATTGAGAGCACAATCATGTAATCACTTTACTTTGGAATCGAAGCTTTAGCACTTTCAACAGTTTTTTGTAAGTACTCTTTTCTTTACCTTACTGTCTTTCAAAGTACTTTACTTTCCTGTCTTTACTTTCGAAAACTTTACTTTACTGTCTTTCAAAAACCTTTACTTTTTCAAGTACTTAGTTATGATGTCCTATTCCATGGATATTCGTAGCTAAACCCTTCATTCGGTTGAAGGGGTGTACTTGTAACATACAATGTTTTCGACCCTTCTCTTAGTGCCTCTTAGTGTTCAACTTGTTCTAGGTGCCTTATATTAGGTCAGAATTCCATTGGTTGAGTGGATGCTCGGAAGAGCAAAGCTCTGCCATGGGTTCGTGATCTTCCGTGGATAAGTGGAGGCTCGGAAGAGCACAGCTTATCTGTGGAAGTCAACCTCTTTAAAACACCATTTGGTTTATCAGGAATGATGATCAAATGGATGCACATACTAGAACAAGAGTTCTTTGTCTTGCAAAAGACTAGATGGTGTGGCAAGTCATGTGCTAGGAATAGCCTTGATTCACTTTTGAATACTTAGGGCATATGCACCCATGACTAGGGAAATGCTAGGAGAGAACTTCCTCACCTAGCATTTCTTCCTAACATAGCACAAAAAATGTACGAAGTTCTCTCACACATCCTCAAGGAGCATTTGTGAGAGAACTTCCTACCTTTTTTTGTGCTTTGTTTGGAAGAAATGCTAGGTGAAAAAGTTCTCTCCTAACATTTCTCAAGTCATGGGTGCATATGCCCTTAGTATGATCATTAGAGGTCAATGATAAACGAAAATATGATACAAGGCCCCTGAAACCGAATCTTTCCTTTAATTGCAATATCAACTGTCACTTTACCTTTCAATACTAAAAACCAAAACCAACCCCAATCGCATTTAATTTATGCATAAGCTTCATTAAAGAACAACTAATCCACCAATTCCCTTGGGTTCGACCCCTACTTACCACTTGCTACCCAGTAGTGAAGTCGCGAGTAGCGGAGATATAAATTTATTTTTGCACCGAGAACATCGCACCTTAACGACAGTGCGGTGGGCTCTGTCAAAATTGGCGCCGTTGCCGGGGAGAACTGAAACGGAATAGTTGTTCTTTTTATTTTTGTTCTTGCAATCCACCATGTCATTGTACTATGAAAATGAGCCTTGGAACGATGAGGAGTTTTCCCCACCACCCTTTGAACTTGAAGTCCGCGAGAAGATCAACAACATAGAGCAATCCCGGGACGAAACTTTGGACGAGTACTTATGGTACTTTGATTCCCTTGTAACGAGCTGCCCGCACCATGGATTCACCAACCACGATCTTCTTCAAAGGTTTCTCAATGGGATGATGCCACCAGAGTGGAATTGGCTTAATGACGCGGCAGGAGGTTCGGTAAATAACTTAAACATGGATGATCTTTGGAAATTGATAAACGATTTGGCCGTGACAAGCGTATTTTTAACCCTTTATAGTTGTCAAAGTATTAGTTTTAGGGGTCAAATTGCAGTCAAACAAAATTTATAATCCTTGGTAAGCCAAGGGTCGATCCTAGGAGCAGTGCGTGTGAGTACTAGTTAACTAGTGACCTATTTAGCTATTCCTAATTAACAAGTGTAAAAACACGGTTTTGTTTGTCACGAAAAATTGCAGAATTTAAATAGCAGAAAATAAATTGTTGTGATTAATTCAGAGAAGGAATCCCAGAATCCATACTTCACCCGTGCTAACCCCACTAATCATGCAATCATTCTACGCTAATTATTCATGCTATCGAATATGGAAAATAACCAAAATAACACTAGACAAGCCGCCCATCCACGGATCATTGTCTAGATTAATCTCCATCGTTGAACGCCGCCCATCCACGGATTATCAACGATTTCGATTTATTAAATTAATGGTTTTCCTATTAAATCATGTAAACATGACCTAATATCAATTTCATGCGTTCCGGTTAATCCCTAGGGCCCATCCACCTTTCGGCATATAACCTAAATACGTTCTACCAATGCAAACATACCCTTTGATGTAAATACATGCATAGAACGAAAAAATTAAGCACACAATGAAATTGAATATTCGAATTGCATAAATAATGAACTTTAATTGATCACATGAGAGTTAGGGTTACATAGCACGGGATCCGTAGGATCCCGGAATAGAAAAGACTACTCGCTATTCATGGCGAGTGACAAAAACAGTATAGTTTGAAGGAAGAAACGAATAAACCGTAGACGATTCGCTCGTTGATCCTCACGCCTAAAACTCTGTCTTCTCTCCCAAGTTAGGGTTTTTCTCCAAAGAATCAACAACCAGTCTATTCTGATAGTGTTTCCTTATATAGACCGTCTAAAAGGGCTGAAAAGCCCAAAAACCGAACTTAGAAATAATCTGTAAATTTCGCCAAATTTGCCGTCCCGTTACAGCCGTGTGTACAGCGTCTGTAACGGTTGTAACGGCTGTAACGGGTGGGCTAAAAAGCTCTGATGGATTTGATGCCCGTTACAGCCGTTACACCCTTGTGTGTAACGGTCTCCCTGGCTTGTAACGGGTGGTCTGAAATCTTCTGAGGAAAAACGCAGCCGTTACACCCGTTACAGCCTGGTGTGTAACGGGCTGTGGACCTGTAACGGGCGAGCTTGAAGTTTGTGAAGTCTCGGGTGAATTTCACAGCCGTTACACCCGTTACATCCTGGCGTGTAACGGCTGTTGAGCTTGTAACGGGCGATGCAGGCTTAATTTTGGTTTTTGACCTTTTTCGATCGATCTTTCCGTTCTTTTGACATTTCGACTCCAAGGAGCGATGATATGTCGATTTTACCTGAAACACTAGAGAAAGACATCAAATATAGACAATTTACCGGGAGAATGAGTGAAATCCCTCATCGAATGTAGCGGATGATTAGTGGAAATATCGACTGATCAGGCCGCGAGGTCAAGACCAAGAGAAGATCGACCAAGCTACTCGAGGATGTTATAACGGAGCTGGCATCTAGCAACCAGCAGTTGGCTAACATGGTACACCAAATCCAGGTCGAAAGCGACGAATCATGGGTGGCTCAAAAAGAAGCATCAAACCAGCTCCGGGACCTCATTAACAAGCTTCCCAAATCAGTACCGGTACACATTTCCGAAATGCCCGAGGAAGCCCAGGTCCACATTGCCGAGCCACTCAAGGAGAAGGAGGAAGAATTGGCAGCTAGCATCCAGCAAATGGGTGCCCCGATACACCAAGACGAGGTCGAAAATGAGGAATTCTTGGCGGCTACACAACTGATCTGGGACCGCATTGCCAAACTACCCAAATCAATTTCGCTCCTAACCAAAGAGTTGCCCGAGACATACCCATACCTCAGTGCCGAACTGCCCAAAACAGACCCGGACCTCAGTGTGATTATCCCCGGAGACCATATGAATGACAAGGATGAAGACCCATGGTTGCCTGAAGAAGAGCTCCATTCAGATTATCCCTGGGAGTTAGAAGAAGAACTGCCCAAATCAGGCCCGGTCCTTATCGCCAATCCATCCGAGGAAATCACGGTCCTAACTACCGAGCCAACAGAAGTCCCAGACCTCATTGCCGAACTATCCGAGAAAGACCTGGTCCTCACTGTCGGAGCACCTGAAACAGACCCAGTCCTCATGGTCGAAGTGCCCCAACTTAACCCTTCGTATTTTATGCCGATCATAGCCACCGAAGATCATATAATCAATAATGATGAGGTGCAAGGGGAGTTAGAGGAGGAGCATGAGCCAAAAGAGCCGACAAAGGAACTCACACTCGTCACAAGCCAAGGAAAACCGCCTGAAAACTCACTCGTTCCAAGACAACCATCCATCACTGCCATAATGAAGAGGATTGGCAGAGGCGCATGCTTAATGTCGCCTACATTTAATGGCACAAAACCAAACTTCCAAACTCGCAAAGGTGCCAAATATTCAAACATGAAGAAGCGGCAAAGACATGGGCCGAAAGAATGGAAACCCGGAAGAGGTAACAAGCGAGCACGACTCATTGGACCAGCAGCTATGGTCAATGAAACCTCACCCTCTCGGAGCAAAAGGGCAGCCGAGAAGAAATTCGACCTCACACACCCATGGGACCCAACCTTATGATCCAGGAATGAGGTACTGTCGAGCTAACGACGATAAACAAATGCACTGGTCGGGAGGTAACCCGACACCTATCTTACTTTCAGTCATTTAGTTTTTTCATTTTCACCTTTCCTGTATATATTTGCTTGCATGACTTTTGAACTAATCCGTGCTGTGAGGCATGCCTTCGTTCAAAAGTGTGGGGTGAGAACCACCTTTGTACATAGTTAATTAACATGCTTTTTCTTTTCCTTTTCCCTTAATATTATCTTTTTGAAAATATGAACTTGAGAATGTGAAAAAGATAGATCTAAATTCATGCATTTACCTTGTGAAAATTCAACTGTTTAAAAACTTAGGATGTAACTTCTCATTTGTCCCTTTGTGCTGAGATATACAGGGGATGTGGAGTTGACAGAAACCGCCCTAGAGAGGCTTGGCAAGCACTCGAAGGATCGAATCTAACTATATGGTTTTCGAAGTCAGTGGAGGCTGCACTTCGGGTTTCAGTGAAGATTGAAGTCATCTCCGCCGTGCAGCGTTTATGCAAGAGGCGGGACGGGAATCAAACCGTCCTATCTCTAGTCCTAGTAGCCGGGAAAATAGATGAGCGACCCTCATCTTGACCCGCGTGAAACGGCGAGGATGAGAAAGAGCGGGGAGGTATTTCCATATGCTCGCGGGAGACGATTGGACCTCCCAAAGAAAGGCTGAGAAAATGGACTAGCAAGTCACAAAGAAGAAAAAGCTCAAAGAAGCTAATCAAAGGCCAAAGGCCAAAATTTCGAAGGTTTTAACCGAACAAAAGTGAAGAAACTCCAACTCAATATCAAAGGCCAAAGGCCAAAGGCCGATTCACTACAGAAGCTGTCCCTCGCCAAAAAGAAATCAAAGTGCTCAACTCAGTGAAACCCGAACCGAATCACGTGCTAGAGAAAGCTACAAGGAAACCATATAGTGCGAGTCGATCTGGAGTATGCAGTCCAGGAGCCTTAAAAGGGCTATCTTTCGAAACATCCGAATTAATTTGCATCTCGGCGCGAAGGTACAAGTATAAAGTTTCTTCTAAGTATTTACACGGTTTAGTTTGGTAATAAGTAAGTAATGCATGAATTAGGATAAATCTAGTCCCACAGTCTCACTTTCATATTTGAAGTTTTTACTTAGATTGTGTTCCGCCCTTAAAAAGCATTGTTCGGGACGAACAACTAAAAGTGTGGGGTGATCTGATGGACCATAATTGTATGAATCATAAACACAGTTAAACCCACCAAATTAGGCTCTTTGTCTATTTAACTTTTGCTTGTTAGTTCCGATATTTATCTACAGGGTAATTTGAAGTCTAGAGAGAATACAGGATAAGGAGGAGTTTTAAAGCTGAAAATGAATTACGAGTCATTCCAGGTCACGACCAAATTCTGACTTTCAAGAACCGGACGTGGAATCACTCAAAACAAGTCCAACGGGAGGGCAACCAGACCGGAGCTGAAAGGACCGATGGCCTTTGGAGAAGATCCCATTGCACTCACTCCACCACTCCCTCTCCTCCACCTAGCCGGAGGCTAAGCTCGCCACCTCTCCCCTTCCTCCATGTGGCAGGCGACTTTTGGGAAGGATGAGTCACTCCGATGGCTTTCTTCTCCTCCTCCCATTCCATGCCAAGTGTCTTTATCCTCCTCCACAAACCACACCTCCCTTAGCCTATAAATACCATGCCTTCTCCTTTGTAAAATTCATTCCAAAATTCACAAATCACTTATCTCTCTAGATTGAGAGCACAATCATGTACTCACTTTACTTTGGAATCGAAGCTTTAGCACTTTCAACAGTTTTTTGTAAGTACTCTTTTCTTTACCTTACTGTCTTTCAAAGTACTTTGCTTTCCTGTCTTTACTTTCGAAAACTTTACTTCACTGTCTTTCAATTACTTTTTCAAGTACTTAGTTATGATGTCCTGTTCCATGGATATTTGTAGCTAAACCCTTCATTCGGTTGAAGGGGTGTACTTGTAACATACAATGTTTTCGACCCTTCTCTTAGTGCCTCTTAGTGTTCAACTTGTTCTAGGTGCCTTATATTAGGTCAGAATTCCATTGGTTGAGTGGATGCTCAGAAGAGCAAAGCTCTGCCATGGGTTCATGATCTTCCGTGGATAAGTGGACGCTCGTAAGAGCACAGCTTATCTGTGGAAGTCAACCTCTTTAAAACACCATTTGGTTTATCAGGAATGATGATCAAATGGATGCACATACTAGAACAAGAGTGCTTTGTCTTGCAAAAAGACTAGATGGTGTGGCAAGTCATGTGCTAGGAATAGCCTTGATTCACTTTTGAATACTTAGTATGATCATTAGAGGTCAATGATAAACGAAAATATGATACAAGGCCCCTGAAACCGAATCTTTCCTTTAATTGCAATATCAACTGTCACTTTACCTTTCAATACTAAAAGCCAAAACCAACCCCAATCGCATTTAATTTATGCATAAGCTTCATTAAAGAACAACTAATCCACCAATTCCCTTGGGTTCGACCCCTACTTACCACTTGCTACCCAGTAGTGAAGTCGCGAGTAGCGGAGATATAAATTTATTTTTGCACAGAGAACATCGCACCTTAACGACAGTGCAGTGGGCTCCGTCAAAATTGGCGCCGTTGCCGAGGAGTTGTGAAACGGAATAGTTGTTCTTTTTTTATTTTTGTTCTTGCAATCCACCATGTCAGTGTACTATGAAAATGAGCCTTGGAACGATGAGGAGTTTTCCCCACCACCCTTTGAACTTGAAGTCCGCGAGAAGATCAACAACATAGAGCAATCCCGGGACGAAACTTTGGGCGAGTACTTATGGTACTTTGATTCCCTTGTAACGAGCTTCCCGCACCATGGATTCACCAACCACAATATTCTACAAAGGTTTCTCAATGGGATGATGCCACAAGAGTGGAATTGGCTTAATGACGCGGCAGGAGGTTCGGTAAATAACTTAAACATGGATGATCTTTGGAAATTGATAAACGATTTGGCCGCGAGGTCAAGACCAAGAGAAGATCGGGCCAAGCTACTCGAGGACGTTATAACGGAGCTGGCATCTAGCAACCAGTAGTTGGCCAACATGGTACACCAAATCCAGGTCGAAAGCGACGAATCATGGGTGGCTCAAAAAGAAGCATCAAACCAGCTCCGGGACCTCATTAACAAGCGGCCCAAATCAGTACCGGTACACATTTCCGAAATGCCCGAGGAAGCCCAGGTCCACATTGCCGAGCCACTCAAGGAGAAGGAGGAAGAATTGGCAGCTAGCATCCAGCAAATGAGTGCCCCGATACACCAAGACGAGGTCGAAAATGAGGAATTCTGGGCGGCTACACAACTGATCTGGGACTGCATTGCCAAACTGCCTAAATTAATTTCGGTCCTAACCAAAGAGTTGCCCGAGACATACCCAGACCTCAGTCCCGAACTGCCCAAAACAGACCCAGACCTCAGTGTGATTGTCCCCGAAGACCATATGAATGACGAGGATGAAGACCCATGGTTGCCTGAAGAAGAGCTCCATTCAGATTATTCATGGGAGTTAGAAGAAGAACTGCCCAAATCAGGCCCGGTCCTTATCGCCAATCCATCCGAGGAAATCACAGTCCTAACTACCGAGCCAACAGAAGTCCCGGACCTCATTGCCGAACTATCCGAGAAAGACCTGGTCCTCACTATCGGAGCACCTGAAACAGACCCAGTCCCCATGGTCGAAGTGCCCCAACTTAACCCTTCGTATTTTATGCCGATCATAGCCACCGAAGATCATATAATCAATAATGATGAGGTGCAAGTGGAGTTAGAGGAGGAGCATGAGCCAAAAGAGCCGACAAAGGAACTCTCACTCGTCACAAGCCAAGGAAAACCGCCTGAAAACTCACTCGTTCCAAGACAACCATCCATCACTGCCACAATGAAGAGGATTGGCAGAGGCGCATGCTTAATGTCGCCTACATTTAATGGCACAAAAACAAACTTCCAAACTCGCAAAGGTGCCAAATATTCAAACATGAAGAAGCGGCAAAGACATGGGCCGAAAGAATGGAAAACCGGAAGAGGTAACAAGCGAGCACGACTCATTGGACCAGCAGCTATGGTCAATGAAACCTCACCCTCTCGGAGCAAAAGGGCAGCCGAGAAGAAATTCGACCTCACACACCCATGTGACCCAACCTTATGATCCAGGAATGAGGTACTGTCGAGCTAACGACGTTAAACAAATGCACTGGTCGGGAGGTAACCCGACACCTATCTTACTTTCAGTCATTTAATTTCAGTCATTTAGTTTTTTCATTTTCACCTTTCCTGTATATATTTGCTTGCATGACTTTTGAACGAATCCGTGCTGTGAGGCATGCCTTCGTTCAAAAGTGTGGGGTGAGAACCACCTTTGTACATAGTTAATTAACATGCTTTTTCTTTTCCTTTTCCCTTAATATTATCTTTTTGAAAATATGAACTTGAGAATAAGAAAAAGATAGATCTAAATTCATGCATTTACCTTGTGAAATTTCAACTGTTTAAAAACTTAGGATGTAACTTCTCATTTGTCCCTTTGTGCTGAGATATACAGGGGATGTGGAGTTGACAGAAACCGCCCTAGAGAGGCTTGGCAAGCACTCGAAGGATCGAATCTAACTATATGGTTTTCGAAGTCAGTGGAGGCTGCACTTCGGGTTTCAGTGAAGATTGAAGTCATCTCCGCCGTGCAGCGTTTATGCAAGAGGCGGGACGGGAATCAAATTGTCCTATCTCTAGTCCTAGTAGCCGGGAAAATAGATGAGCGACCCTCATCTTGACCCGCGTGAAACGGCGAGGATGAGAAAGAGCGGGGAGGTATTTCCAAAGAAAGGCTGAGAAAATGGACTAGCAAGTCACAAAGAAGCAAAAGCTCAAAGAAGCTAATCAAAGGCCAAAGGCCAAAATTGTGAAGGTTTTAACCGAACAAAAGTGAAGAAACTCCAACTCAATATCAAAGGCCAAAGGCCAAAGGCCGATTCACTACAGAAGCTGTCCCTCGCCAAAAAGAAATCAAAGTGCTCAACTCAGTGAAACCCGAACCGAATCACGTGCTAGAGAAAGCTACAAGGAAACCATATAGTGCGAGTCGATCTCGAGAATGCAGTCCAGGAGCCTAAAAAGGGCTATCTCCCGAAACATCCGAATTAATTTGCATCTCGGCGCAAAGGTACAAGTATCAAGTTTCTTCTAAGTATTTACACGGTTTAGTTTGGTAATAAGTAAGTAATGCATGAATTAGGATAAATCTAGTCCCACAGTCTCACTTTCATATTTAAAGTTTTTACTTAGATTGTGTTCCGCTCTTAAAAAGCATTGTTCGGGACGAACAACTAAAAGTGTGGGGTGATCTGATGGACCATAATTGTATGAATCATAAACACAGTTAAACCCACCAAATTAGGCTCTTTGTCTATTTAACTTTTGCTTGTTAGTTCTGATATTTATATACAAGGTATTTTGAAGTCTAGAGAGAATACAGGCTAATGAGGAGTTTTAAAGCTTGATGTTCCCTTGTGTGGCATGTGTTTCGCAAAACGTTGTCAGACAGTTCGAGCAGGAGTTCAGGGGGAGTTCGAACATATCCTAGTACTTCTGTACAGCGTGATCAAGACGCAAAGGATATTTTCCGGAAGAAATTGGCAACGAAGATTTTGTCAAGTTAAAGATGGCGTGCGACTTATTCGAGCAGGATATTCGAATGAATATACACAATTGAAGACGGCGTGACTTGCTTGGGAAAGAAGACGACTTCGTATATTCTTCCAAAGATTTGTGAAAGATATACATCAAATATTCCAAAATATTTGATGGGATTATCTTGTGCGAATTAGGGTTTCGTCCGAGCCTATAAATACGAATGCAAAGGCAACCCAAATTCCCGTCGCTTTCAAGATCAAAATACACACGAGCACATCCTGCTGATTGGAGAAGAAGGAAGCGACGGCCGATTGTATTTTCTCATTGGAAATACATCGGTGAATGTGCAGTCTACTCAAGTGCAAACACAGACTGCCTGACACGATCTAACTGCTGCACACAACAAAGGTGAACAAGCTTTCGAGAGAAAGTGTCCGAGCTTCAAGGGAAGGTCGAGAACGTTCGGACTGTCTGTTCGGACGAAGGGGATCGAGGCTTACTGCTGTGAACCTCGGTTGCAAATCTGAGAGACGAAGTATTAGAGGTTGGCAATCACAAGGTGTAAGTGTAAGTCCCTGTGGAAGCCCTATACTCGTAATAAAGATTTGCTGTCCCTTTTTCGGGTGTGGGAAACCCGCCAGAGTAGGCGTAGCCGAATTGGGTTATCAGTCTGTGTGTTCTGCTGCTTTTGTTTATTTGCTGAACTGTTGTGTCGAGAGTGCAAGGTCTGTCTCAACTGAGCCTTGGACTGTTGTGAAAGGAGTTCAAGGTCTGTCTCAACAGTACCTCGAACACTAACTTGAACAGGGGATAGAACTTTAATTGGTATCAAAGCAAACACTCGACATACTGAGTGGGATCCTGAACTGTTCAAGATGACTCTGAAGGAAGGACAAAGCATCACCAGACCTCTGTTGCTTGAAGGATCGAACTATGCCACCTGGAAGCCTATGATGCGATCCTTTCTGAAATCCCTAGACGAGTAAGCCTGGATGACCGTTCAGAGAGGGTGGACTGAACCTATGATGAACAACCTCACTGGAGAACCTGTTCTAAAACCAGAAACCTTATGGAGTGAAGAGGAGAACAAAGCATCCATGGGAAACGCAAAGGCAATGAATGCGATCTTCTCGGCAGTTGATGAAAATGTCATGAAGCTGATTATCAATTGTGAAGTTGCTAAGGAAGCATGGGACATTCTCCAAACTGCTTTTGAAGGAACAGACAAGGTTCGCAATTCTCGGATGCAGGCGGTCACTACCAAATTCGAAGAGATGAAGATGAAGGAGAGTGAAACTATCGCTGAGTACAACACCAGAGTTCTGGAACTGTCCAACGAGGCGTCTGCACTAGGGAAACCTATCGATGAAGAAAGACTGGCGAGCAAAGTACTGAGATCACTGCCTCCAAGATTTGCAATGAAGGTCACTGCCATTGATGAAATGCACGACATCTCCAAACTGAAGCTGGGCAAGCTGATGGGTTCTCTCAGAACTTACGAGATCAATCACGACTTTCAACCCGGAGATATGAAAGGAATTGCCCTCAAAGCGGACACCTCAGAAGACAAACTGGACGGTGACTGCACCACTGAGCAACTGGCTATGATGGCTCAGAACTTTGGCAGAATGGTGAGGAAAATTAACAGACGTGGTCCAGAACAAGGTCAGTCTACATCAAACAGTTTCCGAAACTGGAAATCCGGCAGGTCAAGGTCAAGTGATATAAGGCAAGACTCCTCTGATAAAGGTAAAGAAGAGATTCAGTGCCATGAATGCAAGGGCTTCGGTCATATTGCTTCACAATGTGCAAATACCCTCATGAAGAAAAAGGCAATGGTCGCTAGCTTCAGCGACAGTGAGTCAGATGAAGAGAAAGGTGAAACCACCAACTTTGTGGCCTTTACCACAACTCTGGGTAAATGTAGCAGCACCGATGCAACAGTTCCATCTCAGTCGGAACTCCCAGCTGAAGACCCCTCAGACAGTGATGATGAAGAACTCACACAGGAGTCTCTCGCTCAGACATACAAAGATCTGTATGAGAAGTGGCTGCAACTGATCAAAATCAACAAGAAGCTGAATGACACAATTGCAAGCATCACTGTAGAAAAAGACAAGGTCTGGCAGGAGGTCGAGATATTACTTACACAGAAGGTTGAGCTCGAAGGCACGGTCGACTCACAGAATACTCGACTAGCTGAGATGAAACAGGAAAGGTTGTGTCTACTTGCTCAGAAAACAGAGCTCCTGGGTACGGTCTCCTCACTGAAAGTCGAAATGGAGAAGAACCGTGACACTCATCCTGTAGGCATGGCGGGTCTAAGAAAAACTATCACAGATCTGAAACGCAAAGAGGTGTTCCAACTGAGGAAGGTAGAACAGCTAGAACTTCAGCTAGATTCTGAAAGGATGGATCGCTCAGACACTGAGAAGGAACTCAACCACCTTAAACAGTCGGTAAGAATGCTAAATTCTGGCACTAAAGACTTGAATGATATTCTCAGGTCTCAAAGAACGGAGTCTGGACATCGTGGACTTGGTTTCACTAAAGAAGGATGCTCAAGTGGTACAGTGGTTGTTAAAACCAACCCAGTGGCTGAACAGTACCCAGAACAGCAGCTGAAACTGCACCAGAGACAGAAAGTGAATCGGCATCTGGGAGACAAAGAGCCACGATACCCAATATCTCAGTTGAGACAGCACCGTAGACAGAAAGTGGATCTGTCCCAAGACAAGTCTAAAGGTAGTCAAAGACGGACCGGGAATGCTTACCTCAGTTCAACTCCCAATCAGAGGGAAGATTTGCGCGCATGCTGGTACTGCTATCAGATTGGACACATCAGACGGCAGTGTCGACTGTCTCTTGCTGAATGTCGAGGACATCAACGACAGACCAAACCTCGACAGAAACTTGTTTGGGTCCCGAAGGAACAACAGATAGTATGCATGATGGCCTGCTGCTCATCACGAGACACAGTGCACGACAGTTGGTTCTTTGACAGCGGGTGCTCTGCCCACATGACAGGTACCTCTGAATTTATCTCTCATATTAGACCTGTTGAGAAGATGCGTTTTGTCACCTTCGCGGATGGTAGGAAGAGTTAGGTGATCGGCTGTGGGACATTGAAGGTTCCGGATCTACCTGCACTCGAGGACACTCTCCTGGTTGAAGGTCTGACAATGAATCTGATTAGCATCAGTCAACTGTGCGACAATGGTCACTATGTGTCATTCTCTCGTGACTCATGCCTTGTCCTCGACAAAAATGGATGTTCTGTGATGAAAGGCAAACAGAGGGCAAATAACTGTTACACCATCAGAATGGGAGACGAAGACTTTAACAAGCCGCGGTCTACTCTAGACTATGTTCAAACCAAACATAGAGTTGTGCGAGGGGGAGTGAATAGGATCCTGCACACAAGGTCAGATAGGAGAATCGCACAAATCCAGTTTGGTAAGTGTACCAGGAGACTGTTGGATCACAGGGTGTCACAGTTACAGAACGAGTTTGAACAGAAGATAACAAAGTTGCAAAAGGAGTTCAAACTGTATCATCAGATTCATGCCACCTCATCAGACTATAGATTGAACCAGATTGCACAGTTTGGAACACCCAGATCCTCCTTGGGTCTGTGTGGTTTCAAGCACTAAGCGTTACAGGCGGTGGTCAGTCAAAAGCGAATTTCCAGCTGCAACAGTTGGACTGACCACCTAAGAAAGGAAGCTGGAACAGAAGGTACAGCGCGTGAAGACAAATATTTTTGAATATTCTCGAAGATTTTTCCTGCCGTTATTTGAAACGAGGGTTGACCAATTTGGGAAGTTGAAAAGGCTGGAGAGTTATTTCTTTTGAAACACAAAGCAGTTCGTAGTCTACTCTCTCTCTCTCTCTCAAACCCTAGAACCGATTTCTCTCTCAACCGCACATCCTCCAAACGGCGATGGTGAACACCAGGAAATCTGCGAAGTCCGGCGTCAAATCCGCTGAGAAGACGAACATGCAGTCCTCAAAGGCTCTGGCGGCATAACCCAAAATTCCGAAGGCAAAAGCTCTGAAGGAGAAAAAGGCATCGCCTTTACGCTCTATCTCCGAATCTGTGGCCGTAACAAAGAAGATTTCCGGAGGAATTACAGTCAAAATCCCTCAGTCGACCACGGAGGATTCGTCCTTCTCATTAGATGCTGGTGTGTCTCAAGAAGACCGTCCCCAATCTGAGGTATTTCAAACTGTTCCTTCAGCTTCTGCAAATATTCCTGTTATTGACAAGATTGTGGTGGTCAAAGATATGAATGTGGGGGTTGAGAAGAAGGATAAGGTTGTGGTTGATGGCGAAGCCAGTAGGGCTGTTGTTTTTGATGAAGCCAGTAGGGCTGTTGATTGGAAAACCAGTAGAGATATAGCTGGTAATGTCGCTAGTAAGATAGTTATTAAGGATGAAACTATCAAGTTTGTGGAAGACATCAAGATTCCCAGCAAGGTGGCTGGAGGACCAGCAGGATCGAGGGAGAAAATTCATGCGTCTGGGTATGTTCGCCCAGACGGTTTACGGAGAAAGAAGGGGACTCGCCGAGCGGTTTCTCCAAGACAGTGCCTTGCCAGGATCAGCTCTGTCAGAGGGAGGCTCATTGCAATGTCTGATAAGGAGACAGAAAACCTTCTTGATGCCTCAGGGAAAAAGCATGTGATGAATGAGGAGTCTGATGTTGGCCCAGAGAAGAGCATTGGAGGTTCAGAAGGTGAACAATTCAGTAAACAAAAGGAGGATGTTTCCGAGATGATTCTTCCACCAGAAAATCCTGGTTTATTGAAGGAAGCCACAGTTAGAGGAGACTCTCCTATAGAAGAGGATGAAGAATTAGAGAAGCTGTTCAAAGACATTGACAATGTCATGGAGGTTTTGGAAAAGGAGAAGGATCTCGAAGTGATAAGATCAGAGCAACCACCTCATGCTCAGAGTGTTGGTGCAAAAAAGTTTGTTACTGAGATAGTTGCTAGTGCTCCAACTGTGGAACCTTGTGCCCAGTCTGAAGGTGAGACAGTGGGTGTTCCAGAAGAAGGCGCTAAGGAAGCAATGGCTGCTCCAGTAGTTGGCCAAGATGATCTGCATAGTGATCGTATGGAGGATATTGGTGCATCAGTTCGTGAGGATTCTGCAATGCCAGCCTCAAAGGAAGGTACCCTTTCAGAAGATGACCAGGACCTTGTTTCTCTTGTCAACCTCAAAAGGACAAAGAAGGACAAGGAGAAGAAGAAGGTTGTTTTTGCAAAGTCTTCAAAAGGATCAGTTCAGAAGGTTGCTGAGGTCAGCATTGGTGCAGGGGGAGTCGGCTCTTCCAAGAAAAGGAAGCGCGACGCTGCAGTTCCCATCTCTGAAGATGCTGGGCGATGCGAAGTCCCAGCCCCTGAGTCTGAGACTGTTCCAGTGGGTAAGGTCAAGAAAGGAGTATGGTTCGTAAATAAAGACGCTGCGGTGAAGTGGAGCTGTGTGCAGAAAAGAAAGATCATTCCTGAGAAGTTGCTGGAGGAGTCCCGGTACAAGGGAAGGGAAGTGATTAAGGTGCTTAAGGAGTCTGATCTGTTCTGGACGTTGGACAGATGCAAACCTTTCAATGAACAACTGGTGCGTGAGGCTATGGCAAACTTGCCCCCTGGATTTGGGGTTGTTGGAGAATCTGAGTATGGGGTCTTCTACGTCAGAGGGAGACAGATCAAGATTGATCCTGAGCTGATCAATGTATACTTCGCCATGGACGACCCAGCTGTTGATGAAGAAGAACCAAGTTTTGAGAAGGTTGTGAGCACCATCACTGCAGGCTCTGTTCAGTGGAGGCCTGAGTCAGTTGTGAATACCGCGGAGCTATCTACGTTCTATTCCATGCTATTTTTCATTGCTGTCTTCAACTGGAGGCGGTCCACTCATCGCTCTACTGTCAATAAGGACATGGCTCAACTGCTTTATCAGATAGGGAATAAACTGAAGTTCAACCTGGGCAGAGTGATGTTCAAACAGATTGCTGAACATGCCACCTCGTCGAGATCTCTGCACCAGATTTGCTTCCCGTCCCTGATATACGAGCTGATCATCTATCAAGCTCCTGATTTGAAGGCCTCGCCTGACCATCTCACAAAGGCTCCCAGCAAGTTCATCGTCGACCATAAGTTGTTCAAAGGTCGTCACGTGAACGATCTCAAGGAGGAGCACCAGAAAGGAAAAGATGTGGCAGAGTCCAGTCGAGGGGGAGCCAGAATGGGGCGGGATGAGCGAAGCAAGTTGCTCAGGGACCTTAATGTCATCATCGAAGTAGACAAGGAGCAGCGCAGGCGCATCAACAAGCTCGCTGACGGAGGGCCACCGCACTGTCGTTAAGGTGCAGTGTCCTCTGTACAAATAAATTTATAATATCCGCTACTGGTGACTACACTACTGGGTAGTAAGTGGTAAGTAGGGGTCGAACCCAAGGGAATTAGGGGAATAGGCTATTCTTTTAGGGTCATTGAACTGGGGGGAGCGTGTTTTATGGTTGATTGAGATTTTAGCGCTCTAATTAACTACGTGATTTTTTGGGGGTTTTTGGTTTTGATTGCGGAAAAGTAAATACAGAAATTAAATGTTGTAAATACAAAGAAGACTTACAGTGGGTGATGCGTGATTGTAATTCCTCCGGTAGATCAGCAGTTGGGGATTGCGGTTTAACAGTAAAGAAAAGCATTCGGTTTCAGGTACTCTTGTATTATAACATGTATATAATAAACTGTTAGTAACTTTTCTAAGTATTCAAAGATGAATCGAGGCCCTTTCGTAGCGCAAGACTTGCAACATCGTTTAAAGCAACCCTTGTTCTATTTCAGACTAATTCCTCCTTTCGAAGTATCTTAGCCTTTTGTGCATCCACTTGATCTCACAGTTACGATTGACCAAGTGGTGTTTTAGATGAGTCAAACTTCTCAGATAAGCTTTGCCCTTTCGTAGCATCCACTTACCCGAGTATGTTCACGAATCCCCACGGAAGAGTTTTGCCCTTTCGTAGCATCCACTCAACCTTGGAAATTCTGACTATAAATGGCACATAGAACAAGTTTTGAATACAAAGAAATGAAACTAAAAGATATTACAACATTATATAATACAAGAAAATACCTTCCACCGAATAAAGAGTTTAGCTACGAATATCCATAGAGATGGATACCATAGCTAAATACTCGGGGGTTTTTGAAAACAGTAAGAGGGAAAGGGGTGGAATACTCAAGAACCAACAGGAGTATTCCTAATTCCTACTGAATACTCAAGAACCAACAGGAGTATTCTCTACAGTATTATAATACTCGAGAACCGACAAGAGTATTATAATTTCCAGTATAATACTCAAGAACAAACAGGAGTATTATTTCAAAACCGAACCAAACTTACAAGTAACAACATGTAGAGAGAGAAGTGATTACAATTTTTGGGATGATTAATGAGGAGGAGGAGCACCTCCTTTTATAGGAAAAATGGGTGGAGATGGGTGGTGGAGATTGGTTTGATCCAAGGGAGGAGGAGGAGGCAAGGAGGAGCCAAGGAGGAGCCACCAAGTGGCGGAGGAGGAGTGGTGGAGCTCAACCGCCGGTAGCCGGTTGTGGTGGAGGAGCAATGGGTTGTTTCCTCCACCTCCAAGGCAAGTAGCCGGTCACCAAGGAGGAGGAGGGGTGGCGCCGCCGGTAGTGGGTGGTGGAATGGGGAGGTTTTCCTCCTTTGGTCACCTCTTCATCAAGTCACCAAGTCATCTTGCCATATGTGAATTTTGTACAGTTTTGTGCAGTCTTTTCACAAAACTGTCAGTGTGTTCCTTCCCCGGACTGTCTTGACTTCACTCCTGATTCTTCTGATTAATTTATTCTGGTCAATTCAACGTCAGGATCCTTGATATTTCTTTAGTCGGCATATGATCTTGACCTTGGATTGACTCTTGTTATCTTTTCAGCATAAAAACCTCTCCTTAGCGTGTTTTCACTTCAGTCTATAAAATGCCCTGTGGAAATATATCGGGACTAACAGATGGATGTTAGATAGACAAACAGTCTAACTTGGGGGGTTTTACTGTGTTTTTGATTCGTATAATTGTGGTCCATCAGAATACCCCCCACTTTTAGTTGTTCGTCCCGAACAATGCTATTAAAGGGCGTAAGTTCTAGGTTCGGATTTGGCATATGAAAATTAGACTGTGGTACTCGATCTATCCTAATTCATGCATTGCTTACTTATTACCAAATTAAACTGCGTAAATAAATAGAAGAAACTTAATACTTGTACCTCCGTGCTGAGATGCAAATTATATTGGATGTTTCGGGAGATAGCCCTTTTCAGGTTCCTGGGTTGCAGCCTCGGGATCGTTTCGTACTATATGGTCTTCTGGTAGCTTTCTCATGCACGTGATTCGGTTCGGGTTTCAGTGAGTTGAACCTTCTTGATGATTTTTTTTTTCTTTGGCGAGGGACTGCTTTTTTGTTGTAGTGAATCGGCCTTTGGCCTTTGATTTGACTTTGTCGAGTTCTTCACTTTTGCTCGGTTAAAACCTTCACAATTTTGGGCCTTTGGCCTCTTTTGATTTTCTTCTTTGAGTTTTTCGCTTCTTTGTGACTTGCTAGTCCATTTTGTCAGCCTTCTTGGGAGGTCCAATCATTGCCCGCAAGCCTATGGATATACCTCCCCTCTCCTCTCGTCTTCGTCATTTTGCGCGGGTCAAGATGAGGGTCGCTTATCTATTTTCTCGGCTATTTTGACTAGAGAGAGGACGGTCTGATTCCCGTCCTCGCCTTTGCATAGATGCTTCTTGGCGGAGTTTGACTCAATTATTCACTGAAAACCCGAAGTGCAGCCTCCACTGACTTCGAAAACCATATAGTTTGATCTGATCCTTTGATTGCTTCCCAATTCCTTCTAGGGTAGTTTATGTCAACTCCACATCCCTAGTTATCTCAGTTTAAAGGACAAATGGAAAGTTACATTCTAAGTTTTTAAACAGTTTGAATTTTCACAAGGTAAATGCATGAATTCTGATTTATCTTTTTCACATTCTTAAGTTCATATGTTCAAAAAGATACTATTACTAAAAAAAGAAAAACAGCAAGCATGTTATTTATGTACACAGGCGGTTTTCACCCCCCACTTTTGAACGAAGGCGTGCCTTAGTTCAAAAGTCATGCAAGCTTAAAACTAAGTACTGAAAGTAAGTCCGGAAAGTAAGATAGTGTCGGGTTACCTCCCGACCAGTGCACTTGTTTTACGTCGTTGGCTCGACGATACCTCGTTGTGGATTACTGGTTTGGGTCCCATGGGTGGCTGAGGTCAAACTTTGCCACCGTTCCTGTGTTGTTTCTTCCTGACTTCTTGCTGGAGCAAGAGCTCCATTGTTTTGGTGTTTTCTCTTTCCATTGTTTCTGAGAAGGCGGGAGACCTTTTATCATAGCTGCTGATTCAATGAGCCGGGCTCTCTTGTTTTTCCTTCCGGGCTTCCATTGCACCGGGCCATGTCTTTGTCGCTTCTTTGTGTATGGCCGGTTGGCATCTTTGTAGTTTTGGAAGTTCAGTCTTTTGCCAAGCAACCTCAAGCATGCGCCCTTGCTAACCCACTTCTTTGTGGCAGAGATGATTGGCCGTCCTTGGTCCTTACACTTTTCAGGAGGCTCTTCTTGGCTTGTGACGAGTGGTAGCTCCTTTGTTGGCTGTTTGGGCTCATGCTTCTTGTCCAACTCGCCTAGCACTATATCATCATCGATCATCTCATATCTGGTGGCCGTGATCTTCATAGAACATGAAGGGTTAAGTAAGGGCTTTTCGATCATGAAGACTGGGTCTTTTTCGAGCATTTCTTCAGTGAGGACCGGGCCTGCCGTGATTTTTTCGGTGAGTTCGGCAGTGAGGTCCGGGCATGTCTCGGCTGGTTTGGTAGTGAAGTCTGGGACTTCATTTGGCTCGTCAAGTAGAGCCGGGACTTCCTCGGGTAGTTTGGTGATGAGGTTTGGTTTGGTGATGCGGTCCCAGATCAGTTGTGCAGCCGCCCAGAATTCCTCGTTTTCAACCTCGTCTTGGTGTATCGGAGCACTCATTTGCTGGATGCTAGCTTCCAATTCTTCCTTCTTGATGCTTTTTGTATCTGATTCATCCATCATGGCCTCTGTCAGCTTTGTGGACTCCAGTGTTGGTTCCTTTAGAGCCGCCTCCATATCCATTACTGCCCTTGTACTGATGTCTTCTCTCGGTTTTGTTGCGGGCAAGCTTATAATGGGTGTGGTGTCAGGCTCGTTCTGAACAGAGTCCACTTCCATCGTTGGTGCCTTATTGTCAGTTTGGTGCCACTGACCCTATTTTGTGTTCTTTGCCAAATCATTTATGAGGCGCCAGGCTTCAGCCACGGTTAACTTCATGAGTGAACATCCTACTACATCATTAAGTCTTTTCCGCTCAAGTGGCATCATTCCAACGAGAAATATTTGGAGGAGATTGAGTCTGGTGTATCCATGGTGCGGGCAGTTCTCCAAAAGGGTGTCAAAGTATCCCAAGTACTCGTCCAAAGTATCGTCCTGGGATTGCTTAATGTTGATGATCTCTTCGCGGATTATCGAGTAAAACTCTTCATCGTTCCAAGGCTCGTATTCGTAGTAGGAAGGCATGGCGGATTATGTATAACAGAAAAAAGAACAACTATCCATTCGCTAATTCCCCGGCAACGGCGCCAATTTTGACGGAGGGCCACCGCACTGTCGTTAAGGTGCAGTGTCCTCTGTACAAATAAATTTATAATATCCGCTACTTGTGACTACACTACTGGGTAGTAAGTGGTAAGTAGGGGTCGAACCCAAGGGAATTAGGGGAATAGGCTATTCTTTTAGGGTGATTGAACTGGGGGGAGCGTGTTTTATGGTTGATTGAGATTTTAGCGCTCTAATTAACTACGTGATTTTTTGGGGGTTTTTGGTTTTGATTGCGGAAAAGTAAATACAGAAATTAAATGTTGTAAATACAAAGAAGACTTACAGTGGGTGATGCGTGATTGTAATTCCTCCGGTAGATCAGCAGTTGGTGATTGCGGTTTAACAGTAAAGAAAAGCATTCGGTTTCAGGTACTCTTGTATTATAACATGTATATAATAAACTGTTAGTAACTTTTCTAAGTATTCAAAGATGAATCGAGGCCCTTTCGTAGCGCAAGACTTGCAACATCGTTTAAAGCAACCCTTGTTCTATTTCAGACTAATTCCTCCTTTCGAAGTATCTTAGCCTTTTGTGCATCCACTTGATCTCACAGTTACGATTGACCAAGTGGTGTTTTAGATGAGTCAAACTTCTCAGATAAGCTTTGCCCTTTCGTAGCATCCACTTACCCGAGTATGTTCACGAATCCCCACGGAAGAGTTTTGCCCTTTCGTAGCATCCACTCAACCTTGGAAATTCTGACTATAAATGGCACATAGAACAAGTTTTGAATACAAAGAAATGAAACTAAAAGATATTACAACATTATATAATACAAGAAAATACCTTCCACCGAATAAAGAGTTTAGCTACGAATATCCATAGAGATGGATACCATAGCTAAATACTCGGGGGTTTTTGAAAACAGTAAGAGGGAAAGGGGTGGAATACTCAAGAACCAACAGGAGTATTCCTAATTCCTACTGAATACTCAAGAACCAACAGGAGTATTCTCTACAGTATTATAATACTCGAGAACCGACAAGAGTATTATAATTTCCAGTATAATACTCAAGAACAAACAGGAGTATTATTTCAAAACCAAACCAAACTTACAAGTAACAAAATGTAGAGAGAGAAGTGATTACAATTTTTGGGATGATTTATGAGGAGGAGGAGCACCTCCTTTTATAGGAAAAATGGGTGGAGATGGGTGGTGGAGATTGGTTTGATCCAATGGAGGAGGAGGAGGCAAGGAGGAGCCACCAAGTGGCGGAGGAGGAGTGGTGGAGCTCAGCCGCCGGTAGCCGGTTGTGGTGGAGGAGCAATGGGTTGTTTCCTCCACCTCCAAGGCAAGTAGCCGGTCACCAAGGAGGAGGAGGGGTGGCGCCGCCGGTAGTGGGTGGTGGAATGGGGAGGTTTTCCTCCTTTGGTCACCTCTTCATCAAGTCACCAAGTCATCTTGCCATATGTGAATTTTGTACAGTTTTGTGCAGTCTTTTCACAAAACTGTCAGTGTGATCCTTCCCCGGACTGTCTTGACTTCACTCCTGATTCTTCTGATTAATTTATTCTGGTCAATTCAACGTCAGGATCCTTGATATTTCTTTAGTCGGCATATGATCTTGACCTTGGATTGACTCTTGTTATCTTTTCAGCATAAAATCCTCTCCTTAGCGTGTTTTCACTTCAGTCTCTAAAATGCCCTGTGGAAATATATCGGGACTAACAGATGGATGTTAGATAGACAAACAGTCTAACTTGGGGGGTTTTACTGTGTTTTTGATTCGTATAATTGTGGTCCATCACTCGCTCGTGCCCTCAGCTATCCGAGTGAAGATGAATCTGATGATGCAGATTCTGAAGATGCCACTAATGATGGGTCGTCTACCTGAAGGTCTCCTGAAAACTCTATATCTGAACTCGTTTTTCGTTGAAAACTTTCAGTAGTATGTGCTTGTTCTGGCACAGTTTGATTTGCTGTTTGAACTAGATCTGACCCCTTGCCAGTTTGTGGCAAAAAGGGGGAGTATTTTGAGTGGCGACAATTTTTGTTCCCTCAATTTTGTCTACTGTCTAGATAGATAGATAGATCTAGTGATTTGGTTTTGCCAAAATGCCAAGGGGGAGATTGATGTTCCCTTGTGTGGCATGTGTTTGGCAAAACGTTGTTAGACAGTTCGAGCAGGAGTTCAGGGGGAGTTCGAACATATCCTAGTACTTCTGTACAGCGTGATCAAGACGCAAAGGATATTTTCCAGAAGATATTGGCAACGAAGATTTCGTCAAGTTAAAGATGGCGTGTGACTTATTCGAGCAGGATATTCGAATGTATATACACAATTGAAGATGGCGTGACTTGCTTGGGAAAGAAGACGACTTCGTATATTCTTCCAAAGATTTGTGAAAGATATAAATCAAATATTCCAAAATATTTGATGGGATTATCTTGTGCGAATTAGGGTTTCGTCCGAGCCTATAAATACGAATGCAAAGGCAACCCTAATTCCCGTCGCTTTCAAGATCAAAATACACACGAGCACATCCTGCTGATTGGAGAAGAAGGAAGCGACGGCCGGTTGTATTTTCTCATTGGAAATACATCGGTGAATGTGCAGTCTACTCAAGTGCAAACACAGACTGCCTGACACGATCTAACTGCTGCACACAACAAAGGTGAACAAGCTTTCGAGAGAAAGCGTCCGAGCTTCAAGGGAAGGTCGAGAACGTTCGGACTGTCTGTTCGGACGAAGGGGATCGAAGCTTACTGCTGTGAACCTCGGTTGCAAATCTGAGAGACGGAGTATTAGAGGTTGGCAATTACAAGGTGTAAGTGTAAGTCTCTATGGAAGCCCTATACTCGTAATAAAGATTTGCTGTCCCTTTTTCGGGTGTGGGAAACCCCCCAGAGTAGGCGTAGCCGAACTGGGTTATCAGTCTGTGTGTTCTGCTGCTTTTGTTTATTTGCTGAACTGTTGTGTCGAGAGTGCAAGGTCTGTCTCAACTGAGCCTTGGACTGTTGTGAAAGGAGTTCAAGGTCTGTCTCAACAGTACCTCGAACACTAACTTGAACAGGGGATAGAAATTCAAAGCTGAAAATGAATTACGAGTCATTCCAGGTCACGACCAAATTCTGACTTTCAAGAACCGGACGTGGAATCACTCAAAACAAGTCCAACGTGAGGGCAACCAGAGTCAGACCGGAGCTGAAAGGACTGATGGCTTTTGGAGAAGATCACATTGCACTCACTCCACCACTCCTTCTCCTCCACCTAGGCGGCGGCTAAGCTCTCCACCTCTCCCCTTCCTCCATGTGGCCGGTGACTATTGGGAAGGATGAGTCACTCCTATGGCTTTCTTCTCCTCCTCCCATTCCATGCCAAGTGTCTTCATCCTCCTCCACAAACCACACCTCCCTTAGCCTATAAATACCATGCCTTCTCCTTTGTAAAATTCATTCTAAAATTCACAAATCACTTATCTCTCTAGATTGATTGCACAATCATGTAATCACTTTACTTTGGAATCGAAACTTTAGCACTTTCAACAGTTTTTTGTAAGTACTCTTTTCTTTACCTTACTGTCTTTCAAAGTACTTTACTTTCCTGTCTTTACTTTCAAAAACTTTACTTTACTGTCTTTCAAAACCTTTACTTTTCAAGTACTTAGTTATGATGTCCTGTCCCATGGATATTCGTAGCTAAACCCTTCATTCGGTTGAAAGGGTGTACTTGTAACATACAATGTTTTCGACCCTTCTCTTAGTGCCTCTTAGTGTTCAACTTGTTCTAGGTGCCTTATATTAGGTCAGAATTCCATTGGTTGAGTGGATGCTCGGAAGAGCAAAGCTCTGCCATGGGTTCGTGATCTTCCGTGGATAAGTGGAGGCTCGGAAGAGCACAGCTTATCTGTGGAAGTCAACCTCTTTAAAACACCATTTGGTTTATCAGGAATGATGATCAAATGGATGCACATACTAGAACAAGAGTTCTTTGTCTTGCAAAAGACTAGATGGTGTGGCAAGTCATGTGCTAGGAATAGCCTTGATTCACTTTTGAATACTTAGTATGATCATTGGAGGTCAAGTACTTCGGCGTCCGCGTTCTGCACTGACTCAGACTTCAAGTACTTCGGACTTCATTTCTTTCCACGCCAAACATCATCTAATAGGCTCCCTTTAGCCGATATTCCTTCCATGGTCTCCGAATGTACCTACGAACAAAAACTACACACAGGTAGTGAAATAATATACAGGCAACCACTAAGAGGGGGTTTTAACATATAAAATAGTCGTACAACTACGACTCATCAATGTGTACCATCCTGCATTTCCTGTCATATGAATGGAGCAAGCGCTGTCTATGTACCAAGAGCTGCTCTTCCTTCCACCATGCAAGCAAAAGAGGTTCGTTCTTACGTACCCAAACAAGATTAGGCTTGTTTGGTTTGTGTCCTGCTTGCTAATTCTTGGAGATCATGTTCTTAGCTCTAACTATCTCAGACCTCCTCTTTGCATTACCCTTTTGCTAACCAGTTTTCTTCATGGTATCACCCTTGTAACTCTTTGGAGAGGACAGTGCTTCCTAGGGTGACCTTTCTGATTGCAGTGCCAGCATATCTATACTGACGTGCCATACCTACCCTGTGTCTTTTCATCCTCATGCACTCCCTGCAGAGATGTCATGCCTGTCCACAGTACCAGCACACCCTGTTGTGCTTGAGATCCACATACTTGCTCCGTCCAGGTGAAGGGATAAAATTCTTAGCTATTCTGGAGTTGAAGTCAATATGAGACGGCTTTGTATTCTTGGACTGTTTGAGCCATAGTGCGTAGGCCTTCTTTCCATCAAAGGGTACATTCTTTTCCTTATTTCGACGAGGCTCTCTTGCACACTGACACTTGCACTTAGCTGGCTCATTGACTTTTTTAGTTATCTCTCCATTTCCTGAGGTCTTACTAGCATTTCCCGATTCGTGTCCTAAACTATGTCTGACCACGAACCTTCTAGGGAAATCTTCCTTGATGTTCTTGAGTTTTGACCCTTTGATCTCCTTTAGCAAAGCCTCCTTATCATTTTCTTTTGTGGTCTTGATAGCTTCCAGTTCAGATAGTAACTTTACATTCTCTGATTCTAGGGTTGCTATCTTATCCTCCATTGTTTTGAGCTTCTCAGCTTGAGGGATAGCTTCCTCGGTCTGGAGCTTATACAGTTATCCTTCTAGGGAGCAAATCCTTTTCTGTAACTTGATCTCGGTTTTGCATAGCTCCTCTTTAAGTCTTTTTGCTTTCTCTGACCACTGGTTTTTGTGTTCTTCAAGGCCAGCAATCTGTTCTTCCTGCTCGTGTAGGCTTGCGTTCAGCTCTTCAATCCTTTCAGTTAGCTTCTTCAGCAACGCCAATACCTGTTTATTAGAAAGGTTAGATAGACTGGAGATAGTATCTAGATTCATTACCTCATCATTGACTGCAAATGGCGCCGTTGCCGGGGAGCAGCGCTTAGTGTGATATTAGATTTAACGTGTGTAGTTTAGACTATTCCACCTTGTTTGTTCCTTAAAATCTGCTGTCTAAATTTCTTCACTCACAGTGTTTCTTGGCTCTTGCAGGTACTAGCTAGTTCATGCCAAGGAAAACACCCCGAAAGAAGAAGCAAATTCAGATATCAGACGAGGACACACCGGACCAACGAAGAACAAATTGTCAGGCCCAGATCGAAGCTCGGCAGCTACGAGCACTGAACCGAAATTTTGCAGCAATGGCTATGAATCAAAACAACCCAGCTTTGCTGAATGGAGTGGTCGAAGATGACCAGCAGCGTCCTCTGCAACAACCAGCTCGTAGGACCTTTGAAGACTACACTGCTCCGCGCGTCTCAGGATTCCAATCTGCAGTTGCACCGCCTCGTGTAGACAACAACAACAACTGGGAGATCAAAACAGGACTAATTCAGATGGTACCAAACAACCAGTTTTCAGAAAGGATGAACGAAGACCCTCATCAGCATCTAAAGCGGTTCATCCAGATGTGCAACACAGTAAAGACCAATGATGTTCCTCCAGAATCCTACTACCTGAGGCTATTCCCTTTTTCACTCTCGGATAAGGCTAGTAGGTGGCTCGACAGTCATGCAGAGGGCACTTTCACTACTTGGGGAAAACTGGCCGAAGCCTTCCTACAGCGGTACTTCCCACCATCGAAGACCGCACATTTCAGGAACAAGATCATCTCGTTCCGTTCTATGGATGGTGAGACTCTTTACGAAGCTTGGGAGAGGTACAAGGAGTTGATGAGAATGTGTCCCCATCACAACCTGGAATTATGGTAGATTATTGACACTTTCTATCAAGGAATCAACCAGGGGATGCTCACCTTAATCAACTAAGCAGCTGGTGGGGGACTGAACGGAGTCTCGCTAGAAGAGACCTATGATATTATAGAGAAAGCTGCTCAAGACTACCACCTCTGGACCAGCGATCGAGGCAATCCTAAAGACAGAAAGGGCGTGCAAGATCTCTGCAACGCCGATGGCGCTAATGACATCGCTGAGTTGACCAATACAGTGAAGATGCTCGCAACCGAAATAAAAAATCTGAAGACGGCCTCCTCTATGAAAACATCTGATGTTGCCAATGTTGGTGTCTATTGTCAGATTTGTGGCACTCCTCATTTTGCAGATGGCTGTCCGGTGATGGGACAAGATGATAACAGTGGAAACCAGGAGGATGCAAATTATATTGGGTAGAATAATCAAGGGGCTGGTTTCGGGTATGGATCGTCCACTAACAGATGAGATAATCCGAACCGGAATCATCCTAACCTCTCTTATAAACCACAGAATCAGGCACCCCGTGGCTTCCCTTACAAACAGCAGCAAGGCAATGCACCATACCAGCCACGAGGCCAATACAACATTCAGGCTCAGCAAACGCAGAATAATAACTTGAGCCTCAGTATAACAACACGTTCAGGCCAATACATCCTACCAATCAAGGCCTTAGTATAATAACCAGTCACAAGGGCAGCAAAATCAGAATTCAGGGAGCTATTCATATCAGCCGTAACAGCCCAAGCAACAGGAGTCTGGCAGCTCGTCTAGCATGGAGGCCATGATGGCTAATTTTATGGCTGAGCAGGATAGGCGAGTGAAAGCACTCGAGCAGCAACTTGAGCAGATGGGCACCCGGAACAAGCAACTGGCCATCCAGAACAGGATGCTAGAAAATCAAGTGGCTCAACAGGCAGACTCAGCAACCAGAGAACATGGAAAACTCTCATCGAAACCAGATCAGAATCCTAGAGAATCAGTGAATGCCATCACACTCCGAGGAGGAAAACAGCTTGAAATGCTACCAGCTCAAACCACTCAAGCAACATCAGAAAAATCGGCGCTTAATTTTGCCCCTACTGAAGAGGAATCATCAACAGAAGCTGACCACCGAGTTAAAAATTTTGCACAAACAGTGGAGCCAGCTCCCTACCGACCGCCAGTTCCGTTCCCTCAGCGGCTCAAGGGTGCAAGAAGAGATAAAGAGTTCATGTAGTTCGTGGATAAAATTCATACTCTTTACATCACAATGCCCTTCACTGATGCAATCACCCCAGATCCCCACCTATGCAAAATTCATGAAGAAGATTCTGACTGGGAAACGGAAGATGGACGGAACCGAGACACTGGCTCTGAGTGAGGAGTGCAACGCTGCCATGCACCAGCCCATGCCGCCTAAGCTTAAGGATTCAGGGAGTTTTCTATCCCTTGTGATATTGGCGGTCTTACTATTCATCATGCGTTATGTGATTTAGGTGCTAGTGTGTCTATCATGCCTTTTTCTTTGTATTCTAAACTAAATTTGGGTGATCTCTGTCCTACTAACATCTCTATTTGCCTTGCGGATCGTTCTTGTAGACTCACGAAAGGGATTCTAAAAGATGTACCTGTGAAGGTGGAGAATATTTACACCCCTGCTGATTTTATTGTGCTTGAGATTTCAGAGGACATAGACATTCCAATTATCCTTGGTAGACCTTTCCCTTATACGGCTAAAGTTGTTATTGATATGGATAGAGGGTTGATGGACCATAATTGTATGAATCATAAATACAGTTAAACCCACCAAATTAGACGCTTTGTCTATTTAACTTTTGCTTGTTAGTTCCGATATTTATCTACAGGGTATTTTGGAGTCTAGAGAGAATACGAGCTAAAAAGGACTTTAAAAGCTGAATATGAATTACGAGTCATTCCAGGTCACGACCAAATTCTGACTTTCAAGAACCGGACGTGGAATTACTCAAAACAAGTCCAACCGAAGGGCAACCAGAATCAGTCCGGAGCTGAAAGGGGACCGATGGCTTTTGTGAAAGATCACAAACACACATCTCTCACCCACTCCCCTCCACCTAGCCGGCGGCTCCCCTCTCACAAACTCCCCTCCTCCTCTCCTTTCATGCCACCTAGCCCGGCGGCTTTCCTCCATGCCACCTCCCCCCCCCCCCCCCCCCGGCGGCTTTGAAGCTCTCCAATCCCCTTGAGCCAAGTGTCGCATCCTTATGGCTTCTCCAAACCTATAAATAGAGACCCTTCTTCACTTGTATCATCATCCCATCTCATACCACAAGTAGTGAGAGAAGCTCTCACTTCTCTCTAGATTCACAACACCATCCTTGTAATCACTTTACTTTGGAATCAAAGCTTTAGCACTTTCAACAGTTTTTTTGTAAGTATTCTCATCTTTACTTTACTGTCTTTTCAATTCAGCAACTTTACTTTCCTGTCTTTACTTTACAGTCTTCCAAAAACCTTTACTTTTCAAACGCACTTAGCTATGATGTCCTGTTCCATGGATATTTGTAGCTAAACCCTTCATTCGGTTGAAGGGGAGTGCTTGTATCATACAATGTTTTAGACCTTACTCTTAGTGCCTCTATGTGTTCAAGACCTGTTCTATGTGCCACATATTAGGTCAGAACTTCCAAGTTTGAGTGGATGCTTGAAATGGCAAAACTCTTTCGTGGGGTTCGTGAACACACTCGGGTAAGTGGATGCTTGAAATGGCAAAGCTTATCTGAGGAGTTCGACCTCTCTAAAACACCATTTGGATTGATCGGAAATGATTGATCAAATGGATGCACACAAGCTAGTATACCTTGAAATGGGGTGCTAGTCTAAATAGAACAAGTGCTCTATGACCTTGAAATGGGCTAGACAGTGTGGCAAATCAAGTGCTTGAAATGGCCTTGATACACTTTTGAACACTTAGTATGATCATTAGAGGTCAATGATAAACAGACTATGATACAAGGCCCCTGAAACCGAATCTTTCCTTTAATTGTAATATCAACTATTACTTTACCTTTCAGTACTAAAAACCAAAAACAATCCCCCCCAAATGCTTTATTTAAATCCCCCCTTTCGAAAGAACAATTAATCAACTAATTCCCTTGGGTTCGACCCGTACTTACCACTTACTACCAAAAATAGTTAAGTCGCGAGTATTGGAGATACAAATTTACTTTTGCACAGATAACATCGCACCTTAACGACAGTGCGGTAGGCTCCGTCAAAACTGGCGCCATTGCCGGGGAGTTAGCCTTCGATTAGTTGTTCTTTTCTTTCCCTTTTCACTTCTTCATCGCACTGCCCACTATGTATGCATGGATGCCTCGACATCTTCCTCAGTTTGGAGGTACCACCGGAGAAGACCCAGTAATACACTGCCAACATTTCTACCATATAAGTCGTCACATGAAACTCGAAAATGTAACGTTAGAAGAGTTTCAATTAAAATATTTTGAACACTCTTTAACCGACTTTGCGACAGTATGGTATTATACATCAACTGCTAGTTGTGCAAAATATTACGTGGACCTTCGTGCTAAATTTCTAAAAATATTATAACTGAAAGGATCAATGACGCGGTGGGAGGATCAGCCATGCACTTGTCCCTGACTCAAATGTGGGATGTTATAGACGACTTGGCGGAAGCCACAAAACGAAGACCAATGCCCCGACCTAATAGAGGAATACAGATAGTGGAGGCTGGTCCAGAGATGAAAAAAGAAGAAACTCCCGAACCATCAGAAGAAACTCTTGAGCCATCAGAAGAAACTCCCAAACCATCAGAAGAAACTCCTGAGCCATCAGAAGAAACTCCTGAGCCATCAGAAGAAACTCCCGAACCATTAGAAAAATCAGATATAGAAAGCACCGGAAGCAACGAGGAAAAGTCTTCATGGGAACCTAAAACCGTTCCAGCAGAGGAGGAAGTCCAGAACATCACTGGCAAGCTGCCCGAGTCATACCCGACTATCATTACCCAAGCAGCCGAGATCATTCGAGACCGGATCCTCACAGACGGACATGATGAGACAGAACCAAGCCTTAAGATGCAAGCTTCCCAACTTTTCCCCTTGATCAATAGACAGATTGCAAAAAACTATGTGATCAGTGAAGAGGCTGAAAGGAGGAGGAAAGAAGGGCCGAAGCAGAACGACTCCTTGATGGAGCATCTTCTCACAACTAGACAAGGCAGCCCGAAACATAAGAGAACCCAATTCAAGAGGCTAGTAGTGAAAGGTCCCTCGCCTTCTCAGAGACGTTGGAAGGAGAAACCACCAGAACCATGGGAACAGGACCCAAGCACATCATCTCACAAGAAATCAAGGAAACGCAAGGCAAAAATGAAAGTAGGCACTCCATAACACTATGACCTGAGCTGCCCATGGGATCCAAACCTGTGATCCCCATGTGTCGAGCCAACGACGTTAAACAAAGGCACTGGTCGGGAGGTAACCCGACACCTATCTTACTTTCAGTAATTTTCTTTTTTGTCATTTAGTTTTTATCGTAAGTCGCTCTCACCCATTTTTTGTATAGAAGGAATGTCTAACATGTAGGAATCAGTTTTTGGAGCAAGATCAGATCAGCCAGGCAGCTTTCGAGAATGATCGGGCCTGCGCTGAGAGTTCAAGGCCCCAGCCGAACTCCCTCGATTATCCAGCTCCGAGGCATGTCGTTCCACGACACGACACAGTAAAAGGGAGTTCAGTTCTTCTCTTTTCCTTAATGTGATTTCCTTCTCTTGTATATATTTGCATGACTTTTGAACTAAGTTGTGCTGAAAGGCACGCCTTCGTTCAAAAGTGTGGGGTGAGAACCGCCTGTGTACATAACATGTTTTTCTTTTCCTTTTCTCTTAATATTATCTTTTTGAAAATATGAACTTGAGAATGTGAAAAAGATAGATCATAATTCATGCATTTACCTTGTGAAAATTCAACTGTTTAAAAACTTAGAATGCAAATTCTCATTTGTCCCTTTGTGCTGAGATATACAGGGGATGTGGAGTTGACATAAACTGCCCTAGAGAGGCTTGGTAAGCACTCGAAGGATCGAATCTAACTATATGATTTTCGAAGTCAGTGGAGGCTGCACTTCGGGATTCAGTGAAGATTGAAGTCATCTCCGCCATGCAGCGTTTATGCAAGAGGCGGGATGGGAATCAAACCGTCATATCTCTAGTCCTAGTAGCCGAGAAAATAGATGAGCGACCCTCATCTTGACCCGCGCGAAACGGCAAGGATGAGAAAGAGCGGGGAGGTATTTCCATATGCTTGCGGGCGACGATTGGACCTCCCAAAAAGGCTGAGAAAATGGACTAGCAAGTCACAAAGAAGCAAAATCTTAAAGAAGCTAATCAAAGGCCAAAGGCCAAAATTGTGAAGATTTTAACCGAACAAAAGTGAAGAAACTCCAACTCAATATCAAATGCCAAAGGCCAAAGGCCGATTCACTACAAAAGCTGTCCCTCGCCAAAAAGGAATCGAAGAGCTCAACTCAGTGAAACCCGAACCGAATCACGTGCTAGAGAAAGCTACAAGGAAACCATATAGTGCGAGTCGATCCCGAGAATGCAGTCCAGGAGCCTAAAAAGGGCTATCTCCCGAAACATCCAAATTAATTTGCATCTCGGCACGAAGGTACAAGTATCAAGTTTCTTCTAAGTATTTACACGGTTTAATTTGGTAATAAGTAAGTAATGCATGAATTAGGATAAATCTAGTCCCACAATCTCACTTTCATATTTAAAAGTTTTTACTTGGATTGTGTGTGCCGCCCTTTAAAAAGCATTGTTCGGGACGAACAACTAAAAGTGTGGGATGATCTGATGGACCATAATTGTATGAATCATAAACACAGTTAAACCCACCAAATTAGACGCTTTGTCTATTTAACTTTTGCTTGTTAGTTCCGATATTTATCTACAGGGTATTTTGGAGTCTAGAGAGAATACGAGCTAAAAAGGACTTTTAAAGCTGAATATGAACCGGACGTGGAATTACTCAAAACAAGTCCAACCGAAGGGCAACCAGAATCAGTCCGGAGCTGAAAGGGGACCGATGGCTTTTGTGAAAGATCACAAACACACATCTCTCACCCACTCCCCTCCACCTAGCCGGCGGCTCCCCTCTCACAAACTCCCCTCCTCCTCTCCATTCATGCCACCTAGCCCGGCGGCTTTCCTCCATGCCACCTCCCCCCCGGCGGCTTTGAAGCTCTCCAATCCCCTTGAGCCAAGTGTCGCATCCTTATGGCTTCTCCAAGCCTATAAATAGAGACCCTTCTTCACTTGTATCATCATCCCATCTCATTCCAACATCTCATACCACAAGTAGTGAGAGAAGCTCTCTGACAGGCGTCGTCTGTACCTGCAAATTTAAATTTATAATCTCCACTTACTCTTGGCTATGGGTTAGTACAGCGGCAAGCAAGGGTCGAACCCAAGGGAGCTAGATAGTTACTACTTTGTTCTGTAAGAAGAAAAGAAAAGACAATTGGGGTTTGTGAGAGATTAGGAAACAGTGCAAATAAACGAAATAAGCGAGTGTGTAAATATCAGAGAGGAATATTCAGACTAGGGTTTGATTGTGACTTGTTTTATCATTGACTTCTAATATTCTAATTCATAATTTCTAAGTGTGGTTGTCCCGACAAAGGTGACTTCCCAAGTAACCCGACAAAGGTGTTACGCCACAACTTAACCCGACAAAGGTGTTAAGCTTCTAATTCCCCTAGGTTTAATAACCCGACAAAGGTGTTATCTAACCTAGACGTGCTACCTATCCAAACGACAAAGTATTAGATAGATGATTAATATAGAAATATGCGCAACTAGGTTTTACGACAAAGTATCCGCCTAGTCTAGCAATAATTCATGGAATTCATGCACGAGAATTAGTAAAACAATGAATATAGCATTAAGATCCAAGTCTCAAAAACATCATCACAATGTATAAACCCTAGCCCGAATAATAGGATTAGTTACACTTGGCCATTAGGGCAAAAAATGATGAATAATAACAAGTAAACTTCACTAGTGCCGAGAGGAAGGAACGTCCGAGCCGTGAGGGCTGAGCAAGGACTGAGCACGGCTGAGGCATGGGCTGAGCTAGGGCAGTAAGGTGGGCGGCGCAATGGCGAAGGACGGCGGAGCTAGGGCGGAGCAAAGGAGGAATTAGGGTTTCGGCCGTGAGTTAGGGTTTGAGAGGAATTTTGTGGAGAGAGGAGCTCTCCACGTTTTGGGATGATTTGAAAGGCTGAGTTGAGGCTCTATTTATAGAGCAGAATGAGGCTCTAGATCCCCCAAAAATCGGTCTAAGTCCAAAATTAGATTAGGAAAGGTTTCCAAATCTGATTTTACTTGATCTCTAAGTAAACTTCTTGTGCAAGTCTTCTAGATCCGTGTAGAGCCTTCCAGAATCTTCTAGACACTCTCTAAACCGCCACGCATGGAATTAGGAATTTTCCCGAAGTTACTGTTCACGGCCTAAAAATACTGTTCACACCGGGAATTACTGTTCACGGCCCAAAACACTGTTCACGCCGGAAATTACTGTTCATCCGCGGACACTGTTCATCCATCCTGTGCATCTGTTTTGACTTCGGCTCTCAATTTGATCTTCCAAACGACTTCGGATGCTCTCGGTGTAAACTAGAGAGTTGTAGGGAATTGAGTCACCTACGCAACGGTATATTCTTCGTATTTTTCTGATACACGGTCAGCTCCCAGCACTCCGACGAACGTCCAAAGGTCTGATCTGCCATTGTGATGTTTTCGGCATAAAATGGCGTCTTTTATGCACGTTTCCTCCTAGAGCTTCTGAAACACCTGAAATGCAAAACAGCACTAAGAAGTAACTGTTTGCATGATAAAGTGCCAAAATTGGTGGGATTTGATGACTCGATGAGTCGTATAAATACGGCTCATCAAACCACCCCACACTTAAACTTGTTCGTCCCGAACAAGAACTAGGTCATAAGAGGAACGAAATACTGTAAACATCACAATGCTTCGGCATCCTAGACATGCTACATGGACATGACTCGGTTACTCTAGATCCCACTTTCTATGCATGCTCGTTACTAATAGACTTGTGCGAAAACATGGGTTAAAGATACGTGTTACCTTTGGGTCGAGATGCAAATCAATTCGGATGTATCGGGAGATAGCCCTTTTTAGACCCATGAACCGCATTTTTGGACTCGAACTCGTTGCTATGTGGTTATGCTTTGCTGCTTTCTCTTGCACGTGATTGATTTGAGCTTCAAAGTGTTGAGTGCTTTTCGGCCAGCTATATTGTCATTGGATTTGGTATTTCAATGGAGCTCTACACTTGATTTCGGTGTGGACTATCACAATGATGATGGATTTGGTTCTTTGTGGTGCGGATTGTGACTTGCTCGAACCTACTTGCTCTCACTCATCATCGTCCTTTTGACTCGGGTCAAGCCAAGGGTCGCTTGTCTATTTTCCTGGCTACTTGGACTAGAGCTTGGACGGTGTGAAGTATTCCCGTCCCGACCAACCGCAAAGTGTACCGCAGTGGTGGAGCAGACTCGTACTATGTTGCCTCGAAGTGCTAGCCTCCACGAGCTCCACATAACCATATATCCTGAGTTCGGCCTTCGAATGATCCGTCAAGTCTCTCTAGGGCATTTCTATCAACTCCACATCCCTGTTTATCTCAACTAACAAAGGCACGCAAAGTTTTAAAATCACATGTTAGTCGTCCAAGTTAATTTTTACCAAAGACATGCATGTAATCGGATCTATCTATTTCACCTAATCATTATCCAATACTGCAAGTCTAGGAAATAGTGAAGAATCATGTACAAAAATTAAAAAAAATGACGGGAAACGTGCTGACTCTGTGCAGGGTGCAAGAAAATAAACGTGCTGACTCGATGACTGACTCTCCCACCCCACACTTTTGAACTGACGTGTCCTCACGGCTCATCTTAAGTTCAAAGACACGACTATGCATGCAAACAAACAAAAAGGGAAATAAGAAGAGAGTAAGGTTGGACAGGCACTTCCCTCGTGCGATGCGTGACGATCTGAAACGACTGATTATTCTCCTATGAGTCCTCAAAGAGAGCCCCATCGAAGCTTGTATCGCAACGTGAGTTCGTCACAAAATGAAAGGGCTATGTCAATGACATTAAGACAAATAAATGATTCCCAGGAGGTTGAAGGAGTCACAACGGTCTCACTTAAAACCCAACCTCCTTAGACTCGTAAGTCTTGGTGACAAAATCATTAAACGCTTATGTTTCTTGACACAATTTATTCAAGGTGCGAAACTACTCACGTTGGATATAGTCTTATGCCAATGTTTCGGATATGTTCGCCTCTGCCCCTGCATGAAAATCATCTTCTTTCCCAAGTACAATGTGACAATAATGACTCAAGACTCAAATAAAACAGAAAATAAGTAACTAAAACTGAAAGAATGATAAAAGTGTCGGGCTTCCTCCCTGCGAGCGCCTTTGTTTTACGTCGTTGGCTCGACGGTACCTCTTTAGGGATCACAAGTTAGGATCCCAAGGCTGCTCCAAATCAAACTTATGTACTCCCTTGTGAAGCTTATAGCCCTCATCGAATGGTGCTCTCATGTCTCGCCATCCTGGTTTCCATCCAAACGTGTCATGTCTCGGTCTCTTCCTCATGTATGGACGGTCAGAATCCTCGTGAACATGGTAGTGTGATTTCTTTCCATCAAACGCAGGTGACAACATTTTTGTTCCCATGTCATTCTTGGTCCTTGTGTCCAAGATAACTGATTGTCCCAGAATGAGTGCAATAGGACTGTGAGCGCTGGCATCTCCCGTCTGCAAAATATAAGAGTCAATATCACGGGTGAGTGTGAGAATACCTGGATCCTTGCTCTTTCCAAGCGGTGCCCAATGATTCACAGTGAGTGGACTCTCCATTGTTGGGTTGTTTTGCTCATGTTCCACCTCCAATGCCTTCAAGCTCATCTTTGTCGATCACATGGTCCTTAGGAGCAATCACCTGCATTGGGGATGGCAGAGGGGTGTTAGAAATTAGAGTTTCTTCAACTGTATCAATGCATACTGCGGAGGTCTTGTGAATATCTTCCGCGGACGTCTCCTGAATTTCTGGTAATTCTCCAGCCGTCCGCGCCGTAATTGTTGAGGTGTCCGCGTCCTGCACTGAGGTAGAATCTTCTGTGACCTTGATTTTCTCGGCCGCTTCGACAGTGAGGACCGGTTCTGCCTCGGGTAGATCCGCAATGAAGTCTGAGCACGTCTCGAGCAACTCGGTAATGGGGTCTGATTCGAGTGGCTCGGTCGGCTCTTCCTTAGGTGCCAGCGGGCTATCTTCTTCCAAATATCCGGGGTAGTCCGACTTGAGCTCTTCTTCCGTCAACCATGTGTCCTCATCTTCTGCCTGTTCTATGGGCTCCAAGATAGGCTCTATTAGAGCCTCTGCCATGTCCGCCTCTGTTTTTCTGCTGTCATATTCTTCCTGATTTCTCCTCAACTTGGACATGGCCTGGTCTAAGTCGGACGATGCTCTTGATCGCTCGGCCGAGGCTCTCTCGTTTTCAGCCTTAGCTTGGCGCAACATGTCGTCTATTTCTTCAATCCGCTTGGCCCGATATTGTCTTGAGCTTTCTGCCATATCTTCTATCAAGTGCCAAAGATTGATGATGGTCAAGTCATAGACCGAGCCTCCGGCCTCCTCATTGAGCTTATCCCACTCATGAGGCATCATTCCACCGACAAATCTTTGGAGAAGATCGTAGTTAGAGAATCCATGGTGCGGGCAGCTTGTCACGAGGGAGTCAAAGTACCGTAGGTACTCATCCAAGTTTTCGTCCCGTGATTGCTCAATGTACATGATCTTTTCTCGGACTTCTTGTTGGAAGGATGGTGGGTAGCACTCCTCATAGTTCCAAGGCTCACTTCCATAGTAGGAAGACATGTGGAATCTGTAAGTAAATTAAAAACAACGTGCAAACTAGCAAGGCACATAATAGCAAGCACAGACTAGCAATAAAGGGTCCCCAGGAGATTGGAGGAGTCACAGCGGTCTCACTTAAAACCTAATCTCCTTAGACTCGTAAGTCTTGGTGACAGAACCCTCTAAAAGCTTGAAATCGAAATCGAGATAATTGGAAATCGAAAAACAAGGAAATCAAAATACAAACTAGGAAATTTCACCGAATAGCAAGAAATAACAAAAATAAACGAAAGGAAAGAAGAATAAACGAAAAGAAGGGAAGAACAAAATTCACCGTGCGTAGCTCCCCGGCAACGGCGCCAAAATTTGACAGGCGTCGTCTGTACCTGCAAATTTAAATTTATAATCTCCACTTACTCTTGGCTATGGGTTAGTACAGCGGCAAGCAAGGGTCGAACCCAATGGAGCTATATAGTTACTACTTTGTTCTGTAAGAAGAAAAGAAAAGACAATTGGGGTTTGTGAGAGTGTGTAAATATCAGAGAGGAATATTCAGACTAGGGTTTGATTGTGACTTGTTTTATCATTGACTTCTAATATTCTAATTCATAATTTATAAGTGTGGTTGTCCCGACAAAAGTGACTTCCCAAGTAACCCGACAAAGGTGTTACGCCACAACTTAACCCGACAGAGGTGTTAAGCTTCTAATTCCCCTAGGTTTAGTAACCCGACAAAGGTGTTATCTAACCTAGACGTGCTACCTATCCAAACGACAAAGTATTAGATAGATGATTAATATAGAAATATGCGCAACTAGGTTTTACGACAAAGTATCCGCCTAGTCTAGCAATAATTCATGGAATTCATGCACGAGAATTAGTAAAACAATGAATATAGCATTAAGATCCAAGTCTCAAAAACATCATCACAATGTATAAACCCTAGCCCGAATAATAGGATTAGTTACACTTGGCCATTAGGGCAAAAAATGATGAATAATAACAAGTAAACTTCACTAGTGCCGAGAGGAAGGAACGTCCGAGCCGTGAGGGCTGAGCAAGGACTGAGCACGGCTGAGGCAGGGGCTGAGCTAGGGCAGTAAGGTGGGCGGTGCAATGGCGAAGGACGGCGGAGCTAGGGCGGAGCAAAGGAGGAATTAGGGTTTCGGCCGTGAGTTGGGGTTTGAGAGGAATTTTGTGGAGAGAGGAGCTCTCCACGTTTTGGGATGATTTGAAAGGCTGAGTTGAGGCTCTATTTATAGAGCAGAATGAGGCTCTAGATCCCCCAAAAATCGGTCTAAGTCCAAAATTAGATTAGGAAAGGTTTCCAAATCCGATTTTACTTGATCTCTAAGTAAACTTCGTGTGTAAGTCTTCTAGATCCGTGTACAGCCTTCCAGAATCTTCTAGACACTCTCTAAACCGCCACACATGGAATTAGGAATTTTCTCGAAGTTACTGTTCACGGCCCAAAAATACTGTTCACGCGGGGAATTACTGTTTCACGGCCCAAAACACTGTTCATGCCGGAAATTGCTGTTCATCCGCGGACACTGTTCATCCATCCTGTGCATCTGTTTTGAATTCGGCTCTCGATTTGACCTTCCAAACAACTTCGGATACTCTCGGTGTAAACTAGAGAGTTGTAGGGAATTGAGTCACCTACGCAACGGTATATTCTTCGTATTTTTTTGATCCACGGTCAGCTCCCAGCACTCCGACGAACGTCCAAAGGTCTGATCTGCCATTGTGATGTTTTCGGCATAAAATGCCGTCTTTTATGCACGTTTCCTCCTAGAGCTTCCGAAACACCTAAAATGCAAAACAACACTAAGAAGTAACTGTTTGCATGATAAAGTGCCAAAATTGGTGGGATTTGATGACTCGATGAGTCGTATAAATACGGCTCATCACTCTCACTTCTCTCTAGATTCACAACACCATCCTTGTAATCACTTTACTTTGGAATCAAAGCTTTAGCACTTTCAACGGTTTTTTTGTAAGTATTCTCGTCTTTACTTTACTGTCTTTTCAATTCAGCAACTTTACTTTCCTGTCTTTACTTTTGAAAAGTTTACTTTACTATCTTCCAAAAACCTTTACTTTTCAAACGCACTTAGCTATGATGTCCTGTTCCATGGATATTCGTAGCTAAACCCTTCATTCGGTTGAAGGGGAGTGCTTGTATCATACAATATTTTAGACCCTACTCTTAGTGCCTCTATGTGTTCAAGACCTGTTCTATGTGCCACATATTAGGTCAGAACTTCCAAGGTTGAGTGGATGCTTAAAATGGCAAAACTCTTCCGTGGGGTTCGTGAACACACTCGGGTAAGTGGATGCTTGAAATGGCAAAGCTTATCTGAGGAGTTCGACCTCTCTAAAACACCATTTGGATTGATCGGAAATGATTGATCAAATGGATGCACACAGGCTAGTATACCTTGAAATGGGGTGCTAATCTAATAGAACAAGTGCTCTATGACCTTGAAATGGGCTAGACAGTGTGGCAAATCAAGTGCTTGAAATGGCCTTGATACACTTTTGAACACTTAGTATGATCATTAGAGGTCAATGATAAACAGACTATGATACAAGGCCCCTGAAACCGAATCTTTCCTTTAATTGTAATATCAACTGTTACTTTACCTTTCAGTACTAAAAACCAAAAACAATCCCCCCCAACTGCTTTATTTAAATCCCCCCTTTCGAAAGAACAATTAATCACCTAATTCCCTTGGGTTCGACCCGTACTTACCACTTACTACAAAAAATAGTTAAGTCGCGAGTATTGGAGATACAAATTTGCTTTTGCACAGAGAACATCGCACCTTAACGACAGTGCGGTGGGCTCAGTCAAAACGGGCGCCGTTGCCGGGGAGTTAGTCTTCGATTAGTTGTTCTTTTCTTTCCCTTTTCACTTCTTCATCGCACTGCCCACTATGTATGCTTGGATGACTCGACATCTTCCTCAGTTTGGAGGTACCACTGGAGAAGACCCAGTAATACACTGCCAACATTTCTACCATATAAGTCGTCACATGAAACCCGAAAATGTAACGTTAGAAGAGTTTCAATTAAAATGTTTTGAACACTCTTTAACCGACTTTGCGACAGTATGGTATTATACATCAACTGCTAGTTGTGCAAAATATTACGTGGACCTTCGCGCTAAATTTCTGAAAGAATTCTCCCCCCCATCCTTACGACATGACACCCGCGAGAAGATCATCTGCCTTCAGCAATCCCGAGATGAGACTTTAGATGAATACTACACGTACTATGACACCATCGTCTCACGCTGCCCGCACCATGGATTCACGGAGGTGTTTCTTCTTCAAAAATTTCTTTGTGGGATGAGGGCCGATGAGTTCTCAAGGATCAATGACGCAGTGGGAGGATCAGCCATGCACTTGTCCCTGACTCAAATGTGGGATGTTATAGACGACTTGGCCGAAGCCACAAAACGAAGACCAATGCCTCGACCTAATAGAGGAATACAGATAGTGGAGGCTGGTCCAGAGATGAAAAAAGAAGAAACTCCCGAACCATCAGAAGAAACTCCCGAACCATCAGAAGAAACTCCTGAGCCATCAGAAGAAACTCCCGAACCATCAGAAGAATCAGATATAGAAAGCACCGGAAGCAACGAGGAAAAGTATTCATGGGAACCTAAGACCGTGCCAGCAGAGGAGGAAGTCCAGAACATCACTGGCAAGCTGCCCGAGTCATACCCGACTATCATTACCCAAGCAGCCAAGACCATCCGAGACCGGATCCTCACAGACGGACATGATGAGACAGAACCAAGCCTTAAGATGCAAGCTTCCCAACTTTTCCCCTTGATCAATAGACAGATTGCAAAAAACTATGTGATCAGTGAAGAGGCTGAAAGGAGGAGGGAAGAAGGGCCGAAGCAGAACGACTCCTTGATGGAGCATCTTCTCACAACTAGACAAGGCAGCCCGAAACATAAGAGAACCCAATTCAAGAGGCTAGTAGTGAAAGGTCCCTCGCCTTCTCAGAGACGTTGGAAGGAGAAACCACCAGAACCATGGGAACAGGACCCAAGCACATCATCTCACAAGAAATCAAGGAAAGGCAAGGCGAAAATGAAAGTAGGCACTCCACAACACAATGACCTGAGCCGCCCATGGGATCCAAACCTGTGATCCCCATGTGTCGAGCCAACGACGTTAAACAAAGGCACTGGTCGGGAGGTAACCCGACACCTATCTTACTTTGAGTAATTTTCTTTTCTGTCATTTAGTTTTTATCGTAAGTCGCTCTCACCCATTTTTTTGTATAGATGGAATGTCTAACATGTAGGAATCGGTTTTTGGAGCAAGATCAGATCAGCCAGGCAGCTTTCGAGAATTACCGGGCCTGCGCTGAGAGTTCAAGGCCCCAGCCGAACTCCCTCGATTATCCAGCTCTGAGGCATGTCGTTCCACGACACGACACAGTAAAAGGGAGTTCAGTTCTTCTCTTTTCCTTAATGTGATTTCCTTCTCTTGTATATATTTGCATGACTTTTGAACTAAGTTGTGCTGAAAGGCACGCCTTCGTTCAAAAGTGTGGGGTGAGAACCGCCTATGTACATAACATGTTTTTCTTTTCTTTTTCCCTTAATATTATCTTTTTGAAAATATAAACTTGAGAATGTGAAAAAGATAGATCATAATTCATGCATTTACCTTGTGAAAATTCAACTGTTTAAAAACTTAGAATGCAAATTCTCATTTGTCCCTTTGTGCTGAGATATACAGGGGATGTGGAGTTGACATAAACTGCCCTAGAGAGGCTTGGCAAGCACTCGAAGGATCGAATCTAACTATATGGTTTTCGAAGTCAGTGGAGGCTGCACTTCGGGTTTCAGTGAAGATTGAAGTCATCTCCGCCATGCAGCGTTTATGCAAGAGGCGGGACGGGAATCAAACCGTCCTATCTCTAGTCCTAGTAGCCGGGAAAATAGATGAGCGACCCTCATCTTGACCCGCGCGAAATGGCAAGGATGAGAAAGAGCGGGGAGGTATTTCCATATGCTTGCGGGCGACGATTGGACCTCCCATAAAGGCTGAGAAAATGGACTAGCAAGTCACAAAGAAGCAAAAGCTCAAAGAAGCTAATCAAAGGCCAAAGGCCAAAATTGTGAAGGTTTTAACCGAACAAAAGTGAAGAAACTCCAACTCAATATCAAAGGCCAAAGGCCAAAGGCCAAAGGCCGATTCACTACAAAAGCTGTCCCTCGCCAAAAAGGAATCAAAGATCTCAACTCAGTGAAACCCGAACCAAATCATGTGCTAGAGAAAGCTACAAGGAAACCATATAGTGCGAGTCGATCCCGAGAATGCAGTCCAGGAGCCTAAAAAGGGCTATCTCCCGAAACATCCAAATTAATTTGCATCTCGGCACAAAGGTACAAGTATCAAGTTTCTTCTAAGTATTTACACGGTTTAATTTGGTAATAAGTAAGTAATGCATGAATTAGGATAAATCTAGTTCCACAATCTCACTTTCATATTTAAAAGTTTTTACTTGGATTGAGTGTGCCGCCCTTTAAAAAGCATTGTTCGGGACGAACAACTAAAAGTGTGGGGTGAACTGATGGACCATAATTGTATGAATCATAAACCCATTTAAACCCACCAAACTAGACGCTTTGTCTATTTAACTTTTGCTTATTAGTTCCGATATTTATCTACAGGGTATTTTGGAGTCTAGAGAGAATACGAGCTAAAAAGGACTTTTAAAGCTGAATATGAATTACGAGTCATTTCAGGTCACGACCAAATTCTGACTTTCAAGAACCGGACGTGGAATTACTCAAAACAAGTCCAACTGAAGGGCAACCAGAATCAGTCCGGAGCTGAAAGGGGACCGATGTCTTTTGTGAAAGATCACAAACACACATCTCTCACCCACTCCCCTCCACCTAGCCGGCGGCTCCCCTCTCACCAACTCCCCTCCTCCTCTCCTTTCATGCCACCTAGCCCGGCGGCTTTCCTCCATGCCACCTCCCCCCGGCGGCTTTGAAGATCTCCAATCCCCTTGAGCCAAGTGTCGCATCCTTATGGCTTCTCCAAGCCTATAAATAGAGACCCTTCTTCACTTGTATCATCATCCCATCTCATTCCAACATCTCATACCACAAGTAGTGAGAGAAGCTCTCACTTCTCTCTAGATTCATAACACCATCCATGTAATCACTTTACTTTGGAATCAAAGCTTTAGAACTTTCAACGGTTTTTTTGTAAGTATTCTCGTCTTTACTTTACTGTCTTTTCAATTCAGCAACTTTACTTTCCTGTCTTTACTTTTGAAAACTTTACTTTACTGTCTTCCAAAAACCTTTACTTTTCAAACGCACTTAGCTATGATGTCCTGTTCCATGGATATTCGTAGCTAAACCCTTCATTTGGTTGATGGGGAGTGCTTGTATCATACAACGATTTAGACCCTACTCTTAGTGCCTCTATGTGTTCAAGACCTGTTCTATGTGCCACATATTAGGTCAGAACTTCCAAGGTTGAGTGGATGCTTGAAATGGCAAAACTCTTCCGTGGGGTTCATGAACACACTCGGGTAAGTGGATGCTTCAAATGGCAAAGCTTATCTGAGGAGTTCGACCTCTCTAAAACACCATTTGGATTGATCAGAAATGATTGATCAAATGGATGCACACAGGCTAGTATACCTTGAAATGGGGTGCTAATCTAAATAGAATAAGTGCTATATGACCTTGAAATGGGCTAGACAGTGTGGCAAATCAAGTGCCTGAAATGGCCTTGATACACTTTTGAACACTTAGTATGATCATTAGAGGTCAATGATAAACAGACTATGATACAAGGCCCCTGAAACCGAATCTTTCCTATAATTGTAATATCAACTGTTACTTTGCCTTTCAGTACTAAAAACCAAAAGCAATCCCCCCAACTGCTTTATTTAAATCCCCCCTTTCGAAAGAACAATTAATCACCTATTTCCCTTGGGTTCGACCCGTACTTACCACTTACTACCAAAAATAGTTAAGTCGCGAGTATTGGAGATACAAATTTGCTTTTCCACAGAGAACATCACACCTTAACGACAGTGCGGTGGGCTCCGTCAAAACTGGCGTCGTTGCCGGGGAGTTAGCCTTCGATTAGTTGTTCTTTTCTTTCCCTTTTCACTTCTTCATCGCACTGCCCACTATGTATGCATGGATGACTCGACATCTTCCTCAGTTTGGAGGTACCACCGGAGAAGACCCAGTAAGTAATACACTGCCAACATTTCTACCATATAAGTCATCACATGAAACCCGAAAATGTAACGTTAGAAGAGTTTCAATTAAAATGTTTTGAACACTCTTTAACCGACTTTGCGACAGTATGGTATTATACATCAACTGCTAGTTGTGCAAAATATTACGTGGACCTTCGCGCTAAATTTCTGAAAGAATTCTCCCCCCATCCTTACGACATGACACCCGCGAGAAGATCATCTGCCTTCAGTAATCCCGGGATGAGACTTTAGATGAATACTACACGTACTATGACACCATCATCTCACGCTGCCCGCACCATGGATTCACGGAGGTGTTTCTTCTTCAAAAATTTCTTTATGGGATGAGGGCCGATGAGTTCTCAAGGATCAATAACGCAGTGGGAGGATCAGCCATGCACTTGTCCCTGACTCAAATGTGGGATGTTATAGACGACTTGGCCGAAGCCACAAAACGAAGACCAATGCCCCGACCTAATAGAGGAATACAGATAGTGGAGGCTGGTCCAGAGATGAAAAAAGAAGAAACTCCCGAACCATCAGAAGAAACTCTTGAGCCATCAGAAGAAACTCCCGAACCATCAGAAGAAACTCCTGAGCCATCAGAAGAAACTCCTGAGCCGTCAGAAGAAACTCCCGAACCATTAGAAGAATCAGTTATAGAAAGCACCGGAAGCAACGAGGAAAAGTCTTCATGGGAACCTAAAACCGTTCCAGCAGAGGAGGAAGTCCAGAACATCACTGGCAAGCTGCCCGAGTCATACCCGACTATCATTACCCAAGCAGCCGAGACCATTCGAGACCGGATCCTCACAGACGGACATGATGAGACAGAACCAAGCCTTAAGATGCAAGCTTCCCAACTTTTCCCCTTGATCAATACACAGATTGCAAAAAACTATGTGATCTGTGAAGAGGCTGAAAGGAGGAGGGAAGAAGGGCCGAAGCAGAACGACTCCTTGATGGAGCATCTTCTCACAACTAGACAAAGCAGCCCGAAACATAAGAGAACCCAATTCAAGAGGCTAGTAGTGAAAGGTCCCTCGCCTTCACAAAGACGTTGGAAGGAGAAACCACCAGAACCATGGGAACAGGACCCAAGAACATCATCTCACAAGAAATCAAGGAAAGGCAAGGCAAAAATGAAAGTAGGCACTCCACAACACTATGACCTGAGTTGCCCATGGGATCCAAACCTGTGATCCCCATGTGTCGAGCCAACGATGTTAAACAAAGGCACTGGTCGGGAGGTAACCCAACACTTATATTACTTTGAGTAATTTTCTTTTCTGTCATTTAGTTTTTATCGTAAGTCGCTCTCACCCATTTTTTTGTATAGAAGGAATGTCTAACATGTAGGAATCGGTTTTTGGAGCAAGATCAGATCAGCCAGGCAGCTTTCAAGAATTACCGGGCCTGCGCTGAGAGTTCAAGGCCCCTCGATTATCCAGCTCCGAGGCATGTCGTTCCACGACACGACACAGTAAAAGGGAGTTCAGTTCTTCTCTTTTCCTTAATGTGATTTCCTTCTCTTGTATATATTTGCAAGACTTTTGAACTTAGTTGTGCTGAAAGGCACGCCTTCGTTCAAAAGTGTGGGGTGAGAACCGCCTGTGTACATAACATGTTTTTCTTTTCCTTTTCCCTTAATATTATCTTTTTGAAAATATGAACTTGAGAATGTGAAAAAGATAGATCATAATTCATGCATTTACCTTGTGAAAATTCAACTGTTTAAAAACTTAGAATGCAAATTCTCATTTGTCCCTTTGTGCTGAGATATACAGGGGATGTGGAGTTGACATAAACTTCCCTAGAGAGGCTTGGCAAGCACTCGAAGGATCGAATCTAACTATATGGTTTTCGAAGTCAGTGGAGGCTGCACTTCGGGTTTCAGTGAAGATTGAAGTCATCTCCGCCATGCAGCGTTTATGCAAGAGGCGGGACGGGAATCAAACCGTCCTATCTCTAGTCCTAGTAGCCGGGAAAATAGATGAGCGACCCTCATCTTGACCCGCGCGAAACGGCAAGGATGAGAAAGAGCGGGGAGGTATTTCCATATGCTTGCGGGCGACGATTGGACCTCCCAAAAAGGCTGAGAAAATGGACTAGCAAGTCACAAAGAAGCAAAAGCTCAAAGAAGCTAATCAAAGGCCAAAGGCAAAAATTGTGAAGGTTTTAACCAAACAAAAGTGAAGAAATTCCAACTCAATATCAAAGGCCAAAGGCCGATTCACTACAAAAGCTGTCCCTCGCCAAAAAGGAATCAAAGATCTCAACTCAGTGAAACCCGAACCGAATCACGTGCTAGAGAAAGCTACAAGGAAACCATATAGTGCGAGTCGATCCCGAGAATGCAGTCCAGGAGCCTAAAAAGGGCTATCTCCCGAAACATCCAAATTAATTTGCATCTCGGCACGAAGGTACAAGTATCAAGTTTCTTCTAAGTATTTACACGGTTTAATTTGGTAATAAGTAAGTAATGCATGAATTAGGATAAATCTAGTCCCACAATCTCACTTTCATATTTAAAAGTTTTTACTTGGATTGTGTGTGCCGCCCTTTAAAAAGCATTGTTCGGGACGGACAACTAAAAGTGTGGGGTGATCTGATGGACCATAATTGTATGAATCATAAACACAGTTAAACCCACCAAATTAGACGCTTTGTCTATTTAACTTTTGCTTGTTAGTTCCGATATTTATCTACAGGGTATTTTGGAGTCTAGAGAGAATACGAGCTAAAAAGGACTTTTAAAGCTGAATATGAATTACGAGTCATTTCAGGTCACGACCAAATTCTGACTTTCAAGAACCGGACGTGGAATTACTCAAAACAAGTCCAACCGAAGGGCAACCAGAATCAGTCCGGAGCTGAAAGGGGACCGATGGCTTTTGTGAAAGATCACAAACACGCATCTCTCACCCACTCCCCTCCACCTAGCCGGCGGCTCCCCTCTCACAAACTCCCCTCCTCCTCTCCTTTCATGCCACCTAGCCCGGCGGCTTTCCTCCATGCCACCTCCCCCCCGACGGCTTTGAAGCTCTCCAATCCCCTTGAGCCAAGTGTCGCATCCTTATGGCTTCTCCAAGCCTATAAATAGAGACCCTTCTTCACTTGTATCATCATTCCAACACCTCATACCACAAGTAGTGAGAGAAGCTCTCACTTCTCTCTAGATTCACAACACCATCCTTGTAATCACTTTACTTTGGATTCAAAGCTTTAGCACTTTCAACGGTTTTTTTGTAAGTATTCTCGTCTTTACTTTACTGTCTTTTCAATTCAGCAACTTTACTTTCCTGTCTTTACTTTTGAAAACTTTACTTTACTGTCTTCCAAAAACCTTTACTTTTCAAACGCACTTAGCTATTATGTCCTTTTCCATGGATATTCGTAGCTAAACCCTTCATTCGGTTGAAGGGGAGTGCTTGTATCATACAATGTTTTAGACTCTACTCTTAGTGCCTCTATGTGTTCAAGACCTGTTCTATGTGCCACATATTAGGTCAGAACTTCCATGGTTGAGTGGATGCTTGAAATGGCAAAACTCTTCCGTGGGGTTCGTGAACACACTCGGGTAAGTGGATGCTTGAAATGGCAAAGCTTATCTGAGGAGTTCGACCTCTCTAAAACACCATTTGGATTGATCGGAAATGATTGATCAAATGGATGCACACAGGCTAGTATACCTTGAAATGGGGTGCTAGTCTAAATAGAACAAGTGCTCTATGACCTTGAAATGGGCTAGACAGTGTGGCAAATCAAGTGCTTGAAATGGCCTTGATACACTTTTGAACACTTAGTATGATCATTAGAGGTCAATGATTAACAGACTATGATACAAGGCCCCAGAAACCGAATCTTTTCTTTAATTGTAATATCAACTGTTACTTTACCTTTCAGTACTAAAAACCAAAAACGATCCCCCCCAACTGCTTTATTTAAATCCCCCCTTTCGAAAGAACAATTAATCACCTAGTTCCCTTGGGTTCGACGTACTTACCACTTACTACCAAAAATAGTTAAGTCGCGAGTATTGGAGATACAAATTTGCTTTTGCACAGAGAACATCGCACCTTAACGACAGTGCGGTGGGCTCCGTCAAGGGTCTATTGCTTTGCAAGTGGGCAGTGTGCGAGTCGTCTTTTACTTACCTGACATGTGTAAGACCCCTAGTCTTTTAGCTGACAGCGATGTATTAGACTCTGCTGATGTCGATCAGCCTATTTCACTTACTTCTATTGAGTCTTACAGAGTTACACTAGGCTGCCCAATACCGATGGACGTATACGCGTTGATCATAAAGGGAGCAGCTGCAGCTAAGGCCGAACAGAACGCCGAATCAGGTAATGAACCTTGCAAGGTGGAGCTGAAACCTCTACCTGCAAGTCTCAGGTATGAATTTCTGGGCCCTAACTCAACCTACCCGGTGATTGTGAATGCATCCTTGACTGATGTAGAAACCCAGAAATTGCTAGAGGTCCTGCGCAAACATAGACCAGCCCTAGGTTATTCGATAGACGATCTCAAAAGAATTAGCCCAGATTTGTGCATGCATAGAATCAACCTAGAGGGCGATGCTAGACCCAATAGAGATGCTTTGAGACGTTTAAATTCTAAACTGAACGATGTCGTTAAGAAAGAGATTCTGAAATTACTGGATGCCGGCATTATTTATTCTAGTGCAGATAGTAAGTGGGTCAGTCCTGTGCATGTTGTCCCTAAGAAGAAATGAGCATAATGAATTAATTCCTACTCGTACTGTGACTGGCTGGCGTATGTGCATTGATTACAGGAAATTGAATAAGGCTACACTTAAGGATCACTTTCCTTTGCCTTTTATTGATCAGATGTTAGAGCGTCTTGCGAAGCATAAGTTTTTCTGCTACATCGACGGTTATAGTGGATTCTTTCAGATCCCTATACACCCTGAGGACCATGAGATGACCACTTTTACTTGCCCCTTTGGCACATTTGCTTATTGACGCATGCCCTTCGGTCTTTGTAATGCACCAGTCACGTTTCAGCGCTGCATGATGGCTATTTTTTCTGACTTTTTAGAGCACACCATGGAAGTATTCATGTATGATTTTTCGGTGTATGGCTCTACGTTTGATGCATGTCTCTCTAACCTCACTGATGTTCTTCGTCGTTGTGTTGACACTAACCTGGTTTTGCACTGGGAGAAGTGTCACTTTATGGTGCAGGAAGGTATTGTGCTGGGACACATGGTCTCTAACCAAGGCATCAAGGTCGATCGCGCGAAGGTGGAGGTGATTGAAAAGCTACCCCCACTAAAGGATGTGAAAGGGATCAGGAGTTTCCTCAGGCACGCTGGATTTTACAGGCACTTCATAAAGGATTTCTCGAAGATAGCTAAGCCACTCACTGATTTACTTTGTCAGGAAGCTGAGTTTAATTTTAACGATTTATGTTTTAATGCTTTCCACAATCTGAAAACTGCTCTTACTTCTGCTCCGATAGTGCAGCTTCCCGATTGGGAGCTGCCATTTGAACTAATGTGTGATGCAAGTGACTTTGTAGTAGGAGCAGTTTTGGGGCAGCGCATCGATAAGAAGCTTCACGTGGTTTACTACGCCAGAAAGGTCCACGCCGGAGCAACAGCGAATTACACCACAACCGAGAAGGAGATACTGGCCATCGTCTACGCTTTTGAGAAGTTCAGGCAGTACCTTATAGGGTCAAAGACCATTAGTGTACACCGATCATGCCGCAATCAAATATTTGTTGGCCAAGAAGGATTCAAAGCCTCGATTGATTCGATGGGTCCTCCTCCTTCAAGAGTTCAACATCGAAATTAGAGACAAGCAGGGAGCAGAAAATCTGGTTGCAGACCCCTTGTCACGCCTCGAGCTAGGAGAGCTCGACCGAGAAGAGGACAAGCTCCCGATGACTGACTCTCTAGCAGGAGAACAGCTTATGCGTGTTGATGTGGATAACATCCCATGGTACGTAGATTTTGTCAATTTTCTGGCTTGCGGAATCATACCTCCTGACCTCTCGCACAACCAGAAGAGAAAGTTTCTTTCCGACGTAAAAAGGTACTTCTGGGATGACCCTTTCCTATATAGATTATGCGCTGACGATCTCTACAAGACTTGTGTCGACGAGGACCAGATCAAAAGGATTCTAGAACGCTGCCACTCATCACAATACGGTGGACACGGAGCGGGCTCGAAGACAGCTACAAAGATTTTACAGTCCGGTTTCTTTTGGCCCTCGCTCTTTAAAGATGCACACGAATTCGTGAAAGCCTGTGATCAGTGCCAGAGGACTGGAAATATTTCCAAGCAGCAGGAGATGCCCCAGCAGAGCATTCTCGCAGTGGACCTTTTTGATGTATGGGGGATTGACTTCATGGGACCATTCCCGCCTTCTTTCGGAAATCAATATATCTTGGTAGCAGTCGATTATGTTTCCAAGTGGGTTGAAGTAGTAGCTACTCCTACTTGCGACGCCAAGATAGTTATCAAAATGTTTCAGAAGGTAATCTTCCCTCAGTTCGGAGTGCCCAGAATAGTTATCAGTGATGGAGGGTCCCATTTCAAAGAAAGAAACTTCGAGACGTTGTTGAAGAAATATGGGGTCTACCACAAAATTGGCACTCCTTATCACCCTCAGACCAGTGGGCAGGTGGAAATCTCTAACAGAGAGATCAAGAGCATCCTCGGAAAGACAGTCTCGAGCCACAGAAAAGACTGGGCGTCCAAGCTAGATGACGCTCTATGGGCATATAGAACTGCATACAAAACACCTATCGGAATGAGTCCGTTCAGACTTGTCTATGAAAAAACCTGTCACTTGCCAGTTGAACTCGAGTACAAGGCTTTGTGGGCTATTAGAGAGCTGAACTGGATATGTGATGGAGCGTATTTATACGACTCATAAAGTACTACTAAACCCCCAAATTAGACACTTTGTCTTAATCACTTTTACTTGTTAGTTCCAATTTTGCTCTACATGTGATTTTAAGGTTTAGAGAGGAAATGAGGTTAAAAAGGGAGATTTATGCCAAAAAGCCAGCCAAAGCCCGAGGACCTCAACCAGGGACCGAGAAATGCCGGACGCGCCCGGGAGGAGGTACCGGGTACCACAGGTCCACAACCGAGGAGTGCCGGGCCTGAGTGCCGAGAGTGCCGAGCGCCCGAGCTGGGAGTGCCGAGAGCGCCAGGCCCGCATCCGAGAAAGTCCGGACGCTTGCGTCCGAGTGCCGAGAAAACCAGGCCCAGCAGGAAGAACATAGGCCACAGCCTATCTCCGGAGGCGTTCCGACCAAACCACTTCGAGCATTCAATTTCCATGAAGTTTGTCGTTCCAAATCCACACTCAAAAGGCAAGGAACGCATGGTCCAAAATTCAAGCCATCCTAGGCCAAGGGACCGAGTTCTAGGCCATTCTAGGGAACGACTATGCTCTGACCATATTTTGGCTTAGCAACCTTCTTGGACCAGTATTAAAATCACTTCAATATGCTAGAACCATTGCCAAAAGGTCAAGAACGCAATGTCAAGGCACCGAGCCCGGTAAAAGCTAAACAAGGGCAATTTTGGCCGATTTGGGATTTCGACCATGTTCCGGGCAGAATTTGGCTTAGCATCCTTCTTGAGATCATCTTAGAATGACTTTGTCGTTCAGAATACACTCTCCAAAATCCAAGAAGCTCCGACCAAAGCTCCGGGCAGATTCCAGCCATATTCCGGCGAACTCCGGCCATGCTCCGGCGAACCTCCGGCGATGCCCCGATCAAGCTCATCCAACCACCACCATGCTCCGGTCATTTATTTCTCCGGCCACATTTCGGGGAATTCCAACTAAATCCAAACTACTTATTTCCCGGTTGGACTTACTATTCACTTCGGTTTGATTTTGGAATCCGGTTGGGCTTCAACTAAAACCAAGTCGGTTGGTTCCTTCTCAACAACCTAGGTTGCTTTGGATGACACCAACACAAGTGGGCAATTCGTGGCTCATGGAAGAGATAAGAGCAAGAGGTGGCTTTGGCTTTAAATATCCCAAATGGTGTCATAAGAAGAGCCAATCAAATGCCTTTGCTTTTGGGATATTTCCAAACTCAAACTTAGCCTCCAAGTCTTCATTAGCCTATAAATAGAGGCTTTAAGCCTTAGAATTCGTGTACCACAAACTTAGGGAGTTGAGAGCTTATCTCTCTTCTCCACTTCATTTTCAATACAAACACACTTTTGTTCTATGTTCTTCACTTGTTCTTGAGCTCCAAAGCTCTTACTTTCCAGCAAGATCACTTACTTTCCCTTGTCTTGATTTGGAGCTCATCTCCTTTACTTTCTTGCACAAAAGCCACGACTTTCCCTTTACTTTCTTGTTGCTCTCAGTCACTTGTTTTACTTTTTCTTGTTTTCTTTACTTTCGTAAGTATGGTGCTTGTATTCCTTACCATGAATACAAGTAGCTAAGCATATTCGGTCAAGGGGTGTTCATACTTGAGTATGCATCTTGAGACTATAACTTAATTCTATTTTGTGTCAACTAGTTCGGTGCCATTATTCGGTTGAACGACAAGGCTAAGTGGATGCTCGAAAGAGGAAAGCTTAGCCGACTAGTTCAATCTTGATTAGACAACTAGGCTATGTGGATGCTCGAAAGAGCAAAGCTTAGCCGATTAGTTTAGTCTTCCTTAAGTCGCTTGGTTGTTCGTAACTGAAGATCGAGTGGCTGCACTTAGAACTAGAAGTCTATGTCTTGATTTTGGAGTAGATTGTGGTGTAAGCGCTTGAAAAAGCCTTACTTTAGGGTTATATCTGGACCAAGGAATAACTCACACTTATGAACACAAAGTAAGATCTCTGACGTCTATGATGGTTGTCTCACAAGTAGAGACATGACGGATGCACAGTCGTCGTGTGCAAAAGTCAAGAATAAATTTATAAGTCCGCTACTCGCGACTTCACTACTGGGTAGCAAGTGGTAAGTAGGGGTCGAACCCATGGGAATTAGGGGGATAGTTGTTCTTTGAGGAATGTACTAAAAGGGAGCGTGATTTTAGGTGGATTGAGGTTTTAGCGATGAAAAGTGAGTGTATGGTTGTTGGTTTTAGTTTTAGTACAGAAAAGTAAGTGGGTTGGTCGTGATTTTAGTGCAGAAAGTAAAGTACTGAAAGTAAAGTACTGAAAGTAATTGCTTGAAAAAGAAGACTTACAGAGAGTGGGTTGCTTGAAGGGCAAGTCTTGCGAAAGGTAAACAGTTGATATTTAGACTGAATGTAAAGTGCAGGTGATGTTTTAAGTTAAGGAAAGTATTCGGTTTTAGGGGCCTAGTATCATAGTCTGTTTATCATTGACCTCTAATGATCATACTAAGTATTCAAAAGTGTATCAAGCACTTGATTTGCCACACTGTCTAGTCCATTCCAAGCACTTGATTTGCCACACTGTCTAGTCCATTCCAAGACATAGAGCACTTGTTCTATTTAGACTAACACCCCATTCCAAGGCATATTAGCCTGATGTGCATCCATTTGATCAATCATTCCCGATCAACCAAATGGTGTTTTAAAGAGGTCAAACTTCTCAAATAAGCTTTGCCATTCCAAGCATCCACTTATCCGAGTATGTTTACGAACCCCACAAAAGAGTTTTGCCATTCCAAGCATCCACTCAACCTTGGAAGTTCTAACCTAATATGTGGCACATAGAACAAGTTTTGAACACATAGAGGCATTAAGAGTAGAGCCTAAAACATTTTATGACACAAGTACACCCCTTTAACCGAATGAAGGGTTTAGCTACGAATATCCATAGAGGTGGATATCATAGCTAAGTACTTGAAGGTTTTCGAAAGACAGTAAAGTAAAGGGAGAATACTCAAGAACCAACAGGAGTAAACTCAAGAACAACTAGAATACCTAAGAACCAACAGGAGTATTATAGATTTAAAACAAGTGTTTACAAGAGTAGTGCCCAAAATCTAGAGAGAAGCTAGAGCTTTGTGACGGATGATGTTTTGAAATGAGGATTGTGGGATGATTTACAAAGGGAAGGGATGAGCTCTATTTATAGCCAAGGGAAGGATCTAGATCACAACACATGGCACAAAATGGGAGGAGAAGCTCTCAAAGCCGCCGGCCCATGTGGCTTTTCTCCCCAAAGCCGCCAGTGGTGAGTCACCATGGAGGAAAGCCGCCGGCTAGGTGGAGGAGAGAAGAGAGTTTGTATGATTTTGTGACTTTTTCCAAAAGCCATCGGGTCCTTTCAGCTCCGGACTGACTCTGGTTGCTCTTCGGTTGGACTTGTTTTGAGTGATTCCATGTCAGGTTCATGAGATTTGTATAGTCGGAGTCTGGTCGTGACTTGGAATGACTCGTAATTCATTTTCAGCTTAAAAACTCCTCCTTAGCATGTATTCTCTCTAGACTTCAAAATACCCTGTAGATAAATATCGGAACTAACAAGCAAAAGTTAAATAGACAAAGAGTCTAATTTGGTGGGTTTAACTCAGTTTATGATTCATACAATTATGGTTCATCAGATCACCCCACACTTTTAGTTGTTTGTCCCGAACAATGCTTTTTAAGGGCGGAACACAATCTAAGTAAACTTTTTAAATATGAAAGTTAGACTGTGGGACTAAATTTATCTTAATTCATGCATTACTTACTTATTACCAAACTAAACCGTGTAAATACTTAGAAGAAACTTGATACTTGTACCTTCGGCCGAGATGCAAATTAATTCGGATGTTTCGGGAGATAGCCCTTTTCAGGCTCCTGGACTGCATTCTCGGGATCGACTCGCTCTATATGGTTTCCTTGTAGCTTTCTCTAGTACGTGATTCGGTTCGAGTTTCACTGAGTTGAGCACTTTGATTTCTTTTTTGTGAGGGACAGCTTCTATAGTGAATCGGCCTTTTGCCTTTGGCCTTTGATATTGAGTTGGAGTTTCTTCACTTTTTTTCGGTTAAAACCTTCACAATTTTGGCCTTTGGCCTTTGATTAGCTTCTTTGAGCTTTTGCTTCTTTGTGACTTGCTAGTCCATTTTCTCAGCCTTTTTGGGAGGTCCAATCGTCGCCCGCAAGCATATGGAAATACCTCCCCGCTCTTTCTCATCCTCACCGTTTCGCGCGGGTCCAGATGAGGGTCGCTCATCTATTTTCCCGGCTACTAGGACTAGAGATAGGACGGTTTGATTCCCGTCCCACCTCTTGCATAAACACTGCATGGTGGAGATGACTTCAATCTTTACTGAAACCCGAAGTGCAGCCTCCACTGACTTTGTAAACCATATAGTTAGATTCGATCCTTCGAGTGCTTGCCAAGCCTCTCTAGGGCAGTTTATGTCAACTCCACATCCTCTGTATATCTCAGCACAAAGGGACAAATGAGAAGTTACATTCTAAGTTTTTAAACAGTTGAATTTTCACAAGGTAAATGCATGAATTTAGATCTATCTTTTTCACATTCTCAAGTTCATATTTTCAAAAAGATAATATTAAGGGAAAAGGAAAAAGAAAAAGCATGTTAACTATGTACACAGGCGGTTCTCACCCCACACTTTTGAATGACGGCGTGCCTTTCAACACGACTTAGTTCAAAAGTCATGCAAATATATACAAGAGAAGGAAATCACATTAAGGAAAAGAGAAGAACTGCACTCCCTTTTACTGTGTCGTGTCGTGGAACGACATGCCTCGGAGCTGGATAATCGAGGGAGTTCGGCTGGGGCCTTGAACTCTCACCGCGGGCCCAGTAATTTCTCGGAAGCTTCCTGGCTGATATGATCTTGCTCTAAAAATCGATTCCTACAAGGGGTCATTCCTTCTATACAAAAAGTGGGTGAGAGCGACTTATGGTAAAAACTAAATGATAGAAAAGAAAAGTACTGAAAGTAAGATAGGTGTCGGGTTACCTCCCGACCAGTACCTTTGTTTAACGTCGTTGGCTCGACGCATGGGGATCACAAGTTTGGATCCCATGGGCGGCTCAGGTTGAATTTTGCCGCGGCTCCTGCGTTGATTCTAGCTTTAACTCTTCCCGAGTTCTTGTGGGATGATGTGCTCAGGTTAGAACTCCATGGTTTTGGTGGTTTCTCTTTCCATTGTTTGTGAGAAGGCGAGGGACCTTTGACCATAGCTGCTGATCTTGTCACTCTCTTGGTCTCTTTTGGCAGGTCAGAAATTTGTGTACTGAGATCCGAGATAGGCACAATGTCTGGCTGTTTCCTTGTCCTTTGGCAACCATTATAATTATCGATGTAGAAATCTGAAATTTTGCCGCCAAATGCAAGTGATAACAAGCCCTTTCCCATGTCAATCCATGCCTTGGTGGCGTAGAGAAAAGGTCGTCCCAATATAAGCGTTGGAGGGTCGTCTTCGCTGGTCTCTCCCGTTTGTATTACATAAAAGTCCGCAGCAATGACGAGCTCTCCAACATGGAGTATCAAATCTTCAAGAACTCCAACTGGACGGATGCACGATTTGTCTCCTAGCTCGATATTTGACCTGGGTGGTTTTAATGGACCAAGTCCTAATAAGTAATATAAGGAGTAAGGCATGGCATTGACAGCAGCCCCAAGATCGACTAAGCACTTATGAATTTGTGTTTCACCAATACCACAGGTGACTGTAAAGGCCCCTGGGTCTTTATCTTTTTCCGGTGGTTGTGACTCATGATCTGAAGTGAGGGACCTTTCCATTATCGGGCCATTCTGCCCATCCTTTGGCTTAGGATTTGTATAATCGGGCCCCCTTAACTCCTGATTTTCTAGGTAAATATTTTGCTTCGGAGCATAAATATTAGTTGGGGAGTCCCACTTTAAAACGTCATTGTTATCCCATCCAGATGCTGGTATGTCAAAGTGTGTGATTGGTGGTGGTGTCATGCTAACGGTGAATGCATAGCGTCCATTGTCAGCATGTGTAACCCATGTTCTTCCTCTTGATTCCAATCAGGGCGGCGCCTACGGGTGAAGTGTTTGTTAGTAAGCTTGTAAGTTGTGGATCGTGCTACTTCTTCCAGTGTCGCCTTTATGTTTGACCTCCTTATCATGCTAATATTTGCCTTTGGGTTTTATATGGTGTGTGAAGGAAGTCTGCCAGGTTCATTAGTGAGTGTTGACATTGCGATGGCGAGCTGGGACATTTGTTTGGTCAATTCTGAAATTGCCCCGTCAGTTTTCGCCTGGTATTGGTGTAGCGAAGTACCCAATTGATTTATGCTTCCAGCGAGCTCCTTCATTGTGTCATCAACCGACTTGTTTGGTCCTTGCTGATTGTTCGGGCCGGCTTGGTACTGATTCGGTCCTCTTTGCTGAAATTGGCCTCCTGATGGAGCGTTCTGGTTATACTGCCGGTGGGGGGTTGGTAGAATGACTGAGCTAGTTGAGGGACAGCTGGTTGTGTCTCCCTCGAAGGATCATTCTCGTTCCGCCAGTTCGAATTGGTCACTTGATTATACTGTCTGTTTGTTCCAGCTCTGTCGTTGCTGTTGTTGTTGTTGTATCCTTGGTATCCTACCACTGCATTTACTTCTACCGGTTCCTCTTCTATCAATGTCAGGCATTCGTCAGTTTTGTGGTTCGTAGAATCACAAAATTCGCAAGGCTTTACTAGAACTGGTTGTCTTCGTAGGATCTGAATCATCATTTCCTTCATTTGTTTTATCTCTTCTGGCATAGAGTTCATCGGTGTTTCAGCTTTTGCCACATTCTTTCTTCGGGAAAATTCTTCTTGCCGAGTTGTCTCTTCTCTAAATCGGGCATTTTCAGCAACGTCGGTGATGAGATTCCTTATGCCGCTCAATGATAGATTCATCATGGATCCTCCAGCTGAGGCATCCAGGAGCATTTTGTCTAAGGGCCTTAATCCATCAATGAGGTACTCGATGATGAGTTTCTCGGGCAGTCCAAGGGTACAGCAGCTTCTCTCCAGGCGGTTGAACTTTTCCAGGTAATCGTACATGGTTTCATTGGGCCCTTGCTTGATGTCCTGTAGTTGCCTCCTTACTTGCATTGCCCTTCCTGCCGGGTAATATTTGTCTAGGAATTTCTTTTGCATCTGAGCCCATGTTCTGATGCTACTGGAAGGCAATGAAAGGAACCAGTCGTTTGCCGCGTCAATGAGGGAAAAGTAGAACGCCTTTAACTTGAAGTCGTCTACGTTTACGCCATTCGGTTTTAAGTTTTGGCAAATACCGTGTAAGCGTTGGAGATGAGTTGTTGCTGATTCTCCACGTGTTCCTGAGAACTTTGGCAATTTGTGGGCCACTGAAGTGTTGCTAGCGATGTCTTCCAGTTCAGGGCCTTCGTAAATGCACCATGGCTGGTTTCTGAAATCTGGTGCCGAGAGTTCTCCCATAGTAGGTTCACGGAAGTTGTTGTTATCCCCATAGTAGTTATCGAAAACGGGTTCTTGTCTTGGCACTTGTCGAGGTTGAGGGGGTGGTGGATATCTAGGGGGTTGTTGTACTGGACCAGCTTCATTTCGGTCCTCGGGTGGTCCTTGGTTTCTTCGGATGGCCTCCCTATCACGAGCTCTTCTGTTTCGGATGAGTTGTTCTGGATCGACGACAAATGGAAGTGGCACCTCATCAATTCGATCGTACAGGTTTATCTCGTCGTCATCCTGGTAGTCATGGTGGCTTCCTTCGCGAGACATGGTTGTATTGAAGCGAGTACCGATTCAAAGAACACTTATCCGATTGTTAATTTCTAACTCTAATTCCCCGGCAACGACGCCAATTTTGACGGATGCACAGTCGTCGTGTGCAAAAGTCAAGAATATATTTATAAGTCCGCTACTCGCGACTTCACTACTGGGTAGCAAGTGGTAAGTAGGGGTCGAACCCAAGGGAATTAGGGGGATAGTTGTTCTTTGAGGAATGTACTGAAAGAGAGCGTGATTTTAGGTGGATTAAGGTCTTAGCGATGAAAAGTGAGTGGTTGCTTGTTGGTTTTAGTTTTAGTACAGAAAAGTAAGTGGGTTGGTCGTGATTTTAGTGCAGAAAGTAAAGTACTGAAAGTAATTGCTTGAAAAAGAAGACTTACAGAGAGTGGGTTGCTTGAAGGGCAAGTCTTGCGAAAAGTAAGCAGTTGATATTTAGACTGAAAGTAAAGTGCAGGTGATGTTTTAAGTTAAGGAAATTATTCGGTTTTAGGGGCCTTGGATCATAGTCTGTTTATCATTTACCTTTAATGATCATACTAAGTATTCTAAAGTGTATCAAGGCCATTCCAAGCACTTGATTTGCCACACTGTCTAGTCCATTCCAAGACATAGAGCACTTGTTCTATTTAGACTAACACCCCATTCCAAGGTATATTAGCCTTATGTGCATCCATTTGATCAATCATTCCCGATCAACCAAATGGTGTTTTAAAGAGGTCAAAATTCTCAGATAAGCTTTGCCATTCAAAGCATCCACTTATCCGAGTATGTTTACGAACCCCACGGAAGAGTTTTGCCATTCCAAGCATCCACTCAACCTTGGAAGTTCTAACCTAATATCTGGCACATAGAACAAGTTTTGAACACATAGAGGCATTAAGAGTAGAGCCTAAAACATTTTATGACACAAGTACACCCCTTTAACCGAATGAAGGGTTTAGCTACGAATATCCATAGATGTGGATATCATAGCTAAGTACTTGAAGGTTTTCGAAAGACAGTCAAGTAAAGGGAGAATACTCAAGAACCAACAGGAGTAAACTCAAGAACAACTAGAATACTCAAGAACCAACAGGAGTATTATAGATTTAAAACAAGTGTTTACAAGAGTAGTGCCCAAAATCTGGAGAGAAGCTAGAGCTTTGTGATGAATGATGTTTTGAAATGAGGGTTGTGGGATGATTTACAAAGGGAAGGGATGAGCTCTATTTAAAGCCAAGGGAAGGATCTAGATCACAACACATGGCACAAAATGGGAGGAGAATCTCTCAAAGCCGCCGGCCCATGTGGCTTTTCTCCCCAAAGCCGCCGGTGGTGAGTCACCATGGAGGAAAGCCGCCGGCTAGGTGGAGGAGAGAAGAGAGTTTGTGTGATTTTGTGACTTTTTCCAAAATCCATCGGGTCCTTTCAGCTCCGGACTGACTCTGGTTGCTCTTCGGTTGGACTTGTTTTGAGTGATTCCATGTCAGGTTCATGAGATTTGTATAGTCGGAGTCTGGTCGTGACTTGGAATGACTCGTAATTCATTTTCAGCTTAAAAACTCTTCCTTAGCCTGTATTCTCTCTAAACTTCAAAATACCCTGTAGATAAATATCGGAACTAACAAGCAAAAGTTAAATTGACAAAGAGTCTAATTTGGTGGGTTTAACTGTGTTTATGATTCATACAATTATGGTCCATCATTGAGCAATCCCAGAACGAGACCTTGGACGAGTATTATACGTACTTCGATATCGTTGTTTCGAGCTGCTCGCACCATGGACTCATGGACTTGTTTCTTCTGCAAAGGTTTCTTAGTGGGATGATGCCACTTGAATGGAATAGGCTTAGTATTGCGGCGGGAGGTTCGGTAATGAAGCTAACCATGACTCAAATCTGGGACCTCATTGATGATTTGGCCGAGAGCTCAAAACGAGGAGCCGCATGCACCGAGCCAGCCAAGGATGAGGTTTCTCGGATGGCCAAAGAAGAACTGCCCAAATCAGGCCCGGTCCTCATTACCAATCTACCCAAGGAAGTCCCGGCCCTACTTGACGAGACAACAGAAGTCCCGAACTTCACTGCCAAACCAGCCGAGACATGCCCGGACCTCACTACCGAACTAACTGAGAAAATCATGGCAGGCCCGGTCCTCACTGAAGTGCTGCTCGAGAAAGACCCGGTCCTCATGGCCGAGAAGCCCCTACTTAACCCTTCATGTTTAATGCAGATCAAATCCACCGAAGATCATGTGACCAATGATGATGAGGTGCAAGGGGAGTTGGAGGCAGATCAAGGGCCAGAAAAGCCGATGGAGCACTCACTCACCACGAGCCCGGAAAACTCACTCGTTCTAGGACAACCATTCGTCGCTGCCACAAAGAAGAGGATTGGCATGAGAACTTGCTTAAGCTTGCCTATGTTTGATGGCACAATACCGAGCTTCCAGAATTGCAAAAGTGCCACCCATTCAAACATGAAGAAACGGCCAAGACATGGGCCAAAGGAATGGAAGCCAGGAAGAAGGAACAAGAGAGCTCGACTTGATGGACCAGCAGCTATGGTCAAGGAGTCCTCGCCTTATCGGGGATATGTGAAGAAGAAGCCTCCGGATCAAGGGAGAGCAGAACTGAGCCTGCTGCCATATGTGTTCTTTGGGCAAATAAAAAGGGCAGCCGTGGGGAAGTTCGACCTCACACACCCATGGGATCCGAACTTATGATCCATGAGTGAGGTACCGTCGAGCCAATGACGTTAAACAAAGGCACTTGCCTGGAGGTAACCCGGCATAATCAGTTTTTTAGTTTTTATTTTTCGTATGTCATTTCTTTTCATACTCACCTCCTTTCGTTTTACTTATATTTTGTCTTTTGAACTAAGTCATTCCGAGAGGAACGGCTTCGTTCAAAAGTGTGGGGGTATTGGAGTAGTATTTGCACATAGTAGTTATTGCACATAGTAGTCAACACTTTTTGAAAATATACACTTTCATGATGTGAAAATAGATAGATCCGATTCATACATTTCCTTGTGAAAACTTAATTGTGTAAAAACATGTGTATTTAACTTCCTACTTGTCCTTGTGTGCTGAGATAAACGTAGGATGTGGAGTTGAAAGAAATGCCCTAGAGAGGCTTGACAAGCACTCAAGGGACCGGATCCTTACTATACGGTTATGTGAAAATTGTGAAGGCTGCACTTCGAGCTTCTTGGTGAAGAGTGGACTCCGCCATGCAGCGTCTATGCAAGAGGCGGGACGGGAATCAAACTGTCCATTCTCTAGTCCAAAGTAGCCGGGAAAAGAGATGAGCGACCCTCATCTTGACCCGCGCGAAAAAGGCAAGGATGAGAAAGAGCGGGGAGGTATTTCCATATGCTCTCGGGCGATGCCAAAAGTGAAGAAATGGACGAGCAATCATCAAAGGAGCAAATCTCAAAGAAGACAAGGAAGAAATCAGCCAATATGGTGAAACCCAAACCGAAGCAAAAGTGAAGTACTCAAAGAGTCAAATCAAAGGCCGAAGGCCAAACCTCACTACAAAAAGCTGTCCAACCACACAAACAAAGAAAAAGAGCTCAACCCAAGTTGCCCGAATCAATCACGTGCTAGAAGAAGCAAGTAACATAACCATATAGTAAGATCGGATCCGAGAGTGCAGTTCAAGGGCCTAAAAAGTGGCTATCTCCTGAATCATCCGAATTAATTTGCATCACGGCTCAAAGGTACAAGTATCTAGTTACTTTCATATGTGAGCATGATTTCATTTGGTAGCAAGTAAGTTATGCATGCTAAGGTGAAATCTAGTTTTGCATCTCACATTCATATTTAGGACTTAGGGTGTTGTTCCTCTCTTTGACTAGACTTGTTCGGGACGAACAAGAATAAGTGTGGGGGTATTTGATGGAGCATATTTATACGACTTATAAAGTACTACTAAACCCCCAAATTAGACACTTTGTCTTAATCACTTTTACTTGTTAGTTCCATTTTTGCTCTACAGGTGATTTTGAGGTTTAGAGAGGAAATGAGGTTAAAAAGGGAGATTTATGCCACAAAGCCAGCCAAGGCCCGAGGACCTCAACCAGGGACCGAGAAATGTCGGACGCGCCCGGGAGGAGGTACCGGGTACCGCAAGTCCACAACCGAGGAGTGCCGGGCCTGAGTGCCGAGAGTGCCGAGCGCTCGAGCCGGGAGTGCCGAGAGCGCCAGGCCTGCATCCGAGAAAGTCCGGACGCTTGCGTCCGAGTGCCGAGAAAACTAGGCCTGGCAGGAAGAACATAGGCCACGGCTTATCTCCGACGGCGTTCCGACCAAACCACTTCGAGCATTCAATTTCCATGAAGTTTGTCTTTCCAAATCCACACTCGAAAGGCAAGTAACGCATGGTCCAAAATTCAAGCCATCCTAGGCCAAGGGACCGAGTTCTAGGCCATTCTAGGGAACGACCATGCTCCGACCATATTTCGGCTTAGCAACCTTCTTGGACCAGTATTAAAATCACTTCAACATGCTAGAACCATCGCCCAAAGGTCAAGAATGCAATGTCAAGGCACCGAGCATGGTAAAAGCTAAACAAAGGGCAATTTCGGCCAATTTGGGATTTCGACCATGTTCCGGGCAGAATTTGGCTTAGCATCCTTCTTGAGATCATCTTAGAATGACTTTATCGTTCAGAATACACTCTCCAAAATCCAAGAAGCTCCGACCAAAGCTCCTGGCAGATTCCGGCCATATTCCGGCGAACTCCGTCCATCCTCCGGCGATGCTCTGATCAAGCTCATCCAACCACCAACATGCTCCGGTCATTTATTTTTCCGGCCACATTCCGGGGAAGTCCAACTAAATCCAAACTACTTATTTCCCGGTTGGCCTTACTATTCACTTCGGTTTGATTTTGGAATCCGATTTGGCTTCAACTAAAACCAAGTCGGTTGGTTCCTTCTCAACAACCTAGTTGGCTTTGGATGACACCAACACAAGTGGGCAATTCGTGGCTCATGGAAGAGATAAGAGCAAGAGGTGGCTTTGGCTTAAAATATCCCAAATGGTGTCATAAGAAGAGCCAATCAAATGCCTTTGCTTTTGGGATATTTCCAAACTCAAAGTTAGCCTCCAAGTCTTCATTAGCCTATAAATAGAGGCTTTAAGCTTTAGAATTCGTGTACCACAAACTTAGGGAGTTGAGAGCTTATCTCTCTTCTCCACTTCATTTTCAATACAAACACACTTTTGTTCTATGTTCTTCACTTGTTCTTGAGCTCCAAAGCTCTTACTTTCCAGCAAGCTCACTTACTTTCCCTTGTCTTGATTTGTAGCTCATCTCCTTTACTTTCTTGCACAAAAGCCACGGCTTTCCCTTTACTTTCGTGTTGCTCTCGGTCACTTGTTTTGCTTTTTCTTGTTTTCTCTACTTTCGTAAGTATGTTGCTTGTATTCCTTACCATGAATACAAGTAGCTAAGCATATTCGGTCAAGGGGTGTTCATACTTGTGTATGCATCTTGAGACTAGAACTTAATGCTATTTTGTGTCAACTAGTTCGGTGCCATTATTCGGTTGAACGACAAGGCTAAGTGGATGCTCGAAAGAGGAAAGCTTAGCCGAGTAGTTCAATCTTGATTAGCCAACTAGGCTAAATGGATGCTCGAAAGAGCAAAGCTTAGCCGAGTAGTTTAATCTTCCTTAAGTCGGTTGGTTGATCGTAACTGAAGATCAAGTGGCTGCACTTAGAACTAGAAGTCTATGTCTTCATTTTGGAGTAGATTGTGGTGTAAGCGCTTGAAAAAGTCTTACTTTAGGGTTATATCTAGACCAAGGAATAACTCACACTTATGAACACAAAGTAAGATCTTTGATGTCTATGACGGTTGTCTCACAAGTAGAGACCCTAGACTGAATATCTTTCGTCCTTACTTACCTGTCATTTACTTTCAGTACTCTACTTTTCTGTCATTTACATTTCAGCACTTTACTTTTCTGCACTTTACTTTTACGCACTTAATTTTACGCACTTTACTTTCAGTATTTACTTTACGCAATTTACTTTCCGCACTTTACTTTCATTACAGACATTTTCAACATCAATCCAACATAACATTTGGCACGTATTGCGCTTGAAATACAGCGTGCGACAAACCAAAAGTATGTTGTATGGTTGATATTGAACTCGACTGTTCCCGCAATTTACTTTTCAGTACTTACTTTCAGCACTTTACATTTTAGTCATTTACTTTTCAGTTATTTACTTTCTGTCATTTACTTTCTGTCTAAAAAAACCATAAAAACCCAATCTGTCTTTACTTTCATTTTTCTTTTCTTTTCAAGAACATTGACTCTCTTGGGTTCGACCCCTACTTACCGCTCTACTAATCCATAGTGAGCCACGAGTAGTGGAATTATAAATGTAAATTTTGCAGTGCCTCAACGACGTGTTGTCAATATGAAAGCAGCTGGGGAAAAGAGATTACTGCAACTCCACGAGCTCGATGAAATCAGATTAGACTCCTATGAGAATGCTCGCATCCATAAGGAGAGAACAAAGAAGTTGCATGACAAAAGGATAGTACGCCGAGAGTTCAACGAAGGCGAGCGAGTTCTTCTATACAACTCCCGCCTTAGATTATTTCATGGGAAGTTGCGTACCAAGTGGAGAGGCCCATAAATAGTGGAACGAGCGTATCCTGATGGGCATGTGGAACTGAGCGTCGAGGGAGGAAAATCTATCGTAGTCAACGGGCAACGCCTCAAGCACTACCATGTTTTAAAGCATCTTGCACCTCCCGAAGTCATTGATGACAACCTACTTCTCGGGAAGGGATCTCAGCAAGGGACTTCCCGAGATTGCTTCTAGTCCCACTTCCCTAGCTGTGTCTCACCAAGACGTTAAACTAGGCCTCTTCGGGGAGTAACCCGCGCTGTAAGTTTCAATTATTTGCATTTTGCATTGTATAATTTGTATGTGAACCATGCAGGAATCAAAGTGTGGAGTGAACAGCAATCAGATTTCTGAACCGACAAAGCAATTCTGGGATTTCTGGGTGCCGTGACACCCGTGACAATTGGACTGTTACGGCAGTCACAGGTGCTTAATTTGGCAGAGATTTTGGAGGGTGACGTGACAGCCGTTACATACTGGACTGTCACAGCCGTCACGGGTAGGTTTTTTGTCCGAGATTTTCGTCAGTGCCATGACACCTGTGACAGGCTCGGGTGTCATGGCAGTCACGGGCCATCTATCTTCTTCAAAATGTCAATTTCAATTTTAGATTTCCGAAACCCTAAATCTCCCAAAATTCGAACCGTGCGCCTCCGACCAATTTTTCGCCGTCCCTCATCCCCGACCAGCTTCCGAGCACTCTCTGGCCACTCAGCGCCATCGTCCGCCCCAAGCCAACACCACCCAGCCGCTCCTCCGTCAACTCGCCACTCACCAATCGCCGCTTCCTCTCCAATTCCAGCCGAACCCTAACCCACCATGGCTCAAAAATCAGGTCGGAACGGCAGTGTCTCCTCCCGTGCTCCTCCACCGCCATCCTCCACAGCCCTCATCCCAGTCCCACCACCTGACAACCAACCAGGCTATTACCCACTCACCAATGTCTGCAGATTTGACGAGGCTGAGCACTGGGGACAATTCGATATTATTTTGTCCAAAAAGAAGGTAAAACCTACCCTCGTCCCTTGCATTAGTACTCTTACGGATTTGAAATTGGACATATTGCCATAATGCCGTAGAATGTTTATCGCCTCTGGGCTTGATATTTTGTTCACTCTCCGCCTCACATCTACTTATCCTATGTTAGTCAAAGAATTTTTAGCTACGTTTGAGATTGTGGGCAGCCCCTTGAAAGTGACACACTGGAAGTTCCGGGTAGGACATCGATTTTACACCATGTCTAAGGACGAAGTCTGTGAGGCTTTAGGATTTCCCTTGGAGGGATTCTGCGGCGAGTATATCGTGGATGAGAGGTATGAGTTCTGGAAACTCATATCTAGCTTTGATTATTACTTTCGGTTTGGTTGGAGTGCTGCAGGCATCAAGGAGCCGGTGTGGAAAATCATTCATCGATATATGGCCATGAACATTAATACTCGCCTCGAGGGCACCACCGTGATCACTAACCCCGACTTGGACATCATGATCTCTTTGAGCAGAGGGGTGCCGGTTGATTTCTTTCAGATCCTCAGTGGGATGATGACGGCGTGGGGCACGTCTATTGGGAATAAAGCCATGGGAGGTGGTCTCTTTATTTCTGTGCTCGCCGAGTCTCAGGGATGGGACCTCAGCTCCCCAGGGTCGCCTCCCCTCCGCGCGAGCCAGCACCAGTTCAGGAGGACCAGCCTCTGCATGTTGATGTTGACATGGACGAGGCATAGTCGCCTCCAGCTCCTAGCCACATCCCTTTCCCTCCTCTGCCGCCACATGCTGCTGACCAATTTCCCCTCACACTCGAGGAGCGTTTCACACGCTTAGAGGCCTCGCATTCCCACATCATTGCCTCCCAACAAGAGTTCCGGCAGTCCCAGAATGAGATTCTCGGCTATCAGTGCCAGATTTTGGCTACCCTGGGTCCGATTCTTGCTACACAAAGCCGACTTTCTGTCTCCCACAACCAGCTCCGGGATGACTTTTCAGATTTTAGGTCTCAGGCCATCAGGGCGCGGGATTGGGAGCAAGGTGCACTATCAACCCTTCTTGAGCATGCTGATCTCGCCGTTCCTCCACCTCCCCAGGCTCCCCCTGCCCGCACCGACCGCGAGGATGGCCCTTCTCGTCCCGTCACTGCTGTAGCCTCAGACAGCATAGAGCAATTGTTTGGCTCTAATGGTGATGCTGTAGACGATGGGGCCAACTAGTTCCCCTTGGATTCACACTTCATGATTTCTTTTTGTCATTTTGTCAGTTGTTATACATTTCATGGTTATCTATTGTACACTGACTTTTGGATGCTATTAACTATTTCCATGTTATTTGATGTTCGAGATATTTCATCTGCATTTTTCATCGTTGCTCACATCGTTTACTTCTTCATTCTTATGGCATCCCTTATCCAGGTTTCTTCGCGATTTACATTGCTAATCTATTTCTTGTGAGGCTTTGCCTGTTTCTCTATATATCAATCAGCTCACAGGCCGCGTTTCACTCGCCGGGTTTCGCCCACTCTCCTTGGATATCGCGCCACACACGAGTGAAGTTCCTATACACTTTTTCTTATATTCCTTATTTCTCTTCGCTTAGGGACTAAGCTCATTTTTAAGTGTGGAGTGGGTAGCGCATAGTCGCACACATTGCATATCATATCATTCCTGCATATGCTCAACTGTCTATGTATTGCGATTGAAGTCCTCATTTTCTACGATACTCCTTGACTGATTGACACTCATTTGGATTTGAAGTCTAGGACTTGAAATAGTTTTAACCGTGTGTGCATTCTCTTGAGTCAGTATCATTGCTAGCCTTTGACTATCACACGTTTTACGTATTTCTTGAAGTATGTTTGAGACCTGAAGTTAGTAGGCACCGGTTCAAAAATGTCAAAAACTTAAATTACGCCTTTTTTTATTTCTCGAGGTGACCTTAGTACCAGTACGTGTTTCTCTACACTCGTTGTGATTTTCATGCACCCGTCTTTATTCATACACTATGTCAAGCTTTAAGTGTGGAGTTAGACAATTGGCCTTCAAGTTTTCCCTCAAAAACTCAGTTCTTAATTTTCAAAGTTGGGTGAAAAATTGACCCCAAGCATAGTTGTTTTTGAAAGAAAACCAGTTAGACCAGAAAAAATTTCTGTGAAAAAAAAATACCAAGGACCTTGTGACGAAATTCACCCTTTGTGTATGGAAAACACTCTTGAAACAATTTCTGCCCCCTTCTGCTTGATGTAGTGTAATTCCATCTTCTCATTGCATGCAATCATAACTTGTCTTGAGAATTCAGGTACTAGAAACTAAGCTTTTTGATGCAAATTTTCGTACTATTTCTTAGAAATATTCTTAAGCCAGGCTCCTCTTCTCTTACGGGTCATTGCCTAGTCCTTGGCACTTGAGAATGAGCTTTGCGCCAAGAGCCCGTGGCCTATCCCTAGATAGCATAGGTGAATGGCGAGCATGTTTTGTGTAACTATTCATGTTCTTATCACGTTGCTAATAGAACTATTTAGAACTTGTGATGAGGCGTTTGTTAGTCGTGTGTACTGACCGTTTGAATGCATAACTCGTTTAATCTACGATTGTCTGAAAACCTTGATGAAGATGTTTGACTTGAAGTTGAGGTAACACAATGAATCCGAGGTATGCCATGACTTTACTGTGACTCGTTGAGCATCATTTCATGCATACACGTTAGTTAGTTGTATAGAGGATTTGTAGGTAGTCCCATTCGTGAAAACCTTCACGAGACTATACTCGTCCTACTAGGGTAGCCTAGAGGTTTAAAGGCTTGATGCATACGCTAAATGCATTCGTGTCCTCCACGACAGTGAGTTATCTTTTTATTTTCATTTTTAGTTAGAATTGATCACATGTCACTTGAGTGGGTAGCTTTATGGTCGTTGAGTGACAAGCGTATTTTTAACCCTTTTTAGTTGTCAATCTATACGTTTTAGTGGTCAAGTTGCAGTCAAACAAAATTTATACCTTGGTAAGCCAAGGGTCGATCCAAGGAGCAATGTGTGTGAATACTAGCTAACAAGTGACCTATTCAGCTATTCCAATTAAAAAGATTTGTTTGTGATGTAAATTGCAGAAATTAAATAACAGAAATTAAAGGTTGTGTTTTTATCAGAGAAATAATTCCAGAATCCATACTTCACCCGTGCTAACTCCGCTAATCATGCAATCATTCTACGTTAATTATTCATGCTATCGAATATGGAATATAACCGAAATAACACTAGACAAGCCGCCCATCCACGGATCATTGTCTAGATTAATCTCAATCGTTGAACGCCGCCCATCCACGGATTATCAACGATCTCGATTTATTAAACTAAAGGTTTTCCTATTAGTTCATGTAAACATGACCTAACATCAATTTCATGCAACCCGGATAATCCCTAGGGCCCATCCACCTTTCGGCATATAACCTAAATACGTTCTACCAATGCAAACATACCCTTTGATGTAAGTACATGCATAGAACGATAATATTAAGCACACAATGAAATTGAATAATTGATTCGCATAAATAATAAACTTTAATTGATCACATGAGAGTAAGGGTTACATAGCACGGGATCCGTAGGATCTCAGAATGGAGAAGACTACTCACTATTCATGGTAGTTAACCAAAAATAGTGTAAAGAAGGAAAGAAACGAGTAAACCGTAAAGACGCGGTGTAGCTCGATGATCCTCACGCTGAAAGCTCTGTCTTCTCTCCCAAGTTAGGGTTTTTTCTCCAAAATAACAACACAACGTTCGTTCTGGTTTTCTCTCTTATATAGCTTTCCAAATGGCCAAAAAGCCTAAAATCGAAATTAGGAAATATGCCCAAAAATCTGTCCAAAAAGCCCAAAAATCGATTTTTTTGAAATTGCCTTCGACGGGGCTATTACACCGGTTACAGCTGGGTGTAACGGCTGTAACGGGCTAAGCAAAAATCTCTGAGAAAATTCATGCCTGTTACAGCCGTTACAGCTCAGGGTGTAACGGCTGCTGAAGATTGTAACGGGCTGACTGTTTTTGCCTATTTGGAGGTCTAAACCTTCGAATATGCTCTTTGTGTCAACTACAAAGTTGTAGGGAATTGAATTAGATTTTCCAACAAGCTAAATTTCGACTCATTTGGACACCGAATGAGCCCTGGGCATGCAAAATACGTTGCAAAGGTCTGTCTGCCTTGTTTTGTCCTGTTTTTGCCCAAATCTGCACCAATTGCTTTTTTTGCTTCGGGTCAATCCAAAAGTATTAGATATATGATATATGACCTGAAACACTAGAAAAGAGATCAATGACAATAAAATGTAGGGAAAACAAACATAATTCATCATCGAATAGAGTGAATAATAGGTCAAGAATTCGACCGATTATTGAGCATTACATTCACTCATGTTTTTATTCTGCCATTTGCTGGACATTTGTTCGGGACGAACAAATCCTAAGTGTGGAGTGTTTTGATCAGTCGATATTTCGACTAATTATTAGCTTCATTCGATGAAGGATAACACTTGTTCTCCTGGCAAATTGTCCATATTTGATGTCTTTCTCTAGTGTTTCAGGACAATAACGCTTTCCTCGCTCCGCGAACCCATGAGAACGAAAGAATGGAAAAATCGATGAAAAAGACCAACAAATGGTGCTGAGCCAGCAACAGCCCGTGACAACCGTGACACACTCACCTGTCACGGGTGTCACGACACATGTCTTCCTCCGAGAATTTCACTCAGCCCGTGACAGCCGTGACACACTCACCTATCTGTGAATCGGTCTAACTATGTGCGTATAGCAAGCACAAAGACGATGAGCGTTTAGTGGAGAACTCTCTTTAATTATGACATCCTGATATCTAAAATTTGATTATTAAATCAAGTTGAATGTTTGAATCTACCCACAAACTTCAGCTTTTTCGTGATGTACTTTCAAACTATGATATTTGTCTAAATGTAGCTTCGAAAGTGCATAACCTATGCAAAATTACATCACGAAAGAAATGAAGTTACTGGGACATTTGACGACTCTAAATTCAAAATACAATTTGATCAAATTTAAAGTTCTCACATTGTCCTAGTTAAGAAGATCTCATAACGCTATTCGAGCAAGCACTCTATGAATATACATTCACTTGATAATATTAGTGTTAGGGTGAAGCTCAGGTATAAATCATGTTTTTATATAAACTTTAAACCCCTTATAAAGTTGTGACAGAGCACAGTCGTCGTGTGCTAAGGCAAGAATAAATTTATAGTCCGCTACTCGTGACTTTACTACTGGGTAGCAAGTGGTAAGTAGGGGTCGAACCCAAGGGAATTAGGGGGACAAGTTGTTCTTTGAGGGATCGTACAGGGAGGGAGCGTGTTTTAGGTTGATTGAGGTTTTAGTGCGGAAAAGTAAGTGTTTATTTGGTTGGTTTTGGTTTTTAGTGCGGAAAAGTAAATGACAGAAAAGTAAATACTGAAAATAAAAGGAAGAAGACTTACAGTGGTTGTTGCGTGATTGGCAAGTCTTCCGGGAGGTGAGCAGTTGATATTGCAGTTTATATTAAAATTGAAAGTAAAGTGCAGGTAAAGTTCTAAGTTAAGGAAAGATTCAGTTTCTGGGGCCTTGTATCATTATCTGTTTATCATTGACCGCTAATGACCACACTAAGTGTTCAAAAGTGAATCGAGGCTATTCCTAGCACAAGACTTGCCACACCGTCTAGTCTTTTGCAAGACGTAGAACTCTTGTTCTAATATGTGCATCCAGTTGACCATCATTCCTGATAAATCAAATGGTTTTTTGAAAGAGGTTGATCTTCACAGATAAGCTGTGCTCTTCCGAGCCTCCACTTATCCACGGAGGTCACAAGTTCATGGTAGAGCTTTGCTCTTCCGAGCATCCACTCTACCAATGAAGTTCTGACCTAATATATGGCATTTAGAACAAGTTGAACACAAAGAGACATTAAGAAAAAGGTCTAAAACATTTTATGATACAAGTACACCCCTTCAACCGAATGAAGGGTTTAGCTACGGTTATCCATGGAAGAGGATACCATAGCTAAGTACTTTAAAAGTAAAGGTTTTGAAAGGCAGGAAAAGTAAAGGTTTGAAAGTAAAAACAAGGAAAGTAAAATTGCAGTTTTGAAAGACAGGAAAGTAAAGTTTTGAAAGTAAAGACAAGGAAAGTAAAATTGCAGTTTTGAAAGACAGGAAAGTAAAGTTTTCGAAAGTAAAAGACAGTAAAGGAAAGGGGTGAGTACTTCAAGAACCGACAAGAGTACTCGAGAATAAAGAAAAGCTTGAGTACTCAAGAACCGACAGGAGTACTCAAGACCGAACTATAATACTCAAGAACCAACAGGAGTATTATATATTGAAAACCAAACTTACAAATGCCAAATTTTCTAGAGAGAGAAGTGTATGATTTTTTGGGATTTGAAATACAAAGGGTGGAGGCATGTATTTATAGCCAAAGGAGGAGGAAACTTGTGGAGGAGGAGGGGGACACTTGGCAAGCTCCTATGGTGGAGGAAGAGCCGCCGGTGGCCGGTTGCCATGGAGGGAAGCCGCCGGTCATGGAGGAGGGAAGGGGAGGAAGCCACCCATGAGTCATCCTTCTCCACGAGGTAGCCGGTCATCAAGAGGGGAGAAGAGGAGTTTTGTGATTTTTGTGCAATTTTCACAAAACTATCAGTCCAATTTCGCTCCGGTCTGACTTTGGTTGTTCCTCGGTTGGATTTATTTTGAGTGATTCCATGTCAGGATCTTGAGATTTCTGCATTCAGCGTCTGATCGTGACCTTGGATTGACTCGTAATATCTTTTCGGCGTAAAATCCTCTCCTTAGCGTGTTTTCTCTATAGTCTCTAAAATGCCCTGTAGATAAATATCGGAACTAACAAGCAAAAGTTAAATAGACAAACAGTCTAATTTGGTGGGTTTAACTGTGTTTATGATTCGTATAATTATGGTCCATCAGATCACCCCACACTTTTAGTTGTTCGTCCCGAACAATGCTATTAAAGGGCGGCACATTAAGTAAGCTTTTAAAATATGAAAGTTAGACTGTGGGACTCGATTTATCCTAATTCTTGCATTACTTACTTATTACCAAATTGAACTGTGTAAATAAATAGAAGAAACTTGATACTTGTACCTCCGTTCTGAGATGCAAATTATTCTGGATGTTTCGGGAGATAGCCCTTTTTAGGCTCCTAGACTGCAACCTTGGGACCGTCTCGCACTATATGGTTTCCTAGCAGCTTTCTCTAGCACGTGATTCGGTTCGGGTTTCACTGGTTTGAGTACTTTGATTTTTTCTTTTGGCGAGGGACTGCTTTTGTAGTGAATCGGCCTTTGGCCTTTGATTTGACTCTTTGAGTACTTCACTTTTTGTTCGGTTAAAACCTTCACAATTTTGGGCCTTTGGCCTCTTGATTTGCTTCTTTGAGCTTTTTGCTTCTTTGTGACTTGCTAGTCCATTTTCTCAAGCCTTTTTGGGAGGTCCAATCATTGCCCGCGAGCATATGGAAATACCTCTCCGCTCCTCTCATCCTTGCCATTTTGCACGGGTCAAGATGAGGGTCGCTCATCTATTTTCTCGGCTACTTTGACTAGAGATAGGACGGTCTGATTCCCGTCCTCGCCTTTTTTCTTTTTGCATAAACACTGCATGGCGGAGATGACTTCAATCTTCACTGAAACCCAAAGTGCAGCCTCCACTGACTTCGAAAACCATATAGCGAAATTCAGTCCTTCGATTGCTTGCCAAGCCTCTCTAGGGCATTTCTATCAACTCCACATCCCTTGTTTATCTTAGCACAAAGGGACAAATGAGAAGTTACATTCTAAGTTTTTAAACAGTTGAATTTTCACAAGGTTAATGCATGAATTTAGATTTATCTTCTTCACATTCTTAAGTTCATATTTTCAAAAAGATAATTATTAAGGGAAAAGGAAAAACATGTTATTTATTTACAAAGGTGGTTCTCACCCCACATTTTTGAACGAAGGGGTGCCTTTCAGCACAACTTAGTTCAAAAGCCATGCAAGCAGATATTATACGAGAAGGAAATGACATTAAGGAAAAGGGAAGAACAGAACTCCCTTTAAAGTGTCTAGCGAACGACATGGCATGAGGCTGGATAATCGAGGGAGTTCGGCTGGGGCCTTGAACTCTTGGCGTAGGCCTGGCTGGCTTAATGTTGCACCCAAGTCCGATTCCTGAATAGTCGTTTCTTCTATGCACCAAGTGGGTGAGAGCGACTTATTGGTAAAAACTAAATGACAGAAAAATAAAAGACTGAAAGTAAGATAGGTGTCGGGTTACCTCCCGACCAGTGCCTTTGTTTAACGTCGTTGGCTCGACGCATGGGGATCATTGGTTTGGATCCCATGGGTGGCTCAGGTCGTATTTCTGTGTTATCAAGTTGACCTCGCCATGGTAGTGTTTGACTTGCTGTCCATTCGCATTGAATCGTCTTCCATCCTCCATGCTTTCCAACTCAAGCGTCCCATGGTTGAATACCTTAATCACGGTATAAGGACCGGTCCATCTTGATTTCAGTTTGCCTGGCATAAACTTCAACCTTGAGGAGAAGAGTAGTACTTGTTGTCCTTCCTCAAATGAGCGCCGGAGGATGTATTTGTCATGATATAATTTTGTCCGCGCCTTATAGTCCGTTTGCCCTTCATAGGCCTCAAGCCACAATTCTTCAAGTTCGCATAGCTTAAGCTTCCTATCTAGTCCGGCAGCTTTTAAATCTGGATTGCACTGCTTGAGCACCCAATAGGCTTTATGTTCTACTTCCACCGGAAGGTGGCATGCTTTTCCATAAACCAGTCTAAATGGAGAGGTCCCAATTGGCGTCTTGTATGCCGTCCGATAAGCCCAAAGAGCTTCATCCAGCCTTTGACTCCAATCTTTCCTTGCCGGCTTCACCATCTTTTCTAGAATACTCTTGATTTTGCGTTTGGAGATCTCTGCTTGACCATTGCTTTGAGGATGATATGCCGTGGACGTCCGCTGGTGGACATGGTAGTGTTTTAAAGTGGAAGCCATCATGCGGTTACAGAAATGCGTTCCTTGGTCGCTGATTATGGCCTTGGGTACCCCGTATCTACAAAACAGGTTAGTGCGCAAAAAATCTATGACAGTATTTGCATCGTCGCACCTTGTCGCCTTGGCTTCTACCCATTTTGACACATAATCTACAGCAACTAAAATGTAAGTACACCCGCATGAAACTGGGAATGGTCCCATAAAATCAATGCCCCAAATGTCGAAAACATCGTTGACCATTATGGGTACTTGAGGCATCTCATTTCTAGCTGACACATTTCCTACCCTTTGACACCTATCGCACTTTTGACACTTTTCATATGCATCTCTAAATATACTTGGCCAGAAAAAGCCGCTATCTAGGATTTTTCTAGCGGTTCTCCTAGGCCCGTAGTGTCCTCCACATGCAAACTCATGGCAAAAGCTAATAACAGAAGCTATTTCATTATAGGGGATGCATCTCCTAAGTATTTGATCTGCTCCTATTTTTTCACAAATAAGGATCATCCCATAAGTAATGTTTAGCATCATGCCTAAGTTTCATGCATTGTGCTTTAGTAAAAGAAGGAGGAAATGTACCTCCTACAAGGTAGTTGACGATTGAGGCATACCACGGCACCTTGGTTGAGACTACATAAAGGTGCTCGTCTGGAAATGACTCGGTTATGTGCCCTTCTTCTTCCTCTCGGACAATCCTGCTTAGATGGTCGGCCACAGTATTCTCTATCCCTTTTTGTCCCTTATCTCCACATCGAACTCTTGCAGTAGCAAGATCCACCAAATGAGCCTTGGCTTGGCCTCCTTCTTCTTCATTAGGTAACGGATGGCAGCATGGTCGGAATAAACTATCACTTTTGCTCCAAGCAAATAGGATCTAAATTTTTCCAGAGCGAATACCACTGCCAAGAGTTCCTTCTCGGTGGTGGAGTAGTTCCGTTGGGCAGGATCTAGGGTTCGTGAGGCATAGTAGATCACACCCGCCTTCTTATCAATCTTTTGGCCGAGCACTGCTCCCACAGCAAAGTCGCTCGCGTCACACATGATTTCGAATGGTAGTTCCCAATTTGGCGTTTGGATGATAGGTGTGCTAGTGAGGGCTTTCTTCAGATCATCAAAGGCCTCCTTGCATGCATTGGTGAATTCAAAAGGAACTTCTTTTTGGAGAAGAATGGATAGAGGCAAAGCCTTTTTGGAGAAGTCCTTGATGAATCGTCGATAGAATCCCGCATGCCCAAGGAAGGATTGGATGTCTCGGACAGTGGAGGGGTATGGTAAAGTCATGATCAGGTCTATCTTAGATTTATCCACCTCTATGCTTTCTTGTGATACGACGTGCCCTAAGACCACTCCATGAGTTACCATGAAATGGCACTTCTCATAGTTGAGCACAAGGTTCATCGAGACACTTCGTGCCAGAACCGTGCTTAAATTGTCTAGGCAAGCTTCGAATGTATCGCCATAGATGGTGAAGTCGTCCATGAAGACTTCGATGAATATTCCGATCATGTCTGAGAAGATGCTGGTCACCACTCTTTGGAAAGTCCCCGGAGCATTGCATAGACCGAACGACATTCTTCTGAAAGCAAATGTGCCGAATGGGCAGGTGAATGTGGTCTTCTCTTGATCCTCAGGTGCTATGGGAATCTGGTTGTAGCCTGAGAATCCGTCCAGGAAGCAAAAGTACGGTTTGCCCGCCAGTCGGTCTAACATTTGATCGATGAATGGCAGAGGGAAATGGTCCTTTCTTGTGACGGCGTTCAATTTTCTGTAGTCGATGGACATTCTCCAGCCGTTCTTGACCCTTGTTGTCACCATTTTTCCTTCGGCATCTTCCTCGATTGTGATTCCAGTTTTCTTCGGGACTATGTGGACTGGACTCACCCACTGGCTATCCGATATTGGATAGATTACATCCGCATCCAGGAGCTTCTGTATTTCCTTCTGGATGATTTCCATCATGATTGGATTGAGTCGTTGCTGAGGTTCTCTTGACGGCTTAGCTCCATCCTCGAGTAAGATGCGATGCATGCAAACTGCTGGGTTGACTCCTCTCAAGTCGGCTAGAGTCCATCCAATAGCCAACTTATGTTGTCTCCGCACTTTTATCAAACGACGCTCCTGGTCTGTTTCTAGGCCACTCTTTATGATTACCGAGAGCGTGTTATTTTCCCCTAGGAAGGCGTACTTCAGATGCACGGGCAGGGGCTTCAATTCTATTTTGGGAGCTTGCATCACCGAGGGTAAAAAGGTATTTGATTTGAATAATTTTACCTCGTTGACTTCATATCCTAGTGTGAGAGGCTCCGAGATTGTTAAGTGGGCCAACATTTCTTGTAAGCCTTTGGTTAATTCGTATGAGTGTTCGGCTCCATTGAGTATGAGTTCGAAGGGATCTGCTCTTAGTTCTGGTTGAACTTCTTGGACAAGGTCGTCCAAAGCGTCGAGAGCGTGCACTTCCTCGAACTTCATGGGATGCTTCATTGCTCTGAATATGTCGAAGCTGAAGACCTCTCCTTCTACTTCCATTGATAGCATCCCACTTCCGCAGTCTATTTTCATTTTTGATGTTTTGAGAAATGGACGGCCGAGAAGGATGGGTGCATGGTCTGTTGGCCCGCCATTCTCCATTTTTATGACGTAGAAGTCTGTTGGAAACACCAATTTGCCTACTTGAACCAAGACGTCTTCTATTTTGCCCTCGGGCTGTTTGCACGATCGATCTGCCAGTTGAATAGTGAGGCCGGTGGGTTTGAGCGGTCCAATTCGCAGGCATGAGTAGATAGAGAAGGGAAGGACGTTGGTTGATGCTCCAAGATCTAGCATGCAGTTTTCGATCCGGATGTTGCCAATTATGCATGGAATGGTATAGGTTCCTGGATCTCCGTATTTGGGGGGCACCTTTCGTTGTATGACAGCCGACACGTTTCTACTCATTAGCTCTTGATCATATCTAGCACTCCTCCTCCGGTTGGTGCAAATCTCTTTTAAAAACTTAGCATATCGAGGAATTTGCTTGATGGCTTCCAAGAGGGGGATGTTGATTTCGACTTTGCTGAACAACTCAAATATGTCCTTATCCATGACATGTTGTTTTGGTGCTCGGGCTGGCACTAGAAATGGAAGAGAGGCACTGATTTTAGAGGTCTCAGTTATGGATACTGGGCTTGGGCTGCGTTCCTCAGGCGCATTTTCTTCTTTCTCTGCTGCGTCCTCGGGCAATTCTGGGCTTTCGTCTTCCTCTCTTTCCATGGGTGCAACGACTAGCTTTTTTCCACTCCTAAGAGTCACGGCATTCACATTTTCCTTCGGGTTTTGAATGGTTTGTGAAGGAAGTTGACCAGGCTCATTATTTCGCTCGAATATTGAGGTGGAGAGCTGAGACATTTGTTTTTTCAGGTCGGCTATTACTCCATCATTTTTCGCCTAGTTTTGATACACAGTAGTACTCAACCGCTGCACAGAGCCCGACAATTGCTGCACAGTACTCGAGGATTATTGCACAACACTCGAGGATTGCTACACAGTACTCGAGAGTTCCTTCATCATGTCCTCCAGCCACTTGTTTGGTCCTTGCTGATTACTCGGGCCCGCCTGATATTGATTTGGAGCCTTCTGTTGATATTGGCCCATCGGGTACTGGTTTGGTCCCCTTTGTTGATACTGGCTCGTTGGTGGGGCGTTCTGGTTGTACTGCTTGTGGGGAGGTTGGTAGAGCGTCTGAGCTAGCTGAGGGACAGCTGGTTGTGTTTCCTTCTGAGGATAGTTGTTGTTATGACAGCTCGGGTTGGTTGCTTGACCATAGTGTCTGTTTTGTTCGGCTCTGTCGTTGCTGTTGTTGTTCCCTTGGTATCCTCCCACTGCATTGGCCTCCACCGGGTTGACTTCGATCAAAGTTGGGCATGCATCAGTCTTGTGGTCCGTAGAGCCACAAAACTCGCAAGGTCTTACTTGAACTGTCTGCATTCGTAGGAATTGCATCATCATTTCCTTCATTTGTCTCATCTCTTCTGGCATGGAGTTTACTGATGTCTCGGCTTGTGATACATTTTTTGTTTGGAAGAATTCATCTTGACGAGTAGTCTCCTTTCTTAACCGAGCATTTTAGCAACGTTGGTGATGAGATCCCTTATGCCACTTAATGATAGATTCATCATGGATCCTCCAGCTGAGGCATCCAGGAGCATTTTGTCTAACTCAGTTAGTCCATTAATTAGGTACTCGATGATGAGCTTCTCGGGTAGTCCAAGAGTGCAGCAGCTTCTCTCCAGGTGGTTGAATTTTTCCAGGTAGTCGTACATGGTTTCATTAGGTCCCTGCCTTATGTCCTGCAGTTGCCTTCTTACTTTCATCGCTCTTGTTGCTGGGTAGTATTTGTCCATGAATTTCTTTTGCATCTGAACCCATGTTCTGATGCTTCCCGAAGGCAATGAAAGGAACCAGTCGTTTGCCGAGTCAATGAGGGAAAAATAGAACGCCTTTAACTTGAAGTCGTCTATATTTACGCCATTCGGTTTTAAGTTTTGGCAAATACCATGTAAGCGCTGGAGATTAGTCATTGCTGATTCTCCATTAGTTCCTGAGAACTTTGGCAAATTGTGGACCACGGACATGTTAACGGCAAAGTTTTCTAGTTCAGGGCCCTGGCGAATGCACCACGGCTGCGTTTCGAATTCTGGGGCATTGAGTTCTCCCATAGTAGGTGCACGGTAGTTGACATCCCCATAGTAGTTATTGTAGACAGGTTCTTGTCTTGGCATTTGTCGAGGTTGAGGGGGTGGTGGATATCTAGGGGGTTGTTGCACTGGACCAGCTGCATTTCGGTCGTACAGGTTTATCTCGTCGTCATCCTGGTAATTATGGTGGCTTCCTTCGCGAGACATGGTTGTTTTGAAGCGAGTATTGATTCAAAGAACTTATCCGATTAGGTAACTAATTCCCCGGCAACGGCGCCAATTTTGACAGAGCACAGTCGTCGTGTGCTAAGGCAAGAATAAATTTATAGTCCGCTACTCGTGACTTTACTACTGGGTAGCAAGTGGTAAGTAGGGGTCGAACCCAAGGGAATTAGGGGGATAAGTTGTTCTTTGAGGGATCATACAGGGAGGGAGCGTGTTTTAGGTTGATTGAGGTTTTAGTGCGGAAAAGTAAGTGTTCATTTGGTTGGTTTTGGTTTTTAGTGCGGAAAAGTAAATGACAGAAAAGTAAATACTGAAAATAAAAGGAAGAAGACTTACAGTGGTTGTTGCGTGATTGGCAAGTCTTCCGGGAGGTGAACAGTTGATATTGCAGTTTATATTAAAATTGAAAGTAAAGTGCAGGTAAAGTTCTAAGTTAAGGAAAGATTCGGTTTCTGGGGCCTTGTATCATAATCTGTTTATCATTGACCGCTAATGACCATACTAAGTGTTCAAAAGTGAATCGAGGCTATTCCTAGCACAAGACTTGCCATACCCTCTAGTCTTTTGCAAGACGTAGAACTCTTGTTCTAATATGTGCATCCAGTTGACCATCATTCCTGATAAATCAAATGGTTTTTTGAAAGAGGTTGATCTTCACAGATAAGCTGTGCTCTTCCGAGCCTCCACTTATCCACGGAGGTCACGAGTTCATGGTAGAGCTTTGCTCTTCCGAGCATCCACTCTACCAATGAAGTTCTGACCTAATATATGGCATTTATAACAAGTTGAACACAAAGAGACATTAAGAAAAAGGTCTAAAACATTTTATGATACAAGTACACCCCTTCAACCGAATGAAGGGTTTAGCTACGGTTATCCATGGAAGAGGATACCATAGCTAAGTACTTGAAAATTAAAGGTTTTGAAAGACTGGAAAAGTAAAGGTTTGAAAGTAAAAACAAGGAAAGTAAAATTGCAGTTTTGAAAGACAGGAAAGTAAAGTTTTGAAAGTAAAGACAAGAAAAGTAAAATTGCAGTTTTGAAAGACAGGAAAGTAAAGTTTTCGAAAGTAAAAGACAGTAAAGGAAAGGGGTGAGTACTTCAAGAACCGACAAGAGTACTCGAGAATAAAGAAAAGCTTGAGTACTCAAGAACCGACAGGAGTACTCAAGACCGAACTATAATACTCAAGAACCAGCAGGAGTATTATATATTGAAAACAAAACTTACAAATGCCAAATTTTCTAGAGAGAGAAGTGTATGATTTTTCGGGATTTGAAATACAAAGGGTGGAGGCATGTATTTATAGCCAAAGGAGGAGGAAACTTGTGGAGGAGGAGGGGGACACTTTGCAAGCTCCTATGGTGGAGGAAGAGCCGCCGGTGGCCGGTTGCCATGGAGGGAAGCCGCCGGTCATGGAGGAGGGAAGGGGAGGAAGCCACCCATGAGTCATCCTTCTCCACAAGGTAGCCGGTCATCAAGAGGGGAGAAGAGGAGTTTTGTGATTTTTGTGCAATTTTCACAAAACTATCAGTCCAATTTCGCTCCGGTCTGACTTTGGTTGTTCCTCGGTTGGATTTGTTTTGAGTGATTCCATGTCAGGATCTTCAGATTTCTGCATTCAGCGTCTGATCGTGACCTTGGATTGACTCGTAATATCTTTTCAGCGTAAAATCCTCTCCTTAGCGTGTTTTCTCTCTAGTCTCTAAAATGCCCTGTAGATAAATATCGAAACTAACAAGCAAAAGTTAAATAGACAAACAGTCTAATTTGGTGGGTTTAACTGTTTTTATGTTTCGTATAATTATGGTCCATCAAGTTGTCACGTGACACTTAATATAAAATAACGTAGTTTTGGTCATAATGGAAATTTTGACAAAATTCATATCTAAGAACGATTTTAAGGGATAAACCTATCAGAATACATAAAATCGTTACTTTTCGCTTCAATTCATCGGGAATTTTTTTTATTCATTGAACATTTAGCCTATATCACTTAACATTTTGCTACAATCACTGAAAATTCAAAAAATAAGTGGACAATTTGAAATTTTTTACTGGACGATGTCTAGTAACATGACACATTTAGCCAAAATACGTGGATACCTTGAAAAAGTTAAATGTTCGGTGATAAAGCTAAATGTTCAGTGATACCTAAATATTCAGTGATAAGGCTAAATGTTCAGTGAACATAAAATTAATTTTTGATGAACTGAAACGAAACGTAGCAATTTGGCCATATCACAAAAATTTATCTAAATCAGTGAACAATAAAACCGGAAATAAGAAAATACCATATTACCCTTGACACATGTAATGACTTTAAGTAATTTTTAATTTATATAAAAAGATAAGGTTTATATGTGATGGGGAGCACACGGTTGAGGCATGGTTAGTAGAATGAGGCAGTGAGGCACGATCTCAACCGTCAAACGCACGCAGCGAAGCCACGTGTCCCACTCACCCATTTCTGTTCACACTACAAGTGTGAGTGGGATTTGAGTGGAACACGTGGCAACGCCACAAAGCACAGGAGGTTGATGGACGGCTGAGATCATGCCTCACTTGCCTCATTTGACTGCTTCATTTGAACGCTCCTCTATATGTGATCCACTGTCTTTGTTACGTGGTAAACACATACTTTATCTTAATTTTATATATACGACTCTAAATAAATTTAAAAAATTAACCTACAAAATATGCTTCAACGGGGGCACGACATGGATTCTTACACCCCAGGTTTGAATTCTGCGATCACTAATTTTTTACAATTTTGTGAGATTTCAGCCTTCCTTTTAATTTACGTCGTCCTCGTCCTGCCTAGCGCGTGGATGCTTCCTTCATCCCCGTGGATGCTGTCTTGTACTGGTAAAGGTGTCTGATATGTGACTTTTGTGCTTCAAATGCCGAGGAATGTACCAATGATTTCGTGGTGGATGTGTGCGGACCGGATCCATAGTTAGGTGTCGAACTTTAAAATGTGGATATATGTAATTATAATTTTAGTATCTGATCGAGATAACTTAATAGAATTTCAATTTCTTACATATTAAGTTACGGGGCTTACACTACTACAAACAGGGGATTATGCATCGGTTTTTTTGACATTATGCATCGGTTTTGGTTCCAATGCATAATGAAGCGTTGCATAATGTCAGACATTATGCATCGGTTCTGAAAAACCGATGCATAAAGTATGACATTATGCATCAGATACTTTTTATTCAACCAAAATATAACATTTCACACAAGATGTCACTTTTAGTGTACAATATTTACCAATTAAATAAAAGTTTCATTAATTGTTTCTAGCAATGTTGAGCCTTTGTCGCCAAGCCCTGCCATATAATTTGAGAGGAACTTCTGCTGCTACCTTTGGTGTAATGACATGATCGATTGGAATTATAGGTTCTGCTCTCGAGTGCCGTAAAAAACAAACCCCAGCAACTGTTTGTCCCATCTGTTTCACACAATGGTTCAACATCAAAACTCTCACTAACCAGTACATAAGCTAGTATAAACTAGTATATACACTTCAAAAAAATAAACAATGAAGTTAAAAACGAACTGATTTCCGACAAATGAACATATAAGAAAAGGAAAGATTAACAAGATAATGTCTCAAACAAATGCTGCCAGGGCCAAGAAATTATAGAAGGATGTCTGAGTAAAGCAAACAAGTTTATCACAAGTCAAGAATAATCACCTCAATTCGCTTGCAAGCCCGGAATTTCACCGAGAGGCTGTCACAGCTAATAGATTGTCATGAGGTGAATTCAAGGCTGCAATGAAATAAAGGAACATTTTGTCAAACAGGTAATGTGCATAAAGAAAATATCCAACAAATAAACAAAAGTAACTCAAAATCTGAAGATCAAATTAGACACTTTTGTATAAGTAGTCATTACCCTTGCATCCCTGATTTCCAATAACAGATCAACAAGATTAATCCTAGCAGCAACAGCTCGGGTCGCAGCCGCCATATGGACATTGTACCATTCCGAGTTTCTACTCGGAGCAAACATATTTGCAGAATTTTTGAGAAGCTTGGCCACTCCTCCAGCCGCCATATGGACTTTGTACCACATACAACATCAAATCGATATAGAATCACGCAAAGAAAACTAAATCGAAACAAATCAAGACAAAACACATAATGCGAGAACACATTGGATTAACCTAATCAACTACCAGATTTATAGATTGACGGACGACATCGAATTCGAACCTGATTGCAACAAGGAATCGCGAACGACCGGAGCCGACGAGGCTGCGAAACTCCTTCCTCCAGTCCCTCCGCCATGACTGCGCTCGTCAACTCTTTCCTCTCGTCAACCCGAGGCTTGTCCGCCGACGAGGCTGCGAAACTCGCTCTCATCGAAGGAGAGAAGCGAATGTCCAGCACAACCCTAAATTTAGTTAAATAATTAATTTCGACATTATACATCAGTTTTTTTGAACCGATGCATAAGCCTCACCATTAAGCATCGGTTTACTCAAAACCGATGCATAAGGTCGCCATTATGCATCTGTTGATCTAAAACCGATGCATAATAACTAAACCGATGCAAAAAGTGAAATACGGAACCGATGCATAATACCTGGTCTATAGTTGTGTTAGTTGTCATGCATGGTAAATAATGTTACGATAACCAAAACCCAACAAAACTCATACAAAGTGGGGGACACGTTCAAGAAGAAGCAGCATGAGCTTGGCTTCTCTGTATGCTACTATTTAGTAGGGAGGTTAGCAGAAAGTATTTGTCAAAGTCAAATGAAATTAGGAAAAAGAATAGTGGGGAAGTAGTTTAAGTACATGGAGTTGTAGGTTAGTAACGTGGTTGTGCAATTATTTCGTCCTTGGTATGATAATTTCTTTGAAAGAAAACGTACGATGAGAAGTTTGTCGTTATATGTCAAGAGGAATTAAAATTAATGTTTGAAACTTTAAAGGAGACTTTTATCAAAAAAAAAAATAAACTTTAAAGGAGACAGAGAGGCAGAGAGCGACTAGCCTCTAGTCATTAAGCACGTGATGCAATTATCTTTACAATGAGCTAGGGACAGATGCTGTTACACGAACCTGGCGCCGGTGGCCGGTCACATGTTTAGTGGATTTAAATGTAAGGTGACGACGTGACGTACATAATAAAAGTCTGTAGAAACCTTTATTTGTAGGTGAAAGCCGTGAAACCATAATTTTTTGCTTACTGTTTGTGCAGAATAAAGTTTGGTAATTTATCGTTTATCGAACTAAATTTATCTTTTCAAATCGAATCGATAAATTTAGTAAATCGATAAATCTATTAACGGTGAAACGGTAAAAATAATTCGGTAAACGGAATGAATTTTGATATCGGTAAGTTTACCGAAAATATAAATATATATGGTCAAGATCAGGTACAAAGTTAAATTTTGGAACAAAATACAAAATACGTCAAAATCATTTTATAGTTCGTCAAAATTATTTTATAGTTCGTCACTTTTCGAGCCGAAAAATGAAAAAGACTAGCCGAAAAATGAAAAGACGACATAGTTCTTTATTTTATAATTCGTCACCAAGAAAAACCAAAAAATCAAGTTTTAATCTCATCCATTCAAATCACAACATAAAGGGCTATGATTAGTTTGTATTTTGTACCAAAAAATTAACTTTGCACCGGATCCTTACTCTAAATATAAATTTTATTTATTTATAAATATTATAATGAAAATTTTAAAATAAGAATTACAATATATATTTAAAAAAGTAATACATTTTATCGATTTACTGTTTTATACAATTATCGGTAACGGTAAACGAAATAAAATTTTGGAATTCGATAAACGAAAAAAAGGCAAAACGGTAAATGGTAAAATTGCACATTAATAGCGTGACCAGCTTTATTTCTGTAGCTTTCTTGCCCTTACAGGATGAAATTCATTAAGGAGAGGCTTATTGGGACCAATCACTGGATGAAGAAGAAGGTCAAGCGCATGCTGATGATGGCGAGCCAACTCAAGCTACTCAATATGACCCAATAGATGAGCAACGTCACCAACTAGGTGGGGTGGTAATTCTCAAGAAAAAATAATCCAATTAATAGAGAGATGGCTACGTGCGAGCGCGTGCAGGGACGGATCTAGTTAAGGTCGGGGTGACACATGCCACCTCCAAGTTTTTCGGAAAAATTTTCGGACGAGCAAGATTGCGTTCAAGAGGGCGAGGCCTGAGCGAGTTTCCAGCGGCATTTCACAATATTAATGTCCGAATTAGGTCTTGGTGTCAACTGGAGAGTTGTAGCCCTTTGAGTTAGCTTTCCAACAAGCTTTGAATCAACCAATTCGGACATCGTATGCGATCTGGGCATTCCAAATATGCCGGCAAGGTAGGTTTGCCTTATTTTACCCGAAACTCCATATTTGGCTCAAATTCACTCAACTTTTGCTCCATTTGATCTTTGAGGCTCCGAGTGAGACACAATGCATTTTGGGACCTAATAGACCAAGAAGGGTATGAAATGACATCAAAATTACTAAGAAAATTAGAAGAAAATTAGTCAAGTATTTGACTCATCAATCCTATATTGAGTTCATGATTCCCGAATCAATAAGTTATTATTTTCTTCTTATAATTTGTTCTCCCGAGCAACAATTTTTGAGTCAATGTGTTCATTTTGGTGCACCTATGCTCGGTAGTTGGTGTCATTACCTTTGCGTTCAAGAGAGATGAAGGATCTGCCTCTGAGGAATAGGCTGAGTTCATTAGGATGTAACATGTTAGGCTCTCTCTGGTTTGATATATTCAATTTTTGTATCAATTGCATTTTGCTTCATGTTATTCTAGAGATACTTGTTTCATTTTGACAACCCAATTCGATTAACTTTAATTTCAAAAAAATATTGGGCTAAAGCCCAAGATGTTTTGGCACCAATTTTTTATTTTAGAATTTGAAGTGTATTTTTCATAAATTTATACAATTTTTGTAAAATGTCCAAGTAATTTCAGAATTTTTTTTTCATGATGCAATTATTTTTTTGTCTGTCACCCCTACCAAAATTCCTGGATCCGTCCCTGAGCGCGTGGATCTCGGGTTTCATCTCTGATGTTCCCTTAAGTGGCATGTATTTGGCAAAACGTAGCCTAGACAGTTCGAGCAGGTGTTCAGGGGGAGTTCGAACATATCCTGGTACTCATGTACAGCGTAGAACTGACGCAAGGATATCTTCCGGAAGGATATTGGACAGCGAAGATTTCGTCAAGTAGAAGTCGGCCAGCGACTTAATCGAGCATGAGATATTCGAATGAATATCTACATTGAAGGCGGCAAAGCTCTCTTGGGCAAGAATACGACTTCGTATAATCTTCCAACCGATTCAAAAGATATACATCAAATATCTAGGAATATTTCCTAAATATTTGATGGGATTATCTTGTGCGAATTAGGGTTTCGTCCAAGCATATAAATAAAATGCTAGGGCGCCCTTATTCTCCATCGCTTTCAAGATCAAACATACACGAGTATACACTATCGATTGGGAAGGAAGAAAGCGACGGCCGTTTGTATTTTTCTAATCGAAAATACATCGAGGCAAGTGCAGTCTGCTCGAGTGCAACCCAGAGTGCCTGAAGCGATTCAACTGCAGCACAAAACGAAAGGTGATCAAGCTTTCGAGAGAAAGCATCCGAGCTTCGAGGAGAAGATTGAGAACGTTCGGACAGAAGGTCTGAACGAAGGGGATCGAGGGGAATTGCGGTGAACCTCGGTTGCAAATCTGAGGGACGGAGTATTGAGGTTAGGAAATTACAAGGTGTAAGTTTAAGTCCCTGTGTAAGCCCAATACTCGTAATAAAGATTTGCTGTCCCTTTTTCGGGTGTGGGAAACCCCCTAGAGTAGGCGGAGCCAAACTGGGTTATCAGTCTGTGAGTTCTACTGCTTTTGTCTGTTTGCTGAACTGTTGTGATACGAGTTCAAGATCTGTCGCAACTGAACCTTGAACTGTCAGCTGAACTGTTGTGCACAGAGTTCAAGGTCTGTCGCAACAGTACCTTGGACACAAGCTTGAACAGGGGATATAATTTCAATTGGTATCAGAGCAGACACTCAACACACTGAGTGGGATCCTGAACTGTTCAAGATGACTCTGAAGGAAGGACAAAGCATCACCAGACCCCCGCTACTCGAAGGATCGAACAATGCCACCTGGAAGCCCGTGATGAGATCCTTTCTAAAATCTCTAGATGAAAAAGCATAGAAGGCTGTTCTGAAAGGGTGGACGGAACTCATGATGAACAATCTCACTGGAGAACCGATCGCAAAACCAGAAGCACTGTGGACAGAAGAGGAGGACAAAGCTTCTATGGGAAACTCAAAAGCTATGAACGCAATTTTCTCGGCCGTAGATGAAAACGTCATGAAGCTGATCATCAACTGTGAAGTGGCCAAGGAAGCATGTGACATCCTCCAAACAGCCTTTGAAGGTACAGACAAAGTTCGCAACTCTCGCATGCAGGCTGTCACAACCAGGTTCGAAGAGATGAAGATGAAGGAGAGTGAAACCATCACTGAGTACAACACCAGAGTTCTGGAACTGTCCAACGAGGCGTCTACACTAGGGAAACCCATCGATGAAGAAAGATTGGCCAGTAAGGTCCTGAGATCACTCCCTCCGAGATTTGCCATGAAAGTCACGGCCATTGAGGAAATGCATGACATCACCAAACTGAAGCTGGATGAGCTAATGGGTTCTCTCAGAACTTACGAGATCAATCATGACTTCCAAACCAGAAAAGTGAAGGGAATCGCCCTCAAAGCAGACATGACGGAAGACAAACTGGACGCTGGCTGCACCACTGAGCAACTGTCTATGATGGCACAAAACTTTGGAAGAATGGTGCGGAAAATCAACAGACGTGGTCCAGAACAAGGTCAGTCTTCTTCAACCGATTACTGAAACTAGAAATCCGGCAGGCCAAGGTCCAGTGATTCGAGGCAAGACTCGTCTGACAAAGGAAAAGAAGAGATTCAGTGCCATGAATGCAAGGGTTTCGGTCATATTGCCTCACAATGTGCAAACACTCTCATGAAAAAGAAGGCAATGGTCGCTAGCTTCAGCGACAGTGAGTCAGACGAAGAAAAAGAAGGAGGTGAAACTACCAACTTTGTGGCCTTTGTCACTACTCCGGGTGAGTGCAGCAACACCACTGAAACAGTTCCATCACAGTTGGAACTCCCAAGTGAAGACCTCTCAGACAGTGACAATGAAGAACTCACGCAGGATTCTCTGGCTCGGACATATAAAGATCTGTATGAGAAGTGGTTGCTTCTGATCAAGATCAACAAGAAGCTAAATGACACAGTTGCCAGCGTCACTATGGAAAAGGACAAGGTCTGGCAGGAGGTCGAGATACGACTTACACTGAAGGTAGAACTGGAAGGTACAATTGTCTCACTGAATTCTCAACTGGCTGAGATGAAATAGGAAAGATTGGGTCTTCTTGCTCAGAGAACAGAACTCTTAGGGGACTATCTCCTCACTGAAAGTCGAAATAGAGAAGGACCGAGACACTCATCCTGTAGGCATGACGGGACTAAGAAAAACCATCACAGATCTGAAGCGTACAGAGGTGTTCCAACTGAGGAGAGTAGAACAGCTGGAACTTCAGCTAGAATTTGAAAAGATGGATCACTCAGACACTAAGAAGGAGCTCAATCATCTCAAACAGTCGGTAAGGATGCTAAACTCTAGCACTAATGACTTAAATGATATTCTCAAATCTCAGAGGTTGGAGTCTGGACATCGAGGCCTGGGGTTTACAAAAGAAGGTACCTCTAAAGGCAGTACGTGTGTTAAAGCAACACCAGTGTCTGAACACCTGCCAGAACAGAAGGTGAGACAGCACCCCAGACAGAAAGTAGACTTGTCCCAAGATCAGTCCAAAGGGAAGAACCGAGCTGATCACAAGGAGACGCATGAAACACTCAGTGGTGGAAAGACTCGTAGATCACCCCTCCGAAACCGTGACTATTCACCAGTGACACAAAGGATAGATCGGCGCACTTGCTGGTACTGCAACCAGATGGGACACATCAAACTGAAGTGTCGCCTGTTTCTCGCTGAACGACATGCTTTCCAACAATGGACCATACCGCGACAGAAACAAGTCTGGGTTCAAAAGGCAGACCAAACCGTTTGCATGGTGGCCTGCTACTCCTCAAGCTACACAGCGCAGTATAGTTGGCACTTCGACAGTGGATGCTCCGCCCACATGACAGGTAACTCTCAATACCTTACCCATATTAGACATGTTGAGCAGATGTGGTTTGTCACATTCGGGAATGGTGGAAAGGGTCATGTGATCGGCTGTGGGACATTGATGGTTCCGGATCTCCCTGTACTCAAGAACACCCTCCTTGTCAAAGGACTGACAAGAAATCTTATCAGCATCAGTCAACTGTGCGACGATGGACATTATGTGTCATTCTCTAGCTACTCATGTCTTGTCCTAGACAAGAATGGTGATACACTGATGAAAGGAAAAAAGGATGCCAACAACTGCTACACCATTGGGATGGGTCTAATGGGATCAATGGACGTCGAGAACCATGGCCAGCAACTGGTTACTCTAGCCTGTGAAAATGTCAAACATCGATTTCTGCGAGGGGGAGTGGACAGAAGATCTGATTGGAGATGCGCACAAATCCATGTTGACAACTGTCCCAGGAAACTGTTGAATCAGAAGGTGTCACAGTTACGAAAGGAGTTCGTACAATGCCCGCAGAAATATGCCTGGAGCCGAACAAGAAAATATGAATATGAAGGGCACCAGAAGATGATAACTCTGAAGCATACCAAGACGGTTGTCAACCCCTATGGCAGGTTACGGAGTGGAACACCCAGATCCTCAGTGAATCTATGTGGTGTTAATCACTGAAAGCATCCAACGGTGGTCAGTCATAGTCGAATCTCTAGCTGAACAGTTGGACTGACCACCCAATGAAGAGAGCTGGAACAGAAGGCACAGCGCGTGAAGACCAATTTTTTTTGAATATTCTCGAAGATTTTCCTGCCGTTATTTGAAACGAGAGTTGACCAATTTGGGAAGTTGAAAAGGCTGAAGTATTAATTTTGTTTGAAACACATCAGTTCGCAGTCTACTCTCCCTCTCTCGCTCAAACCCTAGAACGGCATCCAGTGACTTCTCTCTCAACCGCTCATACACTCAACGGCGATGGTGAACACAAGGAAGTCAGTGAAGTCCGGCATCAAATCCGCTGAAAAGAAGAGGGAAGGCATGCAGTCCTCAAAAGCTCTGGCGGCGAAATCCAAATTTCAGAAATCGAAAGCTCCGACGTTGAAAAAGGCGTCGCCTTTACGATCCGAAGCCGATTCTTTGAGCAAAGCAAAGAAATAAGCCGAAGGAGTCACAACTGAAATCCCTCAGTCAACCGCGGTTGACTCATCTGTCTCATTAGATGCTGGTACATCTCAAGAAGTGCGTCCCCAATCTGAGGTATTTCCAACTGTTCCTTCAGTTTCTGCAAATATTCCTATTATTGAAAAGATTGTGGGGGTTGAGAAGGATGTTGAGTCGGTTGACGGTGATGAAGCCAGTAGGGCTGTTGGTGTTGAAACCAGTAGGGCGGTGCTTGGTGGTGATGATGGTAGGAATCTTGAGAGTGGTAGGGCTGTTGCGGTTGATAAAGCCGATCGTGCGGTTATTGAAAAGGATTCTGTCAAGATTATGGAAGAAGAGGAACCCAGCAAGGTGGCTGGAGGCTCAGGAACATGGAGGGAAAAGATCTTTGCCACATGATACATTCCTCCGAAGGCAGGTCGCATAAAGAAGACTAAGCGGGCTCGTGACTCTCCCAGAAATTACCTAGCTAAGATATATGCCACTGGAGGTCGGAAGATTGCAATGTCCGATGAAGAAACAGAGAAGTTCATTTAGTCCTCGGGGAAGAGAAAGTTGGTGATTAAAGATGCTGAGCCGTCTGAGAATCAAGGAGGAATCACTGAAGAAGGTTCCGGTATGCATGCTGAGACTGTGGCAGAGGAGATTACTCCATCAGGGAAGACAGATGTGTTGAAAGAATCCATACCAGAAGAATCAGACTCAGTAGAAAAGGATGAGGAGTTGCAGAAGATGTTCAAAGACATTGATGATGTCATAAAAGACTTGGAAAAAGAGAAGGATCAGGAAGTGGCAAGTCCAGAGGAAGCTCAGCGTGATCAGGCTGTTGAGGCAAAAGAATCTGATGCAGAAAAAGCTACAAGTCTTCAAACTGTGGAACCGAGTGTTCAGTCTGATGTTGAGACTGGAAGAGTTGCAGAGAAAGCTACAAGCGGTTCAACTGTGGAACCATCTGTTCAGACTGAAGCTCAAACTGCACCAGCTCCAGAGGAAGTTTTGCTTAAGGAGACAGTGGCTGCACCAGTAGTCATTCAAAGCGATCTCCGCAATGATCATATGGAGGAAGAAGGTTCATCCATTCGTGAGGATGCTCCAAAGATAGTAGCAAAAGGCGTTACTCTTTCAGAAGATGACCAAGACAGTGTTCCTCTTGTCAATCTCAAAAAGACAACGAAGGGCAAGGAAAAGAAAAATGTGGTTTTTGCTAAGACTACAAAGGAACCAGTTCAGAAGGATGCTGAGATAGGCATCAAGGCAGGGGGAGTTGGCTCTTCCAAGAAAAGGAAGCGCGATGCTGCGGTTCCCGTCTCTGAAGATGCTGGGAGATGCAAAGTCCCAGCCTCTGAGTCTGAGACTGTTCCAGTGGGTATGGTCAAGAAAGGAGTGTGGTTCGTCAATAAAGACGCTGTGTTGAAATGGAGTTGTGTGCTAAAAAGGAAAATCATTCCTGAGAGGTTGCTAGATGAGTCCCGATACAAGGGAAAGGAAGTGATTGAGGTGCTCAAGGAATCTGATCTGTTCTGGACAGTTGGACAGATGCTCCCGTTCAATGAGCAATTAGTGCGTGAAGTTATGGTAAATCTTCACCCTGGGTTTGGGGTCATTGGAGAAGCAGAATATGGGGTCTTCTATGTTAGAGGAAGAAGGATCAAGATTGATCCTGAGCTGATCAATGTATACTTTTCCATGGACGACCCAGCCGTTGATGAAGAGGAACCAAGCCTTGAGAAGATAGTGAGCACCATCACTGCAGGCTCTGTTCGGTGGAGGCCTGAGTCAGTTGTGAATACAGCGGATCTGTCTACGTTCTATTCAATGCTGTTTTTCATTGCTGTTTTCAACTGGAGGCCGTCTACTCATCACTCTACTGTCAACAAGGACATGGCCCAACTGATTTATCAGATAGGGAATAAGCTGAAGTTCAACCTGGGCAGAATAATGTTCAAACAGATTGCTGAACATGCTACATCAATGAGAACACTGCACCAGATCTGCTTCCCGTCTCTGATTTATGAGCTGATCATCCATCAAGCTCCAGATTTGAAGGCCTCGCCTGACCATCTCACAAAGGCACCCAGCAAGTTCATCTTCGACCACAAGTTGTTCAAAGGGCGTCACGTGAACGATCTCAAGGAGGAGAACCAGAAAGGAAAGGGTGTTGCGGAGTCGAGTCGAGGGGGAGCCAGGATGGGCCGGGATGAGAGGAGTCAGCTGCTCAGGGACCTGAATGTCATCATCGAAGTGGACAAGGAGCAACGCATGCGGATCAACAAGCTCGCTCGTGCCCTCAGCTACCCAAGTGAGGATGAATCTGATGATACAGATTCTGAGGATGCCACTGATGACGGGCCGTCTGAATGAAGGTCCTCTAAAAACTATCTCCCTGAACTATTTGTTTAAAACTTTCGTACTTAGTGCTTGTTCTAGCACATTTTGATTGACTGTTCGAACTTGGATCGCACCCCTTGCCAGTTTGTGGCAAAAAGGGGGAGTTTTTTGGAGGAGACAATTCTTATTTCCCTCAAAATTATCTACTGTCTAGATAGTTAGATAGACTTAGTTATCTAGTAGATTTGGTTTTGCCAAAATGCCAATGGGGAGATTGATGTTCCCTTAAGTGGCATGTATTTGGCAAAATGTAGCCTAGACAGTTCGAGCAGGTGTTCAGGGGGAGTTCAAACATATCATGGTACTCATGTACAGCGTAGAACTGACGCAAGGATATCTTCCGGAAGGATATTAGACAGCGAAGATTTTGTCAAGTTGAAGTCGGCCAGCGACTTAATCCAGCATGAGATATTCGAATGAATATCTAAATTGAAGGCGACAAAGCTCTCTTGGGCATGAAGATGACTTCGTATATTCTTCCAACTGATTCAAAAGATATACATCAAATATCTATGAATATTTCCTAAATATTTGATGGGATTATCTTGTGCGAATTAGGGTTTCGTCCAAGCATATAAATACAATGCTAGGGCACCCTTATTCTCCATCGCTTTCAAGATCAAACATACACGAGTATACACTATCGATTGGGAAGGAAGAAAGCGACGGCCGTTTGTATTTTTCTAATCGAAAATACATCGGTGCAAGTGCAGTCTTCTCGAGTGCAACTCAGACTGCCTGAAGCGATTCAACTGCAGCACAAAACAAAAGGTGATCAAGCTTTCGAGAGAAAGCATCCGAGCTTCGAGGAGAAGATCGAGAACGTTCGAACAGAAGGTCTGAACGAAGGGGATCGAGGGGAATTGCGGTGAATCTCGGTTGCAAATCTGAGAGACGGAGTATTGAGGTTAGGCAATTACAAGGTGTAAGTGTAAGTCCCTGTGTAAGCCCTATACTCGTAATAAAGATTTGCTGTCCCTTTTTCGGGTGTGGGAAACCCCCTAGAGTAGGTGGAGCCGAACTGGGTTATCAGTCTGTGAGTTCTACTACTTTTGTCTGTTTCCTGAACTGTTGTGATACGAGTTCAAGATCTGTCGCAACTGAACCTTGAACTGTCAGCTGAACTGTTGTTCAAAGAGTTCAAGGTCTGTCGTAACAATACCTTGGACACAAGCTTGAACAGGGGATATAAATTCAATCTCCTCTTTTGAAATCCGATAGTCACGACTGCTCCGTCTATCCGTTCGTCAGGGACTTCTCCTCACATCTGCATCTGCATCTACAAAACTAAGGATTCAAGCAAGTTGGCAGTCCCGCCTTCGATTTGTGGAAGTTTTCAGCTTCGCAAGTAGCTGGAGCGACTTCCCTCCCGCCTCGCTCGAATTCTGATGTGTTTATAGTTAATGGATCTGGTGAGTTTACGCTTCTCTCCGGCGTTGGCGGATCCAGTGGCCTGATGGCCATTCAAAGTACGTTAGGCTCCTATCACCCTCTGCCCAAACCTCCAGTCCCTATTCTCGGTGATGCGGATCTAATTCCCAACTCCACCCTGACTATGACAGTCAAATCATTTGCTGCAGCGGCATCGAAGCCAAGATTGGTTCCGAGATTTATTATGATTGAACTGCCGGCAAGACAGTACTCCACAGTGGATGGTAAACCTTCAGTTTTATTTACAGCAACAGAATTTGAGGTTGGCGCGGCGCTGTTTAAGCATTCTCTAGTTGTGAAATTTACAATTGGTCGTCCAGCGATTAGAGAGATCAGGCAGGTGTTCAAGGAAAATTGGCCGATTAAGGGGTGACATTTGGGATTCTAGACATCTTATGATTATTTTGGATTCCCGAGGTCGATGCAAAAGTTGCTATAACTTCGCCTTTGCGAAAGGTAGGACATGCCATGTTCCGATTGTTTCGCTACACACCAGACTATAACCCTAAAAGGGAGTCCACTACTATCACCAAATGGGTGAGATTTCATGGTATTCACCCAACTTTTATTACTAAAAACTTTGTGGCCGGAATAGTTAATTCTTTCAGGTATTTTCAGGATTTGGATGAAAGGTCAAAGGCATGTTCCACCATGAGATATGCAAGAGCATGTGTGGAGATTGATGTTAGAGACCAGATCCTGGATGAAGTCAGAATTTCCTTATCAGATGGGAGATTTTTCCAGCAAAAAATTGAAGTTGAAGGGAGCCTGTCCTACTGCTCACACTGTAAAAGCCATGGCCATACTCTATCTGAGTGTAGGAAGAAGAAGACAGTTAAATCTGATTCTCAACTCAAACAGTCTTCTGCAGGGAATACTAACAAGATTGATGAGTCTAGATGACAGGCGTCGTCGTGCAAGTCAAATTTAAATTTATATTTTCTCTACAATGAGCTAGTAAAGCGGCAAGTATGTGTCGAACCCTAGATAGCTGGTGAGGTTACTTGTTGTCCAGTGAACAAATTGATTGGGGTTTGTGTGAGCAGTTTGTTAAAAGTGCAAGAGAAAATAAAAGGAAGGTAATTCAATCAGAGAGAGCATTCAGTCTAGGATTTTTATTGTTACTCATTTATCATTGACTTCTAATAATCTGATTTTTGTGTTCCTTAGTGTGGTTACTCCGTTCCAGGTTATAACCTAAGGTAGGGCCGTTCCAAGCACCTACACCACAATCTACTCCGTTTCAGGTTATAGACTTCTAGTTCTAGCAAACCTAATACTCCGTTCCAGGTTATATCAGGTTAAGTGCAATTACTCGTTCTAACGGTCTAGTATCAAACAAGCAGCAAATATAGGGGCTGAATTGCTTGGCTAAGTTTTACCATTCCAAGTATCCGCTTAGCTTTGCAATTCAGTCCGGGATAAATAAGCACAAGAACTAGTAGAGTGATGGACCAAAGTTATACGAGTCAGAAACACAGTAAAACCCCCTTAATTAGACTGTTTGTCTATCTAACTTCTACGTGTTAGTCCCGATATATTTCCACAGGGCATTTTAGAGACTGAAGTGAAAACACGCTAAGGAGAGGATTTTAAGCTGAAAAGATAACAAGAGTCAATCCAAGGTCAAGATCATATGCCGACTGAAGAAATATCAAGGATCCTGACGTTGAATTGACCAGAACAAATTAATCAGAGGAATCAGGAGTGGAGTCAAGACAGCCCGGGGAAGAAATACATTGACAGTTTTGTGAAAAGACTGCACAAAACTGTACAAAACTCACATTTGGGCAAGATGACCGGCCACCACTCAAGGAGGTGGCCAAGGGAGGAGCTCCTCCCCCTTGGGCCACCGGCAACCGGCGGCTATGGGAGGAGGGACCGGCGGCTTTACTATTCCGCCACTTGTCACCTCCTCCTCCTCCTCCCTTCTCCTCCCTTGGATCAAATGCACATGTCCACCATCTCCACCACCCATCTCCTCCCATTTTGGCTATAAATACAAGCCTCCTCCTCCTCATTTCAACACACCAATTCTCAATTTCACTTCTCTCTCTAGAAGTTGTAATATTTGTAAAGTTGTAATTTTGCTTTGGAAATAAAGGAAAGCTCCCTTGGCGCTTCAACGGTTGTAAGTATCTCTTAGTATTTATTTATTTAACTGTTGTCTTTAATTCCTTAGTATAATGTTTAGCGTGATGAATAGTAGCTAAACTAGTAGTTCGGTCTAAGGGGCGCACTTGTATTATAAAATGTTTTAAGACTATTAACTTAGTGTTTAGTCTTAGTATTCAAAACTTGTTCTATGTGCCATATATAGTCAGAGTTTCCAAGGTTGAGTGGATGCTGTAACAAGCAAAGCTCTTCTGTGGGAATTCGTGATCATACTCAGGTAGTGGAAGCTGTAACAAGCAAAGCTATCTGAGGAGTTCGACTCATCCTAAATCCCATCTGGTCGAGCGTAACTATGAGATCAGGTGGATGCACCCAGGCTAGCATACCTTAGGGTATTGGCGCTAGACTGAAATAGAACAGGAGTTGCTTTAAACCAGTGTTGCAAGTCTTGAGCTGTAACTAGCCTCGATTCACCGTTTGAATACTTAGATGATTCACTAATGGTCAATGATAAACAGGATATAATACAAGTCCCCTGAAACCGAACATTTCTCGTAATCATTAAAATAGTAATTTACTTTCCAGTATTAAAACCAACCAACCAATCAATCAATCAAAATAGCTGGTAGCTTTAAAACCAACCAACCGACCTTAAACACGTTCCCACGCTGCGTAATCCCCCCGAAGAACAATTATTCCCCTAGTTCCCTTGGGTTCGACCCCTACTTACCAAGTACTACCCAGTAGTATAGTTGCGAGTAGCGGACTATTATAAATTTATTTGCACAATCGCTTTGACGACGAGCGGTTTTGTCAAATTGGCGCCGTTACCGGGGAACTAGTCATCGGATAACTGTTCTTTAAACCGTTACGCGCTTCAAAACAACCATGTCTCGCGAAGAAAGTCACCATGACTACCAGGATGACGAAGAAATAAACCTGTACGATCAGAATGATGAGGTACCGTTTCCATTCGTCGACGATCCGGAACAACTCATCAGAAACAGAAGAGCTCGTGATAGGGAAGCAGTCAGGAGAAACCAAGAATTACCCGAGGACCGAAATGCAGCTGGTCCAGTACAACCTCCTATTCATCCCCCACGACCACAACCTCAACCTCGATACATGCCAAGAAGAGAACCCGCTTTCGACGACTACTACGGAGATAACTACTACCGTGAACCGACGATGGGCGAGTTAAATGCCCCTAATTTCGAGACACAGCCGTGGTGCATCTATGAGAGCCCTGAATTAGAAAATATAACCATCAACGCATCAGTGGCACACAGCCTGCCAAAATTCTCAGGATCTCAAGGAGAATCTGCCGCAACTCACCTTCAACGCCTACATGGCATTTGCTAGAATCTAAAGCCCAACCGGGTAAATATGGACGACTTCAAGTTAAAAGCGTTCTATTTTTCCCTCACTGACTCGGCAAGTGACTGGTTCCTTTCATTGCCTTCCGGAAGCATTAGAACATGGGTTCAGATGCAGAAGAAATTCTTAGACAAATACTATCCGGCTGGAAGAGCAATACAAGTAAGGAAGCAACTACAGGAAATCAAACAAGGTCCCAATGAAACCATGTACGATTACCTGGAAAAGTTCAATCACCTAGAAAGGAGCTGCTGTGCCCTTGGACTGCCCGAGAAACTCGTCATCGAGTACCTTATTGATGGATTAAGACCATTAGACAAAATGCTCTTGGATGCCTCAGCGGGAGGGTCCATGATGAATCTATCATTAAGTGGCATCAGAAATCTCATCGCCAACGTTGCTGAAAATGCTCGATTTAGAGAAGAGACCACTCGCCAAGATGAATTCTCTCGATCAAAAAGGGTAGCACAAACCGAGGCATCAGTAAACTCCATAACTGAAGAGATGAAACAGTTAAAGGAGATGATGATTGAGATCATACGTAGACAGCCAGTTCCTGTAAAACCTTGCGAGTTTTGTGGTTCTATGGAACACAAAACGGACGCATGCCCAACATTGATAGAAGAAGAACCGGCTGATGTGAATACAGTGGGAGGATATCAAGGATACAACAACGTCAGAGCTGGACAAAATAGACAGTACGGTCAAACGTCCAACCCAGGCTGGCGTAACAACAACAGCTATCTTCAGACGGAGACACAACCAGCTGTCCCTCAACTAGCACAGTCATTCTACCAACCACCTCACCGACAATATCACCAGAACACTCCATCAGCAGGCCAATATTACCAAAAAGGGCCAAATCAGTACCAAGCCAGACCGAGCAATCAGCAGGAGCCAAGCAAGTCGCTCAACGACACGATGAAGGAGCTCACGGGAAACATTAATCAATTGGGTACTTCACTACACCAGTACCAGGCAAAAACTGACAGTGCAATTTCAGAATTGACCAAACAAATGTCCCAGCTCGCCACCGCAATGTCAACACTCACTACTGAACCTGGCAGACTTCCTTCACAGACCATCCAAAATCCTAAGGCGAACATAAGCATGATAAGGAGGTCAAACATGAAGGTTACTCTAGGAGAAGTAGCACGGTCCCCAACCTACTGACTTACAAACAATCATTTCGACCGTAGGAGTCGACCTGATTGGAATCAAGAAGAAGACCGACCCAATGATGGCAAAACATGGGCTACACATGCCGACAATGGACGATATGCATTCACCGTCTGCATAACACCACCGCCTATTATACACACCGACGTACCAGCATCAGGATGGGACGACGACAATAATTTAAGGCCAAGGAATAGGCAGACTGGTCAAAGAATAGAAAGAGCCCTCGTTTCAGACCATGAGTCACAACCGGAAAGAGATAAAGACCCAGGAGCCTTTACAATCACTTGCTGTATTGGTGAAACCCAGATCCGCAAATGCTTAGTCGATCTTGGGGCTGCTGTCAACGCCATGCCTTCCTCCTTGTATTACTTACGAGGACTAGGTCCGTTGAAACCTCCCCGGTCAAATATCGAGCTAGGAGATAAGTCATGCATCCGTCCGGTTGGAGAATTGGAAGATGTAATACTCCATGTGGGAGAGCTCATCGTTGCTGCAGACTTCTATGTAATACCAACAGAAGAAACCCGCGAAGACGATCCTCCGACAATAATATTGGGACGACCATTCCTCTACGCCACTAAAGCAAGAATCGATGTGGGCAAGGGGTCATTATCACTTAAGTTCGGCGGCAAAATTGCACACTTCTACATTAATAAGAGCCGCCCGGACACGAAGAAACCGCCAGACATAACACCTATCTCAGATCACGGTGCATAGTTTTCTGACCTGTCATTAGGGACCAAAAAAGTATCAAGACCAGCAGCTATGGTCAAAGGTCTCCCGCCTTCTCAGAAACAATGGAAAGAGAAAACACCAAAACAATGGAGCTCTTACTCCAGCAAGAAGTCAGGAAGAAGCAACACTGGAACGGTGGCAAAGTTTGACCTCAGCCACCCATGGGACCCAAACCAATGAACCACAAACGAGGTATCGTCGAGCCAACGACGTTAAACAAGTGCACTGGTCGGGAGGTAACCCGACACTATCTTACTTTTCCGCACTTTAATTTCTGTCATTTAAATTCAGTATTTAGTTTTAAGTTTGCATGACTTTTGAACTAAGGCACGCCTTCGTTCAAAAGTGGGGGGTGAGAACCACCTATGTACATAAATAACATGCAGCTGTTTTTTCTTTTTTAATAAGTACCTTTTTAAAAGTATGAACTTAAGAATGTGAAAAAGATAAATCGTAATTCATGCATTAACCTTGTGAAAATTCAAACTGTTTAAAAACTTAGAATGTAACTTTCTATTTGTCCTTTGTGCTGAGATAACTAGGGATGTGGAGTTGATATAAACTGCCCTAGAGAGGCTTGGCAAGCAATCAAAGGATCAAATCAAACTATATGGTTTTCGAAGTCAGTGGAGGCTGCACTTCGGGTTTTCAGTGAATAATTGAAGTCAACTCCGCCAAGAAGCATCTATGCAAAGGTGAGGACGGGAATCAGACCGTCCTCTCTCTAGTCAAAATAGTCAAGAAAATAGATGGGCGACCCTCATCTTGACCCGCGCAAAACGACAAAGACGAGAGGAGCGGGGAGGTATTTCCATAGGCTTGCAGGCGATGATTGGACCTCCCAAAAAGGCTCGAGAAAATGGACTAGCAGTCACAAAAAGGCGAAAAGCTCAATGAAGCAAATCAAAAGAGGCTAAAGGCCCAAAATTGTGAAGGTTTTAACCGAGCAAAAGTGAAGCACTCAAAAAAGTCAAATCAAAGGCCAAAGGCCGATTCACTACAACAAAAAAGCAGTCCCTCGCCAAAGAAGAAAATCAAAAAGGCTCAACTCACTGAAACCCGAATCGATCACGTGCTAGAGAAAGGTACCAGAAAACCATATAGTAAGAGACGATCCCGAGGTTGCAGTCCAGGAGCCTAAAAAGGGCTATCTCCCGAGACATCCAATATAATTTGCATCTCAGCACGGAGGTACAAGTATTAAGTTTCTTCTATTTATTTACGCAGTTTAATTTGGTAATAAGTAAGCAATGCATGAATTAGGATAGATCGAGTACCACAGTCTAATTTTCATATTCCAAAGCCAAACTTAGAACTTACGCCCTTTAATAGCATTGTTCGAGACGAACAACTAAAAGTGGGGGGTAATCTGATGGACCAAAGTTATACGAGTCAGAAACACAGTAAAACCCCCTTAATTAGACTGTTTGTCTATCTAACTTCTACGTGTTAGTCCCGATATATTTCCACATGGCATTTTAGAGACTGAAGTGAAAACACGCTAAGGAGAGGATTTTAAGCTGAAAAGATAACAAGAGTCAATCCAAGGTCAAGATCATATGCCGACTGAAGAAATATCAAGGATCCTGAAGTTGAATTGACCAGAACAAATTAATCAGAGGAATCAGGAGTGGAGTCAAGACAGCCCGGGGAAGAAATACATTGACAATTTTGTGAAAAGACTGCACAAAACTGTACAAAACTCACATTTGGGCAAGATGACCGGCCACCACTCAAGGAGGTGGCCAAGGGAGGAGCTCCTCCCCCTTGGGCCACCGGCAACCGGCGGCTATGGGAGGAGGGACCGGCGGCTTTACTATTCCGCCACTTGTCACCTCCTCCTCCTCCTCCCTTCTCCTCCCTTGGATCAAATGCACATGTCCACCATCTCCACCACCCATCTCCTCCCATTTTGGCTATAAATACAAGCCTCCTCCTCCTCATTTCAACACACCAATTCTCAATTTCACTTCTCTCTCTAGAAGTTGTAATATTTGTAAAGTTGTAATTTTGCTTTGGAAATAAAGGAAAGCTCCCTTGGCGCTTCAACGGTTGTAAGTATCTCTTAGTATTTATTTATTTAACTGTTGTCTTTAATTCCTTAGTATAATGTTTAGCGCGATGAATAGTAGCTAAACTAGTAGTTCGGTCTAAGGGTCGCACTTGTATTATAAAATGTTTTAAGACTATTAACTTAGTGTTTAGTCTTAGTATTCAAAACTTGTTCTATGTGCCATATATAGTCAGAGTTTCCAAGGTTGAGTGGATGCTGTAACAAGCAAAGCTCTTCTGTGGGAATTCGTGATCATACTCAGGTAGTGGAAGCTGTAACAAGCAAAGCTATCTGAGGAGTTCGACTCATCCTAAATCCCATCTGGTCGAGCGTAACTGTGAAATCAGGTGGATGCACCCAGGCTAGCATACCTTAGGGTATTGGCGCTAGACTGAAATAGAACAGGAGTTGCTTTAAACCGGTGTTGCAAGTTTTGAGCTGTAACTAGCCTCGATTCACCGTTTGAATACTTAGATGATTCACTAATGGTCAATGATAAACAGGATATAATACAAGTCCCCTGAAACCGAACATTTCTCGTAATCATTAAAATAGTAATTTACTTTCCAGTATTAAAACCAACCAACCAATCAATAAATCAAAATAGCTGGTAGCTTTAAAACCAACCAACCGACCTTAAACACGTTCCCACGCTGCGTAATCCCCCCTAAGAACAATTATTCCCCTAGTTCCCTTGGGTTCGACCCCTACTTACCAAGTACTACCCAGTAGTATAGTTGCGAGTAGCGGACTATTATAAATTTATTTGCACAATCGCTTTGACGACGAGCGGTTTTGTCATAGAGCACGAAAATAGCATTAAGCAAAGTGTCTCAAAACTTCGTCACAATATATTAAACCCTAAGCCGAATAATGAATTTAGCTACTCATGTCCATGGAAAATAACAAAAACAATGTAAAAGAAAGTAGAGGAATTCTTCTCTCGTCAAAGGTTTTAGAGTAACGGCCAGAATGATGAGAGAGAAGCTCTAGATCCGTGTAGATGGAGAATGAGCTGATGGGAGATGCTTATGCCTTGACCCAAGGGTCTTATTTATAACAAAAACCTAGGGCTTCCAAGTCCGGATTCGGAACAAGTCCAAAAACGAATTAGGAAGCATGTCCAAATCTTGGCTTTTGCTTGGCTTGCAAGTAAACTTGGCCAACAAGTATTCACATAAACCGCCACGCAAGGACGAGCCGAGATCTGTATGGCCTTGGACTCGGCTGGCTCGGCCCCACTCGATTTTGACTCGGCTGACTTGGTTCCGACTCAGCTTGCACCACCTTGGACTCGGCTTTGACTCTGGATTTGACCTTCTATATGACCTCGGATGCTCTTGGTATGAACTAGAGAGTTGTAGGGAATTGAGTCACGTTTGCAATGGCATGTGGCTCGTATTTTTTTGATCAGCGGTCCATTTCCAGCACTACGTCGACTGTTGACTGGTCGTCGTCGGTACCTGCAAATCTAAATTTTTAATTCCTTACTCTAAACTGTGGGTTAGTACAGTGGCAAGCAAGGGTCGAACCCAAGGGAGCTAGATGGTTACTATTAGTTCTGTAAAAAAGGAAAGAAAAGACAATTGGGTTTGTGAGCAATTAAGAAACAGTGCAAAAATTAGAAATAAGGCAAGTGTGTATTAATGAGAGAGAATATTCAGACTAGGGTTTTCGATTGTGACTTGTTTTATCCTTGACTTCTAATAATCTAATTCATAGTTTCTAAGTGTGGTTGTCCCGACAAAGGTGACTTCCCAAGTAACCCGACAAAGGTGTTACGCCACAACTTAACCCGACAAAGGTGTTAAGCTTCTAATTCCCCTAAGTTAAATAACCCGGCAAGGGTGCTATTTACCCTAGATGTGCTATCTACCCAAACGACAAAGTAATAGGCAGATAATAATGATAGAAATATTGATTAACTAAGCTTTGCGACAAAGCATCCACATAGTCTAGCAATAATTCAGAATAAGGCACGAGAATTAGTAAAACATGAATAGCATTAAGAACTAAGTCTCAAAAACGATTGTCACAATGTACAAACCCTAGCCCGAATAACGGGTTTAGCTACACATAGCCATGGAAACAAGACAATAACAAAAGAACAATGTAAACTTCTCTATAATGCCGAGAGGGAGGATGAACGACCGGGCCATGAGAGCTGTGTGTGCCGGACGATTTCAGCCGAGAGGAGGAGAGGTGAGCTCGCTCGTGAGGAGGAATGCTTGACTGTGGGATTAAGGACCGGGCCGTGAGGGCTGAGTGTCGAGGGTGCTAGGAACGCCAGACGATTTCAGCCGAGAGGAGGAGAGGTGAGCTCGCTCGTGAGGAGGAATGCTTGTTTGTGGGATGTTGTAGAGAGAGGAGCTCTCCACGTTTTGGGATTGTTGAGAGCTGATGGGATGCTTTGAAGGGCTGAGGAGAGCTCTTATTTATAGTCTAAATATGGGCCAGGCCTGATCTCGTTTGTTTCCAAATCTGGTTTGCTTGGTATGTAAGCTAACTTGGGGAGCAAGTTAACTTAGATTGTAAGCTGACTTGGCCAACAAGTCTTCCAGATTCTTCCAGGAGGTTCCAGACGCTTCCAGGACATTCCACAGCCTTCTAAACCGCCACGGAGGGAATTTGGATTTTTCCGAAATTACTGTTCACGACCCGAAATACTGTTCATCCCGGACACTGTTCATCTGCTTGGATAAGTCAGCAATGGCCCCCTCTGTTTTCTCCTGGAATTGGTGAACGGTCACGGCCAATTGTTGGGTGCTTGTTGCCAGCTGCTTCACTATATCTTCCACTGACTTGCTTGGTTGGCTTGGGCCTGCCTGGTTCTGATGTTGTGCTCGCGGCTAGTACTGGTTTGGCCCGTTTTGTTAAAATTGGCACTGTGGAGGCCGGTAGAGCTGCGGGTTTTGCTGAGGTGCGGCCTGCTGAACTGGCTCCCTTGGGGCTCGGTTGTCGCGGTTGTCGTTCCTCCAGTATTGTCCGCTGGACCCCTGCCTGGTCGTGGTCGTTCCATATTGCCTAGCTGGTGCGGTCCTGTTGTTGTAGCCCTGGTAGTCGCCTACGGCATTCACCTCTCCTTGGTCGTCCTCTCTTGCGGTTGGGCAGTCGTCGGTCTTGTGGTCCATTGCGTCGTAGTACCTGTAAAGTCTTGTCTAGGCTGACTGCTTTTTGAGGACTTGGGCCATCATATCCTTGAGTTGCTTGAGCTCTTCGGCCATTGCACTTGATGGAGTGTCGGCTTTTGAGACGTTCCAGGTCCGGGTGTACTCTTCTTCTTTGGACTCGTCTTGGAATCTAGCACTCTCGGCCATCTCCATGATCTTTCTCCGAGCTCCAGCTGGCGATAGGCTCATGATTGTGCCTCCAGCCGAGGCATCTAGTAGCTTCTTATCGATTCTTCGCAGTCCATCTAACATGTATTCCACGAGCAGCTTCTCTGGCAGTCTGAGGTTGCAGCAGCTCTTCTCGAGGGCGGTAAACTTCTCCACGTACTCGTACATGGTCTCGTTGGGCCCTTGGCGGAGTTCTTGTAGCTGTTTTCGGATTTTTGTGGCTCGGCCTGCTGGGTAGTACTTGTTGAGGAATTGTCTCTGCATCTGGGCCCATGTGTAGATACTACCTGAAGGCAAAGAGAGAAACCAATCAGTAGCCGAGTGTATGAGTGAAAAGTAGAACGCCTTCAGCTTGAAGTCATCGACTTCGACTCCGTGTGGCTTTAGGTTTTGGCAAATCCCATGGTAGCGCTGTAGATGAGACGTGGCCGACTCTCCCCTTGTGCCCGAGAACTTCGGTAGGTGGTGTACGACCGCCGTGTTGATTGCTATGGCTTCGAGGTCCGGCCCTTCGTAGATACACCAAGATTGGTTGTGGAAGTCAGGGGCCGACAACTCTCCCATGGTAGGCTCTTGATCGTAGTCCTCCTTGTCATACTCTTCGTAGAACACCGGTTGTCTGGGAGGTCGCCTGATTTGTTGCTGCAGGGCCGCCGGTGGTTGGCGTCTCAGTTGAGGAGCTTGTTGTCGGGCCGGGACTTGTTGCTGAATCGGTGCTTGCTGCTGGAACGGTACCCTCAGGTCTGCCATTTGCTGTGCTCCGGGCGCTCCTTGGTCCTGTTGGGCAGCTTCTCAGTTGGCTTTTTGACGGACGCACGGTCGTCGTGTGCAAACGTCAAGAATAAATTTATAAGTCCGCTACTCGCGACTTCACTACTGGGTAGCAAGTGGTAAGTAGGGGTCGAACCCAAGAGAGTCAGTGTGGATTAGTTGTTCTTTAATGAACCTTATGCAGAATTTAAATGCGATTGGGGTTGGGTTTAAGTGTGCTTTGAGAACTAAAAGTAAATTACAATAGTTGATAATAGACTGTAAGGAAAGGATTCGGTTTAGGGGTTTCATATCATATCATCGTTCATCATTGACCCTTAATGATCCTACTAAGTGTTCAAAAGTGTATCAAGGTCATTTCAAGCGCTCGATTTGCCACACTGTCTAGCCCATTTCAAGGTCATAGAGCACTTGTTCTATTTAGACTAGCACCCCATTTCAAGGTATACTAGCCTTTGTGCATCCATTTGAACAATCATTTCCGATCAATCCAAATGGTGTTTTAGAGAGGTCGAACTCCTCAGATTAGCTTTGCCATTTCAAGCATCCACTTACCCGAGTATGTTCACAAACTCCACGGAAGAGTTTTGCCATTTCAATCATCCACTCAACCTTGGAAGTTCTGACCTAATATGTGGCACATAGAACAAGTTTTCAAACACTAAGTAGCATTAAGCATAGAGTCTAGAACAGTTTATGATATAAATACTCCCTCTACCGAATACAAGCTTTAGCTACTTGTATTCATGTCAAGGAATACAAGCAAACTATGGCTTTGAACAAGGATACCGAAAAGGATAATAACTTTTAAAGTAAGAACAAAATATACGGAAAGTAATTTTGTGCCTACAATAAGTGGAGGAGAGGAGCTCATAAGCAAGATCCAAGCAAGGGAAGGTAGCTCCAAAATGAAGAACAAAGTATTTATTGAAGAGAAGAGGGTTAAGCCCTCTATCTCTCTAAATACTTGTGAAATTATGGGATGTCTTTACATGTGAAGGGAAGGGGGTATTTATAGCCCATGGAGAGTGAGGAGAGGCCAACACATGGCACAAGATGAGAGGGGGAGGGGGAGTGTGAGAGGGGAGCCGCCCATGTGAGGAGGAGCCTCCCCTCCATGTGGAGGAAGGGGAGAGGAGGAGAGGTTTGTGAGGAGGAAGCCGCCGGCCATGTGGAGGAAGGAGAGAGTTTGTGTGGTTTTGTGATCTTTCACAAAAGCCATCGGTCCATTTCAGCTCCGGACTGACTCTGGTTGCTCTTCGGTTGGACTTATTTTGAGTGATTCCATGACCGGTTCTTGAAAGTCAGAATTTGGCCGTGACCTGGAATGACTCGTAATTCATATTTAGCTTAAAAAGTCCTCCTTAGCCTGTATTCTCTCTAGACTTTAAAATACCCTGTAGATAAATATCGGAACTAACAAGCAAAAGTTAAATAGACAAAGAGTCTAATTTGGTGGGTTTAACTGTGTTTATGATTCATATAATTAAGGTCCATCATTCGGTTCCTAGCTTGGAACATCCTTTCCGGGTCTTCATAGATCACCGGTGGTGCTTCTTCGTTGTTGGGAACCTGATTTCCTGCGTGAGCCATGGCACACAAGTAGAGAAGAACAGAAAGAAACTAAAAAGAAAAAGGAAATAACAGAAAAAGATAGAACAAATTTCACTGTGCGTAGCTCCCCGGCAACGACGCCAAAATTTGACAGGTCGTCGTCGGTACCTGCAAATCTAAATTTATAATTCCTTACTCTAAATTGTGGGTTAGTACAGTGGCAAGCAAGGGTCGAACCCAAGGGAGCTAGATGGTTACTATTTGTTCTGTAAAAAAAAGGAAAGAAAAGACAATTGGGTTTGTGAGCAATTAAGAAACAGTGCAAAAATAAGAAATAAGGCAAGTGTGTATCAATGACAGAGAATATTCAGACTAGGGTTTTCGATTGTGACTTGTTTTATCCTTGACTTCTAATAATCTAATTCATAGTTTCTAAGTGTGGTTGTCCCGACAAAGGTGACTTCCCAAGTAACCCGACAAAGGTGTTACGCCACAACCTAACCCGACAAAGGTGTTAAGCTTCTAATTCCCCTAAGTCAAACAACCCGACAAAGGTGCTATTTAACCTAGATGTGCTATCTACCCAAACGACAAAGTAATAGGCAGATAATAATGATAGAAATATTGATTAACTAAGCTTTGTGACAAAGCATCTACATAGTCTAGCAATAATTCAGAGTAAGGCACGAGAATTAGTAAAACATGAATAACATTAAGAACTAAGTCTCAAAAACGATCGTCACAATGTACAACCCTATCCCGAATAATGGGTTTAGCTACACATAGCCATGGAAACAAGACAATAACAAAAGAACAATGTAAACTTCTCTATAATGCTGAGAGGGAGGATGAATGACCGGGCCAAGATGGCTGTGTGCGCCGGACGATTTCAGCCGAGAGGAGGAGAGGTGAGCTCGCTCGTGAGGAGGAATGCTTGATTGTGGGATTAAGGACCGGGCCGTGAGGGCTGAGTGTCGAGGGTGCTAGGAACGCCAGACGGTTTCAGCCGAGAGGAGGAGAGGTGAGCTCGCTCGTGAGGAGGAATGCTCGTTTGTGGGATGTTGTGGAGAGAGGAGCTCTCCACGTTTTGGGATTGTTGAGAGATCACTTGTGAGAAGGAATGCTCGATTGTGGGATTGTTGAGAGCTCGCTTGTGAGAAGGAATGCTCAAATTTGGGATGTTGTAGAGAGAGGAGCTGATGGGATGCTTTGAAGGGCTGAGGAGAGCTCTTATTTATAGTCTAAATATGGGCCAGGCCTGATCTCGTTTGTTTCCAAATCCGGTTTGCTTGGTATGTAAGCTAACTTGGGGAGCAAGTTAACTTAGATTGTAAGCTAACTTGGCCAATAAGTCTTCCAGGAGGTTCTAGGAGCCTCTAAACCGCCAAGGACGAAATTGGGAAATTTCCCGAAATCGCTGTTCACGACCCGAATATTTTTCATCCCAGACACTGTTCATCGGACACTGTTCACGAGCCGAAAGTACTATTCACGAGCTGAAATTGTGGATTCGGACCCGGCTTGGGCCGGCCTTGCTTTCTTCGGGCGGTCCTCCTTGTGTAAAAACCGGTCTAGAACTCCTTGTGATGTTTTTGGCTCCAAATGCCATCTTTTGAGTGTGATTCCTCTTAGAGCTTCCAAATCACCTGAAATGCAAAACAACACTAAGAAGTAACTGTTCGCATAATAAAGTGCTGTAATTGATGGGATTTGTTGACTCGATGAGTCGTATAAATACGGCTCATCAAACCACCCCACACTTAAACTTGTTCGTCCCGAACAAGGACTAGGTCATAAGAGGAAAAATAAAGTGAAAACAACACAAAGCTTCGGCATCCTAGATATTGCTACATGAACGTGACTCGGCTAATCTGGATTTCACTTTTCCATGCATACTCGTTACTAAAAGCCTTGTGCTCAAACATGGAAATAATGATACGTGTTACCTTTGGGCGGAGATGCAAATCAATTCGGATGTCTCGGGAGATAGTCCTTTTTAGACCCATGAACTGCACTCGCGGGGCCGAGCTCTTGCCATATGGTTACGCTTCATTGCTTTCTCTTGCACGTGATTGATTCGAGCTTCAAGGTGTTTGAGTTCTTTTCGAACAGCTTGTAGTGACTTGATTTGATGTATCAATGGGGCACTTCACTTTTTGTTGCGGTGTAAAACTTCACAATGGAATGAATTTGTTTCTTTGCTACGGATTGTGACTGCTCGTTCCTACTGGCTCTCACTCATCCTCGTCCTTTTGACGCGAGTCAAGCCAAGGGTCACTTGTCTATTTTCCCGGCTACTTGGACTAGAGTTTGGACGGTGTGATGTATTCCCGTCCCAACCAACCGCAAAAATACCGCAGTGGCGGAGCAGACTCGTAACCATGTTGCCTCAAAATGCTAGCCTCCACGAAATCCAGATAACCATATAACTCGAATTCGGTCATTTGAATGCTTTGTCAAGTCTCTCTAGGACGTTTCTATCAACTCCACATCCCTGTTTATCTCAACTTACAAAGGCACGTAAAGGGTTAAGTTCACATGTCATTGCACAATTCAAATTTTACAAAAGACATGCGTGTAATGGGCTCTATCTATTTCACATCATCAATATTCACTATCGCAAATCTAGGAAATAGAGAAGAAACATGTACAAAATTTTTAAAAATTTCGGGAAACGTGCTGACTCTATGCAGGTGTAGGAAAGTAAATGTGCTGACTCGATGACTGACTCTCCCACCCCACACTTTTGAAATAAGCCGTGTCCTCACGGCACGACCTAGACTCACATGCATGCAAACAATACAGAAAATAAGAAGAGAGTAAGGTTGGACAGGCACTTCCCTCGTGCGATGCATGATGTTCAGAAACAGCTGACCATTCTCCTTTGAGTCGTCGAAGAGCACCATTGCGCCTACCTTCCTTTGGTAGAGACTTGTATCGCAACGTGAGTTCGTCACAAATTGAAAGGACTATGTCAAAGAAATTAAGACAAATAAAGGATTCCCAGGAAATTGGTGGAGTCACAAACGGTCTCACTTAAAAACCAATCTCCTTAGACTCGTAAGTCTTGGTGACAGAATCCTCAAAAGCTTATTTTTCTCGAGACAATTTATTCAAAGTGTGAAACTACCCCCGATGGATAGCAGTCTTACGCAAATATCTCAGATGGCCTTGCGTGCTCGCATGCGATTGGATTCCCAGCCGTGTGCGCTCGTACAGTTCCCTCATGCGTTCGCATCTGTCCGCTGCATGAAAATCATCTTCTTTCCCAAGTACAATGTGATGAATATGACTCAAGACTCAAATAAACAGAAAACAAAATAAGAGAATAAGCTGAAAAAAATGATAAAAGTGCCGGGCTGCCTCCCTGTGAGCGCATTTGTTTTACGTCGTTGGCTCGACGTTACCTCTTTAGGGATCACAAGTTAGGATCCCATGGACGTGTGAGGTCATACTTTGCTCCAGCGACTCCTTCAATTTGCCCGAAATCCTCATGAAACGACGTGCTCGGGTTTGCTCTCCATTGATCGGGCGGCTTAGCCTTCACATATGCCCGAGATGGTGAGGACATCTTGGCCATAGCTGCTGGCCCAGTCGTATGTATGGTCTGCTCTGGTAAGTTTGGAACTAGGGCATCGAAATCTGATGTGTGCACAATGTCTGGCGGTTCCCTCGTGCATGGGCGGTGGACATCCTCATAGACATAGAAATCTGATGCCTTGCCACCGAATGCTAGTGACAGTAAGCCTATGCCCATGTCAATCTTGGTCTTGGTGGTGTGAAGGAATGGTCGCCCCAAAATTAGCGCTGGCGGCTTGTCGTTTCTAGCTCTTCCCATCTGCAAGACATAGAAATCTGCAGGAACAACAAGATCTCATATTTGGAGGGTTAGATCTTCCAGCAAACCAGCCGGGCGAACACAAGATTTATCCCCTAATTCTATCGACAACCTAGGTGGTTTCAATGGTCCCAAGCTCAAAGAACAATATGGAGAATATGGCATATCATAGATATCAGCACCCAAATCGATTAAACAGTGGTGTATGAGAGTCTTACCAACACCACGTGTGACTGTCAAGGCACATGGGTCCTTACACTTGTCAGGCGGTGCTTGTTGACTTGTGGCAAGTGAGTGCTCCGTCGTTGGCTTATCTGGCTCATGCTTCGCCTCCAATTCGCCTTGCACCGCATCATCATTGATTACATGATCTTCGGTGGATGTGATCTGCATAGAAAATGAAGGGTTAAGTTGGGGCACTTTAGCTACAAGGACCGGGCATGTCTCGGATGTTCCGATAGTAAGGACTGGGCCTGTCTCGATTTCCTCGGCCGCTTCGACAGTGAGGACCGGTTCTGCCTCGGGCAGCTCTATAATGAGGTCCGATTCGAGTGGCTCGGTCGGCTCTTCTTTAGTCGCTAGTGGGCCGTCTTCTTCTAAATGCCCGGGGTAATCTGAATTGAGCTCTTCTTCAGTCAACCATGGGTCCTCATCCTCTGCCGGCTCCGTGGGCTCCATTGTAAGCTCTTCTTTGATGACTATCGGCTTGTGAGCCATGTTGGCCAGAGTGGCCTGAAGTTGGTGCATAATGTTGGCCAGTTCTTCGAGCCGCTTGGCCTGATCTTGTTTCGACCTTTCTGCCATATCTTCTATCAAGTCCCATAGTTCGGACACGGTTAAATTATTCACCGAGCCTCCTGCCGCAGTATCATTAAGCCTATTCCATTCATGTGGCATCATCCCACTGAGAAACCTTTGAAGAAGATATACGTTTGTGAATCCATGGTGCGGGCAACTCGTCACAATGGAATCGAAGTACGACAAGTACTCGTCCAATGTTTCATCCCGGGATTGCTCAAGGTTGATGATCTTCTCGCGGATTTCAAATTGGAAGGATGGTGGGGAAAACTCCTCGTCGTTCCAAGGCTCTCTACTATAATAAGAAGACATAGCGAACCATAAAACAAAAACAGAAAAAATAAAAATAAAAAAACAAAAAGAACAACTTCACCGTGCGTAGCTCCCCGGCAACGGTGCCAAAATTTTACAGGTCGTCGTCGGTACTTGCAAATCTAAATTTATAATTCCTTACTCTAAACTGTGGGTTAGTACAGTGGCAAGCAAGGGTCGAACCCAAGGGAGCTAGATGGTTACTATTTGTTCTGTAAAAAAGGAAAGAAAAGACAATTGGGTTTGTGAGCAATTAAGAAACAGTGCAAAAATAAGAAATAAGGCAAGTGTGTATTAATGAGAGAGAATATTCAGACTAGGGTTTTCGATTGTGACTTGTTTTATCCTTGACTTCTAATAATCTAATTCATAGTTTCTAAGTGTGGTTGTCCCGACAAAGGTGACTTCCCAAGTAACCCGACAAAGGTGTTACGCCACAACTTAACCCGACAAAGGTGTTAAGCTTCTAATTCCCCTAAGTTAAATAACCCGGCAAGGATGCTATTTACCCTAGATGTGCTATCTACCCAAACGACAAAGTAATAGGCAGATAATAATGATAGAAATATTGATTAACTAAGCTTTGCGACAAAGCATCCACATAGTCTAGCAATAATTCAGAATAAGGCACGAGAATTAGTAAAACATGAATAGCATTAAGAACTAAGTCTCAAAAACGATCGTCACAATGTACAAACCCTAGCCCGAATAACGGGTTTAGCTACACATAGCCATGGAAACAAGACAATAACAAAAGAACAATGTAAACTTCTCTATAATGCCGAGAGGGAGGATGAACGACCGGGCCAGGAGGGCTGTGTGCGCCGGACGATTTCAGCCGAGAGGAGGAGAGGTGAGCTCGCTCGTGAGGAGGAATGCTTGATTGTGGGATTAAGGACCGGACCATGAGGGCTGAGTGTCGAGGGTGCTAGGAACGCCGGACGGTTTCAGCCGGGAGGAGGAGAGGTGAGCTCGCTCGTGAGGAGGAATGCTCGTTTGTGGGATGTTGTAGAGAGAGGAGCTCTCCACGTTTTGGGATTGTTGAGAGCTGATGGGATGCTTTGAAGGGCTGAGGAGAGCTCTTATTTATAGTCTAAATATGGGCCAGGCCTGATCTCGTTTGTTTCCAAATCCGATTTGCTTGGTATGTAAGCAAACTTGGGGAGCAAGTTAACTTAGATTGTAAGCTAACTTGGCCAACAAGTCTTCCAGATTCTTCCAGGAGGTTCCAGACACTTCCAGGACATTCCACAGCCTTCTAAACCGCCACGGAGGGAATTTGGATTTTTCCCGAAAATACTGTTCACGACCTGAAATACTGTTCATCCCGGACACTGTTCACACCGGAATTACTGTTCACGAGCCGAAAGTACTGTTCACGAGCTGAAATTGTGGATTCGGACCCGGCTTGGGCCGGCCTTGCTTTCTTCGGGCGGTCCTCCTTGTGTAAAAACCGGTCTAGAACTCCTTGTGATGTTTTTGGCTCCAAATGCCATCTTTTGAGTGTGATTCCTCTTAGAGCTTCCAAATCACCTGAAATGCAAAACAACACTAAGAAGTAAGTGTTCGCATAATAAAGTGCTGGAATTGATGGGATTTGTTGACTCGATGAGTCATATAAATACGGCTCATCAACTGTTCAAAGGTCTAATCTGAAACTGTGATGTTTTTGGCACAAAATGTCATCTTTTATGCGCGTTTCCTTCCAGAGCTTCAAAAACACTTGAAATGCAAAACAACACTAAAAAGTAAATGTTTGCAAAATAAAGTGTCGGAATTGATGGGATTTGCTGACTCAATGAGTCGTATAAATACGGCTCTTCACTAGATCCTTAGCTGTTACTATTCATAATGGTCAGGAGATAAAAGGAAACAATTCTAGCAGCCATAATGCCAAAGAGGAATGGGTAGAAGTCAAAAGGAAGAAGGGTGCTAGGAGTGTTAATTTTCATACATATAACTCTATCAGCCAGCTGATACAAGAAAATTGCAGGAAAATTCTGATACCAATGTTGAGGCTGTTAGAGAGGAAAGTCCAGTTATTAATTCTTCAGATGTCAGTACTGTGGAAATGGGTGATAAAAATGGAAATTCTAATCATAGTACTGTTATTCAGGAGGATATCTGTAATGGTGATCTCTATTTAGCCATGGTGCATAACGAGATGAAGATGGACCTGAACAATCAATCCATCTCACATAAGCAAGCCTTATCCCAACAACAAGAAGAGGATAATGAGGTGAAGACTAACACTCCCAGTGTAAAGGGCACTGAAGAGCATAATGAGGTTGATGTTAGTGTTGAACACCCCAAGCCCGTAAGCGGGGACAATGAGGTTGGTGATACATTGACCGCGGTTGTTCTCAAAGAGAGTCAAAATCATGTGGTGACCGACAGTGGTAGTATGCAACAAGATGATGTGGTGGAAATGTATGATGATCACGTACTGACCCTTACAAGTGATGGTGGTCGGATTTATTGTGAAGAGCTTGGTGGTAAAACTTTCCAAGACCTGGAAGAATTGGCCAAATTTGCCGAGGAAAATGGTTATGTCCTGCAGGAAGATTCGAGTATGCCTATAGAGGAATCTGAAAAAGGTCATGAAGTTCACGAAGTGATTCAAAATAGTGCTAACGAGTCATGTGACAGGTTGACTATGTCAATCCCTCCCCGATGCCAACCAAAAACCGACATCGGAAAAAAGGGGTCTCGTGCTTCAGCTCGATTGTGCCCTAAGAAGAAAGACATCAACTTCGCTTGGTCTTGATTTCTTGTATTTTGTTGCTGTTTTTCTCTTAATAAATAAAATTACTTTTTAAAAATAAAAAAAATTCTCAAGAAAAAATAATTCTGCTAGTATTCCTGTTACTATTACTGATCTCATGCTATAGGATAATGCTCTTATTGATGATAATATGCATGCTACCACTAATAATCAGTCATTGAGGGATCATTTATTGATAAGGGAAAAAGATCAGGTGGGAAGTGATACTTTAGGTGAGAAATAAGAAGTAATCTCATCCATTCATCTTTGTCATCAATGGTTAGGATTAATTTACATAATACGTAGCTTTTCAAAGGATAATCCGTAGCATTACATAATTCGTAGCTTTTCAAAGGATAATCCGTAGCTCTTATATACATACTGCTACGGATTATCCTTTGAAAAGCTACGAATTATGTAATACTACGAATTATCTTTTGAAAAGCTACGAATTATGTAAATTAATCATAGCCATTGATGACAAAAATGAATGGATGAGATTACTTCTTATTTCTCATCAAAAGTACACTTCTTACCTGAACCTAACCCTATTGATAAGAGATAAAACACCTAGGAGGAAAATACCAAACATATATATATGCTAGTCTGCTTGAATTTAAAAGTGTGAATGAGGCTAGCATTTTTGAGAATTCTTTGAATGATGTTGAGTTTGCTCTAAATGTGTCTGAAAATATTAAGCACATAACTCCTGAAAATTTATGAGCAAGCCATTAATGGCAAATGTTAGATTTTATGGCATGTAGTTGGCAAAACACTGTGAAGTTGTTCAAGTTGTTGGACAAGGAAGAGTTCAAGACCAGAGAAGAACAATCAAAGTGGAACAAGTACGACGCATCAGATGTTTCCTAAAACAGATTAGGCAAGTCGGTGATGTTCATGTTAGAGAGATGACGCATATCCTGAAGGTTACCAAGATTATCTTGAAGTAAGGAAATATATGAGCATGAAGATTCTTGGAAAGAGATAATCAAAGATCTACTTGAAGATATATTGAAGATTATCAAGATATAGAAGCTCAAGGATTGAGGAATGTTTCCTAAAGAGATAGGCGGTTGAAGATTGGATACCTTAGTCTTCTAGGATTTCACCCGCCCCTATATAATGAGGGTTATGGCATTCGTTTCTCTCAGCACTCACAGAGATATTACTCAAGCATATATTCTGATCGGGAGGTGGAGGTCATCGGCTGGAGAACTTATTCCTCAGATAAGCTCTCGGCGCTAAGAATCAGTCTGTACTGGGTGTTGTGCAGACTGATCGCAGAACAACTGAAGATACACACATTGTGGTTGTTGCTGCGTATTCTACGGAAGGCGCTGATCTTCGTTGAGGATCATCTGGTGGAATTGGAGGTGAGGCTCTGATCTAGGGGGAGCCTAGATAGCAATTACTAGAGTGTTAGAGGCTCCGACAGTTTAAGAGGGATTCTGTAAACGTAAGCTCCTGTACTATAAACTCAACATAGTGAATTTCTTTCCGCTGGGCTAGGGACACGTAGGCTCGTTAACGCCGAACTGGCTGACCATATTGCATGTCTTTTCTTTCGTTATTACGCTAAGTTTTATAACTTGACTATTATGTACGAGTTGTTCTAGTTCACGTCCAGAACAACATCTCAACATACACGGGAATATTTCAGCAAGCCATCGAATGAATGGAGACTTGCCATGAATGAGAAAATACAATCTATTTATGCTTATGAGACTTTTACCTTAGTACGAAAATCTGAGCATGCTAGAACAATAGATTGTAAGTGGATTTTCAAAATAAAAGAGGGCATTGGTGTGAATAATCCCCCTATATATAAAGTCAGATTGGTAGCTAAAGGTGTTAGTTTTATGGCATGTAGTTTGGCAAAACTTAGAATAGTTGTTCAAGCTGTTGTTCTAGACTAGATGAGACAACTGTCCCTAGAACAAGTTGAAGCAAACGAAGTGTTTCCTAATTCAAATTAGGAAACCTAGCCGACCGTTGGAAGCGCAAGGCGGTTTCACATCAATGGACAGAAGTTGGAAGTTTCCAAATTCAGATTTGGAAACTTGTCTCAGCCGACGTAGCACAACTTCGCCTGAGGATATTTCCGATATCAGTTTTTGGCAAGTCGGCGCTTATGGATAAATGAAGACATCCTTGAAGTCGGTTACTTGCGCTTGAAGATATCTTATTCTGAAATTCTATCCCCTGTTCAAGCTAATGTTCAAGGTATAGTTCAGACAAACCTTGAACTCCTTTTATGATGATACAGCAATCAGAGAAGATATCTGAGACACACACAGTTGACCAGTACCAAACTCTACCAGGTAGTGTTCCAACAGTTGTTTAAACAGTTTATCAAGCAGTACCGGAAAATAAAGGAGAACGGGAGCACACACGATATGTTACCCAGTTCGGCCTCGCCTACTCTGGGGGGTTTCCCACACTCTAAAAGGGACACAAATCGTATTACGAGAATAGAGCTACAAGTGGTCTTACTCTTACACAACACCTTGTTTGTAATCGCCTAGCCTCTGATTCTCCGTCTCTCAGATTTGCAATCTCGGTTCACCGCAGCTCCCCTCGATCCCCTACGGGTAGGACGAGACTTCCCTCTCGGCCTAGTCTTGGACCTCTCGGAAGTCCAGTCACCTTCTCTCAAAGGCGTAGCTTGATAGTTGTGTGTGTGTGTACTACGTTGTTCCTCAAGTACAGCCTGAACACCACACCGATCCGACTGTTGCTTTGGCGCTGATATTCCGATGTGGAATGGCCAACCGTCGCTTCTCCCCCAATCTCACAAACTCTCGTGTTTATCTTTTCTATCAGGAAGTGACGACTAATCTGGACGCCCTAGCCTTCTCTTTATAGGCGTTGGTGAAGCCCAGATCCGATCTGAACATCCTGTCAAATATTTCGGAGATAATATTTGCAGAATATTCAATATTCATCCAATCTTCAAAGATGACTTCCACCCCAAGTCATCCGATACTCTCTCAGCCAATCTGCATAGATTTGATCGCCTCTCTGATCTTCGGTGATGACTTATCGATTGGCTCTAATCAATTAATCTCGTCGACATCTTCGGGACTCCAATCAAAAACCAATCTCGTTGACATCTTCATGAGATATCTTCTTCGAAAAATTTGCCAGTCGGTCTTTAATTCTGGTAAGGAAATATTCGAATGACATCTCGAATATTTGTTTCTTCAATGACCGACTCCAACCGAAAAGATCTTCAGAATCTTCAGAAGAAACCGAATCTAGATCATGCAACAGAATTCGGGTCATGCGTCTTTTGTACGCCGTACTTCTCTTCCAGTTATGTGTTTGAACTGCAGCTTGAACTGTCTAAAGCCGTTTTGCCACGGACATGCCAATCATGGGAACATCAATCTCCCCCTTGGCATTTTGGAAAAACCAAATCTATCTTTAGACAGGAACTACTCCCCCTTTTTGCCACAAACTGGCAAGGGGTCCAACCGAGTTCAACCAGCCAATCAATCAGAGCAGGCAATCAGAAGGAGCACTTTAGACTCTTCAGTATCTGGAATCTTGTCAACTCCCCCTCGAACAGAGCCTAGGACCGTGACACATACCGTGAGACTGTGGGACATAGGTGTCTTAGCGGCTGTTCGAACTCCTGAATGATCTCTACTTCCTTCAGAGAGTATAGACAGATCAGTTACTGGAATGGAACTGTCGTCTTATTAAGAGGCCTTTCAGGGATGACCTTTCTTTTCTACACTCCCTTCCACTTAGCTGCTGTATCTGTACTGACAAACCACAATCCATGCTCAGACACTCCAGTTGGTACATGACAGCACTGCCTTGTCGCGAGGCAATGTGTACAAAATTAATTTATAAGTCCGCTACTCGTGACTTTACTATTGGGTAGTAAAGCGGTAAGTAGGGGTCGAACCCAAGAGAATTAGTGGATAGTTGTTCTTTTGAAAATGGAAAATAAGACAGTTGGGGGTTGGTTGTGATTTTAGTACTGAAAGTAATGTGGGTTGGTTGTGATTTTAGTACTGAAAAGTAAATGACTGAAAGTAGAGAAAGTAAATACAGGACTGAAAGTAAATACTGAAAAGTAAAGTGCTAGAACAATCCAATTCAATATCGACTAATCAACATACTTTTGGTATGGACTGATATTGAAAGGGTCTGTAATAAGCGACAAAAAGTAAATTACTGAAAGTAAATTGCTGGAACAGTCAAATTCAATATCTACTTAATCAACATACTTTTGGTATGGACTGATATTGAAAGGGTCTGTAATAAGCGACAAAAAATAAAGTGCTGAAAAGTAAATTGCTGGAAAGTAAATGTGCGGAAAGTAAATGTGCGGAAATTAAAGTACTGAAAGTAAATGGCTGAAAATAAGCAGTTGATAATGAGACTGAAAGTAAAGTGACAGGTGATGTTTTAATCAAAGGAAAGATTTGGTTTTAGGGGCCTTGTATCATAGTCTGTTTATCATCGACCTCTAATGATCATACTACGTGTTTAAAGATGTATCAAGGCTATTCCTAGCACTTGACTTGCCACACCGTCTAGTCTTTTTCAAGACATAGAACTCTTGTTCTATTATGTGCATCCATTTGATCAATCATTCCTGATCAACCAAATGGTGTTTAAAAGAGGTTGAACTCCACAAATAAGCTGTGCTCTTCCGAGCCTCCACTTATCCACGTATGTTCACGAACCCCATGGAAGAGCTTTGCTCTTCCGAGCCTCCACTCAACCAATGGTGTTCTGACCTAATATATGGCACATAGAACAAGTTAAACACGAAGAGGCACTAAGAGAAGGGTCTAAAACATTTTATGATACAAGAACACCCCTTCAACCGAATAAAGGGTTTAGCTACGAATATCCATAGGGGTGGATATCATTTCTAAGTGCTTAGAAAAGTAAAGGTTTTGAAATCAAAGACAAGGAAGTAAGGTTTTGGAAAGTAAAACTCAAGAACAAACTTGAGCACTCAAGAACCAACAAGAGTACTCAAGATACAAAGTGAAGTAAAGACAAGGAAAGTAAAGAAAGCTTTGGAAATCAAGAACAAAGTAAGAACAAGTGTGTTTGTATTGAAAGTGAAGAGAAGAGAGATAAGCTCTCAACTCTCTAAGATTTTGTGGCACTATGGGACTTCGAAGGACAAGGATTACATGAGGGCATGCCCTTCTATTTATATACTTAGGGAAACTTGGGGGCTAAGCTTTGGCTTGAGAAATATCCCAAAAGACTTCATTTTGATTGGTTCTTCCAAAAGCCACCACTTGCACATGGCTCAACCAAAGCCAACCACTTGGCAAGGCTCTCCCAAAGCCGCAGGCCCCACTTGGTTGAAGCCCAATGCAACCGGACTCCAAATGCCAATCGAAATGAATAAGAGAAACCAACCGGAATGAATAGTAAGTAACCGGAATATTGGGACTTCGGTTGGGTCCTGGCCGGAACTTGATCTGAGCTTGGTCAGAGCATCAACAGAGGTTGGCCGGAGTTTGCCGGAATATGGCCGGAATCTGACCGGAGCTTTGGTTGGAGCTTATTGGATTTTGGAGAGTGTAGTCGAAACAAAAATATCATTCTAAGATGATCTCAAGAAGGAACCTAAGCCAAATTCTGCCTGGAACATGGTCGAAATCCCAAAATGGCCGATATTGCCCTTGTTTGGCTTTGAACGGGCTTGAGTCCTTGGCAATGCGTTCTCAGCTTTTGGGTGATGGTTCTAGCATTTTGAAATGATTCTAAGATGAATGCTTGAGCTAGATTTGCTGGAACGCCGCCGGAAAGTGGTCGTGACCAGATTTGAAGTTTTGCTCGGGCGCAGGCCAATCGGGCTCAGACGCTGGTCTCGGACGGGGTCCGACATTTCTCAAACGCGGCCCGGCTGGTTTTCCTCGGGCCTTGGCTGGCCAGAAATGCTTGGTGTGCTTTTTGGCAATAAATCTCCTCTTGTAGGCATGTTTCCTCTTTAGACCCCAAAATCGCCTGTATACACAAAATGGCATTAACAAGCACTTGTTCGTATGACCAAATGTCTAATTTGGTGGGTTCAGTAGTACTTTATGAGTCATATAAATATGCTCCATCAAATACCCCCGCACTTAATCGTGTTCGTCCCGAACAAGTGTAGTCAATAAGAGGAACAAAAATACCCCAAGTCTTAGATGTAAATGTGAGATGTGAATCTAGACTTCACCTTAGCATGCATAACTTACTTGTTTCCAAACGAAATCATGCTCACATATGAAAGTAACTAGATACTTGTACCTTTGAGCCGTGATGCAAATCAATTTGGATGATTGGGAGATAGCCCTTTTTAGGCCTTTGAACTGCACTCTCGAATCCGATCTTACTATATGGTTATGTTACTTGCTTCTTCTAGCACGTGATTGATTCGGGCAACTTGGGTTGAGCTCTTTTTCTTTGTTTGTGGTTGGACAGCTTTTGTAGTGAGGTTTAGCCTTCGGCCTTTGATTTGACTCTTTGAGTACTTCACTTTTGCTTCGGTTTTGTTTTCACCATATTGGCTGATTTCTTTCTTTTCTTTTTTGAGCTTTGCTCCTTTGATAAGATTTGCATGTCCCTTTTTATTCACTTTTGGGAGGTCCAATTATCGCCCAAGAGCATATGGAAATACCTCCCCGCTCTTTCTCATCGTAGTCATTTCGGCGCGGGTCAAGTTGAGGGTCGTGATGGACCATAATTATATGAATCATAAACACAGTTAAACCCACCAAATTAGACTGTTTGTCTATTTAACTTTTGCTTGTTAGTTCCGATATTTATCTACAAGGTATTTTGGAGTCTAGAGAGAATACAGGCTAAGGAGGAGTTTTTAAGCGGAAAATATATTACGAGTCATTCCAAGGTCACGACCAGATGCCGACTAAAGAAATCTCATGATCCTGACATGGAATCACTCAAAACAAGTCCAACCGAAGAGCAACCAGAGTCAGTCCGGAGCTGAAATGGACCGATGGCTTTGTGAAAACTCACAAAAATCATAAAACTCCCTCCTTCCTCCACATGGCCGGCGGCTCCCCTTTCACATTTCCCCTCCACCTCTCCCCTTCCTCCACATGGGGGGGGGGGGGGGCGGCTCCCCTCTCTTTCCCTCCCAAAAGGACCGGCGGCTTTGTGATGCTCCATTGGATGAGTGCCATGTGTTTTGCTCCTCACCACATCCTCCCCTCCTCCTTGGCTATAAATACAAGCCTCCTTCACTTGTAATCAACATTCCACCACAACACAATCACTTATCTCTCTATATTTTGGCACTTTTGTAAGCTTTTGTTTGAAATCTATAATACTATTGTTGGTTCTTGAGTATTCTAGTAGTTTTTGAGTTTACTCCTGTTGGTTCTTGAGTATTCTCCTTTACTTACTCTCTTTTAAAAAACCCTCGAGTACTTAGCTATGGTATCCACCTCTATGGGTATTCGTAGCTAAACTCTTCATTCGGTTGAAGGGGTGTACTTGTATCATAAAATGTTTTAGGCCATACTCTTAGTGCCGCTTCTTTGTATTCAAAACTTGTTCTATGTGCCACATATTAGGTCAGAACTTCCAAGGTTGAGTGGATGCTTGAAATGGCAAAACTCTTCCGTGGGGTTCGTGAACATACTCGGGTAAGTGGATGCTTGAAATGGCAAAGCTTATCTGAGGAGTTCGACCTCTCTAAAACACCATTGGGATTGATCGGAAATGATTGTTCAAATGGATGCACATAGGCTAGTATACCTTGAAATGGGGTGCTAGTCTAAATAGAACAAGTGATCTACGACCTTGAAATGGGCTAGACAGTGTGGCAAATCGAGCGCTTGAAATGGCCTTGATACACGTTTGAATACTTAGTAGGATCACTAAAAGTCAATGATAAACAGGCTATGATACAAGGCCCCTGAAACCGAATGTTTGCCTTAGATTAAAACACCACCTGCATTTACTTTCAATTTTAATATAAACCGCAATATCAACTGCTGACGTTCCGCAAGACTTGCCGATCACGCAACAACCGCTGTAAGTCTTCTCTTTTATTTTCAGTATTTACTTTTCTGTCATTTACTTTTCTGCACCAAAAACCAAAACCAACCAAAAAACACTTACTTTTCCGCACTAAAACCTCAATCAACCTAAAACACGCTCCCTCCCTGTACGATCCCTCAAAGAACAACTTATCTCCCTAATTCCCTTGGGTTCGACCCCTACTTACCACTTGGTACCCAGTAGTAAAGTCACGAGTAGCGGATATATAAATTTTATTTTGCACAGAGAACACCGCACCTTAACGACAGTGCGGTGGGCTCCGTCAAAATTGGCGCCGTTGCCGGGGAATTAGCCGTCGGATTAGTTGTTCTTTCCTTTCCCTTCTCGTTTCTTCATCACGCTACACACTATGTATGCATGGACAACGCGACATCTTCCTCTGTTCGGAGGTACGGATGGAGAAAACCCAGTACAACATTGTCGAAACTTTCACCACATTTGCCGCCACATAAAACCTGAAAATGAAATGTTAGAGGAATTTAAGCTTAAATGCTTCAAATTCTCTTTAACTGATTTTGCGACGATTTGGTATTACACATCAACCGCTAGTCGTGCAGAATATTTTGTGGACCTTTGCGTCCCATTCCTGAAGGAATTCTCCCCCCATCCTTACGCCAAAAAACCCGTGAGAAGATCATGTGCCTGCAACAATCCCGTGATGACACTTTGGACGAATACTACACGAACTATGACACCATCGTCTCAAGCTGCCCGCACCATGGATTCACGAAGAAAGTTCTTCTTCAAAAATTTCTTCGTGGGATGAGGGCCGATGAGCTGACAAGGATTAACGAAGCAATGAGAAGATCAGCCAGGAACTTATCCATGGCAGACATGTGGACCTCATAAATGACCTGGCCGCAGCCACAAAATGAATACCCCAAGCTGACAGAGGAATGCAGATAGAAGAGGCTGGTCCAGAGACAGATGAAGAAGATACTCCCGAGCCATCTGAAGAATCAGACATGGAAAGCATCGGAAGCAACGAGGAAAAATCCTCATGGGATCTCTAGGAGGTGCCAACAAGGAAAGAAGTCCAAAACACCACTGAAAACTACGTGATCCATGAAGAGGCTAAAAGGAGGATGGGAAAAGGGCCTAAGCAGAACGACTCCTCGATGGAGCATGTTTTCGCCATAACTAGACAAGGCAGCCCTAAACACCAGAAAACCCAGTTCAAGAGACTAGTAGTGAAGGGTCCCTCGCCCTCTCAGAGACGTTGGAAGGAGAAACCACCAGAACCATGGGAACTGGACCCAAGCCCATCATTCCCCAAAAACCCAGGAAGAGTCAAAGCAAGAATCAAGGTTGGCGCAATAAAGAAATTCGACCTGAGCCACCCATGGGATCCAAACCAATGATCCCCATGCGTCGAGCCAACGACGTTAAACAAAGGCACTGGTCGGGAGGTAACTCGACACCTATCTTACTTTCAGTACTTTTATTTTCTGTCATTTAGTTTTTACCAATAAGTCGCTCTCACCCACTTGGTGCATAGAATGAAATGACTATTCAGGAATCGGTTATGGGTGCAACATCAAGCCAGCTAGGCCTATGCCAAGAGTTCAAGGCCCCAGCCGAACTCCCTCAATTATGCAGCCTCATGCCATGTCGTCCGCTCGACACTTTAAAGGGAGTTCTGTTCTTCCATTTTCCTTAAATGTCATTTCCTTCTCGTAAATATCTGCTTGCATGGCTTTTGAACTAAGTCATTTCGTAAAGAATGCCTTCGTTCAAAAGTGTGGGGTGAGAACTGCCGTTGCACATATGTTTTTCTTTTCCCTTTTCCGTTAATATTATCTTTTTGACAATATCAACTTGAGAATGTGAAAAAGATAGATCAAAATTCATGCATTTACCTTGTGAAAATTCAACTGTCTAAAAACTTAGAATGTAACTTCTCATTTGTCCCTTTGTGCTGAGATAAACAGGGGATGTGGAGTTGATAAAAAATGCCCTAGAGAGGCTTGGCAAGCAATCGAAGGATCAAATCTAACTATATGGTTTTCGAAGTCAGTGGAGGCTGCACTTCGGGTTTCAGTGAAGATTGAAGTCATCTCCGCCATGCAGCGTTTATGCAAAAAAGGGTGGGATGGGAATCAGCCCGTCCTATCTCTAGTCCTAGTAGCCGGGAAAATAGATGAGCGACCCTCATCTTGACCCGCGCGAAACGGCAAGGATGAGAGAGAGCGGGGAGGTATTTCCATATGCTCGCGGGCGATGATTGGACCTCCCAAAAAGGCTTGAGAAAATGGACTAGCAAGCCACAAAAAGGCAAAAGCTCAAAGAAGCTAATCAAAGGCCAAAGGCTAAAGTTGTGAAGGTTTTAACCAAACAAAAGTGAAGTACTCAAAGAGTCAAATCAAAGGCCAAAGGCCGATTCACTACAAAAAAGCTGTCCCTCTCCAAAAAGAAATCAAAAAGGCTCAACACAGTGAAACCCGAACCGAATCACGCGCTAGAGAAAGCTACAAGGAAACCATATAGTGCGAGACGGTCCCGAAAATGCAGTCCAGGAGCCTAAAAAGGGCTATCTCCCGAAACATCCGAATTAATTTGCATCTCGGCACGAAGGTACAAGTATCAAGTTTCTTCTATTTATTTACACTGTTTAATTTTGTAATAAGTAGTAATGCACGAATTAGGATAAATCTAGTCCCACAGTCTCACTTTCATATTTAAAAGTTTACTTAGATAGTGTGCCGCCCTTTAATAGCATTGTTCGGGACGAACAACTAAAAGTGTGGGGTGATCTGATGGACCATAATTATATGAATCATAAACACAGTTAAACCCACCAAATTAGACTGTTTGTCTATTTAACTTTTGCTTGTTAGTTTCGATATTTATCTACAGGGTATTTTGGAGTCTAGAGAGAATACAGGCTAAGGAGGAGTTTTTAAGCGGAAAATATATTACGAGTCATTCCAAGGTCACGACCAGATGCCGACTGAAGAAATCTCATGATCCTGACATGGAATCACTCAAAACAAGTCCAACCAAAGAGCAACTAGAGTCAGTCCGGAGCTAAAATGGATCGATGGCTTTGTGAAAACTCACAAAAATCACAAAACTCCCTCCTTCCTCCACATGGCCGGCGGCTCCCCTCTCACATTTCCCCTCCACCTCTCCCCTTCCTCCACATGGGGGGGCGGCTCCCCTCTCTTCCCCTCCCAAAAGGACCGGCGGCTTTGTGATGCTCCATTGGATGAGTGCCATGTGTTTTGCTCCTCACCACATCCTCCCCTCCTCCTTGGCTATAAATACAAGCCTCCTTCACTTGTAATCAACATTCCACCACAACACAATCACTTATCTCTCTAGTTTTTGGCACTTTTGTAAGCTTTTGTTTGAAATCTATAATACTCTTGTTGGTTCTTGAGTATTCTAGTAGTTTTTGAGTTTACTCCTGTTGGTTCTTAAGTATTCTCCTTTACTTACTGTCTTTCAAAATCCCTCGAGTACTTAGCTCTGGTATCCACCTCTATGGATATTCGTAGCTAAACTCTTCATTCGGTTGAAGGGGTGTACTTGTATCATAAAATGTTTTAGGCCATACTCTTAGTGCCTCTTCTTTGTATTCAAAACTTGTTCTATGTGCCACATATTAGGTCAGAACTTCCAAGGTTGAGTGGATGCTTGGAATGGCAAAACTCTTCCGTGGGGTTCGTGAACATACTCGGGTAAGTGGATGCTTGAAATGGCAAAACTTATCTGAGGAGTTCGACCTCTCTAAAACACCATTTGGATTTATCGGAAATGATTGTTCAAATGGATGCACATAGGCTAGTATACCTTGAAATGGGGTGCTAGTTTAAATTGAACAAGTGATCTACGACCTTGAAATGGGCTAGACATTGTGGCAAATCGAGCGCTTGAAATGGCCTTGATACACGTTTGAATACTTTGTAGGATCACTAAAGGTCAATGATAAACAGGCTATGATACAAGGCCCCTGAAACCGAATGTTTTCCTTAGATTAAAACACCACCTGCATTTACTTTCAATTTTAGTATAAACCGCAAAATCAACTGCTGATGTTCCGCAAGACTTGCCGATCACGCAACAACCGCTGTAAGTCTTCTCTTTTATTTTCAGTATTTACTTTTCCGCAATAAAAACCAAAACCAACCAAAAAACACTTACTTTTCCGCACTAAAACCTCAATCAACCTAAAACACGCTCCCTCCCTGTACGATCCCTCAAAGAACAACTTATCCCCCTAATTCCCTTGGGTTCGACCCCTACTTACCACTTGCTACCCAGTAGTAAAGTCACGAGTAGCGGAGATATAAATTTTATTTTGCATAGAGAACACCGCACCTTAACGACAGTGCGGTGGGCTCCGTCAGGTCGCTCACCTCTTTTCCCGGCTACTCAGACTAGAGATAGGACGGTTTGATTCCCGTCCCGCCTCTTGCATAGACGCTGCATGGCGGAGTCCACTCTTCACCAAGAAGCCCGAAGCGCAGCCTCCACAATCTTCACATAACCGTATAGTAAGGATCCGGTCCCTTAAGTGCTTGTCAAACCTCTCTAGGGCATTTCTTTCAACTCCACATCCTACATTATCTCAGCACACAAGGACAAGTAGAAAGTTAAGTTCGTATGTTTTTACACAATTAAGTTTTCACAAGGAAATGCATGAATCGGGTCTATCTATTTTCACATCATGGAAGTTTGTATTTTCAAAAAGTTAATATTAAGGGAAAAGGAAAAGAACAAACATGTAGACTAATATGTGCAAAACTAACTAATATGTGCAAGACTACTCAATCACCCCCACACTTTTGATTGAAGCCGTTCCTCTCGGAATGACTTAGTTCAAAACACAAAAAGCTAGTTAACTAAGGAAATGACATAAACATAAAAACTATAACGAGTAAAGAAAATATGCCGGGTTACCTCCCGGCAAGTGCCTTTGTTTAACGTCGTTGGCTCGACGGTACCTCACTCATGGATCATAAGTTCGGATCCCATGGGTGTGTGAGGTCAAACTCTTCTCGGCTGCCCTTTTGATTTGCCCAAAGAACACATATGGCTAGGGATGCACAAATTCGGACCGGACCGAAAAAACCGACCGAACCGGACCGAACCGGACCGAATTTTTCGGTCCGGTCTTCGGTCCTAAGATTTGCTAAATTTCGGTCTCGGTCCGGTCCGGTTCGGTCCTAGTAAAATTCGGTCCGGTTCGGTCTGGACCGAATATTTTTTTTAATTTTTTTTTAATTTTTTTTAATTTTTTTTATTTTTTTTATTTTTTTTTGACAAGTAAGCATACGCTTCTTATAATATTCGTTGTAAAAAATCAATCTTCTCTGACTCACAGTACAGCCATTATTATTGAATTCAAAACAATGTTATGAAAAATAGTTTATTTTAATATTGCAAAAAATCAAATAACATTTCGGTCCATAACCGGTCTAGACCGGACCGAACCGGACCGATTCGGTTTCGGTCCGGGTCGGTCTTCGGTCTTAACGTGGCAAAAAATTCGGTCCGGTCCGGACCGAATGTGCATCCCTACATATGGCAGCGGGCTCAGTTCTGCTCTCCCTTGATTCGGAGGCTTCTTCTTCACATATCCCTGAGAAGGTGAGGACTCCTTGACCATAGCTGCTGGTCCATCAAGTCGAGCTCTCTTGTTCCTCCTTCCCGGCTTCCATTCCTTTGGCCCATGCCTTGGCCGTTTCTTCATGTTTGAATGGGTGGCACCTTTGCAATTTTGGAAGTTCAGTATTGTGCCATCAAACATAGGCAACCTTAAGCAAGTTCCCATGCCAATCCTCTTCTTTGTGGCAGCTACGAATGGTCGTCCTGGAACGAGTGAGTTTTCCATCTTCGGCTCATTTGGCTCACGTTTTTCCTCCAACTCCCCTTGCACCTCATCATCATAGATTCCATGATCTTCGGTGGCTGTGATCTGCATAAAAACCGAGGGGACAAGTTGAGGTTTCTCGGCCATGAAGACTGGTTCTTTTTCGACCAGCCCGTCCGTGAGGACCGGGGCTGTCTCGGCTAGCTCGCCGGTGAGGACCGGGAATTCTGTTGGCTCGGCAGTGAGGATTGGCTTTGTCTCGGCCAGCTCGGGCGCTTCGGCCAGCGCGGGCGCGTCCTGGTCTTTCTCGGCCGGCCCGTCAGTGAGGTCCGGGACTGCCGTGATTTTCTCAGTCAGTTCAGCAGTGAGGTCCGGGCATGTCTCGGCTGGTTTGGCAGTGAAGAACGGGCTCGGGCGCTGGTCAGCTAGCTCGGTAATGAGGACTTGGCTTGATTTGGGCAACTTGGCATCTAGGTCCGGGACTGGCGTGATTTCCTCGGGCAGATTGGAAATGAGGACCGGGCATGTCTTGGCTGGTTCTTCTTCGGTCATCCGCAAGTCCTCATCCTCTGCCAGCTCCTTGGGCTCTTCTTTGATGACTCTTGGCCAGAGCATCTCATTGATCAGATACTTAGTTTCTTTCCTAGCCGCCTCTATTTCTGCCCTTGCTTCCTCGGATATGGCTTGGTTTTGGTCCATCATGTAGGCCAGTTCCTCGAGCCGCATGGCCTGATCTTGTTTCGCACTTCTTGCCATATCTTCTAATAAGTTCCACAGATCATCCATGCTTAAGTTATCCACCGAGCCTCCTGTCGCATCATTAAGCCTATTCCACTCTTGTGGCATCATTCCACCGAGAAACCTTTGAAGAATATCGAAGTTGGTGAATCCATGGTGCAGGCAGCTCGTCACAAGGGAGTCAAAGTACGACAAGTACTCGTCCAATGTTTCGTCCCGGGATTGCTCAATGTTGATGATCTCCTTGTGGGCTCCAAGTCGGAGAGATGGCGGGCAAAACTCCTCTAGGAATTTGGTTTGTAGATCCCCATAATCACTTTCATAAGCTGCACATGAGTAATACCATTCTATTGCAGAGTTAGTTAAAGAAAATTTAAAGCATTTAAGTTTAAACCCCTCTAGCGATTCATTTTTAGGCCTCATGTGGCTGCATATGGAGTGGAACGTATGTGTATGCCTCACGGGATCTTCTCCAATTGCACCTCCGAATTGGGGGAGACAGTTAAGCATCTCAAACATAAGGTTGTTGCCCTCATAATTCCAAGGTTCTCTTCCGTAGTATGAGGACATGGTGAACTGAAAAACAAAAAATAGAAAAAACAAAATAGAACAACTATTCTGATGCACAACTCCCCGGCAACAGCGCCAATTTGACAACACTGCCTTGTCGCGAGGCAATGTGTACAAAATTAATTTATAAGTCCCCTACTCGTGACTTTACTATTGGGTAGTAAAGCGGTAAGTAGGGGTCAAACCCAAGGGAATTAGTTGATAGTTGTTCTTTCGAAAATGGAAAATAAGACAGTTAGGGGTTGGTTGTGATTTTAGTACTGAGAGTAATGTGGGTTGGTTGTGATTTTAGTACTGAAAAGTAAATGACTGAAAGTAAAGAAAGTAAATACAGGACTGAAAGTAAATACTGAAAAGGAAAGTGCTGGAACAGTCCAATTCAATATCGACTAATCAACATACTTTTGGTATGGACTGATATTGAAAGGGTCTGTAATAAGCGACAGAAAGTAAATTACTGAAAGTAAATTGCTGGAACAGTCGAATTCAATATCTACTTAATCAACATACTTTTGGTATGGACTGATATTGAAAGGGTCTGTAATAAGCGACAGAAAGTAAATTGCTGGAAAGTAAATGTGCGGAAAGTAAATGTGCGGAAATTAAAGTACTGAAAGTAAATGACTGAAAATAAGCAGTTGATAATGAGACTGAAAGTAAAGTGACAGGTGATGTTTTAATCAAAGGAAAGATTTGGTTTTAGGGGCCTTGTATCATAGTCTGTTTATCATCGACCTCTAATGATCATACTACGTGTTTAAAGATGTATCAAGGCTATTCCTAGCACTTGACTTGCCACACCGTCTAGTCTATTTCAAGACATAGAACTCTTGTTCTATTATGTGCATCCATTTGATCAATCATTCCTGATCAACCAAATGGTGTTTAAAAGAGGTTGAACTCCACAAATAAGCTGTGCTCTTCCGAGCCTCTACTTATCCACGTATGTTCACGAACCCCATGGAAGAGCTTTGCTCTTCCGAGCCTCCACTCAACCAATGGTGTTCTGACCTAATATATGGCACATAGAACAAGTTAAACACGAAGAGGCACTAAGAGAAGGGTCTAAAACATTTTATGATACAAGCACACCCCTTCAACCGAATGAAGGGTTTAGCTAAGAATATCCATAGGGGTGGATATCATAGCTAAGTGCTTAGAAAAGTACAGGTTTTGAAATCAAAGACAAGGAAGTAAGGTTTTGGAAAGTAAAACTCAAGAACAAACTTGAGCACTCAAGAACCAACAAGAGTACTCAAGATACAAAGTGAAGTAAAGACAAGGAAAGTAAAGAAAGCTTTGGCAATCAAGAACAAAGTAAGAACAAGTGTGTTTGTATTGAAAGTGAAGAGAAGAGAGATAAGCTCTCAACTCTCTAATGTTTTGTGGCACTATGGGACTTTGAAGGACAAGGATTACATGAGGGCATGCCCTTCTATTTATATACTTAGGGAAACTTGGGGGCTAAGCTTTGGCTTGAGAAATATCCCAAAAGACTTCATTTTGATTGGTTCTTCCAAAAGCCACCACTTGCACATGGCTCAACCAAAACCAACCACTTGGCAAAGCTCTTTTAAAGCCGCCGGCGGCTTTCTCCAAAGGGCAGAAGCCGGCCATAGGTGGCACTCCCAAAAGCCACCGGCCCCACTTGGTTGAAGCGCAATGCAACCGGACTCCAAATGCCAACCGAAATGAATAGTAGAAACCAACCGGAATGAATAGTAAGTAACCGGAATATTGGGACTTCGGTTGGGTCCTCGCCGGAACTTGATCTGAGCTTGGTCAGAGCATCACCAAAGGTTGGCCGGAGTTTACCGGAATATGGTCGGAATTTGATCGGAGCTTTGGTCAGAGCTTCTTGGATTTTGGAGAGTGTACTCTGAACGAAAATGTCATTCTAAGATGATCTCAAGAAGGAACCTAAGCCAAATTCTGCCTGGAACATGGTCAAAATCCCAAAACGGCCGATATTGCCCTTGTTTGGCTTTGAACGGGCTTGAGTCCTTGGCAATGCGTTCTCAGCTTTTGGGCGATGGTTCTAGCATTTTGAAGTGATTCTAAGATGAATGCTTGAGCTAGATTTGCTGGAACGCCGCCGGAAAGTGGTCGTGACCAGATTTGAAGTTTTGCTCGGGCGCAGGCCGATCGGGCTCGGGCGCTGGTCTCGGACGGGGTCCGACATTTCTCGGACGCGGCCCGGCTGGTTTTCCTCGAGCATTGGCTGGCCAGAAATGCTTGGTGTGCTTTTTGGGCATAAATCTCCCCTTTTAGGCATGTTTCCTCTTTAGACCCCAAAATCGCCTGTATACACAAAATGGCATTAACAAGCACTTGTTCGTATGACCAAATGTCTAATTTGGTGGGTTCAGTAGTACTTTATGAGTCATATAAATATGCTCCATCAGTACACTAGGTGGAACAGATCCTGGAGCACTCCTCTTTCTTTTCTTGGGTGTACTGGCTCCCCCTACATCTGTGCTCGTGCTATTCCTCACGGAGGATACTTCAGTCGAGCATGCTTGGATGGTCACTTTCTTCCTTGATTTCTCCTTTTCAGATAACCCAATGATACTGAGTTTCGATTATCCTCAAAAATTCTATTATCTGGTCTCTAGGCACCCGGAACACTGCTTCAACAGATGCCTTATCAACAGTCTTGTCGATGTCTGACCTTTCTGTATACTTGACAAGCTCATTTCCTTCATGAGTGATAGTCCCTTCCTTGTGCGAATCTTGGACAACCTTATCAAGGTCCTTGTACACTAAACTCGTCATCTTCCTCAAAGGGGTCTGAATCTTCTGACCCACTCCAACATTGAAGCATCGTCATCAACTGACTTTCTTTATCACAAAATCAGGAGTAGTTGGGGGATCCACCATCACATGAGCATCCTCCACGAAATCATCATGAGTCCTTCCAGTGCTTCAATCGACACACTCTCTGGGACCGCACAAGAACTAGAGGATTCTTGAGGTAACACTGTCTAACCACCTTACTGCATATCTGAGACAACATCATCAATATCCTTGTCTTCATCCTTGCCGGATGCATGGGACTCTTCCATCATATTGCCAGATTGCTTAGCTTGCAGTTCTCCACTTGCATCCTCATTCTTCTGCTTATTAGAGCCACACTCCTAGCCCTGTTGACTTTACTTCCTTCTTAACAGTATTGGTTGCAGTGGCGTGGGATGAGCGAAGGGGATTGCCTCATTTAAGATTGAGTAATCGTCTGATTTTCCATCGTAGCTTGCACACTTTCTTCAGTTGGATTGCGATCAACCTTTGGTGCCTTTGAGAACGGTTCTTTTCAGATCTGACACTGCCTCTTCTTTACCTTTGTTTTATAATGACATAGGTCTGAATTCTGAATATACAAGAATGTAAATCTCTAGGTATGTACCTTCTGTTCCAGCTTCCTGTTGATAAGTGGTCAGCCCAACTATTGAGCTGGTGTTCTGCCTGTGGCTGACCACTGTCTGGAACACTTAGTTCTTGATAACACATAGACCTAGAGAGGATCTGAGTGTCTCAAACTGAGCTGCATCAAGAGGTTTGGTGAAGATGTCCGCCAATTGCTTGTCTGTTGTAACATGCGTGAGAGTAACCACCTTTTGTTCAACCAGCTCTCGGATGAAATGATGTCTGATGTCTATGTGCTTCGTCCTGGAGTGTTGCACTGGGTTTTTCAAGATACTAATAGCGCTCATATTGTCACAGTACAGGGTCATATCTTCTTGTTTAACTCCGTATTCAGACAACATCTGTTTCATCCATAGTAGTTGAGTGCAGCTGCTTCCTGCTGCGATGTATTCTGCTTCAGCCGTAGACAGTGAGATGCTGTTTTGCTTTTTGCTGAACCAGGAAACCAAGTTATTTCCTAAGAAAAAGCATCCTCCAGATGTGCTCTTTCGGTCTTCAGTGTTTCCTGCCCAGTCAGCATCGCAGTAACCAACCAAATGAGGATTGGTGTCTTTGGTATACCGGATTCCAAAATCAGCTGTCCCGCATACATACTTTATGATTCTCTTGACTTGTAGGAGATGGCTTTCCTTTGGATCCGCCTGGTATCTTGCACAAACACCAACGACATATGCTATATCTGGTCTACTGGCTGTCAAGTACAGGAGGCTTCCAATCATGGTCCAGTACAGCGTCTAATCGATCTTCGTTCCAGCCTCGTCTTTGGTTATCTTTATGTGAGTAGCGGCTGGAGTTCGTTTGTGACTTGCTTTCTCAAGATCAAATTTCTTTGTCAGATTCTTGGCATACTTGCTTTGTGAGATGAAAATGCCGTCGTCCTTCTGAGTCACCTGGAGACCTAGAAAGTAGTTCATCTCCCCAACCATGCTCATCTTGAACTCCTTCTGCATCTGTTCTACAAACTGATCCACCAGTTTCTGGGTATTGGACCCAAACACAATATCGTCAACATAGATTTGTGCGATAATAAAATCTGACCTCGTGTGTTTAACGAACAGGGTCTTGTCCACTCCCCCTCGCACATATCCATGATCGACGAGGAACACAGTGAGGCGCTCATACCAAGCTCTGGGTGCTTGTTTGAGACCGTACAAGGCTTTCTTCAGGTGGTACACAGATGTTGGGTGATGCGGGTCCTCAAATCCTTTCGGCTGAGCAACGTAAACTTCCTCATTCAGAAATCCGTTGAGGAAGGCACTTTTGACATCCATCTGGAATAGTCGAAATTTCAAGTGACATGCCAGAGCAAGCAATAGGCGAATGGCTTCAAGTCGTGCGACCATAGAAAAGGTTTCCTCAAAGTCTATCCCTTCTATCTGAGTGTATCCTTGTGCAACAAGGCGAGCTTTGTTTCTTGTGATGTTCCCTGATGCATCGGACTTGTTTTTGAAAATCCATTTTGTGCCAATGACATTAACCGCATCAGGTCGTGGAACTAAATCCCAAACATCATTTCGAGCAAATTCTTCCAGTTCCTCCTGCATGGCAAGGACCCAATACTCATCAAGTAATGCTTCCTTTACGTTTTTCGGCTCTATTGAGGAAAGGAAGCACGAGCTGGCAGACAATTCTCTGGGGTTGCTCAGATTTCTGCGAGTTTGAACTCCGTCACTTGGTGATCTAATAACTTCAGATATTGGGTGATCCTTGGCAATTCGTCGGGAGGGTTGTAGCGTAGTGACATTCTCCTGAGAGTTGATAATATCGGTTTCGTCAGATGAGGGATTTTCAGGGAAGCTGTCAGAGTTGCCTTCAGTCGGGTCATGCTCAGTCTGCTGGGATGATGGTAGTGTCTCAAGTATAGTGCTAGTACTGTAGTCAGTGTCGTCCGAGACAGCTTGTACGAACACTTCATCTTTGACTTTGACACTGTGCGCTTGTTGAACACCCGGTACGCTCGACTGTTTGAAGAATACCTAAGAAAGAACCCCTCATCACTCTTTGGATCCAGCTTCTGTCGGTACTCCCGGTCGTTCAGAATGTAGCACTCACTTCCAAAAATGTGGAAATATTTGACAGTGGGCTTCTTTCCTTTCCAGAGTTCATAGCATGTCTTCTCCGTTCCAGTGCGTATAGTAACTCGATTTATGATGTGACATGCTGTATTCATAGCTTCGGACCAGAACTTCAGAGGATTCTTTTTGGCATGAATCATCACCCGGGCCATCTCTTGAATGGTACGATTCTTCCGTTCCACCACTCCATTCTGCTGAGGGGTGATTGCTGATGTGAACTGATGAGCAATCCCGTGTTTCGTACAATAGGTACCCATAGTAACATTCTTGAATTCTGTGCCATTATCACTCCTGATGGACACCAGTTTTTCACCTTTGTCTTCCCTTTCTCGTTGGATCAGGGTAGCAAGTTCTATGAATTGTTGGGCAGCTTCAGTCTTGTCACGAAGGAAGAGTCCTTGGGAAGGGAATGTTGAATGTTCAAGGACTGTCCAGATTGAAAGAAGTGTTTTTGGTCAAAGGATTGCAGGCAAATCTGATCAGCATTAGCCAGCTGTGTGATGGAGAGCACCATGTTCAATTCACACAGGATGAGTGTGTTGTTCTAAACAAAGACAATGAACCAGTCCTCACTGGAAGAAGATCTTCAAATAACTGTTATCTTCTGAACTTTGGTAAACCCAATGCTAAAACTACGTGCTTGCTGAGCAGGATAGAAGAGATGAACTTATGGCATCATTGGATGGGTCACGTGAATCTAAGGACTCTGCAGAAAATTGCTTCTGATGGTCTTGTTCGTGGGATTCCCAAAGTTCAAGGAGAACTAAGCATCGTTTGCGGAGACTGTCAGATTGGAAAATAGATCAAAGTTCCACACAAGAGCACCACTCAGATCCATACACATAGGCCCCTGGAACTGCTCCACATCGACCTGATGGGACCTATGCAAATGGAAAGTTATTCTGGTAAGAGGTATGTCCTTGTCTGCGTTGATGACTTCTCTAGATTCACTTGGCCTTGTTTCTTGCGAGAAAAATCAGATGCTGTTCAGGCCTTTGTCCAACTATGCACTCGCCTAGAACATGAAAGAGAGGATAAAGATGAGCATATTGTGAATATACGAAGTGACCATGGAAAGCAGTTTGAGAATGCTGCTCTTGCGGATTTCTGCTCAAAAAGGGGGATTACTCAACAAATTGCTTCCCCAATCACACCACAACAGAATGAAGTTGTCGAAAGAAAGAATCGAACCATTCAAGAAATGGCGCGAGTAATGTGATGGCGCGTATTTATACGATTCATCGAATCAGTTAAACCCACCAAATTAGACATTTGGTCATACGAACAAGTTCTTGTTAATGCCATTTTGTGTATATAGGCTATTTTGGAGTCTAAAGAGGAAACACGCCTAAAAAGGGAGATTTGAGCCCAAAAAGCACACCAAGCATTTCTGGCCGAGAAGTCGCAATTAGGGCCCGAGCAAAACCAACCAGGGCCCGAGCAAAACCAACCAGGGACCGAGGACCCCAGTCGAGGACCGAGAGGGCTCAGCCGGGTACCCAGGCCCAGTACCGAGAACCTCAGGTCCCTGACCGAGAACCAGAACCGAGGAGACCAGGTCCCCGCCCAGGTCCCTATCCCGGGCCTGTCCGAGAAACCAGGTCCCCGCCTGAGAGAGCCAGGTCCACGACCGAGGAGAACCGGGCCCGAGTGCCGAGCACCGAGAAAACACAGGACGCGTCCGGACGCTTGCGTCCGCGTCTGAGAAAACCAGGCCCGATAGAAAGAACTTAGGCCACGACCTATCTCTAGCGGCGTTCCGACCAAACCACTTTGGCCATTCGATTTCTATGAAGAATGTCGTCCCAAATCCACACTCAAAAGGCAAAGAACGCAAGGTCCAAAATTCAAGCCATCCTAGGCCAAGGGACCGAGTTCTAGGACATCATAGGGCACGACCATGCTACGATCAAATTCAGCCTTAGCAACCTTCATGGACCCGACTTCAAATCACTCAAATATGCTAGAACCATCGGCGTTTGGACAAGAACGCACTACCAAGGGCCCGAGCCCGGTCAAGGCCAAAAGAGGGCAATTTCGGCCGATTTGGGATTTCGACCATGTTCCGAGCAGAATCTGGCCAAACTTCCTTCTTGAGATCATCTTAGAATGACTTTGTCGTTCACAATACACTCTCCAAAATCCAAGAAGCTCCGACCAAAGCTCCGACCAGATTCCGGCCATATTCCGGCCAACCTCCGGTGATGCTCCGATCAAGCTCATATGCTCACCACCATGCTCCGGTCATTTCTTGCTCCGGCCACATTCCGGCGAAGTCCAACTAAATCCAAACTACTTATTTCCCGGTTGGCCTTACTATTCACTTCGGTTGACCTTTGGGAACAAACTAAGCCACAACCAAGTCCAAGTGACTTGCCCAAGCCTCAACCAAGTCAAGTGGTTGCCCTTTGGCTTCAACCAAGACCAATTCGTGGCTCATGGAAGAGATAAGAGCAAGTGGTGGCTTTGGCTTAAAATATCCCAAGTGGTGTCATATGGAGAGCCAATCAAATGGACTTGCTTTTGGGATATTTTCATTGCCAAACTTAGTCCCCAAAGTTCCCTAGTCTATAAATAGAGGCTTCTGCCTTAGAAGTACTTGTCCTTTGAATTCACAAGTCTTTAGAGAGAAGGGAGCTTAACTCTCTTCTCTTCATTTTCAATGCAAACACACTTTGTTCTTACTTTGTTCTTGATTTCCAAAGCTTTGTTCACTTGTTCTTGAGCTTCAAGCTCTTACTTTCCAGCAAGCACATCTTACTTTCCTTGTATTGATCTTGATTTGGAGCTCCTCTCCCTTTACTTTCCTTGTTGTTCTCTTACTTTCTTGTCGATTTTCTTACTTTTTTGTCTTGTTACCATAGCCACAACTACTTGTATTCCTTGACATGAATACAAGTAGTTAAAGCTAAGTTCTTGTTACAAAAGCTCACGGTTTCATTTCCATTACTTTCTTGTCAAAACCGAAGTCCTCTTTTTACTTTCCTTGTTCTTGTTTTCTTTCGTAAGTATGGTGCTTGTATTCCTTACCATGAATACAAGTAGCTAAAGCATATTCGGTCAAAGGGTGTTCATACTTGTGTATGCATCTTGAGACTTGAACTTAATGCTATTTTGTGTCAACTAGTTCGGTGCCATTATTCGGTTGAACGACAAGGCTAAGTGGATGCTCGAAAGAGGAAAGCTTAGCCGAGTAGTTCAATCTTGATTAGACAACTAGGCTAAGTGGATGCTCGAAAGAGCAAAGCTTAGTCGAGTAGTTTAATCTTCCTTAAGTCGCTTGGTTGATCGTAACCGAAGATCAAGTGGCTGCACTTAGAACTAGAAGTCTGTCTTGATTTTGGAGTAGATTGTGGTGTAAGTGCTAGAAATAGCCTTACTTTAGAGTTTAAGTCTTGAAAAGGAATAAACCCACACTTATGAACACAAAGTAAGATCTTTGACGTCTATGATGGTTGTCTCACAAGTAGAGACCCTAGACTGAATATCTTTCGTCCTTACTTACCTGTCATTTACTTTCAGTACTTTACTTTTCTGTCATTTACATTTCAGCACTTTACTTTTCTGCACTTTACTTTACGCACTTTACATTTCAGTCTTTATTTTATGCACTTTACTTTCAGTATTTACTTTACGCAATTTACTTTCCGCACTTTACTTTCATTACAGACGTTTTCAACATCAATCCAACATAACATTTGGCACGTATTGCGCTTGAAATACAGCGTGCGACAAACCAAAAGTGTGTTGCGGTTGATATTGAACTCGACTGTTCCAGCACTTTACTTTCAGTATTTACTTTACGCAATTTACTTTCCGCACTTTACTTTCATTACAGACGTTTTCAACATCAATCCAACATAACATTTGGCTCGTATTGCGCTTGAAATACAGCGTGCGACAAACCAAAAGTGTGTTGCGGTTGATATTGAACTAGACTGTTCCAGCACTTTACTTTCCAGCAATTTACTTTTCAGTATTACTTTCAGTTTAAACCACTCAAACCCAACCTGTCTTTACTTTATTTTTCTTTTCCTTTTAAAGAACAACTAATCCACACTGACTCTCTTAGGTTCGACCCCTACTTACCGCTTGCTAATCCAATAGTGAGCCACGAGTAGTGGAACTATAAATGTAAATTTTGCAGCGCACAACGACGTGCTGTCATAATGCTTCATGCAAAGAAAGTTTCGTTAAAGTTTTGGGCGGAAGCCATGAACACGGCATGCTACGTCATAAACAGAGTTATGATTTGATCCGACACAGAAAAGACTTGCTACGAGTTATGGAAAGGTAAAAAACCCACGGTCAAGTACTTCCATATCTTTGGAAGTCAGTGCTACATTCTCAGAGATCGAGAGTATCTGCAAAAGCTGGACCCCAAAAGTGATGAAGGGATCTTTCTGGGATACTCCACTAACAGCAGGGCATACCTTGTCTACAACAAACGTACTGGAGTTGTCATGGAATCTATTAATGTTGTTATGCAAGACGTTGTTCCAGGAGGATCTGAAACAAATTCAGCAGATGACGATGTTGTCCCACCTCATCCAGAACTACCTGCAGTCACTACTTCCAACCCGGAGATCATCTCAGATAAAGATCCAGAACCTTCTACAACAAATGAACACCAATCAGAAGAGGATGCTGATACGGAAGTTGCACCAACACCGCCACGTGTTCTTCATCCATCAAGAGCAGTTGAAAAGTATCATCCCGTCAGTGAGGTAATTGGTGACCCTACAGAAGGCATACAAACTCGAGGTAAACAAGTTAACTTTCGACAACTGGCTGGCTTTGCGTGTTTCATATCTACTATAGAACCCAAAAACATCAAAGAAGCTATCAATGACGAATACTGGATTGTCGCCATGCAAGAAGAACTTGGTGAATTTCAGCGGAATGATGTATGGGATCTTGTTCCGCGCCCGGATAATGTGAATGTTATTGGGACAAGTGGATATTCAAGAACAAGTCCGACAAACACGGGAACATCACCAAAAATAAGGCACATCTCGTGGCTAAAGGCTACACTCAGATTGAGGGAGTGGATTTTTATGAGACTTTTGCACCTGTTGCTCGGTTAGAAGCCATTCGATTGCTTCTTGTCCTTGCTTGTTACCTAAAGTTCAAGTTGTTCCAGATGGATGTCAAAAGTGCATTCCTAAATGGGCTGCTGAATGAAGAAGTGTATGTGGCACAACTAAAGGGTTTCTAAGATCCTCATCATCCGGAGTATGTGTATCGCCTGAAGAAGGCACTTTATGGTCTCAAATAGGCTCCCAGAGCATGGTACGAGTGGCTTATGGAATTCTTAATAACCATGGCTATGTGCGAGGGGGAGTCGACAAAACACTGTTTGTGAAACACACAGGTTCAGATTTTATTATTGCTCAAATTTATGTGGATGATATTGTGTTCGGCTCTAGCAATCAGAAGCTAGTAGATAAGTTTGTCAAACAAATGCAAAGCGAATTCCAGATGAGCATGGTAGGAGAGATGTGTTTCTTCCTAGGCTTACAAGTCAAACAGAAGGTGGATGGTATCTTTATTTCCCAAAGCAAATATGCTAGGAACCTGATCAAGAAGTTTGATCTCGAAAAAGAAACTCATAAGAGAACTCCCGCTGCAACTCATGTGAAGGTTACAAAGGATGAAGCCGGTGCAACGGTGGACCAAACCCTGTACCGTAGTATGATTGGAAGTTTGTTATATCTTACAGCCAGTAGACCGGACATTGCTCATGCAGTTGGAGTCTGCGCCAGATATCAAGCTAATCCCAAGGAAAGTCACCTGATGAATGTGAAGAGAATTATCAGATATGTTTGTGGAACAGTCGACTATGGGTTGTGGTACACTAAGGATACCAACTCATGCTTAGTAGGCTATTGCGATGTAGATTGGGCTGGCAATGCAGAGGACCGCAAAGGTACATCTGGAGGATGTTTCTTTCTTAGAAACAATCTGGTCTCTTGGTTCAGTAAGAAGCAGAACAATATTTCTCTATCTACTGCTGAGGCAGAATATATTGCGGCCGGAAGTTCTTGCACCCAGATGTTATGGATGAAACAGATGCTAGAGGAATATAGAGTAAAACAAGATGTGCTGACTCTCTACTGTGACAACATGAGTGCCATCAACATATCCAAGAATCTGGTGCAACATTCCAGAACAAAGAATATCGACATTAGGCATCATTTCATTCGAGAATTAGTTGAGAAGAAAATTATCACCTTGACACACGTATCAACTGAGAAGCAGCTGGCAGACATCATCACAAAAGCCTTGGACAATCTTAAGTTCGAGACAATTAGATCCTCACTGGGTCTGTGTGTCGTTGAGAACTAAGTTGCTCCAGCACAAAGTGGTCAACCGGAGCATGCGTATCTCATGATTAAAGGGTTGACCCTGAAGGAAAGGCGAACGGCTCAAACTTTGGAATTGACAAAGAATGTTTGGTCAAAGGTTTGCAGAGATTAAAAGACTATGAGGTAATGCTTTTTTTCACTCCCTTGTCACTTTATGGCAAAAAGGGGGAGTAGTTTCGGAGTTGGAAAGCTCCTTAAAAGATTCAGTTGTGCTGTTTTTGTTGGACATGTTATTGAGTTTGAAATCTCTTTAAAAGATTCATCGTGTGCTTATATTTGGTTCGGAGTTTGAAATCTCCTCAAAGATTCGTTTGGTAGCTTAGTTAGTAGCACAGCTTGGGAGTTTGAAATCTCCTCAAAGATTCAACTGTAATAGTAGTACATGTAGATTACAGTAGGTAGTTTTGCCAAAAAATGCCAAGGGGGAGATTGTTAGTTTTATGGCATGTAGTTTGGCAAAACTTAGAATAGTTGTTCAAGCTGTTGTTTTAGACTAGATGAGACAACTGTCCCTGGAACAAGTTGAAGCAAACGAAGTGTTTCCTAATTCAAATTAGGAAACCTAGCCGACAGTTGGAAGAGCAAGGCGGTTGCACATCAATGGACAGAAGTTGGAAATTTCCAAATTCAGATTTGGAAACTTGTCTCAGCCGACGTAGCACAACTTCGCCTTAGGATATTTCCGAGATCAGTTTTTGGCAAGTCGGTGCTTATGGATAATTGAAGACATCCTTGAAGTCGGTTACTTGCGCTTGAAGATATCTTATTCGATAAGATATTCGAAGATTGCCTAATCAAGATTGAAGATTCAAACAGAGGATTATCTTCGAAGATACGCGCAAAAGATTAGGAAAGGTTTCCTAAGATTAGAGTTGGTTTAAGTTCGGAAATCCTAATCATCCTATGGTTTCTACCGCTCTATATGAGGGCTAATACTCAGCTATTAGCCAGCACTTACGGAGATATAATTCACGCTCATACTCACTGAAGGGAGGAGGAGGCAAACGGCGGTGAACTAATCGTAACTGGTTATTTCACGACGCACGTAATCGACCGGAGAGTTAATCGTCGCTGGTTACTCAAAGGTGCTCGAAATCAATCTATGCTGGTGCTCAGCAGATTGATCGTGGAACAAGCTGAAGGCTCAAGCACTGCTGTTCTGATCTGCGCATTCGGGAGAAGGCGCTGATTCTCACGGAGAATCATATTGGTGGATACGGAGCGGGAGCAAAGATCTAGGGGGAGACCTAGATTGCAATTGCTAGAGTGTCCGAGGCTCAGGTTGTTTAAGAGGGATTCTGTAAACGGTAAATCCTGTACTTGCAATACTCAATTAACAGTGAATTGCTATCCACTGGGCTAGGAGACGGCCCCCCAGACGTTGGCTCGTTAACGCCGAACTAGGTAACAACTTTGTGTGTCGTTTATTTTCCGCACTGCATTTATATTTCACATAAGTTGTTCTAGATATTGTTCTGCACCCGACCAGAACAACATCTCATCTACCAGGGGAAGATTTCAAAAGGTTTTTCTCGAAAAGAAGGGGTGAATTATAAATGAAGTTTGCCTTTGTTGTCAAAAATAAAACCACGAGATTATTGTTAGCAATGATCACTATTTATGACTCATATAGAGCAAATGGACATTAAAATTGCCTCTTTACCTGAGGAGTTAAAATAAACTATTTACATGAAACAACCAAAAGGATTCATAGACAAAAATTGCCCTTAACATGTGTGCCTATTGCATAAATTAGTTCATGGCCTTAAACAATTCATAGACAATGAAATAAGAAATTTGATATTTGTATGTCATCTTTGAGATTTGTTAGGAACAACTATGACACATAGTGTCACGCCCCGCGACCCCAAGGCGTGAGTAATTAAAATTTAAATTTTAATAATTCAAATTAAAATACTGTTTTATAATCATTTCTAAGTTCTTCATTTTTAATACACAAAAACGGGGTATCTAAAAGCACTAACAACTGAATCAAAAAAGAAAAGAAAAGAAAGCACTAACAACAATGTTATGCATCACGCAATCAGAAATGAAGAAAAATGACATCTTATGTAGTTGAATATGAGCATACGTCTCCACGACGACTTCATTCCCTAAAAAGGATTAGGGGTGAGTTTTACAACTCAGTAGGTAAACATAATATCAACCATTAGTTCTCTAGGTTTTATATCCACGAAAGTATTCATCTATGATGCACAAGATATGCAAATGATTAGGTAAGTGATGGCGATTTCGAGCTCAGAATGCCCCCGGCCATGTTTCACACCGGCCTGGCCCTAACCCTCGATGTTACTGGTAGACTTTCCTTCCGAAAAGCTACCGGTCAGTTTACCACCGGCCTGACCCCAACCATCATCCCTTTCACGTGATCTTCCTGCAAGGTTTAGAGTCTTAAACCCAAGGATAACTCGTATCCCGAACCTATGATTTCCATTTTTTTCTCAAATAATACTTTTCTTTTCTAACTACATGAACGCCATGCGTAAATGCTCATGTTATGTGTTGTAATGTAATGCATATTGAAAGAAGGTAATCCCTTGATTTCTATAAATGGTTTAATCTCCTTAAATACATAATAAGCTGACTGTTCAGATCTAATAGACTAATCTAACTCTACATATTCTATGTACGTCTATTACGATCCACTAATCTAGGTCTAACTCTATATATTCTATATACGTCTATTACACCCCCTCAATCGAAACGGGAGGAGTACGAACGTTGAGATTGGACCGAAAATCATCGAACAGCACGAGGGGGAGACCCTTAGTGAATATATCAGCAATCTGCGAGCAAGAGGGGACATGTAGAACCCGCACCTGCCCACGTGCAACCTTCTCACGAACAAAATGAATGTCCATCTCGATGTGTTTAGTACGTTGGTGTTGAACCGGATTTCCGGATAGGTAAATTGCGCTGATGTTGTCACAATATACCACCGTAGCTGTCTTGATGGGATGATGTAGCTCCAGCAGTAAATTTCGAATCCAGCACGACTCAGACACCACATTAGCAACCCCCTATATTCGGCCTCTGCGCTCGATCTAGATGCGTAGGTTGGCGTTTTACCGACCACGATATAAGATTATCCCAAAGAAATATGCAGTAGCCAGACGTAGACCGGCGAGTGTCCGGGCAACCAGCCCAATCTGCATCCATGTACGAGACAAGACTCGTCGTTGACGATGAAGATAAATGAAGTCCGAGATCCAAAGTGCCTTGAAGGTAGCGCAGAATACGCTTTAAGGCTAGCATATGGACTTCACGAGGATCATGCATAAATAGACAAACCTGTTGAACTGCATATGCAACATCCGGTCGAGTAAACGTGAGATACTGCAGAGCCCCAGCTAAGCTGCGGTAGTGAGTCGAATCCGGCACAGGAGGACTGTCAGCCGATGCTAGCTTAGGTTTCGTGTCAACAGGAGTCGCCGCTGACTTACATGATTCCATACCAGCTCTATGTATAATGTCCTGAGTATATATCTTCTGAGATAGAAACAATCCCCCAGCATGAGAAGACACAGCTACACCCAAAAAATAATGAAGCGGGCCCAAGTCTTTCATTGCAAATTCAGAACTCAGGCGAGAAATAAACTCACATCGCAAGGCTTCAAAGGAGGGCTGGGAACCAGCGGGACGTCGGGCTGGCTGCTGCGGCCTAGTCCATGGAGCTGTCGGATACGGGCACGGCGGCGATGGCCACTGCCATTGTGGCTGCCATTACTGCCACTGCTGCGACGGCGGACGGGGAGGAAACTGCTGCGACGGTGGACGGGGAGAAAACTGCACATAGCCAGATGCCGGGACTGGATATGCCGGCTGAGATGTCGGCTGACCTTGTCCAGAGCCACGTCCCTTCCTCCTATTCGATCTCTTGATACCATGAAAGAAGGTAATCCCTTGATTTCTATAAATGGTTTAATCTCCTTATATACATAATAAGCTGACTGTTCAGATCTAATATACTAATCTAACTCTACATATTCTATGTACGTCTATTACGATCCACTAATCTAGGTCTAACTCTACATATTCTATATACGTCTATTACATATGCACAATAATATATAATAATAAACGACTGTTGTAGATCAAATTCTTAATAAAGCAAAAACTACCACTTCAATACATAAAGAGCAAGGTAAAAGTAATTAAATAAATTACTCAGGTTGAAACATGGTTTGTAACAATCAATACAAATATCATATACATAGCAAATGATTTAAGCCTAGAAAACTTCATTATTATATGTTCATTTCTAGTGTAGTTTTTCCTGGTAAAAGTTGAGTACAGCATCAAGCACATTGTTTTCAATTTTTGATCCATTTGTGCACCTTTGCTTAAAGATCTAACTCATGAACAATTTACATTTTTGCTCCAAAATCTGTCCATAGACTTTCTAATCCCCACACATTACTTTTCGAAGTTCTGGAGTTTCGCAAGTCTATTTATTCACATGACAACATTGAAATAAATGTTTAAAGCTTAAAGTAAAGTTTTAAGGTAGCCCAATACACATTGTTAATGATGTAAAACTAAGTAAACTTAGTTCCTCCGTACGTAAATGATGTTTATGTGTAAAACACATAAACATTCTTTTTTTTATGGGGGTTAGTGGGTTAAAGTTAGTATCTGCTCAATTTGGCAGAGGAGGGACTTGAACCCAGGCGGGGGAGCACCTGGGGGAGACCTCAACCACTGAGGCTCCTCTTCGCCCTAACACATAAACATTCTGATATAACTAAAACAAAGCTTAAAAACATCCAAATAATCATAGAAAATCAATCAACACATGTTCCTAGAGTTTTTCGTGTTTTTCATTGATTTTGGAGATATGAATGACTTCCTAGATAAGTCCCTATATTTATCAAAGTTTATCTTCTACTCACATGTTTGTAAGTTGCTTGGAAAAATTAAAAAGAAATAATGCTATGTATGACAGGTTAGTGACAACCTATCTACTTGCTTTGATATACTGAAGTTCTTCTTCTTCTCCAAACTAAATAAGTTTCATGTTAGATAAAGTTCTATTAGCATATTTAGGGTTGTTTGATTATGTTTTATCATAAACTAATTAATTATTTTACTAAACTAAGTTAGATTAAAACCTAATTAAAATTCAGGATCTTACACATTGGACATTGCCTATACTTTTAAGTCTATGAAATCTGACTATAAAAAAAAGTCTATGAAATCTGAGTCTCCTTTGTATGTTTTCATCTATGTTGATAAGTCTACAATTGCTAACATTAAAACTGAACTTAAATCTCATTTTGACATGAAAGAATTAGGGGCTGCTAAAAAAATATGTCCATCAATTCAGAGATCATCTGAATAACATATGCTTTTGAGTCTTCTATAAAGAGCTTCTTCATATTAGCAAAAACAGTCGCTGCAATGTGCAAGCCCAAATACCCTATTCTGTTAGCCATTCTGGTTGTGGCTTTAGATATTACTGCCGGCGCTGGTGTGCTTGGCATTCAGGCACAAAGCTCCCAAAATAGTGTGACTGCATTGAAACCATCTTAAAACACACAACAATTAATTGTTCTTTAGTTTAATATCTGCACCAGTTTCACAGCTCTGAAGCGCTTTTGATTTGCATTTTGCAGAGTCAAAGTGTTGATCATTAAATGCAAGGAACCTAGCCACACAGCATCATTCAAGCAAGGACTTGCAGCGTTCATCATTCTGAGCATATCCCCACCTAGTTATCAACTTTTTCGCTTATATCTGTTCATCATCAGGCCAAACCGATACGTCATCCTATTTCAGAAAGCTCTCCTATTTCTCCATACTTGTATCATGGCAAGAAAAACTCGGCCATGACCTTTCTGTATTGTTTATTAAGTAACTTCAAATTCCTAGTTATGAGTAGTAATAGAAGAATATGATTTACTATTGTCCTATCGCTAATATAAATTCATAATACTAATAGTCAGCAAAACAACGATTGGATATTTACAAATATATATAAACACATTGCTCTATGATAAACAATGCCTGAATGCCATGAGGACGACACTCGAGAGAAGCCTGAAAAATTAGTAAGCATAGACTAGGAACACAAAACAGGGTCAGAAAGATGGTTAAAACATTCAGCGAACAACAAGACAGCCATATCATTCAGGGAGCCAAAGACAAAGTGAAATCGCAGGCTTGTTGTTCACACTAGTGCCTAATGTCAAGTAATGAGAAGAATATATAATTAAGAAAATGAAGTAATGAATTACAGAAAAAATCACATAACCATGCCAACTGTTTACAAAGTCCGAGTAGGAAGTTACATTCTAATGTCATATGTAGAATTTTGGAAAATTGAATCATAGTGAAAGCAATAAATAATAGACATGAAACTCAAATTCGCCGAGTTGAAATTTTCAATGTACTTCAAAATACAAAACTAGGAAGACTTGCATTTTCATGAAGAAACTTAGAAACTACAGCTCAATGATGAATAGTAGAATTACCTATGGATTAGACTTCAATGCATCTAAAATGAGCTTGGTGTGCTCCTTAACCAAATCCAGTTTTTTCACATATAGTTGTGCAGCTTCTAATTGATACTTGGTCCATTTCGGATTTAAAGCATCAACTTTTGACTTCTCAGCCAATTTCAACCCTTTCTTAACCATAAAATTGTCTTCCATTGCAGGCATAGGAATAGTGTAGCCTTTCATTTCAACATCAGCTTCATCTGAATCCATCTTCCGCGACACCTTACGCACTCTACTAGCTACCTTAGCATGGCCACCGATCACTTCCTTTTTACTCACTTCAAGTTCAGGAACATGCAATGCCAAAACATTGTCCATTTCTAGAGTAGGGGCACTTGGAGCAACATTCACTTCTGTTTTAGCTTTTGGCTTACTTTTGGCACCCTGAGATTCCCGGCGAACAGATTTACCTCCCCACATCTTCTTTGAGTGCTCATATGCCTCAGCTTCATGACCCTTGGAGAACACAGGTGCTCCACCACAGGCTTCCTTGTGGGCATTATCGCGGTACTTGATGGATGCACAGTCGTTATGTGCAAACGTCAAGAATAAATTTATAAGTCCGCTACTCGCGACTTTACTACTGGGTAGCAAGTGGTAAGTAGGGGTCGAACCCAAGGGAATCAGGGGAATAGATGTTCTTTGGGGGGTTGTCCAGCGAGAGAGCGTGTTTTAGGTCGGTTGGTTGGTTTTAAAGCTACCAGCTAAGTGATTGATTGATTGATTGGTTGGTTGGTTGGTTTTAGTACTGGAAAGTAAATTGCAATTTATAATTAAAGGAAAGCGTTCGGTTTCAGGGGCCTTGTATTATATCCTGTTTATCATTGACTTTTAGTGACTCTACTAAGTATTCAAACGGTGTATCAAGGCCATTCCAAGCACTCGATTTGCGTACACTGTCTAGCCTATTCCAAGGACGTAGAGCACTTATTCTATTTAGACTAATACTCCATTCCCGGTTATATTAGCCTATGTGCATCCATTTGCTCAATCATTCCCGATCAACCAAATGGTGTTTAAGATAAGTCAAACTTCTCAGATAAGCTTTGTCATTCCAAGCATCCACTTATCCGTACAAGTTTACGAACCCCGCTGTAGAGTTTTGCCATTCCAAGCATCCACTCTACCTTGGACGTTCTAACCGAATATATGGCACATAGAATAAGTTTTGAATACTAAGGAGAGACGCTAAGTTAATAGTCTAAAACATTTTATAATACAAGTGCGCCCCTTAGACCGAACTACTAGTTTAGCTACTATTCATCGCGCTAAACATTATAACTAAGGAAATAAAAACAGTTGAATAAATACTAGAAATAATACTTACAACCGTTGAAGCGCCAAGGGAGCTATCCTTTATTTCCAAAGCCAAACTTACAATTACAAAACTTAGAGAGAGAAGTGAATATTGAGAATTGAGGTGTTGGTGATGATACAAATGAGGGGAGGAGGGGCTCCTTTTATAGCCAAAATGGGAGGAGATGGGTGGTGGAGATGGAAACATGTGTTTTTGATCCAAGGGAGGAGGAGGAGGAGCAAGGAGGTGGCGCCACTTGGAGGAGAAAAAAGCCGCCGGTCACCATGTGGAGGAGCCGCCGGTTGCCGGTGGTGGAAGGGGAGGAGCTCCTCCCTTGGTCACCTCTTCAACAAGTGGCCGGTCACTTTGCCCATGTGTGAGTTTTGTATAGTTTTGTGCAGTCTTTTCACAAAACTGTCAATGTGTTTCTTCCCCGGGCTGTCTTGATTCCTCTCCTGATTCTTCTGATTAATTTGTTATGAGTGATTCAACGTCAGGATCCTTAATATTTCTTCAGTCGGCATATGATCTTGACCTTGGATTGACTCGTAACATCTTTTCTGCTCTAAAAGCTCCTCTTTAATGTGTATTCTCTCTAAGCTCTGAATTACCCTGCAAAAATATATCTGAACTAACAAGCAAAAGTTAAATAGACAAAATATCTAAATAAGGGGGTTATACTGTGTTTATGATTCGTATAATTTTGGTCCATCAGATCACCCCACACTTTTAGTTGTTCGTCCCGAACAATGCTATTAAAGGGCTGTACTATAAGTTGGCTTTGAAATATGAAAATTAGACTGTGGTACTCGATCTATCCTAATTCATGCATTGCTTACTTATTACCAAATTAAACTGCGTAAATAAATAGAAGAAACTTAATACTTGTACCTTCGTGCTGAGATGCAAATTATATTGGATGTCTCGGGAGATAGCCCTTTTTAGGCTCCTGGACTGCAATCTCGGGATCGTCTCGCACTATATGGTTTTCTGGTAGCTTTCTCTAGCACGTGATTCGGTTCGGGTTTCAATGGTTTGAGTACTTTGATTTTCTTTTGGCGTGGGACTGCTTTTGTAATTAATCGGCCTTTGGCCTTTGATTTGACTTTTTGAGTTCTTCACTTTTTGTTCGGTTAAAACCTTCCACAATTTTGGGCCTTTGGCCTCTTGATTTGCTTCATTGAGCTTTTCGCCTTTTTGTGGCTGCTAGTCCATTTTCTCAAGCCTTTTTGGGAGGTCCAATCATCGCCCGCAAGCCTATGGAAATACCTCCCCGCTCCTCTCGTTTTTGCCATTTTCGCGCGGGTCAAGGTGAGGGTCGCTCATCTATTTTCTCGGCTACTTTGACTGTCGTTTCGCGCGGGTCAAGATGAGGGTCGCTCATCTATTTTCTCGGCTACTTTGACCGGAGATAGAACGGTCTGATTCCCGTCCTCGCCTTTTGCATAAATACTGCATGGTGGAGATGACTTCAATCTTCATTGAAAACCCGAAGTGCAGCCTCCACTGACTTCGAAAACCATATAGTTTGATCTGATCCTTTGATTGCTTGCCAAGCCTCTCTAGGGCAGTTTATGTCAACTCCACATCCCTAGTTATCTCAGCACAAAGGACAAATGGAAAGTTACATTCTAAGTTTTTAAACAGTTGAATTTTCACAAGGTTAATGCATGAATTATGATTTATCTTTTTCACATTCTTAAGTTCATATTTTCAAAAAGATACTATTACTAAAAAAACAGCAAGCATGTTATTTATGTACATAGGTGGTTCTCACCCCCCACTTTTGAACGAAGGCGTGCCTTAGTTCAAAAGTCATGCAAGCTTAAAACTAAATACTGAATTTCAATGACAGAAATTAAAGTGCGGAAAAGTAAGATAGTGTCGGGTTACCTCCCGACCAGTGCACTTGTTTAACGTCGTTGGCTCGACAGTACCTCGTTGTGGATTACTGGTTTGGGTCCCATGGGTGGCTCAAGTCAAACTTCTGTGTTATCAAGTTGATCTCGTTATGGTAATGTTTGACTCGTTGCCCATTTATCGTGAATTTCCTTCCATCGTCCGGGCTTTCCAACTCAAGCATCCCATGGTTGTATACCTTAGTTATTGTGAAGGGGCCAGTCCATCTAGATTTAAGCTTTCCAGGCATTAACTTCAGTCGTGAGGAGTAGACTATCACCTGTTGTCCTTCCTCAAATGAGCGGCGGAGGATGAATTTGTCATGATACAACTTGCTCCGTGCTTTGTAGTCCGTTTGCCCATCATAGGCCTCAAGCCGCAACTCTTCAAGCTCACATAGATTAAGTTTCCTATCTAGTCCGGCAGCCTTTAAATCCGGGTTGCACTGCTTGAGCGCCCAATAGGCTTTATGTTCTACTTCCACCGGAAGGTGGCATCCCTTCCCATAAACTAGTCGAAAGGGGGAGGTTCCAATTGGTGTCTTGTATGCCGTTCGATACGCCCAAAGAGCTTCGTCTAGCCTCTGACTCCAATCTTTCCTGCCAGGTTTCACCATTTTTTCTAAGATTCCTTTGATTTCGCGGTTGGAGATCTCTGCTTGACCATTGGATTGGGGGTGATATGCCGTAGACGTTTGGTGGTGGACATGGTAGCGTTTTAAGGTAGCAGCCATCATGCGGTTGCAAAAATGAGTTCCTTGGTCGCTTATTATGGCCTTGGGTACCCCGTACCTACAAAACAGGTTAGTGCGCAAAAATTCTATGACAGTCTTTGCATCGTCGCACCTTGTGGCTTTGGCTTCTACCCATTTTGACACATAATCTACAGCAACTAGAATATAAGTATAACCGCATGAAACTGGGAATGGTCTCATGAAATCAAGACCCCAAACGTCGAAGACATCGTTGACTAATATGGGTACTTGAGGGATCTCATTTCTAGCTGACACATTTCCTACTCTTTGACACTTATCGCATTTTCTACACTTTTTATTGGCATCTTTAAATATTCCCGGCCAGAAAAAGCCGCTATCTAGGATTTTTCTAGTGGTTCTCTTAGGCCCAAAGTGTCCTTCGCATGCAAACTCATGGCAAAAGCTAATAACAGAAGCTATTTCATTATCAGGGATGCATCTCCTAAGTATTTGATCTGGTCCTATTTTCCATAAATAAGGATCATCCCATAAGTACTGTTTAGCATCATGTCTAAGTTTCATGCATTGTGCTTTAGTAAAAGAAGGAGGAAATGTACCTCCTACAAGGTAGTTGACGATAGAGGCGTACCAGGCCACCTTGGTTGAGACGGCGTATAGGTGCTCGTCTGGAAATGACTCGGTTATGTGCCCTTCCTCTTCCTTTCGGACAATCCTGCTTAGGTGGTCTGCTACAGTATTCTCGATTCCCTTTTTGTCCCTTATTTCCACATCGAATTCTTGCAGTAGTAATATCCACCGAATAAGCCTTGGCTTAGCCTCCTTCTTCTTCATTAGGTAACGGATGGCAGCATGGTCGGAATAAACTATTACTTTTGCTCCAAGCAAGTAGGGTCTGAATTTTTCCAGAGCGAATACTACTGCAAGAAGTTCCTTTTCGGTGGTGGAGTAGTTCCATTGGGCAGGATCTAGGGTTCGTGAGGCGTAATAGATCACACCCGCTTTCTTTTCAATTTTTTGGCCGAGAACTGCCCCTACAGCGAAGTCGCTTGCGTCGCACATGATTTCGAATGGTAGTTCCTAATTTGGTGTTTGGATGATGGGTGTGCTAGTGAGGGCTTTCTTTAGATCATCAAAGGCCTTTTTGCATGCGTCGGTGAATTCAAACGGAACTTCTTTTTGCAGAAGATAGGATAGGGGCAATGCCTTTTTGGAGAAGTCTTTGATGAATCGTCGGTAGAATCCTGCATGGCCAAGGAATGATTGGATGTCTCGGACCGTGGATGGGTATGGTAGAGTCGTGATCAGGTCGATCTTTGCCTTGTCTACTTCCATGCCTTCTTTTGAGACGACATGTCCTAAGACTATTCCATGTGTTACCATGAAGTGGCACTTCTCATAATTGAGCACCAAGTTCATGGACACACATCGTGCCAAAACTAAGTTCAAATTGCTTAAGCAAGCGTCGAATGTGTCTCCATGGATGGTGATGTCGTCCATGAAGACTTCAATAAATTCTCCGATCATGTCTGAAAAAATGCTGGTCACAACCCTTTGGAAAGTTCCTGGAGCATTGCACAGGCCAAATGACATTCTTCTGAAGGTGAATGTACCAAATGGGCAGGTAAATGTAGTCTTTTCTTGGTCTTCAGGTGCTATGGGGATCTGGTTATATCCCGAGAACCCGTCCATGAAGCAAAAATATGGTTTGCCTGCCAGTCGGTCCAGCATTTGATCGATGAATGGTAGAGGGAAATGGTCTTTTCTTGTGACGGCGTTCAATTTCCTGTAGTCGATGCACATTCTCCAGCCGTTCTTGATCCTTGTTGTCACCCTGTTTCCTTCGGCATCTTCCTCGACTGTGATCCCGCTCTTCTTTGGTACTACGTGGACAGGACTCACCCATTGACTATCTGAAATGGGGTAGATAACGTCTGCATCTAGTAGCTTTTGTATTTCCTTTTGGACGATCTCCATCATGATTGGGTTGAGTCGTCGTTGAGGCTCACTTGATGGTTTTGCTCCATCCTCAAGTAGAATACGATGCATACATACAGCCGGGCTGACTCCCCTTAAGTCGGCCAGAGTCCATCCAATAGCCAACTTGTGTTGCTTCAGGACTTTTATTAAACTTTGTTCCTGGCTTGCTTCCAAGCCACTCTTGATGATTACTGGGAGTGTGTCATTATCCCCCAGGAAGGCATACTTCAGATTTCCAGGAAGGGGCTTTAATTCTATTTTGGGGGCATGCACCACCGAGGGCAGAAAAGTATTCGATTTGAATAATTTTACCTCGTTGACTTCAAATTTTGGTGTAAGAGGCTCCGAGATTGTCAAATGGACCACCGTTTCACGTAAGTCTTCAGTTAATTCGTATGGGCTTATGGCTCCATTGAGTACGGCTTCTAGGGAATCTGTTCTAAGTTCTGGTCGAATTTCTTGGACCAGATCGTCCAAAGTATTGAGCGCGTGTAATTCCTCGAATTCCATAGGGTGCTTCATTGCTCGGAATATGTCAAAGTTGTAGACCTCTCCTTTACTTCCATTGAAAGCATTCCACTTCCACAATCTATCTTCATTTTTGATGTTTTTAGGAATGGACGGCCAAGAAGAATAGGTGCATGATCAGTAGGTCCGCCATTTTCCATTTTTAAAACGTAGAAGTCTGCTGGAAACACTAACTTACCTACTTGAACCAGGACGTCTTCTATTTTGCCCTCGGGTTGTTTGTAGGACCGATCTGCCAGTTGAATAGTGAGACCGGTGGGTTTGAGTGGTCCAATCTTAAGACATGAGTAGATAGAGAATGGGAGAACATTGATTGATGCTCCAAGATCTAGCATGCAATTCTCGATCCTTATGTTACCAATCGTGCACGGAATGGTGTAAGTTCCTGGATCTCCACATTTAGGGGGAACTTTTCATTATATGACGGCCGACACATTTTTACTCATCAGTTCTTGGTCATGTCCAGCATTCCTTCTCCGGTTGGTGCAGAGTTCCTTTAAAAACTTGGCATACCGAGGAATTTGTTTGATGGCCTCCAAAAGGGGGATGTTGATCTCGACCCTGCTGAACAACTCAAGTACTTCCTTATCCATGACATGTTGTTTTTGTACGCGACCTGGTACCGGAAATGGAAGTGTCGTGCTGATTTTAGGGGTTTCGGTTCTGGGAACCGGGTTAGGCACGTGTTCCTTGGACGTATTCTCTTCTTCTTCGGTTGCGTCCCGCTCTTCCTCAAATGTGTCGTCGTCCTTGTCGATCTCTTCTGCATCTAGAATTTCGAGAGGCTCGGGCCTTATTTGCTCTTCTCCGGGCGACCTTGGGTCTTCGTCTTTCTTTTGCTCCACAGTTTTGCCGACAATCGTTTTTCCACTCCTAAGAGTTACGGCATTCATATTTTCCTGCGAGCTTTGAATAGTTTGGGACAGGAGTTTGCCGGGCTTACTATGGAGTGCAGATACTGATGCAGCGAGTTGGGCGATGTGCTTCTTCAAGTCTGATAATTCTTCTTTTGTTTCGATTTGGTTTCGATGCATAGTGGTATTCAACTGATGCACAGTTCCAGTTAATTGCAGCATCATATCCTCAAGTGATTTGTTTGCCCCTTGATAATTGCTTGATCTTGCATGGTACTGGTTTGGCTCCTCCTGTTGGTATTGACCTGCTGGTGGGGTGTTCTGGTTGTACGGTTGATAGAATGACTGGGCTAGTTGAGGAATAGCTGGTTGTGTCTCCGTCTGAGGATAGCTGTTGTTGTTACGCCAGCCTGGGTTGGATGTTTGACCGTACTGTCTGTTTTGTCCAGCTCTGTCGTTGTTGTTGTTGTTGTTGTTGTATCCTTGATATCCTCCCACTATATTTACTTTCGCCAGTTCTTCTTCTATCAATGTTGGGCATGCGTCAGTTTTGTGGTCTGTAGAACCACAGAACTCGCAGGGTTTTACCGGAACTGGCTGTCTACGTATGATCTCGATCATCATCTCCTTTAACTGTTTCATCTCTTCAGTTATGGAGTTTACTGATGTCTCGGCTTGTGCTACCTTTTTTGATCGAGAGAATTCATCTTGACGAGTAGTCTCTTCTCTAAATCGGGCATTTTCAGCAACGTTGGCGAAGAGATTCCTTATGCCACTTAATGATAGATTCATCATGGATCCTCCCGCTGAGGCATCCAAGAGCATTTTGTCTAAGGGTCTTTATCCATCAATGAGGTACTCGATGACGAGTTTCTCGGGCAATCCAAGGGTACATCAGCTCCTTTCTAGGTGATTGAACTTTTCCAGGTAATCGTACATGGTTTCATTGGGACCTTGTTTGATTTCCTGTAGTTGCCTCCTTACTTGGATTGCTCTTCCAGCCGGATAGTATTTGTCTAAGAATTTCTTCTGCATCTGAGCCCATGTTCTGATGCTTCCGGAAGGCAATGAAAGGAACCAGTCGCTTGCCGAGTCTATGAGGGAAAAATAGAACGCCTTTAACTTGAAGTCGTCCATATTCACTCGATTGGGCTTTAGATTCTGGCAAATGCCATGTAGGCGTTGGAGGTGAGTTGTGGCAGATTCTCCTTGAGCTCCTGAGAATTTTGGCAGGCTGTACGCCACTGATGCGTTGATGGTTATGTTTTCTAATTCAGGGCACTCATAGATACACCACGGCTGTGTCTCGAAATTAGGGGCATTTAACTCGCCCATAGTTGGTTCACGGTAGTAGTTATCCCTGTAGTAGTCGTCGAAAGCGGGTTCTCTTCTTGGCATGTATCGAGGTTGAGGTTGTGGTCGTGGGGGATGGATAGGAGGTTGTACTGGACCAGCTGCATTTCGGTCCTCGGGTAATTCTTGGTTTCTTCTGACTGCTTCCCTATCACGAGCTCTTCTGTTTCTGATGAGTTGTTCCGGATCGTCGACGAATGGAAATGGTACCTCATCATTTTGATCGTACAGGTTTATTTCTTCGTCATCCTGGTAGTCATGGTGACTTTCTTCGCGAGACATGGTTGTTTTGAAGCGCGCAACGGCGCCAATTTTGATGGATGCACAGTCGTTATGTGCAAACGTCAAGAATAAATTTATAAGTCCGCTACTCGCGACTTTACTACTGGGTAGCAAATGGTAAGTAGGGGTCGAACCCAAGGGAATCGGGGAATAGATGTTCTTTGAGGGGGTTGTCCAGCGAGAGAGCGTGTTTTAGGTCGGTTGGTTGGTTTTAAAGCTACCAGCTAAGTGATTGATTGATTGATTGATTGGTTGGTTGGTTGGTTTTAGTACTGAAAAGTAAATTGCAATTTATAATTAAAGGAAAGCGTTCGGTTTCAGGGGCCTTGTATTATATCCTGTTTATCATTGACCTTTAGTGACTCTACTAAGTATTCAAACGGTGTATCAAGGCCATTCCAAGCACTCGATTTGCGTACACTGTCTAGCCTATTCCAAGGACGTAGAGCACTTATTCTATTTAGACTAATACTCCATTCCCGGTTATATTAGCCTATGTGCATCCATTTGATCAATCATTCCCAATCAACCAAATGGTGTTTAAGATAAGTCAAACTTCTCAGATAAGCTTTGCCATTCCAAGCATCCACTTATCCGTACAAGTTTACGAACCCCGCTGTAGAGTTTTGCCATTCCAAGCATCCACTCTACCTTGGACGTTCTAACCGAATATATGGCACATAGAATAAGTTTTGAATACTAAGGAGAGACGCTAAGTTAATAGTCTAAAACATTTTATAATACAAGTGTGACCCTTAGACCGAACTACTAGTTTAGCTACTATTCATCGCGCTAAACATTATAACTAAGGAAATAAAAATAGTTGAATAAATACTAGAAATAATACTTACAACCGTTGAAGCGCCAAGGGAGCTATCCTTTATTTCCAAAGCCAAACTTACAATTACAAAACTTTTAGAGAGAGAAGTGAATTGCTTATGGGATGATGAAAATGAGGGGAGGAGCTCCTCCTTATATAGCCATGGAAGGAGGAGGAGATGTGGACACTTGTTGCATGGAGATTGGATGAGCAAATCAAGGGAGGAGAAGCCACCACATGGAGGAGGAGGAAAGCCGCCGGTCACCATGTGTGGAGGAGCCGCCGGTTGCCGGTGGTGGAGGGAGGAGGAGGGGTGGCTTTGGCCACCTCTTGCCCAAGTGGCCGGTCACTTTGCCCATGTGTGAGTTTTGTACAGTTTTGTGCAGTCTTTTCACAAAACTGTCAATGTGTTTCTTCCCCGGGCTGTCTTGATTCCTCTCCTGATTCTTCTGATTAATTTGTTATGAGTGATTCAACGTCAGGATCCTTAATATTTCTTCAGTCGGCATATGATCTTGACCTTGGATTGACTCGTAACATCTTTTCTGCTCTAAAAGCTCCTCTTTAATGTGTATTCTCTCTAAGCTCTGAATTACCCTGCAAAAATATATCTGAACTAACAAGCAAAAGTTAAATAGACAAAATGTCTAAATAAGGGGGTTATACTGTGTTTATGATTCGTATAATTTTGGTCCATCATCGATCATGCCCTAAACATCAAGATACCAATTTCGTTTGGTCTTGATCTATTGTACTCTGTTTTGTTTTTCCTTTCCAATAAATAAATCCTATTAAAAAAAGAAAAAATAAGAAGAGAACCGAAGGAGAGTGTCGGACGGCAGAGCTTTAGTAAACAAGTCGGTTGGCTGGAACGCCAATTCGAGAAACTGAGGCGCAATGAAGCCTGACGAGAAATGTTATCGGATGAGATGACAATCTCTTATGTGTTGCATCCGCTCGTGGAACACCGGGTTCCGAGCAATATGGTTAGCCGCTTTGTTGTCGCAGTGAATGGAAATAGGGGTTGAAACGGGAATCTGAAGATCTCGCATAAGGGCGGCGAGCCAGACCAATTCACAACAAGTGTGCGCCATGACTCGATACTTCGATTTAGTGGATGACCTAGAAACAGTCGATTGTTTGCGGGTGCGCCACGAAATTAAGGAAGGTCTGAGCTTGATACAATACCCGGAAGTGGATTTGCGAGAGACTGGACAAGATGCCCAATCTGCGTCGCAAAACCCCTCAAGTGTAAGCACCATTTGGATAAAAGAGGCCTTGTCTTGGCGCATTCTTGATATATCAAAGAACCCTTGTAGCAGCTTGGAGATGATTGATGGTGGGTGATGTCAGAAATTGGCTGAGGATATGCACTGAAAAAGCAATGTCATGCCTTGCCACATTTAAGTAAACAAGCTTACCACTAATATGCGATATTCATTGGGGTCCGTTAATGCCGTAAATATCGATATAGCTAACTTCTGCTTGATATCCATAGGTGTAGAACTAGGTTTACAAGCTAATAGTCCTGCTTCAGAGAGTAAATGCATGACATATTTGCGTTGATTGATAAATATGCCCTCATTAGATCTTGCAACTTCAATTCTTAGAAAATATTTTAGTTGACTGAGGTCTTTTATCCGAAAGGCAGAGTGAATGAAAGCTTTAACATCATTGATAAGAGTTGCAGAAGTCACAGTGATGATAATGTCATCCACATAGGCTAGAAGAATGTGGAAATCACCATTGTGAGCACAGGTGAATATGAATTGATCGTGGGAACTTTGTAGAAAACCATAAGCCAAGAGAGGAACTGTTCCAAACCATAAAGTATGATGAGAGTTTGAGGTTCGAGTTGGCTCCAACGTCTTGACAACAAGCTGCTACAAATGATTCTCCCTATTGCGACTGGCAGGAATAGATCGGCTGGTCAAACCTTATAATTTGATTTGATTTTGTTGTTGAAAAATTAGACTTTCTAAGTTTGGGCCAAGGGTGTGGCCTAGTGGTTGAGTCCCTACATTGCATCCACAAGGTGGAGGGTTCAAACCGCACCCATGGCATTTTCCTCCCACAATTTATGTGGGTTTTTCCTAGTCCCGCCTATGGTGTGGGCCTCTTCGTCCATCCTCCGCGGATGTTTTCCTATATTTTTCTCTTTCCTTTCTTCTCCCTTTTTCTCGTCCCTTGTGGACGTTTGCAGGTGTTATGCCTTATCCTCTCGTGGAGGCGTGCTTAGGTGCTGCTATGACCTTACCATGGAGGTGTGTGTGTCAAGTCATGGGTTCAAAGTTAGAGATGCCAGTTTGCAGGTGTTATGCCGTATCCTCTCTTGGAGGCGTGCTTAGGCGTTGATATGACTTTACCGTGGTGTGTGTGTGTCAAGTCGTGTGTTCAAAGTTAGAGATGTCAGATGGTCTGTGCTTCAAACGAATGATTCAAGTACAAGTTCAAATCCGGGTGGTGCCTTTGTGTGGCTTGTGCTTCAAAACGGACTAGAAACATATGTGTACCCGAGAAATGTGATGTATGTGATATTTTCCTTGTACTGTTTGATGTAAACCCAAAAATTAAGTTCCACTATTATATATAAGGAATGAAAAGTCCAAATTCATGTCGTTAGGTGCATTCAGAGGGTTTGGACAGTTGACATATTGGTCATTCGATCAAGACTATAACCGCTAGACCATAACTCTTGTTTTTTTATAATTCCTTGTCATTTTGATTAACGTCTTATAAATTGAATTCAAAATGAAAAATATCATTATAAAAAGCGTATTTATCGGAAGATAATAGCCAAATATGTAGTAAGTACGATACGAAATTAGAGGCGGCCCAAAACAGAGATTGTGACAAAGATGGATCGTCAGAAATTTCACTCTATAAAAACCGCAATGGAACCCTAGCGATAGTTCTCTGAAAGCCTCTCCGATCAATTCAGCTCGATATCATCACCCGATCGACAGCTGAAATGGCTCGCAACCGTCTCCCTCCATCGGTCAATCTAATGAGGAGGAGGAAGTAAAGGACGAGGAACAAGTTGTTGCCGGTGAAAGAAATCAAAAGGATGCGGATCGGATGAGGAAGAGGAAGAAGAAGAAGAATACTCATCGGAGAAGACTACGTCTCAAGTGCGTGTTTTGGATTACGGGTCGGATGATGATTCAGGTAAGAAGTTCCCAACTCCCTCTGCCTCTGCTCTCGTTGTTAAGCAGAATTCGAAGATTGGGAAAGAGAAGGAGCCGAAGAAGAGGTTGGCAGAGAGTGATGCTTCAAAGGAGAAGGGTGAGGTTAAGAAGAAGAAGAAAGGTAATGGTGCAGAGGAAGATGTGGCTGTGGAGGATAAGTCAAAAAGATCTGCCGGAGGTCAAAGGATTTGGGGTGCAGAGGACGAGCTGAAGATACCGAAGGGAATGCTGGATTACAAGGATGAAACTGGTGTGGATTTCAATTCTAATTTGGAATCTTTTTATAAGTATATTAAGGGATCTCTGAATGCTGTTGTGGATAAAAGTCAGCTAATTAATAAAATTAGAAAATTGAAGGAAAAGTACTGATGGACCAAAATTATACGAATCATAAACACAGTATAACCCCCTTATTTAGACATTTTGTCTATTTAACTTTTGCTTGTTAGTTCAGATATATTTTTGCAGGGTAATTCAGATCTTAGAGAGAATACACATTAAAGAGGAACTTTTAGAGCAGAAAAGATGTTACGAGTCAATCCAAGGTCAAGATCATATGCCGACTGAAGAAATATTAAGGATCCTGACGTTGAATCACTCATAACAAATTAATCAGAAGAATCAGGAGAGGAATCAAGACAGCCCGGGGAAGAAACACATTGACAGTTTTGTGAAAAGACTGCACAAAACTGTACAAAACTCACACATGGGCAAAGTGACCGGCCACTTGTTGAAGAGGTGACCAAGGGAGGAGCTCCTCCCCTTCCACCACCGGCAACCGGCGGCTCCTCCACATGGTGACCGGCGGCTTTTTGCTCCTCCAAGTGGCGCCACCTCCTTGCTCCTCCTCCTCCTCCCTTGGATCAAAAACACATGTTTCCATCTCCACCACCCATCTCCTCCCATTTTGGCTATAAAAGGAGCCCCTCCTCCCCTCATTTGTATCATCACCAACACCTCAATTCTCAATATTCACTTCTCTCTCTAAGTTTTTGATGTTCCCTTGTGTGGCATGTGTTTGGCAAAACGTTGTTAGACAGTTCGAGCAGGAGTTCAGGGGGAGTTCGAACATATCCTAGTACTTCTGTACAGCGTGATCAAGACGCAAAGGATATTTTCCGGAAGATATTGGCAACGAAGATTTCGTCAAGTTAAAGATGGCGTGTGACTTATTCGAGCAGGATATTCGAGTGAATACACTCAATTGAAGACGGCGTGAATTGCTTGGGAAAGAAGACGACTTCGTATATTCTTCCAAAGATTTGTGAAAAATATACATCAAATATTCCAAAATATTTGATGGGATTATCTTGTGCGAATTAGGGTTTCGTCCGAGCCTATAAATTCGAATGCAAAGGCAACCCTAATACCCATCGCTTTCAAGATCAAAAATACACGAAGAAATCCTATCGATTGGAAAGCGACGGCCGTTGTGTTTTCCCCACTGGAAAAACATCGGTGTGAGCTCAGTCTGATACGTGCCAGTCAGATTGACCAGAGGTGATCAAGTTCCGAGCACAAACAGAACAACCAGCTTTCAAGTGAAAGCGACCGAGCTTCAGGAAAGGTTCGAGTACGTTCGGACAGAAGGTCTGGACGAAGGGGATCAAGGGGAGTTGCGACAAACCTTGGTTGCAAATCTGAGAGACGGAGTAGTAGAGGCTAGGCAATTACAAGGTGTAAGTGTAAGTCCACTGAAAAGCTCTATACTCGTAATAAAGATTTGTTGTCCCTTTTCCGGGTGTGGGAAACCCTCCAGAGTAGGCGTAGCCGAACTAGGTTATCAATCTGTGCGTACTCGTGTTTTTATTGTTCTGTTCGTACTCGTTGTGGAACTGTGGTAGAAAGAGTTCAAGGTCTGTCCAAACACCACCTAGAACACTTGCTTGAACAGGGGATATAATTTCAATTGGTATCAAAGCAAACACTCGACACACTGAGTGGGATCCTGAACTGTTCAAAATGCCTCTGAAAGAAGGACAAAGCATCACCAGACCTCCGCTATTACAAGGATCAAACTATGCCACCTGGAAACCTATGATGCGATCCTTTCTGAAATCCCTAGACGAGAAAGCCTGGATGACCGTTCAGAGAGGGTGGACTGAACCTATGATGAACAACCTCACTGGAGAACCTGTTCTAAAACCAGAAACCTTATGGAGTGAAGAGGAGAACAAAGCATCCATGGGAAACGCAAAGGCAATGAATGCGATCTTCTCGGCAGTTGATGAAAATGTCATGAAGCTGATCATCAATTGTGAAGTTGCTAAGGAAGCATGGGACATTCTCCAAACAGCCTTTGAAGGTACAGACAAGGTTCGAAACTCTCGTATGCAGGCTGTCACAACAAAGTTCGAAGAGATGAAAATGAAGGAGAGTGAGTCCATCGCTGAGTACAACACCAGGGTTCTGGAACTATCCTACGAAGCGTCTGCCCTTGGGAAACCCATCGACGAGGATAGATTGGTGAGCAAAGTCCTAAGATCACTCCCTCCGAGATTTGCTATGAAGGTAACAGGCATTGAGGAATTGCATGACATCTCCAAGTTGAAACTGGACGAGCTGACGGGTTCCCTCAGAACCTACGAGATCAATCATAATTTCCAAATTGGAGAAGTGAAGGGAATTGCCCTGAAAGCAGATTGGGCAGAAGACAAATCAGAAGCTGACTGCTCCACTGAGCAACTGGCCATGATGGCTCAGAACTTTGGAAGAATGGTGCGGAAAATCAATAGGCGTGGTCCAGAACAGGGGCAGTCCTCATCGACCGGTTTCCGAAACTGGAAAACCGACAGGTCTAGGTCCAGTGACTCAAGGCAAGACTCCTCTGACAGAAGAAAGGAAGAAATTCAGTGTCATGAATGCAGAGGGTTTGGTCATATTGCTTCACAATGTGCGAACACACTCATGAAGAAGAAGGCAATGGTCGCAAGTTTCAGTGACAGTGAGTCAGATGAAGAAAAAGGAGGGACAACCACAAACTTTGTGGCCTTTGCTTCAACTCTGGAGGTATACGGTAGCACCAGTGAAACTGTTCCACCTCTGTTGGAACTCCCAGCTGAAGACCTCTCAGACAGTGACGGTGAAGAACTGACGCATGAATATCTGGCCGAGACATATAAGGATCTATATGAAATGTGGCTGCTACTGATCAAGGTAAACAAAAAGCTGAATGACACAGTTGTAAGCATCACTACAGAAAAGGATAAGGTCTGAGAAGAAGTGGAGATTCTGGTCACACAGAAGGCTGAACTTGAAGGCACGGTAACTTCCCTAAACTCTCAACTGGTTGATATGAAACAGGAAAGACTGTGCTTGCTTGCTCAGAAGATGGAGCTCCTGGGCACTATCTCCTCGCTGAAAGTCGACATTGAAAAAGACCGTGAAACTCATCCTGTTGGCATGACTGGGCTAAGAAAGGTTATCTCAGATCTAAAACGCAAGGAGGTGTTCCAACACAGAAAGATAGATCAGCTGGAACTCCAGCTAGAATCAGAAAAAATGGACCGAGAAGTTGCTGAAAAGGAGCTCACTCACCTCAAACAGTCAGTGAGGATGTTGAACTCTGGCTCAGAAAATTTAGATGAAATCCTCAACGCTCAAAGGATGGAGGCAGGACGTAGAGGATTGGGGTTCGTGGGAATAAGGAGTTCAAAGGACACTGTGTGTGTTAAAGCTAAATCTGTGTCGGAACAGTTGCCTGAACAGAAGGTGAGAAAGCACCCTAGACAGAAAGTGGATCTGTCCCAAGACAAGTCCAGGACTACTTACCTCAGTTCAAATCGGAAGAAAGACTTGCTGACATGTTGGTACTGCTACCAGATGGGACACATCAGATGGCAGTGTCGACTGTTTCTTGCTGAACGTCGAGGACACCAACAGCAACAGATCCAACCTCGACAGAAACAAGTTTGGATTCCGAAGGAACGACAGACAGTATTCATGGTAGCGTGCTGCTCATCAGGAGATATAGTGCAAGCCAGTTGGTTCTTCGATAGTGGATGCTCTGCACACATGACAGGTAACTCTGAATATCTCTCTCATATTAGACCTGTTGAGCAGATGCGGTTTGTCACCTTCGCGGATGGTCGGAAGAGTCGGGTGATTGGCTGTGGAACATTGAAGGTTCCGGATCTCCCTGCACTCGAGGACACTCTCCTGGTTGACGGTCTGACTATCAATCTCATTAGCATCAGTCAACTGTGCGACAATGGACACTATGTGTCATTCTCTCGTGACTCATGCCTAGTTCTTAACGAGCATGGTGATTCCGTAATGAAAGGGAGAAGAAGGGCCAATGACTGTTACACCATCAGAATGGGAAACGAGAAGCTAAGGTCTACTCTCAACTATGTTCAAGCCAAACATCGAGTTCTGCGAGGGGGAGTGAAAAAGACCCTACACAATAGAAGGATCGCACAAATCAATTTTGGCAACTGTACCAGGCGACTGCTGGATCAGAGGGTGTCACAGTTACAACGAGAGTTTGAACAGAAGATCACACAGTTGCAGAAGGAGTTCGAACTGCTCGCACAGATGAACGCCAGTTCACCAGAAGAGAAATTGAATGAGATTCCTCAGTTTGGAACTCCCAGATCCTCCTTGGGTCTGCGTGGGTTCATGAACTGAGTGTTCCAGGCAGTGGTCAGTCAAAGGCGAATCCCCAGCTACAACAGTTGGACTAACCACCTAAGAAGGGAGCTGGAACAGATGGGAAAGTTCTTATGAGCAAATATTTTATTCCGAAAGATTCGAATTACGCCGTTTTATTTGAAAAGCGACTGGCGTATATTGAGAAGATGAAAAGGCAGGAGGATATTTTATTTTCAAATCTCAACTGTTGAGCGTGTCTTCTCTTCTCGTCTCCGAAACCCTAGATTGGAAGTCTCTCACTCTCGACTGCTCCGAAATCGATGATGGTGAACTCAAGGAAGTCAGCCAAAACCGATGCTATAACCGCGGAGAAAAGGAAGGAAAGCATGCAAACCTCAAAAGCGATGACAGCGAAATCAAAGATTCCAAAATCCAAGGCTGTGAAGATGAAAAAGGCATCGCCTTTACACGAGATGTCTGCCGAGGAGATAACTGCTGAAACTTCTCAGACAGTCACAGCGGGTTCCACCCCTCAAGCGTGTCCACAATCGGAGGTAAATCCCATTTTTCCTTCGGTTCCTACAGTCGTTGAAAAATCTGTGGTTGTTGATAAAATTATTATGGGAGTTGAGAATGTTGGGTGTTTGGGTGCTGAAGCTAGGAGGGCTGTCAGTGATGAAGAAGCCGGTAGGGCTGAGATTTGTGTTGACAAGGACAAGATTGTGGTTGATGAAAAGGGTGATGAAGTTTCTAAATCTGTTGAAGAAACGGAACCCAGAATGTCAGTGTCAAGAAAGTCTGGTGTTTCAGACGTTTGTAAAGGACCAGATTCATCTGTAAAGAGTATTGGGGAGATTGATGTTGTTGCAGAAGAGCCTGAGACTGGTGAAGGGGATAAAGACCTGGACGATATGCTCAAAGACATAGATGATTTTGTTGACAATCTACCAAAGGAAGTCCCCGGTGTTCCAGCTAAAGAGGAGTTAATTGATACTCCAGAGAATGTTGTGAGTGAGGAGACGACAATTGTTCCAGATGCTGTTCAGGACAGTCACCATGGTGCTCAGATGGATATTGATGACTCTCAAAAGACTGACGTTGAAGCAGTTCCTCAGATGGGTGATGATGAGGATTTGGTTCCTCTTGTGAAGTTAAAGAAGATGTCAAAGGGGAAGGAAAAGGAAAAAGTGGCCTTTGCGAAGTCTACAAAGGATTCTGCCCAGAAGGGCGCTAATGTACGCAGTGGTGCAGGGGGAGCTGGTTCCTCCAAGAAAAGGAAGCGTGTCGCTCCAATGCCTGTTTCAGAAGACGCTGGGGGATGTGAAGTCCCAGGCCCTGATGCTGAGACTGTCCCAGTTGGCTTGGTTAAGAAGGGTGTTTGGTTTGTTAACAAAGATGCTGCAAGAAAGTGGCCATGCATCCAGAAGAGGAAAATCATACCTGAAAGATTGCTAGATGAGTCCCGGTATAAGGGAAAGGAGGTGGTTAAGGTTCTGAAAGAATCGGATGGCTAGGTGCAAACCCTACAGTGAACAGCTTGTGCGTGAGGCAATGGCGAACTTGCCCCCTCATTTTGGGTTAGTTGGAGATCCTGAGTATGGAGTCTTCTTTGTTAAAGGGAGGAGAATTAAGATTGATCCGGAGCTAATCAATGTGTATTTCTCGATGGATGACCCGCCTGTTGACGAGGAGGAGGCAAATTTTGAGAAGATTGTTAGTACTATCACTGCGGGCTCTGTTAGGTGGAGACCTGAATCAGTTGTGCACACAGCACTGTGGGCTCTGTTAGGTGGAGACCTGAATCAGTTGTGCACACAGCAGACTTATCAACGTTTTATTCCATGCTGTTCTTCATTGCTGTCTTCAACTGGAGACCTTCTACACATCGATCAACAGTCAATAAGGACGTGGCTCAACTGCTGTATCAGATAGGGAACAAGCGGAAATTCAATTTGGGAAGAGTCATGTTCAAACAGATTGCTGAACATGCTACGTCAAAGAGGACTCTTCACCAGATCTGCTTCCCATCACTGATTTATGAGTTGATTGTTTATCATGCCCCTGATTTGATGTCCACCATTGATCAGCTTTCAAAGTCTCCCAGCAAGTTTGTTGTAGACCATAAGCTCTTCAAAGGACGGCATGTGAACGATCTGAAAGGAGGGAGCAAGAAAGGGAAAGAAGTGGGAGAATCCAGCCGAGGGGGAGCAAAGATGGGTGTGGATGAGCGGAGCAAGCTGATGAGGGACCTTCAAGCCATCATTACTGCGGACAAGGAGCAACGTCGCAGAATCAACAGGCTAGCTCGAGCCTTGAGCTATCCCAGCGATGATGAGTCGGAAGCAACTAGCTCTGATGAAGACTCTATTGAAGAAGCTTCCGATTGAAGGTCCTCTGAAAAACTTTTACCCCTGAACTTTTAATCTTCTACTCTTAATGTGCTTGTTCTGCCACAGTATTTCTTTTGCTTTGCTGTTCGAACTAGATCGGACCCCTTGCCAGTTTGTGGCAAAAAGGGGGAGTATTTTGAGTGATTTGGTAGATCTAGTGATTTGGTTTTGCCAAAATGCCAAGGGGGAGATTGATGTTCCCTTGTGTGGCATGTGTTTGGCAAAACATTGTTAGACAGTTCGAGCAGGAGTTCAGGGGGAGTTCGAACATATCCTAGTACTTCTGTACAGCGTGATCAAGACGCAAAGGATATTTTCCGGAAGATATTGGCAACGAAGATTTCGTCAAGTTAAAGATGGCGTGCGACTTATTCGAGCAGGATATTCGAATGAATACACTCAATTGAAGACGGCGTGACTTTCTTGGGAAAGAAGACGACTTCGTATATTCTTCCAAAGATTTGTGAAAGATATACATCAAATATTCCAAAATATTTGATGGGATTATCTTGTGCGAATTAGGGTTTCGTCCGAGCCTATAAATTCGAATGCAAAGGCAACCCTAATATCCATCGCTTTCAAGATCAAAAATACACGAAGAAATCCTATCGATTGGAAAGCGACGGCCATTGTGTTTTCCCCACTGGAAAAACATCGGTGTGAGCTCAGTCTGATATGTGCCAGTCAGATTGACTAGAGGTGATCAAGTTCAGAGCACAAACAGAACAATCAGCTTTCAAGTGAAAGCGACCGAGCTTCAGGAAAGGTTCGAGTACGTTCGGACAGAAGGTCTGGACGAAGGGGATCAAGGGGAGTTGCGACAAACCTTGGTTGCAAATCTGAGAGACGAAGTAGTAGAGGCTAGGCAATTACAAGGTGTAAGTGTAAGTCCACTGAAAAGCTCTATACTCGTAATAAAGATTTGTTGTCCCTTTTCCGGGTGTGGGAAACCTCCCAGAGTAGGCGTAGCCGAACTGGGTTATCAATCTGTGCGTACTCGTGTTTTTATTGTTCTGTTCATACTCGTTGTGGAACTGTGGTAGAAAGAGTTCAAGGTCTGTCCAAACACCACCTAGAACACTTGCTTGAACAGGGGATATAATTTCAGTTTTGTAATTGTAAGTTTGGCTTTGGAAATAAAGGATAGCTCCCTTGGCGCTTCAACGGTTGTAAGTATTATTTCTAGTATTTATTCAACTGTTTTTATTTCCTTAGTTATAATGTTTAACGCGATGAATAGTAGCTAAACTAGTAGTTCGGTCTAAGGGGCGCACTTGTATTATAAAATGTTTTAGACTATTAACTTAGCGTCTCTCCTTAGTATTCAAAACTTATTCTATGTGCCATATATTCGGTTAGAACGTCCAAGGTAGAGTGGATGCTTGGAATGGCAAAACTCTACAACGGGGTTCGTAAACTTGTACTGATAAGTGGATGCTTGGAATGGCAAAACTTATCTGAGAAGTTTGACTTATCATAAACACCATTTGGTTGATCGGGAATGATTGATCAAATGGATGCACATAGGCTAATATAACCGGGAATGGAGTATTAGTCTAAATAGAATAAGTGCTCTACGTCCTTGGAATAGGCTAGACAGTGTACGCAAATCGAGTGCTTGGAATGGCCTTGATACACCGTTTGAATACTTAGTATAGTCACTAAAGGTCAATGATAAACAGGATATAATACAAGACCCCTGAAACCGAACGCTTTCCTTTAATTATAAATTGCAATTTACTTTCCAGTACTAAAACCAACCAACCAATCAATCAATCAATCACTTAGCTGGTAGCTTTAAAACCAACCAACCGGCCTAAAACACGCTCTCTCGCTGGACAACCCCCTCAAAGAACATCTATTCCGCTGATTCTCTTGGGTTCGACCCCTACTTTCCACTTGCTACCCAGTAGTAAAGTCGCGAGTAGCGGACTATTATAAATTTATTCTTGACGTTTGCACATAACGACTGTGCATCCATCAAAATTGGCGTCGTTGCCGGGGAATCAGCCATCGGATAAAGTTCTTTGAATCGTTACGCGCTTCAAAACAACCATGTCTCGCGAAGAAAGTCACCATGACTACCAGGATGACGAAGAAATAAACCTATACGATCAAAATGATGAGGTACCATTTCCATTCGTCGACGATCCGGAACAACTCATCAGAAACAGAAGAGCTCGTGATAGGGAAGCAGTCAGAAGAAACCAAGAATTACCCGAGGACTGAAATGCAGCTGGTCCAGTACAACCTCCTATCCATCCCCCACGACCACAACCTCAACCTCGATACATGCCAAGAAGAGAACCCGCTTTCGACGACTACTACAGGGATAACTACTACCGTGAACCAACTATGGGCGAGTTAAATGCCCCTAATTTCGAGACACAGCCGTGGTGTATCTATGAGTGCCCTGAATTAGAAAACATAACCATCAACGCATCAGTGGCGTACAGCCTGCCAAAATTCTCAGGAGCTCAAGGAGAATCTGCCACAACTCACCTCCAACGCCTACATGGCATTTGCCAGAATCTAAAGCCCAATCGAGTGAATATGGACGACTTCAAGTTAAAGGCGTTCTATTTTTCCCTCATAGACTCGGCAAGCGACTGGTTCCTTTCATTGCCTTCCGGAAGCATCAGAACATGGGCTCAGATGCAGAAGAAATTCTTAGACAAATACTATCCGGCTGGAAGAGCAATCCAAGTAAGGAGGCAACTACAGGAAATCAAACAAGGTCCCAATGAAACCATGTACGATTACCTGGAAAAGTTCAATCACCTAGAAAGGAGCTGATGTACCCTTGGATTGCCCGAGAAACTCGTCATCGAGTACCTCATTGATGGATTAAGACCCTTAGACAAAATGCTCTTGGATGCCTCAGCGGGAAGATCCATGATGAATCTATCATTAAGTGGCATAAGGAATCTCATCGCCAACGTTACTGAAAATGCCCGATTTAGAGAAGAGACTACTCGTCAAAATGAATTCTCTCGATCAAAAAAGGTAGCACAAGCCGAGACATCAGTAAACTCCATAACTGAAGAGATGAAACAGTTAAAGGAGATGATGATCGAGATCATACGTAGACAGCCAGTTCCGGTAAAACCCTGCGAGTTCTGTGGTTCTACAGACCACAAAACTGACGCATGCCCAACATTGATAGAAGAATAACCGGCGAAAGTAAATATAGTGGGAGGATATCAAGGATACAACAACAACAACAACGACAGAGCTGGACAAAACAGACAGTACGGTCAAACATCCAACCCAGGCTGGCGTAACAACAACAGCTATCCTCAGACGGAGACACAACCAGCTATCCCTCAACTAGCCCAGTCATTCTATCAACCGTACAACCAGAACACCCCACCAACAAGTCAATACCAACAGGAGGAGCCAAACCAGTACCATGCAAGCTCAAGCAATTATCAAGGGGCAAACAAATCACTTGAGGATATGATGCTGCAATTAACTGGAACTGTGCAGCAGTTGAATACCACTATGCATCGAAACCAAATTGAAACAAAAGAAGAATTATCAGACTTGAAGAAGCACATCGCCCAACTCGCTGCATCAGTATCCGCACTCCCTAGGAAGCCCGGCAAACTCCTATCCCAAACTATTCAAAGCTCGCAGGAAAATATGAATGACGTAACTCTTAGGAGTGGAAAAATGATTGTCGGCAAAACTGTGGAGCAAAAGAAAGACGAAGACCCAAGGTCGCCCGGAGAAGAGCAAATAAGGCCCGCGCCTCTCGAAATTCTAGATGCAGAAGAGACCGACAAGGACGACGACACATTTGAGGAAGAGCGGGACGCAACCGAAGAAGAAGAGAATACGTCCAAGGAACACGTGCCTAACCCGGTTCCCAGAACCGAAACCCCTAAAATCAGCACGACACTTCCATTTCCGGTACCAGGTCGCGTACAAAAACAACATGTCATGGATAATGAAGTACTTGAGTTGTTCAGCAGGGTCGAGATCAACATCCCCTTTTGGAGGCCATCAAACAAATTCCTCGGTATGCCAAGTTTTTAAAGGAACTCTGCACCAACCGGAGAAGGAATGCTGGACATGACCAAGAACTGATGAGTAAAAACGTGTCGGCCGTCATACAATGAAAAGTCCCCCCTAAATGTGGAGATCCAGGAACTTACACCATTCCGTGCACGATTGGTAACATAAGGATCGAGAATTGCATGCTAGACCTTGGAGCATCAATCAATGTTCTCCCATTCTCTATCTACTCATGTCTTAAGATTGGACCACTCAAACCCACCGGTCTCACTATTCAACTGGTAGATCGGTCCTGCAAACAACCAGAGGGCAAAATAGAAGACGTCCTGGTTCAAGTAGACAAGTTAGTGTTTCCAGCAGACTTCTACGTTTTAAAAATGGAAAATGGCGGACCTACTGATCATGCACCTATTCTTCTTGGCCGTCCATTCCTAAAAACATCAAAAATGAAGATAGATTGTGGAAGTGGAATGCTTTCAATGGAAGTAGAAGGAGAGGTCTACAGCTTTGACATATTCCGAGCAATGAAGCACCCTATGGAATTCGAGGAAATACACGCGCTCGATACTTTGGACGATCTGGTCCAAGAAATTCGACCAGAACTTAGAACAGATTCCCTAGAAGCCGTACTCAATGGAGCCATAAGCCCATACGAATTTACTGAAGACTTACGTGAAACGGTGGTCCATTTGACAATCTCGGGGCCCCTTACACCAAAATTCGAAGTCAACGAGGTAAAATTATTCAAATCGAATACTTTTCTGCCCTCGGTGGTGCAAGCCCCCAAAATAGAATTAAAGCCCCTTCCTGGACATCTGAAGTATGCCTTCCTGGGGGATAATGACACACTCCCAGTAATCATCAAGAGTGGCTTGGAAGCAAGCCAGGAACAAAGTTTAATAAAAGTCCTGAAGCAACACAAGTTGGCTATTGGATGGACTCTGGCCGACTTAAGGGGAGTCAGCCCGGCTGTATGTATGCATCGTATTCTACTTGAGGATGGAGCAAAACCATCAAGAGAGCCTCAACGACGACTCAACCCAATCATGATGGAGATCGTCCAAAAGGAAATACAAAAGCTACTAGATGCAGACGTTATCTACCCCATTTCAGATAGTCAATGGGTGAGTCCTGTCCACGTAGTACCAAAGAAGAGCGGGATCATAGTCGAGGAAGATGCCGAAGGAAACATGGTGACAACAAGGATCAAGAACGGCTGGAGAATGTGCATCGACTAAAGGAAATTGAACGCCGTCACAAGAAAAGAACATTTCCCTCTACCATTCATCGATCAAATGCTGGACCGACTGGCAGGCAAACCATATTTTTGCTTCCTAGACGGGTTCTCGGGATATAACCAGATCCCCATAGCACCTGAAGACCAAGAAAAGACTACATTTACCTGCCCATTCGGTACATTCGCCTTCAGAAGAATGTCATTTGGCCTGTGCAATGCTCCAGGAACTTTCCAAAGGGTTGTGACCAGCATTTTTTCAGACATGATCGGAGAATTTATTGAAGTCTTCATGGACGACTTCACCATCAATGGAGACACATTCGACGCTTGCTTAAGCAATTTGAACACAGTTTTGGCACGATGTGTGTCCATGAACTTAGTGCTCAATTATGAGAAGTGCCACTTCATGGTAACACATGGAATAGTCTTATGACATGTCGTCTCAAAAGAAGGCATGGAAGTAGACAAGGCAAAGATCAACCTGATCACGACTCTACCATACCCATCCACGGTCCGAGACATCCAATCATTCCTTGGCCATGCAGGATTCTACCGACGATTCATCGAAGACTTCTCCAAAAAGGTATTGCCCCTATCCTCTCTTCTGCAAAAAGAAGTTCCGTTTGAATTCACCGACGCATGCAAAAAGGCCTTTGATGATCTAAAGAAAGCCCTCACTAGCACACCCATCATCCAAACACCAAATTGGGAACTACCATTCGAAATCATGTGCGACGCAAGCGACTTCGCTGTAGGGGCAGTTCTCGGCCAAAAAATTGAAAAGAAAGCGGGTGTGATCTATTACACCTCACGAACCCTAGATCCTGCCCAAAGGAACTATTCCACCACCGAAAAGGAACTCCTTGCAGTAGTATTCGCTCTGGAAAAATTCAGACCCTACTTGCTTGGAGCAAAAGTAATAGTTTATTCCGACCATGCTGCCATCTGTTACCTAATGAAGAAGAAGGAGGCTAAGCCAAGGCTTATTCGGTGGATATTACTACTGCAAGAATTCAATGTGGAAATAAGGGACAAAAAGGGAATCGAGAATACTGTAGCAGACCACCTAAGCAGGATTGTCCGAAAGGAAGAGGAAGGGCACATAACCGAGTCATTTCCAGACGAGCACCTATACGCCGTCTCAACCAAGGTGCCCTGGTACGCCTCTATCGTCAACTACCTTGTAGGAGGTACATTTCCTCCTTCTTTTACTAAAGCACAATGCATGAATCTTAGACATGATGCTAAACAGTACTTATGGGATGATCCTTATTTATGGAAAATAGGACCAGATCAAATACTTAGGAGATGCATCCCTGATAATGAAATAGCTTCTGTTATTAGCTTTTGCCAGGAGTTCTCATGCGGAGGACACTTTGGGCCTAAGAGAACCGCTAGAAAAATCCTAGATAGTGGCTTTTTCTGGCCGGGAATATTTAAAGATGCCAATAAAAAGTGTAGAAAATGCGATAAGTGTCAAAGAGTAGGAAATGTATCAGCTAGAAATGAGATGCCTCAAGTACCCATATTAGTCAACGATGTCTTCGACGTTTGGGGTCTTGATTTCATGGGACCATTCCCAGTTTCATGCGGTTATACTTATATTCTAGTTGCTGTAGATTATGTGTCAAAATGGGTAGAAGCCAAAGCCACAAGGTGCGACGATGCAAAGACTGTCATAGAATTTTTGCGCACTAACCTGTTTTGTAGGTACGGGGTACCCAAGGCCATAATAAGCCACCAAGGAACTCATTTTTGCAACCGCATGATGGCTGCTACCTTAAAACGCTACCATGTCCACCACCAAATGTCTACGGCATATCACCCCCAGTCCAATGGTCAAGTAGAGATCTCCAACCGCGAAATCAAAGGAATCTTAGAAAAAATGGTGAAACCTGGCAGGAAAGATTGGAGTCAGAGGCTAGACGAGGCTCTTTGGGCGTATCGAACGGCATACAAGACACCAATTGGAACCTCCCCCTTTCGACTAGTTTATGGGAAGGCATGCCACCTTCCGGTGGAAGTAGAACATAAAGCCTATTGGGCGCTCAAGCAGTGCAACCCGGATTTAAAGGCTGCCGGACTAGATAGGAAACTTAATCTATGTGAGCTTGAAGAATTGCGGCTTGAGGCCTATGATGGGCAAACGGACTACAAAGCACGGAGCAAGTTGTATCATGACAAATTCATCCTCCGCCGCTCATTTGAGGAAGGACAACAGGTGCTAGTCTACTCCTCACGACTGAAGTTAATGCCCGGAAAGCTTAAATCTAGATGGACCGGCCCCTTCACAATAACTAAGGTATACAACCATGGGATGCTCGAGTTGGAAAGCCCGGACGATGGAAGGAAATTCACGATAAATGGGCAACGAGTCAAACATTACCATAACGAGATCAACTTGATAACACAGAAGTTTGACTTGAGCCACCCATGGGACCCAAACTAGTAATCCACAATGAGGTACTGTCGAGCCAACGACGTTAAACAAGTGCACTGGTCGGGAGGTAACCCGACACTATCTTACTTTTCCGCACTTTAATTTCTGTCATTTAAATTCAGTATTTAGTTTTAAGCTTGCATGACTTTTGAACTAAGGCACGCCTTCGTTCAAAAGTGGGGGGTGAGAACCACCTATGTACATAAATAACATGCTTGCTGTTTTTTCTTTTTTTAGTAATAGTATCTTTTTGAAAATATGAACTTAAGAATGTGAAAAAGATAAATCATAATTCATGCATTAACCTTGTGAAAATTCAACTGTTCAAAAACTTAGAATGTAACTTTCCATTTGTCCTTTGTGCTGAGATAACTAGGGATGTGGAGTTGACATAAACTGCCCTAGAGAGGCTTGGCAAGCAATCAAAGGATCAGATCAAACTATATGGTTTTTGAAGTCAGTGGAGGCTGCACTTCGGGTTTCAGTGAAGATTGAAGTCATCTCCGCCATGCAGTGTTTATACAAAAGGCGAGGACGGGAATCAGATCGATGATGGACCAAAATTATATGAATCATAAACACAGTATAACCCCCTTATTTAGACATTTTGTCTATTTAACTTTTGCTTGTTAGTTCAGATATATTTTTGCAGGGTAATTCAGAGCTTAGACAGAATACACATTAAAGAGGAGCTTTTAGAGCAGAAAAGATGTTACGAGTCAATCCAAGGTCAAGATCATATGCCGACTGAAGAAATATTAAGGATCCTGACGTTGAATCACTCATAACAAATTAATCAGAAGAATTAGGAGAGGAATCAAGACAGCCCGGGGAAGAAACACATTGACAGTTTAGTGAAAAGACTGCACAAAACTGTACAAAACTCACACATGGGCAAAGTGACCGGCCACTTGGGCAAGAGGTGGCCAAAGCCACCCCTCCTCCTCCCTCCACCACCGGCAACCGGCGGCTCCTCCACACATGGTGACCGGCGGCTTTCCTCCTCCTCCATGTGGTGGCTTCTCCTCCCTTGATTTGCTCATCCAATCTCCATGCAACAAGTGTCCACATCTCCTCCTCCTTCCATGGCTATATAAGGAGGAGCTCCTCCCCTCATTTTCATCATCCCATAAGCAATTCACTTCTCTCTCTAAAAGTTTTGTAATTGTAAGTTTGGCTTTGGAAATAAAGGATAGCTCCCTTGGCGCTTCAACGGTTGTAAGTATTATTTCTAGTATTTATTCAACTGTTTTTATTTCCTTAGTTATAATGTTTAGCGCGATGAATAGTAGCTAAACTAGTAGTTCGGTCTAAGGGGCGCACTTGTATTATAAAATGTTTTAGACTATCAACTTAGCATCTCTCCTTAGTATTCAAAACTTATTCTATGTGCCATATATTCGGTTAGAACGTCCAAGGTAGAGTGGATGCTTGGAATGGCAAAACTCTACAGCGGGTTTCGTAAACTTGTACGGATATAAGTGGATGCTTGGAATGGCAAAACTTATCTGAGAAGTTTGACTTATCTTAAACACCATTTGGTTGATCGGGAATGATTGATCAAATGGATGCACATAGGCTAATATAACAGGGAATGGAGTATTAGTCTAAATAGAATAAGTGCTCTACGTCCTTGGAATAGGCTAGACAGTGTACGCAAATCGAGTGCTTGGAATGGCCTTGATACACCGTTTGAATATTTAGTAGAGTCACTAAAGGTCAATGATAAACAGGATATAATACAAGACCCCTGAAACCGAACGCTTTCCTTTAATTATAAATTGCAATTTACTTTCCAGTACTAAAACCAACCAACCAATCAATCAATCAATCACTTAGCTGGTAGCTTTAAAACCAACCAACCGACCTAAAACACGCTCTCTCGCTGGACAACCCCCTCAAAGAATATCTATTCCCCTGATTCCCTTGGGTTCGACCCCTACTTACCACTTGCTACCCAGTAGTAAAGTCGCGAGTAGCGGACTATTATAAATTTATTCTTGACGTTTGCACATAACGACTGTGCATCCATCAATCGACCTGAGGAGCGGGACCCCTTTTTTCCGTTGACGTGATTGTTTCAGAACAGACTGCTGCACCTGTCTAGTTTCATTAACTTCATCCAAGGTTTGGAAAATATGTTTATCATCCTTGCCTCCTGTGTTACAGAGCGTGTAAGAAGCTTGAGCATCAACCGGACCACCAAGCTCTTTACAATAAAATAGATAACTACCATAAGAAGCAATTTTCTGAGAACTTTATTTCGATATTTGCAATTCAGAATTCTGCATATCCTCTGAAATTATATCCCCTGTTCAAGCTTGTGTTCAAGGTACAGTTGAGACAGACCTTGAACTCCTTTCACAATAGTTCAGCAGACAGAACAAATAATAGGAGCACGCACAGAATGATAACCCAGTTCGACCACACCTACTCTGGGGGGTTTCCCACACCCTAGAAGAGACAGCAAATCTTTATTACAAGTTAGAGCGTATACGTGGACTTACACTTACACCTTGTAATTGCCTAGCCTCTAACACTGCGTCTCTCAGATTTGCAACCGAGGTTTACAGCAGTTAACCTCAATCCCCTTCGTCCGAACCTGCAGTCCGAACGTTCTCGACCTTCTCTTGAAGCTCGGATGCTTTCTCTCGAAAGCTTGTTTACCTTTGTTGTGTGCGGTAGTTTGATCGCTTCCAGGCAGTCTGAGTTGCACGTGATGAGACTGCTCTTGCACCGATGAGTTTCTAGTGAGGAAACACAAACGGACGTCGCTTTCTTCTTCTCCAATCGGTAGGGTTTGGTCTTGTATATTTGATCTTTGAAAGCGATGCGGAATAAGGACGCCCTAGCATTGTATTTATATGCTTGGACGAAACCCTAATCTGCACAAGATAATCCCATCAAATATTTAGGAAATATTCCTAGATATTTGATGTATATCTTTCTCAGATCGGTTGGAAGAATATACGAAGTCTTCTTGCCCAAGTAAGCTACGCCGCCTTTAATGTAGATATTCATTCGAATATCTCATGTTCGAATAAGTCGCTGGCCGACTTTAACTTGACGATTTCTTCGCTGTCCAATATCCTTCCTGGAAATATCCTTGCGTCTGTTCCACGTTGTACATGAATACTGGGATATGTTCGAACTCCCCCTGAACTCCTGCTCGAACTGTCTAACTCTGTTTTGCCAAATACATGCCACTCAAGGGAACATCAATCTCCCCCTTGGCATTTTGGCAAAACCAAATCTGCTAGATAACTAAGTCTATCTAACTATCAAGACAGTAGACAACTTTGAGGGAAACAAAAATTGTCTCCTCCAAAATACTCCCCCTTTTTGGCACAAACTGGCAAGTGGTCCAATCTTAGTTCGAACAGCCAATCAAACAAGTGCCAGAACAAGCACAAATAATTACAGTTAAAAAAAACTGAGTTCAGAGAGATAGTGTTTCAGGGGACCTTCATACAGATGACTCATCATAAGAGGCATCCTCAGAATCTGCATCATCAGATTCATCTTCACTTGGGTAGCTGAGGGCACGAGCGAGCTTGTTGATGCGCCTGCGTTGCTCCTTATCTGCTTCAATGATGACACTCAGGTCCTTGAGAAGCTTACTCCTCTCACCCCGGCCCATCCTGGCTCCCCCTCGACTCGACTCTGCAACATCTTATCCTTTCTGGGTCCCCTCCTTGAGATCGTTCACGTGACGCCCTTTAAACAGCTTGTGGTCAACGATGAACTTGCTGGGTGCCTTTGAGAGATGGTCAGTCGGGGCCTTCAAATCTAGAGCTTGATGGATTATCAACTCATATATCAGGGACGGAAAGCAAATCTGGTGAAGAGTTCTCTTAGAGGTGGCATGATCAGCGATCTGTTTGAACATAACTCTGCCCAGGTTGAATTTCAGCTTATTTCCTATCTGATAAAGAAGTTGAGCCATGTCCCGTTTGATAGTAGAACGGTGGGTAGAAGGCCTCTAGTTAAACACAGCAATGAAGAACAGCATTAAGTAGAACGTAGAAAGATCTGCTGTATGCACAACTGACTCAGGCCTCCACCGAACAGAGCCTGCAGTGATGGTGCTCACCATCTTCTCAAAGCTTGATTCCTCTTCATCTACAGCTGGGTCGCCCATGGAGAAGTATACATTGATCAGCTCAGGATCAATCTTGATCCTTCTTCCTCTAACGTAGAAGACCCCATAATCTGCTTCTCCGACAGTCCCAAACCGTGGGGGTAGGTTTGCCATGGCCTCCCGAACCAACTGTTCGTTGAAGGGTTTGCACCTGTCCCACGTCCAAAACAGATCAGATTCCTTAAGAACCTCGATGACTTCTTTTCCCTTGTACCGGGACTCCTCTAGCACCCTCTCAGGGATGATCTTTCTCTTCAGCAAACAAGACCACTTCTTCGCAGCATCTCTATTCACAAACCACACTCCTTTCTTGACCACTCCTACTGGAACAATATCAGACTCAGGAGATGGGACTTTGCATCTCCCAGCATTCTTAGAAATAGGAATCGCAGCGTCACGCTTCCTTTTCTTGGATGAACCGACTCCCCCTCCCCCGATGCCTATCTCAGCATCATTCCGAACTGATCCCTTTGTGGACTTTGCCAAGGCTACCTTCTTCTTTTCCTTGTTCTTCTTTCTCTTTTTGAGATTGACAAGAGGAACAAGGTCCTGGTCATATTCCGAGAGAGTAACTTCCTTTGAATCTGGCTTCGCGGTGTCCTTACGAATGGATGAGCCATCCTCCTCCATATGATCACTACGAAGATCATCTTGAAGAACTACTGGTACAGCCACTGTCTCCTTAGCCACAACTTCCTCTTGAACTGGTCTAGTTTCAGCTTCAGTCTGAACACTTGGTTCCACAGTTGGAACACTTGCAACTTTCTTGGCAACAGACTCTTCTGCCCCAACACTTTGGGCATGCTGAACTTCCTCTGAACATGCCACTCTCCGATCCTTTTCCTTTTCCAAGTCTTTCACGACATCATCAATGTCTTTGAACATCTTCTTCAGCTCTTCATCCTTTTATGTAGGATCAGATTCTTCTTCTATGGCTTCTTTCAACACATCAGCCTTCTCTGATGGATTAATCAACTCGGTCACAGACTCATCTCGCTTACTGATTTGTTCACCCTCTGAACCTTCAAGCTTCTCATCAGAGCCATCGTTAATCTTCCGACCTCTAGTAGCATATATCTGTGCTAGATATTTTCTGGGAGATTCGCATGCCCGTCTAAACTTCTTCCTGCGACCGCGATTTAGAGGAACGTATCCGGAGGCAAAAATCTTTTCCCTCCATGTTGTTGAGGTTCCAGCCGCCTTGCTGGGTTCACCGCCTTCCACAGACTTGACAGTTTTGTTTCCAGTCACAGTACTACCAGCTTTGTCACCAACAACAGCCCTACCACCAATAACATCCCTACCACCCTCATCACTAATCACAGCCCTGCTGGCTTCATCACAGTCAACCAACTTACTGTCCTTCTCAACACCCACATTCGGATCTTCCTTCAATACAGTATTTTCAACAGGCGGAATATTTGCAGAATCTAAATGAACAGTTGGAAATACCTCAGATTGGGGACGGTCAAGACTCGGACCAGCGTTGATTGATGAATCCACCGCGACTGACTGAGGGATTTCAATGGTTACGCCTCCGGCAGTCTTCTTTGCTTTGGCCAAAGATTCAATGTCTGAGGGTAAAGGTGACGCCTTTTTCACCTTCGGAGCTTTTGATTTCAAAATTTGGGATTTCGCCGCCAGAGCCTTTGAGGACTGCATGCTTTCCTTCTTCTTCTCAGTGGATTTGATGCCGAACTTCGATGACTTCCTTGTGTTCACCATCGCCATTTGAGAGGATGAGCTGTTGAGAGAGAAACTGTTGTCTACTGTTCTAGGGTTTTGACGAAAGAGAGAGTAGACAATGAACTGTTTTCGTGTTTCAAAAAAAACTCCAGCCTTTTCAACTTCCCTAATCAGTCAACTCCCGTTTCAAATAACGGCATAAAAACTCTTCGAGAATATTCAAACAATATTGATCTTCACGCGATGTGCCTTCTGTTCTAGCTCTCTTGCGTAGGTGGTCAGTCCAACTGATTTAGCTGGGGTTTCAACTCTGACTAACCACCGTTTGGCACAGTTAGTGGGTGACACCCCATAGACCCGAGAGGGGTCTGGGTGATCCAAACTGAGGCATGCCGTGTGTGTTGATGAAGTTCTTGGTAAATTGCACGTCCGTTGTCATATGTTCTTGAGTTGTCACCCTCTGTTCCCTCTCATATTCATATTTTCTTGTCCGGTTCCTGGCATATTTCTTTGGGCATAGTACGAACTCCTTCTGTATTTGTGCGCAACTCCAATCAGATCTTGTGTGCAAGGTCTTATCCACTCCCCCTTGCAGAAATCGATGTTTGGCGTTTGCACAGGTTAGGGCAACCTGTTGCTTGCCATAGTTCTCGTCATCCATTGGTCCCATCAGACCTATCCCAATGGTGTAGCAGTTGTCGGCATCCCTTCTTCCTTTCATCAGTGTACCGCCATTCTTGTCTAGGACGAGGCACGAGTAGCTAGAGAATGACACATAATGTCCATCGTCGCACAGTTGACTGATGCTGAAAAGATTCCTTGTCAGTCCTTCGACAAGGAGGGTGTTCTTGAGTGCAGGGAGATCCGGAACCATCAATGTCCCACATCCGATCACCTGACCCTTTCCACCATCCCCGAAGGTGACAAACCACATCTGTTCAACAGGTCTAATATGGGTAAGGTATTGAGGGTTACCTGTCATGTGGGCGGAGCATCCGCTGTCGAAGTACCAACTATCTTCCATTGTATAGCTTGAGGAGCAGCAGGCCACCATGCAAACGGTCTGGTCTGCTTTTAGAACCCAGACTTTTTTCTATCGAGGTATTGTCTGATGTTGGTAAGCCCGTCGTTCAGCAAGAAACAGGCGACACTGCAGTTTTATGTGTCCCATCAGGTGACAGTACCAGCAAGTGCGCCATTCTCCCCTTTGCTTCACTGGTGAGAAATCACGGCGTTGGACCGGTGTTCCACGAGTCTTTCCATCGCTTGGTGTGCTATGAGTCTTCCTGTGATCAGCTAGGTTCTTTCCTTTGGACTGTCTCACCTTCTGTTCAGGTAGCTGTTTCGACACTTATTGAGCTTTAACAACGGTAGAGCCTTTTGAAGTAACTTCTTTCGTAAACCCCAGGCCTCGATGTCCAGACTCCATCCTCTGAGATCTGAGAATATCATTTAAGTCGTTAGTGCCAGAGTTTAGCATCCTTACCGACTGTTTGAGGTGATTGAGCTCCTTCTCAGTGTCTGAATGATTCATCTTCTCAGATTCTAGCTGAAGTTTCAGCTGTTCTATCCTCCTTAGTTGGAACACCTCCTTGCGCTTCAGATCTGTGATGGTTTTTCTTAGACCCGCCATGCCTACAGGATGAGTGTCACGGTCCCTCTCCATGTCGACTTTCAGTGATGAGACAGTACCCAGGAGCTCTGTTTTCTGAGCAAGTAGACACAATCTTTCTTGTTTTATCTCAACCAGTTGAGTATTTAGTGAGTCTATCGTGCCTTCGAGCTCCACCTTCTGTGTGAGCAGAATCTCGACTTCCTCCCAGACCTTGTCCTTTTCTATAGTGACGCTTGCAACGGTGTCATTCAGCTTCTTGTTAACCTTGATCAGTAGCAGCCATTTCTCGTACAGATCTTTATATGTCTCAGCTAGGGACTCCTGCGTGAGTTCTTCATCGTCACTGTCTGAGAGGTCTTCGGCCCGGAGTTCCAATTGAGATGGTACTCCTTCACTGGTATTGCTGCATTCTTTTAGAGTTGTAACAAAAGCCATAAAATTAGTGCTTTCACCTTTTTCTTCGTTTGACTCACTATCGCTGAAGCTAGCGAACATTGAGAGTATTCGCACATTGGGAGGCAATATGACCGAAACCCCTGCACTCATGGCACTGAATTTCTTCCTTTCTTTTGTCAGTAGAGTCTTGTCTCATGTCTCTGGACCTTGACCTGCCGGTTTTCCAGTTTCGGAAGCTATTTGATGAAGGCTGACCATGTTCTGGTCCACGTCTGTTGATTTTCCGCACCATTCTGCCAAAATTCTGAGCCATCATAGCCAGTTGTTCAGTAGTGCACCCACCGTCCAGTTTGTCTTCAGACATGTCCGCGTTTAGGGCGATTCCCTTCACTTCTCCGGGTTGAAAATCATGATTGATCTCGTAGGTTCTGAGAGAACCCATCAGCTCGTCCAGCTTTAGTTTGGCGATGTCGTGCATTTCCTCTATGGCCGTGACCTTCATCGCAAATCTCGGAGGGAGTGATCTTAAGACTTTACTGGCCAATCATTCTTCATCGATGGGTTTTCCTAGAGCAGAAGCCTCGTAAGCCAGTTCCAGAACTCTTGTGTTGTACTCAGTGATGGTTTCACTTTCCTTCATCTTCATCTCTTCAAACCTGGTTGTGACAGCCTGCATGTGAGAGTTGCGAACTTTGTCTGTGCCTTCAAAGGCTGTTTGGAGGATGTCTGATGGACCATAATTGTATGAATCATAAACACAGATAAACCCACCAAATTAGACGCTTTGTCTATTTAACTTTTGCTTGTTAGTTCCGATATTTATCTACAGGGTATTTTGAAGTCTAGAGAGAATACAGGCTAAGGAGGACTTTTTAAGCTGAATATGAATTACGAGTCATTCCAGGTCACGACCAGATGCCGACTGTACAAATATCAAGAACTTGACGTCAAATCACTCAAAACAAGTCCAACCGAAGAGCAACCAGAGACAGTCCGGAGCTGAAAGGACCGATGGCTTTTTGGAATGAGATCACAAAACTCACATCCTCTCCCCTCATGCCACCTAGCCGGCGGCTTTTGGAGGCCAAGCCACCTTGCCCACTCCCCTTCCTCCACATGGGCCGGCGGCTTCCTCCCCTTGATGACATCACCGGCGGCTTTGCTCTCCTCCATGGATATCTTGCCATGTGGTGGCTTCTCCTCCACATCTCCTCCTCTTCATGGCCTATAAATACCCATGCTCCTTCCCTTTGTAATCTCATCCCATTCTCATTCCAAATCCATAAGTTAGTGAGAGAAGCTCTCACTTCTCTCTAGATTTTGGGCACCACTTTTGTAAACACTTGTTTTCAATCTATAATACTCCTGTTGGTTCTTGAGTATTCTAGTAGTTCTTGAGTTTACTCCTGTTGGTTCTTGAGTATTCTCTTTACTTTACTGTCTTAGCTATGATATCCACCTCTATGGATATTCGTAGCTAAACCCTTCATTCGGTTGAAGGGGTGTACTTGTATCATACAATGTTTTAGACCCTGCACCTAGTGCCTCTCTGTGTTCAAAACTTGTTTTATGTGCCACAAATTAGGTTAGAACTTCCAAGGTTGAGTGGATGCTTTAACGGGCAAAGCTCTTCCGTGGGATTCGTGAACATACTCGGGTAAGTGGATGCTTTAACGGGCAAAGCTTATCTGAGGAGTTCGACCTCTCTTAAAAACCCATTTGGTTGATCGTAACTGAAGATCAAATGGATGCACATAAGGCTAAGATACTTCGAAAGGAGGAATTAGTCTAAATAGAACAAGTGTTCTAAATGATGTGGCAAGTCTTGTGCCAGAAATAGCCTCGATTCATCTTTGAACACATGGTATGATCATTAGAGGTCAATGATAAACAGACTATGATACAAGGCCCCTGCAATCGAATACCTTCTCTGCAATATCAACTGCTCACCTCCCGGAAGACTTGTCCTTCACGCAACAACTCGCTGTAAGTCTTTCCTTTTATTTTCAGTACTTTATTTTCTGTCATTTACTTTTCCGCACTAAAAACCAAAACCAACCAAACAGACAGTTACTCGTTAGCGCTAAAACCTCAATCAACCTAAAAATCACGTTCCCCGCTAATAGACCAAAATTATACGAATCATAAACAGAGTATAACCCCCTTAATTAGACATTTTGTCTATTTAACTTTTGCTTGTTAGTTCAGATATATTTTTGCAGGGTAATTCAGAGCTTAGAGAGAATACACACTAAAGAGGAGCTTTTAGAGCAGAAAAGATGTTACGAGTCAATCCAAGGTCAAGATCATATGCCGACTGAAGAAATATCAAGGATCCTGACGTTGAAGCACTCATAACAAATTAATCAGAAGAATCAGGAGAGGAATCAAGACAGCCCGGGGAAGAAACACGCTGACAGTTTTGTGAAAAGACTGCACAAAACTGTACAAAATTCACATTGGACCAAAGTGACCAGCCACTTGTTGAAGAGGTGACCAAGGGAGGAGCTCCTCCCCTTCCACCACCGGCAACCGGCGGCTCCTCCTCCCTTGACCGGCGGCTTTTGGCTCCTCCACATGTCTCCTCCTCCTTGCTCCTCCTTCCTCCTCCCTTGGATCAAAAGACATGTGGTGGCTCCTCCACCCTCCATTCTCCTCCTCCATGGATGGCCTCCACATGCAACCATCTCCACCCTCCATCTCCACCCTCCATGGCTATAAAAGGAGGAGCTCCTCCCCTCATTTTCATAACCACCGCACTTGTAAAATTCACTTCTCTCTCTAAGTTATGTATTTGTAAGTTTGGCTTTGGAAATAAAGGATAGCTCCCTTGGCGCTTCAACGGTTGTAAGTATTATTTTTAGTATTTATTCAACTGTTTTATTTCCTTAGTTATAATGTTTAGCGTGATGAATAGTAGCAAAACTAGTAGTTCGGTAGAAGGGGCGCACTTGTATTATAAAATGTTTTAGACTATTAACTTAGCGTCTCGTCTTAGTATTCAAAACTTATTCTATGTGCCATATATTCGGTTAGAACGTCCAAGGTAGAGTGGATGCTTGGAATGGCAAAACTCTATAGCGGGGTTCGTAAACTTGTACGGATAAGTGGATGCTTGGAATGGCAAAGCTTATCTGAGAAGTTTGACTCATCTTAAACACCATTTGGTTGATCGGGAATGATTGATCAAATGGATGCACATAGGCTAATATAACCGGGAATGGAGTATTAGTCTAAATAGAATAAGTGCTCTACGTCCTTGGAATAGGCTAGACAGTGTACGCAAATCGAGTGCTTGGAATGGCCTTGATACACCGTTTGAATACTTAGTAGAGTCACTAAAAGTCAATGATAAACAGGATATAATACAAGGCCCCTGAAACCGAATGCTTTCCTTTAATTGTAAAATTGTAATTTATTTTCCAGTCCTAAAACCAACCAACCAACCAATCAATTAGCTGGTAGCTTTAAAACCAACCAACCAACCTAAAACACGCTCTCTCGCTGGATAAACCCTCTCAAAGAACGACTATCCCACTGATTCCCTTGGGTTCGACCCCTACTTACCAAGTACTACCCAGTAGTATAGTTGCGAGTAGCGGACTATTATAAATTTATTTGCACAAATTGCTTTGACGACGAGCGATCTGTCAAATTGGAGTCGTTGCCGGGGAATCAGTCGTCGGATAGTTGTTCTTTCCCTTTCCTTTTTTTCATTTCCCTATGTCACTACCCATTACGCATGCATGGACAACGCGATTTCTGCCCCTGTTTGGAGGAACGGAGGGAGAAGACCCAGTACAGCACTGCCGAAACTTCCACCACGTCTGCCACCACATCAAACCTGAGAACGAAGTGTTAGAGGAATTTAAGCTGAAATGCTTCAAATTCTCTCTAACCGACTTCGCCACGATATGGTATTACACATCCACCGCTTGCAGTGTAGAACGTTACGTAGACCTCTGCGTTCCGTTCCTGAAAGAATTCTCCCCACCATCTTTACGCCAAGAAACCCGTGAGAAGATCATATGCCTTCATCAATCCCGGGATGAGACTTTGGACGAATACTACATGAACTAAGATGCCATCGTATCAAGCTGCCCGCACCATGGATTTACGAAGAAAGTTCTTCTCCAAAAATTTCTTCGTGGGATGAGGTCCGAAGAGCAGGGAAGAGTTAACGAAGCTATGAGAAGGTCTGCCACAAACTTCACCACTGCAGACATGTGGTACCTTATAATCGGCCTGGCCGCTGCCACAAGACGAGTACCCCAAACTGACGAGGAAATGCAGACAGAAGAAGCTGACCCTGAGGTAGACAAATAAGAAACCACCGAGCCGTCAGAAGAGACTCCTGAACCGTCTGAAGAATCAGACATGGAAAGCACCGGAAGCAACAAAGTAGGAGTCCAGAACACCACTGACGAACTACCCAATTCATACCCGACTATCATTACCCAGGCAGCTGAGACTATCTATGATCAGTTCCTCACGAACCAACATAACGAGGCAGAACCAAGCCTCATGAGGCCTTCCCGACTTTTCCCCTTAATCAATGAGCAAGTCGCAGCAAACTATGCGATCAATGAAGAAGCTCAAAGGAGGATGGGAAAAGGACCTCTGCAGAATGACCCCTCGATGGAGCATTGCTATGCCGCAACTGGACTAGGCAGTCCCAAATACAAAAACTTCAAAAGGCTAGTAGTGAAAGGTCCATCACCCCCTCCGGGGTATTGGAAGGAAAAGATCCCGAAACAAAGGAGTCCTGACCCGAACACAACATCCGGCAAGAAGTCAGCAAGAAACAACACAGGAACGGTGGCAAAGTTCGACTTGAGCCACCCATGGGACCCAAACCAGTGATCTACAATGAGGTATCGTCGAGCCAACGACGTAAAACAAGTGCACTGGTCGGGAGGTAACCCGACACTATCTTACTTTCCGCACTTTTAATTTCTGTCATTTAAATTCAGTATTTAGTTTTAAGCTTGCATGACTTTTGAACTAAGGCACGCCTTCGTTCAAAAGTGGGGGGTGAGAACCATCTGTGTACATAAATAACATGCTTGCTGTTTTTTTTCTTTTTTAGTAATAGTATCTTTTTGAAAATATGAACTTAAGAATGTGAAAAAGATAGATCACAATTCATGCATTAACCTTGTGAAAATTCAAAGTGTTTAAAAACTTAGAATGTAACTTTTCATTTGTCCTTTGTGCTAAGATAACTAGGGATGTGGAGTTGATATAAACTGCCCTAGAGAGGCTTGGCAAGCAATCGAAGGATCAGATTAAACTATATGGTTTTCGAAGTCAGTGGAGGCTGCACTTCGGGTTTTCAATGAAGATTGAAGTCAACTCCGCCATGCAGTGTTTATGCAAAAAGAAAAAAGGCGAGGACGGGAATCAGACCGTCCTCTCTCTAGTCAAAGTAGCCGAGAAAATAGATGAGCGACCCTCTTCTTGACCCGCGCGAAACGACAACGATGAGAGGAGCGGGGAGGTATTTCCATAGGCTTGCGGGCGATGATTGGACCTCCCAAAAAGGCTTGAGAAAATGGACTAGCAGCCACAAAAAGGCGAAAAGCTCAAAGAAGCAAATCAAGAGGCCAAAGGCCCAAAATTGTGAAGGTTTTAACCGAACAAAAAGTGAAGAACTCAAAGAGTCAAATCAAAGGCCAAAGGCCAATTCACTACAAAAGCAGTCCCTCGCCAAAAGAAAATCAAAGTACTCAAACCATTGAAACCCGAACCAAATCACGTGCTAGAGAAAGCTACCAGAAAACCATATAGTGCGAGACGATCCCGAGGTTGCAGTCCAGGAGCCTAAACACGGCTATCTCCCGAGACATCCAATATAACTTGCATCTCAGCACGGAGGTACAAGTATTAAGTTTCTTCTATTTATTTACTCAGTTTAATTTGGTAATAAGTAAGCAATGCATGAATGAGGATAGATCGAGTACCACAGTCTAATTTTCATATTTCAAAGCCAACTTAGAGTACAGCCCTTTAATAGCATTGTTCGGGACGAACAACTAAAAGTGTGGGGTGATCTGATGGACCAAAATTATACGAATCATAAACACAGTATAACCCCCTTAATTAGACATTTTGTCTATTTAACTTTTGCTTGTTAGTTCAGATATATTTTTGCAGGGTAATTCAGAGCTTAGAGAGAATACACACTAAAGAGGAGCTTTTAGAGCAGAAAAGATGTTACGAGTCAATCCAAGGTCAAGATCATATGCCGACTGAAGAAATATCAAGGATCCTGACGTTGAAGCACTCATAACAAATTAATCAGAAGAATCAGGAGAGGAATCAAGACAGCCCGGGGAAGAAACACACTGACAGTTTTGTGAAAAGACTGCACAAAACTGTAAAAAATTCACATTGGACCAAAGTGACCGGCCACTTGTTGAAGAGGTGACCAAGGGAGGAGCTCCTCCCCTTCCACCACCGGCAACCGACGGCTCCTCCTCCCTTGACCGGCGGCTTTTGGCTCCTCCACATGTCTCCTCCTCCTTGCTCCTCCTTCCTCCTCCCTTGGATCAAAAGACATGTGGTGGCTCCTCCACCCTCCATTCTCCTCCTCCATGGATGGCCTCCACATGCAACCATCTCCACCCTCCATCTCCACCCTCCATGGCTATAAAAGGAGGAGCTCCTCCCCTCATTTTCATAACCACCTCACTTGTAAAATTCACTTCTCTCTCTAAGTTATGTATTTGTAAGTTTGGCTTTGAAAATAAAGGATAGCTCCCTTGGCGCTTCAACGGTTGTAAGTATTATTTTTAGTATTTATTCAACTGTTTTATTTCCTTAGTTATAATGTTTAGCGCGATGAATAGTAGCTAAACTAGTAGTTCGGTACAAGGGGCGCACTTGTATATTAACTTAGCGTCTCGTCTTAGTATTCAAAACTTATTCTATGTGCCATATATTCGGTTAGAACGTCCAAGGTAGAGTGGATGCTTGGAATGGCAAACCTCTACAGCGGGGTTCGTAAACTTGTACAGATAAGTGGATGCTTGGAATGGCAAAGCTTATCTGAGAAGTTCGACTCATCTTAAACACCATTTGGTTGATCGGGAATGATTGATCAAATGGATGCACATAGGCTAATATAACCGGGAATGGAGTATTAGTCTAAATAGAATAAGTGCTTTACGTCCTTGGAATAGGCTAGACAGTGTACGCAAATCGAGTGCTTGGAATGGCCTTGATACACCGTTTGAATACTTAGTAGAGTCACTAAAAGTCAATGATAAACAGGATATAATACAAGGCCCCTGAAACCGAATGCTTTCCTTTAATTGTAAAATTGTAATTTATTTTCCAGTCCTAAAACCAACCAACCAACCAATCAATTAGCTGGTAGCTTTAAAACCAACCAACCAACCTAAAACACGCTCTCTCGCTGGATAAACCCCCTCAAAGAACGACTATCCCACTGATTCCCTTGGGTTCGACCCCTACTTACCAAGTACTACCCAGTAGTATAGTTGCGAGTAGCGGACTATTATAAATTTATTTGCACAAATTGCTTTGACGACGAGCGATCTGTCAAATTGGCGCCGTTGCCGGGGAATCAGTCGTCGGATAATTGTTCTTTCCCTTTCCTTTTTTTTCATTTCCCTATGTCACTACCCATTACGCATGCATGAACAACGCGATTTCTGCCCCTGTTCGAAGGAACGGAGGGAGAAGACCCAGTACAGCACTGCCGAAACTTCCACCACGTCTGCCACCACATCAAACCTGAGAACGAAGTGTTAGAGGAATTTAAGATGAAATGCTTCAAATTCTCTCTAACCGACTTCGCCACGATATGGTATTACACATCCACCGCTTGCAGTGTAGAACGTTACGTAGACCTCTGCGTTCCGTTCCTGAAAGAATTCTCCCCACCATCTTTACGCCAAGAAACCCGTGAGAAGATCATGTGCCTTCATCAATCCCGGGATGAGACTTTGGACGAATACTACATGAACTAAGATGCCATCGTCTCAAGCTGCCCGCGCCATGGATTTACGAAGAAAGTTCTTCTCCAAAAATTTCTTCGTGGGATGAGGTCCGAAGAGCTGGGAAGAGTTAACGAAGCTATGAGAAGGTCTGCCACAAACTTCACCATTGCAGACATGTGGTACCTTATAATCGACCTGGCCGCTGCCACAAGACGAGTACCCCAAACTGACGAGGAAATGCAGACAGAAGAAGCTGACCCTGAGGCAGACAAAGAAGAAACCACCGAGCCGTCAGAAGAGACTCCTGAACCGTCTGAAGAATCAGACATGGAAAGCACCGGAAGCAACGAAGTAGGAGTCCAGAACACCACTGACGAACTGCCCAATTCATACCCGACTATCATTACCCAGGCAGCTGAGACTATCTACGATCAGTTCCTCACGAACCAACATAACGAGGCAGAACCGAGCCTCATGAGGCCTTCCTGACTTTTCCCCTTAATCAATGAGCAAGTCGCAGCAAACTATGCGATCAATGAAGAAGCTCAAAGGAGGATGGGAAAAGGACCTCTGCAGAATGACCCCTCGATGGAGCATTGCTATGCCGCAACTGGACTAGGCAGTCCCAAATACAAAAACTTCAAAAGGCTAGTAGTGAAAGGTCCATCACCCCCTCCGGGGTATTGGAAGGAAAAGATCCCGAAACAAAGGAGTCCTGACCCGAACACAACATCCGGCAAGAAGTCAGCAAGAAACAACACAGGAACGGTGGCAAAGTTCGACTTGAGCCACCCATGGGACCCAAACCAGTGATCTACAACGAGGTATCGTCGAGCCAACGACGTAAAACAAGTGCACTGGTCGGGAGGTAACCCGACACTATCTTACTTTTCGCACTTTTAATTTCTGTCATTTAAATTCAGTATTTAGTTTTAAGCTTGCATGACTTTTGAACTAAGGCACGCCTTCGTTCAAAAGTGGGGGGTGAGAACCACCTGTGTACATAAATAACATGCTTGCTATTTTTTTCTTTTTTCGTAATAGTATCTTTTTGAAAATATGAACTTAAGAATGTGAAAAAGATAGATCACAATTCATGCATTAACCTTGTGAAAATTCAAACTGTTTAACTTAGAATGTAACTTTTCATTTGTCCTTTGTGCTAAGATAACTAGGGATGTAGAGTTGATATAAACTGCCCTAGAGAGGCTTGGCAAGCAATCGAAGGATCAGATTAAACTATATGGTTTTCGAAGTCAGTGGAGGCTGCACTTCAGGTTTTCAATGAAGATTGAAGTCAACTCCGCCATGCAGTGTTTATGCAAAAAGAAAAAAGGCGAGGACGGGAATCAGACCGTCCTCTCTCTAGTCAAAGTAGCCGAGAAAATAGATGAGCGACCCTCTTCTTGACCCGCGCGAAACGACAACGATGAGAGGAGCAGGGAGGTATTTCCATAGGCTTGCGGGCGATGATTGGACCTCCCAAAAAGGCTTGAGAAAATGGACTAGCAGCCACAAAAAGGCGAAAAGCTCAAAGAAGCAAATCAAGAGGCCAAAGGCCCAAAATTGTGAAGGTTTTAACCGAACAAAAAGTGAAGAACTCAAAGAGTCAAATCAAAGGCCAAAGGCCAATTCACTACAAAAGCAGTCCCTCGCCAAAAGAAAATCAAAGTACTCAAACCATTGAAACCCGAACCAAATCACGTGCTAGAGAAAGCTACCAGAAAACCATATAGTGCGAGACGATCCCGAGGTTGCAGTCCAGGAGCCTAAACAGGGCTATCTCCCGAGACATCCAATATAACTTGCATCTTAGCACGGAGGTACAAGTATTAAGTTTCTTCTATTTATTTACGCAGTTTAATTTGGTAATAAGTAAGCAATGCATGAATTAGGATAGATCGAGTACCACAGTCTAATTTTCATATTTCAAAGCCAACTTAGAGTACAGCCCTTTAATAGCATTGTTCGGGACGAACAACTAAAAGTGTGGGGTGATCTGATGGACCAAAATTATACGAATCATAAACACATTATAACCCCCTTAATTAGACATTTTGTCTATTTAACTTTTGCTTGTTAGTTCAGATATATTTTTGCAGGGTAATTCAGAGCTTAGAGAGAATACACACTAAAGAGGAGCTTTTAGAGCAGAAAAGATGTTACGAGTCAATCCAAGGTCAAGATCATATGCCGACTGAAGAAATATCAAGGATCCTGACGTTGAAGCACTCATAACAAATTAATCAGAAGAATCAGGGGAGGAATCAAGACAGCCCGGGGAAGAAACACACTGACAGTTTTGTGAAAAGACTGCACAAAACTGTACAAAATTCACATTGGACCAAAGTGACCGGCCACTTGTTGAAGAGGTGACCAAGGGAGGAGCTCCTCCCCTTCCACCACCGGCAACCGGCGGCTCCTCCTCCCTTGACCGGCGGCTTTTGGCTCCTCCACATGTCTCCTCCTCCTTGCTCCTCCTTCCTCCTCCCTTGGATCAAAAGACATGTGGTGGCTCCTCCACCCTCCATTCTCCTCCTCCATGGATGGCCTCCACATGCAACCATATCCACCCTCCATCTCCACCCTCCATGGCTATAAAAGGAGGAGCTCCTCCCCTCATCTTCATAACCACCTCACTTGTAAAATTCACTTCTCTCTCTAAGTTATGTATTTGTAAGTTTGGCTTTGGAAATAAAGGATAGCTCCCTTGGCGCTTCAACGGTTGTAAGTATTATTTTTAGTATTTATTCAACTGTTTTATTTCCTTAGTTATAATGTTTAGCGCGATGAATAGTAGCTAAACTAGTAGTTCGGTAGAAGGGGCGCACTTGTATTATAAAATGTTTTAGACTATTAACTTAGCGTCTCGTCTTAGTATTCAAAACTTATTCTATGTGCCATATATTCGGTTAGAACGTCCAAGGTAGAGTGGATGCTTGGAATGGCAAAACTCTACAGCGGGGTTCGTAAACTTGTACGGATAAGTGGATGCTTGGAATGGCAAAGCTTATCTGAGAAGTTTGACTCATCTTAAACACCATTTGGTTCATCGGGAATGATTGATCAAATGGATGCACATAGGCTAATATAACCGGGAATGGAGTATTAGTCTAAATAGAATAAGTGCTCTACGTCCTTGGAATAGGCTAGACAGTGTACGCAAATCGAGTGCTTGGAATGGCCTTGATACACCGTTTGAATACTTAGTAGAGTCACTAAAAGTCAATGATAAACAGGATATATTACAAGGCCCCTGAAACCGAATGCTTTCCTTTAATTGTAAAATTGTAATTTATTTTCCAGTCCTAAAACCAACCAACCAACCAATCAATTAGCTGGTAGCTTTAAAACCAACCAACCAACCTAAAACACGCTCTCTCGCTGGATAAACCCCCTCAAAGAACGACTATCCCACTGATTCCCTTGGGTTCGACCCCTACTTACCAAGTACTACCCAGTAGTATAGTTGCGAGTAGCGGACTATTATAAATTTATTTGCACAAATTGCTTTGACGACGAGCGATCTGTCACCCGCCAGTACATTTCTCATAGAATGACTTATCCCCCTAATTCCCTTGGGTTCGACCCCTACTTACCACTTGCTACCCAGTAGCGAAGTCGCGAGTAGCGGACTTATAAATTTATTCTTGACTTTCGCACACGACGACTGTGCGTCCGTCAATGTCCCATGCTTCCTTGGCCACTTCACAGTTGATGATCAGCTTAATTACATTTTCATCTACCTCAGAAAAGATTGCGTTCATAGCCTTTGAGTTTCCCATAGATGCTTTGTCCTCCTCTTCTGTCCACAGTGCTTCTGGTTTCGGAATCGGTTCTCCAGTGAGATTGTTCATCATAGGTTCAGTCTAACCTTTCAGGACAGCCTTCCACACCTTTTCATCTAGCGATTTCAGGAAGGATCTCATCACGGGCTTCCAGGTGGCATAGTTTGATCCTTCAAGCAACGGGGGTCTGGTGATGCTTTGTCCTTCCTTCAGAGTCATCTTGAACAGTTCAGGATCACACTCAGTGTGTTGAGTGTTTGCTCTGATACCAATTGAAATTATATCCCCTGTTCAAGCTTATGTTCAAGGTACAGTTGAGACAGACCTTGAACTCCTTTCACAACAGTTCAGCAGACAGAACAAATAATAGGAGCACGCACAGAATGATAACCCAGTTCGGCCACGCCTACTCTGGGGGGTTTCCCACACCCTAGAAGGGACAACAAATCTTTATTACGAGTTAGAGCTTATACGTGGACTTACACTTATACCTTGTAATTGCCTAGCCTCTAACACTGCGTCTCTCAGATTTGCAACCGAGGTTTACAGCAGTTAACCTCGATCCCCTTCGTCCGAACCTGCAGTCCAAACGTTCTCGACCTTCTCTTGAAGCTCGGATGCTTTCTCTCGAAAGCTTGTTCACCTTTGTTGTGTGCGGCAGTTTGATCGCTTCCAGGCAGTCTGAGTTGCACGTGATGAGACTGCTCTTGCACCGATGAGTTTCCAGTGGGGAACACAAACGGCCGTCGCTTTCTTCGTCTCCAATCGGTAGGGTTTGGTTGTGTATATTTGATCTTTGAAAGCGATGCGGAATAAGGACGCCCTAGCATTGTATTTATATGCTTGGACGAAACCCTAATCTGCACAAGATAATCCCATCAAATATTTAGGAAATATTCCTTGATATTTGATGTATATCTTTCTCAGATCGGTTAGAAGAATATACGAAGTCTTCTTGCCCAAGTAAGCTACGCCGCCTTCAATGTAGATATTCATTCGAATATCTCATGTTCGAATAAGTCGCTGGCCGACTTTAACTTGACGATTTCTTCGCTGTCCAATATCCTTCCAGGAAATATCCTTGCGTCTGTTCCACGCTGTACATGAGTACTAGGATATGTTCAAACTCCCCCTGAACTCCTGCTCGAACTGTCTAACTCTGTTTTGCCAAATACATGCCACTCAAGGGAACATCATCCTCATTGTGCTCTTCAGTACTTGCATTACCATCACTTCCCTCGGAAACATTGGAATCCACCTTATTCTCATTGTTCTCACTCTGTGCGATATCCACTACCTCATTCTCCTTGTTCCCACTGAGAGGGATATAACCTTTGAAGATAGCCATTAAATCATCAGCGTCATTATCCCCGCTTGCGGGCTTGGGGTGTTCAACATCAGCCATACATTGGTCATGATACACCACCATAGCCAAAGAGGGAACATCCTCTCCACTATTAACCTGCTCAGTCTAATTTTGATGCGAATCCTCTTAATTCTCCTCCATCGGCTCAGAGGTCTGTGGCAGCGTATGCGGAGCCACTGCAGTGTTATTCTCTTCCACTGGAGCACCACTCTTAGCATTAGGATTAAAATGACCACTTCTAGCGCCTTTCTTCCTCTTAACTTCCACCCATTCTAGGTGACCAGCACTCTCTTTGTCTTTAGGTACAGAACTTTGAATATCATGCTCCTTTTCATTTGTAGTGGATGCCTTATCTATGGTTTCCTTTTCTTTTGTATCCACATTGACCCCATCATTGGTTGGTCTTTTCTTCCTACAAGTAGCCAAAGCATGGCCATGTATATTGCAGTAGGAGCAGTAAGATAAATTACCTTCCACTTCAATCTTTTGCCAGAACTTCCTACCATCTGACAAGGTGATCTGAACTTCATCAGGAATAGGCTGGGAGACATCAATCTCAACACACGCACGTGCATACCTCATAGAAGAACAAACCTTTGTACGGTCATCCAAATCCAAGAAGTATCCGAAGGAATTAACAATACCAGCAACAAAATTTCTAGTCATGAAAGCAGGATGAATACCAGGAAGCCTCACCCATTTAGATGTATACGAACTCTCCTTCTTATAGTTATAATCAGTGGTATATCTGAATAACCTAAACATGGTGTGACCAATCTTCCGCAAAGGGCATGTAAGTGCTGTTGTAGCATCCTCTTCCGAGTCCAGGATAATCATCACATGTCGACCATCCCAAATATCACTCATCGTCGCTCGGCCTTTAATCGCCCAGTGAGCCTTAAAGACCTCCCGAATCTTTGCAATGGACGGCCGACCAACAGTAAACTTCGTAATTAGGGAGAACCTAAACAGCGCCACTCCTGCATCAAACTCAGCCACAATGAAGTGGACTGAAGGTTTCCCATCCACCACTCCGTACTGTCTATTAGCTAACGGGATCGGCTGAAAGCTTGGAATAATAACCGGCTTCGAGATTGCAGATGCGAAGGACATCCACAGTGAAGCGTTCACTCCATTAGTCAAATCCAGTCGCTCCTTACCGACTGGAGCACAGGACGAGACAACCGGCACCTCCTTACCTACCGAGGAGGCCATCCGCAAGAGCCGGCGACGACCAGATCTGAATTAGCACGGCCGGATCTGGGCTTCCCGCTCTTGAGGAAGAGCATCTTACGGAGAGAAGGAAGTAGCTCAGAGCTCGACTTCGGTATGGGGAGCGCCCTTCAGAGAAGAGCACCGGACTGCGGAGTGAGAGGAGCGCCGGCCTGCGGAGATGAATTTCTGCTCGGACTTCAAATAAGGTGAAGAGCTTGAGAGAGATTCACGCGCTCGCGCGTGGCCATCTCTCCTCAGCCAATCAACTTTCTTCAAACTATCACCTTCGGTTCTCTTCCAAGTTTGGCGTTACGAATTTCCTCCATTGCCAAGCTTGAGGGGTATTAAGATCTATGTGTAATATTACAAACATTATGAACTTAACTGTAATAAGCATGTAATATGCACGATATAAATATAAAATGAGAGTGATACCCAGCGTTAAGCTGAGTACCTTTTTCCGCCAGTCTGGCTCGCCGTCTCCACCATATTTGTGACTCATTGTTCTCTCCGGCGGAGCGTCAATCCCTTCCGCTGGGAGTTCTCATACTTCAGGCCGGGGGATTCTTTTCATTTGCTATCGTCGATTTCATTTGAGTTACCTTTGTTGTTACGCTACTGTATGCAAATAGAAGACCGTCTAATGGCATCCAGGTCTCTCTATCTCTACCATTGTCAAAGTTTGGTTTGTTTTAGTGACCGAATATATGCATAATTTGATAATAATAATAAGGGTGCGGTTCAGGTACAAACCAAATTATAAATAAAAACTACAAACCAATTTATAAGCTGACACGTGTCCTATTTTAGCCGAAATCTCGAACAACACACGGAGGGGTAATATAGTCATTCCACATGGAGGGGTATAAATCTAATAATGTTATTCTCAATTTAGTCCACGAATTGTTAATAATCAGACTTAAACTTGGAATGATCAGACTTAAAAACAGCAATGATCAGACTTAAAAAATAGCAATGATAAGACTTAAAAACAGTAATGATCAGACTTAAAACAAAAATGATCAGACTTAAAAATAGCAATGATCAGACTTAAAAATAGCAATGTTCAGACTTAAAAATAGCAATGATCAGACTTAAAAACAACAATGATCAGACTTAAAATAGCAATGACCAAAAATTAAAAACAGCAATGATCAGACTTTAAAAATAGCAATGATCAGACTTAAAAATAGCAAAGATCAGACTTAAAAACAACAATGATCAGACTTAAAACAAGCAACGATCAGACTTACAAACAGCAATGATTAGACTTAAAAACAGCAATGATCAGACTTAAAAAACAGCAATGATCAGACTTAAAAACAGCAATGATCAGACTTACAAAGCAATGATCAGACTTAAAACAGCAATGATCAGACTTAAAACAACAATGATCATTAAAACAGCAATGATCAGACTTAAAACAGTAATGATCAGACTTAAAAATAACAATGATCAGACTTAAAACAAGCAACGATCAGACTTAAACCAAGCAACGATCAGACTTAAAAATAGTAATGATCAGACTTAAAAATAGCAATGATCAGACTTAAAGCAAGCAACGATCAGACTTAAAGCAAGCAACGATCAGACTTAAAAACAGCAATGATCAGACTTAAAACAAGCAACGATCAGACTTACTAAGCAATGATCAAACTTAAAACTTAATGATCAAACTTAAAAGACTTAATGATCAGACTTGAAAGACTAAATGATCACACTTAAAACGGCAATGATCAGACTTGAAAGACTTAATGATCAGACTTAAAAATTGGTAACTAAAAGACTACAAATTGATAATGATTGGACTTATAGAGAAAATGATCAGACTTAACATTGATAACTAAAAGACTACAAATTGAGAATGATCAGACTTAAAACAATAATGATCAGACTTAAAAACAGCAATGATCAGACTTAAAAACAGCAATGATCAGACTTAAAAACAGCAATGATCAGACTTAAAACAAGCAACGATCAATTATCAGCTTAAAACAGCAATGATCGGACTTAACACAAGCAACGATCAGACTTACAAAGCCCTAATACGAAAATTACTAAACACCAAAAATTTCTAAAAACATTAAAAATTCAAAATAAAATAGGAAATGACTTCGGATGGCCAAAAAAGCCGTTCTGCCCAGAATAAGGTATTATGGACTGAAATCAGACACCGCCAACTCAAATCCTGTTATTTCGCCACAACCTTAGTTTTTTAAGTCTGATCATTGTTTTTTTAAGTCTGGTCATTAATGGTTTAAGTCTGATCATTGTTTTTAAGTCTGACCGTTACTGGTTTAAGTCTCATCATTTTATTTTTAAGTCTGATCATTATTCTTTTTAAGTCTTGTCATTAGTGGTTTAAGTCTGAACATTTTTTTTAAGTCTGGTCATTAATTGTTTAAGTCTGATCATTATTTTTTAAGTCTGATCGTTATTGATTTAAGTCTCATCATTATTTTTTTTAAGTCTGATCATTGTTTTTTTAAGTCTGATCATTATTTTTTGAAGTCTTGTCATTACTGGTTTAAGTCTGATTATTACTGTAGCAAATTTTGGACGATTATACACATCATATCTTTTATGTATTTTTAAATAAGTCTGCGTGAGTTTTTTTATTTTCAAAAAGAACCCCGAATAAGATGAATTCTGATTGGTTGATTTTTACACGTGTCATTATTTTTGTGGATTTGTAGTTTTTATTTATAATTATGATTTGTATTTGATCCGAACTCTAATAATAATAATAATAATAATAATAATAATAATAATAATAATAATTGTTCATCGAATTTTGAAATGTAAGGTATTTAAAGGTGATTCTGAGAAGCTTGAAAGCAACACCCACACCAGATTGCAGCTCTCCTGGTGCATCAACGACTGTGCAGTAGTACTTGGTGGTCTCAAACTTTCACAATGCAATATCAATTGTAATACTAATACCACGCTAACGTTCAGCCTTCAACTTGTCAAGAACCCTTGAAAGACCTCTTGTTCATCTCAGCAGCTTCTTTCTCAAATCTCTCAATAACAGGCTTTTCAATACCAACAAGGCCCAAGCTTGTCGATCAGATGTCCAGTGGTGGTTGAGAACTCGAGGTATTTACAATTTATTTGTCAGTTTTTTTTTCTCCAGAATTAGCATCTGTTGTTTTGATGAATGTCTTCAAAAAGTTCCCTGCTTTAACTCCTTACTTTTTTTAAAGGGAAAAGTATAATTTGGGTCCTGAACTATCAGTTGTTTCCAATATATATGTCGAACTATAAAAAGTTTCAAAGAGGTCAACAGCCCCTTCAGGGCTTTGGACGGAGTTAACAACGTTACTAAAATCGTTTACTCTGTTTGATCATGCTCCTTCTTTGAAAAAACAAATTAAAGTCGGCACCCTCTTTAAAACTTTTTATAATTCGGCTTACATATTGAAATCATGTGATAGTTTATGACCTCAAATTGTACTTTTCCCTATTTTTCTGTCGGTATAAACAAAACATTCGGAATGCTAATCACTAGCCTCTTATTCATCCCACTTCCATATAAGTCAAGATAATCACCCCTATCTGGCCAGCTGAAAATAGTAAGATCAACTCTCTTTGAAAGTATCAGACATCAAATATATTCTCTTTAGCCTCCTCAACTCATGAGCTGGCCTTGAAGCCTCAAAAACAAAAAGGTTTAAGTCTAGCATCCCACTAATTCTTATGCGTCCACCCAGGGCCTATCTTGCAATTTGCCCACCTAGCAAAAGTTGTCTTGCCTGAAATCCTTGGACATGACACATGAATTTTCTACTCTTGATTTGATCTCCATTGCAGAAAATAAAAATGCCCATTAGCCACTCCCTTGATCGGCTGTTAGCATCAAATATCGTCGCAAAATCATGGTTTACAGGTTATTTAAGACATGTATGCCTCTGTCAGCAACTCAGCATAACTCCCACCATTGAACTCTGAGTTACCTGAATGGCCTGTTTATCGCATTTTCCATTTGAATGCAGCATGTGGTTTTATTCAAACCGAATCAAGCATTTTCTATCCGCAGGAAAATTCTCAGGATGTGATTGCTGAGAAATTCTTTCTTACCTTGACCTTTATATTAAGTTTATTGCAAGGAGGAAGCCGATGCACACTTAGGCTCTTCAAAAAAATGAGTGGCTTTACAGAACTGAAGCCGGTTTCTGCCATGGTGACTATCAATTTCGCCTTTGCCGTATCCAACATACTGATCAAGAAAATCATGGAGTTAGGTGCTGATCATCTGGTCATTATCGCGTATAGGCAGCTAGCTTCTGCTATACTTATTTCCCCGATTGCCTATTTGCTCGAAAGGTGCCTTTTGGCACTTACGCCGTGTTAATTTACAGTTATAAGTTATAACTTCCACTGTCATTTCTTCAGGATATTTTTCTTTCGATGTCTGAAACTTACAAAGGTATATATGTTTGTTGCAGGAACAATCCAGCTGAACTCACCCCTCGCATACTGTGTTACTTGTTCTTCAGTGGCCTTATAGGGTGAATTCCTCTACTGAATCATCCGTATAACTTTATAGACTTTGCTACGTTCGCTGAGCAAGTAAAAGACTATTTCAATTGGTGTGTTAATTTTTTCAACAGTGTGACACTCACCCAGTACTTATTCCTCCTTGGACTTGAATACACAACGGCTACATTTGCCTGCGCTTTTCTCAACATTGTCCCGGTGACCACTTTCTTGATGGCACTACCATTCGGGTAAGTGTTAAGATACATTTATATGGATTGTCTCACAACGCTATGAATGCTTTTTCTTTCTTAAAAAACTCAACGAATTCTAGTTTGAACTTTTTGAAGTCAGAGCTAGGCTAGAGTACCAAATCTTTGCTGTACGCCAATTTTATGTACATAGGTTCGAGAAGGTGAAGATACGGAATAAAAGCGGGGTAGCAAAGATTTTGGGCGCAACCATATGCCTAGGAGGGGCTGTGGTGATCACTCTCTATCAAGGAACTGCACTCAACAGCGGTCCAACAGTTTCTAGCTATAACACTGTTGAAGATCAAAAGAGAAATCAGAAATGGGTTGTAGGATCGGTCTTCTTAATGGCATCAACCTTAATGTGGTCATCTTGGTATTTGATACAAGCTGTTATCGGTAAGGCATACCCGGCCAAGAAATACACCAGCACGGCCGTCATGTCCGTGTTTAGTACTGCCCAGTCTGCAGTTCTGTGCATTGTTGTTAGTAGGAATCCGTCGAAATGGGCGATGAAAGGCGCCTTTGAGATCTCTACAATTTTATACGCTGTAAGTAAAGTTAACTACTTATTCGAGCTTCACCTAATTTAGTTTAAATGGCAGAAAAGGGTTGTGGTTAGTGGTCATACTCTTGGTCGAATGATAAGGAGGTTGACGGTTCAAATTACCTCCTGGACGCATCTTATGATAGTTTGAGATTATTTATTCATTGTCTATCATGTAGAATTTTTTTTAAAAGAATAATTTAAATAACTGAACTAAACTTAATATATAAATTGAAATTTTAAGTTCAAAAGAGCTTAACTTGGTAAACTGCTTCATATTTTATAAGTTCCATACCAAATGAAGTCTAGAATTCTTCAGGGAACAGTTGGCTCAGGCCTGTGTTATGTGGGCATGTCATGGTGCGTCGAACTGAAGGGTCCGGTCTTCACTGCAGCATTCAGTCCACTGGTGCAAATATTTGTTGCCATCATCGGTCTTTCTCTCAATCTCGAACAACTTCACCTTGGAAGGTACTTTAATTTCATAAGTTACATAAATAAAATCTGTATCAACTTGTGGCATTGATGTTATTGGTTTTCCTACCTTGAGCAGCATTTTGGGATCAGTCTTGATAGTTGCGGGACTCTACGTTCTTTTATGGGGCAAAGCGCGTGAGGCTAAGGATCGCATCATTACGCCGGAGAAGCACTCCTCTGCGATCATTGAGGATTGCTTGCCCATTACAATTAAGTGTGACATTCCGACTACAGATGGCTCGGCCAAAACATGAAATGATGCGGAAGAGCTGACAAGTTGACAGCAACAGACTCATTTTACATAGTGTTGTTTTCATTTATGCTGAATCTGAAATTGCAACAGAAACTCAACTGACAGTGAATTTATTTCCAAAAAAGTAAATAAAAAAAAAAAGGGGAAAGTACATTTGGTACCGGAATTATCACCATTTCCTAATTTGTGGGCTCAATTATCACCATTTTCCAATTTGTGGGCTCAACTATCACCATTTCTAGACAGGGGGCGAACTATCAAATAATTTTTCAGACAGTGGGCGAACTATCAAATAATTTTCTAAAAAAGGTGTACCTATTTGTAAAAAATTAATAAATTAATATAAAAATTCAAAAAATTTCTAAAAATACAATTTTTAATAAAAATGAATATAAATTATTTGATAAATAAAAATTGGAAACTTTACGAAAAATTAAACACAAAATGAAAAATATTTTAAATTTTTTTTGCAAATTTCCCCTACAAATTTTTTAAAAATATATTAATTATTTTTCTTATCTAGTTTGAACTATATAAGGGGTATTATGGAAAAAAATTTGATATTCACATCAAATGGTTAAACTACTTTTTATTCAACCATATAGTATTGTCGAAGTCGAACATTTTGTTTGGTTTCACTATTACATAAAATGAAGTTTTTTCTTCAATCATTAGGTAGAATTGACAAGGAATTGAATGTTTGAAAATATTTCAATTTAATAATTTTTAAAGATTTAATTTGAAACAAAACTTTTCACAAAAATTCAAAAAATATTTTTCAATTTGTGTTTAATATAAGTTTCTAATTTTATTATAAAAAAATTTGTAAGGGAAATTTGCAAAAAAATTTAAAAATATTTTTCATTTTGTGTTTAATTTTTTGTAGAGTTTCTAATTTTTATTTATCAAATAATTTATATTCCTTTTTATTAAAAATTGTATTTTTATAAATGTTTTGAGTTTTTTGAATTTTTATATTAATTTATTAATTTATTAATTTTTTACAAATAGGTACACCTTTTTTGAAAAATTATTTGATAGTTCGCTCACTGTCTAAAAAATTATTTGATAGTTTGCCCCATGTCAGGAAATTTTTATAGTTCAGCCCACACGTTGGAAAATGGTGATAGTTCAACCCACAAATTAAAAAGTTCAGCCCACAACTTTTTAACCCTAACACATCCTATCAACAAAAAATAGGCAGGCATTCCTGACAATTCAACTGTTGAAGGCTTGGAGCTACACATGAATTCTGTTAGTCTTCATACAAACAATATTCAGCAACTCACAATTGAAGAAAGTTAATGGAGCACAAGAGAGAGACTCAATAATTATATTTCTTCATAAGATAAGACCAGAGAACAAGAACAAACAAGATGCCGTCTTTTGAATGCTGTCCTCATCAACAGCTTGCTGAAAGAACTATTCAGCCTTGTCAAAATACTCAGCTTCACCTTCGTCAGGAGTCAGAAAGGCACTAGAGTATGCGCATTACTCAGGCACGAGACACTACACCATTTTGCTTGCTAGGTAACTGATTTTGCTGCAGTGATATAAGTGTACGTCGCCCAAGAAGCACTATGCGACACACTTACTGTCTGTGTCACCTAAGTAAACTGAGGCGACTGACTCGTATGCCACTGACCAACGTGTGTCACGTAAGCGGTCGTAGGCGACTGAATCCTATGCCACTAGATAACAGAGTCGCTTAAACTGTTGTAGGTGACTCCATATTAAAGTTAGTCACTTAAGTATCAAATGTTTATTTTCAAAAGTAACCACATTAATAAGTCCCAACAGCCGCACACCAACTTTGTACGAGAGTTTCTAGAAACAAGATTACAGGTGACTGATATTGGCAATGTTAGTCGCCTAAGAAGCTTGTCATTTAATGAAGTAAAAGTAACTTTGTAACACACAGTACGTTATACGTGCTGCTTCTCTTCCATTTTTACAATATTGGAGCTCGTCCTCAAACCTCAAACACAGTGGAGATAGCAGGTAGTCATCTTCTTCCATTTTCAATTCTTGTTTTATCTTAAGTTGTTTTTGTTGATAATTTTTGTTTTATTGTTCCGATCCATTCACAGTTTGAAAAATGGAACAATTTTGTAGTCGAAATCATCGTTGAGTTGAAAAAATGGAACAATTGATAATTTTTTGTGGTTATAAATCGTTGAAAAATGTCCCAGTGGAGATGACAAAAGTTGAGTTGTTCATGATAATTTTTGTTTTATTTTTTCATATAAATGATTACTCATGTTATGAATATGAATTGTGTATTGATATGTGACGAGAACGTCAATATATACAGTACAGGATAGATGTGTATGGTAAGCACAATAATGAGAGAATATACAGGATATATGCAATGAATATTTGATGAGAATAATATATCTCTAACACCCCCCCCCCCCTCAAACTCATGGTGGATCAATAAGACTGAGTTTGGAGAGAAAGAAGCTGTGCTGTGCTCTAGTCTATGCCTTCGTGAAGAAATCTGCAAGCTGGATCTCCGAAGGAACATACTGAAGAGCAATAATCTGATCCTGTACCTGTGGCCTCGTGTACGAAGCATCGACGCCAATATGCTTAGTGAGCTCATGCTTCACAGGATCGCGAGCAATATTAATAGCACCTGTACTGTCCGAGAAGAGGGGAGTCGGTCCAGAAGCAGTAACCCCAAAATCCTCAAGTAACCACCGAAGCCAAGTAACCTCTGTCGTCAATAATGCCATTGCTCGTAACTCCACCTCAGCACTCGAACGGGAAACTGCTGTCTGCTTCTTTGTCTTCCAGGCAATGAGAGAACCACCAAGAAATACACAATAAGCAGAAAGAGATCTATGATCAGAGTGATCACTAGCCCATGTCGCATCAGAATATGCTCGGAGCTGGAGAGAACTAGAGCGAGGGAAGAAAAGATGGCGAGAAATGGATCCACGAAGATATCGAAGGACACGAAGGAGATGACTATAATGGAGATGAGTAGGAGCAGAAACGAACTGACTCAAGATATGGACAGGGTATGAAATATCTGGACGAGTGACTCCTAAATATACCAGACTGCCAACAAGATGTCGATAACGAGTAGGATCCTCAAGAGGCTCACCATCGGTGGGACGAAGGTGAACATTAAGTTCCATGGGAGTATCAACAGTGCACTGGTCACTAAGAGAAGCTTGATCGAGAAGGTCACGAATATATTTCTCTTGAGATAGGAAGAATCCCTCGGGAGTAGAGGAGAATTCAATACCAAGAAAATACCGAATAGGACCGAGATCCTTCATAAGGAACTGAGTATGAAGGCGCTCCTTGACAAAGGTAATATGCTGAGGGTCATCACCGGTGATAAGCATATCGTCAACGTAAAGGAGGAGGAGTGTCCGTCCACGAGTGGAATTATGGATAAATAAGGCTGGGTCATGGTCGCCAGCGGTGAAGCCTGTAGCGGTAACAACAGAGGAAAAATGCTCAAACCAAGCTCGAGGGGCTTGCTTAAGACCATAGAGGGAGCGACGAAGGCGAAGGACCATGCCGTCGGGGATAAAATATCCTGGTGGTGGTCGCATGTAAACCTCTTCTCTCAACTCACCGTTAAGAAAAGCATTCTTGACATCAAGCTGAGAGATGGACCACTCACGGACAGAGGCAACAGCAAGAAGGGTGCAAATGGTGGTCATGTGGGCAACAGGAGCAAATGTATCATCATAGTCACGCCCATACTCTTGTTGAAAACCACGAGCCACTAGATGAGCTTTATAGCGCTCAAGGGAACCATCAGAGCGGGTCTTCACTGTATATATCCACTTACACGTGATAGGATGAACATGAGATGGAAGCGGAACCACCTCCCAAGTCCCAGTCCGCTCAAAGGTGGCCAGTTCCTCTGCCATCGCGTGTTGCCACTCCTGGTGAAGGATAGCATCACGATAGGAGGCCGGCTCAGCAAGGGTAGCGGCAGCGACATCATAACGTGCCGGAGGGTGAATGGACTGGCGATCTCAAAGAGCATACCGAGATATATGCACCGGAGGAGATGGTATGATGGGAGAGGAAGGCGCATCAGAAGGTGATGGCACAATGGGTGGAGATGACATATCAGATGGCGGTGATATGTCAAATGGAGATGGTACGACCGAAGAAGACGGTGCAACAGGTGATGAAGGCACAATGGATGAAGAAGGAATCTCAAAAACCTCAGCACCCGAACGAGGAGTGTTGTCATGTGGAGATAAATTGGGAGAGGGAATGAAAGATGGTGAATCGGGAAAGGTCAAAAAGGAAAGGGGCTCGACTAAGGAAGGTGATGAGAAATCTGAGGAAGGACGATGATAGAAGGGACGAGACTCATCAAAGGTCACATCTCTCGAAATACGAATTCGTCTCGCAACTGGATCCCAACAACGATATCCTTTATGTTCATTACTATAACCAAGGAAAACACACTCAATGGACTGAGCAGTCAATTTGGTGCGCTCACGAGGGGCCAGTAAGACATAACATAAACAACCAAACAAACGAAGATGAGAATATTCATGAGGTCGACCAAAAAGACGTTCCACTGGAGTGTCCCCCTGAAGGATGGAAGACGACTGAATATTTATCAAGTAAGTGGCTGTCGAGACAGCTTCTGCCCAAAAATGAACGGGAACACTAGAAGCAAGTAAAAGAGCACGAGATGTCTCCAAGAGATGACGATGCTTTCGCTCAGCAACGCCATTTTGGGCGTGAGCGCCTGGGCAGGAAAATTGGGAGAGTGTCCCCTGTGAAGCTAAAAACTGGCGAAGGTGACGAGAAAGATATTCTCCAACTGAGTCAGCACGAAGAACGTGAATGGGAGAGTCAAACTGAGTACGGATCATAGTGGCAAAATTTTTATAAATAGATAAAACCTCACTACGAGAGGACATAAAATATATCCATGTGTGACGAGAAAAATCATCTATAAATAAAATATAATAGCGATGACCCCCTTTTGAAACAAAAGGAGCCGGACCCCAAACATCAGAGTGAACAAGATCAAATGGCCGCTGGGAAATTGACTCACTAGTAGAATAAGGAAGAGTAATTTGTTTTCCAAGTTTGCAACCTTGACAATCTAAAGATGTATCACCGGAGACAGATCCTAAAAGACCACGGCGGACCAAGGAGGACAACCGTGAGCCGCAGATGTGACCCAACCGGTGATGCCATTGAGCAAAAGAGGCGACCGAAGAGGCAATGGAGGCAGAAGCAAAAGAACTGGCAGAGGCAGCAGAAGGAAGATGAAGCCAGTCAAGCTCCCAAAGACGTTGCGAATCACGACGCCGAGGGCCAGTACCAACCAGATTCCCTGTGCGACGATTCTGAACGCAGCAAGAATCAGAGTCAAGAATTATACGACAACCATGGTCAGTGAGTTGACCAGCAGAAATGAGCTGCATTGCCAATTGAGGAACGAAAGAAACTGAAGGGACACTAAAAGAAGAAGATGAGAGTGTGCCCCTTCCAATGACAGACAATGAAGTGCCATCAGTGGTCTGAACTGATAAAGGAGTATGTAAAGGACTGACAGACTGAAGACAAGTAGAATCAGAAGTCATATGAAATGAAGCACCAGAGTCAAGGATCCAGGGTGATATACCTGATGATTTTGGTGGTGATCTCGCAAAGCCTGGGGACACAGTAGCAGAACCAGCAGCTCCTGACGGTGCAGAGACGGACATACGACGTAACAGCGTGAGAATCTCTTGAGTATCAGAAGTCCCAGATCCGACAGTAGTTGAGGATGTTGTGGAACCACTTCCAGAACTCTTCGGAGGGCGGCCACCACGATGTGCAGCAGTATCTCTCTTCTTCTTGTGACAATAGTGGGCTGAATGTCCTGCCTTGTTACAATAAGTGCAATGCGATCGCTCACCCCCAGAAGGGGTTTCTGAGGTAGCGACATCAGACGAGGCGGGAGCAGGCGATGTGGAGGATGATGCACGAACAGCCAAAATAGAAGGAGTAGGAAGCAAACCCGCATTACGAAGTCGAATTTCTTCAGTCCGGACAGCTGAAAGGACATCTAATATGGTCACACGGGGATGGCGAGCTAAAAGTTGAGCCCGGATCTGCTCAAACTCAACTCGAAGACGTGTCAGAAAATCATAAATGCGACGAAACTGGCGATGAGACTTGACATTCTGACAATTCGAACAGGTAGGACAAAGAGTCGGTTCTAAAGAATCAAGCTGGCGCCATACCGCGGACATCTGGTCATAGAACTCATCTATGGTGGCATCTCCCTGTTGGAGCGACTGCTCCCGATGAACAACACTCAAGAACAAAGAATCACCCGTGGGCGCATAATGTTCCTGAAGATGGGCCCACATCAAATGAGCTGATTCTAAACAAACAATATCTGAAGACAGTGATACCTCCATACTCGCCACAATAATGGACGAGGCACGGGCATCTTCATCCATCCATGCACGGAAGGCAGTGTACTGAGTATGGTAAGATTCCATAGCATCGTCAAATTCTGTTGAAGCTTTCTCCTTATCCTCGTCAGAGGCATCTAAAGGTAGAACAAGCATAGTAGGCGGAGTGGGATGCGGTGGACATGGGAGCTCTCCGGTAAGAAAATCTGAAAGTCGTTGGCCACGCATGTGGAGGCGCATGTGATGTATCCATTCTGCAAAATTTGTGCCATTAAAGAGCAACGGGCAGCGAGGAATAGAAACAGTACCTGTAAAAACAAGAGAAGACATAATAGGTTAGTTTTTTTTGGAACCGTTGACTGGTCAAATGGTTGACTAGATGCTGACTGGATGCTAACTGGATGATGACTAGATGCTGACTAGATGCTGACTAGATGCTGACTAGATGCTGACTGGATGCTGACGGGATACTGACGGGGTTGCTGACTGGGTTGACTTTTTTTTCTTTTTTTCTGCTTTTTTTTCAAAGAAAAGTAAAACAACCCTAACGAAGCAGCAAGCGAAGCACGACGCACCAGATCAACAACAAAGAACGAAATAACCAAATCACAGCCGAAAGTGAAGTCGGTTAACAGTAGACAGGTCTTGAACAGCAGTGGTAAAATGGCAGCAACAGTGGATCCAAGTAAAATGGCAGCAGCAACAGTGGATGGATCTGGATAGCAGACAGCAGTGGTAGCACGTAGATCTGGACAGCAACAGCGAATCAAATCAAACGGCAGCAACGGTTGATGGATCTGAGACGGCTACAAGTAGATCTGAAGATAGATGTCAGCAGCGGCGGCGGCGTATGATTGCGGCGGCGGCGGCTGGCAGATCTGAGCGGCGGTTGTTTCAGATTGTGGCAACGGCGGCTGTAAGAGCGGCAGCGGACATAACTGCAAAAGAATGGAAAAAAATTCAAAACAAAGCATCTGATACCATGTTATGAATATGAATTGTGTATTGATATGTGACGAGAACGTCAATATATACAGTACAGGATAGATGTGTATGGTAAGCACAATAATGAGAGAATATACAGGATATATGCAATGAATATCTGATGAGAATAATATATTCTCTAACAACTCATATGTGCATAATTTTTATTCCAACGATTTCAATTTATGAGAAGTATCTTGGAGAAGTTGTGATGTGATGAATGAGAAGTATTTCACTTTTCCTTACTTTCACGACGATGTGATGAATGATGCCATTGAGGTAGATCATCTTGGAGAAGTTGCTTATGAGAAGTATCAAAATCTTGTTGTCGAAGCCCAAACTCCAATATACATTGGTAGTGAGAAGACGGTGCTTGAGATGATTTTAAAGACAATGCAAGGCAAAGTGGAGAATCGGTGGTCAAACAAGAGTTTTAATGACATCTTACGTGTCACAAAATTAGCACTTCCTAAAGAAAACAATTACCCTGATTCTTACCAAGACATTGATTATTTTGATGATGATGCAAATGAAGATGATGATCAACCCCTAGAGGAAATGTATGAAGATGATTATTCGGATGAAGATGCAAATGATATAGTCGAAGATGATGATGAGGAGTATGAAGATGAAGATTCAGATGATAAGAATGAAGATGAAGATGATTACGAAGATTATTATGTTTTTCAATTAGTTTAAAGTGCTAGTTAAAGTGTATGTTGGTCTGGTGAATTGGTGAATTCATGCTTCGTTTGGTGATGTTCAATTTGGTCAATTAGTTTAAAGTGCTTGGAGGGAAGTTTCAATTTGGTGCATTGGGTGAATTGGTGAATTCGTTTCACCGCGCTTGAATGAAAAATTGGGCCTCAGCCCGATATTACCTTGTTCGAACAACTTGACCTAAAAACAAATCATACTTCTCTCACCTTCGTTCTTCGTTCTCCACTCCGCCGCCGCTTTCGTTCTTCGTTCTCCACTCTGCGTTCTTCATTCGATCTCCATTCGTTGCGTTCTTCATGCGGCCATCTAAACCTCGCACCAGCATTGAGTGTAAGTCGAGCTATCCCGGCGAAGTGATTCATGGCAAAAGCGATGGCCAAGACGTCTACATTGGTAACCGACAAATGGCTAGAAGGGCTCATTGTGAATCAGGTGACACACACTACAGTCTGAAACCTTGACAGGCCTTAAAGTGCATTTGACTGATCTAACTCACTTGAACTCAGGATCCATTCCAGAAGTCGAAGCGATGGAAGGCAGGGCAATTGGGTACATTTACACAGGGACAACTCTAGCTGGGGTGTTTAGTCTCTCAGACGTGTGCCGGTCTGTCGTGACTGAGGCTGTGAATGAGCTAAAGTCGATGGGCATTAGGACAGTGATGCTTACTGGCAGTGTTCTAGAAATCGGCCGATTAATCGGGGATTAATCGGCAGATTTCTTGAAGCCAATCCGATTTTACCCAAATCGGATGAAAAATCGGGGAACCGATTATGTGTCCGATTAATCGGCTGAATCGGGGATTAATCAGTCGAATCGGGGATTAATCGGTCGAATCGGGGATTAATCGGTCTGGGCAGCTAAGTGTTAAGAAATAAACTTAGAGGACTTTATTGTAATAATAAAGATTTTTTTTAAATTGAAATTAAAAATTAAAACTAAAGCTTGTCTGATTAGGGCTTGCGAATTGCGATCGGCTCATGCAGTCCTCCGTAAACTTGTGAATTGCGAACTAAAGCTTGTTTGTTTATATTTTGCTATTGAGTATTGAATATTGATTGTGACATTTACTCACAAATTATGTAATTGTAAAGATCCTGATTGTGATTTCAGATTTGTGACTTTTTTGCTATTGATTGTTTGATTTTTTGAAGTGGTATGGATTGTTTAGTTTTGACATGCATCCTGTTTTATTTTGATTACAGATCAACAAATGCATTATAGAAAGTATTTATATAACTATTTTTCAATTATAAACATAAAAATAGGATAAAAATAAAAAACCGATTAATCTTCGAGGATCTTGTCCGCCCGATTAGCGATTAGCGATTTTTGTAACCTTGCTTACTGGAGATAGCCAAGCTGCTGCCACTCATGCCCAAACTCAGGTCTGCTGTTAAATTACAATTTCCTAGTAGGCTAAAATCTTAACCAAACGCAACTATGTAAATGCAGTTAGGGAATGCTATAGAGCAAGTCCACGCGGAGCTTCTACCAAACTCAACTATGTAAATGCAGTTAGGCACTGGAGTCGGTCACAAGCATCACCATGGCGGAAAGCATCATCATCATCATCATTATCATCATCATCATCATCATCATCATCATCATCATCATGACAGAGCTTGTAAGAAAACTTCTGCTAAAGATCATGTCCACCAAGGTTGTGCAAAAGGCGTTGGCATACCACAAAGAACTTGTGTATTTTGATGGTAGTTTGGAAGTTGGAACTTGTAGTTTGATCATTTAAACTATTTATTTGTATTTTGAAAGCAATAAAGGAATTTTGGTTCTCTTATGTAATTTATTAATGTTTTATGTAATTGCGAGTTTCTTATGAAATTGGAAAATCGATTTTTTTATAATACTTATGTGACTTCCAAAGTCAGTTGCTAAAAGTCCTATGTGATTGACCTTAATTCAGTCGTCCAACCATTTAAGCGACATATCCATATGAATATGTCGCCTATGGTCCAGGAGACAGACTCAATTAGGTTCTGTCGCCTACGTACTTAAGCGACAGAGGATATTAGGTTCAGTCGCCTGCATACTTGGGCCACCGTAGATGGGCCACTACCCTTAAGAGACAGACATCACATAGGTTACTGAGCGACTAAAAATGAACTTGGGCGACTCATTTGATTCAGTCGCCTAGCAAGCAAAATGGTGTAGTGAGAGTGTCTCATGCTTATTAGGGTTAACCACACCAATGCCTCATCCAGCTTGGAAATAACATCTCGAATCATTAACATCAAATCCTGAAAGTTCTGAATTAACTGCGACAGCTCCATCAGCGCTTCACCTACCCCAGCTCGTCAAATTCCCGGCATCGAGAGGGTTTTTGATGTAAGTGGCTTCAGCGGTCTTCCGAGCGTCCTCAAAGAAAAATAGGCGGTGGAAGTCGTTCTACATATCCATGGCAAATATGCGATTTAGGGTTTTGGGGGAGAATGAAGAAGCCGTTGATCCAGAGTTAATCAAACAATTATATGGTTCTTGGAAACTTCCTGAACATTGAACAACCAAACCATCCATCTCTATTTGACCCTTGGGTACCAGATTTGCAAAGTCGTCAACCATGGACAAAGCTGAAGATATAGGAGATGGAGGAACTAACGGCGTTTATTATGTAAGTTATTTTATTCTAATTTGGCCCTTGAGTACCAAATTTGTAAAAAACATTAGTTCGGTACCTGTCATGAAATAGGGTGGTAGTTCAGATAACCAAATTGTAGTTTTCCCTAAAAAAATATATCATCCTCTCTCTCATCAATTTTCTCTCTCATTTTGTCATACTTCATTACTATTTTGATCAAGTGCACCCCACTCAGGACCAAACAAAAATTTCATCATCATTCTCTCAACACTACTGACGCGTGTATTTTGCAATAGTGTCAAAAACAATTTATAGTTTGACCGGTAAGACCGGTGTCGAACCCAAGGGAGCAATTGGATTATACGCTAGGTGAATCAAATTTTCAACTTGGCTATTCCTAAAATTCAATGATGAGGGTGTTATCAATCAAAATCAAGTAATGAGATGGTATTAAGGGTTTGAAAATCAATCAAAAGAGAGTTTCAAGGGGTTGTGCCCCTCCTTGGCATTCCTCGTGATCATGCATACAAGAATTAAGCGCATTTCTAGGTGTTAGATAGTTTCAAACCTAGCTTAGACTAAGGTAGAATCAATCCTCATCGAATCTATTCTTAGTCAAGCTCTCCTAAAGCTCGAACCTCACTCTCTCGAGATGTTGATTCATTCCACAACATTTATTAGCATTGAAATATCTCCCAAGCAATAAATGACATGAACTCGACTCCTAGTTCACTTCAAATCCATAGATATGATCACATTTACTATATCTAAACCATCCCTAAGATCGCTAGATTATTAGGGCAAGTTTTGGGATAAACAAGTCACTTAGGTATTTCATCAAACACCTAGAGTGCATGCACAATGAAGATCATAGCAAATGTAAATCTAACACCATAGATTAATAATCAAACATGTGTATTCATGATCAAGAGTACCAAGGAGGGTACAAACACCCTCAAAACACAAGGGAACTACTCACACATCATGTAAGACAACATGATGTGGGTAGGGGTTTTTACACAACAAATAAGAAGAGAAGAAGGATAGAAGTAGGATGATTAGTCCTAGTGTCTCCCTTTGATCTTCACTCCTCCTTGTTGGAGGGTCCAGTCGATCGATTGAAGGCACCTGATCTGCACACTAGGCTGGAGAACTCGCCAGTCGACCGACTGACGGGTCCAGTCGATCGACTGGAGGAAGTTGATTTGCAGGCCCTTCTGAAAGTTCATCGAGTCGACCGACTGGAACAGGGGAGGATCCCAGTCGACCGACTGGAGGCAAAATCTGCCAACTTTTGCTCTAAACTCCGATTTTTTTCGAGTTTCCTTCTTTTTGGTTATGACACTGATATATCTTGCATTGTACCTGAAATGTACGAAAAGGGATCAAATGACATCGAATAATATCGGAAACGACCCAAAACCATAGTGAAGAATGGCAACTAATCAGTCGAAAACTCGACTGATCAACACTCCACACTTAAGTTTTGTTCGTCCCGAACAAAGTATGAAAATATGTCATGGTCGTGCAAATGTCGAAATGCTAGTGGTACTATGTTTTTCGTGCATTTGCCTCACTAGATTTCACAAGGTCTCGATCATTATTCCTAAACATGTTATTGAAAGGTAAATGACAAGTATGTACAACCTAACTAGCTCCTTTTCGTAGGCGTTACGAATGCATTTAGCGTATGCATTAAGCCTTTAAACCCCTAGGCTACCCTAGTGGACGAATTATAGTCTCGTGAGAGTTTTCAGAAAAGGGAATACTCACAAATCCCAAATGCACCTATCCCATGAGAATGAAATGCAAGAGTGTTCAACCAAGGCTAGGATTTCTCAAAACAAAATCCTCATCCCACGCTAGGGCTACCATCACATTATCATCAAAAGAACTTTTGAACCATTTAAGTACCCATGAGGTTGTGCATTCAAGATCATCAATACTAGAGCAATCAAATGCCTCATCCAAATGTCTATTCGTTTTCAAAGTAATACAATAGAAGTAAAGCTCATAGTTTGCACAAAAATTTGCCAATCACTCACCTATGCTAGCTAGGGCTAGTCCACGGGCTTGCGACATAGAACTCGTTCCCAAGTTTTAGGCGCTTAAGCCGTAATCCATAAGGGAAGAGGAGTTCGACACAAGAGTTCTTATAAAACAAGCCATAGACCAAATGAACACTCCCGTGCAAGCACATGGGTCGTCCAAGAGTCATTCCAACAAGCACACAATGCAAATGATTAATCCCGCACAAATGAAGAATGGAGGAAAACATAGAGTCAAGCTTTAAGTGCTTCTTATTTCTTTTTGAAACGGCCTTTGGCCTACAAATGCTTTCAAGGGGGGACTTACCTCCCTAACCCCCGGCATTTGTATATTTTAGAACAAAACTTCTCGGGTACCTCAAGAAAGTTTTTAGTCGGGGCTTTGCCCTCTTTGACCGCAAAAATCTCTTCTTTTTTTTTCTTTTTTTTTTGAATGGGGCTTCGCCCTCTTTTATTTTTGACTCCACACTTAAAACTTGACAATATGTTCAAAAAGTGTATGGAATGTGCGGGAATCAAACATGAGCAAGGCACCGTGCTAGAAACTAAAGTCACCAAGGAGCAAACAAAAGTCTAAGTTTTTCATGAAAATTTTAAAAGTGCTTGCTAAAACTTGATCCAAGGTATTTCAACGAAAATACTTAGAGAATTAGATAGGCAAGAGATAGCAATGATATTGGCTCACAAGAATGCACATTCGTAGGACTAGGTCGGTTCTAAGTTCAAAATCCAATAAATGTGACAAGTAGGCTAGATGTGATTTATAGGAATTGGAATCGATAGTCACAAGCCTACGTGGTTGAAAACACTCTCATGTAGGGATAAAGTGCAAAAGATGCAAGTGTCCATCAAAAATGATATGCAAGGCATGCAAACATGTGAACTATGCGCACAAAACCACTCCACACTTAATGCAAGCTTAGTCCCTAAGCGCAAAGAATGATAAAATAAGGGCAAAGGCGCATAGGAACTCCCCTCGTGTGAAGCACCGGTGGCAAAACGCATGGGAGTGAGAAATACCCTTTTGTTGCAAATGTAGACAAAGAAGGTGAGTTTTGAACGTGAGGATAATATGAAAGTGCATATCCTGTAGAGTGAACAGCACAGATGGTAAACACCTTCAATATCATATAAAATGAAGCATTCAACCAAAAGCAAGTCAAGGGTATATCACTCAAAAAGGGATACATCATCCAAAATTGCGCCAAAAGGCGACTTAACAGTCAAGTACATGATAAAAACAAGAAGGAATCAAAACATCAATACAGACATGATCAAAATGTAGCAGAAGCTGAAGATGTAGCCTCGTCGTCTCCCGAAGTGGTCTCTGTAGAAGAATCTCCAACGTCCTCCTCCATAGCATCAGTAAATGGTGAGGGAGGCAAGGGGGATGCGGCGCGATGAGCAGAAGCTGAGGTTGAGCTGAGCAAACACTGAGATTTTAAGCCAGTCGGTCGACTGGGATGCAAGGGGAATGCCAGTCGGTCGACTGGGATTCGATTTTTAGGTCGAAAAAGGAGGCTTCTGCAATCGGCTTTGGCGGACCAAATTGGAGCTTGGGGTTTGCAGGCGGGAGGATTCCGAGCGGGTTGAGAGGTTGGACGAGTGCTGGAGACGCCGGACGGAGGAGATCGGACGGTTGGAGCTTTTCCAATCGAAATCGGGGAGATGCCGGCGCTGCTTCAGGGCGAGACGGCTGGGCTGGGTGGTCGGGAATGGCGGGCGAGGTGATGGCGAGGCGACGAGTTTCGGAGGACGGTGGTCGGACGAAGGTTGGTCGGGGATGGCTTCGAGTCGGGCGGGATGAGAGTGTGAGTCGGGGAGGGAAATGAAGTTCAAAATGAGTCGGATTAGATGTGGGTTTTTGGATAAGCTAAACTCAGTCGGTCGACAGGGAGGCGAGTCGAGCGACCGGCTCGACTTCGATTTTCATCCATTCTGAATATCAATCGAGTCGACCGACTGGGCTGTTTGGCCTTCCTCCAGTCGGTCGACTGGGGGCAATTTCAATTTCAATAATAAAAAAAAAATTTCTTTTTTTTTTCTTTTTTTTTATCCCTTTTTTCTTTTTCGAGCTCCCCAACTCCACACTTAGAATTTTTATCCCGCAACACGAAATAGCAGCACACAAAAATCGTACAAAATCAATACTACACCAAGAAAATCATTAGCATAAACATGCTTTTCAACAAAACGCAAGCGAGAATCATAGACTCCACACTTAAGACATCGCCATCATCAAGATAATTCATGTAAGCACAATTCCACACCAAGCACACCAAATCATGCATTTTTGATCATCTAGCACCATGTTCTCATACATAGTTTCAATGTTCACATGCCAAACATATATATGAAATCAATTATGCATAAATGGACAACTCACAAACCGGGGTACCTCCCGTTAGGGCCTAGTTTAACGTCTTGGCAAAGACCGAGCCGAATCTCTTCTTGTTAAGAAACACACTTGAGGAGTCCTTTGCTAGGATCCCTCCTCAAGCGGACTAGTGGAATAATAGGAGACTCAATCCGGGTTCTTTGAAGAGTTGCAAGCAACTTGTTTAATAGCCCTTTTCCAAAGTGATGGTAGCTTTTCGCCCTTTGATGATTTTGCTTTTCCATTCTTACTCATCTCATTGGTGCATGATGATGAGTCATATTGATCAAAGGAAGGGTCTTCATCGGGTTCAAGCATGTTGTGCAACTCCTTCTTATCAACTTCCTTGCCCTTGGAAACTTCGGTTCCCTCATTGTCTAGCTTTTTCTCCACACTAGCCACTTGCTCCTCATTTGGCTTTTCAATCTTCACCTTCTCTCCACCAATCTTTAGGGTCAATTTCCCTTTTCCCACATCAACTTTAAAACCGGCGGTGGCCAAGAAGGGACGCCCAAGGATCAATGACGAAGAGAAATTGCCCCCCATGTCTACCACCACAAAGTCGCATGGAATGTAGAATTTGTCTACTTTGATTGGGACATTCTCCACTAGGCCCCAAGGGCGCCTTGTAGTGCCATTCGCTAGTTGTAGTGTCATTTTAGCGGACTTCACCCCATTCAATTTAAGCTTTTGGTAGATGGCAAGAGGCATAACACTCACGCTAGCCCCGAGATCGGCTAGTGGACTTGTGAAGTTCATATCCCCGATTGAGCACGGGATAGTGAATTTACCGGGATCTCCCATCTTTTGGGGAATTTGCTTCGAGAAGAGGGCACTACACTCATGGTTGAGGGGATGGGGTTCATCCTCTTCAATGGTCCTCTTTTTGGACAAAATCTCTTTTAGAAACTTGTTGTATAGAGGTGCCTTCTTGATGAGCTCATGGAATGGCATGTAAACATATAGCTTCTTTAGCATCTTGGTGAAGACCTCATACTCCTTTTCCAATTTGGAGGGCTTGATGAGCCTTTGAGGGAAGGGTACCGGCGGAGAGTAAGGCTTCAATTCCTCTTTCCTTTCTTTTGCCTTTTCGGTTTGAGGATTAGGGACCTCTTCACTGAGTTCTCTTTCTTCGGCTCTAGCTTGGCCAACGGGTTTCTTTGGTGCAACTCCATCCAATTTCTTCCCACTTCTAAGGGTCACCGCCTCACAATGTTCTTTCCTCTCTAGAAATTCATCCTCAAGTAACTCATCCTCGAATGATCCCTCAATAAAGATGGCGTTGCAAAACTCCTTCTTTTCATGCTCGGGTCGCGCCGGCAATTTTCCTTGTGGCCTTGTAGAAGACTCGGCATGTTGAGCAATTTGGTTTTCAAGCATCTTAACATGAGTTTGCAACCCTTGGTGTGCTTGCAACAATTGGATTTGAACATTTTGGTTGGCTAGCCTCATTTCCTCCAATTGAGCTTGGAAGTCACTACTTGTCTTTTCATTTTGTGCAAGGATTTTGCCCAACATTGCTTCAACGCCGGAGGGCTCATTCGAAATTTGTGGGGGATGGTAAACTTGTTGATAAGGCTTTTGAGCTTGAACTTGGTATTGTTGGCCTTGGTATTGATTCTTTGGTGGGAAAGCTTGATTATTTGGAGTAGGCCTAGGGCCAAATCCGGGAGGTGTAGGATTTGTGGTCTTGTATGAGAGGTTAGGCCGATCTCTCCAAGTGGGTGGAAACTTTTGGGTAGTGTAGTTGGATTGGGCATTTTGGACTTGAGAGGCACCACCATTATACTCTCTCCCTTGATTTCCCCCAATGTAATTTGCTTCTCCATACCCGTACCTATGACCATCCCTTTGAACCAAAGGGCAAGAATTAGTATCATGCTCGTATACTTCGCATATGTCACACCCTTGGCTCGTTGAGTGACCTCTCTCCGGGTTCTTCAACTTGAAAACTTCATCCGAGAGTTTCTCAAAATCTTTCCTCAAGGCATCATAGTCCCTTGTGCTTACGGCCTTTGCCTCATGTCTTTCTCCTCGCTTCCTTGGATTTCCTCTATCACTCCCCCACATGAAGTAGTTCTTTGTTATCTTCTCAATTACCGCGTATCCTTCATGGGGCTCAAGATCCATGATAGCTCCTCCCGCGGCGGTATCAAGTGCAAGCCGCGAGTGACCATCCACACCATGGTAGAAGGTATGGAACAAGAGGAGGTCGTCAAGGTTGTGGTGAGGGCAAAGCCTTTGATACTCCTTGTACCTCTCCCATGCTTCATAAAGCGTCTCCCCATCCATTTGCTCAAAATTCATGATTTGACCCCGATAATACGCCGTCTTGGAAGGAGGAAAGTACTTGTTGAGAAATGCAACGGCGAGCTCCTCCCACGTGGTTAAACTATCCGGCGTTTGACTTCTTAACCAATCTCTTGCTCTTCCCGAGAGGGAGAAGGGGAACAACCTCAAGAGCTTAGCGTCCTCGGAGACCCCATTGGTCTTGAAAGTATCACAAACTTCGAGAAATGTAGTCAAATGAGAGTTTGGGTCTTCGTGGTCTCTCCCCGAGAATTGATTGGATTGAATCATTTGGATTGTAGAGGTTTTCAAATCGAAGTCCCGGTTGTCTACCGCGGGAGCAAGGATTGGGGAACGATATCCATAAGCATTAGGTGCGGCATAGTCTTTGAGAACCCTTCTAGCTTGGGGCAATTGTGGTGGAGGATCTTGAGGTAATTGGCCTTGTGGTAAATGAAGAGGGGGTGGTGGAGGAGGAAGTCCATCCCTATCTCCCATGGTTCGATGATTGATTTCTTGAGCGTTTGATGTGGTCCCTTTGGCTTTGGTTGCTTTTCCCCTTGTAGAATATGGGTCAAGCTCGTCAATAGTAGGGTTGATGTCCTTATTAACAATTTTGTTTGACTTCTTTGATTTTGGTGGCATCAAACAATGGTACCTACAAGAGAGACGAAAGCAACCGAGTGAGGGTAATGGAATGAGCTCAAGAATCAATATTATTAAAAGCAAGCAACAAAAGAAAAACATGGAATAGACGAAGTACTAAATGATTCTTCCTAGGGACAATCTAACCATTGCTCCCCGGCAACGGCGCCATTTTGACGCGTGTATTTTGCAATAGTGTCAAAAACAATTTATAGTTTGACCGGTAAGACCGGTGTCGAACCCAAGGGAGCAATTGGATTATACGCTAGGTGAATCAAATTTTCAACTTGGCTATTCCTAAAATTCAATGATGAGGGTGTTATCAATCAAAATCAAGTAATGAGATGGTATTAAGGGTTTGAAAATCAATCAAAAGAGAGTTTCAAGGGGTTGTGCCCCTCCTTGGCATTCCTCGTGATCATGCATACAAGAATTAAGCGCATTTCTAGGTGTTAGATAGTTTCGAACCTAGCTTAGAATAAGGTAGAATCAATCCTCATCGAATCTATTCTTAGTCAAGCTCTCCTAAAGCTCGAACCTCACTCTCTCGAGATGTTGATTCATTCCACGACATTTATTAGCATTGAAATATCTCCCAAGCAATAAATGACATGAACTCGACTCCTAGTTCACTTCAAATCCATAGATATGATCACATTTACTATATCTAAACCATCCCTAAGATCGCTAGATTATTAGGGCAAGTTTTGGGATAAACAAGTCACTTAGGTATTTCATCAAACACCTAGAGTGCATGCACAATGAAGATCATAGCAAATGTAAATCTAACACCATAGATTAATAATCAAACATGTGTATTCATGATCAAGAGTACCAAGGAGGGTACAAACACCCTCAAAACACAAGGGAACTACTCACACATCATGTAAGACAACATGATGTGGGTAGGGGTTTTTACACAACAAATAAGAAGAGAAGAAGGATAGAAGTAGGATGATTAGTCCTAGTGTCTCCCTTTGATCTTCACTCCTCCTTGTTGGATTTGGATGAATGCCCTTGATTTGATCTCCTTTGATGAGTGTTCTTCCCCAAAAGTCCAGCCCCCTAGGTCAAAACCCTTGATTTCTATTTATAGGCTCGGATGAAAATTGTCACTGTAGCAGGTCTAGTCGATCGACTGGCGCTGGGCTGATGGCCTAGTCGATCGACTGGAGGAAGAAATGATGCGTGGATAGCAGGATCTCAGTCGATCGACTGAGACAAGGAAGGCTCCCAGTCGATCGACTGGAGAAGTGTTGAAAACTGGCCCTCCTGAAACTCCATTGAGTCGATCGACTGGAGGGTCCAGTCGATCGATTGAAGGCACCTGATCTGCACACTAGGCTGGAGAACTCGCCAGTCGACCTACTGACGGGTCCTGTCGATCGACTGGAGGAAGTTGATTTGCAGGCCCTTCTGAAAGTTCATCGAGTCGACCGACTGGAACAGGGGAGGATCCCAGTCGACCGACTGGAGGCAAAATCTGCCAACTTTTGCTCTAAACTCCGATTTTTTTCGAGTTTCCTTCTTTTTGGTTATGACACTGATATATCTTGCATTGTACCTGAAATGTACGAAAAGGGATCAAATGACATCGAATAATATCGGAAACGACCCAAAACCATAGTGAAGAATGGCAACTAATCAGTCGAAAACTCGACTGATCAACTACATAAATTGTAGCTCATATATATTAAGATTAATAAAAATATATCAAAGTGTATCTCGTTTTATAGATTTCAAAGAATTATGAATATTGGTAATTATTTTGATTTTTTTAACTTTGTAATTTAGAAAATATATTCATTGCAAGATCAAAATAGAACTGAAAAATTTTCTTACACGTGTCGCGTTGCAATTGGTTCACGACCCATGACCAAATCTAATTTTTGGTCATGAGATGATCTTTTTTCAAGTTAATCATCTCATGACATTTTCTATGATTGGTTTAGTCGTGGTGGGGATCCATGTTTTTTGGATCATCTCTCATGACTTTTTCTTATGACTCAAAAAGTCATAGTGGGATATGCTCTAACACGTGAAAATCATTTAGCCCATCTTGAACTGCCACCATCGATCACACGTTATGAAATAAAAAAATGTTTTATCCACTATAGTTGAGATCTCATGAGAGTAGTGAAAATCTCATACAATAAACGGCCCCAAATTAAATCTAATTAAAACTAATATTATTTTTTAATTCGGCTAACCACATGACTAAGGGTATTTTTGTCTATGAAATTAATCCTAATTAAATCAAACCCTTCAATCGCCGTAGTTTCTTGGTCGCGTTCTTCTTCGTCGTCATCTCTAATCCTTCTTCGTCGACATCTATGATGAGGGCGTGGGTTGTGAAAAGCCTCCGATGAAGATATCGAAAGCCTTCAAATATTTGTAGGCCAGTCTTAAATCTGTAAACCCTGTCGATGTGCAAGTTGCGCTATTCTCTCGCGCCTGCTTTTTCAAATTTGATTTTGCTATTCTCAAAACAGTTCATTCTCAACAGAAGGGTCTAAATTTCGATGTTCATTTCGTAATAAAATTCATAATAACTAAATCAAAATTCGTAGCTTTTACCGACCAACATTGATTCTGGGTTCTTTATAAAATTCGTAGTTCATAGAACAAAATTTGTAGCTTTTGCTGACTAACATTGGTTCAAGATTCATTATAAAATGTGTAGCATCTTCAATCACTAATCGTAGCATAGTATACGTAGTAATTGAATCAAAATGCGTAGGATAATATTCATAGTAATTGTATCAATATGCGTACAATAATATTCATATGAATTGAATTAAAATGCATAGCTGTTCAAAAGTTAGTCTGAGTGCGCTACGAATTTTATGTTGAAAGCTATGTATTATATGCAATGCATGTATGGGTCGATAATGGGCATGACAGGACCGGCCCTACCGTTACTAAAAGGCTTAGGGCCGAACAAATGACATTTGAAAGGGCTTTGGACTAAGTTAGGGCCAGGCCGGCCGGGCTTGACTTAAAATTTCCGACCTTAGGGTCATGTACTGAAAGGGCGTTTAGGTTGAATCAGGCCGGCCCTTAATTTTAGGGCCAAACTTAGGGTAGGGCTTATAAAAGAATTTTGATAAAATTAGCATATTAACGGAGAATGAGCTATAATTAAATCATATTAATATATGTTAAATGAATTATTACAATTAACGAGAAATACATACAAAGTGTTAAGTTAATGAGATATGTTAAATTATATCTTCTATCATCATAAATATTAATATGTAAAAATTAATCTAAGTGAAATATAAATTTATATATAAAAGGTAAAACAAAAATTAATCTAAGTGACTAAGTGAAGTACAAATTCATATATAAAAGGTAAATATGAAAGGGCTTAACGATCGGACTTTTTTAGGTCAGGTCGAGTAGAACATTATTAGGTCGAGCTTTTTTAGGGTGGGCAGGGCCGGACTGAATTAGATCGTAATTAGGTCGGAGTCGAGGGCCGAACAGGGCTTTGAAATCATGGCCTTTGTTCGACTATGAGCCTTTAGGGCTCTAAGGCCTTCGTGTAAAGATTTTGAGCCTAGGGCCAAATGTTGACCCCGAAATGCATGTAGTGTGAGTCAGTTACGAATTTTATGTTTAAAGCTACACATTATATGTAATGCATGCAGTATGAGTCCGTTACGAATTTTATGTTGAATGCTACGCATTATATGCAATGCATGCAGTTTGAGTCCATTGCGAATTTTCTGTTGAATAAAGCTACACATTATATGCAATGTATCAACACATGTCATGAAAAAAATGCAACATCAATGACGATCAATCCCCTTTTCCGCTTCATCATTTTTGTTCCTCAGTTAAAAACCTAATCAAATATCTCCCTTTCGATCAATCCCCTCCTAAACCCTAATCAAATATCTCCTTTCGATATTAGTTCACTCAATATCGGAATAAAATCGACTAGGTTCAAGATGAAATCGACGAACGACGATTTTCAGATCACGAGGACAAACGCGAGGTCGAACAAATCGCATGGACGTGTGCGAGAAACTGAATCTCGGAATAAAATTACGCAGGGCTATATGATGCTGAATTTGAATTTAATGCGAAGATACATACAAACTAATTGGCTAAATCAAGGTCGCTCGATCTACGATCGAACGGCTGTCATTTTTTCTTATTTCTCATCAAATACACTACCTCATTTGATCAGTTTCCTATCCACTAAGTCTAAGTTATTTGTTTTTAACATAAATATGAATTTTAAAATTCTACAAATTTTGCTATCTAGAAAATATACATCACAAAGCGATTTCTTGTTAGAATGACATTTATTAATATTTTAGTTTCAGTTTAATATTCACATATAAATAATTCTCATACAAGATGTATAAGATAGATGTATTCGTATGGTGATTGATATGTATCAGATGTAAAAACCCACTATCAAAAAATATATATTTTAGTTTTAATTTCTTACCTTACAATGACTAGGTCATGGGTTCGAACACCACTATTACATCCTTCTACAAATTATGTGAACTTCTTTGATCTTAACCCGGGAACGGAGGCAGGATTAAAAACTACATGTGGCAAATTAAAGTTTCTGAAATTATTTGAGCCATTTATGAAATTTGTATAAATCTTATAGAAAATACACTTCAAATTATTTTAAAACACATTTGCAGCAACAAAAAATTTTGATTGTTCTTTTGTTACACTAACCTGTGAAGCTGTGAAATGGTAATTAGTAAGCGATAACAAAATTGGATCAGCGCGCGCTGGCATTCGATACTTACTAGGATGGAAAGGAGGATGACAGGAATCGTAAGTAACCAAGCGAGGATTCATCTCACAGTTGATAATATTATGGGAAAGTTGGAGCCAACATATTCTACTAGAATGAGAAATTAGACGAAATGTTCGGATAATTGTCAGGGAATCGACGAGAGACGATATATCAGGAAGTAATCCATCTCCCGACAAGAATACATCGAGAAAGTGGCGTGCTCTTAACTAAAGATATTGCAATCAACAACCACCTCAACCTCCAATCAACCGATGCCAATAATAAAGATTATAGTTCATTTCATAATCTATAGATAAAAGAGCCTGAAGCCTTGTGAAAGAAATAATAAAGGAGTGGCATTTTCACCTATCCTTAACGAAGGAAACATGGACATGCTACTAGTCTTTAAGAAAACTCTGTTTCTATCTTTAGTTGAAATTTTGAAATAAAAAACACACACAAAATCATTTTTCGGGGAGAAAAGACCCGCGCGCCTACGTAAGAAGGACTTAAGAAGACCCCACCTAACTGATAGGCATCATTTACCAAGGCAGTGTCTAATCGTAGATGCGTTGTTTGGCGAGATCCTGCCTAGCCGTAGAGACCTCTGTCGTTGGTGTTATGTATGTTGATTTATATGGACCGTTGGGCCTATGTTATCCAACGAGTCCGAAACAAAGCCTGCTGGCATGCACCCCAATCCATTCTCAAGGCTCGTGAACAATGCATGAATTTTGTAACCTTGCCGGTTGTTGGTGGGAGTCGAACCATGGACATTCCCCACCCTTTAACATGACCTTGCAGACAACATGTTAACATATGAGCAGCCCATATGGTTAACATGGTTAACTAAGGTCCATGTTAAAGGGTGGGAATGTCCATGGTTCGACTCCCACCAACAACCAACAAGGTTTCCCTAAATAATTATGCCATGTGCTTGAGCCTTTGTGCCACATTCAAAGCCATGAGCTTGGGGCCTTGTCAATGGTTGGGGTGCATGCCTGAAGGCATTGTTCAAAGCGAAGTCCTCGCTATATAAATCAACAATGTAAAGGTAGACGGATCCTCATTCCCAAGCTTCATACTAAAATCGTATTCTTTCCCTGCTATTTTTCATCTAAAAACCTTCCTAGAAGCCATCTCAAAGTTCTAGTCAACTTAATGAAGTATAGGAATAAAGGATGTTAGAGAATCATAATGCGGATACGTTCACATGATCTTATTATCTCATTACACTACAAAATTTTGGATTTTTTCCTTCAAAAAATTCCGTCTCAAAAACGTCGCCAGTCACGGCGCCGGAAAATAATCCGTTCTCTTTCCGGCAAAATTCCGTCATCAAAACTTGTAATATATAAATTCGTTATATTTCCGGCAATATTCCGTCAACAAACATTCCGTCAACTCGGATTGTTGACGAAATTTTAGTGAAAAGTTGACGGATTTAAAAAATAGACCATTAGACAGCACTTCTGTATCCAAACGCTGTCTAATGTGCCATACTTTAGACAGCGCTTGTAGTCAAACGCTGTCTAAAGTCGACTTTAGACGGCGCCTGTAGTCAAACGATGTCTAAAGTCGACTTTAGACAACGCCTGTTGCCAAACGCTGTTTAAAGTGGACTTTAGACAGCGCCTGTTACCAAACGTTGTCTTAATTAAACCCAAATAATCTCTATCTCTATATAATTAACTAACGGTATATTGACGGATTAATGACGGTATTTGAAAGCTGATTATGGCAGAATAATGACGGACTTTTGATGGAAAACTGTTATTTATTTTGAGCGGAATTGCGGACGTTTGGAAAAGAATTAATATTTTTAAAACTAACTAACGGTATATTGACGGATTAATGACGGTATTTTAAAGCTGATTATGGTGGAATAATTATGGAATTTTGATGGAAAAATGTTATTTATTTTGAGCCGGATTTCGGACGTTTGGACAAAAATTAATATTTTAAAAAGTAACTAACGGTATATTGACGTATTAATGACGGTATTTGAAAGCTAATAATTGTGGAATAATGACGGAATTTTGATGGAAAAATGTTATTTATTTTGAGCGGGATTTCGGACGTTTGAACAAAAATTAACTAACGGTATATTGACGGTATTTGAAAGCTGATGAAAGTGGAATAATGACGGAATTTTGACGGAAAAATGTTATTTATTTTGAGCGGGATTTCGGACGTTTGGACAAAAATTAATATTTTAAAAATTAACTAACGGTATATTGACGGATTAATGACGGTATTTGAAAGCCGATGATGGTGGAATAATGACGGAATTTTGATGGAAAAATGTTATTTAATTTGAACGGGATTTCGGATGTTTGGACAAAAATTATTATTTTAAAAATTAACTAACCGTATACTGACGGATTAATGACGGTATTTGAAAGCCGATGATGGTGGAATAATTACGGAATTTTGATGGAAAAATGTTATTTATTGTGAGCGAGATTTCGGACGTTTTGACAAAAATTAATATTTTAAAAATTAACTAACGGTATATTGACGGATTAATAACGGTATTTGAAAGCTGATGATGGTGGAATAATGACGGAATTTGGACGGAAAACTTTAAATAATTATGCCGGAGTTAAGATGTATATAAAACGGAATTAATAAAATAATATTACATTTTTAATATAGAAAACTTTAAACACCGTTTGTAACCAAACGCTGTCTAAAGTTAACTTTAGACAGCGCTTGTAACCAAACGCTATCTAATGTTCCACACTTTAAACAACGCTCATTGTCAAACGCTGTCTATAATCTTCTTTAGACGGCATTTTATTAATAAGCGATGTCTTTCATAATCTTTATACGGTGCTTATTTTGAAGTGATGTTTATAGTATGAGATTTTATTTAGTGTTTTTGCAAGGTCATTTCTCCTCAACACCGGTGCTCCTCCTCCTCTCTCTACACGTTCGTTTTCTCCTCACTCGAAAAGTCGATTTCTCCGTTAATCGGATGGCCATCCAGTCCATGCTGTTAATTGATTTCTCATCTTCGGACAAGCCACCTCCGTCCAAATCGACTCTGTCACCATCGGGAATAGCTCCGGCACCAGGTAACTCAACCGACGAAAGTTTCAATCAATACAAAAGTACAAGATGTGCATTTGTTTTGTTTTTGTACTTGTGAAAGAGCATATACACCGGTCGAAGATTTCAGGACGTCCGTGGACTATTTGCGTGCAACGGCGGAGAGGGGACGTCCGCAGGCGAGGACGTCCGTGAGCACGTCCTTCACAAGCACGTCTGAGCGAACGTTCTCCCTTGACTTCGATTCGTTCCTGTCGTTGAATTTTCTTCAGTTAAGTTCGGTAATCTATTCGCTCACTTTGCTGATTCGTGTAAAGGTCTTGGGCTTTGACGCCATCTGGGTCGATTTGTGGTTGATTTTGATTTCTAGGGTTTTCGTTTTCCGAGGGTTGTTGAAAGGGGGGCTGGGTGTTCGAGGCTTAAGTTTTATTTCTTGAGTACCGAGTTCGAAGTTCGAACTGTGCTTTCACGATTCTGCAGGCCAAAGTACTTCGTGTATTTTCTAATGTATAGCGTTTAAGTAATGAGTCGAGTTTTTGACTCATTTATGGTCATTCTTCACTATAGTTTTGGGTCGTTTCCGACATTATTTTGATGTCATTTGACCTCTATCTCTACATTTCAGGTAGAAAACAAGTTTCCCCCATGGTCAAGGCCTATATATGAAGATTGGTTGAAAAACAGAAGTTTCGGCGCAAAACAAGGAGTTTCGGGGCAATACCGAGCATATTGACCTTTGCAACTTGTTTTGGACGCCCATGGCTCATGCAGTGTCTGATTTGACTGATCTTTAGCTTGTTGGAAAGGTTTTTCAAAGGGCTACAACTTTGTAGTTGACGCCAAGGCCAAATTCGGACGGGAAGACCACCAAAAAGGCCTGGTAAGTACCAGCCGGTCGGCTGAAATCAGCCACTAAAAAGGCCTTAGTCTAAGCTAGGTTTTCTACAATGCATGGATAGGAAGTGAACTAGGAGTCGAGTTCATGGTATTTATTGCCATGGAATGAACCGAGAGGTCCAAGCTATAAGAGAGTTTGGCTAGGAATGGATTTAAGTGACATTTAGTCTATCCTAGTCTAAACTAGGTTCAATACTATTTGACTACCATGAAATGTTTGAATATCGTGTATGTGATCATTGAGAAAATGCCAAGGAGGGGAGTAACCCCTCAAAACGCCTCTTACTTAACGTTTATCCCCAATTACTAACCACATAGGATTTAGATATATACACATCTTTATACATTTTGTTTAGAATAGCCGAATGGAAACACAATCTTAAATAGTGCATGTGCTTAACTTGCTCCTTTGGGTTCGACCCGGTACCCTACCGGTCATTATAAATTGTTTTTGACCTCTACGACGACCCTCTTCTAAACCGACACGTCGGGAGGGTAAAAATAGACGTTGTGAAAATGGCGTCGTTGCCGGGGATCAAGAAAGGGAGGATGAATTTTGGAGAGCCGCCACCGAATCTCATTACAACCAAAGGGATGGTGAATCTTGTAACGAAGACGAGATGGAGTGCAAAAGTGAAGCATCCTTCGTCACTAGCATGTCTCAAGATCATTTAGATGAGAACACACGAGAGCTCACCATCCCATTAACGCTCTCCGATGAGGATTTCTTTAATGATGATGCCTCTCACATTGAGGAAACAACCTTTATTGATGAAGAAGAACTCCTCCCTCCCGCTATAAGTGAGCCTACATGTGAACCCAAAATTCTTGATGAGGATAAGATAGAGGAAGAGCTTATGGTGAAAAAAGGATTTCAAGGGTATAGAGACTTTGTTGAGGTTTTCATGAAAGAAACTAAGGAACCACCTCGCATACAAGAAGACACAAGTTCAATGAGGGATATTGAGGAGTGGGCACCCATGGACATCATTGATAAACTCAAGGAGGGGATGTCCATCATTCTCGAGACAAGTTATGAAGACCCTTTTTTCACTACTTCATCTCGAGACAAGTTTTGGAGCTTCTTGCCCTATTTTCAAAAGCTAATCGGAAAAAGCTCCCATGACCCCTTAAATCTAAAGGGATCTTCATACTTGAAGGGGTCAAAATCCCAAAGGAAAGTCCATTGTAGACTTGATGGGAAGAAATTCAAATGGGGCTTAAAGGTCGATTGACACTACCAAATCCAAGGCCCCGTGAGAAGGGATCCTAGCAAAGGACTTCTCAACAAGTGATTCTATGGGGCGCTTTGCTACGTCTTTGCCAAGACGGTAAAAACTAGGCCCTCGCGGGAGGTAACCCGGTTTGTAAGTGTTTCATTCTTGTTCTTTTATATATTGAAATGTTTGGCGTAAAGTGTGGAGTGTGATACGTATGATTAGTGGGTAAAATTTTAAGTGTGGAGTGAGTTCTACTCACTCCAATCCCACTTCACACCTCCATACCCTCCACATTTCCCTTGATTTATCAATAAATAACGATGTTGTCCCTAGTGCTCATGTGCATATTATGACGGATGTAGATTACTTTCTTTGTTTGAGGTCTATTAATCGTGTGCCATGATGTTATTATTTAATTAGTGAAGCGCACTTGCTCATACTTGTGTTTTGCATAACCTTGTATGTCACTTGTTGATTTTAAACTCTCATGTGTTCTTGTCATCAAGGAAGTTATTTGCACCATGTATGATTACGTTTAGCACAATGGCGTCTTTTCTATTGGTGGGGCACATCTACAAACGAGGGGAGTTCCTATGCGCCTTTATCTCATTATTCTTTATTGTTTGCGCTTAGGGACTAAGCTATGCTTTAAGTGTGGAGTGGGTAGTCGTATAGTTCACTCATATTATGCCATGCTTATCATTTAAGAATGGGCACTTGCATTCATGTACCTTATCCGTAACATGAGAGTGTTTTTAACCAAATCGGCTTGTGACTATCGATTCTAGATCCCTATAAATCACATCTAGCCTACTTTTAATTTTTATTGGATCTTGAACTTAGAACCGACCTAGTCCTATGAATGTGCATTCTTGTGAATCAATATCATTGCCATCCCTTGTCTATCTAATTTTCTAAGTATTTTCGTTGAAATACCATGGATTAAGTTTTAGCAAGCACTTTTAAAATTTTCACAAAAAAACTTAGACCTTTTTTTTGCTCCTTGGTGACTTGAGTTTTCTAATTTAGTGCCATGCTCATGATTGTTTCCCGCGCATTCCATACATCCCTTGAACATATTGTCAAGTTTTAAGTGTGGGGTCAAAAACAAAAGAGGGCAAAAAAAAGAAAAAAAGCCCCATTTTCATGGTCAAAAGAGGGCAAAGCCCCGACCAAAAACTTTCTCGAAGTACAAGAGAAGTTTTGCACAAAAATATACAAATGTCGGGGGTTAGGAAGGTAAGTTCCCCCTCAAAAGCATTTGTAGGCCAAAGGCCATTTGAAATAAAAATAAGAAGCACTTAAAACTTGACTTTATGTTCTTCCATCATTCTACTTTTGCGCGGGTGCATCATTTGTATTATGTGCTAGTTGGACTAACTCTAGGACGACCCTTGTGCTTGCACTGGAATTATCATTTGGTCTATGCTTGTTTATTAAGAACTCATAGTGTCGAACTCCTCTTCCCTTATGGATTATGGCTTAAGCGCCTAAAACTTGGGAATGAGTTCCATGTCGCAAACCCATGGACTAGCCCTAGCTAGCATAGGTGAGCGGTTGACACTCTTTTGTGCAAAACTATTAACTTTGCTTCTATTGTATTGCCTTGAAAATGAGTGGAACTTTGGATGAGACATTTGATAGCTCTAGTATTAATGATCTTGAATGCACAACCTCAAGGGTACTTAAATGGTTCAAAAGTCGTTTGATGATATTGTGACGGTAGTTCTAGTTTGGGGTGAGGGATTTGCTTTGAGAAATCATAGCCTCGGTTGAACACTCTTGAATTCATTCTCATGGGATATGTGCATTTGGGATTTGTGAGTATTCCCTTTTCTAAAAACTCTCACGAGACTACAACTCGTCCACTAGGGTAGCCTAGGGGTTTAAAGGCTTAATGCATACGCTAAATGCATTCGTAACGCCTACGAAAAGGAGCTAGTTAGATTGTACATACTTGTCATTTTCCTTTGAATAACATGTTTAGGAATAATGATCGAGACCTTGTGAAATCTAGTGAGGCAAATAGATGAAAAACATAGCACCACTTGCATTTCGACATTTGCATGACCTTGACATATTTTCATACTTTGTTCGGGACGAACAAAACTTAAGTGTGGAGTGTTGATGAGTCGAGTTTTTCACTCATTTATGAGCATTCTTCACTATAGTTTTGGGTCGTTTCCGACATTATTTTGATGTCATTTGACCTCTATCTCTACATTTTAGGTAGAAAACAAGTTTCCCCCATGGTCAAGGCCTATATATGAAGATTGGTTGAAAAACAGAAGTTTCGGCGCAAAACAAGGAGTTTCGGGGCAATACCGAGCATATTGACCTTTGCGACTTGTTGTGGACGCCCAGGGCTCATGCGGTGTCCGATTTGACTGATCTTTAGCTTGTTGGAAAGATATTTCAAAGGGCTACAACTTTGCAGTTGACGCCAAGGCCAAATTCGGACGGGAAGACTACCAATAAGGCCTGGTAAGTGCCAGCCGGTCGGCTGAAATCAGCCACCCGATCGGCTGGATAAAGATTCAGAGCACCCTCATCCAAGGCCATCCCCACCCAACCGGGTGGAGCCAAAGCCACTCCCACCCGACCGGGTCAACTGCCACAGTACCAGAAATGTTCCCCCGAGGCTATAAATAGAAAGCAAAGGTTTTGGACTAAGTGTGGAGGTTTTTGGGGAGAAGAAGATTGGAAAAGAGGCTCATCCAAGGTCATCAATCATCATCCAACCAAGGAGAAGAGAAGATCAAAAGGGAGTTCAAGGATTAACCATCCTACTTCTATCCATCTTTTCCATTCTACTTGTTGTTGCTATAAATCCTACTCACACCATGTTGTCTTACATGATGTGTGAGTAGTGGATCTTGTGTTTTGAGGGTCTTATGACTCTCCTTGGTACTCTTTGATCACATATATACATTGATATTCATATGGATGATTGTTGATTTCATTTTCTCTTGTGTTATGAATGCTATGCACTCTAGGTGTTTGATAAAATGCCTAAATGACAATTTCGACTAAAACTTGAACCTAGGACTTGGAAACCCTTGGGATAGTTCTAGGATGGAGAAATGATCTATATCTTGAATCATGTAAATGAACCTTAGGATATGGATGCTTGACTAAGGATTGAATGTTTGATTTATTAGAATTAGTCATTGAGCGAATCATCAATTTATCCCATCTGATGGTGTCAAATTCATGTTCTCCATGCACTTCATTTATGACATGCTACTAAGTGTTTGACAAAATGCCTAAGTAACATGTTGAATCTAGTTTGGATAATAGAGAACGTGATCCTATCTAATGCATGCATTTGTTGTTAACTAGGACTCGAGTTCATAGTAGTTATTACCTTAGGAAGACATTCCAAGGATAATGGTGCTATGGAATGAACCAATTATCTCGAGAGAGTGAGGTCCGAGCTATAAGAGAGCTTGGCTAAGACTAGATTCAATGAGAATTGGTCTACCTTAGTCTAAGCTAGGTTTTCTACAATGCATGGATAGGAAGTGAACTAGGAGTCGAGTTCATGGTATTTATTGCCATGGAATGAACCGAGAGGTTCGAGCTATAAGAGAGTTTGGCTAGGAATAGATTTAAGTGACATTTAGTCTATCCTAGTCTAAACTAGGTTCAATAATATTTGACTACCATGAAATGTTTGAATATCGTGTATGTGATCATTGAGAAAATGCCAAGGAGGGGAGTAACCCCTCAAAACGCCTCTTACTTAACGTTTATCCCCAATTACTAACCACATAAGATTAAGATATATACACATCTTTATACATTTTGTTTAGAATAGCCGAATGGAAACACAATCTTAAATAGTGCATGTGCTTAGCTTGCTCCTTTGGGTTCGACCCGGTACCCTACCGGTCATTATAAATTGTTTTTGACCTCTATAACGACCCTCTTCTAAACCGACACGTCGGGAGGGTAAAAATAGACGTTGTCATTAAGCTGCTGAGAACTTTGTTGCTATGTCTTCCCAGCCTCGGATGACCGCCACAATTGCTTTGATGTGCGTTCAATTTATTATAAACTCATCAGGTTTGGTTCGCAATTGTTGTATGTTTTGATGTTTGTAATATTGGTTGTGAACTACTTACGGATTTCTGATGATGGTACATGGGGTTTGCAGGAGCTTGAATAGGTCTATATGGCTTGGAGGATCTGAGAATCAATTGGGACATTTTGGAGGATGCATAGCCAAAACGTCATCGTTGGATCGGGGCAGGAGTTCAAGCTGCGTCGTTTGGGTGGAGCGCCAAGTATTGATATTTGAAGACAGTTGAAAGCGACGTTGTTGAGCAATGGCGCGAGTTGTATTTAATGGAAAGGTGTCGTCTGTGGCTAAGCGAGAGAATCGGTTTAGTTTGTTGGTCGAAGCGTTGTCGTTTTGAAGCCAATGAAGTGCACGTCTAAGGTATAATGAAACGGTCACATTTTGAGAAAGTCAGTGAAGAAAACTTTGCGTTTTGGATCATCTCCGAGTCAGCTCGTTCAAACGGATATATAAGTGAGCCGGCTCACCGGGTCAACTCACTTCGTTCTTCCCCAAATTACCAAAAAATAAAATTAAGGTTGGAGAAATTTGATTCGATTAGTCGAGTGATATCAAATTGAGTGACAAGAATTGGAGAGTAGATTCATCTGTGTATTCTCATTAATGTACCATCATCAATTGATTAATAAAGAGCCGCCCCTCTTCTCGACTACAGTAGGATCATCCGGATCCGAACCAGTATAATTCTTTGTGTCTCGATTTTGTTTTTACTTTCAATCTTTGCAAGTTTCATGCGTACAAATCTCTACAAACTGGTATCAGAGCCGCAGGGTCGTAGCAATGGTGTCAATGAAGGTGGAGCTCGAGCGATTCGATGGCAAAGGCGATTTTGCTTTGTGGCAGCAAAGAATGAAGGTGATTTTGGTACAGATGAAAGTGGCAAAAGCGCTGGTCGTCAATGGCATTCTTGATACTGTGTCCGCTGCAGATAAGGAGGAGATGCAGGAGATGGCATATTCAACCTTGATCTTGCATCTTGGATACAAGGTTTTGAGGGAAGTCTCAAAGTAAACAACAGTTGCGGGTGTATGGCTCAAGCTGGAGTCCTTGTACATGACTGCAACCCTTACCAATAGAATCTACTTGAAGGGTAAGCTTTTCGGTTTTAAAATGGATGGGAGTAAGTCTATTGAAGAGCATCTTGATGATTTTGCAAAAATAGTGATTGATCTTGAGAATATTAAGGAACCGATATAGGATGAAGATCAGGCCATAATGATCTTAAATGCTCTTCCTCCTTCATATTCTACTTTTGTTGATACCATGAAATACTCAAGAGAAACATTGTCCATGAAGGATGTTTTGGCTGCCCTTAAACAAAAGCAAATGGAGCAGAAGCCTAAGAGGGAAGTAGCTGATGGATTAGTTGCTCATGGAGGTTTCCAGAAAAGGAACTTTCAAAAGAAGTCTGGGTTTTAGAAGTCTCAAGGGAAACAAGGCTCAAACACTTCCCAACAAACAGACCAAAAGAAGTTCAAGTGCTTCTTTTGTCACAAAACTGGACATTGTAGAAAGGACTGTCCTGAGAGGAAGAAGAAACTGGGTCAGAAGGATCAAGAGAAGGGTGATGCTGCCATGGTTAAGGAGGCTTATTGGAATGCAGAAGCTCTGGTGGTGACTCAGACTTGTCCTACTAGCAGATGGATCCTTGATAGTGGATGTTCATATCATATGACACCACACAAAGAGTGGCTCATGGATTATGTTGAAAAAGATCAAGGAACTGTGCATTTGGGCAACAACAAGGCTTGTAAAATGGTGGGAATTGGCACCATTTGGATCAAGATGGCTGATGGACCTGAGTTCAAATTCTCAGGTGTGAGATATGTGCCTGATTTAAAAAGGAATTTAATTTCTTTGGGCATGTTAGAAGCACATGGCTGTGTCTTTAAGGCTGAAAATGGTTTGATAAAAGTCTTTAAGGGGAATGTGCTGAAATTAAAGGGTAGTAGACAAATTGGGATTTATGTGCTAGAAGGTATACCATGATTGTTGCTGATGTGAACTATGGTGAATCTGAGAAAGATAGAACTGTTTTGTAGCACTTAAGACTAGGACACTTAGGTCAGTTAGGCCTACAAAAACTGCATGATCAAGGTTGCTTTGGTAAGGATCATGTGAGCAAAATTGAATTTTTTTAAAACTGTATTCTAGGTAAGTCCACTAAGTTGAGTTTTGGAAAAGGTAAGCATGTTACTAAGGCTAAAATTGACTATATTCACTCTGATCTTTGGGGGCCAACTAGAGTTCAATCACATGGTAGTAAAAGGTATATTTTTTAGCACAGAAATTTGAAGCTTTTGAAACTTTCAAGAACTGATAATGGCTTCGAGTATTTGGACAGTGCATTTCTAAGCTTTTGCAAAGAGAATGGCATTGTGAAACATCATACAGCACCAGGTAACCCACAACAGAATGGCTTGGCTGAGAGGTTCAATAGAACTCTCTTGGAAAGGGTAAGGTATGTTAATTCAATCAAGTTTACCAAAATCTTTTTGGGCTGAAGCTGCTCATACAGCATGTTATTTGATAAATAGAAGTCCCTCATATGTGTTGAGTTTTAAAACACCTATGCAAGTTTGGACTGATCATTTAGATGAGTATGCTAGACTTAGGATTTCTGGTTGTGCTGCTTATACAACAGTGAAGCAGAGTAAACTATAACCTAGAGCTCTAAAATGTGTATTTATTGGATACCCTGATGGAACTAAAACATATAAACTGAGGTGTTTAGAGGATGGTCATAAAAGAGTCATTATTAGTAAAGATGTAAGGTTTGATGAGTCTACATTTCCCTTTAAGAAAAATGCTAGTCAGGTGGAGTTAAATCTGGAAAAAGATGATATTGACTTGGTATCTAGAACTGAGGGTGTAGAACCTGAGGTGGAGCTTGAACATGAAACTAGTCCTACTGCTATACTTGAATCACTGGGAAATGATGATGAAACAAATGATAATAATGATCATAGTGAAAGTAATGACTATTGGCTTACAAGAGATAGGCCTAGGAGAAATCATAGAGCACATGTTATGTATGGTTTTGAAGATATGATCAATTATGCTTGTAATGTTGCAGAGAACATTTCTAATCATGAACCTGAGAGTGTACAAGATGCAGTGAATGGGGCTGAAGGGAAGCAGTGGCTTAAGGCAATGCATGATGAGATGGATTCCTTAAAGAAGAACAAAACTTGAGAGATTGTGCATAGGCCTGCTAAAACAAGACTTGTGGGAAGTAAATGGATTTTCACAAGGAAGGAAGGTATACCAGGGGTAGAACCTACCAGATTGAAGGCAAGGTTAGTGGCAAGAGGTTTCACACATAAGGAAGGTATAGACTTTAATGAAATATTTTCTCCTGTTGTGAAACATAGGTCTATTAGAATCATATTGTCCCTAGTTGCTTATTTTGATTATGAACTAGAACAACTTGATGTTAAAACTGCATTCTTGCATGGTAATCTTGATGAAACTATCTACATGAGACAGCCTGAAGGCTTTATAATTGGTGATCCTGAAAAGAAAGTGTGCTTGCTTAAAAGGTCCTTATATGGTCTTAAACAATCACCTAGACTGTGGTATAGAAGATTTGATGAGTTTATGTTTAACTGTGGCTTTAAGAGATCAGATTATGATTGGTGTATATATTATAAATATGTACAAGGGCAGTCTGTGATTTACCTGTTATTGTATGTGGATGATATGCTTATAGCTAGCCATGATATTGCTGCTATTAATGATCTTAAAGTGCAGTTGAGTACTAACTTTGAAATGAAGGATTTTGGTGGTGCCAAGAAAATTTTGGGTATGCAGATCAAGAGAAATAGGAAAGAAATGAGGCTATTTTTTATGTCAGACTGATTACCTCACAAAAGTGGTGGAGAAGTTTGATATGAAGGATGTAAAACCAGTAACAACACCTGTGGCAAGTAACTTCAAACTGAGTAAGGATCAAGAACCAGAAACCAAGGAAGAAAAGGCTTATATGGAGAATGTTCCCTACTCCAATGCAGTGGGATGCTTGATGTATGCAATGGTCTGCACAAGGCCGGACATTGCTCATGGAGTTAGCTTCGTGAGCAGGCATATGGCCAATCCTGGCAAGTATCACTGGCAAGCTGTGAGATGGTTGCTGAGGTACATAAAAGGGACATTAGGAAAAGGACTGGTTTATGGTAAAAGGTAAGTCAGTGCTGATCTTATCCAAGGCTTTGTTGATTCAGACTATGCTGGGAATATTGATACTAGAAAGTCTCAAACTGGGTTGGTGTTCACAGTATTTGGAACTGCTGTATCTTGGAAGGCTGATCTACAAAAGGTGGTGGCTCTTTCAACAACTGAAGCAGAGTTCATGGCCATAACTGAGACAGTTAAGGAGGCTCTTTGGATGAAGGGGCTGATGACAGAGTTAGGACATGGACAAAGTTGTGTTAAGGTCCACAGTGACAGTCAAGGAGCTATACAAAAGCACCATGTCTTCCATGAAAGGTCCAGACATATAGATGTGAGGATGCATTTCGTAAGGGATGTTGCTGAGTCTGGAGTTGTTCAAGTGGTGAAGATTGGAACCAAGGAGAACCCTGCTGACATGTTGACAAAGTCAGTTCAAGGTGAGAAATTTGAGTACTACTTGGAGCAGATTGAGTTGATGGATGAACCCTAAGGCAGGATGAGAGGAGAGGGGCATATGGGCTGGATAAGTAGTTAACAACCCAGGTGGAGATTTGTAATATTGGTTGTGAACTACTTAAGGATTTCTGATGATGGTACATGGGGTTTGCAGGAGCTTGAATACGTCTATATGGCCTGGGGAGGATCTGAGAATAAATTGGGACATTTTGGAGGATACAGAGCCAAAACGTCATCGTTGGATCAGGGCAGGAATTCAAGCTGCATCGTTTGGGTGGAGCGCCAAGTATTGATATTTGAAGATAGCTAAAAGCGACGTCGTTGAGCAATGGCGCAAGTTGCATTTAGTGGAATGGTGTCGTCTGTGGCTAAGCGGGAGAATCGGTTTAGTTCGTTGGTCGAAGCGTCATCATTTTGAAGCCAAGGAAGTGCACGTCTAAGGTTTAATGAAACGATCACGTTTTGAGAAAGGCAGCGAAGAAAACTCTGCGTTTTGGATCGTCTCCAAGGCAGCTCGTTCAAACGGATATATAAGTGAGCCGGCTCGTTGGGTCAACTCACTTCGTTCTTCCCCAAATTACAAGAAAAGCAAATTAGGGTTCTTGGAGAAATTTGATTCGATTAGTCGAGTGAGATCAAATTGAGTGACAAGAATTGGAGAGTAGATTCATCTGTGTATTCTCATTGTTGTACCATCATCAATTGATTAATAAAGACCCGCCCCTCTTCTCGACTGGAGTAGGATCATCCGGATCCGAACCAGTATAATTCTTTGTGTATCGATTTCGTTTTTACTTTCGATCATTGCAAGTTTCGTTGCGTACAAATCTCTACAATGTTTAACCGATTGTTGCCATATGTGATGGATTGAGTTCTTCAGTATGGCTTGCGGTGATTTTTAATGTTGGTTTGGTTGTTTAATGTTGGTTTGGTTGTTTGATTGTAGGTTCTGGTGATTGTGGTTTTTTTTGTTTTATGTAATTTCAGATTTGTCAACAGAGTACAATGCGAAGGAGTTTGCGTACATGTCTGAGCTTGGCTTGTGAGAAGTACGGCAGGAAGGATTTGTGCTATCAGAAATGGCGATGGCAGCCTCGTCACTTGGAAGAAAATGAAAGTGGTTTGGGGATCATTTGGAAGCTCAGATGCTATTTTTAAAGATGTAAAATGCCTTTGCCATATGAAATGGCGTTGAGGACTTGGGCAGAGTGGCTGCAAGTTCAATTTTGCCATTTGAAACGTAGTTTATTATCAGTAAACTGCCGTCATTAGACATTTTAAGTTTATTTCTTTTGTATTTTATTATTATACTCGATTTCTGTAATTTATTATCAGTACATTTATTATTAAAAATAATATGTTTTAAATATTTTATAATAATTATTAATATTAATATTTTATAATTATTAATATCGAAAATTCAAAAATTAAAATTTGATAAAAATAGAACATAATTTTGACGGAAACATTAATACGGAATTAAGACGGACTAATTACGGAATAATTGCTAACGAAATTGTGACGGAAATATGACGGACATAATGGCTCACGTACCTACAACGGAAAATAGACGGTAAATATTGAAAACGGAAATCTTTTTGAATATAGACGGAAAATATTATTGATGGAACATAGATGGAATGTAGACGGAAACTAAGATGACAGAATTTCAATGGAATATCGCCGATAATATTTTGTTCCGAAATGACGAAGCGCGGAGTAGCGTAAAAATGACGGAATTTTGACAGTTTCTTAATTGACGGACGTGTCCCGGAAAAATACCGAAAACCATTGTAACAAAATTCAGACGATATTTTGACGGAGAATCTCGCCGGATACAAGCTGGACTTATGACGGAATTTTGTTTACCGGAAATGCGACGGAATGTCGACGAAACATTGACGGAAACAAAAGACGGAATGTTGACGGAAACTTAATTCTGTCGGAAAAATTGCCGTCAACTTCATCGGTGAAGGAAATTCAGTTTTTTCCGGCAGAATTCCGTCACTAATCCGTCGTTTTCCTGACGTCGGAATTTTTTCATAAATTAGTTGTGTTAGACCATGTACACCAATGGGCAATTACCCAAAAAATTTGGTCATCCCTCTCTCTATTACTTTCTCTTTCATCCTCAAAATTATTGTCATGTCTCATGACCATTTAGATCATATGCATGCCACTAATGACCAAAAAGTTCATCATCATTTTCTAACATGTGTCCATTTTTTATTGGTCATCTTTACAGATCTCAAAATAATAAAATTATTGATATTTTGTTGATTTGTAATTTATTAGATAAAATCTTATAAGTATAAGGTTAAGTTGTATTAATGATGTGTGTGTCTATTTCCTATTGGTTCTTTCATGTTTATGTGGGCAACTATCCCATGACCAAACTTGAGAAGTTTGTCACCGGGTAACCAATTTTACGTTTGGTCATGCTTGATGACTCAAAATATCATTGGTGTCATATCAATTTTTTTAAGTCACCTTAAATAGTCATCTCTTATGATCCAAAAGTTTATTGGTGGAAATGCTCTTACGGATGATAAGACCAACCACCTAATGAGAAATGACGTGTGGTATTTTGTATGTCAAAAATAATTGTAATGCAGATAAGAACCGGATCGTCCAAGGGAGCAAGTTTAAACTTTTGCACTATTTAAGGTAGTATTTCTACTTATCCTAATCCAAATCGAGTTTTGATTGATTTCTATAATTGAAAATAACGAAAGTAAAGAAAAGTTTTTGTCGATTTCAAGAGATATTTCGGGGAACTACTTCACTTACCTAACATTTGAATCGAATTTTTATTATCTAGCATGCATGATTAGCTAATATTGATTGGAAAATAGCCTTACACTTCAAGTATAAACCTCACCTTTTCAGCGCTATCGATTTATATTAGAAATGTACCTTAAACTACGAACCTCACCCTCTCGGCGCTATTGGTTCGAATCAAGCAACTCACTGATGTTTACCAACTCTCATCGCGTAAACATAGGGAGTCCTTGTCGTAAAACTAGCCTTTCTCGTTATAAACTTGGGCTACTCTCGTAGTCACCAAGTTTATAACGTATATTTTACTTAATTATCGGATATTAAGTCTCACCTTTTCAGCGCTATTGACATAACATCTCAACGCAATACACTTAGGCATTTCGTCAAACACCTAGTATGCATCGCTTGGTTTTAAGCGCTAAGTAAAATGCAAATCCAAAAAGACAAATCAATTCATGCACATATTATTTTATTCAACGATTCATAGTTAGACAAGATTCGTATTACCCCAAGATTCGTACTACTCACTATCCATGGTAGTGAACATACAACTCATGTGCTTGTTCGAAACGAAAATTACAAGTTTTTAACGAAGAACAATCACAACCTTGATGTAGATGATGATGTTGTTGATCTTCAATTTGTAATTCCTTGATCTCGATCAATCTTCGGCGATATGTTGAGATTCTCTCTCAATTTTTGGTCGACAAAATTCCTTGGACAACGCGGCTGCTCTGCCTCTTTTATTTTTCTTTAATTTTGCATTTTTGCCTTTTTCCCAAAAACGTAGCAAAAATTACATTTTTGGTACATTTAGCCAGTGTCACCTGATAAGTGACACAACCGACATTATTTGGACCATAGGCTTGCATTTTTCTTCTTGTGTCGACAAATCTTAACACAGGTGACACTGTCGCATAGTGAGATGGCCTCTTCAGCTCATGTTCTAACCCTCTTAACGGCTAAATCTACTCTAGGTGCAAACTACAAAGTTGTAGCCCTTTATCTAAGCTTTCCAACAAGCCATAGATCGATGGATTCATAGATCGTATCAGCTCTAAGCGTGTGCGACAAGTAGGGAGGTCAATCCACCTATTTTTGCACTGTTTTCGCCCAAATTCACACAAAACTCTTTCTTTCGCCTTGGATTCATTTTTTCACCTAAAAGCATCCAAACGTAATGTCAGAGCTCATATAAATAAGAAAGATGATCGAAAATTGACTAAATGTGGAGCATAATAGTTCAGATTTATGCTCATCAAGAAACTAGAAAAAGTTTCACAAACTTAAATGATTAATTTGGCGCCATTTACGTCATCATGACGGTGCCCTTGTGGTTAAAGAGATTGTAATGGATTCTTACATTCCGTCTTTGAATCTTAAGTCACCATTTTTCTGACAATTTAGTGCCTCGTCCGTGAATGTCTTGGGCGTACCTTTCATGATATTTATTAAAATGTTAGAAGTCGTTATACCCACAATCATAAAAATTAAAAAAATTGGTGCCCTTACGGCACAGTGACATTCCTCAACTTGAATGCAAACTTTCCTAATTTTATAATCTGTGAAAATTTTATATCTACTATATTTAGATTGAACGAGCACGGACAAATTTGTCATTTTGAAAAGATTAAATTTTTTGAAAAATTTCTCAATTTACTCAAAAACTAAATTTGGTTTCCCTTTATACTCAATCTTCCAAATTGTTTCCCAAATTTACTCACGTGAGGACGGTGCCTTAAGTTCAAACCGCTCTTTGGAACGGCGCTTTAAGCGTTGTGACATAGTTTTTTAAACTGATGTTGAGAAAATTGCTGATGTGGATTTTTTTTTAAACTAAGGCGATGTTTGTGAGCGCTGTAGGTCACAATTTGCCGTCCGACTTTTCATGTTTTTGTTCTTCATCTCTGCGTCTCTTGATTTCTTTGTTCGGTGAGAAAATGTTTTGGTCGCACTCACAACAGCATGCGATTAGTGAGCCGTGGCTGATGGAGAACGGCAGCGTGAAGCGGCTGACCAAATAGGCCAGGCACAAACATGGACGCAGCAGCGCCCACAGCATGTCATCTTCCTCGCTCATGAATAAGTCCGACCTGGCCCTGGTTAATAAAGTTGGGTTTCCACTCCATGGGCAGTTTCTGGCGAATCTACAAAAGTCACATTAGCAAATTGGCGGACGAGGATGATGATGATGCGGCAGATTAAGATGATGAATTTCAAATTATAACCTAAGGCGCGTCTTAGATAAAAAGGCCTTAATAGCAATCTGTAAGCGTCTTAGATGTAATGGCCTTAATAGCAGTCTTAGATAAAAAGTCACAGTATCATTTTTAAAAATATGGCACAAGGCTGTAAGCGCCGTTAAAATATGGCACAAGGCTGTAAGCGCCGTTGCAAAGAGCGGTTTTAATCTAAGACGTCGTTAAGGACAACAAAGTAAATTGGGAAACAATTTGAAAAATTGAGAAATTGAGTATAAAGGAAGACAAATTTGAATTTTATGTGAATTAGAAAATTTTCTAAATTTTTTTGCACCATTTACCACATTAATTACTTTCTCATTTATATTATTTTCACACAAAAATAGTGTTTCACGAGTTTTTTTCCCTTTTGCCCTACTTCCAAACTCGAACTTCGTTTTTACCGTGCTCCAAACTCTAATATCACGGTTATCCTGTTTTTAACGAAATCATTTTGGGGGAAAACAATTTTGCTCATTTTCGGTAACGGAAAACGGTCTAGTTGATTTTCAACCAAACCGATTAGGGCGAAAATGGTTTTATAAGTAAGTGTATGCGTGGCAAATTTTGGTCCCACATGGACCAAGGATATGCACTATCTCGGCCACGTATGAAACCGTTTCGGGGAAAAGCAGTTTCATTATATAAAAAATCAGTGAAACCGTGTTTCGAGAAAACGATTTCATTAAAAAATCAGTGAAATCATTTTTCCAGGGACCGGTTTGATTTCCAGTTTTCAGAATCCAGACTTTTCAGAGTTGAATCATGTGTGGGGGAGAGGGAGCTGTCGCCGAGGAAAGGAGAGCCGTCTTAGTGCGTCGCCGTGCCAAATCGTTGTCGCCGTCCGTCGCGATTCCGAGTGGAGGAGAGTCGATGTGGAGAAGAGAAAAAGAGAAAATCTTATTTTCTATACTAAAACCGTATTCTCGAAAAATGGTTTTCTTTAAATTAAAACTGTTTTCCCCCAAAACGGTTTCTTACGTGGCCGAGTGAGTGCGCATCCTTTGGTCCACGTGGCACCAAAATTTGCCACGCATACGCTTACTCATCAAACCGTTTCCTCCAAAAACGGTTTGTTTGAAAATCAACAAGACCCTTTTGCGGGAAAGCAGTTTGGCTGAAAATGAGCAAAATCGTTTTCTCCAAAATGGTTTCATTAAAAATAGAATAAAAGTGATATTTGAGTTTGGAACACGGAAAAAAAACCCGTGTTTCATGAAACTCATTTTCCCATATTATTTTCACCTCATTATCAAAGTCTATCAACTCCAAAAGAAACACATAATTATTGCCGCTGCCGACTAATTTCATTTTCTCTGCTGCGCCGACCTCTCCCTTTCAAAACCTCTTAACCGTATACGGCTAACCACGGTTAACTTCTAACCTCACCACCACCACCATCTCCAGACCACTCGGGTTATGAATAACTCAATACACGACCCGAGCGAAAATGTTTTCAAAAATTAATCCAATCCGATCCATTTCGGGACTGACTCTTCCATAGATTCTCGTTTTGGACGATTTCTGGCGCTGTGGCTTTGTTATGAACAACCGATACGTTGCTTGGTTGTTTGATTTTTACTTCTTTCTTTCCTATGATACTAGTGCGGTTTTAGGGTTTGAGCGGCTGTTTGGATGCAGAGATTGTGTGGATTACGTGTATTTATTTATTTATGGATGTTTAATTGAAGTGTTGGAGATGATGTGGTGTGAAGAGGAGAAGGCGCTAATAGCGTCGTTTTTAGGAAGTCGAGCTACTAATTACTTGTTGAGTAGCTTGGGGTCGAGTGATGGTGGGCAGTGTGAAAACGAGCAGAGCTTCGATCGATACGCCGTCGACGACGACCGAGAGAAGAAACTCAAAATTGATTTTGGGGAAAAACTCCGTTAGGGCTTTATGAAATTGAACCTGTTGCTTAAATACAACGGGAGAAGAAGAGGCGAGGGAAGCGTGATACCAAACGGCGTCGTCTCAGTTAATTCTCTTACTGAGCAAACGACGACGTTTGCATCACATACAAACACAAATGACAGAATTTCAACAGTAACCCTAACATGAAAACCCTATTTTTAATTACATTTTCACTGTTAAATACAAACCTGATCTGAGCTGCCAACACCCCTCCTCAAGCTGCGGAGTGGAGGAAGTTTGTAACTCCCAGCTTGGAGCACAAATAGATGAGCTGAGCCAGAGACAAGGGCTTGGTAAATAAATCGGCAGGCTGGTCTGTAGTGAAAATATGTAGCGGTTTGATGAACTGATTGGAGACGTGAGAGCGCACCAAATGACAATCCAATTCCACGTGTTTCGTTCTTTCATGAAACACTGGATTATGGGCAATATGCAGTGCTGCCTTGTTATCACAGTGGAGTGAAATCAGGGTAGGAACATGGACCTTCATATCAGCTAATAAGCGAGCAAGCCAAGTCAATTCGCAGCAGGTGGCTGCCATGGATCGATACTCGGATTCCGCAGAAGACAGAGACACCACCGGCTGCTTCTTTGTCTTCCAAGAGACAGCACAAGAGCCAAGCTTAATACAATACCCTTTGACAGACTTCTGGGTTAAGGGAAATGATGCCCAGTCCGCATCAAAAAAAGCACTAAGGACCAGATCTGCGTTTGCGGAATAAAACATACCCTGTGCAGGTGCGGCTTTGCCAAAACGCAGAACCCTGTGGACAGCATGTAAATATTCTTCAGTAGGCTGGTGCATAAATTGACTCAGCACATGCACTGTAAATGCCAAATCAAGGCGAGTAGTGGTGAGGTAAATAAGCTTCCCAACAAGGCGCTTATACTCCAAAGGATCAGACAGTAAAGGAGCTTTGGACAAGCTAAGTTTATGCTTCAGATCAATGGTAGTTTTTGCAGGCTTGCAATTTGACATACAGGTGTCATCCAATAGTTCCAATGCATATTTCCTTTGACTCGGGAAAATACCCTTTGGCGACCTAGCAACTTCCATCCCCAAAAAATATTTCAATGTACCTAGATCTTTGATCTGGTACTTATGATGAATATAAGCTTTAATGTCATCAATCAAGGCATGTGATGTACCAGTTATAATCACATCATCAACATAAACCAGCAAGAATATAAAATCAGCCCCTTTCTCCAATGTGAACAAAGAATAATCATTCATACTTCTTTGAAAACCAAAGGCAAGCAAAGCTTCACTAACTTTGGCAAACCATTGCCTTGATGCTTGTTTAAGGCCATATAAGCTCTTAATTAATCGGCATACCTGACCTTGAGATTTTTCTCGTTGATAGAAGCCAGGTGGGAGCTTCATATAGACTTCCTCATCTAGGGTGCCATGGAGAAATGCATTATTGACATCAATTTGGTAAATGGGCCAACTCTTTGAAGCTGCCACAGCTAAGAGACATCTAACAGAGGTCATTTTTGCAACAGGGGCGAATGTTTCTTAGTAATCCAAGCCTTCAACTTGTGTATAACTCTTCGCAACCAATCTGGCTTTATAAAGCTCAATGCTCCCATCAGAATGAATTGACTTTATACACCCATTTACAATCAACTATGGTCTTACCTTGAGGCAATTGCATAAGTTCCCATGTCTAATTTTGTTCTAGAGCAGTGATTTCTTTCCTCATAGCATCCATCCATTTCTCATCCTTGGCAGCTTGAGTAAAGGATGTGGGCTCTTTAACAGAAGAAATCTGCAGAGCAAAATGCTGATGACTGGGAGCACAGTTTTTGTAAGTTAAGAAATTTTCCATTGAATGAGGGGAAGTAATGGAATTGACATTGGTGCAAACATAATCCTTAGACCAAGCAGGTGCCTTAGTCTGTCTCTGTGACTTTTTGGTTGCAGGAACATTGACAGGGGGACTATCAGAATGCACTGAGGCAACAAGTGAAACATGTGCAATGGAAGAAACTGAAGATGGCACTAAAACAGTTACACACTCTTCACTTGTGAGCAAAACCTCATCAACATCATCAAAGGAAGAGCAATCAACTGAATATGACAGGACAGGAATGCATGTAAACTGAGCAGGAGTTTTACTGGCTTTCAACTGCTTATAAGGAAAATTATTTTCCCTGAAAATGACATGTCTACTCACAATAATCTGGTGAGAGGTCAAACAGTAAACCTTGTAGCCTTTTTGCCCCATGGGATAGCCAAGAAATATGCATTGCATTGCTCTATGATCAAACTCGTCCCTTTGATGAGCAGGGGTAGTCACATAGCACAGGCACCCAAAAACCTTTAAATGATCAATGTGAGGAACAGAATTAAACAGTACCTCCCAAGGGCTTTTTCCTTTCAGAACAGATGTAGGAAGCCTGCTAATAATGTAGGTAGCAGTCAGCACACTATCCCCCAAAAGCTCTTAGGTAAGCCAGATTGTATCATAAGAGCTCGAGCTACTTCCGAGAGATGCCTGTGTTTACGCTCTACCACGCCATTTTGTTCAGGAGTATAAGGGCAGCTACTTTGATGTAAACAACCCTTTAACTGAATAAACTGAACCATAACACCATTGAAGAACTCTCCACCATTGTCTGTTCTCAAAGTTTTCACTGATTTAGAAAACTAAGTGTTAACCATTGCAAAGAAACTAATAATGCAATTGGTAACCTCAGATTTCTGCTTGAGTAGGAAAGTCCAAGTGGCCCTGCAAAAATCATCAACTAATGTCAAGAAATATTTTGCATCAGTCATAGTAGGTTCATGGAAGGGCCCCCAAACATCTCCATGTATAACATCAAAACAAGCTTTAGTACTATGATTACTCAAAGGAAAAGACAACTTGGTCTGTTTAGCCAAAGGGCAGACTGAACAATTATTCTTGAGTTCCTTACAATTCACATTAAGTGTATTTTGTCTTAACAAAGCAGTTATGGCCTCCTTAGAAGCATGCCCCAATCTTTGGTGCCAAATCTCAGCCACATTCTCTTGTAAACTAGTTGCATTACTCTGATGAATAGTCTCACTCACATCTCCACCAAAGCTAAACAAGCCAGCAGTGGGTTTACCAGTCTTGAGGATGGTCTCGCGGTGTTGGTCCTGTATAGTGCAAGAATAATCAGTAAAGGTGACTGTGTATTTGGAGTCAGAGGTTAGCTTACTAACTGACAGTAAGTTCACCCTGAACTCAGGCACCAACAACACTCCACACAAGATCAATCCATTATGTAGATGACAATTTCCACTCTTCTTTACAACGACGTTCTCACCATTAGGCAGCATGATGCCACATTTCTCCTTCAACTCATGAACATCACATAACATCTCAGGTTTGTAAGTAAAATGACATGTGGCTCCACTATTAATTATCCAACAATCAACATTATGGAAAGCAGCATAAGAGTGGACAGTAACTGCCAAAGTAGTGTAAGTGCAAGATGTACCTGCCATCTCCATATTGCTTCCCGTTTGCTCAATAGTGCCAGCCTTTATCATTGCCATAATCTGGTTGATCTGATCATTAGTAAAAGGATTACTAGACTTGCTTGCAACGTTCTCGGTGTCTTCAACAGAATTCACATTATGTGCAGCAAATTTTCTTCTAGCTCCTTGCCTATAATTGGTATTCCCTTTATAGAGTTTGTGACCTAGAGGATAGCCCACTAATTTATAACAATTCTCTTTAAGGTGACCAGTCATCTGATAATTGCTGCAGAATAGCCTAGGCCTTGCCTTGGTGAAACCTCCCTTGTCAGCATTAACTTGCCTTGCCTGGTTATCTTCACTCTGAGTACTCTAATAAGCATTGTTATTCTAGAAATTCTGATTAGTACTCTGAGAACTTTGGTATGCATTGTTATTCTGGCTATATAAGGCAGAGGCCTCCACATATCTTGTCTTTGTAGCACTGCGTTGACATTCTTCCCTAATAGCCATTTCAAAAACAATGTCCATAGCAGGCACCTTAAATTTGGAAAACACATTACTCCTTAATGTGGAATAGCACTCATTTAGTCCCATCAAAAACTGCACAACTCTGTCCTCAGCCCTTTCATCATTAGCCTCAGCACAACAAACACAGTTTCCATTTGAGGGACAGATACTCGCCCTCCTTATGGAGTCTAACTCCTGCCAATACTTAGTGAGTTTTCCATGATAAGTTGCTACATCCATATCACCTTGAACCAGATTATTCACTTCCTTCAACAAACCTGATTTTCTGGCCAGATTAGTGCCAGCAAATCTAGTGTGAAGCATGTTCCAAGCAGTCATCGCATCCTTAGCATGGAGAATTTGTCCAACAATATCCTCCGAAACGAAACTAATTAACCAAGTCATGATAACATCATTACATCTCTGCCATTTGGACTGTGTCTTCCAATCATTAGGTTTAGGATGTTTTCCTTGTATGAAACCTAATTTTAACCTTGTTGATAGAGCAATTTCCATAGATTTCTTCCATGACACAAAATTGTCTCTATCGGTTAAAATTTTGCTAACAATCGGGTTGCCAGTGACCTCATTCTTGTTTACATGATACACATCATCATCATCCTCAATCAAATCCTCAAGAAAATCAACATCAGACCTCGAATTCGAGCCATTAGCAACTGGAGTCGCCATTCAAAATCTATCCAATAGATTTCAATGAAACTGCAGAATAGGTGAGAAACACTAATGTGTAGCATGATTTTGCTCTGATACCATGTGAAAACGAGCCGGGGCTCCGATCGATACACTGTCGACGACGACCGAGAGAAGAAACTCAAAATCACTTTTGGGGAAAAACTCCGTTAGGGCTTTATTAAATTGAATCTGTTGCTTAAATACAATGGGAGAAGAAGAGGCGAGGGGAGCGTGATACCAAACGGCATCGTCTCAGTTAATTCTCTTACTGAGCAAACGACGACGTTTGCATCACTTTCAAACACAAATGAAGGAATTGCAACAGTAACCCTAACATGAAAACCCTGTTTTCAATTACATTTTCACTGTTAAATACAAACCTGATCTGAGCTGCCAATAGGCAGTTGATGGCATTAGGTGCTGATGAGAATCTGCATAACAAGCTTTCTGACCTGGTTGAGAGGTCGGATTCGAGTGGTTTTAGCTGGAATTATGTTGGAAAAATTGTGTTTAGAATGTGTGAAGAAAATGGAGGTGCGCCTCATTTTGAGACCCAGTTTGAGTGTGGAGAACACATCAAAATAAGTTGATAAAAATCGGATTAAAATACCTTGAAAAAATGGCGAATAGAATCATTATCAACTTGCGGGGCAAGTACACTTGCTGGGCAAGTCTCTGGACCACTATATAATAAGGGTCTGCGCTTCAGTTAGAAATACAGAGAAAAACGCAAACAGCTCTCCTCCTCTTTCGTAGTAGTCAGTCAGTCGGTGTTGATAGCCAAAGATACAGAAAGGTTCAATCGGCAAAGCTTAGTGCTAAGACTGTTGCCGTGGATCGTTTTATCCTGGGAAGCATACTTCCAGAGAGACCCAAAGTACAGTAGGGCGGCAATCTTGCTTTAAGGACAGCATCCAACGTGACTCGATCCTTCATTCGGTTTGCAATTGTTACAATTTAATTCATAATTTTTATGTTATGCAGTTAAATTGAATCTGTACTACCACTGTTGAATTTATTTGAATAGCAGCGTTGTATATCTATTTATTTAGTAAGTTCATCGATATCTGTCTGTTATATCTGTACTGTGTACCCAACAATCTTAAAGCAAGATTTATTCGTTTGAAGTTACTAACAGATCTGCCTCTCTGTGTAGACAATGAATTTTGAACAAGGACAAAACAATCAGTTAGTGAACATCGAGGGTGTCCAGTTTCGTTCTCGTGATGTTGCTGAGTCGGCTGCGACAACCCCAGTTGTGATGGCTACGGCTGGGAATGGACCTGCGGGTCTAGTTCCAAATAACGCACTGGCAAAAGTGCCTGCTGTGGTGATGGCAGCTGAAAAGCCCAAAAAGTTCAATGGATAGAACTTTAATACGTGGCAGCTGAAGATGCACTTCTATCTGACCCAACTAGGGTTTGCCCGGTATCTGACCGAGAACACTCCTATGGTTGCTGAGAATGAGACTGATCATCAAGTGCTCATGGCATACAATGCCTGGAAAGATGCTGAATATCTTTGCCGAAATTATGTGCTTAACATCCTGAATGATGTGATGTACAAGGTGTACTGCACAAAGACATCAACTAAGGAACTTTGGAGTCACTTGATCGGAAGTACCAAACCGAGAATGCTGGCTCTAAAAAGTACATTGTGGGGCGCTTCCTTGAATTCTAGATGGTGGATTCGAAGACTGTGACAAGTCCAGTGCAAGACCTGCAGCTGATCATGCATGAGATGAACTCTGAGGGAATGAAGGTCAATGAACCATTCCAGGTTGCTGCAGTTATTGAGAAGCTGCCTTCGGGGTGGAAGGACTTCAAGAATTACCTTAAGCACAAGCGAAAGGAAATGTCTATGGAAGACCTGGTGATTCGCCTTAAGAATGAAGAGGATAATCGACTTTCTGATAAGAGGATTAATCTCCCGTCTGAGAGAGCCAACATGGTGGAGCATGGTGGCAGTTCCAAAGTGAAGAAGCCCTTCAGCAAACTTGGACCCAAGAGTGGGGCTATCAAGAAGAAGGTGCAGCCAAAGTTCACTGACAAGTGCTTCAACTGTGACAAAGAGGGTCACAGAGCTGCTGAGTGCAAGAAGCTGCAGAAAAAGAAGAAAAAGGCGAACGTTGCTGAGGTAGAGGAAGATCTCCTAGTGGCGGTAATATCTCAGCTAAGCCTGGTGGATTCCAACCCCAAGGAGTGGTGGATGGATACTGGAGCAACCCACCACATCTGTTCCGACAAGAATGCCTTCTCATAGTTGAAATTAACTTATGCTGGAGAGAAGGTATACATGGGCAACTCTGCCACATCAGAAGTCAAGGGGAAAGGAAGCGTGGTTTTGAAGATGATATCAGGGAAGAAGTTGAAGCTGACTAATGTCTCGTATGTGCCTGACATTAGGAAGAACTTAGTATCTGGAGCCTTGCTTGATGCGCATGGTTTTAAGATAGTATTTGAGTCTCAGAAAGTCATTCTTTCAAAGAACGGAATGTATGTGGGACGTGGTTATGTGAAAGATGGCATGTGGAAACTTAATGTAATTGCCATCAAGTCTATTAATAAAGAAAGTTCTTCTGCTTACTTGCTTGAATCTTCCAATTTATGGCATGGTAGATTAGGTCATGTGAATTATGACTCAATAAGGAATCTAATGAAATTGCATTGTATACCAAAACTTCAAATTGATTCCGAACATAAGTGTGAAATTTGCGTTGAGGCAAAATTAACACGAACATCCTTTCATAGTATTGAAAGAGATACTGAACCCCTTGACTTAATACATAGTGATCTATGTGATTTGAAATTCATGCCAACCAGAGGTGGAAATAAATATTTTGTAACCTTCATAGGTGATAGTTCAAAATATTGTTCAATATACTTGCTAAAGAGCAAGGATGAAGCAATAGAGAAATTTGCCATGTATAAGTGGGAAGTGGAAAACCAACTAAATAAGAATATCAAAAGATTACGAAGTGATCGTGGTGGTGAATATGTAGAACCGTTTGGGACACTGTGTGCACAAACTGGAATCATACATGAAGTAACTCCACCTTATTCGCCTCAGTCGAATGGTATAGCTGAACGTAAGAATCGCACTATCAAAGAAATGATGAATGCGATGTTGCTTAGTTCAGGGTTACCTAAGGAAATGTGGGGGGAGGCTATCTTGTCAGCTAATTATCTATTAAATCGGATACCCCATAAGAAGAAAGATAAATATCCTTATGAATTATTTATAGGGAGAACGCCATCCTATGCACACCTGCGAGTGTGGGGGTGTTTGGCCAAGGTAATGGCTCCCGGTCCTAAAAGATTGAAAATAAGACCAAAGACAATTGACTGTGTGTTTATTGGATATGCACTGAACAGTACTGCGTATAGATTTCTCGTATATGAATCGAAAAATCCTGATATACACAAAGACACCATTATGGAGTCTAAGACTGCTTCGTTCTTTGAACAAGTGTTTCCTTATAAATCTGAGAAATTGAGACCGAGTTCACCTAAGAAAATAGGCGAAGAACTTACCGAAAGGTCTCAACAAGAAGAAGAAGAAGTATTCGAGGAGAATACGAATTTAGAGGAACCTAGACGAAGCAAAAGAGCTAGGGTTGAAAATTCCTTTGGACCTGATTTTATAACCTTTATGGTCGAGGCAGGACCTCGTACATATGATGAAGCAATTCTCTCGGTTGAAGGTCCTTTATGGAAAGAAGCCATAAAAAGTGAACTAGACTCCATTATGCAAAATCATACATGGGAGCTAGTTGATATTCCTCATGGATGTAAACCACTTGACTCTAAGTGGATCTTTACCAAGAAACTGAAAGTAGACGGTACTATTGAAAAGTACAAGGCGAGACTTGTGATCAAAGGATATAGACAGAAGGAGGGTCTAGACTACTTTGATACATTCTCCCCTGTGACGCGGATCACATCCATTAGAATGATAATTGCCATTGCAGCATTGCACAATTTAGAAATTTATCAAATGGATGTGAAGCCTGCTTTCTTAAATGGAGACCTTGAGGAAGAAATATATATGGAACAACCTGAGGGTTGTAGAGAGCCAGGACATAAGAGAAAAGTTTGTAAACTTGTCAAGTCTCTCTATGGTGTGAAACAAGCGCCAAAATAGTTCATGAGAAATTTGACAAAGCAATGTTGTCAAGCGGATTCAAAATCAACGAGTGTGACAAATGTATATACATCAAAAACACTGAACACGGATATGTGATTTTGTGTTTATATTTCGACGATATACTCATTGTAGGAAGCAATGAAAAAATTGGTGAAGTCCACTAAGGCCATATTAAACTCTAAGTTTGATATGAAAGACATGGGTCGAGCTGATGTAATTTTAGGGATTAAAATTACGAGAACATCAGATGGATTTGTTTTAAGCCAATCACATTATGTTGATAAAATTTTGGACAAATTTGGAAAAGAAAGTCAAGGAGTATGTTGGACTCCTATAGAAATGACTCAACACCTGTCTAAAAACAAAGGAGAGAGCATCTCCCAATTAGAGTACTCAAAAGTGATAGGCAGTCTAATGTACTTAATGAATTGTACTAGACCTGATATTGCCTATACCGTGAGTAGACTGGCCAGATATACGAGTAATCCAGGAACAATACACTGGAATGCTATCGTGAGAATACTGAAGTATTTACGAGCTACTCGCAATTATGGTCTTCACTATACCAGATATCCTGAAGTTATTGAAGGATACACTGACGCAAGCTGGATATCTTATATACAAGACTCGAAGGCCACCAGTGGATATGTATTCACTCTCGGAGGTGCGGCCGTGTCGTGGAAATCCTATAAATAAACATTGATAACCCGTTCCACGATGGAAGCTGAGTTTGTGGCATTAGATAAATGCAGCGAAGAAGCAGAGTGGTTAAGAAATTTTGTAGAGGATATTCTTGAATGGAAAAACCATGTGCCACCAATATGTTTATATTGTGATAACCAATCAACAATTGGCAGGGCACAGAATGTCATGTATAATGGTAAGTCTAGACACATACATCGTAGACACAATACCATTCGACAACTTCTCTCATCCGGAGTCATAAGCATTGACTACGTGAGGTCCAAAGAAAACATAGCGGATCCGTTAACCAAAGTGTTAAACAGGGACCAAGTAGAGAAGACGACAAAGGGAATGGGACAGAAGCCTTTTGATTATTAATATCAAAACATAGGCTTAAGCACTTTTGGAAATAAAGTCGAGGCAACGGAAAACCCTACCATGATGATTGGAGATCCTAAGAACTTGGTTCAAAGGGACCACCTAACTGCTAAGACGACGAGGTCACTGTGGGGGTAACACCCCAGTCCTATTCCTAGATCAAACAGTGACTCCCGCACGAGGCTAAGCTCGAAGCTTTTAATGATTCTAGTAATTTGAATAGTGAGATTCAAATGGGTAACGCGGGTTTACTTAAGAAAGAATCACCTATGTGAGAGAGAAGTGGGGCCGCTTCAAAGGAGAATTCAAAGGGCTTAATTCTTTAGAAACTCTTGCAGAACTAGGAACGGGGTGTCATGGCCAAAATGAACCCACCAGTAAGAACCAAGTATGGTCAGGAAGATATATGTGGGAGATATGGCTTTCGTTTACATTATAAGACGAACAATTCAAGGACAATCACGTCTACTGAATAGTCAGTAAAGAGAACATGTTTTCCCAAGGGAAGGTTCAAGGGCGCTGCCTACCTATCCTATGCAGGTATCAACCGTAGAAGCTATCACCACATAGAGTCGAGTCATAATTATCGATTTTTATTGTTTTATCATTTTATTACTCGATTTTCTTCATGTGGGGGATTGTTGGAAAAATTGTGTTTAGAATGTATGAAGAAAATGGAGGTGCACCTCATTTTGAGACCCAATTTGAGTGTGGAGAACACATCAAAATAAGTTGATAAAAATTGGATTAAAATACCTTGCAATAAGAGGTATGGAATCATTATCAACTTGCGGGGCAAGTAAACGTGCAGGGCAAGTCTCTGGACCACTATATAATAAGGGTCTGCGCTTCACTTAGAAATACAGAGAAAAATGCAAACAACTCTCCTCCTCTTTCGTAGTAGTCAGTCAGTCGGTGTTGATAGCCAAAGATACAGAAAGGTTCGATCGGCAAAGCTTGGTGCTAAGACTGTTGTCGTGGATCGTTTTATCCTGGGAAGCATACTGCCAGAGAGACCCAAAGCACAGTAGGATGACTGATGGACCACAATTGTATGAATCATAAACACAGTTAAACCCACCAAATTAGACTGTTTGTCTATCTAACTTCGATGTTTTAGTCCCGATACATTTCTACAGGGTATTTCAGAGCTTAGAGAGAATACACGCTAAGGAAGAGCTTTTAGCACAGAAAAGATATCAGGAGACAATCCAAGGTCAAGATCAGACGCTGAATGAAGAAATCTAAAGATCCTGACTTGGAATCATTCAAAACAAATCAAACCGAAGAGAAACCGAAGACAATCCGGAGCTGGAATACACCGATAGTTTCGTGAAAACTGCACAAAACTCACAACCACTCTCCTCATGCCACATGGACCGACGGCTTTCTCCTCACATCCACCCCTCCTCCTCTCCCCTTCCTCCACATGTCACATCCTCCTCCCTTCACCCAAAAGCCGCCGGCGGCTTTGCCATTGCCCTCTCCCCTTGTGACACTTGCCCTCCTCTCCTTCTCCCCCCATCTCCACCCTTGGATGCCAAACCACATGCCCTCATCCAAGCCATCCATTCCTCTCCTCCATGGCTATAAATACCAAGCCATCCCTCCTCATTTCATAAGCCATAAGCATTCACAACACACCACACTCCACTTCTCTCTCTAAGTTTGTTACTTTGTAAAGTTTGGTTTGATATCAATAAAAGTTCAGTTTGTTCTCAAATACTTTAGTTCGATCTTGAGTACTCCTGTTGGTTCTTGAGTACTCAAGTTTTCAGTTACAGTTCAAGAGTTACTCCTGTTTGTTCTTGAGTAATCTCTTTCTCTTCTCTCTTTACTCCTGTTTGTTCTTGAGTATTCTTTTCCAAATCCCCAAGTATCCTAGTTATGATGTCCAACTCCATGGATATTCGTAACTAAACCCTTCATTCGGTTGAAGGGGAGTTCTTGTTTTATAAAATGTTTTACTTCGTTTAGTTTCATTTCTATGTATTCAAAACTTGTTCTATGTGCCATTTATAAGGTCAGAATTTCCAAGGTGGAGTGGAAGCTACGAAAGGGCAAAACTCTACTGTGGGAATTCGTGAACATACTCGGATAAGTGGAAGCTACGAAAGGGCAAAGCTTATCTGAGGAGTTCGATCTATCTTAAAAACCATTTGGAAACTGGACCAAAGGGACCAAATGGATGCACTTACTGCTAAGATACTTTGAAAGAAGGAATTAGTATCGCTTAGAACAAGAGTTTATTGAGCGCTACGAAAGGGCCTCAATATACGTTTGAATACTTAGAAGGGTTACTGAACAAGCTGTCGTCGTACCTGTGCAAAAACAATTTATATTTTTCCTCGCTCTTGGCTGTGGGTTAGCACAATGGCAAGCAAGGGTCGAACCCTAGGGAGCTAGATGGTTACTACTTCGTTCTGAAATAGAGAAAAAACAAGAAACTAGTGTGAAAGTAAAGGTTAATGTAATGATCGAAAATTGCTAAGGGATTTATCAATCAGAGAAGATATTCAGGTTAGGGTATTATTCAATTGTGACTTCGTTTATCCTTGATTTCTAAGTATTTATTCTAGCTTTCTTAGGGTTACTCCTGGTCTGGTTATAACCGTTTAATTCGAGCAAACCTAATACTCCTGGTCTGGTTATATTAGGTTTCGTGCAACTACTTATTCTAACTGGGTCGGTATCAAATAAGCAGTGAAAAGATAGTAAGGATTACTATGTTAAGTTGTATCCTTTCGGATCTCCCCTTAACCTAATAAATTCAAACTGATAATGTGCACAAGAACTAAATAGAAAGCATGAATAATGTTGAAGAACAGAATCTCAAAACAATCGTCACAATTATTTAACCCTAACCCGAATAATTGGATTAGTTACACATCGACATAAGTAAACAATGCAAATAATAAAAGGAAGAAACTTCACTAATTGACCGAGATGAAGAACAGGAGGAGCAAGGCACGGCTGTGTGTGTTGTGAGATCGATGGATTTCTCTGTGATTTTCGGTTTTTTTGAAGACTGCAGGATCTCCTGTATTTATAGGGTTTGAGAAACCCTAACTTGGTGAATAAGCTACGAAACCCTAGCATCGCATGCACATTGGGCCGGCTGCTGGACTTTGATTGGATGGGATAAGGCTGGAATGCTCGAATGGCCGGACGCATGGAGCTCGGAGGCTCGCTCGGAGGAATGCGCCAAAGAGCTCGGATGGCCGGTCGGAGGTGCGGGCTGGAGGTCGGCTGCTCGATCGGCTGGACGGGCTGGAGCTCGCATGCCCGCTCGGAGGCACGCTCGCATGCCCGTTCGGATGGAGCTCGGATGGCCGAGTGGATGGCCGGCTGGAGCTCGGATGGCCGCTCGGACGTGGCCTGCTTCTTCCCGGACGCGACCTGGTTTTCTTCGGCCATCTTTTGATTTCCTCGGGCCATTCTTCATTTTTCTCGGCCATTCTTCATTTCAAATGCCTATGGACCGGTCAAAAACTCCTTGTGATGTTTTAGGCTCCAAAAACCGTCTTTTGAATGTGATTCCTCTTAGAGCTTCCAATTCACCTGTAACACGAGACAATACTAAAAAGTAACTGTTCGTATATAAAAGTACTGGAATTGGTGGGATTTGATAACTCGATGAGTCGTATAAATACGGCTCATCAAACCACCCCACACTTAAACTTGTTCGTCCCGAACAAGGGCTAGGTCATAAGAGGAAATAAATGAAGTACGAACATCACAAAGCTTCGGTCATCCTAGACGTGCTACATGGACATGAATCGATTACTCTAGATCTCGCCTGTTATGCATGCTTGCTACTAATGTCATTGTGCGAAAAACATGGGGTTAATGATACGTGTTACCTTTGAAGCCGAGATGCAAACCAATTCGGATGTCTCGGGAGATAGCCCTTTTCAGACCCATGAACCCTCATTCTCGGACTCGAACTCGCTGCTATATGGTTATGCTTTGCCGCTTTTTCTTGCACGTGATTGATTCGAGCTTCAAAGTGTTGAGTGTTTTTCGGTCAGCTATAGTGTCTGATTTTGATGTATCAGTGGTACTCTTCACTTGTTTCGGTGTAAACCTTCACAATGATGATGAATTTGAACTTTTGTAGTGCGGATTGTGACTTGCTCGAACCGTGATTTCTTCTCCTTTTGACGCGAGTCAAGCCGAGGGTCGCTCGTCTATTTTCCCGGTTACTCGGATTAGAAACCTTCCTGCTCTCACTCATCATCGTCCTTTTGACACGAGTCAAGTCAAGGGTCGCTTGCCTATTTTCTCGGCTACTTGGACTAGAGCTTGGACGGTGTGAAGTTTTCCCGTCCCGACCAACCGCAAGGGTGCCGCAGTGGCGGAGCAGACTCGTACTATGTCGTCTCGAAGTGCTAGCCTCCACGAGCTCTACATAACCATACATCCTGAGTTCGGTCTTTGAATGATCTGTCAAGTCTCTCTAGAGCGTTTCTATCAACTCCACATCCCTGTTTATCTCAACTAACAAAGGCACGTAAAGATTTTAAGATCACATGTTAGTCGCACAAATCAAGTTTCATCAAAGACATGCATGTAAAATCGGCTATATCTATTTCACCAAATCATTATCCACTACTGCAAGTCTAGGAAATAGTGAAGTATCATGTACAAAAAATTTTAAAATTGACCCAAAACGTGCTGACTCTGTGCAGGGTGCAGGAAATAAACGTGCTGACTCAATACTGACTCTCCCACCCCACACTTTTGAAATGAGCCGTGTCCTCACGGCACGACTCAAATCTAGACACACAAATGCATGCAATAAATAGATAAGGAAAGGAAAAGGGTAGAACGAGACTCCCCTGGGGTGTAGACGGTGGTCGGCTGAACTCGGATCAAGTCCGGGGCTAAAATGCGTAGCTCCAAGGGAATTATCCGGCCGACTAAGTCCAATCCCTGCAAAATGAAACCAAATCCTTTCCAAGGTACAATGTGACAATAATGACTCAAAACAACATAATAAGTAAATAAACCGAAATGTAAAAGAATTGCAAACCGTGCAGGGCTGCCTCCCTGCGAGCGCCTTTGTTTAACGTCGTTGGCTCGACAGTTCCTCCTCTAAGTGTCAGGAGGCTCGTCAACTGCAATCTCATCAGTGGTGGTCTCGACTGGCTCGACTAGGTCAAACTGGTGAATGGTCAGGTCGGCCTCTCCATGGTAGTGCTTCACCCGCTGTCCATTGACCCTGAATCGGTCTCCTCCTGTCTGGCCTTCGAGTTCGACTGCTCCATGATTAAAAACCTGTGTAATGGTGTAAGGACCGGTCCATCTGGACCTCAACTTCCCGGGCATGAGTCGTAACCGTGATGAGAATAAGAGCACCTTCTGTCCGACTTCAAACGAGCGCCTGGGTATGAATTTGTCGTGGTAGAGCTTGGTCCGCGCCTTGTAGTCTGTTTGGCTCTCATAAGCCTCGAGGCGCAGCTCCTCAAGCTCACACAACTGCAATTTCCTGTCTAACCCGGCTGCCTGTAAGTCTGGATTGCACTTCTTCAGTGCCCAATACGCCTTGTGCTCTAGCTCCACTGGCAAGTGGCACGCCTTCCCATAGACCAACCGAAAAGGCGATGTGCCTATCGGGGTCTTGTAAGCTGTCCTGTATGCCCACAATGCCTCATCTAACCGCTGGCTCCAATCCTTCCTAGTCGGTCCTACCATCTTCTCCAGAATTCCCTTAATTTCGCGGTTGGAGATCTCTGCTTGCCCATTCGTCTGGGGGTGATATGCTGTGGAAGTCCGGTGATGAACATGGTAGCGCTTCAGTGTGGATGCCATGATGCGGTTGCAGAAGTGTGTCCCCTGATCACTGATAATAGCCTTAGGTACTCCGTACCTGCAAAAGATGTTAGTGCGCAAAAAGTCTACGACAGTTTTAGCATCAGCACATCTAGTGGCCTTGGCCTCCACCCACTTGGACACATAATCAACTGCAACTAAGATAAACTCAAAACCACATGAAGCAGGAAAAGGACCCATGAAATCTATCCCCCAAATGTCAAACACATCATTCACTAATATGGGGACCTGTGGCATCTCCTGTCTGGCCGAAATGTTACCTACTCTCTGGCATCTATCACATCTCTTACAATGATCGTAGGCATCTCTAAAAACATGTGGCCAAAAGAATCCACTATCCAATATCTTCCTAGCAGTCCTCCTAGGGCCGAAATGGCCTCCACACTCTAACTCATGGCAGAAACTAATAACTGAAGCCATCTCATCATCAGGGATGCACCGTCTAAGAATCTGATCTACACCTATTTTCCACAAGTACGGATCATCCCACACATAGTATTTAGCATCATGCTTCAATTTCAAACACTGTGCCCTAGAATATGAGGGCGGGAACTTACCTCCGACCAGGTAGTTCACTATGGGAGCGAACCAGGGCAGCTTACCCGAAATAGCATACAAGTGCTCATCTGGAAACGTCTCGGTAATCTGCCCGGCATCCTCCTCTCTGACAAGACGGCTCAAGTGATCTGCAACTGTGTTCTCTATGCCCTTCTTGTCCCGAATCTCCACGTCAAACTCCTGTAGGAGCAGGATCCACCTAATGAGCCTCGGTTTCGCCTCCTTCTTCGTCATCAAGTACCTAATAGCTGCATGGTCAGAATAGACGACAACTTTAGTACATAACAGATATGATCTAAATTTCTCCAAGGCGAAAACCACGGCTAGCAGCTCCTTCTCTGTGGTTGAATAGTTCTTCTGGGCCACGTCCAGTGTCCTCGAAGCGTAGTAGATCACCACGGGCTTCTTGTCCACCTTCTGACCAAGAACTGCTCCTACGGCATAATCACTCGCATCACACATAATCTCAAATGGCTGAGTCCAGTCCGGAGCTCTAATGATGGGCGTGCTGGTGAGGGCCTCCTTCAGCTCGTCAAATGCTGCTCTGCACTGATCTGTAAACTCAAAAGGAACATCTTTCTGCAAGAGGTTAGATAAAGGCAGTGCCTTTTTCGAGAAATCCTTAATGAATCTACGATAGAAACCAGCATGCCCAAGAAATGACTTAATATCACGGACTGTGGAGGGATATGGCAGAGTAACAATCAAATCTGTCTTAGCTTTGTCTACCTCTATCCCCTCATGTGAGACTATGTGACCGAGTACAACTCCATGAGTAACCATAAAATGACACTTTTCATAATTGAGCACCAAATTCATAGAAACACAACGTGCAAGTACCATGCTCAAATTATCTAGACATGCATCGAAAGTGTCACCATGCACAGTGAAGTCATCCATAAACACCTCAATAAATGAACCTATCATGTCAGAAAATATGCTAGTAACCACCCTCTGAAAAGTACCTGGTGCGTTACACAAGCCAAAAGACATCCGGCGAAAAGCAAACGTACCGAATGGACATGTAAAGGTCGTCTTCTCCTGATCCTCGGGTGCTATGGGAATCTGGTTATAGCCTGAAAAACCATCTAGAAAACAAAAATAAGGCTTACCTGCCAAGCGGTCGAGCATCTGGTCAATAAATGGAAGAGGAAAGTGATCCTTGCGCGTAACTGCATTCAGCTTCCTGTAGTCTATGCACATGCGCCATCCATTCTTGACTCGTGTAGTCACCATCTCGCCCTCGGCATTCTTCTCCACTGTGATCCCAGTTTTCTTCGGTACAACATGTACCGGACTTACCCACTGACTGTCTGAGATCGGGTAAATCACATCAGCATCCAGAAGCTTCTGAATCTCCTTCTGGACCACCTCCATCATGATCGGGTTCAATCTGCGCTGAGGCTCCCTCGACGGTCTAGCTCCATCCTCCAACAATATCCGATGCATACAAACTGCCGGGCTAATTCCCCTGATGTCGGCCAGTGTCCATCCGATGGCCAGTTTGTGCTCGGTCAGCACTCCAATCAACCTGCGCTCCTGATCTGCCTCGAGCCCACTCTTAATGATGACTGGCAGCGTGCTATCCTCCCCTAAGAATGCATACTTCAAGTGACTAGGTAGAGGTTTTAGTTCCACTGTAGGTGCCTGCACAACAGAAGGCAAACACACTTGTGATTTGAATAAACGAACTGTGTTAACCTCATACCTTGGGGTGAGTGGCTGAGCAATCTCGAGCTGGTCCAGCACGTCCAAGATGGTCTCTGTGTGCTCGTATGAGTCCTCTGGTGAATATACAGCCTCCTCGAGTACCTGCTCTAGTGGGTCGGTCCCTCTCTCCGGATGTACTTCCTGGACAAGGTCGTCCAAAGTGTCTAAGGCATGGACCGCCTCGTACTCTGTAGGATGTTTCATGGCCCTGAAGATGTCAAAGCTGATCCTCTCGTCCTCAACCTCCATGGTCAGCGTCCCAGTGTCACAGTCTATCTTCATCTTTGATGTCTTGAGGAACGGTCGACCGAGTAGAATCGGTGCATGGTCTGTTGGGCTAGAATGCTCCATCTTGAGCACATAGAAGTCTGCTGGGAATACTAGCTCGCCCACCTGTACTAGCACGTCCTCAATCTTGCCCTCGGGCTGCTTGCATGACCTGTCCGCCAGTTGTATGGTAAGACCTGCAGGTTCTAGAGGACCGATGCGCAAAGAGGAGTATATAGAGTACGGTAAAACATTAATAGAGGCTCCAAGATCAAGCATGCAATTCTCTAGCCTAATGTTACCGATCATGCAGGGAATGGTATATGTGCCTGGATCACCGCATTTTGGTGGCACCTTGCGCTGAATTACCGCTGAAACATTCCTGCTCATAAGCTCCTCTTCTGGCTGGGTTCCCTTTCGTCTGTTTGTGCACAACTCCTTCAGAAACTTGGAGTACCTCGGGATCTGCTTGATGGCCTCAAGGAGTGGGATGTTGATTTCCACCTTGCTGAATAATTCCCACACTTCCTTGTCCATCACATATTTCTTCGGAGCTCGAACCTGCACAAGAAAAGGTAAGGGGACCTGATCTGGCCGTGAGACCTCAACTGATGGGACTAGGTCGGGTCTGGGCTCGTCCTGGATGGGGGCACTAGGTTCGGTTGTCTCATCCTCGGTCTCTGCTGGCCCTGTTGCTCTTCCACTCCTTAATGTCACTGCACTGACATTCCCCTTTGGATTCGGAATGGTCTGCGAGGGGAGTCGTCCAGCGTTCAGATTGCTTGCGAGGTCTGAGACTGTCGTATTGAGCTGGGACATCTGTTTCTTCAATTCAGCAATGTCTCCTTTGGTCGTGGCCCGATCCTGGATCACGGCTGAAGCCATATCCTTTATCATGTCCTCGAGAGCTTTGTTGGGGTCTTGGTTGCTCGGACCTGCCTGATGTGTGTTCGGCTCTTTCTGCTGGTACTGCCCTGGTGCATCCTGCTGGTACTGACTGTTAGGATGTCTGTACGGCGGCTGAGTCTGCCGATTCTGCTGAGGCATATTCGGTCGTGCTTGCTGAGTCTGATTCTGCTGATAGTTATTCCTCCAGGCGCCTTGATTAGGTGCTGCTGCGCCATACTGCTTGACTGGGCCTGGTTGGTTGCCATAATTCTGAAAATTGCCCACTGCATTCACATCGCCCTGAACGTCTGTCTGTAAGGTGGGGCACTCGTCTGTCTTGTGATCTGTAGACATACAGAACTCGCATGGCTTGGCCTGGACCGGTGTCCTTCAGACTACATGCTTCATCAGCTCCCTCATCTCCTTGAGTTCTGCGAACACGGCACTGATAGAGGGCTCAGCGGTGGACACGTTCTTAGTGCGGGCATACTCGTCCTCTTTTGTGGTCTCATCCTGGAATCGCTCACCCTCTGCCACTGATATGATCTTCTGCTTTACTCTGGCTGGGGTCATGTTCATGAGTTGGCCTCCAGCCGAGGCCTCTAGTAACTTCCTGTCCATCCTGCGAAGTCCGTCCAGCATATATTCTACGATCAACTTCTCCGGGAGCTCCAGATTGCAGCAACTCTTCTCCAAGGCAAGGAATTTCTCCACGTACTCGTACATGGTCTCGTTTGGGCCTTGCCTGAGCTCTTGTAACTGTCTCCGGACTTGCGCTGCACGCCCTGCTGGATAGTACTTACTGAAGAACTGCCTCTGCATCTGCTCCCACGTATAAATACTGCCTGAGGGTAAAGATAGGAACCAATATGTAGCGGCATCCTGTAGTGAGAAATAGAAGGCCTTCAGTTTGAAGTCATCCACTTCGACTCCGTGTGGCCTGAGGTTCAAGCATATCCCGTGAAAACGCGTCAAGTGAGACGTGGCAGACTCTCCCTTCATTCCTGAGAACTTAGGCAAGTGGTGGACGACTGAGGTGCTGATTGTGATGGCTGCGATGTCTGGTCCTTCATAAATTGGCCATGACTGGTCTCTGAAACTAGGAACCGAGAGCTCGCCCATAGTAGGTCCTTCATTTTCGTCCTCCTCATCGTCTCTAACTACATGCTGGCGTGGAGGTCTCTGAGGGGGTGGGTATGGATGTTGTGGATGATATGGTAGTGGTGGATATGGTGGTGGGTATTGAGGGTAGGGCGGTTGCGGATACTGTGGGTACTGTGGTGGTGGATACTGCTGATATGGCGGCGGGTACTGAGGGTACTGGGGGTATTGGTGGGGGTTGAGTGGTGGTTGTTGTTGCTGCTGAAGCTGTTCAGGGATAGCCCCCCTGATTTCTCCATTCTGGACCATAGGCCCCTGATTTTGTACTCCTTGAACATTCTGGTTGACTTCATCATTATTGTGACTGTTGCCACCTACGCTACTTCCTGCGTGAGACATGTTACAAGAAATAGCAAGCACCGGTCTAGCAAACACCGTAATAGCAAGAACAGACTAGCAACAAAGGGTCCCCAGGAAAGTGGAGGGGTCACAGCGGTCCCACTTAAAACCCAAAATCCTTAGACTCGTAAGTCTTGGTGACAGAACCCTCTGAGAGCTAGAAAACGGAAATCGAATAGAATGGAAAACAAAATCTCGAACAGTTGAATATGAATTCACCGAGTAACAAATTTCGAAATAGCAAGAAGAAAAAAATAAACGAAAAATAAAAGAAGAACAAAAGTTTCACCGTGCTTAGTTCCCCGGCAATGGCGCCATTTTGAACAAGCTGTCGTCGTACCTGTGCAAAAACAATTTATATTTTTCCTCGCTCTTGGTTGTGGGTTAGCACAATGGCAAGCAAGGGTCGAACCCTAGGGAGCTAGATGGTTACTACTTCGTTCTGAAATAGAGAAAAAACAAGAAACTAGTGTGAAAGTAAAGGTTAATGTAATGATCGAAAATTGCTAAGGGATTTATCAATCAGAGAAGATATTCAGGTTAGGGTATTATTCAATTGTGACTTCGTTTATCCTTGATTTCTAAGTATTTATTCTAGCTTTCTTAGGGTTACTCCTGGTCTGGTTATAACCGTTTAATTCGAGCAAACCTAATACTCCTGGTCTGGTTATATTAGGTTTCGTGCAACTACTTATTCTAACTGGGTCGGTATCAAATAAGCAGTGAAAAGATAGTAAGGATTACTATGTTAAGTTGTATCCTTTCGGATCTCCCCTTAACCTAATAAATTCAAACTGATAATGTGCACAAGAACTAAATAGAAAGCATGAATAATGTTGAAGAACAGAATCTCAAAACAATCGTCACAATTATTTAACCCTAACCCGAATAATTGGATTAGTTACACATCGACATAAGTAAACAATGCAAATAATAAAAGGAAGAAACTTCACTAATTGACCGAGATGAAGAACAGGAGGAGCAAGGCACGGCTGTGTGTGTTGTGAGATCGATGGATTTCTCTGTGATTTTCGGTTTTTTTGAAGACTGCAGGATCTCCTGTATTTATAGGGTTTGAGAAACCCTAACTTGGTGAATAAGCTACGAAACCCTAGCATCGCATGCACATTGGGCCGGCTGCTGGACTTTGATTGGATGGGATAAGGCTGGAATGCTCGAATGGCCGGACGCATGGAGCTCGGAGGCTCGCTCGGAGGAATGCGCCAAAGAGCTCGGATGGCCGGTCGGAGGTGCGGGCTGGAGGTCGGCTGCTCGATCGGCTGGACGGGCTGGAGCTCGCATGCCCGCTCGGAGGCACGCTCGCATGCCCGTTCGGATGGAGCTCGGATGGCCGAGTGGATGGCCGGCTGGAGCTCGGATGGCCGCTCGGACGTGGCCTGCTTCTTCCCGGACGCGACCTGGTTTTCTTCGGCCATCTTTTGATTTCCTCGGGCCATTCTTCATTTTTCTCGGCCATTCTTCATTTCAAATGCCTATGGACCGGTCAAAAACTCCTTGTGATGTTTTAGGCTCCAAAAACCGTCTTTTGAATGTGATTCCTCTTAGAGCTTCCAATTCACCTGTAACACGAGACAATACTAAAAAGTAACTGTTCGTATATAAAAGTACTGGAATTGGTGGGATTTGATGACTCGATGAGTCGTATAAATACGGCTCATCAGTTACTAAAGGAATGAACAGGATATAATACAAGGCCCCCAAGACCGAATACTTCTCTCGCAATTACAAAACCCCCCTGTCTGTACTTTTACTGTTCGATCAACTACAAACATCAACTGCTCACAATCCGGAGGACTTACCAATCACGCATCACCCACTGTAAGTCTCCTTTGTATTTTCAGTATTTACTTTTCTGTAATTTACGTTTCAGCAATCAAATCCGCAACCAATCAAAAAGTCACGTAGTTGTTAGCACTAAAACCTCAACCAACTTAAAACACGCTCTCTCGCTAGACAAATCCCTTAAAAGAATAACCTATTCCCCTAATTCCCTTGGGTTCGACCCCTACTTACCAAGTACTACCCAGTAGTATAGTTGCGAGTAGCGGACTATTATAAATTTATTTGCACAAATCGCTTTAACGACAAGCGGTTCTGTCAATGACAATCTTGCTTTAAGAACAGAGTCCAACGTGACTCGATCCTTCATTCGGTTTGCAAGTGTTACAATTCAATTCATAATTTTTATATTATGCAGTTAAATTGAATCTGTACTACCACTGTTGAGTTTATTTGAATAGCAGCGTTGCATACCTATTGATTTAGTAACTTCATCGATATCTGTCTGTTATATCTGTACTGTGTACCCAACAATTACGCTATCTTTTGGCAGCTTTCGAGGTCGAGGAATGGGGAAATGGTGCTGGGATGGGGAGATGGGTGTTGTAGGGAGCCTAAGGATGGCGAGGAGTTGAGGGTTTGGAGAGGTGGTTGTGATAGATTTAAGGATGAATTGCAGCAGAGAACGAGGAAGAGAGTGATTCAGAATCTTCGTGCTGTACTTGGCGGGTTTGAAGAGAATAACTATGTTGTTCATTTGGATAGCGTTACGGATACGGAGATGTTCTTTCTGGTGTCCATGTACTTTTCGTTTCCACAGGGGGAGGGTGGCCCAGGCATGTGTTTTAAATTGGGGAAGCATTTGTGGCTTTCGGATTTATCGAGATCATCCAGGGAATATTGTGTGAGGTCTTTTCTTGCTAAATCTGCTGGATTGCAGACCATTGTGCTGGTCCCGACGGATATAGGTGTGATTGAATTGGGGTCAGTGAGATGTATACCAGAGAGCTTGGAATTGGTACAATCGTTTAGGTCATTGTTCTCGATACGTTCTCAAGTGCGGATCAACAGGCCACTATATGAAAATATTTTTTTTAGCTAAGATAGAAAATGGGGATTTAGCTGAAAGGAATAATACGAAAATTTTTGGTCAGGATCTCAACTCAGGCTGCCGTGGCTTGTTCAGAAAGAAACTTGCAATTAGAAAAAACGAGGATCGACCATGGGCTGCATGCACCGGTCTAAGTACCGTTCAGTTTCCAAGTATCCAAAATGTTTCTAGTAGCTGGACTCAGCTTTCTGGCAATCCTCATGTTAACTCTACAGGAATATATACTTCTGCCGTGACAGCTAATGATTTGGTAAATGGCACACAAGAAGGTTTTCAGTTGAACAACTACGAGACTCAGAAGCATATGCAAATGCAAATACAGATCAATTTCTCTGCAGCCGATAGGCAACCTGCTGTGTCTCAGCCAGCCAGTGCTGAGTCGGGGCATTCAGATGTCGAAGCATTCTGTAAGGAGGCTGGAAGCAGTCAGCCAGTGGATATAATGCCGAAAAAATGTGGCAGAAAGCCTGCAAATGGAAGAGATGAACCTCTTAATCACGTGGAAGCAGAGAGGCAGAGGAGGGAAAAGCTAAACCAGAAGTTCTATGCATTGCGAGCTGTTGTGCCAAATATCTCTAAGATGGACAAGGCATCTTTGTTAGGTGATGTCATCGCCTACATTACTGAGTTACAGTCAAAGCTGAAAGACTTGGAATTAGAAAAGACGAAGCTCGGGAACACTTCAGGAACACGGATTACAGTAATACTGGAGAGCAGTTCAATAACAGAATCTTGGAATCGCCGTCCAATGTTAGTATCGAGACCTCACAAAATGAAATTATTGTCAACGTAACTTGCCCGCTGGAATCCCATCCTGCAAACAGGTTCATTCAAACATTCAAGGATGCTCAGATTGATGTTGCAAACAGGTTCATTCAAACATTCAACTTGCTGTCACTGACAACACTGTATTTCATACATTTGTGATCAAGTCAACAGGATGTGATAGCCTGATAGGTTGACGAGGGAATGAGTGACTGCAGCTTTGGCCAGGGATTCCAGCCGGATAGAGTTGTCTTCTCTTGAGTAACGTCGGGTCCCCAAGTCATTAGTATTTCAATTGACCAAGGACAATAGGGAAGAAAGTTATATGAAATGATTCCGCCATGGTATTGAGAATGACATTCAGAGGGAGACCGGTAAAAAATCAGCAATGAGGGCTTCAAATTTCTGCTTTCCTTCTATAGTATACATACCCTTGTCACTGGTAAGTTTTACCCCCCAGCGATATGGTCCTTAAATTTCAAGCTCAACCTTTGTGCCTGCCTCAGTTAGTACTCAGCTGATGTCCTGCTTTTTTTTTGCATCATAGGGAAAATAGCCAGATTCGCCTTATTTAATGGTGGATCGCTCATTATTCTTTTCTATCTGTTTTATACAACATGAACCTTTCTGCTCGCGGTGAACTTCATGTATTCGTAAGTCTCATTAGTTGGCCTTGTTAGAGATACATGCGAGTTACTTGGGCAGTGAAACTTACAGTTACAGCTTTACTACTTCTGGCTGCTGAAATTCTAAATTCTGTATTAGGTGTTCTGTTTTCCAGTGATGTATTAAGAGCATCCCCAATGCACAATTCCACTTCCACTTACATGTGGGTCCTTTTTAATGCCACATAGACATCAAGTGGACTTTTAAAAAAAAATGGTCATGTCACTCCAATACACAAGTCCACTTCCACTTACATGTAGGTCTCATTGAGTCTTTATCTTCTCTAATAGAAAAGAGACTCGGGTCCACACATTTTACTTTTTGCAGCAAATGGATCTGACCACAAAGTGGGCCTGACCACTTTTAAAGCATTCCCTCCAATGCAAAGTGGGCCTGGCCAGGACACTTCACGAATCCTCAAGCAGCAAGTGGACTTGCATTGGGATGCTCTAATATCAGGGTTGTTCCTGTACATCACATTTGATATGTAAAAGTGAAAGCAACTTATCGCTTATGGTGGTTTACATTATGTTTCCGGTGTCAATCTATTTTGGGAACCAAACATATTGTCCTTCCTCACATGTACATGAACATTTGACAGGTCGTGTTAGATCCACAAATGTGTGAATCCTTTTCATGTCCTCTAGTCCCCACCGTGTGCTTCATCGGCTCTCAATATGTCAAAACGTCATTTATAAGTCAGATTCATTTAGAATTGGTTCACATCAATGGAAGACTGATTTCTTGCTACATGAGTATAATTGAGTCCGACTTATTTGGGAAAAGATCAGGTGCAAATTGTAAATTATAAAATTCGTTAAAAGTGGGTCATAATTCGTCGTCGAAAAAATCAAAAGTACGACATAATTCGTCAAAAGTGATTTATAATTCGTCGCCGAAAGATCATCCATACAGCGGAGTTTAATCATATCCGTCCAAATGACAAAATCAATGACTGTCATTGATTTGTATTTTTTACAAAAAAAAAAATGATGTTTGCATTGGATACTTTTTCTGACCTATCATTAAATTTGTATTAAAGTTTAATGTTGAATTTAAGTCATTTATTGTTGTAGAGGTGACACACTGCCTTTGCATGTTCCAACTTAATAAAAACCTAACACTTGTCTAACTCAAACTGACGAGTAATGTGACAATTGCAACCAATCTAACTCTCATCATCATATAATTACAAAATTATTTCAAGATGATGATCAGCCATCAGTGTAGAAGAAACCAACCAGTTCTTAAATCTCTCCAACCTGCATGGATTGGAATTGGGTTCCACTGCTCTCGTCGGCTTTGGCTGCATTTCTAGCACTAAACCTCTTGTATAGACATTTGTCTCGCCTAAACAAAAAACCTTACAACCTTCCACCGGGCCCGCCAAGATGCCCTATAGTCGGAAACCTTCTCCAACTCGGTCCTCTCCCCCACCGAGACTTATCAGCTTTAACCGATCAATACGGTCCGCTCGTCTACCTCCGCCTTGGGAGCGTGGATGCCATTACCACCAGCGACCCTGACACCATCAAAGAGATCCTTCTTCGCCAGGATGAGGTCTTCGCCTCACGTCCCCGCACCCTCGCAGCTGTGCACCTCGCGTACGGGTGCGGGGACGTGGCGCTGGCCCCTCTTGGCCCGCATTGGAAGCGCATGAGACGAATCTGCATGGAGCATCTCCTCACGACCAAACGTCTGAACTCCTTCGCCTCGCATCGTGCCGAGGAGGCCCAACATCTTGTGAAAAGTGTTTGGGCTAAAGCTAAGGACAACAAAGCTGTTAATCTGAGGGACGTGTTGGGAGCCTTCTCGTTGAACAATGTGACCCGAATGTTGTTCGGTAAAAGCTTCATCGGAATTGAATCGTCCAACTCCGATGAAGCTAAGGAATTCGTGCATGTCACGCACGAACTCTTTGAACTTCTTGGTGTCATTTACTTGGGTGATTATTTACCGTTATGGAGGTGGGTCGACCCACTTGGACTCGAAAAGAGAATGCGTGATGTGGAGAAAAGAGTAGATGCTTTTCACTCGAAGATTCTAGAAGAGCATAGGAATGGGAACAGAAATGAAAGGGATGAGACCCATTTCGATTTTGTCGATGTTTTGTTGTCTTTACCCGGTGATGATGGGAAGTCACAACTGGACGATATTGAGATAAAGGCTCTGATACAGGTACCATTTCATAACAATTCCAAATTCCAAGGACTAATCGGAAAATATAATTATATAATATTGAGGATTAGATAGTAAATACGATGAGTTGCTTGATACAGGATATGATAGCCGCAGCCACAGATACGTCCGCGGTGACCAACGAATGGGCGATGACTGAAGTCATCAATCATCCACGTGTCATGCAGAGAATCCAAGCCGAGTTGGATGAAGTGGTGGGACCCAACCGAATGGTCAAGGAATCAGATTTGGTGAACCTAAACTACCTGCGCTGCGTCGTACGTGAGACTTTCCGAATGCATCCAGCGGGCCCGTTTCTAATCCCGCACGAGTCGCTGCGTCATACAAAAATCAACGGCTACGACATTCCCGCCAAAACGCGCGTATTCATTAACACGCACGGGTTGGGTCGTAACCGAGCCGTATGGGCGGATGTTGACGACTTCTGCCCAGATAGGCACTGGCCCGGTGACGGTAGCCGAGTGGAAATAAGTCACGGAGCTGATTTCAAAATGTTACCATTTAGCGCCGGGAAGAGGAAGTGTCCGGGATCTCCTCTGGGGACGACGATGGTGTTGATGGCGCTAGCTCAATTGTTTCATTGCTTCGATTGGAGCCCTCCAGACGGGATAAGGCCTGGAGAAGTGGATACTAGGGAAGTTTACGGGATGACTATGCCCAAGGCTGAGCCCTTATGGGCTGTTGGCACGCCCCGGCAGAAGGACATCATGTATCTTTAATTGTTATGCATGGCTTGTTTTAGTATTTTTTTTTTGAATTTTTACTTCGAAATATGGTTCTCCATTTCCGCAAGCTCGCTAGTCGCTTCCATCGGATTTTTATTTTACTTCGAATAAAATTTATAGATTTGATAAATGAATATACATTATTGAAACAAATAATAAAACAAGAATCATGTTTAGCTTGGTGGAAAGAGAGGGGATAACTATTAAAAGGGGCTTGGGTTCGAGTCTTGTCCAAGTCAAAATTAAATAAATATTTTTGCAGACCAAATCGAACCGATCAAATCACGATTTTAATGAAAAACCGAATCAATCGGGTCTTGACTGGGTTTGACCGATTTGATTGCATTCCGGTCCAATGACCGAACCAGTCTAACCGGCCAGTCCGGTCCGGTTTTCACAACACTACATATAAAACACAATCAATGATATTAATAAATAAAAAAACACAATCAATGATACGTACTTTTACTCATTTCTTATACCATGACTACAGCAATATATCTGACAAGGAATTAAAGGTCTGGTTTAGTGCTTAATTCTTCGAGAAGCAGCGCCTTATGCATTGTCTTAGTATCGTCAACACTCCAACCACCTCTAGCTTCAATAATGTCACTAGTGACACCCTTATATGCAAGGTACCACGCGCTTCCTCTCTCACCCCTTTCTTTCATTAATGATACCTCATCACTCTACGTCAAGGTTTAATGGCCAGCTTTTTGACGTCCTCTTATGATATTCCTCTGGCATGAGATAGACGCAAATGATAACTCTTTATATTTTGAAATTTTGTGAATTCAATCTGCACGCATCATTAAGTCATAATGATGTATCGTTTGTATATTTAGACTTGTATTTGATGAAAAGTTTAAGTTATCAATTTTGATTATACTAGTAGAATACGTGTCAGATGTCCATTCAAAAATGTATCTTGATTAATTCAATGATCATATTTGAATTCTCAAATTCTTGAATTATAAAGGATTTTTAACCGAGCTCCTCACTATATATAACCATATATGTTTGCAATGGGATGCTTGGCTGAGAATCCTTGAAAATTTAATAACTTGAGAACTCAAATCTCATTATTAAATCATGATACATCTTTAAAATCTGCATATATGATACATGTCCAAAAAAATAAAGTGAAACTTGGTGACCTTGACTTTACATTAAATGAAACTTTAAATGTGCACATGAGACACTTCTCATTACCATAATAACTTGATAATACACTTTTAAATGTAAAGATTGAAATCTCATGTTCTCCAGAAAAAAAAGAGAAAGATTCGCGATCCTGCCTTGGGTATAAATATGTCATCTAGTTTGACACAAACACCCCAAGTAGCCGCACATTTCAAATTCGCAGAGAAGCTTGATTATCGTACGTAGTTTAGTGTTGTTTTAATGGAGAGCTTGGAAGAACTGAAGTTACCAGCCATGAAACCGATAAAGGTGGCCGTGGCTGAGAAGGTGGTGGGGTTGGAGGATGAGCCACTGAGCCCAATGGCGTTAATGTTCCACAAACCAGACTCCAATGTGTGTATCATTACTATACTTGGCAGCAAATGTCGCGTCGATCCGGAGCATCTCAAGTCCAACTTGGTTCAGTTTGTGCTTTCTCATCCACGTCTGTATAGTTTGCAGGTGTTATATATCTCAACCTTTCATTCATGTTTTTGTGACGTTGTTTTGATGATTAACATAAGCTTAATGTGTGTGTCGTAGGTTGTGGACGCGGAGAGGGGAGGAATGAAGTGGGTTGTTCAGACAGAAGTTGACCTACACAAACATGTAATCTCACAGGAGATCAACCCAACCCTACTAATCGCCACCTCACCTGAAAACTACTTGGAAAACTACTTATACAACCTAAGCCAAACAAAAATAGACATGTCCAAACCCTTATGGGAAATCCATATCCTCAACGGCCTCAAAACCTCGATCGACACCGAGTCCGTCGCTATTGTCCGCATGCACCACTCCTTGGGCGACGGCATGTCTCTCATGTCACTGATGTTGGCTTTGGCTAGGAAAACATCCGACGACAAGCCTTTAATAATGACCAAAGCTGAGGATGATAAGAACTCGATCACAGAGAAGTTTTTGAAAAAGAGGAGTGATAGTTGTATCTACAAGCGACTTGAAGGTTTAAGAAATGGCTGGAGGCTGATTTGGAACACTTTTGTGGATGTGCTGTTGTTTCTAGCGACTTTGTTCTTTTTGAAGGATACTAAGAACCCGATTACTGCTCCGGCAGACGTTGGCGACACTCCCAAAAGGATTGTTCACCGGACTGTAAGCTTGGATGACATCAAGCTCGTCGCTAGAGTGACCAAAACGGTGCGTTTCATAAACCTCAAATCACTTCCATGCATCAAAACTGTGACGATGCCTTCAAATCTGTAATCATATTCGTGTGGAGCCAAGTCAAAAAAACAGACAACCAAACAAATTTAATTTTGGTAAAATAATATTAAAACTGGATCATTTCATTTTATAACCCTAATTTAATTATTAAATTATTTTCAAAACTACATACTAGTATAGTACTCACTGTTTTATAAAACAGAAACTGCCTGCTTATTCTCTCACATGTTTATTTTTAGCTTATTTGGAAGTGATCTCATTCCTTTAAACCTACTACCCTAACCTAAACAATAACGATTTTGTCTGATCTATTAAAGCGCAGACGGTGAACGACGTCGTAATGGGGGTGACAGAAGCAGGACTGTCTCGCTACTTGAACAGAAGATACGGTAAATCACCAAACCCATGAATTGAATATTAATGAAACATGATGAGTGATGACGTCATGACGTATATGCACGCTCTCCGTAGTTGTTGGAAACGAGTATAACTATAAGCGCGCGAATAGTGGAAAAATTACTGAAAGCTGCGCTGGGTTAGGTTAATTTGTTGCTGGGTATTGAATGAGAATGCTGACATACACAATAACTCTTTTGCAGGTGAACTGAGGAGTAGTGATGGGGAGGAGCAGTTGGATGTGTCAGAGAGCATCAGCGTTGTTAATCTGCCGAGGAACATGCGGATGAGAGCTGCTGTGTTCTTCAACATCAGAGTTCTTGCTGGCTTCCATGTCAGTCTTCTTCTCTCTCTTTACATAAAGCTGCTATTTAGTTTTACCGTATCTTCAATTTCATGCTTCACTATTTGCCTGACGCGTGAAATACCATTTTTCAAATCAGAACTGAATGACCAAAATGCTTAGATATAATGTTCAATAAAATTAAATTAAATGTGTGAATTTGCACTTTATAGATTTTAGGTAAAAAGGCTAAAGTATTGCACTTTTTGTGTGTGGGAAGTTTGTTTTTTGAATTTATATAAAAGACAAAAGAATTGAACTTTTATGAGTTTTTAGATCATTTGAATTCAGTTTGAGCATTCCTCATATGTACCGAAAAAAGAAGTTAGCAACGTTTCCCGTTTTTACTTCTTCCTAAAGTCAATTTTTCTTGAAATTGTTTTTCTAAGGTTTTCTTTTTCTTGATTATTGTTGGTAACTGCCCCTTCGTTTGTTTTGATTAGAAAGTCCCATATTGTACCTAATTAGGTTTAATACTTGATTAGATATCCCCAATTTTAACTAAATAGGTTAAAACCGCGGTTTTTGTGAGTCTGAATCAGTGTTATTAAAACCGAACCGTGGATCGAATCGGTTGAGTCACTGGGTCAATGGGTCAGTGGTTCAACCGGATTGAACCGATTTGACCCGCACATATTAAATAATAAAAATAAAATACTTATATATGATATTATAATTTAACATATTTATGACTTGAATAAATATTACATGATTATGATCTGATTATAACAACATACCATAACAAATTTAGAATTTGATTAAGTACAAATCAATAATACAAAAATAATAGAACAACAATAACAATTTTAGTCAATTTGCAAGTCACAACAATAAGAGATTTCTAAGACTAATTGAATTTCTAGCTAAATTGATAATAAGTAATAAATTTTATAGATTTGATAAATGAATATACATTATTGAAACAAATATTAATACAAGAATCATGTTTAGCTTGGTGGAAAGAGAGTGGATAATTATAGAGGAAGACTAGGTTCGAGTCTTGTCCAAGTTACACTAAATAAATATTTTTTCATACCAAATCGAACCGATTGAACCGATCAAATCACGCTTTAATGAAAAATTGGGTCAACCGAATCTTGACCGGGTCGCTTGTAAACCGGTCGAACCCGTCGGATCGGTCGGAGTTTAATAACACTGGTCTGAATTGCTAAAGCCTAAAGTCCACTAATGCAATAATTGCATTTTAACCTTAAGTGGCCGTTAATGAAATGGCGACTTTTCACCTGGATTTCTATATCAGCTCTTTTTATTTTGTATTGGGATTTCTATATCAGCTTTGAAGAGGCATAATGGAGCGATTTCAAATCTCATTTTGTGAAAAGGAAAAAAATTAATAAATTTTTTTTCCTAAAACAAAAGTATCAAACAAGTGACACCCGTCTTAAGTTTTCATGGCATCAATCTAGTTATATGTAATGAAGGCGTGTTTGATGAAATGAAGGTAATGGGAGAAATGAAGGAGAAAGGGTCTCTGGCTAGGTGGGGGAATCAAATAGGTTATGTGGTTTACCCACTGAAAGTCGGCATTAGGAGCAACCCGGTGGAGTATGTGCTGTCGGCTAAGGCCGGTATGGATCGAAAGAAGACCTCGCTCGAGTCCCGTTTTTCTTACTTCTTCATCAAGATCATGCTCAAGTTGTTTGGCATCGAGGTATGTATACATCATGAATCTTATTTTGGTTAACCCTCCATTTATGGATTATGAAAATTATGACGGAAAGAAAGCAAAATAAAAATTACCACAGAGTAGTCATTTTGTTGTTTGAATTCTCGAAGGGAAAACAATTAAACATTAAACTATATTTTCTTTTATATGAAGCATATATATAATTAAGGAAAGAGATCAGATACAAACGTGCAAACTTTAAATCGATGAATTATGATACATTTCCTACAAAATATGTCATATATAATTCGGAAAAGTGGCCTATAATTCGTTTGGAAAAAATTATGACATAGTTTACAGGAAGTATACCATAATTCGTCGATTTGTAGTTTGCGCCAAAATTCAGGTTTGCACCTGATCTTCTGCATTAAACATTAAATTGTGAATATCAGGCGGTGAAGTTTTCAAGGAACATGAGTGTATACTTTTCGAACATGATTGGCCCCCGTGAAGAGATTTCTATGTTTGGGTATCCCATTGGTTACATTGCAACCAGTTGTCATGGAGCTCCCACTGTAAGTCATCCTCCTTGGTTTATCAAGCTATTGATGTCACATTATTGCTGTTGTGGTTAATAAGCAGGTATATGGTGATTGTAGGGGCTGTTGATTCATGTGGTGAGCTATGTGGACAAGCTTACGTTTTCCGTAGCGGTTGATGAGAGCGCTGTTCCTGATCCGCATCGGCTGTGTGACGATTTGGAGGAGTCACTCAACGTCATCAAGCAAGCCGTTCTGCTAGCTCAACAAGAACAGGTCTCTGATATGATTAACAAGAAAGCAAATTAAGTCAGCTGCAAGAATGCAGTTTTATGATGTCTTCAGACTTCAGTTATATTTACGCTAATTGGATTATTTCTCATTCCTCTCGGATTGATATCATTACTCTTTTTTAAATTAAGTTTCACTATGATAGGTAAGGAATTGACAATCCCACACTCATGTCGTAAGATGCATCAATGAGGATTTGAACCGTCGATCTTCTGGTCATTTAACCAAGACTACGACCACTAAACTACAACGACCCTTTCGGCACGATATTGTATCATCACCTTTCTCTTCAAATCATTTCAATTATACCAAGCTCTTTTACTAAATTTTGAGATCACGGAAGTAGAACAATACCGCCGGAAGAATATACTGAGTTCACCGAATTTTTTTTTTGATGTTAGAGTTCACCAAATTAGAAGAACAATACTGCCGGAAAAATGCTTCTGTTGGAAAACGAAATTATAGACGGCCACGGAGATGGAGAAACTTGTTATTCAAGGCACTAATTAATGTATAAAAGAAGGCTCAAATGGAACTCTTTTATAAAGCAAAAAATTTTAAAAATAAAATGCACTTTATGAATATAATTATCCATCCTCATGCATGGAAGGGCTCAATTGGGCACTCCGATCCAACATACATATATCTAACACAAATAGTCTTAGCTCTTTTCAATGAACAAGTACAAATGTGAATCTTGTATACCAAAACCTCAAATGTGGTGGACCTCACGGTATCAACTTCGATCAAAAAATATGGAAGATGCACAAAAGAGGACGAACAATAGAACTGTAGAGTGATATTTTTATTTTTCTAGTTTTCATAAGTTTTTTTTGATAATGGGGTACACATATATTGATCATTTACCGTTGCAAGACATCCACGCGTGAAGCGGGATGAAGGCATCCACGAGGGATGTAGGAAGCTTCCACACGCGAGGTGGGACGAAGAAGAGGAAAATGAAGAAAATTTGACAAAATTATGAGGAAAATTAGTGACCCTAGAATTTGTACCTAGAGTATAAGGATATATGATGAACTCTTTAACCAACCGGCCATCACTCCAGGGACGGAGGCGGACCCTTTTTAGGGGGCTGAAGCCTGTTGTAAGTTTTGTAGAAAAAGATCAAGTCCCTATCCAAAAAAAAAAATTACAAACCAAAAAAATTACAAACCAAATTAGCCCGGGCAAGTTTCCAAAACTGGCTCGGTTACTGATCACCCCTGTTTTTTTAAAAACATAGCTTGTCAATTTTTTAATAGTAAAACATAGCTTGTCATGTTGTCTATTCCTTTCATTAAAAAATATACGAATAACGTGACCACTAATATTTTAATCTAATTCAATGGATCAAGCTTAAAAAAAAAGCTTAATGATTCCTGTTGGTTTGAACCGCTCCAATCATAATCATATTCTCATAATATGAAAATTTGATGTTTGGAAATTCATTTCACCGTTCCGATAAATGAAAATATATCATTTCTCCAAAATTGTTAAGAATATCACACTCCGTTTCTACATTTCCTTTTTTTTGAAAATGAAAAGCATTCGAAATTGTTTAGGGTTTTGAAATTAGCGAACTTACTATTATAAATCTAAAGATATTTCTAGGGCAATTATCAGGCTTTATTGAATAATCAAGCATACATTTAAGCATTGAAACACAAAACGGGCTCACCGTTCATCACAAATTCAAATCTACCCTATCTCTGTCTTATACAAACAATCAAATGAATGTATCAATCGAGACAACTCAGAAGAGTAATGGAGGGTTAAAAGCTCCCTCCGATAGCCCCTGATAATCGAGAATGATGAAGCCCTAATCCAATCTTCTAACACCAACTCGTGACCACCAGCGAATACTTGCAGCAACTGAACTCTCTGTGGAGAATCAAACCTCGTCCAACGATCTTACAGCTTGAATCGTGCCACACAGTAGAAACTCGAACTCAATCTTGGAGAAAATTCACAATCGCAGTGAATTGGAGATTTTCGGATAAACCCTAAAATCCCAATTTTAGCTCCTTTTAAGCTCGAGCTCTCTTCGCACCGAAACACATCTGTTTTTGTCAAGGTCAAATTGGTCAAAACACGCGCCCAATCGATACTGCGTCGTTCAATTAGACTCTAAGTCTCCGTTATCGTCAAAACGATATCACTGCATACCAATGAATCTCAACTGGCTTTCGCGCTCTTTCAGACGACGCCGCTTCGAGAAAATCAGCTTCTGCCTTAGTGAAACGTTGCCGTTTCAAGCCAACCAAAGCCAGACTCCAAAATTTGCTAAGTCTTCAAACCAGGACTATCCTACTAGATTCAGGACCTACAACCAAGCTGTCCTAAACTTCTATTTGAGCTTGTATTGTAGTTATCAAGTAGAATATATGTCTTACAATTTGCCCTCCTATTCTACTTGAGCTTGATTTTTTCAATCCAATTCAGCCTTGATTAGCAACCACTATTAATTTTTGGTAAATTTCCGACGTCAGGAAACCGCCGGAAAATCCAAATTTCTGTAAATTTTCCTTCAACGATAACGGTGACGGAAATTTTTCCGACAGTAAAAAATTTCCATCCACATTTCGTCGTTTAACTCTGTTAATTAAAATTCCATCGTCAATCCGGCATGTATCCGTTGAGATTCGTCGTGAAAATACCGTCTGAATTTCATCAATAGTATTTTCCGTCTATATTCAAACACATTTCCGTTTTCATGATTTTGCGTCTATCTTCCGTCTACATTCCGTCATCTTAGTTTTCCGTCTAAATTCTGTCCATGTTCCATCAATAATATATTCCGTCATTAGTCCGTCTTAATTCCGTATTAATGGTTCCGTCCATATTCCATGTTAATTCCGTAATAACGTTTCCGTCAAAATTCCGTCTTTGTTACGCTATTCAAATATTCCGTCAACTTTTCGGCAAAAGAAATTATTGGCAATATTCCATCGATATGCCGTCTATAAGAAAACTGTCAACTTTCCGTCATTCTTACGCTACTAGCTTTCCGTCATCTTTCCGGAAAAATTCCACCACAAAATATTATCGGCGATATTCCATCAAAATTTCGTCATCTTTTTTTCCGTCTACATCTCGTCATTTTTCCGGTACAATTGTGTAAATTTCCTATTTGTTGAATTTCCTATTTTTTTGGAATTTCATCCCGTGATTAAATTGTTTAAATTTTCTATTTTTCAAGCATATTTAATTTTATATTATTTCAAAATTAAATTCAAAATTTCCATATTTAATTAAAAATGATGAGTCAAATAATTATAAAACATAAGTCGAGTCAAATAAAATTGAAATGTCTAATCTCTGCGGTTGTCTTCATGGGATCCCTAATTAGGCGGACCACGGTTGTTTCCATTCAGGCTTTGACTGGAGGGCGGTTGGTATCCAGGAGTAGTGAGCATCCTCATCATAGCAGCCTGCATTTGCATCATTTGATCTATGCTGTCCTTCATACTTCTCATCTCAACCTCTTGTCGGGTTCCATGCGCACTAAACGCGGCATCACCTCCTGAGTGTACTCGTCCGATGATTGGGCCTTCAATCTCTGCGAGCTCGCACACGACTGGCTTCCCGTTGAAGAGAACTTGTCCGACACCAATGTCGCTGCAGGGCCATATAGATACGGTATCCCCGACCTCGAGTGAACCCCATGATAGTTGTAGCAGCCTCGACCAGCTTTTTTTCCGGTACCCTTTCATCTCCGACGCGATCATTCAAGACCAGAGCTTTAGCATCAGCAAGGTGCTTCTGCACATTTTTACAAATTAAACAAATTTTTTTGAATATAGGAAACAAATGTAATAAGAAAATACAATAGGAAACATATTAGTTGGCAACACTGATAATAAAATATAATAAGATAAACAAATGTAATAAACAAATATAATTGGTAAGTATAATACCCTTTTGTTCTCCCCGTCGGTTATCAAATACGTCCCATCCTTCCACTTATATTTCTTGTCAAACATATCAGTTGGCAACACTTGTCTTTGATTATCCTTTTCCTGCAAATTTAATGATAAATGTGTTATAATAAATGATATTGAAAATTGAATTATTTTTAAATAGTATGCATTACCATCTTCACCAAGTGATAGTGTGCTGGTCTAGACCCAAATGCGTGCAAGGCTGGGCCATTTCTGGCATGCTGGGCAGAATAATTTTGCTTGTTCTGTTCACTGCGGGCTATGAATGCTGGGTCCGTGTTAAATCGAGCTTTTCTCGCAGCTTTGTGATCTTCGGTCAACCATTGCGGACCTTTAGTCTTCTCGGATCGCAAGCCTCTCCAGGTATCTTGTAGAATCTTAGCCGCCTTCTTCCTAAGTTGGCCTCAATTTGGTTAGTGTGGATCGGATCCCACCGGTACAAGCTCTACATGTACATTACATAGTTGTGTTACGAACAATTTAATAGAAACACAAAACTATGTAATCGAAAACATATTTGCATGTAGAAAACAAATGACCAAAAATTACGCAACTAATACAATTTTAATACATTTTACCTTAAAGTGTCGAAGCCACTTCACCGGAGCTTGTGGATCACACGTCCCCATTGTGGTCCAACTAACCTTAAAACCAGGTCCAATACATTGAATCCCGATTTTGTTAACAGTTGAAGGGGTGTCAAAGCTGAAAAAAATACAAGGTGTAACATTTACAATATGGTTAGTAAAACAAGTGATCAGTCGATATTTCGACTAATTATTCGCTACATTCGATGAAGGATAACACTTGTTCTCCCGGCAAATTGTCCATATTTGATGTCTTTCTCTAGTGTTTCTGGACAATAACGCTTTACTCTCTCCACGAACCCATGAGAACGAAAGAACGGAAAAATCGACAAAAAAGACCAACAAATGGTGCTAAGCCAGCAACAGTCCGTGACAACCGTGACACACTCACCTGTCACGGGTGTCACGGCACATGTCTTCCTCCGAGAATTTCACTCAGCCCGTGACAGCCGTGACACACTCACCTGTCACGGGTGTCACGGCGGCCTTTTTTTCCTGAGAATTTCACTCAGCCTATGACAGCCGTGACACACTCACCTGTCACGGGTGTTACAGCACCGTCGGGAGACAAATCTTCAGCAGATTTCCTAATTTTGTTTTTGGGCTTTTGGTACTTTTTGGGCGAGCTATAAAAGGAAACACGATCAGATTAATTCGGTGTGCTTATTTTGGAGAAGAAACCCTAACTTGGGAGAAGAGACAAAGATTTCATCGTGAGGAATTCAACGAGCCACCACGTCTTTACGGTTTACTTGTTCTTTCCTTCTCTATACACTGTTTTGGTTTAATCACTATGAATAGTGAGTAGTCTCTTTTATTCTGGGATGCTACGGATCCCGTGCTATGTAACCCTAACTCTCATGTGATCAATTAAAGTTTTTATTTATGCGATTCGAATATTAAATTTCATTGTGTGCTTAATTATATCGTTCTATGCAAGTATTTACATCAAAGGGTATGTTTGCATTGCTAGAACGTATTTAGGTTAATTACCGAAAGATGGATGGGTCCTAGGTATTAACCGGATTACATGAAATTGATATTAGGTCATGTTTACATGAATTAATAGGAAAACCTTTAGTTTAATAAATCGAGATCGTTGATAATCCGTGGATGTGCGGCGTTCAACGATTGAGATTAATCTAGACAATGATCCGTGGATGGGTGGCTTGTCTAGTGTTATTTCGATTTGATTCCATATTCGATAGCATGAATAATTTACGTAACATGATTGCATGATTAGCGGGGTTAGCACGGGTGAAGTATGGATTCTGGAATTCTTTCTCTGATAAAAACACAATCTTTAAATTCTGCACATTTAATTTCTGTTATTTAATTATTGCGGTTTTCACAACGAAACAAATCCTTTTTAATCGGAGTAGCTAAATAGGTCACACTGTTTGCTAGTAATCACACACCTGTTCCTTGGATCGACCCTTGGCTTACCAAGGTTTATAAATATTGTTTGACTGCAACTTGACCCCTAAAACTCATACTTTGACAACTATAAAGGGTTAAAAATACGCTTGTAATAATGGCGCCGTTGCCGAGGAGCAGCGTTTAGTGTGATATTAGATTTAACGTGTGTAGTTTAGACTATTCCACCTTGTTTGTTATCTGACTTTTCTGCCTTGATTTCTTCCCTCACGGTGATTCTTGGCTCTTGCAGGGACTAGCTTTTTCATGCCAAAGAAAACACCCAGACGGAAGAAGCAGATTCAGATTTCAGACGAGGACACACCGGACAGACGAAATAATACTCGCAGGGTCCAAAACGAAGCTCGGTAGCTACGAGCACTGAACTAAAATTTCACAGCAATGGCGATGAATCAGAATTGAGCATTGAACGAGGTGGTCAGAGATGACCAACGCGTCTGTTGCATCAACCGGTGCGTAGGACTCTTGGAGATTACACTGCTCCACGTGTCTCTGGATTCCAATCTGCCATTGCACCACCTGGAATAGAAAACAACACTTGGGAGCTTAAAACAGGGCTCATTCAAATGGTGCAAAATAACTAGTTCAGAGGATGGTAGAATGAAGACCCTCATCAGCACCTAAAGCGGTTTGTCCAGATTTGCAACACAGTAAAGACGAATGGTGTTCCCCCAGAATCCTACTACCTGAGGCTATTTCCATTCTCACTATCCGACAAGGCTAGTAGGTGGCTCGACAGTCATGCAGAGGGCACCTTCACTACATGGGGCAAACTGGCTGAAGCTTTTCTCCAGCAGTACTTCCCACCATCGAAGACATCACATTTCAGGAACAAGATCATCTCGTTCCGATCTATGGATGGTGAGACCCTCTACGAGGCTTGGGAGTGGTACAAAGAGCTGATGAGAATGTGTCCTCATCACAACCTGGAATTATGGCAGACTATTGATACTTTCTATCAGGGAATCGACCAGGGGATGCGCACTTTGATCAACCAAGCAGCTGGTGGGGGACTGAACGGAGTCCCGCTAGATGAGACCTATGATATTATAGAGAAAGCTGCTCAGGACTACCACCTCTGGACCAGCGATCGAGGCAATCCTAAGGACAGAAAGGGCGTGCAAGATCTCTGCAACGTCGATGGCACGAATGACATCGCTGAGTTGACCAATACAGTGAAGATGCTCGCAACCTAAATAAAAAATTTGAAGACGGCCTCCTCTATGAAGTCGTCTGATGTTGCCAATGTGGGTGTCTATTGTTAGATTTGTGGCTCTCCTTCTCATTTTGCAGATGGATGTTCGGTAATGGGATAAGATGACAACAGTGGAAACTAGGAGGATGCAAATTACATTGGGCAGAATAATCAAGGGGCTGGTTTCGGGTACGGATCGGCCGCTAACAGGTGGGATAATCCAAACCAGAATCATCCTAACCTCTCTTATAAACCACAGAATCAGGCACCCCCTGGCTTCCCATACAAATAGCAGCAAAGCAGAGCACCATACCAGCCACGAGGCCAATACAACGTTCAGGCTCAGCAATCGCAGAATAATACTTCCTACCAGTCGAGGCCTCAGTATAATAACCAGTCACAAGGGCAGCAAAATCAGAATTCAGGGAGCTATTCATACCAGCCGCAGCAGCCCAAGCAATAGGAGTCTGGCAGCTCATCTAGCATGGAGGCCATGATGGCTAATTTTATGGCTGAGCAGGATAGGCGAGTGAAAGCACTCGAGCAGTAACTTGAGCAGATGGGCACCCAGAACAAGCAACTGGCCATCCAGAACAGGATGCTAGAAAATCAAGTGGCTCAACAGGCAGACTCAGCAACTAGAGAACATGGAAAACTCCCGTCGAAACCAAATCTGAATCCTAGGGAATCAGTGAATGCCATCACACTCAGAGGAGGAAACCAGCTTGAAATGCTACCAGCTCAAACCACTCGAGCAACAGCAGAAAAATCAGCGCTTAATTCTGCCCCTGCTGAAGAGGAATCATCAATAGAAGCTGACCACCGAGTTGAAAATTCTACACAAACAATGGAGCCAGCTCCCTACCGTCCGCCAGTTTCATTCCCTCAGCGGCTCAAGGGTGCAAGAAGAGATAAAGAGTTCATGCAGTTCGTGGATAAAATTCGTACTCTTTGCATCACAATGCCCTTCACTGATGCAATCACCCAGATCCCCACCTATGCAAAATTCATGAAGGAGATTCTGACTGGGAAACGGAAGATGGACGGAATCGAGACAGTGGCTCTGAGTGAGGAGTGCAACGCTTCCATGCACCAGCCCATGCCGCCTAAGCTTAAGGATTCAGGGAGTTTTTCTATCCCTTGTGATATTGGTGGTCTTACTATTCATCGTGCTTTATGTGATTTAGGTGCTAGTGTGTCTATCATGCATTATTCTTTGTATTCTAAACTGAATTTGGGTGATCTCTATCCTACTAACATCTCTATTCACCTTGCGGATCGTTCTTGTAGACTCCCAAAAAGGATTCTAAAAGACGTACTGATGGACCATAATTGTATGAATCATAAACACAGTTAAACCCACCAAATTAGACTCTTTGTCTATTTAACTTTTGCTTGTTAGTTCCGATATTTATCTACAGGGTATTTTGAAGTCTAGAGAGAATACAGGCTAAGGAGGAGTTTTTAAGCTGAAAATAAATTACGAGTCATTCCAAGTCACGACCAGACTCCGACTATACAAATCTCATGAACCTGACATGGAACCACTCAAAACAAGTCCAATCGAAGAGCAACCAGAGTCAGTCCGGAGCTGAAAGGACCTGATGGCTTTTGGAAAAGTCACAAAATCACACAACTTCTCTTCTCTCCTCCACCTAGCCGGTGGCTCTTCCTCCTTGGTGACTCACCACCGGCGGCTTTGGGGAGAAAAGCCACATGGGCCGGCGGCTTTGAGAGATTCTCCTCCCATTTTGTGCCATGTGTTGTGATCTAGATCCTTCCCTTGGCTATAAATAGAGCTCATCCCTTCCCTTTGTAAATCATCCCACAATCCTCATTTCAAAACATCATCCATCACAAAGCTCTAGCTTCTCTCTAGATTTTGGGCACTACTCTTGTAAACACTTGTTTTAAATCTATAATACTCCTATTGGTTCTTGAGTATTCTAGTTGTTCTTGAGTTTACTCCTGTTGGTTCTTGAGTATTCCCCCTTTACTTTACTATCTTTCGAAAACCTTCAAGTACTTAGCTATGATATCCACCTCTATGGATATTCGTAGCTAAACCCTTCATTCGGTTAAAGGGGTGTACTTGTGTCATAAAATGTTTTAGGCCCTACTCTTAATGTCTCTATGTGTTCAAAACTTGTTCTATGTGCCACATATTAGGTTAGAACTTCCAAGGATGAGTGGATGCTTGGAATGGCAAAACTCTTCCGTGTGGTTCGTAAACATACTCGGATAAGTGGATGCTTGGAATGGCAAAGCTTATCTGAGAAGTTTGACCTCTTTAAAACACCATTTGGTTGATCGGGAATGATTGATCAAATGGATGCACATAAGGCTAATATACCTTGGAATGGGGTGTTAGTCTAAATAGAACAAGTGCTCTATGTCTTGGAATGGACTAGACAGTGTGGCAAATCAAGTGCTTGGAATGGCCTTGATACACTTTTGAATACTTAGTATGATCATTAGAGGTCAATGATAAACAGACTATGATACAAGGCCCCTAAAACCGAATACTTTCCTTAACTTAAAACATCACCTGCACTTTACATTCAGTCTAAATATCAACTGCTTACCTTTCGCAAGACTTGCTCTTCAAGCAACCCACTCTCTGTAAGTCTTCTTTTTTAAGCAATTACTTTCAGTACTTTACTTTCTGCACTAAAATCACGACCAACCCACTTACTTTTCTGTACTAAAACTAAAACCAACAAACAACCACTCACTTTTCATCGCAAAAACCTCAATCCACCTAAAATCACGCTCCCTTTTAGTACATTCCTCAAAGAACAACTATCCCCCTAATTCCCTTGGGTTCGACCCCTACTTACCACTTGCTACCCAGTAGTGAAGTCGCGAGTAGCGGACTTATAAACTTATTCTTGACTTTTGCACACGACGACTGTGCATTTGTCAAAATTGGCACCGTTGCCGGGGAATTAGAGTTAGAAATTAACAATCGGATAAGTGTTCTTTGAATCGGTACTCGCTTCAATACAACCATGTCTCGCGAAGGAAGCCACCATGACTACCAGGATGACGACGAGATAAACTTGTACGATCGAAATGATGAGGTGCCACTTCCATTTGTCGACGATCCTGAACAACTCATCTGAAACAGAAGAGCTCGTGATAGGGAGGCCATCCGAAGAAACCAAGGACCACTCGAGGACCAAAATAAAGCTGGTCCAGTACAACAACCCCCTAGATATCCACCACCCCCTCAACCTCGACAAGTGCCAAGACGAGAACCCGTTTTCGATAACTACTATGGGGATAACAACAACTTCCGTGAACCTACTATGGGAGAACTCTCGGCACCAGTTTTCAGAAACTAGCCGAGGTGCATTTACGAAGGCCCTGAACTGGAAGACATCGCTATCAACACTTCAGTGGCCCACAAATTGCCAAAGTTCTCAGGAACACGTTGAGAATCAGCAACAACTCATCTCCAACGCTTACACGGTATTTGCCAAAACTCAAAATCGAATGGCGTAAACGTAGACGACTTCAAGTTAAAGGCGTTCTACTTTTCCCTCATTGACGCGGCAAACGACTGGTTCCTTTCATTGCCTTCCGGTAGCATCAGAACATGGGCTCAGATGCAAAAGAAATTCCTAGACAAATATTACCCGGCAGGAAGGGCAATGCAAGTAAGGAGGCAACTACAGGACATCAAGCAAGGGCCCAATGAAACCATGTACGATTACCTGGAAAAGTTCAACCGCCTGGAGAGAAGCTGCTGTACCCTTGGACTGCCCGAGAAACTCATCATCGAGTACCTCATTGATGGATTAAGGCCCTTAGACAAAATGCTCCTGGATGCCTCAGCTGGAGGATCCATGATGAATCTATCATTGAGATGCATAAGGAATCTCATCACCGACGTTGCTGAAAATGCCCGATTTAGAGAAGAGACAACTCGGTAGGAAGAATTTTCCCGAACAAAGAATGTGGCAAAAGCTGAAACACCGATGAACTCTATGCCAGAAGAGATGAAACAAATGAAGGAAATGATGATTCAAATCCTACAAAGATAACCAGTTCCAGTAAAGCCTTGTGAATTTTGTGATTCTACGAACAACAAAACTGACGAATGCCCGACATTAATAGAAGAGGAACCAGTAGAAGTAAATGCAGTGGTAGGATACCAAGGATACAACAACAACAACAGCAACAACAGAGCCGGATCAAACAGACAGTATAATCAAGCGACCAATTCGAACTGGCGGAACGAGAACCATCCTTCGAGGGAGACACAACCAGTTGTCCCTCAACTAGCCCAGTCATTCTACCAACCGCTCCACCAACAGTACAACCAGAACGCCCCACCAGTAGGCATATCCCAACAAAAGGGATCAAACCAGTACCAAGCAAGCTCGAGCAATCATCAAGGACCAAACAAGTCACTTGAGGACATGATGATGCAATTGTCAGGTACTGTGCAGCAGTTGAATACTACTATACAGCAAAACCAAGCTGAAACAAAGGGAGAATTATCGGACTTGAAGAAGCACATCTCCCAACTAGCTATCTCAGTATCTGCACTCACTAATGAACCAGGCAGACTTCCTTCACAGACCATCCCAAACCCAAAGGCAAATATAAGCATGGTAACAATGTCAGATATGAAGGAGGCACTAGAAGAAGCGGCACGACCCTCATTAACAACTACAGAAGCAAAGAAAGAAGAGTTCCTTGGTATGATATGGGAAGATGAATCACATGCCCAGTCACTCGGAGAACTAATAGCCATGGAAGAACTAAAAAAAGCACAAACTGCAGCCCTACTGGCAAAACAACAACGAGGACCCGCAGCTTACAAACCTACAGCCAAACACTTCAATCGTAGGTGCCATCCTGGTTGGAATTAAGAAGAAGACCGACCCATCGATGGCAGAAAGTGGGTCACGCATAATGATAATGGGCGCTATGCATTCACCGTTTGCATGACACCACCGACAGTCACACGCTTTAACATACCAGCATCTGGGGTGGGATAACAATAAAGACTTAGACTCAGACGATCCTAGATCGGGCCTCGGAATCGAAAAAATCGGGGTTCGAGACTCATCCTACTCCATGAAAATCATTGCCTCCAAAGATCCTGCGGCCCAAAAGAACAAAAAAGAAAAAAGATTGGAGCCAATGAAGGAACAAAATGACCTGATAGTGAAAAAGAACGTCACTTGGAGTCATGAGGTACAACTGGAAATGAATAAGGACCCAGGAGCCTTTACAGTCACCTGTGTTATCGGCAAAACCCAAATTCATCATTGCTTAATAGATCCTGGGGCCGCCGTCAACGTCCTGCCTTACCCTCTATATTGCTCATTGGGGCTTGGTCCATTGAAGCCACCAAGGATATCTATCGAGTTGGGGGACAAGTCGCGTATCCAACCGGTTGGAGTGCTAGAAAGCTTAATGCTCTGTGTGGGAAAAATTGTCGTTCCTACGGACTTTTATGTGATACCAATCGGAGAATCCAGCAAGGACGACCCTCCAACAATCATATTGGGACGACCATTACTTTACACCACATGGGCTAAGATCAACATGGGCAAGGGCTCATTATCGCTTGCATTCAGTGGCAGAATTTCATATTATAACATCTATGGTGATAGCCGCACGGGTACAAAGAAACCACCGGAACAACGGAGTCCTGACCCAAGCACATCATCCAGCAAAAAATCAGGAAGGGTAAAGGCTAGAATCAATGCAGGAGCCGCGGCAAAATTTGACTTAAGCCGCCCATGGGATCCCAACTGGTGATCCCAACTGTCGAGCCAACGACGTTAAACAAAGGCACTGGTTGGGAGGTAACCCGACACCTATCTTACTTTCAGTACTTTTCTTTTATGTCATTTAGTTTTTACCATAAGTCGCTCTCACCCATTTTTTGTATAGAAGGAATGACCCCTTGTAGGAATCGACTTTTGGAGCAAGATCAGATCAGCCAGGCAGCTTCTGAGAAATTACCGGGCCCGCGCTGAGAGTTCAAGGCCCCAGCCAAACTCCCTCGATTATCCAGCTCCGAGGCATGTCGTTCCACGACACGACACAGTAAAAGGGAGTGCAGTTCTTCTCTTTTCCTTAATGTGATTTCCTTCTCTTGTATATATTTGCATGACTTTTGAACTAAGTCGTGCTGAAAGGCACGCCTTCGTTCAAAAGTGTGGGGTGAGAACCGCCTGTGTACATAGTTAACATGCTTTTTCTTTTTCCTTTTCCCTTAATATTATCTTTTTGAAAATATGAACTTGAGAATGTGAAAAAGATAGATCTAAATTCATGCATTTACCTTGTGAAAATTCAACTGTTTAATATGATGTAACTTCTCATTTGTGCCTTTGTGCTGAGATATACAGGGGATGTGGAGTTGACATAAACTGCCCTAGAGAGGCTTGGCAAGCACTCGAAGGATCGAATCTAACTATATGGTTTACGAAGTCAGTGGAGGCTGCACTTCGGGTTTGTAAAGATTGAAGTCATCTCCGCCATGCAGTGTTTATGCAAGAGGCGGGACGAGAATCAAACCATCCTATCTCTAGTCCTAGTAGCCGGGAAAATAGATGAGCGACCCTCATCTTGACCCGCGCGAAACGGCGAGGATGAGAAAGAGCGGGGAGGTATTTCCATATGCTTGCGGGCGACGATTGGACCGCCCAAAAAGGCCGAGAAAATGGACTAGCAAGTCACAAAGAAGTAAAAGCTCAAAGAAGCTAATCAAAGGCCAAAGGCCAAAATTGTGAAGGTTTTAACCGAACAAAAGTGAAGAAACTCCAACTCAATATCAAAGGCCAAAGGCCGATTCACTACAGAAGCTGTCCCTCGCCAAAAAGAAATCAAAGTGCTCAACTCAGTGAAAACCGAACCGAATCACGTGCTAGAGAAAGCTACAAGGAAACCATATAGTGCGAGTCGATCCCGAGAATGCAGTCCAGGAGCCTGAAAAGGGCTATCTCCCGAAACATCCAAATTAATTTGCATCTCGGCGCGAAGGTACAAGTATCAAGTTTCTTCTAAGTATTTACACGGTTTAGTTTGGTAATAAGTAAGTAATGCATGAATTAAGATAAATCTAGTCCCACAGTCTCACTTTCAAATTTAAAAGTTTACTAGGATTGTGTGTGCCGCCCTTTAAAAAGCATTGTTCGGGACGAACAACTAAAAGTGTGGGGTGATCTGATGGACCATAATTGTATGAATCATAAACACAGTTAAACCCACCAAATTAGACTCTTTGTCTATTTAACTTTTGCTTGTTAGTTCCGATATTTATCTACAGGGTATTTTGAAGTCTAGAGAGAATACAGGCTAAAGAGGAGTTTTTAAGCTGAAAATGAATTACGAGTCATTCCAAGTCACGACCAGACTCCGACTATACAAATCTCATGAACCTGACATGGAACCACTCAAAACAAGTCCAACCGAAGAGCAACCAGAGTCAGTCCGGAGCTGAAAGGACCCGATGGCTTTTGGAAAAAGTCACAAAATCACACAACTTCTCTTCTCTCCTCCACCTAGCCGGCGGCTCTTCCTCCTTGGTGACTCACCACCGGCGGCTTTGGGGAGAAAAGCCACATGGGCCGGCGGCTTTGAGAGCTTCTCCTCCCATTTTGTGCCATGTGTTGTGATCTAGATCCTTCCCTTGGCTATAAATAGAGCTCATCCCTTCCCTTTGTAAATCATCCCACAATCCTCATTTCAAAACATCATCCATCACAAAGCTCTAGCTTCTCTCTAGATTTTGGGCACTACTCTTGTAAACACTTGTTTTAAATCTATAATACTCCTGTTGGTTCTTGAGTATTCTAGTTGTTCTTGAGTTTACTCCTGTTGGTTCTTGAGTATTCTCCCTTTACTTTAATGTCTTTCGAAAACCTTCAAGTACTTAGCTATGATATCCACCTCTATGGATATTCGTAGCTAAACCCTTCATTCGGTTAAAGGGGTGTACTTGTGTCATAAAATGTTTTAGGCCCTACTCTTAATGCCTCTATGTGTTCAAAACTTGTTCTATGTGCCACATATTAGGTTAGAACTTCCAAGGTTGAGTGAATGCTTGGAATGGCAAAACTCTTCCGTGGGGTTCGTAAACATACTCAGATAAGTGGATGCTTGGAATGGCAAAGCTTATCTGAGAAGTTTGACATCTTTAAAACATCATTTGGTTGATCGGGAATGATTGATCAAATGGATGCACATAAGGCTAATATACCTTGGAATGGGGTGTTAGTCTAAATAGAACAAGTGCTCTATGTCTTGGAATGGACTAGACAGTGTGGCAAATCAAGTGCTTGGAATGGCCTTGATACACTTTTGAATACTTAGTATGATCATTAGAGGTCAATGATAAACAGACTATGATACAAGGCCCCTAAAACCGAATACTTTCCTTAACTTAAAACATCACATACACTTTACATTCAGTCTAAATATCATCTGCTTACCTTTCGCAAGACTTGCCCTTCAAGCAACCCACTCTCTATAAGTCTTCTTTTTTAAGCAATTACTTTCAGTACTTTACTTTCTGCACTAAAATCACGACCAACCCACTAACTTTTCTGTACTAAAACCAAAACCAACAACCAACCACTCACTTTTCATCGCTAAAACCTCAATCCACTTAAAATCACGCTCCCTTTTAGTACATTCCTCAAAGAACAACTATCCCCCTAATTCCCTTGGGTTCGACCCCTACTTACCACTTGCTACCCAGTAGTGAAGTCGCGAGTAGCGGACTTATAAATTTATTCTTGACTTTTGCACACGAAGACTGTGCATCCGTCACGTACCCGTTAAGGTGAAGAATATTTACATACCTGCTGATTTAATTGTGCTTGAGATTTCAGAGGACATAGACATTCCAATTATCCTTGGTAGACCTTTCCTTTATACGGCTAAAATTGTTATTGATATGGATAGAGGGTCTATTGCTTTGCGAGTGGGCAGTCAGCGAGTCGTCTTTTACTTACCTGACATGTGCAAGACCCCTAGTCTTTTAGCTGACTGTGATGTACTAGACTCTGCTGATGTCGATCAGCCTATTTCACTAACTTCTATTGAGTCTTACAGAGTTACACCAGGTTGCCCAATACCGATGGACGTATACGCGTTGAGCATAGAGGGAGCAGCTGTAGCTGAAGCTGAACAGAACACCGAATCAGGTAAGGAACCTTGCAAGGTGGAGCTGAAACCTCTACCTGCAAGTCTCAGGTATGAATTTCTGGGCCCTAACTCAACCTACCCGGTGATTGTGAATGCATCCTTTACTGATGTAGAAACCTAGAAATTGCTAGAGGTCCTGCGCAAACATAGACCAGCCCTAGGTTATTCGATAGACGATCTCAAGGGAATTAGCCCAGATTTGTGCATGCATAGAATCAACCTAGAGGGCGATGCTAGACCCAGTAGAGATGCTTTGAGACGTTTAAATCCTAAATTGAACGATGTCGTTAAGAAAGAGATTCTGAAATTACTGGATGCCGGCATTATTTATTCGGTTGCTGATAGTAAGTGGGTCAGTCCTGTGCATGTTGTCCCTAAGAAGGGAGGTTTGACTGTTGTACGAAATGAGCATAATGAATTAATTCCTACTCGTACTGTGACTGGCTGGCGTATGTGCATTGATTACAGGAAGTTGAATAAGGCTACACTTAAGGATCACTTTCCTTTGCCTTTTATTGATCAGATGTTAGAGCGTCTTGCGAAGCATAAGTTTTTCTGCTACCTCGACGGTTATAGTGGATTCTTTTAGATCCCTATACACCCCGAGGACCAGGAGAAGACCACTTTTACTTGCCCCTTTGGCACATTTGCTTATAGACGCATGCCCTTCGGTCTTTGTAATGCACCAGCCACGTTTCAGCGTTGCATGATGGCTATTTTTTCTGACTTTTTGGAGCACACCATGGAAGTATTCATGGATGATTTTTCAGTGTATGGCTCTACGTTTGATGCATGTCTCTCTAACCTCACTGATGTTCTTCATCGTTGTGTTGACACTAACCTGGTTTTGAACTGGGAGAAGTGTCACTTTATGGTGCAGGAAGGTATTGTCCTGGGACACATGGTCTCTAACCGAGGCATCGAGGTCGATCGCGCGAAGGTGGAGGTGATTGAAAAGCTGCCCCCACCAAAGGATGTGAAAGGGATCAGGAGTTTTCTCGGGCACGCTGGATTTTATAGGCACTTCATAAAGGACTTCTCAAAGATAGCTAAGCCACTCACTGATTTACTTTGTCAGGAAGTTGAGTTTAATTTTAACGATTTATGTTTTAATGCTTTCCACAATCTGAAAACTGCTCTTATTTCTGATCCGATAGTGCAGCCTCACGATTGGGAGCTTCCATTTGAACTAATGTGTGATGCAAGTGACTTTGCAGTAGGAGCAGTTTTGGGGCAGCGCATCGATAAGAAGCTTCACGTGGTTTACTACGTCAGCAAGGTCCTCGCTGGAGCAGCATCGAATTACACCACAGCTGAGAAGGAGATGCTGGCCATCGTCTACGCTTTTGAGAAGTTCAGGCAGTAACTTATAGGGTCGAAGACCATAGTGTACACCGATCATGCCACAATCAAATATTTGTTGGCCAAGAAGGATTCAAAGCCTCGATTGATTCGATGGGTCCTCCTCCTTCAAGAGTTTGACATCGAAATTAGAGACAAGAAGGGAGAAGAAAATCTGGTTGCAGACCACTTGTCACGCCTCGAGCTAGGAGAGCTCGACCGAGAAGAGGACAAGCTCTCGATGACTGACTCTCTAGCAGGAGAACAGCTTATGCGTGTTGATGTGGATAACGCCCCATGGTACGCAGATTTTGTCAATTTTCTGGCATGCGGGATCATACCTCCTGACCTCTTGCACAACCAGAAGGGGAAGTTTCGTTCCGACGTAAAAAGGTACTTCTGGGATGACCCTTTCCTATATAGATTATGCGCTAACGGTCTCTACAAGACTTGTGTCGATGAGGACCAGATCAAATGAATTCTGGAACGCTGCCACTCATCACAATACGGTGGACACGGGGCTGGCTCGAAGACAGCTACAAAGGTTTTACCGTCCGGTTTCTTTTGGCCCTCGCTCTTTAAAGATGCACACGAATTCGTGAAAGCCTGTGATCAGTGCCAGAGGACTGGAAATATTTCCAAGCAGCAGGAGATGCCCCAGTAGAGCATTCTCGCAGTGGACCTTTTTGACGTATGGGGGATTGACTTCATGGGACCATTCCCGCCTTCTTTTGGAAATCAGTATATCTTGGTAGCAGTCGACTATGTTTCCAAGTGGGTTGAAGCTGTGGCTACTCCTACTTGCGACGCTAAGGTAGTTATAAAAATGTTTCAGAAGGTAATCTTCCCTCGGTTCGGAGTGCCCAGAACAGTTATCAGTGATGGGGGGGGTCCCAATTCAAAGAAAGAAACTTTGAGACGTTGCTGAAGAAATATGGGGTCTACCACAAAATTGGCACTCCTTATCACCCTCAGACCAGTGGGCAGGTGGAAATCTCTAACAGAGAGATCAAGAGAATCCTTGGAAAGACAGTCTCGAGCCACAGAAAGGACTGGGCATCCAAGCTAGATGACGCTCTATGGGCATATAGAACTGCATACAAAACACCTATCGGAATGAGTCCGTTCAGACTTGTCTATGGAAAAACCTGTCACTTGCCAGTCAAACTCGAGTACAAGGCTTTGGGGGCTATTAGAGAGCTGAATATGGATATGAAAGCAGCTGGGGAAAAGAGATTACTGCAACTCCACGAGCTCGATGAAATCAGATTAGACTCCTATGAGAATGATCGCATCTATAAGGAGAGAACAAAGAAGTGGCATGACAAAAGGATAGTACGCCGAGAGTTCAACGAAGGCGAGCGAGTTCTTCTATACAACTCCCACCTTAGATTATTTCCTGGGAAGTTGCGTACCAAGTGGAGCGGCCCATACATAATGGAACAAGCGTATCCTGATGGGCATGTGGAACTGAGCGTCAAGGGAGGAAAATCTATCGTAGTCAATGGGCAACGCCTGAAGCACTACCTTGTTTTAAAGCATCTTGCACCTCCTAAAGGCATTGATGACAACCTACTTCTCGGGAAGGGATCTCAGCAAGGGACTTCCCGAGATTGCTTCTAGTCCCACTTCCCTAGCTGTGTCTCACCAAGACGTTAAACTAGGTCTCTTCGGGGAGTAACCCGCGCTGTAAGTTTTAATTATTTGCATTTTGCATTGTACAATTTGTATGTGAACCGTGTAAGAATCAAAGTGTGGAGTGAACAGCAATCAGATTTCTGGACGGACAAAGTAATTCTGGGATTTCTGGGTGCCGTGACACCCGTGATAATTGGACTAGTACGGCAGTCACGGGTGCTTAATTTGGCAGAGATTTTGGAGGGTGCCGTGATAGCCGTTACACACTGGACTTTCACGGCCGTCACGGGCAGGTTTTTTGTTTGAGATTTTTGTCAGAGCCGTGACACCCGTGACAGGCTCGGGTGTCACGGCTGTCACGAGCCATCTATCTTCTTCAAAATGTCAACTTCAATTTCAAATTTCCGAAACCCTAAATCTCCAAAATTTGAACCGTGCGCCTTCGACCAATTCCTCGCCATTCCTCGTCCCCAACCAGCTTCCGAGCACTCTCCGGCCACTCAGCGCCGTCGTCCGCCCCAAGCCAACACCACCCAGCCGCTCCTCTGTCCACTCGCCACTCACCAACCGCCGCTTCCTCACCAAATCCAACCGAACCCTAACCCACCATGGCTCGAAAATTAGGTCGGAATGGCAGTGCCTCCTCCCGTGCTCCTCCACCGCCATCCTCCACAGCCCTCATCCCAGTCCCACCACCCGACAACCAGCCAGGCTATTACCCTTTCACCTATGCCTGTAGATTTGACGAGGCTGAGCACCGGCGATGATTCGATAGTATTTTGTCCAAAAAGAAGGTAAAACCTACCCTCGTCCCCTGCATTAGTACTCTTACGGATTTGAATTGGACATATTGCCACAGTGCCGTAGAATGTTTATCGCCTCTGGGCTTGATATTTTGTTTACTCGCCGCCTCACGTCTACTTATCCTATGTTAGTCAAAGAATATTTAGCTACGTTTGGGATTGTGGGTAGTCCCTTGAAAGTGACACACTGGAAGTTCCGAGTAGGACAGCGATTTTACACCATGTCTAAGGACGAAGTCTATGAGGCTTTAAGATTTCCCTTAGAGGTATTCTACGGCGAGTACAGTGTGGATGAGAGGTATGAGTTCTGGAAACTCATATCTAGCTTTGATTATTACTTCCGGTCCGGTTGGAGTGCTGCAGGCATCAAGGAGCCGGTGTGGAAAATCATTCACCGATTTGTGGCCATGAACATTAATACTCGCCTCGAGGGCGCCACCGTGATCACTAACCCCAACTTGGACATCATGATCTATTTGAGCAGAGGGGTGTCGATTGATTTCTTTCAGATCCTTAGTGGGATGATGACGGCGTGTGGCACGTCTATTGGGAATAAGGCCATGGGAGGCGGTCTCTTTATTTCTGTGCTCGCTGAGTCTCAGGGATGGGACCTCAGCTCCCTGTATGGGACTGAGATAGACTTGGCTCTGTATATGGACAAAATTGCTGACTATAAGTTTATTGGGAAAGATGGGAAGTGGACTCACAACCCCGAGCTTCCAAGTGGAGCAAAGAGACGCCGCATTGATCGGGCACAAGCCAGGGTCGCCTCCCCTCCGCGCGAGCCAGCACCAGTTCAAGAGGACCAGCCTCAGCATGATGATGTTGACATGGACGAGGCACAGTCGCCTCCAGCTCCTAGCCACATCCCTTTCCCTCCTCCGCCGCCACATGCTGCTGACCAGTTTCCCCTCACACTCGAGGAGCGTTTCACACGCTCAGAGGCCTCTCATTCCCAGATCATTGCCTCCCAGCATGAGTTCCGGCAGTCCCAGAATGAGATTCTCGGCTATTAGCGCCAAATTTTGGCTACCCTGGGTCCGATTCTTACTACACAAAGCCGACTTTCTATCTCCCATAACCAGCTCCGGGACAACTTTTCAGATTTTAGGTCTCAGGCCATCAGGGCGTGGGATTGGGAGCAGGGTGCACTATCAACCCTTCTTGAGCATGCTGATCTCGCCTTTCCTCCACCTCCCCAAGCCCCCCTACCCGCACCGACCGTGATGATGGCCCTTCACGTCCCACCCCTGCTGCAGCCTCAGACAGCATAGAGCAATTGTTTGGCTCTAATGGTGATGCTGTAGACGATGGGGCTAGCTAGTTCCCCTTGGATTCACACTTCATGATTTCTTTTTGTCATTTTGTCAGTTGTTATACATTTCATGGTTATCTATTGTACACTGACTTTTGGATGCTATTCACTGTTTCCATGTTATTCGATGTTCGAGATATTTCATCTGCGTGTTTCATCGTTGCTCACATCGTTTACTTCTTCATTCTTATGTCATCCCTTATCCAGGTTTCTCCGTGATTTACATTGCTAATCTATTTCTTGTGAGGCTTTGCCTGTTTCTCTATATATCAATCAGCTCACAGGCCGCGTGATAAGTCAAATTCTTGACTATCATTTCTCTACTTTTACTAGGTGTTTTGATTCGTTTCTGACATTATTATATTGCCATTTGACCCATTTATTAATGATCTAGGTCATAAACTGCTCATTTGGTCCTCGGGCTCAAAAAGATCAATTCTCACAAAAAACCAAAGTTTCAGAGCAAAATATGGTGTTTCTGGCAAAACAGGACAAACTGACCTTGCTGTCTTATTTTAGACGTACAGATCGCATTCAATGTTCAAATAGGTTGATTCAAAGCTTGTTAGAAAGACAACTCAAAGGGCTACAACTTTCTAGTTGACGCCAAGGCCAAATTCGGACGGGAAGACCTTGAAAAAGCCACAGGAAGTCAGACTAGTTCGCTGAACTCGGAGTTGGGACCAAGAAGAGAGGAAAGAGGACTGAGTTTTTGAGCCGGCCGGCTCAAGGACATGCCTATATCTGAACCAGACGGTTCAAAGGGTCAGTGAGCTTGTAACAAGTGAGCCGGCCGACTGAGCAATGGCCACCAATCTGAACCGTCCGGTTGGCCCCTGAAGGCAGATTTTGCCTATAAATTCAGATCAAAATCAGGTTTTTTGGGGGACTTGAGCTGGGGTTTTCGAGAGAGAACAAGGGTTTTGGAGATCAAGACATAAAGTTTGGAGCCACTCTAAGGATAGAAGGGAGACTTTCATCCTAGTTTCTCCATCTTCTTTGTTTCTACTTCATTATCCTTGTAAAACTACTTTTGCTTGTTATTGAACATGACTTGTGAGTAGTCCCTTCTAGTTCCTAGGGGTCCTATGGACCTCCTTGGTGTATGAAACTCTATCATGTATTGATTATATGTTAGAATGAAGCTTGGTTATGATTTTGAATATACTTTGATCACATGTCAACTCTATGCCCTCTAAGTGTTTGATAAAATGCCTAGGTGGTCTAGAAACATGAACTTGAAGTTGAGTATTCTAGCGAATGAGACTAATAGTTCTAGAATGCAAGTAGATTCATTCTTGCTAGGTGACAATCACTAGCGTGACTCACCCTAGCATTGAGGTAGGCTTGGTCTTCACCACTCTTGGATTTTGATCACTCAACTAGCGTTGATGATTGAGAAACTTGAGTTAAACGTGAGCTAAAAACATCTAGCGATTGAAGCTCACGTGCGAGGTGCCTCTCCCTTAAATCAAATAAGAACATCGAGAGATTGAATTTGGTTTAATAGTCGCATGCCTTAGTCTAATCATAACATTGCTTGTTCTTGCATGAAATTGTGCCTATAGAGAGTCTAGTACACCAAGGAGGGAAGTAGTACCCTAGGAACGCCTTTAAAACCTTGAAAACAACCCTTTCACTTCATTTTACTATTAGTGCTTGGTAATTGATAATCAACAACTAAAACAATCGTTTAGGAAATAGACTTATTGGAGTAAAATCAAATAGCGATCTTAGGTTTACAATTGCTCATAGGACGACCCGGTACTTACCGGTCTTATAAATTGTTTTTGATCAAATATATTGCTTTTAATCACATCGATTGAAACACATAATATTACAACGTTCACCGCGTTTCACTTGCCGGGTTTCGCCCACTCTCCTGGGATATCGTGCCACACACGAGTGAAGTTCCTATGCACTTTTTCTTATATTCCTTATTTCTCTTCGCTTAGGGACTAAGCTCATTTTTAAGTGTGGAGTGGGTAGCGCATAGTCACACACATTGCATATCACATTCATTCCCGCATATGCTCAACTGTCTATGTATTGCAATTGAAGTCCTCATTTTCTACGACTCCTTGACTGATTGACACTCATTTGGATTTGAAGTCTAGGACTTGAAATAGTTTTAACCGTGTGTGCATTATCTTGAGTCAGTATCATTGCTAGCCTTTGACTATCACACGTTTTACGTATTTCTTGAAGCATGTTTGAGACCTGAAGTTAGTAGGCCCGGTTCAAAAATGTCAAAAACTTAAATTACGCCTTTTTTTATTTCTCGAGGTGACCTTAGTACCAGTACGTGTTTCTCTACACTCGTTGTGATTTGCATGCACCCGCCTTTATTCATACACTATGTCAAGCTTTAAGTGTGGAGTTAGACAATTGGCCTTCAAGTTTTCCCTCAAGAACACAGTTCTTAAATTCAAAGTTGGGTGAAAAATTGACCCCAAGCATAGTTGTTTTTGAAAGAAAACCAGTTAGACCAGAAAAAATTTCTGCGAAAAAAAAAACCAAGGACCTTGTGACAAAAGTCACTCCTTGTGTATGGAAAACACTCTTGAAACAATTTCTACCCCCTTCTGCTTGATGTAGTGTAATTCCATCTTCTCATTGCGTGCAATCATAACTTGTCTTGAGAATTCAGGTACTAGAAACTAAGGTGATGTTCCCATGAATGGCATGGCTTTTGCAAAACGGCTTTAGACAGTTTGAGCTAGAGTTCAAGAAGAGTTCAACCACGGACTGGAACAGAAGTACAGCATGCAGCAGACACATGATTTGAATCCGGAAGGTTCTAAAGATAAAGGATCTTTTCGGTTGAAGTCGGTCAGCGAAGAAATAGATATTTGAGATGTCATTCGAATATCTCCTCACCAGAATTGAAGACCGCCTGACTAACTTATCGTAGAAGATATCTCATGAAGATTGGAATGAAGATCTGGATATCGATGACATTATTTGATTGGGATCAATCGACAAGTCATCGTGAGAGAACAAATATTCAAATAGATATTCTCACATCAGTATCCAACCAGATTCGGAATGACTTGGCGAGAAAGAAAGATCGAGATCTTCATGAAGATTGGAGGAAATATATCTAGCAAATATTTAGGAATATTTCCTAAATATTTGACATATTTCCTAGGGCTGATTCGGATCCACCAATGCATATAAATAGAAGGCTAGGGCGTCGACATCAGCATCGCTTCCTGAGAGAAAGAAAACACAAGAGCATTCGCGAGATTGGAGGAGGAGCGACGGCCGGCTGAGTATTCCACACCGGAATATCAACGACGAAGAAGCAGTCTATTCAGGGTACTGTTCAGACTGTTCTTGAAGAACTACCAAGCACACACACACAGTGATCAAGACACGTCTTCAAAAGAAGGCGACTGGGCTTCTGGGAGGTCCAAGACTAGGTCGAGAGGGAAGTCTCGTCCTACCCATAGGGGATCGAGGTGAGCTGCGATGAACCGAGATTGCAAATCCGAGAGACGGAGTGTTAGAGGCTAGGATATTACAAACAAGGCGTTGTGTAAGTGTAAGTCCACGAACAGCTCTAAACTCGTAATAAGATTTGTGTCCCTTTTAGCGTGTGGGAAGCCCCCCAGAGTAGGCAAGGCCGAACTGGGTATCATATCTTGTGTGCTCCTATTTGTTATGTTTACGGTACTATCTGCTAAGGTGTTCCAGTCTCTGGTAGAACAAAACCTGGAACTGGTCTTGAACAGACAACAGAATTTCAATATCATTGCTACATCTTGACTATCCAACTTTCTAAGTATTTTCGTTGCAACACCTTGGATCAAGCTAGCAAACACTTTTAAAAATCGTTGTGAAAAACTTAGATCATTTGAATGCTCTTTGGTGACTTGAGTTCTCTAACATAGTGCCTTGTTCATGATTAATTCCCGCGCATCCCTTACAACTTTTGAACATATTGTCAAGTTTTAAGTGTGGAGTCATTTAAAAAAAAAGAAACAGAGAAAGCCTGAATGAATGAGCAAATGCCGGGGGTTAGGGAGGTAAGTCCCCCCTCGAAAGCATTTGTCTCAATAAGAAAATGAGAAGCACTTACGACTTGACCCTATGTTCTTCCATCATTCTATATTTGTGCGGGATTAGTCATTTCCATCGTGTGCTTGTTAGAATAATTCTTTGACGATCCTTGTGCTTGCACGAGAGCTATCATTTGGTCTATGCTTGTTTATTAAGAAACATTAGTGTCGAACTCCACTTCCCTTATGGATTACGGCTTAAGCGCCTAAAACTTGGGAATGAGTTTCTTGCCGCGAGCCCATGGACTAGCCCTAGCTAGCATAAGTGAGCGGTTGACACTCTATTGTGCAAGCTATAAGCCTTACTTCTATTATGTTGCTTTGAAAATGAGTATAATTTTGGATAGTCACTTCATAGCCCTAGTATTGACGCTCTTGAATGCACGTCGAAAAAGGTACTCAAAAGGTTGAGAAAGCTCTTTTTATGATATTGTGGCGCTAGTCTAGCTTGAGGTGAGGGATTGGTTTTGAAAAATCGTAGCCTTGGTTGAGCACTCTTGCATTCACTCTTATGGGACATGTGCATATATGGGATTTGTGAGTATTCCCTTTTCTGAAAACTCTCACGAGACTATAACTCGTCCACTAGGGTAGCCTAGGGGTTTAAAGGCTTAATGCATATGCTAAATGCATTCGTAACACCTACGAAAAGGAGCTAGATAGATTGTATATACTTGTCATTTACTTTTCAATAACATGTTTAGAAATATGGATCGAGACCTCGTGAAATCTAGTGTGGCAAATGCACGAAAAACATAGCACCACTAGCATTTCGACATTTGCACTTCCTTGGCATATTTGCATACTTTGTTCGGGACGAGCAAAGCTTAAGTGTGGAGTGTTGATGAGTCGAGTTTTCGACTCATTAATGCCCGTTTTTCACTATAGATTTAGTTCGATTCCGAGTACTATTTGATGTCATTTGATCCTTTTCTCGTGCGTTTCAGGTACAAATCAAGACGTCTTAGTATCAAGAGCCATTGGAAGGAAACTCGGAGAAAATCGGTGTTTTAGAGCAAAAGTTGGCAGGAATTGGTCTCCAGTCGATCGACTGGGAAGCTCCCCTGCTCCAGTCGATCGACTAGATAAACTCTCAGGAGGTGCTGAAAATCAAGCATTATCAGTCGATCGACTGGCCCTTCCAGTCGATCGACTGAAGAGTCTTCTACCCATGGGTTGCAAGCCACGCGCCTCCAGTCGATCGACTGGGACCTCAGTCGATCAAGTAGATGAAGTTTCAGGAGGACCTGTTTTCCGCACAAAGCCAGTCGATCGACTGGGAAGCTCCCCTGCTCCAGTCGATCGACTAAGATCCTGCTATCCAAGTGCCGTTTTCTACCTCCAGTCGATCGACTGGGCCACAAGCCCAACGTCAGTCGATCGACTGGACCTGCTACAGTACCGAAAATAATCCGAGGCTATAAATAGAAAGAGGGTTTCTTGACCTAATATCTTGGATTTTTCTGGAGAAGAAGACAAAGGAAAGTGATCAAATCAAGGGTTTCATCATCATCAAATCAAGGAGGAATCAAGATCAAGGGAGTTCACTAGGACTAATCATCCTACTCTTTCCCTCTTCTTTTCTCCTAGATTTGCTTGTAAAAACCTACTCATCATGTTGTCTTACATGATGAGTGAGTAGTCTCCCTTGTGTTTTGAGGGGTTCTATGAACCTCCTTGGTACTCAATGATCATTGTGAACACATTTGAATAGATCTATTGAAGTTGATTTCATTTTTACTATGCTCTTCATGTTAGACATGTCTCTAAGTGTTTGATAAAATGCCTAAGTGACATGTTTATGTTAGAACTTTGATCTAAGTCTTGAGAAAGCTTAGGGATGGTTTTGATATAGTAAAATTGAACTTAACCTACATTTATGAGAGTAAATGCATGGTGAGAGGTGAGCTAGAACTTTATGCATATAGCATTTATGAGAGTAAATGCTATATAGTGGATCAACACCCTTTAATTAGTGAGATCCTAACTAAGATGGCTTGACTAAGATTAGATACGCGTAATAGCCTAATTCTTAGTCTAGGCTAGGTTCAAAACCTATCAACTCTTAATTAATTGAACTCTTGTTTGCATGATCATTGGGAAATTGCCAAGGAGGGGATTAATCCCTCGAAACTCGCTTTTAATTGAATTCAATCCTTTGAAAACCACTTCATTCTTGTTTTACAATCATTGATAACTCAACCAATTGAATTTTAGGAATTAGCCGAGTAGAAAACTTGATAGAACTAGCGTGTAGTCCATTTGCTCCCTTGGGTTCGACACCGGTCTTACCGGTTGATTATAAATTGTTTTTGATCAACGTACTAAAAATACACCACGATCAAAATGGCGCCGTTGCCGGGGAGCAATAGCTAGATTACCCCTAGGAAAGTCATTTAGTGCTCCGACTATTCCATATTTTACCTTATTTTACTTGATACTTGCAAATCTTGAGCTTATTCACTACGCTTACTTGTTTTAATTGGCTCCCCTTGTAGGTTCACCTCTTTTATGCCACCAAAGACCAAGAAGCTTACTCATATTGTGGATAGAGACTTGAACCAACCTATTAGAGAGCTAGTTAACCCTCATCTTACAAGGAGTAAGACCAACAAAGACAAAGGATCAACTTCCACTACTCAAGAAGTCATGGGTGATAGGGATAATAGACTACCTCCTCCTCCGCCCCCTCCTCGTCAAGGAAACCAAGATAACCTTCCACAATTGCCCCAAGCTAGAAGGGCTCTAAAAGATTATGCTACACCCACGGCTTATGGATACCGTTCTCCGATCCTAATACCAACGGTTGACAATCGGGATTTTGATTTGAAGACTTCCACCATCCAAATGGTTCAATCCAATCAATTCTCGGGGAGAGACAACGAAGATCCAAATTCCCATTTGACGTCATTTCTTGAAGTTTGTGCTACATTCAAGATCAATGGAATTTCGGAAGATGCTAAGCTACTTAGGCTTTTCCCCTTCTCCCTCACGGGAAGAGCAAGAGATTGGTTGAGGAGTCAAACTCCCGATAGCTTCACTACTTGGGAGGAGCTAGCTGTGGCCTTTCTAAATAAATACTTTCCTCCTTCCAAGACGGCGCATTATAGGAGCCAAATCACAAATTTTGTGCAAATGGATGGAGAGACGCTCTATGAAGCTTGGGAGCGATACAAGGAATATCAAAGGCTATGTCCTCACCACAATTTGGATGATCTTCTTCTATTCCACACCTTCAATCAAGGTGTGGACGGTAATTCTCGTCTTGCACTTGACACCGCTTCGGGCGGAGCTATAATGGACCTTGCACCACATGAAGCCTTTGCGGTTATAGAAAGAATAACGAAGAATTATTTCATGTGGGGAAGCGAGAGAGGAAACCCTAGAAGAAGAAATGAGAGACACGAAGTGAAAGCGGTAAGCTCTAGGGATTATGATGCTTTGAGGAAGGACTTTGATAATCTCTTGGATGAAGTGTTTAGGCTTAAACACCCGGACAAAGAAGCTTCAACAAAGCAAGGGTGCGACATTTGTGAGGTCTACGAGCATGAGACGGTTTCTTGCCCCTTGGTTCAAAGGAATGTGCAAGGGCAAGGGTATGGAGAAGTTAATTTTGTGGGAGGAAATCAAGGAAGGGACTATGGAAATAATGCCAATCAAGGGCAAAGCTCTCAAGCCAACTACACTACACCAAAGTTCTCTTCGGGATGGAGAAATCACCCCAATTTTTCCTACAAAACCACTAATCCCACTCGCCCCGACTTTGGATCCACACCTCCCGGATTCGGTCCTAAACCTACTCAATCCAATCAAGGGCTCCAACCTAGGAACCAATATCAAGGTCAAGGACCGACCTTGCTCCAAAGAAACCAAGGGCAACAATATCAATCCCAAGCTCAAAGACCCTATCAACAAGGGGAAGCTCCTCCACAACCTTCAAACGAACCATCCGGTGTGGAAGCTATGCTAGCCAAAATCCTTGCACAACAAGAGAGGGCAAGTAGGGACGTTCAAGCTAAATTTGAAGACATGCAAACTCAGTTCGAGAGATTGGAGACCCACAACAAAATGCTTGAAAGTCAAATTGCTCAACAAGCCGAGGCATCTACAAGGGCACCGGGCAAGCTACCGGCTAGACCCGAACAAGGGAATAGAGAGCATTGTAATGCGGTAACCTTGAGAAGTGGGAAAAATCTAGAGAGCGAGGTACCTAAAAGGAAGAGAGTTTCTTTTGACCTTGGAGGCCAAGCTAGTGCCGAAATTGAAGAATTGGATGAAGAGGTTCCTAACCCTCAAGTTGAAGAGGAAAGAGAGGTGGAAAAGGAGAAAGACGAACCTAGAGTCTACACTCCTCCTATTCCATTCCCTCAAAGGCTAAAGAAGAAAACAAATGATAAGCAATTCTCCAAGTTCGCGGAGATGATGAGGAAGCTCTATGTGACAATGCCCTTCACCGAGGTAATAACTCAAGCTCCTTCATATGCTCGTTTTCTAAAAGATGTCATTACCTGTAGGAGGACTATCGAGGATGTCGATACGGTGTCCCTCAATGGCGAATGTAGTGCCATACTCCAACCTCGCATGCCCCCAAAGCTTGAGGATCCCGGTAGCTTTTCCATTTAATGCTTTATTAATGATATTAAGATTGAACGAGCAATGTGTGATTTGGGTGCAAGCATATCGTTGATGCCTTATTCTTTGTGTAAAAAGCTAAATATGGGTGAGCCTAAACCAACTAGCATGATTCTAAGGCTCGCGGACCACTCCTCGAGGTTTCCTAAGGGAGTCCTTAAGGATGTCCCGGTTAGAGTAGGGAATTTCTATATTCCGGGGGATTTCGTGGTGTTAGAGATGGAGGAGGACAATGAAATTCCCATTCTATTGGGAAGGCCCTTCCTCTACACCGCGGGGGCTATTTTTGATACGACTAAGGGGTCAATTACCATGAGGGTAGGAGATGAGGAAATTGAGTTTAATCTTGAAAAAGCACAACGAGGTCCTAATTCTACAATGACTTGTAATTATCTTGACCTAGTTGATACTTATGAATTGTATGATGTGCCTAACCTTCTCATGAGTGCAATTGACCTTGACAATGAGCTTCCCGACATTGGCGATTGTTGGGCTATCTTAGAGGAGAATTGTGAAGAAGGGACTCTAAGCGACAAAGGTAAGGAGTTTTGTTCGGTAGAGCTTAAAGCTCTACCAACAAGCCTAAGGTATGAGTTCTTAGGCCCAAATTCTAGCTTGCCTATCATTGTGAATGCTTCTTTGAATGATATTGAAACCTCAAAATTGCTTGATGTGGTTAGGAAACACAAGGATGCTATTGGCTACTCTATTGATGATTTGAAGGGGATAAGTCCCAATTTATGCATGCATGAAATCAATTTAGAGAGCGATAGCATGCCATCTAGGGAGAGAGCTAGGAGGTTGAATCCTATTGTGGGTGAGGTTGTTAAGAAAGAGGTCCTTAAATTGCTTGATGCGGGAATCATTTTCCCCGTTGCGGACACTAAATGGGTGAGCCCCATTCATGTAGTTCCTAAAAAGGGGGGGATGACGGTAATTAAAAATGAGAAGAATGAACTAATCCCCACAAGAACGGTAACCGGATGGCGTATGTGTGTAGATTATAGGAAGCTAAACCAAGCCACTAGAAAAGATCACTTTCCCCTTCCATTTATTGACCAAATGTTGGAAAGATTAGCTAAGCATGATTACTTTTGTTATCTTGATGGATATAGTGGATTTTTCCAAATCCCTATTCATCCACAAGACCAAGAAAAAACCACCTTTACATGTCCCTATGGAACATTTGCCTATCGGCGAATGCCCTTTGGGCTTTGTAATGCGCCGGGTACCTTCCAAAGATGCATGATGGCTATCTTTTCGGAATTTATTGAGAAAATCATGGAAGTGTTCATGGATGACTTTCTGTTTATGGTTCATCTTTTGATGATTGTTTAGCTAATTTGGCTAAAGTGTTGAAAAGATGCATTGAGACGAACCTTGTACTTAATTGGGAAAAATGTCTTTTCATGGTGCAGTAGGGGATAGTTCTTGGGCATTTGGTCTCAAAAAGAGGAATTGAGGTGGACAAGGAAAAAATTGAAGTCATGGAGAAATTGCCACCTCCAAGAGATGTGAAAGGAATTAGGAGTTTCCTTGGTCATGCCGGATTTTATATAAGGTTTATAAAGGACTTCTCGAAGATTGCAAAGCCATTGACAAATCTTCTATGCAATGATACAAAATTTCATTTTGATGAAGATTGCCTAGTAGCCTTCAAGAAGTTAAAAGAGGCATTGATTTCGGCTCCTATTATTCAACCCCCTAGGTGGGAATTGCCCTTTGAACTCATGTGTGACGCAAGCGATTATGCAATTGGGGCGGTTCTTGGGCAAAGGATAGACAAGAAACTTCATGCCATCCACTACACAAGCAAAGTTCTTAGTGGTGCTCAATTGAATTATACAACTACGGAGAAGGAACTTCTTGCTATCGTCTATGCCTTCGAGAAATTTCGTCCTTATCTTGTGGCTTCAAAGGTTATAGTATTCACGGATCATGCGACTATCAAATATCTCTTAGCGAAGAAGGATTCCAAGCCAAGATTGATAAGATGGATTTTATTACTCCAAGAGTTTGATATTGAGATTAAAGACAAGAAGGGGGTAGAAAACGTGGTAGCCGACCACTTATCAAGGCTAGAGGAGAATGAAGAGATTGAGACGGATACTAGACCGGTGAATGATTCATTTGTCGGAGAGCAACTCATGAGGGTTGAAGCGGAGGCACTTCCTTGGTATGCGGACTTCGTTAACTTTGTGGCTTCTGGAATCATACCCCACGATATGAACCACCATCAAAGGAGAAAATTCCTTTCCGAGACCAAGAGGTACTATTGGGATGAACCCTACCTTTATAGGCTTTGCGCGGATGGGCTATATAGGACTTGTGTCGCCGAAGAGGAAATGAGAGAAATTCTTTACCATTGTCACTATTCTCAATATGGAGGACATGGTAGTGGAGCAAAAACAGCGTCAAAAGTACTACAATGCGGCTTTTATTGGCCTACTCTCTTTGGCGATGCTTATGAGTTCGCGAAAGCATGTGATCAATGTCAAAGGACCGGCAATATCTCAAAGAGGCATGAAATGCCACAACAAAGCATCCTCCCGGTCGAGATATTTGACGTATGGGGCATTGACTATATGGGCCCTTTTCCTTCTTCATTTGGGAACCGATTCATATTGGTGGCGGTTGATTACGTCTCAAAATGGGTTGAAGTCGTCGCTTCCCCCACTTGTGATGCCAAGGTGGTCACGAAACTATTCAAGAAAATCATCTTTCCGAGATTTGGGGTGCCAAGGACCGTTATAAGTGATGGTGGTTCGCATTTCAAGGAGAGACATTTCGAGGCCTTGCTTCGCAAATATGGAGTTAGTCACAAGGTTGCCACTCCTTATCACCCACAAACTAGTGGGCAAGTGGAAATTTCAAATCAAGAAATCAAGGCAATCTTGGATAAAACCGTGGGGAGCTCAAGAAAAGATTGGTCATCGAAGCTAGATGACGCTCTATGGGCCTATCGTACGGCATTCAAAACCCCTATTGGAATGTCTCCCTATCGCCTTATTTATGGGAAGCCGTGCCACTTACCGGTGGAATTGGAGTACAAGGCGATGTGGGCAATCAAAACGTTGAATATGGATTTACAAATGGCGGGAGACCATAGGGTGCTTTAACTCCATGAGTTAGAAGAAATAAGGAATGAGGCCTACGAAAGTGCTAGGATCTATAAAGAGAAGACCAAGAAATGGCACGACAAAAGGATACTTCGTCGTGAATTCAAGAAGGGAGAGAAGGTCTTGCTCTTTAATTCTAGGCTTAAGCTATTCCCGGGAAAATTGAGAAGCCGGTGGAGTGGTCCATTTATTGTCCACAAGCCTTATGAGGATGGACATGTTGAATTGCTAAACAATGATGGAACTACTTTCACGGCGAATGGGCAAAGGCTAAAGCACTATAGGGAGGGATTTCGTGACGAGCAAAATGTCACATTCCCCTTGACCGACCCATAGAGTGCCTTAATCCGCTTGAGGAGGGATCCTAGCAAGGGACTCCTCAAGTGTGCTTCTTAGTGAGAAAAGGATCGGCTCGGTCTTTGCCAAGACGTTAAACTAGGCACCTCACGGGAGGTACCCCGGTTTGTGAGTTGTCTATCTATGCACAAGTAACTTCCACATATGTGTAGCATGCTTTTGTGAACTTGTGATATGGTTTGGTGGTTCGGATAATTTCCTATGCATGATTAGGTGTGTGTGTGATGGGATATAAGGGTTGCATGAATTTTTTTGATGATGGTGGAGTTTTAAGTGTGGAGTGGTGATCCTAGCTTGTTTTGATTGAAAATCGTATGTTTATGTGCTAGTGATTGCTTTGGAGAGAGTGCCTTGATTATATGTGATATTTCGAGTGGTACATATTCTTGATTTTGAGTAAAAATTCTGAGTGTGGAGTCGGGTTTCGTTGGGAAAAGGAAAAAAATTTTCAAGTAGAAATTCGGGTTCAGTCGATCGACTGGAATTAAGCTATCACCCAGTCGATCGACTAAATTATGTTTCAGGGGGTCTTGCAATTCTTGCATTCTCAGTCGATCGACTAAACGTTGTTTCAGGAGCCCTTGTTTTTTGTGCGTTCTCAGTCGATCGACTGGGCTCTCAGTCGATCGACTGAGTATCTTTTATCCAAATCTCAGCTTCTCCTCCCGTCTTCTTCATTTCGACCGAAACCCTAAACTTCCAAAATCAAATCCCTTCCGATCCCAACCTTCACCTATCCCCGCCGATCGACTCCCATAGCTTCGCCATCACCCCGCCTCTCCATCGCCATCAAGCCGCCGCGCAACCGAGCCATCAGCCACCCCAAAACCCGATTTCCGATCGGAAGTACACTCCTCGTCCGATCTCCTCCGTCCTCCGCCCGTTTCCCCCAATTCCACCATCATTCAACTCCTAAACCACCCGCCTAGCAACCCCACCCATCAATTCGAGTCAAAAACTCCTCCGGCGAAAACCCCTAATTTTGCCCTAATCCCGTGCGAATTTCGACCCTCAGTCGGTCGACTGAGATATCTGTCCTCAGCCAGTCGATCGACTCGACTACAGTCCAGTGCAATTTTTGAGTTTTTGCTCATTTTGACTTGGCTTTCCATCCTCAGTGCATCATGGGTCGTGCCGATTCTTCATCCAGCTCCAAATCGAAGGGGAAGGGGGTTGCTCATGAGCCCTCTATTTTAGACCAAATCGACGAGTTTCGTAGCGAGGATGAGGATGATAGACCTCTTGTTACTCGCAAGAGGAGATTTTGAGGGATTCTCTTGCTGACCGGAGTTTGGAGGAGGAGGTTGAGGCCGCGCCGATTTCCGCGCCGCCCCCAAAGAAGAAAAAGCCTCCACCGAGGAAACCGGCGCCGAAGAAGAAAGCGCCAGTGCCCCCTGTGCATAGAGAGCCTTCTCCTGCTGCTGCCCCCCCTTCCATGGCCTTAGTGCCAGCTGAGCCTCATGAGGAGCCCTATGCGGGACCGATGCCCATTCCAGTCCCGTACCCATTCTCGACTCCCTTGGTCTTCAGGGACGAGAAGCACCGGACTCGTCACGCTACTATCGTTGCGAAGAAGATGAAGGCCATCCCGACATTGTACCTGGACATGGGCTTACTCCGCAGCTCCGATGATGTTGTCGCGACTGAGGTACAATCTCGGCTCACTACTCATGGCTTATCCTTTATATTTGCTGATGATCCGGGTTCCTACCAGAGGGTAGTTGAGGAGTTTTTATGCTCGTTTGAGTCGGTGAAGGAAAGAGTGGGGGAGGATGGTTCCTCAGAGTATTATTGGGAGTTCGTTTTGGGGGGTAGAGATTTCCGGATCAGGGAGAGTACGATCCGAGAGTGGCTTGGGTTCCCACAGCCTACGGGCTCACCCCAGATATTCACTGAGCACGACCAGTCCAGACTTTGGAAGAGGATTTCTGGTAGAAATGAGTGGTTCATATCTTCATATAATTCTTCGGCGATCGTTGATCCAGTTTGGAAGATTATGCACCACGTCATTTCTATTGGTATTAATACGAGGACAGAGAGGGGCAGGAAGGTGACCTTGCCAGATATGGACCTTATGGTTGCCATGGATCACGGGGAGATTATTGATTGGCTAGTGGTCCTTGCCAATCGGTTTGAGGCCGTTGTGAAGCCGACTGCGAGGAACAAGGGCTTGGGAGGTGGCTCCTTGATTACATTGATAGCCCAAAGGTGTAACTTCACCTTTGGCCACGAGGGTTGTGAGGCCCCTGCTAGGAGTTTGCTTGACATCACCTTGATGAAGAATATGCACATGGTGAAGCGGGACGGTAAGACATGGAGTAGTGACCTGTCGCCTCATGTGGAGACCCTTGTGACTGATGCTGCTGCGAAGAGGAGGGCCTTCAAGCAGAAGTTTCCCCTTTACTGTCTCGCCCACCTCTCACCCTCTCCCTCTCCTCCCGGTTCACCTCCTCCTCCCCCACCGGCAGTCATTCCAGAGGCAGATGAGGAGTTGCCACCAGCAGAGCCAGCAGCCGATATTCCCCCTCCAGTCGTTGATGACACGGCAGAGTGGAGACAGAGAGTCACATCAGATATTGCTGGCTTGACGACCGGCGTGGCAGACTTGAGGAGTGGACTGACTCGCCTCGAGGACTTTGTCCGAGAGTCTGATGCTAGAGCCCGCCGGGAGTGGGAGTGGCTGAGATCCACGGTTTTATCATTCGGCAGAGGCCCCGGCACTTCAGTTGCCACTCCACTTGCTCCAGAGTTCTCAGCACCGCGTGGCGCCTCCCCACTACCTTTCTCGCCAGTTTCAGCATTCGGGGAGGCGGGCACTCCACTCCCAGGAGAGACGATCCCCAACGTGGATTCTGCTTTAGACGATAGCCCTCTCTTCCCCGGTGTCACGCAGCCGCTTGAGGACGATGGAGTTGTTGATTCAGCTAGGAGGACCCCTCCCGGAGACGACGAGGCTACATCTTAGTCCATGCTTCATTTCTATTTCCACATGTGTACTTTTCCTTATTTGACTTGTTGCATTGGATGTTGATTTGGATGATAAGTCGCCTTTTGGCGCATTTTTGTTGATGTATGCTATTTTGGTGATATCTATCCTTTCTTGCCTATTGGTTGTATGCTATATTCTTATGATGATATTGGAGGTGTTTACCATTTATACTGTTCACTCTACAGGATATACATTCACATATTCCTATCATGTCTAAAACACCCTTCTATATCTACCCTTGCAACCAAAAGGCTATTTCTCACTCTTATGGATTATATCACCGGCACTACAAACGAGGGGAGTTCCTATGCGCCTTTGCCTTTATTTTATCATTCCTTGCGCTTAGGGACTAAGCTTGAATTAAGTGTGGAGTGGTTTTGATGCGCATAGTTCACATGATTGCATGCTATACATATCATTTCTAGATGGACACTTGCATACTTGCACATTGTCCCAACATGAGAGTGTTTTTAACCGCATAGGCTTGTAATTTTAAATTCTAAATCCCTATAGATCGCATCTAGCCTATGTGCCACATTTACCGACCTAGTCCTTTGAGCATGCATTTTTGAGAATCAATATCATTGCTACATCTTGACTATCCAACTTTCTAAGTATTTTCGTTGCAACACCTTGGATCAAGCTAGCAAACACTTTTAAAAATCGTTGTGAAAAACTTAGATCATTTGAATGCTCTTTGGTGACTTGAGTTCTCTAACATAGTGCCTTGTTCATGATTAATTCCCGCGCATCCCTTACAACTTTTGAACATATTGTCAAGTTTTAAGTGTGGAGTCATTTAAAAAAAAGAGAGAAAGCCTGAATGAATGAGCAAATGCCGGGGGTTAGGGAGGTAAGTCCCCCCTCGAAAGCATTTGTCTCAATAAGAAAATGAGAAGCACTTACGACTTGACCCTATGTTCTTCCATCATTCTATATTTGTGCGGGATTAGTCATTTCCATCGTGTGCTTGTTAGAATAATTCTTGGACGATCCTTGTGCTTGCACGAGAGCTATCATTTGGTCTATGCTTGTTTATTAAGAAACATTAGTGTCGAACTCCACTTCCCTTATGGATTACGGCTTAAGCGCCTAAAACTTGGGAATGAGTTTCTTGCCGCGAGCCCATGGACTAGCCCTAGCTAGCATAGGTGAGCGGTTGACACTCTATTGTGCAAGCTATAAGCCTTACTTCTATTATGTTGCTTTGAAAATGAGTAGAATTTTGGATAGTCACTTCATAGCCCTAGTATTGACGCTCTTGAATGCACGTCAAAAAAGGTACTCAAAAGGTTGAGAAAGCTCTTTTTATGATATTGTGGCGCTAGTCTAGCTTGAGGTGAGGGATTGGTTTTGAAAAATCGTAGCCTTGGTTGAGAACTCTTGCATTCACTCTTATGGGACATGTGCATATATGGGATTTGTGAGTATTCCCTTTTCTGAAAACTCTCACGAGACTATAACTCGTCCACTAGGGTAGCCTAGGGGTTTAAAGGCTTAATGCATATGCTAAATGCATTCGTAACACCTACGAAAAGGAGCTAGATAGATTGTATATACTTGTCATTTACTTTTCAATAACATGTTTAGAAATAAGGATCGAGACCTCGTGAAATCTAGTGTGGCAAATGCACGAAAAACATAGCACCACTAGCATTTCGACATTTGCACTTCCTTGGCATATTTGCATACTTTGTTCGGGACGAGCAAAGCTTAAGTGTGGAGTGTTGATGAGTCGAGTTTTCGACTCATTAATGCCCGTTTTTCACTATAGCTTTAGTTCGATTCCGACTACTATTTGATGTCATTTGATCCTTTTCTCGTGCGTTTCAGGTACAAATCAAGACGTCTTAGTATCAAGAGCCATTGGAAGGAAACTCGGAGAAAATTGGTGTTTTAGAGCAAAAGTTGGCAGGAATTGGTCTCCAGTCGATCGACTGGGAAGCTCCCCTGCTCCAGTCGATCGACTAGATAAACTCTCAGGAGGTGGTGAAAATCAAGCATTATCAGTCGATCGACTGGCCCTTCCAGTCGATCGACTGAAGAGTCTTCTACCCATGGGTTGCAAGCCACGCGCCTCCAGTCGATCGACTGGGACCTCAGTCGATCGAGTAGATGAAGTTTCAGGAGGACCTGTTTTCCACACAAAGCCAATCGATCGACTGGGAAGCTCCCCTGCTCCAGTCGATCGACTGAGATCCTGCTATCCAAGTGCCGTTTTCTACCTCCAGTCGATCGACTGGGCCACAAGCCCAACGCCAGTCGATCGACTGGACCTGCTACAGTACAGAAAATAATCCGAGGCTATAAATAGAAAGAGGGTTTCTTGACCTAATATCTTGGATTTTTCTGGAGAAGAAGACAAAGGAAAGTGATCAAATCAAGGGTTTCATCATCATCAAATCAAGGAGGAATCAAGATCAAGGGAGTTCACTAGGACTAATCATCCTACTCTTTCCCTCTTCTTTTCTCCTAGATTTGCTTGTAAAAACCTACTCATCATGTTGTCTTACATGATGAGTGAGTAGTCTCCCTTGTGTTTTGAGGGGTTCTATGAACCTCCTTGGTACTCAATGATCATTGTGAACACATTTGAATAGATCTATTGAAGTTGATTTCATTTTTACTATGCTCTTCATGTTAGACATGTCTCTAAGTGTTTGATAAAATGCCTAAGTGACATGTTTATGTTAGAACTTTGATCTAAGTCTTGAGAAAGCTTAGGGATGGTTTTGATATAGTAAAATTGAACTTAACCTACATTTATGAGAGTAAATGCATGGTGAGAGGTGAGCTAGAACTTTATGCATATAGCATTTATGAGAGTAAATGCTATATAGTGGATCAACACCCTTTAATTAGTGAGATCCTAACTAAGATGGCTTGACTAAGATTAGATACGCGTAATAGCCTAATTCTTAGTCTAGGCTAGGTTCAAAACCTATCAACTCTTAATTAATTGAACTCTTGTTTGCATGATCATTGGGAAATTGCCAAGGAGGGGATTAATCCCTCGAAACTCGCTTTTAATTGAATTCAATCCTTTGAAAACCACTTCATTCTTGTTTTACAATCATTGATAACTCAACCAATTGAATTTTAGGAATTAGCCGAGTAGAAACCTTGATAGAACTAGCGTGTAGTCCATTTGCTCCCTTGGGTTCGACACCGGTCTTACCGGTTGATTATAAATTGTTTTTGATCAACGTACTAAAAATACACCACGATCATTAAACCTATTCGCAAGCGTCAGTTTGTCACTTTTGGAGATGGAGGGAAGGGCCAGGTGATCGGTTGTGGGACATTGAAGGTTCCGGATCTACCTGAGCTCGAGGATATCCTCCTAGTGGATGGGTTAAAGGTGAACCTGATCAGTATCAGTAAATTGTGTGATGAAGGACAGTCTGTTACATTCACTCGTGATTCCTATCAAGTACTGGGTAGGAATGGAGACACACTAATGGAAGGAAGTAGGTCATCAAACAAAAGCTACTTTCTAGGCACAGTTGGAATAGGAGCTGCCACTGTCTGTCCGAAAAATACGATAAATGAGATGGAATTGCAAGGGACGGGTATGGTGTCCTCTTCTGCAAAGGTGAAAGACGAAGTTGCCCTAAACTCAGTTCCAGAAGATGATAAAGTTAGAGGTGGGACATCGTCTGAAACACCCATTCAGACCAAGTCTACAGAAGATAAAGTTCCAGAGGGAGGTCCAGCTGATGAAGCCACACCTACTCCAGCTGGGACACTTGACAATGTACCTGCGCTGCAACCCTCATGGAGAATTATCAAGCATTATCCAATCATGGAAACTATTGAAGATCCATCTGAAGTAATGAAGAGTCGAGCGAATGAGATCAAGTATCGAGAACTGATTGCATGTTCATCCAGTCCGAAGAATGTCAATAAAGCATTTATTGATAAGATTTGGGTGTTGGCCATTCACGTGGAACTGGGAGAGTTCACCAGATCTGAAGCATGGAAGTTATATCATCTTGCGCATAGTCACGAACTAAAGACGACTATGTACAGACTCACACAAGCGCCCAGAGCATGGTACGAGACATTCCTCATCGACCATGGCTATGAGCAAGGGGGAGTGGAGAAGCATATGTTCGTCACGAGTACACAGAAGCTAGTTGGCCAGTTCGTGATACAGATGCAAAAGGAGCTCCAGCTGACCATGGTGGGAGAGATGAAACACCTTCCTGGAACGCATGTTAACCAGATGCTGGGAGGGCAGGAGAGCATCGCTGCAGGAGAGCAAGAGAGCATCGCTGTAGGGAGCTGCTGCATTCAGTTCTTATGGATGAAGCATAATCTGTCTAAACACGGAGTGGAACGGGTGAAGAAGTTTCTACCCAAGAACCCAGTACAACACTCCATGATTAGATATCACTTCATCAGAGAGCTAGTGGAGAAGAAGGTCATCACATCAAAACACATGACAACCGTAACTGTCGTGCTCACCATGCCACTAGACGGCGCTCCGTTTGAAACACTTAGATCCTCTTTGGGTCTGCGTGTTATTGCCAACTAAGTGTTCCAGAAGGAGGTCGGCCAAGAGCAGAACCCCAGCAAATCAGATGGGCTGACCTACCAAAGAAGAGGGCTGGAACAGATGGTATGTAGTTGGAACTGATTACTAAATTCAACTTATTTGTAGCTTTATGAGGCGTTGGAGCATATCAAGGAGGAGAGATGTGATTGGAGAAATATCTCAAGAGATACACACATAACAGTTTTTGGCAAGTTGAGGAGTCCAAATATTTGAAAATTAAAATCCTCGCTAGGTTCTCACTCTCACCAAAGTTCCCGAAAAACCCTAGCTCGACAATCATCTCGAGACTCTTCAAAACAGTGGCAAATCAACAACGATGGTGAACACACGAAAGACTACCAAGAATGTTGTCACACCCTCACCTGAATTCAAGAGAGAAAACAACGAATCATCAGACGGTGTTGCTTTGAGAGTTCCGACGGAAAATCCAATGATTGCTAAGAGAACAAAGTCTAAGGTGGTGAAAGAGGCGAAGACAACTGCAATGGGAAGTGAGAAATCAAAAAGGCAGTTGAATCAAAGTCGGATGAGGATACAATCAGCAAACCCTAAGATTGGAGAAGGGAAAAAGAAGGGAGAAGAGGTGGCTGTGACAGAACTTAAAGAAGCTACTTCAAAGGCGTCAAAGGCTGATCCTAATCCAACTAAAGGGAGTGTGCAGACTGCGAAGGAAAATCAAGCTATGGCTGAACCACCCCTCAATGAGGTAATCCCTTGTTCTCACTCCCAAGCTACTGCGCTCAATTCTGTTGATGAGGAAGTTTGGGCGATTGGTAAAGATTCAGTGAGTTATAAGGGTGACAAAGTGGTTAATGAGAAGCCGAAGGGATTGAAACCTGCAGTAGATTCTGTGGCCGATGCTGCAGAAGAAGGTGAAGCCAGTAGGGCTAACATTGTGGTTTTGACAAGAAGAAGCTATTGAATGCAAATGTAGATTCCACTGGCTTCGTGCTGAAGAAGACAAGAATCCGTATGAAAGTCGTGCCTAGAAGGAATGGAACTCCTAGGAAATACACTGCATGAACTAGTGCTGTGAGGGGGAGAAAAATTGCTATGTCAGACTCTGAGACTGAGCAGGTTGTTGAACCTTCTAGCAAGAGAAGTCTGGTACTGGATGAAGAGTCAGATGAATGCTTAGCAGAAAAGACTCCTAAGGTAGTCGATGAAGAGAAGGTGACAGAGAATGAAGCTGTTCCTATGGAAGTTGATGATGTGAAGGCAACAAGAGCCTGAAGATGTTGTCTCTGATGAGTCAGACCCGTCTGGAGAAGACAGTAAACTTGAGGAAGTAAATAAGCAAATTAACGAGGTGGTCCAAGGTTTTCAAGAGAAGTGCAAGTTGTTGTTGAAACTATCGTCCAGAAGAAGGAAAAGCAGTCAGCTATCCAAGAAGTAATCATGACTGAAGCAGAACATGGTGCTGGTAATCACGCACAGAGAGCTGGTCAAAGTCCTTGATCATTTGCTGAAGTAAAAGAAAAATAGAAGGAAGGAGATGTGCTTATTGGGTCTGCAGCACAATCAGAAAATGAACATGTTGAAGAAAAAGCATCTGACGCACCAACTGTGCCGACTGTGTTGGAATATCCAGCTAATACAAATGTAGAGATGTAATTATCGGATCAAGAAGAGGCTGAAAATGAGAACACTCAGAAGGAGGATCAGGACAGAGTTTCACTATCTGAGCTCAAGAAAGCTGAAAAGAAGATACCCGAGAAGAAAGTGACCTTCCAAGCATGCTCATCTAGGAAACTATCAAGATGAATGGGAACACAGATGCAGGGGGAGCAAGTGGGTCTAAGAAGAGGAAAAGGTGTAGTCCAGATCCTGTTCCTGCCCATGTTCCAACTGGAATTGTGAAAAATGGAGTATGGTGTGCTAGTACAAAAGCAGCAGCCCAGTGGAAGGCAGTGCAGAAAAGAAAGATCATCCCTGAAAGGCTGCTTAATGAGAAGACAATTCCATCCCAGTAGCAGATCTGACTATATTCTACTCGATGTTGTTCTTCATCACCATAGTCAACTGGAAGCCTACATCTCATAGAACCACGGTCAGCAAGGAGGTGGAACAACTGCTCTACCACATTGGAAACATGATGCTCATTAACTTGGGAAGGACTATGTTTGACCAGATTGCAAAACACACCATATCTACAATGTCGCTGCACCAGATAATCTTCTCTTCGCCTGTCTATGAGTTGATCATCAACCAGCGTCCAGATTTGAAGACTAACCCAGACAAACTGTCAAGTGCTCCATTGAAGTTGGTAGTTGATCACAAGCTGTTCAAGGGTCGACATAAGAATGATCTGAACGACCTCGGACTGAAGAGGAAGGACGCACCTGAGTCTTCCATAAGGAGAGCTACTGGTGAGAAGATGTCCCGAGCTGAACGTGGACAGCTACTGAAGGAGGTGCAGATCATACTGGAGGTCGAACATGAGCAGAGGCAAATATTTAATCGATTGGTGTGCGCTCGGCGATATCCCAATGATGATGAAGCAGATGAAGCTTGACGAGCTCATGGGGTCACTAAAGACATTTGAGATGAATTTTTCTGATGATTTCCGAAGAAGGATAGAAAAATGTGTTGCTCTGAAGACTGATGTATCTGAAGAGTGGAACAGCGTCAAGGACGAGTCTCAATCAGTTCAAGACATCAGTGAAGATGTTAAACTCTGGATCAAAAGACCTAGATACGATTCTGAAGTCCCGGTGGATGAGTGGAGGACATAGAGGCATTGACTACACTGATGGGAGCAGTTCAGGAAATACTAAGTTCATCAAAGCTGAACAGTCGGTGAACAAAGAGATGAACAGGTACCCTCTGGCCAACATGATGAGTTCTAACGGAGAATGAAGACGAGACTCAAGAACCTGTTGGTACTGTCACAAGAAGGGGCACATCAAGCCAAGGTGTCACGAGTTCATGGCTGTGCACAGAAAGTTGCAGCAGAAAACTACTCCAAGGATGACACGAGAATGGAGAGTGAAGCAAAAAGAGGACGTGGGCCGGGAATCTCTGATGGAGGGAACCAGATCAACAGAAACCTGTTATTTGCTGAACCGCGGTCGAACACCTACTGAGACACCATGGTCCAAAAGACTCACAGTATGTGTCACTGACCCTGGCTATGTTCGAGTGGGAGTTGACAAGATTCCAGATGCCGAGGAGACCAGGTTGTATGATTGGACCCCTTGTCGATTTGTGGCAAAAAGGGGGAGTATTTTGAGGTAACTGTTCTGGTTCCTCAAGTTGTGTCTAAAGCGTAGATTTGGTTTTGCCAAAATGCCAAGGGGGAGATTGATATTCCCATGAATGGCATGACTTTTGCAAAACGGCTTTACACAGTTCGAGCTAGAGTTCAAGAAGAGTTCAACCACGGACTGGAACAGAAGTACAGCGTGCAGCAAATGCATGATTTGAATCCGGAAGGTTCTGAAGATAGAGGATCTTTTTGGTTGAAGTCGGTCAGCGAAGAAACAGATATTCGAGATGTCATTCGAATATCTCCTCACCAGAATTGAAGACCGCCTGACTAACTTATCGTAGAAGATATCTCATGAAGATTGGAATGAAGATCTGGATATCGACGACATTATTTGATTGGGATCAATCGATAAGTCATCATGAGAGAACAAATATTCAAATAGATATTCTCACATCAGTATCCAACCAGATTCGGAATGACTTGGCGAGAAAGAAAGATCGAGATCTTCATGAAGATTGGAGGAAATATATCTAGCAAATATTTAGGAATATTTCCTAAATATTTGACAGATTTCCTAGGGCTAATTCGGATCCGCTAATGCATATAAATAGAAGGCTAGGGTATCGACATCAGCATCGCTTCCTGAGAGAAAGAAAACACGAGAGCATTCGTGAGATTGGAGGAGGAGCGATGGCCGGCTGAGTATTCCACACCGGAATATCAATGGTGAAGAAGCAGTCTGTTCAGGGTGCTGTTCAGACTGTTCTTGAAGAACTACCAAGCGCACACACACAGTGATCAAGACACGTCTTCGAGAGAAGGCGACTGGGCTTCTGCGAGGTCCAAGACTAGGTCGAGAGGGAAGTCTTGTCCTACCCATAGGGGATCGAGGTGAGCTGCGGTGAACCGAGATTGCAAATTTGAGAGACGGAGTGTTAGGGGCTAGGCTATTACAAACAAGGCGTTGTGTAAGTGTAAGTCCACGAATAGCTCTAAACTCGTAATAAGATTTGTGTCCCTTTTAGGGTGTGGGAAGCCCCCCAGAGTAGGCAAGCCCAAACTAGGTATCATATCGTGTGTGCTCCTATTTGTTCTGTTTACGGTACTATCTGCTAAGGTGTTCCAGTCTCTGGTAGAACACAACCTGGAACTGGTCTTGAACAGACAACATAATTTCATAAGGGACGATCCTCGTGCTTGCACAGAAATTTTTGATGCAAATTTTTGTACTATTTCTCAAAAAAATTCTTAAACCAGGCTCCTCTTCTCTTACGGGTCATTGCCTAGTCCTTGGCACTTGAGAATGAGCTTTGCGCCATGAGCCCGTGGACTATCCCTAGATAGCATAGGTGAATGGCGAGCATGTTTTGTGTAACTATTTATGTTCTTATCACGTTGCTATAGAACTATTTAGAACTTGTGATGAGGCGTTTGTTAGTCGTGTGTACTGACTGTTTGAATGCATAACTCGTTTAATCTACGATTGTCTGAAAACCTTGATGAAGATGTTTGACTTGAAGTTGAGGTAACACGATGAATCCGAGGTATGCCATGACTTTACTGTGACTCGTTGAGCATCATTTCATGCATACACGTTAGTTAGTTGTATAGGGGATTTGTAGGTAGTCCCATTCCTGAAAACCTTCACGAGACTATACTCATCCTACTAGGGCAGCCTAGAGATTTAAAGGCTTGATGCATATGCTAAATGCATTCGTGTCCTCCACGATAGTGAGTTATCTTTTTATTTTCATTTTTAGTTAGAATTGATCACATGTCACTTGAGTGGGTAGCTTTATGGTCATGGAGCATTACATTCACTTATGTATTTATTCTGCCATTTGCTGGACATTTGTTCGGGACGAACAAATCCTAAGTGTGGAGTGTTTTGATCAGTCAATATTTTGACTAATTATTCGCTACATTCGATGAAGGATAACACTTGTTCTCACGGAAAATTGTCCATATTTGATGTCTTTCTCTAGTGTTTCAGGACAATAACGCTTTCCTCGCTCCGCGAACCCATGAGAACGAAAGAACGGAAAAATCAACGAAAAAGACCAACAAATGGTGCTGAGCTAGCAACAGCCCATGACAATCGTGACACACTCACCTGTCACGGGTGTAACGGCACATGTCTTCCTCTGAGAATTTCACTCAGCCCGTGACAACCGTGACACACTCACCTGTCACGGGTGTCACGTCGGCCTTTTTTCCCAAGAATTTCACTCAGCCCGTGATAGCCGTGACACACTCACCTGTCACGGGTGTCACGGCACCGTCGGGAGACAAATCTTCAACAGATTTCCTAATTTTGTTTTTGGGCTTTTTGGTCCTTTTTGGGCAAGCTATAAAAGGAAACGCGATCAGATTATTTCGGTGTGCTTATTTTGGAGAAGAAATCCTAACTTGGGAGAAGAGACAAAGATTTCATCGTGAGGAATTCAACGAGAGACCGCGTCTTTACGGTTTACTCATTCTTTCCTTCTCTATACACTATTTTTGGTTTAATCACCATGAATAGTGAGTAGTCTCATTTATTCTGGGATCCTACGGATCCCGTGCTATGTAACCCTAACTCTCATGTGATCAATTAAAGTTTTTATTTATGTGATTCGAATATTCAATTTCATTGTGGGCTTACTTATATCATTCTATGCAAGTATTTACATCAAAGGGTATGTTTGCATTGTTAGAACATATTTAGTTTAATTACCGAAAGATGGATGGGTCCTAGGTATTAACCGGATTACATGAAATTGATATTAGGTCATGTTTACATGAATTAATAGGAAAACCTTTAGTTTAATAAATCGAGATCGTTGATAATCCGTGGATGGGCGGCGTTCAACGATTGAGATTAATCTAGACAATGATCCGTGGATGGGCGGCTTGTCTAGTGTTATTTCAGTTTGATTCCATATTCGATAGCATGAATAATTTACGTAACATGATTGCATGATTAGCGGGGTTAGCACGGGTGAAGTATGGATTTTGGAATTCTTTATCTGATAAAAACACAATCTTTAAATTCTGCACATTTAATTTCTGTTATTTAATTATTGCCATTTTCACAACCAAACAAATCCTTTTTAATCGGAGTAGCTAAATAGGTCACACTGTTTGCTAGTAATCACACACCTGTTCCATGGATCGACCCTTGGCTTACCAAGGTTTATAAATATTGTTTGACTACAACTTGACCCCTAAAACTCATACTTTGACAACTAAAAAGGGTTAAAAATACGCTTGTCAACAAGCTGCACAAATATATGTACAATAAAAGTACTCACTTGTCATCCCCAGCTGGAGTGATCCAAGGCCGATCATCATGTGGCATCGAACCCAACGATGTCTCCTCACCGAGTCCGCCACCGGCCGAAGTCCCTCCTCTAACAAACTCTGGCCGAATTGTGTCATCGTGATCGTTATCATATGCCGAAGGTGAGTCCCTCCCTTTGGCTCCCTCGTCAACCTCCTTGTTCCCCGCCGACTCTGCCACCAAATTCAACAGTTCGTCGAAGTCGTAGTCATCCACTTTTGGTAAGGTTCTGTCATCATCCATCGGATCAACAGTAGGCTCTTGTACATGCATAGAAGGCATGTAAAGGTCTGGACTTGGACGTCTGTCCCCGGTTGACGATAGTGTACGTTGCTTGTCCTCACCCCCTTGTCTCGTAAAGGTAGGCTCATGTACAGGAATAGAAGGTCTGTACACATCTCGATTTTGACTAGTGTCCCCAGTTGAAGGCTGATGTTGCATGCCCTGGCTCAACTGTCTCGGTTGGCGTATGTTAGTTAGCCGCGTTTGTGATGAAGTTCCAGTACCTCTACTAGCCTCGGTATTCCTTTTACCGGGTACATTGCGCTTGATTGGTCCCATATACCCTGCCACAAAATTTAAATCAGTATTTTTAAAACACAAATAGACAACAAGTTGGCAAACTAACATCAAGCGAACACAAATTGTTTTGTTAATCAACAAATTCAATCAAAGCAGCAAGTAGCTTGTATCTGTATGACAAAATTAAATTGAACCCAAATTGTATCAAAACTGTGACATTCAACCCAACATTGTACCTAAGGACGATGAGCTACAAGCATTTCATTATCAGAACATGACAACAATCACAAATTGTACCAAAATGTAATATTCTTGGATAAACTTACACAAAACGATAAGGAATGAAAATCATCATACCTGCCCGAATACAGCTTACACAGTCAAACAAACACAATTTGTCAACCGGCCATTTTGGATTATTTTTTACAGTACAATCAACACTTTATACGACAAACAAACGCCGAACAATCTAGCAGAAATACACGCATATCATTCGAACAACAACAAACGTAGCCACGGAATGTAACTTACAGAAATCAAGCTGACAGGAGAAAGACGATGACTTTTCCATACCGGGGCAACGAAACTTGCTTCCGAAATCGGCCAAAATCGGTTGAAAAGGTATATGACTTGTTCTGTTTAGGACTCATTGACACAATCTACTTAAGCGACACGTACAAAGAATTGGAGCACTTTAACTCCACGGTCAAGCAAATGGTTATCCAATTTGTCAGAAAGACAAAAACGGATAAACAGATCTATTTAAAATTCCAGTCCAGTTATGCAGACTTTAATCAGCAAGGAAAGATCCTACTACCTTACCATTTAATTAGGATTGGTCCAGTCAGAACTCAGCAAGCAATTACTCAGCTTAAACCTACGGAGCCAATAAAGAAAGAAGATCTTTGCCAAATTAGGGTTTTTGCACTAAGCAGCATTGCTTTTGAGTTATTTCGAATCAAGGACAAAAGTGAAATCAAGGTCAACTACAATAGTTCACAAGTTATAATCTACTCTCACTTCAACAAGAGCATTCACCCAAATGAAATAAGGATTATCAAGGACTGGCAGAAGACATTTGAAGAAGGTTCTTTCAATGTAAGCCCAACTACTACAAATGAATATATGAAAGACCTGAAAAAAGAAGCCCAAGCCCAAGGAAGCCAAGAGAAAACTAAAGAAGTCGGCACTTCGAAGAAAGACAATCCAGCTATCGACAAATAAAGGAAAACATGTAGGCCCATTACCCGCATATAGTAGCAGACTGACGGATGCACAGTCGTCGTGTGCAAACGTCAAGAATAAATTTATGGTCCGCTACTCGTGACTTTACTACTGGGTAGCAAGTGGTAAGTAGGGGTCGAACCCAAGGGAATTAGGGGGATAAGTTGTTCTTTGAGGGATCGTATACGGAGGGAGCGTGTTTTAGGTTGATTGAGGTTTTAGTGCAGAAAAGTAAGTGTTTTTTTGTTGGTTTTGGTTTTTAGTGCGGAAAAGTAAATGACAGAAAAGTAAATACTGAAAATAAAAGGAAGAAGACTTACAGTGGTTGTTGCGTGATTGGCAAGTCTTTCGGGAGGTGAGCAGTTGATAAGGCAGTTTATACTAAGGAAGTAAATGCAGGTGGTGTTTTTAATCTAAGGAAAGCATTCGGTTTTGGGGGCCTTGTATCATAGCGTATTTATCATTGACTCTTAGTGATCCTACTAAGTATTCAAAAGTGTATCAAGGCCATTCCAAGCACTCGATTTGCCACACTGTCTAGCCCATTCTAAGGTCGTAGAGCACTTGTTCTACTTAGACTAATACCCCATTCCAAGGTATATTAGCCTGTGTGCATCCATTTGACCAGTCATTCCCGACCAACCAAATGGTGTTTTAGAGAGGTCAAACTCCTCAGATAAGCTTTGCCATTCCAAGCATCCACTTATCCGAGTATGTTTACGAACCCCACAGAAGAGCTTTGCCATTCCAAGCATCCACTCAACCTTGGAAGTTCTAACCTAATATATGGCACATAGAACAAGTTTTGAATACAAAGAAGAAGCACTAAAGTATAACCTAAAACATTTTATTATACAAGTACACCCCTTCAACCGAATGAAGAGTTTAGCTACGAATATCCATATAGGTGGATACCATAGCTAAGTACTTACAGTTTTTGAAAGACAGTAAGTAAAGGAAAGGGGTGAGTACTTCAAGAACCGACAAGAGTACTCGAGAATAGAAAAGTAAAGCTTGAGTACTACAAGAACCGACAAGAGTACTCAAGAACTAACTACAATACTCAAGAACCAACAAGAGTATTATAGATTTAAAACCAAAGCTTACCAAAGTACCAAAATGTAGAGAGATAAGTGTTTTGTGAATGGGATGTTTGTGGATGATGAATACAAAGGAGGAGAGGCTCTATTTATAGCCATGGGAGGAGGAGATGTGTGGCTTGGATGAGAGCACATGGAAAGCATCCATGGTGAGCTCCATGGAAGGTCAAAGCCGCCGGTTGGAGGTTGCCATGGAGGGTTGGTGATGAGTCGTATTTATACGACTCGTCGAGTCAACTAATCCCATCTATTTCGACACTTTTATATGCGAACAGTTACTTTTTAGTATGGTTTTGCATTTCAGGTGTTTCGGAAACTCTAGGAGGAAACGTGCATAAAAGACGGCATTTTATGCCGAAAACACCACAATGGCAGAGCAGACATTTGGACGCTCGACGGAGCGCTGGGAATGGACCTTTGATCAGCAAAATACGAGCTACATGGCGTCGCGTAGCTGACTCAATTCCCTACAACTCTCTAGTTCACACCGAGAGCATCCGAGGTCATTTGGAGGGTCAAAACGAGAGTCAAAGTCGGAATTGGCGCGCAGAAGAGAGCAGCAAATCAGACCGGATCACGGACGCAGGCAATTTTAACTCACCGATAAAGTGTTCATGGTCCGCGCCAGTTAAAATGTACACGGTCCGCGTCGATGACGTCATCAACACGTTTTGATGACGTCAGCGAGTCCGAAAATTGGAAATTTCAGCCCAAATCAAACTTGGAAACCCTATCTTTTTTTATAAATAAGATGTTTGGGTTAGGGTTTCCATCAGCCATTATTCCTAGACGGAAAATTCACAGAGGAGAAGACGGCTCGAGAGGAGATCAAGTTTTCAACCGAAGAAGAGAATTTCTACTGCTTTCACTCAAAAATACTTCTGTTATTTTGTCATGACTATGAGTAGCTAATTTCGTTATTCGGTTTAGGGTTCAATATATTGTGACGAAGTTTTGAGATTCTTTGCTTAATGCTATTTTATGTTCCACTAGTTTTTGTGCTATTTATCTCGGTTTGAATTGCGAAGCTAAGTGGAGACTTGAAACGGTAAAACTTAGCCGAGCAATTCAGCCCTTATTTTTGCTGCTTGTTTGATACTGAAACGTTAGGACAAGTAGTCGCACGTTAACCTGATATAACCTGAAACGGAGTATTAGGTTTGCTAAAACTAGAAGTCTATAACCTGAAACGGAGTAGATTGTGGTGTAAGTGCTTGAAACGGCCTTACCTTGGGTTATAACCTGAAACGGAGTGACCACACTTAGGAACACAAAATTAGATTATTAGAAATCAATGATAAACGAGTCACAATAGAAAACCCTAGACCGAATGCTTTCTCTGATTGAGTACTTTTCGTTTATTCTCTTGCGTTTTACCACAATTGCTCACACCAAACCCCCAATTTTATTGTTTACAGAACGACTTCACCAACACCAGCTCTCTAGGGTTCGACCCCGCTTGCCGCTCTACTAGCTAATAGCAGGAGACATAAATAATTAAGTTTGATGCGTCAAACGACGCGCGTCAAATTTTGGCGCCGTTGCCGGGGAGCTGCGCTTCGGTGAAGTTGTTCTTTTTATTTTATTTTATTTTCTGTTTTTTTAGTTAATTTTCTTGTGATGCACCATGTCTTCTTATTATAGTGCAGAGCCTTGGAACTATGAGGAGTTTTCCCCACCATCCTTCCAACTTGAAGTCCGCGAGAAGATCATCAACCTCAAGCAATCCCGGGATGAAACATTGGACGAGTACTTGTCGTACTTCGATTCCATTGTGACGAGCTACCCGCACCATGGATTCACGAACCTCTATCTTCTTCAAAGGTTTCTCGGTGGAATGATGCCACATGAATGGAATAGGCTTAATGATGCGGCAGGAGGCTCGGTGAATAACTTAGACATGGACGATCTTTGGCACTTGATAGATGATTTGGCCGAGAGGTCAAAACCAAGACAAGATCAGGCCGAGCCGCTAGAAGACGAGTGGGCAGCTAGCATCCGACAAATTGCCAACATAGTGCCCCAAATCCAGGCCGAAGCCGAGAAATCATGGGCAATAGTAGAGGCGGCTCAAAAAGAAGCTGCATACCGGATCAATGAGATGCTCAACATGAAGCCAAGGGTCAGCAAGGAGGAGCCTAGATCAAGTTACACCGAGCCAACAGAGGATAAGGACCCATGGATGACTGAAGAAAAGCTCAATTCAGATTACCTCGGGCATTTAGAAGGAAACGGCCCACTGGCGCCTGAAGAAGAGCCGGCCGAGCCACTCGAATCGGACCTCATTACCGAGCTACCCGAGATAGTTCCGGTGCTTGCTGCCGAAATGCTCGAGATCGTGCCGGACATCATATGCAATACCTCCATCACAACCACAGCGTCACAGACAGTGCCTAATCCGGATGAGAACATCAGCACATTGGCCATGATAGACGAACCAGAGGTAGAAAACAGAGAAGAGGTGGCGAATTCAGAGGAGATCGCGGATGATGTGCATATTAACGTCATCCGCGGACAGCTAACATTCACAGAACCCGCGGAGGAATAGCTGGCCGCAGACGAAGTACATGTTGTAGCCGCGGATGAAGAAGACTTTATCGACCCGCGGATGGAACACTTAAAGTGTTCTTCACCCGCGATCTGGTCTGATATGAATTTGAAAACTGATCCTTCTTTATCGTTTTCTGTACAGGTAAGAGCTCCGGAAGAGCATATGATCAACCAGAATGAGCTAGATGGCGAGTTGGAGGTGAAGCATGAGCCAGAGAAGCCAACGAGGGAGCACTCACTCGCTACGAGTCAAGGAGCACCGCCTGAAAAGTGTAAGAACCCAGGTGTCTTGACAGTCACCCGTGATGTCGGTAAAACCCTCATACACCACTGTTTAATCGATTTGGGTGCTAATATTAATGCCATGCCATACTCTTATTCGTGCTCTTTGAAATTGGGACCATTGAAATTCCCTAAACTATTGGTAGAGTTAGAAAATACATCGCGTGTTCGTCCTGTTAGTTTACCTGAGGATCTAACGCTCCATGTTGGAGATATTGCTGTTCCTGTAGACTCATATATTTTGCAGATTGGAGATGCTAGAGATAATGGTCATCGATCACTTATTCCGGGACGACCACTCCTCTCTGCCACTAAAACGAAGGTTGACAGGGGAACATGCCGGATGTCACTTGCGTTTGGGTGCAAGACATCGATCCTCCAGATTCGCAAGGATGCCGACCACCCATACATGAAGAAGCGACCGAGACATGGCATGTTTGAGTGGAAACCAGGATGGAGAAGCACTAGAGCACGACTCAATGCCCCAGTAGCAATGATCAAGGTGGCCCCGCCAACTCGGAAGGATGTAAAGGCGAACCCGCCTGATCGATGGAGAGCAGCCATGAACACACCATCACATGATGATTTTGGGCAGGTTGAAGGAATAGCTGAGGCAAAATTCGACCTCACACGTCCATGGGATCCTAACTTGTGATCCCTAAAGAGGTAACGTCGAGCCAACGACGTAAAACAAACGCGCTCGCAGGGAGGCAGCCCGGCATTTTTTTGTTTTTCAGTTTTTATCTTATTTACTTATGTCATTTATATTTTCTATGTTTGAGTCTTTATCCGTGTTATCACATTGTCTTTTGGGAAAGAAGAACATTTTTATGCAGGAAACAACTGCAACTCAGAACAGGTCGCGGACCACGTATACATTATCCTCCGCGGATGGAGTTCAGTTTAAGTGTTGACCGCGGCGTTAAAATGAACGTGATCCGCGGTTGACCTTTGACCAGCGTTGACTGACTCGTTTGACCAAAATTTTCATCTTCACACGACGAAACGAGGGGAGTACCTGTTCACTTTAATCTCTTCCTTTTCCTATATGTTTGTGTGTCTTGCATTGTTTGTGTCTTTGAATTTAAGTCGTGCCGTGAGGACACGGCTTTGTTCAAAAGTGTGGGGTGGGAGAGTCAGTCAGTCGTGTCAGCACGTTTATTTTCCTTGCATATGCACTGTGTCAGCACGTTTCATAAAAAAAATTAAAGCATGAAATCTCTCTTCTGTTCTTGAATATGCAGTATTGAATGTTGATGTGAAATAGATGAGCCGATTAAATGCATTTCTCTCGCGAAATTCGAATTATGCTCTTACTTGTGAATTTAACCCATTACGTGTCTTCTGAGCTGAGATAAACAGGGATGTGGAGTTGATAGAAACGTCCTAGAGAGACCTGACAGAACATTCAAAGGACCGAACTCAAGTTATATGGTTATGTGGATTTCGTGGAGGCTAGCACTTCGAGGCAACATGGTTACGAGTCTGCTCCGCCACTGCGGTACTTTTGCGGTTCGGCGGGACGGTGGCACACATCGTCCAATCTCTAGTCCAAGTAGCCGAGAAAATAGGCAAGCGACCCTTGACTTGACTCGTGTCAAAAAAACGAGGATGAGTGAGAGCAGGAAGGTTTCTAATCCGAGTAACCGGGAAAATAGACGAGCGACCCTCGGCTTGACTCGCGTCAAAAGGAGAAGGAACCACGGTTCGAGCAAGTCACAATCCGCACTTCAAGGCAACAAATCCACCACCATTGTGATAGTCCACACGTTTCTCATGTGAAAGCATCATTGAAATACCAAATCAGATGACACCATAGCTGGCCGAAAAACACTCAACACCTTGAAGCTCGAATCAATCACGTGCAAGAAGAAGCAATGAAGCGTAACCATGTAGCAAGAGTTCGGAACCAAGAGTGCGGTTCATGGGTCTAAAAAGGACTATCTCCCGAGACATCCGAATTGATTTGCATCTCGGCCCAAAGGTAACACGTATCATTAATCCATGTTTGAGCACAAGACTTTTAGTAACGAGTATGCATGGAAAGGTGAAGTCTAGACTAGCGACTCATATTCATGTAGCATTATTCAAGACGTCGAAAAAATTGTGGTGTTACATTTATTTTCCTTCTATGACTTAGTTCTTGTTCGGGACGAACAAGTTTAAGTGTGGGGTGGTTTGATGAGTCGTATTTATACGACTCGTCGAGTCAACTAATCCCATCTATTTCGACACTTTTATATGCGAACAGTTACTTTTTAGTATGGTTTTACATTTCAGGTGTTTCGGAAGCTCTAGGAGGAAACGTGCATAAAAGACGGCATTTTATGCCGAAAACACCACAATGGCAGATCAGACATTTGGACGCTCGACGGAGCGCTGGGAATGGACCTTTGATCAGCAAAATACGAGCTACATGGCGTCGCGTAGCTGACTCAATTCCCTACAACTCTCTAGTTCACACCGAGAGCATCCGAGGTCATTTGGAGGGTCAAAACGAGAGTCAAAGTCGGAATTGGCGCGCAGAAGAGAGCAGCAAATCAGACCGGATCACGGACGCAGGCAATTTTAACTCACCGATAAAGTGTTCATGGTCCGCGCCAGTTAAAATGTACACGGTCCGCGTCGATGACGTCATCAACACGTTTTGATGACGTCAGCGAGTCCGAAAATTGGAAATTTCAGCCCAAATCAAACTTGGAAACCCTATCTTTTTTTTATAAATAAGATGTTTGGGTTAGGGTTTCCATCAGCCATTATTCCCAGACCGAAAATTCGCAGAGGAGAAGACGGCTCGAGAGGAGATCAAGTTTTCAACCGAAGAAGAGAATTTCTACTGCTTTCACTCAAAAATACTTCTGTTATTTTGTCATGACTATGAGTAGCTAATTTCGTTATTCGGTTTAGGGTTCAATATATTGTGACGAAGTTTTGAGATTCTTTGCTTAATGCTATTTTATGTTCCACTAGTTTTTGTGCTATTTATCTCGGTTTGAATTGCGAAGCTAAGTGGAGACTTGAAACGGTAAAACTTAACCGAGCAATTCAGCCCTTATTTTTGCTGCTTGTTTGATACTGAAACGTTAGGACAAGTAGTCGCACGTTAACCTGATATAACCTGAAACGGAGTATTAGGTTTGCTAAAACTAGAAGTCTATAACCTGAAACGGAGTAGATTGTGGTGTAAGTGCTTGAAACGGCCTTACCTTGGGTTATAACCTGAAACGGAGTGACCACACTTAGGAACACAAAATTAGATTATTAGAAATCAATGATAAACGAGTCACAATAGAAAACCCTAGACCGAATGCTTTCTCTGATTGAGTACTTTTCGTTTATTCTCTTGCGTTTTACCACAATTGCTCACACCAAACCCCCAATTTTATTGTTTACAGAACGACTTCACCAACACCAGCTCTCTAGGGTTCGACCCCGCTTGCCGCTCTACTAGCTAATAGCAGGAGACATAAATAATTAAGTTTGACGCGTCAAACGACGCGCGTCAGTTGGTTTCCTCTTTTGGTCACATTCTCCCCAAAGCCACCGGTCATGGAGGGGAAGGAGGAGGTTTGTGTGAGTTTTGTGATGTTTTCACAAAACTATCGGTGTATTTCCGCTCCGGATTGACTTTGGTTGCTCCTCGGTTGGATTTGTTTTGAGTGATTCAATGTCAGGATCTTGAGATTTCTTCAGTCAACATCTGATCGTGACCTTGGAATGACTCGTAATATATTTTCAGCGTAAAAACTCCTCCTTAGCGTGTATTCTCTCTAGGCTGTCTTCCACGCCAGTTACATTGCATTGTGGAATAATCGCCATGAGAGATTGATAGATGGAGATATGCCAGGCCCGTATGGGAATATCGACGATCCCACTGCACAGTATTTCCCTTGGTATTCGAGACACACTCGTCGTTTATATCAGCCGAGGATAGACGAGAATGTGGAGGATGATGGAGAAGAGAATGTGCAGGAAACTCGTCTTTCTTATCGGCCAGATTCACATATGATACCCGATCATGTAAGTTCAATTAAACATATGAATTATTGTTGAATATTAGTCAGTAATTGGTTTACATACTTATAATTATTTTGCATTTTAAAGATACGTGGTTACGTCATTGGTGCACATGATGCCGGTTCTTACTTCGCCAACATCACAGATGATTATTCGCGTAGGGGGTTTCATGATATATTCCACCATTTGTATACGGAAGTGGGGAAGCTTACGGATCCTGCTATTGTGGGTGTTGAATTAGACACTATTACTCTAGATATGGGTACTGGTACTTTGTATACACACTTCAATTATTTTTATCAACTAAACATGGTAATTTAATAAGATGATTCACGTGATGCAGCTGATCTTGATATCGGCGGAGAGGAGGAAATTGATACACATGTTGAAGATGCGATCGATGATCAGTACCGACCTTCTAGATACCACGGAGAAGACAAGGTGGACGGGGAGCTGAAGAATGAGGATCATGTGTTAATTGTATAACATTTGTGTCATGTGTTATCATGGTTTGTCATTTGATGGTAGTTGAATACTGGCTTTTACTAAAGTTTATATAACATTTCTTCATGATTTGTACTGAAGTTATGATTAGTTGTTGCAAAACCACTTCAACTTGAACACATGACATTGAGGAAAGATGAATTACCAAGAACATAGTTGGCTTAATTTTGGTTACGAGTCGGACATGCACGCTTGTTGTGACCCACTAAGTGGCAGTGTGTGCATCTCTGGATTCGCGGGGTTGGATTTGATGAAGATGCTTCCTAGATGCTGGATTCCCCTAAATGTTGATGTCGCTGATCCAGCTCGTTACGTCTTCGTCTAGTTGGGGGTCTGCCAGCTTTGTTACGTTTGAATCGTGGATTCGGAACAAAAACAGGGCCCTCAAAATCACGCCAACATTCCTCGTGATATAAGGGGTTGAAAAAATAACCCCATATCCGGTAGTACGCTTCGAGCGTGTATTCTATGGGGACATAATCTGTGTAGTCAACCCGGGTGAATCTGCAAGCTGCAATGGCATGAGAACAAGGATACTTGAACACTGTCCACTTCGCACATGAACATGTTCGTGTAGTCAGACAATCCTTCTATGTGATATGGTTCTTTCTGGTCAGTACATCAAAAATACGGTCTACTGGATTGTAGAGCGTCACTATGTGGAACTCATCCCTAGCCCGCAGTTCTGCCAATCTTTCACGAATTTTTGGAGGAAACAGTTCTCCTTCGTTGTTGTACGGGCTCTGGGAATGCTTGATGAAATAAGCAGCTGTCTGCTTAAACGTGTACATAACCAGTGAAGAAACTGGCAAATCACGACCATTCTTCAGAATTTTGTTCAAACACTCTGAAGCATTCGTAGTCATATTTCCACAGCGAAATCTACCGTGGTCAAACGCATGTATCCATAGTTCCACATTCATATCTACCAACCATTTGCGAGCAAGTGGCTTATCATGGAATAGTTCTAAGAGCTCTCCAAACTTCTTCCTGAACTTCAACTCCTTCTTCGCATACGCCACATCGCCAAGTTTAGCTTTCAAACCCTCATCTTTTACCTTCGTCATGAAATTGCTTTGCAAGTGACGAACACATACACGATGGTATGCCTTAGGGTCACGCCATTCAGGTTCACGCATGGTAGCCAATATTCCAGCGTGCCCGTCAGAAACAACGCATAGCCCCTCCCGTTGGGTCACTCCTTCCCGGATACAAGACATGAACCACTTCCAGCTGGAAGTGTTCTCGCTCTCCACAAGCGTAAAGGCTAATGGCAGTATGTGGTTGTTTGCGTCTAACCCGATTGCAATCAATAATTTTGCATTGTACTTCCCGTACATATGCGTGCCATCTATAGATAATATGGGACGACAGTGCTTGAATGCGAGGATGCATTCAGAAAAAGCCCAAAATATCAATTGACCTGCATTCGGAAAAAGACCAAATTTAGATATTATGGATGACAGTGATTGAATGTAAGGATGCATTCGGAAAAAGACCAAAAATGTGATTTCCCTGCATAGTACCATCATCAAGTGGTGTGACATCCCACTTAACAAAGTTGTTGGGACTGGAATCCTGTAAAGCCTGCATCAAATGTGGCAGTCTATTGAATGATTCATCCCATTTGCCGAACAATTAGACCATTGCTTTCTGTTGTGCTTTCCATGCCTTCCAGTAACTTATTTCATACCCATAATCCCGCTGAATTAAATTCCGTATTTGTCCGGCGGAGAACTCCGTGTTTGCATCCATCGCATTCCGCATCTCCCTCGCTATGAAATGCGCGTTCAAGTGGATGTTATTTTATAGGATGCCGTTGTTATGGCATACGTGGTCCCCTCTGTTTTTGCGGACCGTCCAGTAAGTTGTTCGTGCCATCACCACCACTCGAAGGCGCCACGGACATATTTCTTCACCCTTTCGACATTCTAACACCAGTTTTTTATTGTTAGACTTTCTTACCCTAAACTCCACCCGATTTAGAATTGAGTATCTCTGCACAACACGCATGACATTCTCTTTATTCGAAAAATAGTATCCTCTCGAAGATCCGGGGAGTTAGGATAGTGGACCCTTACATTCTCATCTGATGGTCGATATATTTCCCATGCCGAGATATCATTGAAAGTTGGATGGTCCCAGACGATCCGATCTTGAACTACTTCCGCATCGAGATTTTCATCGGCAACATTATCCAAATTCTCCATAGCATCACGGTTATACTCGTCTCTTATTGGATTATCTAATGTTACTAATGTGGACATATACACCTCCCCAGAATAATCACTCATGTCAGACATTGTAAGAGTTGAAGAATTGTAAGAATTGAAGAATTGTAAGAATTGAAGAGATGATTGAATTGAAGATGTGAAGATTTAATTCTGTGTTGAAAATGAAGAAACCGTAGCTGAATTTATAGTTAAATAATTCCGGTAGCACAAGAATCGGAATCATAGTAATACCGGCGTCCAAGGAATCGGAATCATGGTAATCCAGGTTTCTAAAAAACCGGGATTGTCTCGTTTAGTCAATTCCCAACCGGGTCCATGGGAATCTTTTGTGTGCAGAGGGTTCTGGTTCGGGAGAAACCGGTATTATTTTCGTTTAGTCTCATCCCGACTAAGTCCGTGATACCCCGACCGATTCTGAAAAGCCTGTTGGCTTAATACCGGTGTTCCGGAACTAGCATAATACCGGTTCCTGTCAAACCGAGACTCCACCTGGCTGTCACTTCACAATTTTCGGGCCACGTAGGTCCCGATCCGAGCCACATCAGCTATTTTCAAAGAGTGCCGGTTTGGGAAAAACCGAGATTAAGGGTTCTGGTCCTAGAGGAACCGGTATTGTTAAAAAATGGAATAGATTGATTATTTGAATTTCAGTTGGTGCATTTGAATGATTTGAGTTTGGATTTGGGGCAATTGGATCAATAATCCAATTATTTCGGGACAAGTTCTATTCAGTCATATTTAAAATTTCCTCCGACCAGCGACCATCGCAGTCGCTGCTACTGCATGTATCCGATGGCTATACTCTCCTCTGCTTTCTTCTCCGACGTTCAGATCAGCCTCCGGCATTCTATCAATGAATCATTGATTTTAACGAGCTTGGGGGTTTATGAAACACCGGCTCGAGTCAGTCGGTCAATATCAGCATCTTTATTATGATATTATTATTAAGGTAACCAAACATGTTCAATATACTTTCTGTCACTGTTGCTGATCTTTCAGTTGTTTGTATAAGCGGAGGCTTGTTTATTGCAAGTGGCAAAAAAACACTAGTGCTTGAATTTGACTTACTGCTTGTCCAATTTGTTTTGTTGAACATTTTATAAAGGAGACAGAACATGGCTTCTAATGTCTCTCGTGAATTTGCACACAACCAGTTGCTATAAACAAAGAGACTAAAACATCACACACACACACAAAATCTAAGCTTCATTCACTGGAGATTTAAGAACCTGTTATATCACTTATCAGTGTTATCCAACCATAATATCGCATCATACTTTTTATTTTCTCACACTTCAGTCATGATTTCATCTTTCCATTCCCTGTCAAATTTTCCATTAATCATGTCTATTTCAGATTATCATAACAATCATTGTCCAATATGTCGCCCCAAATCCAAGCTTGTAGTATCAGGTAAAATGGTATACCCAATGGTTCATTAAGTGTTTTCGTATATCTCACCATAATTTGTTTCCTTTATGTTTTTTTTGGCTTACCACTTGTGTCTGTGTATTGTGTATATCATGAATTAGTTTGGAGTTGGCCAGTCATTAAGCACTTTACGATAACAGTGTCATTTTGATGTTGAGCAGTTTCATTGGATGGTCAAGCTGTCAACCAGATGAGTCGCATGAATCAATTGGTATGATGAACCGCTTGTAGCTTTTATCGAAATGAAAATTTCTTACTCTTTTTTTAATACTAATTTTCAGTGTTATGAAGAGACAAAAGAAACAATCAGAAAGATGTTTGACAAGGTAGAACTTTCAGTCTCAGCATACGACACTGCCTGGGTAGCAATGGTTCCTTCACCTAACATCTCCCAACAATCCTTGTTTCCCTCAGTGCTTGAACTGGTTACTGAATAATCAGCTCCTTGATGGCTCCTGGGGAATCAATCCTCATGAACCAATGTTAGTCAAGGACATGCTCTCCTCTACGCTTGCTTGCGTCCTTTCATTAAAAAAGTGGGGTGTCGGCGAGGAACAGATGAACAAAGGTCTAACTAAAGTTTTTTGCTATCAGCCCCTTAAATTTGCTTTGCTTCCATCTTGATTTAAATTCTTCCTTTCTGTTCTGTAGGTGTTCATTATATTCAGTCAAAATTTGAGTATGCAGTGGATGCAAAGCAAGTATCTCCAACTGGATTTGATATGATATTTCCTAGTATGATAGAGTACGCAAGGGACTTAAATTTGAACCTTACTTTAGAACCAGAACACATAAGTTCTTTGTTCCAGAACCGAGACTTTGAGCTTGAGAGGTATTTTGTTTATAAATTTGTCCAAGAACTTGGAGAAATTTTCTTAATGACTCCCAACTTTTTCTGTGTTTATATTAAGATTTCGTGACCCCATGGATAACTTCAAACCACTCACTAAGAAAAATTGACGTGTCGTAATCTATATTTGACAGTAAATATGTAAATCTGTGATTAATATCCCTGCATTGCTGGACTTTGCAGGCAATGATGTATTTTAGCATGTCAATTTTAATGCATTTGTATTGTTTCATATAGAATCACTGGAAGCAATCTACCTGGAATCGAGGCTTACATGGTGTATATCTTGGAGGGAATGGGGGAGTTGGTAGACCAGGAAACAGTAAAGAAATACCAGAGAAAGAATGGCTCTCTTTTCAATTCCCCGTCCACCACGGCGGCTATTTCTACTCGCCTCTCAGACTCTGGTTGCCTTAGTTACCTTCAGTCTGTTTTAGATCAGTCCGGAAATGCAGGTAAGTTTTCAGGACATTCTGTCGTACATGACATCATGCACAAAAATAGTAAAATTTTCTATTCAGTTGTTGTTGCTTCCTACAGTTCCCACAGTGTATCCTCTGCACATATATGCTCGCCTTTGTATGGTTGATGCCCTAGTAAGGACCGGAATCGATCATCATTTTGCAACAGAGATTCAAAATGTATTGGATGCAGCATATAGGTAATTGTGTAATTTAATCGGTATTCGGTACTAATGATAAAGGTTTGTTCCTTTTGAATTTAATTTTGTAAACATTGCCTTAAATAGTTAGCACATATTGCTGCTTATTGGAAAAATGATCAAACAGATACTGGGAGGAGAAAGAAGAAGAGATGTTTCTGGATGTATCAACATGTGCAATGGCATTCCGTTTGCTGCGGGTTAATGGTTACGATGTTTCTCCTTGTAAGTCTTCGATCTGTTAATCATACAAAGTAATTATGAATACTATGTTTTTGAATTTCTGGTTGTGATATCTCTTCGCCTAGGTCCACTGGCACAGTTTGCAACCAAAGATGCTACTTGGGCTCATTAGCTGGGCATTTGAATGATATGAATGCTGTTCTAGAATTACATAGGGCCTCTGAGGTCATTACACGGTCAAATGAATCAGTTCTGAAGAAAATAAATGCATGGACGCGCTCGTTCCTAAAACAAAAATGTGTTGATGATCATGTCAACCTCAAATCGCGCATTAGACAAGAGGTAATTTTGAGCTAAACCTCGAGGTAGGCTGCAAAAAGGAAATTTGTTTTCTTGTTCTTCGTAATTTAAGAGGTGGGGAGTCGTGTTGTTGCAGGTAGATGATGCTCTGAAATTTCCATCTTATGTAAGTTTAAAAGGGTTGGAAAACAGGCAATTCATAAATATTTATGGCTCAGGAAATGCTAAAGTTCTAAAGACATCATATATATAGGTTTTCCGCGTGGATTCAACAATTTACATGGACAGTTCCAAAAAAGTGAATGGTTAAATATGTATCTCTAATGTTTCAGCTGCCCAAATACTGGCCACAAGGAGATTCGGAAACTTGCTGCTGAAGACTTCAACAGAAACCAATTATACATGCGGGAAGAATTCAGCTATTTTGAGAGGTTGAGATTATCATGTACGTTGTGTGCTGATGCATAAGGGTGGCCATTTGAATTTGATTTATATTTTTTATGCAGGTGGTATAGGGAAAACAGATTGGGCGAGCTGCAATTCGCTAGAAAAGGGGTGTGGAATATGTACTATTCTGCAGCAATGATCTTTGTCTCTCCTGGGTTATCGGATGCTCGTCTAGCATGGGCCAAAAGTGCTCTGCTAACAATGGTAGTTGATGACCTTTTTGACGTAAAGGGTTGTAAAGATGAGCTTGAGAACTTCTTGCATTTGGTTGAGAAGTAAGCATGCCTTATTAATTCTCAAATAGTTTTGTATAATCTGTTTTTCAAGACACTGTAAAGCAAAATGGTAATATACACCAGGTGGGATCTCAGTTTAGCTGCTGATGACTCATGCTCTGAGGACGTGAGAATTCTATTCTCAGCACTTCACCGGGCAGTCATTGAAATTGCAGAGGCGGCTAAAAAATATCAGCAACATGATGTGACAAGTCACTTGAAAGATGGTGTAAGGTTACTGAATTAGCTTTACAATTTGAGTAAGATTTTGATATCATCCACTATTGCTCAGAATTAGTGTCTTCAGTTGGATTCTGATGTATGTGTCATGTGTGTATGTATATTACCTGCCTGTGCTTTATGTTTCTTTAACAGTGGATTGAAGTGACTCGTGCCATATTTAAAGAAGCAGAGTGGCACCGGAATGGGTACTTGCCGACGGTGGATGAATACATGACAACTGCATACATATCCTATTTTGGGAATCCCATTGTCCACCCTGCGGTTTACTTTGTCGGACCGTTGATATCAGAAGAGATTGTCAATAATTTTGAGTTCCACACTCTTAGCAAGTATGTCGGGATCATTGGGCGTCTTCTGAACGACATCAGCACTTTCAAGGTAAATGTCTGCTGAAAACTGATGTATTAATAAACCTTTTCTGAAGCATGGAATGTTGCCATATTTCAGAGGGAATCTACAGAAGGAAAACTAAATGGGCTAGCACTCCGTATGTCTCATACTGCTGATTCTACTGAAGAAATGGTGATCCATGAGATGAGGGAGATAGTTGATCATAGCAGAATGGAGCTGCTGCAACTTGTTTTGCGACAGGACACTGAGGTCCCAAATGCTTGCAAGCAAGTGTTCTGGAAAATGAGCATATGTTCTTACGCCTATTACACGGACGCACATACGGATCTAGTGACTTCCAATGAACTCTTGAACTCTATGGATTCAGTTTTGCATCACCCAATTTTGCTCGATTGATGCGATAAAACCTCCTCTTAAGCTCCAATGTCTTACTAAAAACTTGGTGGTTAGACTATCTTATCAATTGTTCCGTGTACACGAGCGGTCTGATTGTATTCATAGAATATTATGAGAGCAACAGCCCACTCCACATCTTATGTTGTTAGCAGAGCAGGGATTTTTAGAGCATCCGCATCCGTTAAGCATTTCTATCTCCTTCAGAATGGAGCAATTTCTATTACTATACTTTAAACAGCAACTGAGAAAGCATTCACCACCACCATGAAAATATATTGTGTTAATATATTCAGCAGCATTAGCAACTTCTACAACCATGAAAAAGTGTTTGATTGATACTCAAAGCAAGTAAGCATATCCTGCAGCCATGAGAATGCATTCAGGAGCACAATCAAAATGTATTCAGCAATCAGCAGCACCATCGAAATGTGTATTCAGCAACACATTGTGTTATTATGTATCAGCAGCATTCAGGTAACAATAACATCATCAGAATGTACTCAACAATACCATAAGACCAATACTGATACTACTAGAAAATTCTAGATGCATATAATACATGAAAATAAGTTCAAGAAGCAACCAAAAATATAGTTCAACACTCAAACATAAACTTACAAACATAAGCGATACAAAGAGTCACAATTCAAATATACATCAACTTACATAATGGACTTGGGCAATGTCTTCAATCTTCTGATTATCTTCAAAGAACACACTTTCCTTGGGTGGAGGCTTTTTAGCATGGGCCTCTACAAGCTATTCATTACTGTAATACCTATAAAAATACGAAGGGTTAAACATATAAACTTGGAACGTTGTAAATAATAACTTTAGTATAATATTCTTACCTTGGGTTTAATGAGTGAGCTAAACAACGCAGAGGTGTGTTACTTTTGGCCAACGAGCAATAAGTATCTTATGCACAACCTTATAGAAAGTGAAGGTGACCCAAATTCAAGATTCTCTCTCTCAGTATGCTCATGCTCATAGATAACCTTCTTCACCCTCTCTATCATCACATCCCACAGCTCAGACACTAAATGGAAGAAAAGGCTTATCAGTGTCACAAACTTTGATCATATCATAAATGAGAGTTGCAAAGGTAAGAATACACTACTACAGGAGAGTCAATATGCATCGGTTCAAAAATTGTATTATGCATCGGTTCGGTTAATAAGCATCGGTTTTAGGGGAAACCGTTGCATAAGGTTTACAATATGCAACGGTTTTAAGCGAACCGATGCATATTATTTACCTTATGCATCGGTTCAGATAAACCGATGCATAAGGTAAACAATATGCATCGGTTCGCTTAAAACCGTTGCATATTGTAAACCTTATGCATCGGTTCACTTAGAACCGTTGCATATTGTTTACCTTATGCAACGGTTTTAACAGAACCGATGCATAAGATCAATAAAAACTTAGGTTTTTTCGACTGAGCTGCTCAATTCCCTCCGTCTCACTTCCTTTGAATTCGCACCTGTGAACTTTGACGACTCCGATTCCGACGCTGCTCGATTCCATTCGCACGACGCTGCTCGATTTTGCTTCGACGACGCCTTCATTCCATTCGACGCCTTCGACGACGCTGCTCGAATCCATTCCGACGACGCCTTCGACGCTTTTCCATTGCGACTGAGCTGCTCGATTCCATTCCTACCGCCACGCCTTCTTGTGCAAATCCCAGGTATGATATTTAGGGTGTTGAATTTGTGTGTGTTTAGGGTTGAATTTATGGTACAAATCCCAGGTACAAATCCCACCGACTGAGCTGCTCTATTTGTTCAATTTGTGTGTGTTTAGGGTTAATGATGACATGTAATCCGATTTGGGGGTGTTGGCTAGGCTTGTTGAATCCATTTTTTGGATGAAATGATGTTTAGTGCGTCTACTAGATTCTTATTAATGAATTTTGTGCTTCATTTCTAACTTGTGTTCGTTAACTACATGTAGTCATTGTTAATTGATTTGCAAGAGAAAACTTCTCCTCTCCATCTAATTGTAGTCCTCTTCGGGAGCTTTTATTTCAAGGTAAACATCACGATTAAACTAATTCACTACTTATGTTTCCATTCATTTTTCCTTGTTTACTAATTCGTTCTCGTTGTTTGTAGCTCTAGTCCGTACTTGTTGCACAACGGCCACACCATTAAGATTCTTCTTTGCGAGCTTTTATTATAAGGTAAATCGCAAGTTTATGTAACTCGTTTACTACATTTTAATTGTTGAAGTGCTTGTAATTCACTCAACTGTACTTGTTGGTTCGTGTAAATTAGTATTATGTAACTAATAATATTTACACGTTTCATGTAGTGGATTTATAATGAATCGAGAGTGGGTGTCCGGTAATAGGTTGAGTGATGAGTACGAGAAAGGGATTCTGGATTTTTGTGCGTTTGCGTCGGCTTATGCGTCTAGAAACAACATTGAACGTGTCTTTTGTCCGTGTATGAGTTGTTGGAATTACAAATTGGTCAAACCGAAGAAGTTACGTAAACACCTTTTGTTAAAGGGGATTAACCCACAGTATACGGTGTGGTATTTGCATGGGGAGGGTGAACAACAAAACTTTGAGCCTCCACCCGTAGAAAGCTTGCCGGAGGATAATGATGATTGGGAAGAGGATAATCTAATTGAGATGGTTAACAACGTCGCTAATGACTTTGAGGATACGCCACATATTTTGGAGTCGTTGAGGAATGATTCCGAATTACCACTCTATGAAGAGTGTTCCAAATATACAAGGCTATCGGCAACGTTGAAGTTGTTCAATCTCAAAGCAAAAAATGGATGGAGCAACAAGAGTTTTACCGAATTATTAGCGCTGGTGAAAGACATGCTTCCTGAAGGGAACACCCTACCTAACCGTACTTACGAGGCTAAGAAGGTTATGTGTCCCATGGGCCTCGAATACAAGAAAATACATGCATGTCCCAATGATTGTATCTTATATCGAAATGCCTACAGTGATTTGAAAGAATGTCTAGTGTGCAAGGCTTCTCGTTACAAGTTAAACAAAGAACCGAAAGGTAAATCTAAAGGCACTCCTTCGAAAGTACTATGGTATCTTCCACCGATCATGGCTAGCAGCAGCAGCAGCAGCGGTGCGGAGGATGATTTTTGTGTCTCTGCCCGCACACCGAGCCACAAGAAAGGCCCTGTATACATGGCGAAGTTGATTAAGCAACACACAAAGGCTGGTACCAAGCTTACGGTCAACTTCGATAGTAAGGGGAATCCCAAAGGAAAAAATGGAACCAATTGGAGGAGCTTCTTGGGTATGGTGGCTCGTTCTCGAATTCCTATCACCTTTAACGATTGGAGGAAGGTTCCTGACCATTATAAGGTCACTTTGTGGAGAGATGCAACTGTAAGTATTTCTTTAATTGACACTTGTATTTGTCAGCGAAGTTGATTTTATTTTTATGAATTATAACTTGTTATATGTCACTTTAGGTAATTTTTGATGGATGCGAGCCGCATAAAAAGCATGAGATGAAGGTTGCTGGTAGCATATGGAAGAATTTCAAGTCAAGACTGGCAAAAGATTACATCCACGGTGCCAAGGCAAATGAAGATCCTATGGGTGAGTATAAGTATCTTCAAGCAGATACTTGGAGGATATTTAAGGAGCAGAGGCTCTCTGAAAATGCTATGAAGTTAAGAGAGACTAACAAAGAGCTTGTGAAGAAGAATGTGTATGCACACATACTTGGTCGAGGAGGCTACAGAAAACTTGAAGAAAAATTGACAACTGAGAAGATTGCCGAGTTATTTGCGCAGGGCGCAATTGAAGAGGTGCAATCTTCTGTCACTATAGAGAGACATGAGTTGTGGAAGAGGGGACGCCGGAACAAAAATGACGAGTACGTGACCGAGGCATCCCAGCGAGTGGCAACAAAGATCGTAAGTTAATTTTTATGTCAATTGCAATAGTTAATATAATACACTAAATTTTTTTTGATGCAATGATTGTTTTATATAGGATGAGTTAGTGGAGAGCTCCTCTCAAGGACAGTTCTCGTCTCGTAATCGACGACATGACATACTTACTGAGGCGATTGGGACGCCGGAGCCCAAAGGACGCACCCGAGGAGTCGGGTCACACATTCCGTGGAGGGTTGGGTTACCAATCTCCACCTCCTCGGGTGGCACGCCCAGTTCAAGTAATATTATTCGAAGAGATGCGTCCGACCACTGCAGCCATCATTGTCCCAATGATTCAGACCCGTGGAAGAACATACCAGAGGTTCAAGTTACAATTATGAAATTTATTATTTATATAGGTTAAATATATGTAATACTCTATGTGTATGTTTACAATTTTTTTACAAATTATTACTGCTACTCACAGGGTGGCCTGAAGAGCCTATTGTACATTGAGGGGCAACTTGAAGGTGACAAACAGCTTGTGGCTATCGGTCGATGCGTAAATGGCCGGTTTGTTAACTTTCGAGCGATACCCGAAGATAACGTGAAGGTGAAGGTCGATAAAGCACTTTTGGAAGGTCGAGGTGCAGCCTTGCCAACAGCCCATCCAAAGCTCTCGAATGTTCAGCAAGCAGTTAACCATCACGTGGCTTGGCCGAAAGACTTAGTCGTTGTCGATAAAAGGGTGAGACCATCGAACATTATAACTTCATTTGCTTCATTGTGTTATATTACAAATAAAAAAAGATATTTAAGCTTCACGGAAATATAACATGCAGGCATATGACATACACTTATACGAGTCTATGCCACTTACTGGCGATGATTTCGTAGATGCGATGTCCGTGGACTGTAGACTTCTACATGAGGCGTGGAAGGCTTTGGGTAGAGACACGATTGAAGTACATGCCAAAGCTGAGGTCTTCGGTGACGACTACGATATCTACGTCTGTGACGAGGAAGTTCAGGACCTATTAACGTTTAAAGCGTTAGGGAACGCAGCATCTGAGTTGTATATATGGTAATATTTATATGTTTAATCATTTTTTTGCAATTAGTGTAACTAATACAAGTTTCTACTTTGTAGTCATTTGCACGATCAGATGGTTCGTTCGGAGATCAAGTTTGGTTTTTTTATTCCGTCATTGATGACCCCAGCCATAGAGAAAAACGAGAGATTGGCGACGTTCGTAGGAAGATTGAGTATGCCAGATAAAGACCAAGTTTTTTGCTACTTTCTCCCTTATGTTGATCCCATTGAGTGAGTTCAATCCCTTACTTTATAAGTTGTTAACTTTTTTCTGAACATATTTGTTTTTAAGTTAGTGTGTTTTTTAGGTGGCATTGGATGTTATGCGTCATTATTCCGAGACAACATAAGGTTCTTTGGCTTGATTCATCTACAGAAGAGAAGGCTATACGCGCTGATGCAAAAGAGTTGGTGGACATGTAAGTTTGGAAATTACTTTTATCTTATAACTTGTATTGAAAGTCACTAATAATTACCTTATTGTGTATGTTTCAGGGGCTTAGATCGATACTACCAAGGATGTGTACCGAGGAGTACACGTAAAGTACAGTGGACGACAGTTTTGGTATTCACAAATTACACATCTTTATTAAATATTTCATACATTTATTAAGTATGTTAATTGCTATTCTTGATATTGTGTAGTGTCCAAGACAACCACCTAGCTATTTTTGTGGTTATTATGTCCTTCACTTTATTCGGGACATTATAGCATATGTACGGGCTAATAATGGTGCGGAGGTTGAAGACATTAGCCAAGTGAGCTTTTTATATATAACCGATGCATATGTTATTCATTTAACTATTTCATTGTTGATTGTTGATTTACTTCTCTTGTTTTAACTCTTTAAGTATTGATTTAGCTTTTTACACGTTAATCGTTGATTAGACGTAACTCTTTAATTATTAACTTAGTTCTCTTGTTTTTTTGTAGTACTGTTTCCCTAATGGAGCGGAGTCATACGAAGTCGACAAGCTTCTTGTAGTTCGGGATGAAATCGCCGGCTACCTACGTGACTACATGACCACTCATCTCGCGGTATAGGACATTAACTTGGACAACATTTGTTATGTATGATTTGAATGCAGTATTTGTACCAAAGAGACAAAAATATGTGTATGAATGATATTGTATTGAAATTCAGTGAAATGATGTTTAGCATGTAAGCTGTATTGTATTTGAAAGTTGGAACAGCAGGGTTTATTATTGATAATGTGTTTCAGGTGGATTTGAGCTTTTTGTAAAGCCAAATCTGCCATTTTTTTAACATTATGCATCGGTTTTCAAAGAAACCGTTGCATAATGTCTAGTCGCGTTTGAACATTATGCATCGGTTTAAGGAAAAACCGATGCATAATGTCTGGATATTATGCATCGGTTTCATCCCAAAACTGATGCATAATGTCCAGACATTATGCATCGGTTCAAGTAAAAACCGTTGCATAATGTCCAGATATTATGCATCGGTTTTTTATGAACCGATGCATAATGTCTGGACATTATGCTACGCTTCATTATGCATCGGATCCAAAACCGATGCATAATGTAAAAAAAACCGATGCATAATAGTTGTTCTGTAGTAGTGATATGATCCACTTTATCCCACCAATCTTTGTTTAATATTGTATCCCTCACAAATCTTGCACAACCATGCACTCCAAAGCATTCTTGACAAGTTTAATCTTTTATGCATAATAACTACAGAAGCAAAGCGAGTTTCAGCAACTGAAAGCAACTTAAGTGCCCTGAAGCGCATATATATTGACAACGTCATACCATAATTCACAATGAAGTTTGGATTCAAAAAACAGCACTGTGAGGCTTTCCTCGTTGTTCTTTATATTCTTCGCAGCATAAATTTTCTTCAAAACAAGATTGAGAGTGTGAACAAGGTCGTACGGGCCTGGAAGGTAACCAACCTGCCACGCCTAATTTTCTTTCCTTCAAAATACTGGCCATTCCTAGTTGGACCAAAGTTCCCAATATGAGTTCGATCGAGAAAGAAATTATAAGTCTAATGGAAGATCAATGGAGCTGACGTAATTGGACCAACCAACAGAGGCTGAACCAAAGGGAACGGAGCCGAGTCAAGGTATTTCCTCACATGTTCACATGATTTCATGGCTTCCTTATTTATTATTTTTTGTGCATCCGACCACAAGGGCCAAAGCGTAAATATCGGAGGTTCATGCATCCGCCCAAGTGGGGCCAAATTCAAGGAAGACCTTTTTGAACTCAAGGGCCCACAAGGTGTAGGTCAAGCCACTAGCACCAAGCTCAAAGGCGCCTTAATGCATCGGAGGCCAAGGTCATCTATGCTCCGGAAAATCATGTCATGAATACCTCGACTCTCTAAGGGGCATCCGTGGGGCTTTAAAAGGAGAGCTAGGCCAAGGAAATCATCATCTGACTATTAAAGAGAATCCTCTCAACTCGTTGTGTCCATATCTTGTCGTTTTGATTTCGCTTTGGCACCTCGTTTGATCCGTGTTACAAGGGTCATTTTGAGGGTTATTGTTATTGTAACATCACCATTCTTCCGCAATGCTACCATCAACCATCTTTCCGCCAACTTTTGGCTTTTAGGTCCCAACAGAACGAAACAGGGAGTCCAATAAATATGTGAATAAATGCCTTCAATGATCTCTCGAGCGGCTTTGCAACTGCTAGCATTGTCAGTGATCACTTGAACCACATTTTGATGCCCAACTTCATGAATTACTTCTCTTAACAAATGAGCAATGAAGTCTCTACCTTTCACCTCACCACTGCAATCCACGTCGATGAACATAGGCCTACTTTTACAATAAACTATAAAACTGAATAAAGGTCTCCTTGATGGATAACTCTGACCATCACTCGCAATAGTAACTCCTTTAGCTCCTTATGGGAGCAAATGATAAATCAACATGCTTCTTTTCTTTTTCAAGTAGCGTGGTTCTTATCCGATTGTACCCGGGAGCTATATAGACAACCCAATTTGCTATTGGTTGTATCAGTATATGATCTCAAACAATTAAGATTCCTCGCAAGAGAGAACGGCAAACCACCGATATGCAACATCCTAGCAGTTATACAATCAAATTCACTGCTAGCTTGGTTGTCGAAAGACTTTTCAATATCAGAATACTTCTTTGTTTCATCAATGGAGTATATAGTTATGATTTTGATGCATCAAAGAAACAAAGAAGTATTCTGATATTGAAAAGTCTTTCGACAACCAAGCTAGCAGTGAATTTGATTGTATAACTGCTAGGATGTTGCATATCGGTGGTTTGCCGTTCTCTCTTGCGAGGAATCTTAATTGTTTGAGGTCATATACTGATACAGCCAATAGCAAATTGGGTTGTCTATATAGCTCCCGGGTACAATCGGATAAGAACCACCAATTCCATTTTTTTCACATTTTCAACAAATTGTCAAAGAGGATTTTGGTCCATCTATCGGTATTGATGATCCACCACTTCCACTGCTCGCCATATCATTTGATGATATTTGAGTCTGATTATCCATTAGATTATCCTACAAAAATCATCAAATTTTAAAAAAACATGAAACAAGTCAGTTAGAAAAAAAGAAAAACATGCTGGAAAACAAAAAATTTAACGGAGCTAACACATTGCAAATTAAGAATGAAGCATGAAGCTAACATCTTAATGAATTTCTAATGGAAGCCATATTCGATGGGAACTCTTAAGTTCGTGGCAGAACCGGTTTCTGTCAATGGATTCAAAGCAGCGTATGCCACACTACACCAGTTGCCCCCTAGGACGATAGAGTTTGGGTCATTCATATAAGAACCAGTCACATAAGTATTCTTACATGACATAGAAAGGACGGTTAGTCGTCCAAGGACACTTATATGATTGACCGAAGTCAGTGACACAGGTTGCCTTATGTGACTGGGCCTTATGTAGCTGACAGTGATGTAAGTGTCCTTATGTGACTGAATCTTATATGACTGTGTCGAAGTAAGAGATGTAAGTGTCCTAATGCGACATGACTTGATTGCCTCCTCAAAGCTAGTCACATAAGTAAAGAGTTAAAAAGCCACGTCAGCTTCGATATTTGAAAGATTGACTTTTTTATGGTTCACCAACTTTTGGTTGAATCGAAGGCGGCAAGTGTACGAAACATTTACATACGCGACTGAAATAATAAAAAATAGTCGCGATAGAAAGCATCATTAAATAAAAATCAATAAACACTCCATCAACCTTTATCATGCCCCCTTCTTCTCTACGGTGAATTTTTACAATGAAAATCCCTAAGGTGATAATGATTCACGTATTGAACATTTCTATGCTCATTTACTTAATAAGGTAAAACTTTATTTAAGTTATGATGCAATATAGATTCATGTGTAGTATTGTTTATAAATGTGTCATTTATTTATTACATTTAAATGTGCAGATGGTCGCTTTACGCAACGAAGGATCGGATGCCTACTCCGTCGAGCTTCACATTTTGGCATGTAATCCACAATTTCACTCCTTTTACACTCACTGTGTTATAAATGGGTTGAAGTTTGTTGTTTGGGATAAGGACCAACATCTGAAGACACAAAATAGTGGAGTAATGGTACACGCAGGTTAGTAATTAAAGTTGTCCATTTTAATTACGGAAGCATTTTCTTCGTCAAATAGACGTTTATGAACCTGAATATGAACTTGTTGGTTCATTGTCTTATGATTTTGCATGAGAAAACAACTATTATGGTGTTCTAAAGAATGTTATCGAACTTAAGTATGTCCATGAAATGCCGGTAGTTATCTTCCTATGCAAGTGGTTTAATACCGATTCATCTGATGGTGGAAAGATCAAATTGGAGCCTGGAATTCTTTCGATTGACACATCTAACACGTGGTATGAAAATGCTCCTTATTGTCTTGCAAAACACGCACAATAAGTGTTTTACTTGGAAGATCCAAAGTTTGGGGATAATTGGAAAGTTGTTAATGTCGTCGCTCAAAGAGGCACTTCTAGTGACTCATGTCTAGCTACAAATGAAAATTATCTGGTTGTAGAAGAAGCATATGAAGAAGATGGCACACTCAATATTACCCCTTACAATTGCAATGTACTTGATGAAGAGGATGAATTTGAAGATGGTTTAGAGACCCCCACGAGTGATTGAAGATGAAGATCCAATGAACAATGAAGAAGGTGAAGATGATGATGAAGAGGAAGATGTTGAGGAACTCCAATATGTAAGTGATCATGATCAAGTAAGTGATTAAGATGAAGATGAGGAAGGGTTTGGTGATGATTAGGATGAGTTTGATTAAAAGGAGGATTGAAGATGATCATTTCCGAGGATATGTTTTCTAAATTTGAATGTTGTATGACAGTTTTACATGTTCAGAGTGTGTTGTTCATTTTGCAATATGGGGATTATGTATCCTAAATTTTAGTTTGTTAGTTAACTTATGTGACTGCACATATGTTTATCTGTAACATAGGAAATGTGCACTTTAGGTGGGAAATTCCCAAACCGTGGGCGGGAACACATATTCGAGGGGGGAATTCTAAAATGTAGGTGCGTATATGTCTTACACTTATGCGATTGAATAATAATGTCTGTCAGTTAAGTTAAATGCGATCAGAGCCAAACACGTATTTAAAAAACAAACATGTGTCTGTCTAATGACCGACAGCCCAACTCCGAAGCCCATTTCCCTAAAAACAATTTAAGGTTTTTTCTTCATTCCAACCTCAATTTCTTAGTTACGCACTTCATCCCTCTCTCTCCCTCTCCGATTTCAAACCTAGAATCATGCCACTAAAGAAGATAAATCTGAGCGACGTGGTTGCCGCAAACAGCGATGGTCGTAACATGAAGCTACGCTCTCGGAGGGCTCGCCGTTCAGCCAAAATCCATACTCCGGAGCTTGCGATGAAGAAGAAAGATGGCCCTGCAAAACCTCTGAAGAAGCCAGCGAATGTCGTGACTACTCCGAAGAAGAAATTTGAAGCCTTGACAACTCTGAATAAGAAAAAAGCCCCTGTTGAAGGTAATGATGTTGTCCCAAAAACTACTGATGTTGCTCTAGGACTAGTGAGTAATCCTAAGAAAAAAATTAGGTCAGTGCAAACAACTTTGCGTCGTTCACCTAGGTGTTCTTCGAAACTTAGATTAGAGAAACCCTCAAAAAATGATCCCAAAAAACCCTAGAGTACCCTGTTAGTGAGTCTAAAAGCGAAGAGTGTCCTATGTTAGTGCCCATGGTAGTTGATCCCCCTGCTTCCAAATACCCAACAAGAACTGTCTCATCCTCCCACCAAACAAACAGTCGAAATTACCCCTCACTTACACCGTCACCTGTAGTATCTGAGCAGCCAAACCCTCTTGTTGAAACTCATACTGAAAACCCATCTCAGACGACGAATGATGAAGTACATAATAAGTCAGAAACTGAAGAACCTCTTGCTCAAAACAATGATGCTAATCCCTTTCAAGTTCCAAATGGTGATGATTATACGAATGAGAACAGTCACTTAATTGACGAAGATGAGGAGGTGGAGGAAGAACCTTTGAGCATCTGCTGCAGTAAGCGGTCGATTTATTCCTCTCCTGGTATACCATCTCTGGTCATTGATTTAATAATTTTATGTGTTACATATATCTTCTGAACCTAATATATATTGTTTGTTACTTAATGCAAGTAGAGGAGGATGGCCATGTAAGTGAAGGTGAAACCTCGAAGAAGAGAAAGCGTCGGGGCATTGTGTGTGGCACCAAAATTGCTAATTTGGTGCACACCTTGGGGACAAAGATTAAGGTTGACTGTTCTGAAGAGGCAAATGACCTAGTGATAAAGGAAATACGAAGTATGGTTTCCCACCAAAGCGGGGCATGTGTTAGACAGAAGGTTCCGATGTTAGCACCGACGTACAACGAGCTACAACCTCAGCATTGGGACATCGTGGTGAACTATCTCACTGTAAGTTGTATTTCTTGAATTACAAGCTTTTTTGTTTCTGAAATCTGTTCTTAAGTAGTCAATAAAAAATGACATTGCTTGTTTTTTTACAGCCTCATTTCTTTATGCCAAAGAAAGACACTCTTCTCTGGGAGTACATTATACGAATTGTAAAGAACCGTTATAAGGATTGGAAGTCGGCTTGCCACAAACACTATTTGAAGCACGGGGTCAAGGTACCAAAGGAGTTTGTCCACCGCAAGGAGGAATGGACTTGTCTGGTTAAGCACTTTCAGGTAGGGGTGGGCAAAAAGCGGTCCAAATTTGAAAACCGCCCGTACCGCACCACAAAAGTGTGTTTGGTTAACCGCACCGCTTTTGGAAAATCCAATTTGTTAAAAACTGCACAGCAACCAAATAAAGTGGTGCGGAAGCGGTTCTTTATCTCAGACCACCCATTTTAAACCGCACCGCACCGCACTGCATATATAATTAAATAATTCAAAATTATTACATATTAAAACAAAAAAAATAATAATTTCAAGCCCAATGAGTCAGTTTATGAAGCTAAGAAAACATAAGGATGTTGTTGAGATTAAGGATGAAGTAGACAAGTACTTCAACGAACCATCTGAAGACCCTTCAAATAAGAATTTCAATCTTTTGGATTGGTAGAAGGAAAATGCATCAGGGTATCCTATTCTATCTAAAATTTCCGAGGACATATTTTCAGTTCCAGCTTCTACAGTTGCTTCAGAATCAGCTTCAGTCTTGGATCAAGGGTGGTGGATCCATTTAGAGCTACATAAACTCCTAAGATGGTTGAGGGGTTGGTTTGTCTAAATGATTGGCTTAGGGGTGGATCATTTTCCATGTTTAAAGAGCCTACAAAAATAGAACTAGAACCCTATGCGAAGCTTGAAAAATTAGAATCAGAAACAGGTTCAAGAAAGCCATGAATGATCAGGTATTATTTCTATGTATTGTCAAGTTTGTGTTTTTTTATCATCTGTCATAGTGTTTGACTTTATGTGTGTGAGTCCTGTAATTAAGGTATGCGTTGGGTCGGGCACAATCCAGTGTCAGGGGTTCCTTTTTTATAATTAAACTTTGAAAATTGGTTTTTAAACCAAACCACACCGCACTGCACCAAATACAGTGGTGCGGTACATATTCGATTTTAACTTTTCTTATGCGGTTTGCGGTTTGAAAAATTTACAAACCAGTTAGTGTGGTGCTGTTGCGGGTTTACCCTAAAACTGCACCAAACCAAACCGCACCGCACCCACCCCTACTTTCAAGAGCTTGCACAACAGGTGAAGTTTGCTGATGAAACTGAACTTTAGCTAATTTTTTGTATTATTCTTCTGTTTTCATGGAAATTTACTTTCTTATGAAGTAAAAATCACAAAGAATTAAAGAGAAGCGAGATAAGAAGAAGAATCACCATGGAGGAAAGACTCCAATGGTCATCCCAGCAGTGAACCACCTCCAAAAGAGACACAAAGCACATTATGTTGCAACATATGCTGAGGTCTATTCCCAAGAATCCGAATATGCTGACATAGTGGTAAACTTTTAAATCTGTTTCTATGTCTTGCTGAATATATGGTGCTTTCTGATTATTGTGTTACAACATGTGAAATGCTCTGTCATAGTTGTACTTTTTTTGTTACATGAATTATGTTCATGTTTGTTGTGCAATTACTATGAATGTGTGGATTACAAATTCATTTACGATTAAATGTTGGATTTTCTGAAAATGTGTGAACAATTTGATGTATAAATTTATTTTGGACTTGTGCATAGGACCAAATGAATACCGAGGTGCAGAAACTTATTGATGAGCAGCAGTCCGATGACCCTAGCATCATTGCTGACCCTCTCCCGACGAGCACTCAGTGAGAGATAATTTCTAGAGCGATCGGACAAAAGAAAGGACTCAAGTATCTGGAGTTGGGGGAATATAAGGAGGCCTCCTCGCCCTAGAGGCGGGGCTTCAAACCATGCCCTGAAGGAAGATATCCTTAGGGCAAAGGAGGAGGCTACTAAAAAGGATGCCGAGTTCAAAGAGAGGGTGAGGGCGCTCGAAGAAATGCTGCGAGGGGGTGGAGGTCGCACGAGAATTGGGTGTAACTTCTCCGATGGTGCCAGTTTCGATCTGTCGACTCTTTGACGTCTGTTTTATCAGTGACAACCTACAAAAACTTGATGTTTTAGTTTGGGGACATGTTTTGCTACTTGTGTGATCCAAATCCTGAAAACATATGTACTCTTCTTGAAATGTTTCTGGTACTTTTGTGTATATCAAGGATTTCAGATTATATTAGCTAAATTTATGAAATAGGGATGTTTTGTATTACTCTTATGCGACAAAAAAACAGGATTCAAAAAATAAAACTTAACTTAAGTGACACACTACACTGTAATGGTTTCGTTCTACTGCCACTTATGCGACTTAGTTACCTGTAACAGTAAATCATCTTACATAACAAAGATTGTTTATTACGTCTTATGTGACTCACTACACTGCAACGTTGACTATTTTATACCAACTCACGTGACACTTATACGACTGATCAATATCTTTATATGACTATTTTGTGTACAGTCGCACTAGATTATATGCGACTGAGGCGATTTAGGTTCAGTCACCCCAGACCTAATGTCACTGGCCCTTATGTGACTGACCATAGTCACATAAACCCTAGTGTGACAGAAAGCGTCCTTATGCGACTGATTTGGGTCAGAGGCTGATGAGTCGAGTTTTCAACTCATTTATGGTCATTCTTCACTATAGTTTTGAATCGTTTCCGACGTTATTTTGATGTCATTTGACCTCTATCTCTACATTTCAGGTAGAAAACAAGTTTCTCCCATGGTCAAAGCCTAAATATGAAGATTGGTTGAGTTTCGGCGCAAAACAAGGAGTTTCGGGGAAATACCGAGCATATTGACCTTTGCAACTTCTTTTAGACGTACAGGGCGTGTCCGATGTCCGATTTGGCTGATCTTTAGCTCGTTGGAAAGGTATTTCAAAGGTCTACAACTCTCTAGTTGAAGACAAGACCAAATTCGGACGGGAAGACAACCAAAAAGGCCCCAATCGATCGATTGAGACTCCAGTCAGTCGACTGTGGAAACGAAGAATGTGGGAGTTCTGAAACTCTCCCCAGTCGATCGACTGGGAGTCAAGCCTAGCCCCAGTCGACCGACTGGATGAAAAAGTCAGATTTGATGCCCAGATTTCAGCCGAATCTATAAATAGAAAGCAAGGGTTTTGGACCAAGTGTGGAGGTTTTTGGGGAGAAAAAGATTGGAAAAGAGGCTCAACCAAGGTCATCCATCATCATCCAACCAAGGAGAAGTGAAGATCAAGGGAGTTCAAGGATTAATCATCCTATTTCTATTCCCCTTCCATTCTACTTGTTGTGTAAAAACCTTACTCACACCATGTTGTCTTACATGATGTGTGAGTAGTGACTCTTGTGTTTTGAGGGTCTTATGATCCTTGATGAGCCGTATTTAAACGACTCATCGAGCCATCAAATCCCAGCAATTTCGGCACTTTATTATACGAACAGTTACTTCTTAGTTGTTTTGCATTTCAGGTGTTTCGGAAGCTCTTGGAGGAACCGTGCATAAAAGACGGCATTTTATGCCAAAAACACCACAATGGCAGATCAGACCTTTGGACGCTCGACGGAGCACTGGGAATGAACCGCTGATCAAAAAAATACGAGACACATGCCGTTGCGTAGATGACTCAATTCCCTACAACTCTCTAGTTCACACCGAGAGCAACCAAGGTCGTTTAGATGGACAAATCAATAGCCGAAGTCGGAACTCAGTGGGTACCGCGTTTCGGAGAGACATTAGCAATTCCGGCGTGAACAGTAATTCCGGCATGAACAGTAATTCCGGCGTGAACAGTAATTCCGGCGTGAACAGTAAATTCGGGAAAAAAATCCAAATTCCCTCCGTGGCGGTTTAGAAGGTCGTGGAATGTCCTGGAAGCGTCTGGAACCTCCTGGAAGAATCTGGAAGACTTGTTGGCCAAGTTAGCTTACAATCTAAGTTAACTTGCTCCCCAAGTTAGCTTACATATCAAGCAAACCGGATTTGGAAACAAAGGAGATCAGGCCTGGCCCATATTTGCACTATAAATAAGAGCTCTCCTCAGCCCTTCAAAGCATCCCATTAGCTCCTCTCTCTACAACATCCCAAATTCGAGCATTCCTTCTCACAAGCGAGCTCTCAACAATCCCACAATCGAGCATTCCTCCTCACGAGCAAGCTCACCTCTCCTCCTCTCGGCTGAAACCGTCCGGCGTTCCTAGCACCCTCAACACTCAGCCTTCATGGCCCGGTCGTCCATCCTCCCTCTCGGCATTATAGAGAAATTTACATTGTTCTTTTGTTACTATCTTGTTTCCATGGCTATGTGTAGCTAAACCCGTTATTCGGGCTAGGGTTTGTACATTGTGACGATCGTTTTTGAGACTTAGTTCTTAATGCTATTCATGTTTTACTCATTCTCGTGCCTTATTCTGAATTATTGCTTGACTAGGTAGAAGCTTTGTCGCAAAACTTAGTTAATCAATATTTCTATCATTATTATCTGCCTATTACTTTGTCGTTTGGGTAGATAGCACATCTAGGTTAAATAGCACCTTTGTCAGGTTGTTTGACTTAGGGGAATTAGAAGCTTAACACCTTTGTCGGGTTAGGTTGTGGCGTAACACCTTTGTCGGGTTACTTGGGAAGTCACCTTTGTCGGGACAACCACACTTAGAAACTATGAATTAGATTATTAGAAGTCAAGGATAAAACAAGTCACAATCGAAAACCCTAGTCTGAATATTCTCTCTCATTGATACACACTTGCCTTCTTTCCTTTTTTACAGAACAAATAGTAACCATCTAGCTCTCTTGGGTTTGACCCTTGCTTGCCACTGTACTAACCCACAGTTTAGAGTAAGGAATTATAAATTTAGATTTGCAGGTACTGACGACGACCTGTCAAATTTTAGCGCCGTTGCCGGGGAGCTACGCATGGTGAAATTGTTCTTTTCCTTTTTCAGTTTTGTTTTTTTTTAGTTTTTTAGTTTTTCGGTATTACAACAAAACTACAGATTCAAGCTACTAGTGACCGAGTTCAGCCCATACCAACGAGGAGATCACAAATCACCAGCGTCGCTCGTGACACACAGCGTTCTTCGTCCATTCGAGAAGTTTGTGTAGGACTGCTATCCATCGGGGGTAGTTTCACATCTTGAATATATTGTGTCGAGAAAAATAAGCTTTCGTGGATTCTGTCACCAAGACTTACGAGTCTAAGGAGATTGGTTTTTAAGTGAGACCGTTTGTGACTCCACCAATTTCCTGGGAATCCTTCATTGTCTTAAATTTCTCTGACATAATCCTTTCATTTTGTGATGAACTCACGTTGCGATATAAGTTTCTGCCAAAAGACGGCAGGCGCGGTTGCACGGTTACCATGTCTCATGCAGGTAGCCGCGTAGGCGACAACGAAGAAGTCGAACAGGTCAACCAAGACAGAGAAGGGGCGCTTCTGTAACACGATGAGCAAGGCCCGCTAAGACAGAATGGAGAGATCAGGGGAGCTGCCCCTGGACAACTTCAGCACCAACCACCGTTCCAACCTCAGCCATATCAACCCTACCCTCACTATCAGCCGTATCCACCACCTCCATATCAACCATACCCGTAACCCTATCCACAATTTCCACCAATGCACTACCAGCAATATCCACCACCTCAGCAGTACCCACCACCTCCACGACCTCTACGACAACCGGCAGCCAGGGACGATGATCACGAGGACGACCTCAATGCAGAACCAACCATGGGAGAGCTCTCGGTCCCCAACTTCAAAGACCAGTCTTGGTGCATCTACGAAGGACCAGACCTCGCCACCATAACCATCAACACATCAGTAGTCCATTACCTGCCCAAATTCTCAGGAACCAAGGGAGAGTCGGCCACAACTCATCTACAGCGCTATCACGGGATATGCCATACCCTCAAGCCACACACCGTCGAAGTCGAGGATTTCAAGTTAAAAGCTTTCTATTTCTCACTAACAGACTCGGCTAATGATTGGTTCTTGTCTCTTCCTTCAGGTAGTATTTACACATGGGATCAGATGCAACGAGCATTCCTCGCCAAGTACTACCCAGCAGGGAGAGCAATGCAAGTCCGAAGGTAGCTACAGGACCTCAGGCAAGGACCCAACGAGACCATGTACGAGTACGTGGAAAAGTTCAACGCCTTGGAGAAGAGCTGCTGCAACCTTGGACTCACAGAGAAGCTGCTCGTCGAATATATGCTAGATGGCCTTCGCAGACTCGACAGGAAACTCCTAGATGCCTCAGCTGGAGGCAACCTAATGAACCTATCCCCAGTAGGAGTGAGACGAAAAATCATGGAAGTGGCGGAAAGTGAACGGTTCCAGGATGAGTCCAACAAAGAGGAAGAATTTACCAGGACCAGGAACGTCTCAAAGGTCGAGCCTCCATCCAGTACCATGGCCGCAGAGATCAAAGAGCTCAAGGAGATGATGCAGCATGTCATCCGAAGACTACCAATCCAGACTAAGCCATGCGGGTTTTGTGCAGCTACAGATCACAAAACAGACGAGTGCCCAACCATCTTAGAGGACGACCAGGCTGAGGTCAATGCAGTAGGTGACTATCAGAACTATGGCAACAGGGCTGGACCAGTCCGACTGTATGGCACCTTCACGACCAATCAAGGAGCCAACGGACAGCCCTGGAAAAACAATAATCATCAGCATCAGGCCCAGAGGGAGCCAGCACGACAAGGCACGCCTCAGCAGAACCAGCAGCCCTACCGGCATCCACATCACCAGTATCAGCAGAATACGCCTGGTCAATATCAACAGCGAGGACCAAATAACAACCAGGCAGGCCCAAGCAACCACGGCCCCAACAAGTCCTTAGAAGAAATAGTAAAAGAGATGGCAGCTAGCACCCAGCAATTGTCCGCAACCACCCAGCAGTTGTCCGCAACCATCCACCAGAATTAGGCCAAGACCGACGGAGCAATAGCCGACTTGACGAGACAGATGTCTCATATTGCCACGACGGTCTCGGAACTCAAGAACGACGCAGGACGACTTCCCTCACAGGCAATTCAGAATCCAAGAGGGAACGTCAGCTTGGTGGAAGTAGTGGACGTGGACACAGCGCTTAAGGAGTCTGCATATTGGGTAGACGTGATGCTCAACACGGAGACAAGATACAACAAGGAGGAGCCAACAGTTAGCTCGGACGAAATCAGCCAGGACGCAATCATCCCAGGACCGACTCTAGCCGAGACGGCCCGGCCAGACCCGGTCCCCGTGACCGAGATATCCGAGACTCACAATTTAGCGTGTGCCATGCAGGTAGTTGCCCCCGAAGGCCACATAACTGAGAAAGATGAGCCAGAAACAAGATTGGTGGCAAGGCCTACGCAGAACAACCCAATGATGAGGCATTCACCCGCTACGAGCCATGAGACACCGCCGGGAAAGAGTAAGGACCCAGGGGCCTTCACGGTCACCTGTGGCATCGGTGAGACTCAAATTCCTCACTGTTTGATCGATCTTGGTGCGGCTATTAATGTTATGCCATATTCTTTATATTGTTCATTGAAACTTGGCCCACTGAAACCACCTAGATTGATGATAGAGTTAGGGGATAGATCATGTACTCGTCCTGATGGTTTACTTGAGAACCTAACCCTCCGAATAGGAGATCTTATTGTTCCTGCAGATTTCTATGTCTTGCAGATGGGAGGAGCTCGAAACAACGAGCCGCCAGGGCTAATTTTGGGGCGACCATTCCTTCATACCACCAAGACCAAGATTGACATGGGCATAGGCTTACTGTCATTAGCATTCGGTGGCAAGGAGGCAGATTTCTATGTCTATGAGGATGCCGATCGTCCATGCACGAGGAAACCGTCGGACATTGTGCACACATCAGATTACGATGCCCTAGTTCCGGACCCACCAGAACAGACCATACAGACGACTGGGCCAGCAGCTATGGCCAAGAAATCCTCGCCACCTCGAAGGAATGTGAAGGCAAACCCGCCGGATCAATGGAGAGCAGATCCGAGCACATCGTTACACGACAATTTTGGGCAGACTGAAGGAGTAGCTAAGGCGAAATTTGACCTCACACGTCTATGAGATCCTAACTTGTGATCCCTAATGAGGTAACGTCGAGCCAACGATGTAAAATAAAGGCGCTCGCAGGGAGGCAGCCCGGCACTTTTATCGTTTTTTCAGTTTTATTTACTTATTTTCTGTTTATTTGAGTCTTGAGTCATATTCGTCACATTGTACTTGGGAAAGAAGATGATTTTCATGCAGGGGACAGAGCGCACACGGCTAGGAATCCAACCGCATGCCATTTGAGGTATTTGCGTAAGACTGTTATCCAACGTGAGTAGTTTCACACCTTGAATAAATTGTGTCGAGAAACATAAGCTTTTAAGGATTCTGTCACCAAGACTTACGAGTCTCAGGAGATTGGTTTTTAAGTGAGACCGTTTGTGACTCCTCCAATCTCCTGGGAATCCTTAATTTGTCTTAATCTTTTGACATAGCCCTTTCATTTTGTGACGAACTCACGTTGCGATACACGTCTCAATGGTGCTCTTCGAGGACTCAAAGGAGAATAATCAGTTGTTTCTGAGCATCACGCATCGCACGAGGGAAGTGTGTGTCCAACCTTACTTTCTTCTTATTTCCCTTTTGTTTGTTTGTCATGCATAGTCGTGTCTAGAGCTTAAGTCGTGCCGTGAGGACACGGCTTATTTCAAAACTGTGGGGTGGGAGAGTCAGTCATCGAGTCAGCACGTTTATTTTCTTGCACCCTGCACAGAGTCAACACGTTTCCCATAATTTTTAAAAATTTTGTACATGTTTCTTCACTATTTCCTAGACTTGCGGTATTGGATAATGATAAGGTGAAATAGATAGAGGTGATTATATGCATGTCTTTAGTGAAATTAGACTTGGACGATTACATGTGATCTTAAAATATTGCGTGCCTTTGTTAGTTGAGATAAACAGGGATGTGGAGTTGATAGAAACGCCCTAGAGAGACTTGACAGATCATTCAAAGGCCGAACTCAAGATATATGGTTATGTGGATCTCGTGGAGGCTAGCACTTTGAAGCAACATAGTACGAGTCTGCTCCACCACTGCGGTATCCTTTGCGGTTGGTCGGGACGGGAATACTTCACACCGTCCAAGCTCTAGTCCAAGTAGCCAGGAAAATAGACAAGCGACCCTTGGCTTTACCCGAGTCAAAAGGACGATGATGAGTGAGAGCAAGTAGGTTCGAGCAAGTCACAATCCGCACCACAAAGTAACAAATCCATCATCATTGTGAAAGTTTACACCGAAATCAAGTGAAGAGCTCAATTGATACATCAACCCGAGACACTATAGCTGGCCGAAAAGCACTCAACACTTTGAAGCTCGAATCAATCACGTGCAAGAAAAAGTAGCAAAGCATAACCATATAGCAACGAGTTCGAGTCCAAGAATGTGGTTCATGGGTCTAAAAAGGGCTATCTCCCGAGACATCCGAATTGATTTGCATCTCGGCGCAAAGGTAACACGTAGCATTAACCCATGTTTTCACACAAGTCTATTAGTAACGAGCATGCATAGAAGGCGGAATCTAGAGTAACCAAGTCATGTTCATGTAGCAAGTCTAGGATGCCGAAGCATTGTGGTGTTTACAGTATTTCGTTCCTCTTATGACCTAGTTCTTATTCGGGACGAACAAGTTTAAGTGTGGGGTGGTTTGATGAGCCGTATTTATACGACTCATCGAGTCATCAAATCCCACCAATTTCGGCACTTTATTATACGAACAGTTACTTCTTAGTATTGTTTTGCATTTCAGGTGTTTCGGAAGCTCTAGGAGGAAACGTGCATAAAAGACGGCATTTTATGCCAAAAACACCACAATGGCAGATCAGACCCTTGGACGCTCGACGGAGCACTGGGAATGAACCGCTGATCAGAAAAATACGAGACACATGCCGTTGCGTAGATGACTCAATTCCCTACAATTCTCTAGTTCACACCGAGAGCATCCGAGGTCGTTTAGATGGACAAATCAATAGCCGAAGTCGGAACTCAGTGGGTACCGCGTTTCGGAGAGACATTAGCAATTCCGGCGTGAACAGTAATTCCGGTGTGAACAGTAAATTCGGGAAAAATCCAAATTCCCTATGTGGCGGTTTAGAAGGCTGTGGAATGTCATGGAAGCGTCTGGAACCTCCTGGAAGAATCTGGAAGACTTGTTGGCCAAGTGAGCTTACAATCTAAGTTAACTTGCTCCCAAGTTAGCTTACATATCAAGCAAACCGGATTTGGAAACAAAGGAGATCAGGCCTGGCCCATATTTGCACTATAAATAAGAGCTCTCCTCAGCCCTTCAAAGCATCCCATTAGCTCCTCTCTCTACAACATCCCAAATTCGAGCATTCCTTCTCACAAGCGAACTCTCAACAATCCCACAATCGAGCATTCCTCCTCACGAGCGAGCTCACCTCTCCTCCTCTCGGCTGAAACCGTCCGGCGTTCCTAGCACCCTCAACACTCAGCCCTCACGGCCCGGTCGTCCATCCTCCCTCTCGGCATTATAGAGAAATTTACATTGTTCTTTTGTTATTGTCTTGTTTCCATGGCTATGTGTAGCTAAACCCGTTATTCGGGCTAGGGTTTGTACATTGTGACGATCGTTTTTGAGACTTAGTTCTTAATGCTATTCATGTTTTACTCATTCTCGTGCCTTATTCTGAATTATTGCTTGACTAGGTAGAAGCTTTGTCGCAAAACTTAGTTAATCAATATTTCTATCATTATTATCTGCCTATTACTTTGTCGTTTGGGTAGATAGCACATCTAGGTTAAATAGCACCTTTGTCGGGTTGTTTGACTTAGGGGAATTAGAAGCTTAACACCTTTGTCGGGTTAGGTTGTGGCGTAACACCTTTGTCGGGTTACTTGGGAAGTCACCTTTGTCGGGACAACCACACTTAGAAACTATGAATTAGATTATTAGAAGTCAAGGATAAAACAAGTCACAATCGAAAACCCTAGTCTGAATATGCTCTCTCATTGATACACACTTGCCTTATTTCTTATTTTTGCACTGTTTCTTAATTGCTCACAAACCCAATTGTCTTTTCTTTCCTTTTTTTACAGAACAAATAGTAACCATCTAGCTCCCTTGGGTTCGACCCTTGCTTGCCACTGTACTAACCCACAGTTTAGAGTAAGGAATTATATATTTAGATTTGCAGGTACTGACGACGACCTGTCAATCCTCCTTGGTACTCAATGATCATTGTATACACATTAACATGCAATTTATGAAGTTGGTTTCATTTTACTATGGTCTTCATTTTAGACATGTTGCTAAGTGTTTGATAAAATGCCTAAGGGACATGTTTGTGTTAGAACTATGATCTAAGTATTGAGAGAGCTTAGTGATGGTTTGGATATAGTAAAAATGAACTTATCAAGCATTTATGAGAGTAAATGCATGGGTGAGAGGCTAACCAAGACTTTATGCATATAGCATTTGTGAAAATAGGTGTTATATCGTGAATCAAAATCTTTGATTAGTGAGATTCTACATAAGAAGGCTTGACTAGGATTAGACTTGCATGATAGTTTGTCTAATTTTAGCCTAAGCTAGGTTTTGAACCTATCAACTATTAAATGATTAAACTCTTGTATACACGATCATTAGAAAATTGCCAAGGAGGAGACTAACCCCTCAAAACGCCTCTTACTTATCTTTTATCTCCAATTACTAGCCATTTAGGATATAGAATATACATCTTTATACATTTTGTTTAGAATAGCCGAATGGAAACACAATCTTAAATAGTGCATGTGCTTGGCTTGCTCCTTTGGGTTCGACCCGGTACCCTACCGATCATTATAAATGTTTTGATACTACATTCGATCCTCTCTTCATTGATACTATTTAGAGGTGAAAAAGAATAGCTCGTCAGAGGCCAATTGGTGTAGTGCCATAAAAAACCGCGCAGCTGGACCTAAAGGGATGGCTGGTTATTGCTATTTCTCATTCTGTTATTCGTGCAGTATTACTCGGCATTGACGGGCTTGAGATAGTGCCATTCGTTTTTTTTTTGGTAGAGTAGTGGATTTTCTTGAACTGCACTCAAGAAATCACTGGGTCTCAATTTGGGATTCCTGACTGAGATATCCAACGGAATCTTTGATGGTAAGTAGTTACTAAAGTACTGTTTTTTTGTCAGTTGCGAACAATTCTGACATCATATTATTCCAGGTATCGAATTTCGTCATCCATCCTTGTGTTGTTCTTTTATATGTATCAAATATGTGCGAATTCCAAAATCCAATGTGCATTTAAAAACTCGATGCTCGTTTAATTATAAGCTAACCGTAGGTAGTGTGGTCTGACATTACGAAGGATACCTCGGATGCTGATTGCTGTCTCTTTGATCCGGCCGCAGCTACTGGGTTGAGTTTGCTGGCATTCACATAGGTTCGTCTGTAAATCTTATTTATAAAATTTGATTAGTCTTAAAAATGGTTTGAGCAAGTGTAAATTAACAAGTGAGCTGCTTTACTCTTCTTTTTTTTGTGGGACAATTAATTTAGTACAATTTTCTAGAAATTGAACCGTGGGTCTCGTGAGACACCTCCACCCATCCAACTCTCTTGACATCGTATATCTCCACTGAAGCACAAGTTTCATCAGACACTCTACCAATCTGCCCCTCTTTCGGCACCATTTATCACCATTGAAGCGCAACTCTAAACTCCATCATTTCGGAATGAAAATTCATGACTAGAAAAATCACTAACCTGCAAGATACAACTCACGTCTACGAGGGACGAAAAACAAATCCACGCCTAACCGGGATTAATCACAAATCCACGTCAAAGATGAGACTAATCACACTTCCAACAATTTGAATATAATATGCCATGGTGGAGTTTTGAACCCTTAACTTGTAATATACAAGACAAGATGTTCAACCAACTCAACCACCACCTTGTTGGCGAACTGCTTTACTTTATTTGAAATGTTCATATTGAAACAATGACCGAATCCTTGGATCATCTGCCCTTGTTCAATTCAAAATATTATTGGCCGAAGTTTGGATGATTTATCGTTCATGTGCCATTAATCCATACTAGTTTAGAGTTGTAAAAGTCCTTGAACTTTTCCAGATGATAGGATCGGAAGAAAACCTTAAAAGAAGCGCTGATAACTTATATAGTCATAAACCGGTCTACTGATTTTGTTTGCCGTTTCCGGACTACAAGCCTCCAACTTTGCCAACGCCTTCACGGCCCGAGAACCCGCCAGCCATCACTCACATATCTGGAAATGTAGAGCTTGGAGTAGCACATTTTTTTCCGGTCCTGTGTTTTGTAGAGGATAGCAAAAAGACTCATATGATTATGAACAATCTCATGAAAAGCAACTTCATGTCAATACGCCATCGTTTTGAGTTGTGACGTCGCGCTTTCGGTGCTAGATTTCTCTAGCTCACTTCTGAAACAAATGCAATTCATGCAGTAGGAGGAGACGATAACCATTTTTTTTTTGAGAATTGTAAGAACATTCGTTATGCATTTTCATTTTTGACTAATGGTCGAATGCTCGGAAAAAAATAGTGGGACACGTTGACAAATAAGATTCCAACGAGATCGGAAGCGCTTCGCTCTCCGACTTCATTTAATTCCAGTCTACTGCAAGACACAATAGCCGCTGAGAAGAACCGTCTATTTCTAGTACAACCAAGTTGTGCCAGGCAATTTGGGATTCGGCTTGTTTAATCAAGCCCTAGGCTAGGAGTTTTGCAGTGTCGTTTTTGAATGCTGCCTGCTGATTATTGGATATTGAGACACAGTTGTTTGGATGTATGATTTTCGAGAATTGGCTAGCTAGAGTAATTTTGACATTTGAAGAAACTGGTGTTGGATTTGGCTGGCTGGTGAGAGATCTTGAAAAGCTGAAGTAAGTTCCGATTAGATATATGCTTTTTTGTGAGTTTTTCTCAGAAATGACCCAAATGGGTTTCAAAATATTAGAAATGACCCACACAAATTTTATATTTCAAAAATGACCCATTTTTAATGAAATCGGATCCCCAGGAACCGGTTTTCTGTGTTTTTCAAACACCGGATCCACAGGATCTGGTTTTCTGTGTTTTTACAAAACTGGATCCCTAGGAACCGGTTTTCTGTGTTTTTCAAAACACCGGATCCCCAGGATCCGGTTTTCTGTGTTTTTTACAAAACCGGATCCCCAGGATCCGGTGTTATGTGCACGTTTGAATGAGAGAACTCCACGTGTTGAGTTTGCACATAACACCGGATCCTTGGGATCCGATTTTGTAAAAAATACGGAAAACCAGATCCTGGGGATCCGGTGTTTTGAAAAACACAGAAAACCGGTTTCTGTGAATCCGGTTTCATTAAAAATGGGTCATTTTGAAATGTGAAACTCGCGTGGGTCGTTTCTAATATGTCAAACTCATTTTGAGTCATTTCTAATAAAAACTCCTTTTTTGAGAGGCTAAGTGGAAGTGAATGTTATGCTTGTTATGAATATGAATTGTGTATTGATATGTGACGAATACGTCAATATATACAGTACAAAATAGATGTGTATGGTAAGCACAACAATGAGAGTATACAGAATATATGCAATGAATATCTTATGAGAATAATATATTCTCTAACACCCCCCCACCCCTCAAACTCATGGTGGATCAACAAGGCTGAGTTTGGAGACAAAGAAGCTGTGATGTGCTCTAGTCTGTGCCTTCGTGAAGAAATCTGCAAGCTGGATCTCCAAAGGAACATACTGAAGAGCAATAATCTGATCATGTACTTGTGACCTCATATATGAAGCATCGACACCAATATGCTTAGTGAGCTCATGCTTCACTGGATCGCGAGCAAAACTAATAGCACCAGTACTGTCAGAGAAGAGGGGAATCGGTCCAGAAGCAGTAACCCCAAAATCCGTAAGTAACCATCGAAGCCAAGTAACCTTTGTGGTCTATAATGTCATCGCTCGTAACTCCACCTCAGCACTCGAACGGGAAATTACTGTCTGCTTCTTTGTCTTCTAGGCAATGAGAGAACTACCAAGAAATACAAAATATGCAGAAAGAGATCTACGATCAGAGTGATCACTAGCCCATGTCGCATCAGAATATTCTTGGAGCTGGAAAGAACTAGAGCGAGGGAAGAAAAGATGGCGAGAAATGGACCCACGAAGATATCGAAGGACACGAAGGAGATGACTATAATGGAGATGAGTGGGAGCAGAAACGAACTGACTCAATATATGGACAAGGTATGAAATATCCGGATGAGTGACTCCTAAATATAACGGACTGCCAATAAGATGTTGATAACGAGTAGGGTCCTCAAGAGGCTCACCATCGGTGGGACAAAGGTGAGCGTTAAATTCCATGGGAGTATCAATAGTGCGCTAGTCACTAAGGGAAGTGACAATTGTATTTTTCGTATAGTCAAAAATAATTTATAGTGATGACCGGTAAGACCGGTGTCGAACCCAAGAAAGCAATTCGATTATGCACTAGGGGAATCAAGTTTTCAACTTTGCTATTCCTAAAATTCAATTATGAGATGGTTATCAATCAAGAACAAGCAATGAGATAGCACTAAGGGGTTGAATATCAATCAAAAGAGAGTTTCGAGGGGTTATTCCCCTCCTTAGCATTTCCCATGATCATGCATACAAGAATGAAACACATTCAAGGTGTTAGATAGTGTTGAACCTAGCTTAGACTAAGGTAGATCACATTCTAATCTAATCTATTCTTAGTCAAGCTCTCTTATAGCTCGAACCTCACTCTTTCGAGGATATTGGTTCATTCCATGGCATTTATTAGCATTGGAATCTCTCCCAAGCAATAAATACCATGAGCTCGAGTCCTAGTTCACTTCAAACCCGTAGATATGATCACATTTACTACATCTAAACCATCCCTAAGGTCGCTAGATTCTTAGGTCAAGTTTTGGGAGAAACAAGTCACCTTGGCATTTCATCAAACACCTAGTGGCATGTAACAATGAAGATCATAGCAAATGTGAATTTAACACCATAGATTAATCATCCAACATGTGTATACATGATCAAGAGTACCAAAGAGGGTAACAACACCCTCAAAACACAAGGGGACTACTCACACGTCATGTAAGACAACATGGTGTGAGTAGGGTTTAAGCACAACAAATGAGAATAGAAGAGGAATAGAAATAGGATGGTTAATCCTAATGTCTCCCTTTGATCTTCACTTCTCCTTTGTTGGATGCTGATTGATGACCTTGATTTTCTCTTCTTTGATGAGTATTTTTGCCCAAAAAACCAACCTTGGGTTAAAAACCCTCACTTTCTATTTGTAGTGTTGAGTCCAAAAATCAGGCACATCAGTCGTACTCGGGCGAGTACTGTGGCAGGCAAACTTGCAAGCAGACTCGTACTCGGGTGAGTACGGCTATCAGAAGGTGCTCTAGTGCAGAGGAAGATGGTACTTGGGCAGGTAAGGCAACGTACTCGGGTGAGTACCATGCTCAGAGGAAAATGGTGTGTTTTAGGAAGTCGGTACTCGGGCGGGTAGGCATGCGTGCTCGGGCGAGTACGACTTCTGGTGGCTTTTCTGAGTTCTAAATGTCCGAATTTGGTCTTGGCATGAACTAGAGAGTTGCAGCTCTGTGTGTTAGCTTTCCAACAAGCTCTAGATGGGCCCATTTAGACACCATATGCGCTCTGGGCATGCAAGATAAGTCGGAAAGGTCATTTTGCCCTATTTTGACCCGAAACTTTGGTCTTTTTCATGCAATCTTGATATTGAGGTCTTGAATTCAACGTAGTATCATTTTGTACCTGAAATGTGAAAGGCAAGGGTTAAACGACATCAAATAAAGTTGGAAACGACTCAAAGCTATAGTGAAAAACGGCTATTAATGAGTCGAAAACTCGACTCATCGACACTCCACACTTAAGCTTTGTTCGTCCCGAACAAAGTATGAAAATATGTCAAGGATGTGCAAATGGAGAAATGCTAGTGGTGCTATGTTTTTTTGACTAGTTGCCTCACTAGCTTTCACATGATCTCCATCATTGTTCCTAGACATGTTATTGAAAGAAAAATGACAAGTATGTACAATCTAACTAGCTCCTTTTCGTAGGCGTTACGAATGCATTTAGCGCATGCATTAAGCCTTTAAACCCCTAGGCTACCCTAGTGGACGAGTTATAGTCTCGTGGGAGTTTTCAGAAAAGAGAATACTCACAAATCCCATATGCACCTACCCCATGAAAATGAATTCAAGAGTGCTCAACCAAGATGAGGATTTCTCAAAACCAATCCCTCACCCCAAACTAGGACTACCATCACAATATCATCAAAAGAACTTTTGAACCATTTGAGTACCCATGAGGTTGTGCATTCAAGATCATCAATACTAGAGCTATCAAATGTCTCATCCAAAGTTCCACTCATTTTCTAGGTAATACAATAGAAGCAAAGTTAACAATTTTGCACAAAAGAGTGTCAACCACTCGCCTATGCTAGCTAGGGCTAGTCCATGGGTTTGCGACATGGAACTCATTCCCAAGTTTTAGGCGCTTAAGCCATAATCTATAAGGGAAGAGAAGTTCGACACTAGAGTTCTTAATAAACAAGCATAAATCTAATGATAGCTCCCGTGCAAGCACAAGGATCGTCCAAGAGTTAATCTAACTAGCACACAATACAAATGATGCACCCACGCAAATGTAAATTGATAGAAGAACATAAAGTCAAGTTTTAAGTGCTTTTTATATTTTTTTTCAAATGGCCTTTGGCCTACAAATGCTTTTGAGGGGGAACTTTTCTTCCTAACCCCCGGCATTTATATATTTTGGATCAAAACTTCTCGTGGCCTTTGAGAAAGTTTTTTGTCGGGGCTTTGCCCTCTTTTGACCATGAAAATGAAGCATTTTTTGTTGGGGCCTATTTTTCGCCCTCTTTTGTTTTTGACTCCACACTTAAAACTTGACAATATGTTCAAGGAATGTATGGAATGCGCGGCAAACAATCATAGGTAAGGCACTAAGTTAGAAGAACTCAAGTCACCAAGGAATATACAAGAGGTTTACGTTTTTCATGAATTTTTTTTATAAAAGTGCTTGCTAAAACTTAATCCAAGGTTATTCAACAAAAATACTTAGAAAATTAGATAGATAAGAGATATCAATGATATTGATTCACAAGAATGCACATTCACGGGACTAGGTGGGTTCTAAATTCAAGATCCAATCAATGTGAATAATAGGCTAGATGTGATTTGTAGGATTTAGAGTTGATAGTCACAAGCATATGTGGTTAACACTCTCATGTTAGGGATAAGGTGCAACAATGCAAGTGTCCATCTATGAATGGTATGCATGGCATGAAAACATGTGAACTATGCGCATTGACCACTCTACACTTAATTCACGCTTAGTCCCTAAGCGTAAAGAATGATAAAATAGAAGCAAAGGCACATAGAAACTCCCTTCGTTTGAAGAATGCCTTCCAACCCAATGGTGCAACTCTAGAGAGTGAAAATAGTCCCTTGTTTGCAATTGAAGACAATGAAAGTGAATTGCACAAGCGATGAACATATACATATTTGGAGAGCAAAACAAACATAAGTGACTATGCTATCGACGGTGGGCTCGACTTGGGCATGTGGCTCGGGAAGAGGATTCTCCGAAAGGCAAAGGGGCTCCAAGTGGGCTGTGGAAGGTGACCGGATGGGAGAGGAAGGTGGTGTGGGTGTGAGTTCAACAAGCTGGTGTCGCTCCTTGAATATTTTCTTCTTTCTATTCGCCCTTTCCTTAGTGCTATTATCCCACGGCTCGGAGTGATGGTCCCAAGTCACTTGGTCGGCTTCAAAGAACTTCATAGACTTCATCGCGTCCCGATCTAGTATCCTCTTCTTAGGCTTGGGGCAAGTGTCATGGTCAAAAGTAAAGTGACATTTCAAAGCTAGCATTGTCACTAGAGGGCCACCACCAAGGCCTTTGACCTTCTTCTTTTTGTTCACATAAGTCTAAAATCGAGAAGCGAGAATACCACACCAATCAAGGGACTTCCCTTGATCTATAGCCATCATGAGTTTGAGATCCGGGATTGTCACCCTTGCCCCTTCATCTTGACGCGCATTAATCCCTATGGATATAATGCGGTGAATCACTTTCCACACCGGTTCCTTAATCGCGGTGGCACTATAGCATGATATGAACCATTCCTTCCTTCCCGAAATCTTCTCCCAAAACTTGGTTTGTTTATGCTCGCTATAATTGGGGAGATCTATACCATGGCGCGGGAATTCCAACCAATCACACAAAATACTCCGCTCAATATCAAAAGGCATTCCACCCAAAACAAACTTCCAATTCCACACCCTCTTCTTTTCATCCCTCGCCGCCTCAAAAGAACTTATAAATTCCTCCACAACCCTTTGATAACATCCCGGATCATCCATAGACAACACTTCTAAACCACAATGAGAAAGTTTTGAAACTACCTCATCCTCGATCTCCAAGTCCTCCAGTAAATCCAAATCCGGGAACAAGGTTAGAAGAGCCTCCTTTCCTTCCTTCAAGATGAACTCATAATTCTTTTGGTGTGCTTGATCTTGGAAGTAGAGAGGTTTGGTAAATGGATAGGGGGTGGGTTGTAGTGGAGGCAATACCAAAGGTAGCTCAATGGTGGAAGAAAGTGATGGTGTGCTAGCCGTCGGGGGTGGAGGAAGTGCAAGAGCGGATTGAGAAGAATTAGAAGTGGTGATAGCTCGAGCATTCTTTTGACCTCCCTTAGACTTTGAATGTCTTGATAAAGTTGCGGTTTGGGAGGATTGTTGTTACTTCATGTCTTTCTCCCCTCCTTCTTGGGTTTCCTCTTTCACTTCCCCACATGAAGTAGTTATTTGTGATCTTCTCTATTACCGCATATCCTTCATGAGGTTCAAGTTCCATGATAGCTCCTCCCACGGCGGTATTAAGTGAAAGCCGTGATGGACCATCAACACCATGATAGAAGGTATGGAACACGAGGAGGTTATCTAAGTTGTGATGTGGGCAAAGCCTTTGATACTCCTTGTATCTCTCACAAGCCTCATAGAGTGTCTCTCCATCCATTTGTGCAAAGTTTGTGATTTGACTCCTATAGTAGGCCGTCTTGGAAGGAGGGAAGTACTTATTGAGGAATGCAACGGCAAGCTCCTCCCAAGTGGTGAAACTTCCCGCCGTTTGGCTCCTTAACCAATCCGTAGCTTTTCCCGTAAGGGAGAAAGGGAACAACCTCAAGAGCTTAGCATCCTCGGAGACCCCATTGATCTTGAAAGTATCACAAACTTCAAGAAATGTAGTCAAATGGGAGTTTGATTCCTCGTGGTCTCTCCCCGAGAATTGATTTGATTGAATCATTTGGATTGTCGAGGTCTTCAAGTCAAAGTCTCGATTATCCATCGCCGGGACAAGGATTGGGGAACGATATCCATAAGCATTAGGAGCGGCGTAGTCTTTAAGAACCCTTCTAGCACGAGGGCCTTGTGGTATTGTGGTGGTCTTCCGTCCATGGTTTGAGTATTGCTTTCTTGAGTATATGAAGTTGATCCTTTATCTTTGGTTGTCTTACTCCTTGTAAGGTGAGGATTTACAATATCTCTTATGGGTTGATTCAAGTCTCTATCCACAATCTTGGTAAGTTTCTTTGTCTTAGGTGGCATAAAAGAAGTGAACCTACAAGGGGAAAACAAACAAGACAAGTGAGGACCGTGAAATGATCTCAAGAATCACAAGTAGCAAAACAAATAAAGAAAAACATGGAATAGTCAAAGTATTAAATGATTCGTTCTACGGACAATCTAGCCATTGCTCCCTGGCAACGGCGCCATTTTGACAATTGTATTTTTCATATAGTCAAAAACAATTTATAGTGATGACCGGTAAGACCGGTGTCGAACCCAAGGGAGCAATTCGATTATGCGCTAGGGGAATCAAGTTTTCAACTTGTCTATTCCTAAATTTCAATTATGAGATGGTTATCAATCAAGAACAAGCAATGAGATAACACTAAGGGGTTGAATATCAATCAAAAGAGAGTTTCGAGGGGTTATTCCCCCTCGTTAGCATTTCCCATGATCATGCATACAAGAATTAAACACATTCAAGGTTTTAGATAGTGTTGAACCTAGCTTAGACTAAGGTAGATCACATTCTAATCTATTCTATTCTTAGTCAAGCTCTCTTATGGCTCGAACCTCACTCTCTCGAGGATATTGGTTCATTCCATGGCATTTATTAGCATTGGAATCTCTCCCAAGCAATAAATACCATGAACTCGAGTCCTAGTTCACTTCAAACCCGTAGATATGATCACATTTACTACATCTAAACCATCCCTAAGGTCGCTAGATTCTTAGGTCAAGTTTTGGGATAAACAAGTCACTTTGGCATTTCATCAAACACCTAGTGGCATGCAACAATGAAGATCATAGGAAATGTGAATTTAACACCATAGATTAATCATCCAACATGTGTATACATGATCAAGAGTACCAAAGAGGGTAAAAACACCCTCAAAACACAAGGGGACTACTCACACATCATGTAAGACAACATGTTGTGAGTAGGGTTTAAGCACAACAAATGAGAATAGAAGAGGAATAGAAATAGGATGGTTAATCCTAATGTCTCCCTTTGATCTTCACTTCTCCTTTGTTGGATGTAGATTGATGACCTTGATTTTCTCTTCTTTGACGAGTATTTTTGCCCAAAAACCAGCCTTGAGTTAAAAACCCTCACTTTCTATTTGTAGTGTTGAGTCCAAAAATCAGGCACAGCAGTCGTACTCGGGCGAGTACTGTGGTAGGCAAACTTGCAAGCAGACTTGTACAGTGCGAGTACGGCTGTCGGAAGGTGCTTGACAGAGCACAGTCGTCGTGTGCTAAGGCAAGAATAAATTTATAGTCCGCTACTCGTGACTTTACTACTGGGTAGCAAGTGGTAAGTAGGGGTCAAACCCAAGGGAATTAGGGGGATACGTTGTTCTTTGAGGGATATGTACTGGCGGGGAACGTGATTTTTAGGTTGATTGAGGTTTTAGCGCGAATAACTACGTGACTTTTTAGTTGGTTTTGGTTTTTAGTGCGGGAAAGTAAATGACATAAAAGTAAATACTGAAAATAAAGGAGAAGACTTACTGCGGGTGATGCGTGATTGGCAAGTCCTCCGGAAGGTGAGCAGTTGATAGAGCAGTTTATACTAAGAAAGTAAATGCAAGGGGTTTTTTAAATCTAAGGAAAGATTCGGTTTCAGGGGCCTTGTATCATAATCCGTTTATCATTGACCACTAATGACCATACTAAGTGTTCAAAAGTGAATCGAGGCTATTCCTAGCACAAGACTTTCCACACTGTCTAGTCTTTTGCAAGACGTAGTACTCTTGTCTAATATGTGCATCCATTTGACCATCATTCCTGATAAATCAAATGGTTTTTGGAAGAGGTTGATGTCCATAAATAAGCTGTGCTCTTCCGAGCCTCCACTTATCCACGGAGGTCGCGAGTTCATGATAGAGTTTTGCTCTTCCGAGCATCCACTCTACCAATGAAGTTTTGACCTAATATAAGGCACTTAGAACAAGTTGAACACAAAGAGGCATTAAGAAAAGGGTCTAAAACATTTTATGACACAAGTACACCCCTTCAACCGAATGAAGGGTTTAGCTACGATTATCCATGGAAGAGGACATCATAGCTAAGTACTTGAAAAGTAAAGGTTTTGAAAGACAGGAAAAGTAAAGGTTTGAAAGTAAAAACAAGGAAAGTAAAATTGCAGTTTCGAAAGACAGGAAAGTAAAGTTTTCGAAAGTAAAAGATAGTAAAGGAAAGGGGTGAGTACTTCAAGAACCGACAAGAGTACTCGAGAATAAAGAAAAGCTTGAGTACTCAAGAACCGACAGGAGTACTCAAGACCGAACTATAATACTCAAGAACCAACAGGAGTATTATATATTAAAAATCAAACTTACAAATGCCAACTTTCTAGAGAGAGAAGTGTTTGTGGGATGTTGAGGATGATGGATATGAGGAGGGGATGAGCTCCTTTTATAGCCAAATGTAGATGGAATGGATGGATGAGATGATTTGCATCCAAGGGTGGAGGAGGAGGGGATGAGATGTGGAGGAGAGGAGAACAAGTGGCAAGCTCCTATGGTCTCCTCCCTTAGCCGCCGGTTGGAGGTCTCCATGGAGGGGAAGCTTGTGGCTTTGGCCACCTCTTGCCAAAGCCACCGATCACAAGGAGGAGAAGGGGTGGTTTTGGCCACCCATGAGTCACCACATCCACAAAAGCCGCCGGTCACTTGGAGATAAGGATGAGTTTGTGAGTTTTGTGCAGTCTTTTCACAAAACTATCAGTCCAATTTCGCTCCGGTCTGACTTTGGTTGTTCCTCGGTTGGATTTGATTTGAGTAATTCAATGTCAGGATCTTGAGATTTCTTCGTTTGGCGTCTGATCTTGACCTTGGAATGACTCGTAATATCTTTTCAGCGTAAAATCCTCTCCTTAGCGTGTTTTCTCTCTAGAGTCCAAAATACCCTGTAGAAATATATCGGAACTAACAAGCAAAAGTTAAATAGACCAACAGTCTAATTTAGTGGGTTTAACTGTGTTTTTGATTCGTATAATTATGGTCCATCAGATCACCCCACACTTTTAGTTGTTCGTCCCGAACAATGCTATTAAAGGGCGGCACACTAAGTTTGGTTTTAAAATATGAAAATTAGACTGTGGGACTCGATTTATCCTAATTCATGCATTACTTACTTATTACCAAATTGAACTGTGTAAATAAATAGAAGAAACTTGATACGTGTACCTCCATGCTGAGATGCAAAATATTCTGGATGTTTCGGGAGATAGCCCTTTTTAGGCTCCTGGATTGCAATCTTGGAATCGTCTCGCACTAAATGGTTTCCTTGTAGCTTTCTCTAGCACGTGATTCGGTTCGGGTTTCAATGGTTTGAGTACTTTGATTTTCTTTTGGCGAGGGACAGCTTTTGTAGTGAATCGGCCTTTGGCCTTTGATTTGACTCTTTGAGTACTTCACTTTTTGTTCGGTTAAAACCTTCACAATTTTGGGCCTTTGGCCTCTTGATTTGCTTCTTTGAGCTTTTTGTGTCTTTGTGACTTGCTAGTCCATTTTCTCAAGCCTTTTTTGGGAGGTCTAATCATCGCCCGCAAGCCTATGGAAATACCTCCCCGCTCCTCTCATCCTTGCCGTTTCGCGCGGGTCAAGATGAGGGTCGCTCATCTATTTTCTCGGCTACTTTGACTAGAGAGAGGATGGTCTGATTCCCGTCCTCGCCTTTTTTCTTTTTTGCATAAACACTGCATGGCGGAGATGACTTCAATCTTCACTGAAACCCGAAGTGCAGCCTCCACTGACTTCGAAAACCATATAGTTTAATTCGATCCTTTGATTGCTTGCCAAGCCTCTCTAGGGCAGTTTATGTCAACTCCACATCCCTAGTTTATCTCAGCACAAAGAGACAAATGAGAAGTTACGTTCTAAGTTTTTAGACAGTTGAATTTTCACAAGGTAAATGCATGAATTTTAGATCTATCTTTTTCACATTCTCAAGTTCATATTTTCAAACAGATAATATTAAAAAAAGGAAAACATGTTTATGTACACAGGTGGTTCTCACCCCACACTTTTGAACGAAGGCGTGCCTTTCAGCAAGACTTAGTTCAAAAGCCATGCAAGCAGATGTTATATGAGAAGGAAATGACATTAAGGAAAAGGGAAGAACAGAACTCCCTTTATTGTGTCGAATGACATGGCATGAGGCTGGATAATCGAGGGAGTTCGGCTGGGGCCTTGAACTCTTGGCATAGGCCTAGCTGGCTTAATGTTGCACCCAAGTCCGATTCCTGAATAGTCATTTCTTCTATGCACCAAGTGGGTGAGAGCGACTTATTGGAAAAAACTAAATGACAGAAAAATAAAAAACAGAAAGTAAGATAGGTGTTGGGTTACCTCCCGACCAGTGCCTTTGTTTAACGTCGTTGGCTCGACAGTACCTCATTCCTGGATCACTGATTTGGATCCCATGGGTGGCTCAGGTCGAATTTCTTCTCGGCAGCTCTTTTGATTTGCTCAAAGAACACATATGGCGGTGGGCTCAGTTCTGTTCTCTCTTGATCCGGAGGCTTCTTTTTCACATATCCCCGAGAAGGCGAGGACTCCTTGACCATAGCTGCTGGTCCATCAAGCCGTGCTCTCTTGTTCCTCCATCCGGGCTTCCATTCCACCGGGCCATGTCCTTGTTGCTTCTTTGTGTACGGACGGTTGGCATCCGGGTTGTGCTCTTCACTAGCCCTCTTCTTTGCGGTAGAGGTGAATGGCCGTTTCAGCACGAGTAAGTTTTCAGGGCTGTTTGGTTGAGTCGTGGTGAGTGAAAGCTCCATTGATGGTTTTTCTTGCCCTTGTTCTACCTCCATCTTGCCTTGCACCTCATCATTGATCACTTCATCTTCAGGGGCTGTGATCCGCATACAAACCGAGGGGACAGGTTGGGGGACTTCCACCACAAGGGTCAGGTCTTTCTCGGATAGATTAAAAATGAGGACCGGGCCTGCCTCAGGTGCTTGGAGCGCAAGGACCGGGCATGCTGTGATTTCCTCGTCCGCTTCGGTAGTGAGAGCAGGGTAAGTCTCGGGTAGCTTGTTAATGGCATTAGGGACTTCCTCTTCTGCCGGCTCGGGAGTGAGTTTCCATGAAGGTTCTTCCTCGTCCCACACTATATCGGTTTCCGGTTCTAAGTCTTCTGATGGCTCGGGAGTGATATCCCATATGGGCTCTTCCTCGTCCCATACTATATCGGTTTCTGGTTCTAAGTCTTCTGATGGCTCGGGAGTGATATCCCATATGGGTTCTTCCTCGGTGCTTCCGGTTCCCGACTCGTCCATCATGGCCTCTGTCAGCCTTGTGGGCACCAATGTTGGCTCTTTTAAAGCCGCCTCCATATCCATTACTGCCCTTGTACTGATGTCTTCTCTCGGTTTTGTTGCGGGCAAGATAATAGGTGTGGTGTCGGGCTCGTTCTGTACTGAGTCCACTTTCATCGTTGGTGCCTTATCTTCAGTTTGGTGCATTGGCCCTCGTTTTGTGCTTGTGGCCAAATCCTTAATGAGGCTCCAGGCTTTATTTTCGCTTAATTCCATTATTGACCCTCCTGCGGCAGTATCTAGCAAGCAAAGCTCCGAAATTCTCATCCCAATAAGAAATGTCCGAAGAAGATATGAATATGCGAATCCGTGGTGCGGGCAGCTCGCCACAATGGAAATGAAGTACGCCAAGTACTCGTCCAAAGTTTCGTCCAGGGATTGCGCAAGGTTGATGATCTTCTTGCGGACTTCAAGTTCGAAGGGTCATGGGGAAAACTCTTCATAGTACCAAGGCTCGCTTTCGTAGTAGGAAGACATTATGTATAACAGAAAAAAGAACAACTATCCATTCGCTAAGTCCCCGGCAACGGCGCCAATTTTGACAGAGCACAGTCGTCGTGTGCTAAGGCATAAATAAGTTTATAGTCCGCTACTCGTAACTTTACTACTGGGTAGCAAGTGGTAAGTAGGGGTCGAACCCAAGGGAATTAGGGGGATACGTTGTTCTTTGAGGGATATGTACTGGCGGGGAACGTGATTTTTAGGTTGATTGAGGTTTTAGCGCGAATAACTACGTGACTTTTTGGTTGGTTTTGGTTTTTAGTGCGGCAAAGTAAATGACATAAAAGTAAATACTGAAAATAAAGGAGAAGACTTACAGCGGGTGATGCGTGATTGGCAAGTCCTCTGGAAGGTGAGCAGTTGATAGAGCAGTTTATACTAAGAAAGTAAATGCAAGGGGTTTTTTTAAATCTAAGGAAAGATTCGGTTTCAGGGGCCTTGTATCATAATCCGTTTATCATTGACCGCTAATGACCATACTAAGTGTTCAAAAGTGAATCGAGGCTATTCCTAGCACAAGACTTGCCACACCGTCTAGTCTTTTGCAAGACGTAGAACTCTTGTCTAATATGTGCATCCATTTGACCATCATTCCTGATAAATCAAATGGTTTTTGGAAGAGGTTGATCTCCACAAATAAGCTGTGCTCTTCCGAGCCTCCACTTATCCACGGAGGTCGCGAGTTCATGATAGAGTTTTGCCCTTCCGAGCATCCACTCTACCAATGAAGTTCTGACCTAATATAAGGCACTTAGAACAAGTTGAACACAAAGAGGCATTAAGAAAAGGGTCTAAAATATTTTATGACACAAGTACACCCCTTCAACCGAATGAAGGGTTTAGCTACGATTATCCATGGAAGAGGACATCATAGCTAAGTACTTGAAAAGCAAAGGTTTTGAAAGACAGGAAAAGTAAAGGTTTGAAAGTAAAAACAAGGAAAGTAAAATTGCAGTTTCGAAAGACAGGAAAGTAAAGTTTTCGAAAGTAAAAGACAGTAAAGGAAAGGGGTGAGTACTTCAAGAACCGATAAGAGTACTCGAGAATAAAGAAAAGCTTGAGTACTCAAGAACCGACAGGAGTACTCAAGACCGAACTATAATACTCAAGAACCAACAGGAGTATTATATATTAAAAATCAAACTTACAAATGCCAACTTTCTAGAGAAAGAAGTGTTTATGGATTGTGGGATGTTGAGGATGATGGATATGAGGAGGGGATGAGCTCCTTTTATAGCCAAATGAAGATGGAATGGATGGATGAGATGATTTGCATCCAAGGGTGGAGGAGGCGGGGATGAGATGTGGAGGAGAGGAGAACAAGTGGCAAGCTCCTATGGTCTCCTCCTTTAGCCGCCTGTTGGAGGTCACCATGGAGGGGAAGCTTGTGGCTTTGGCCACCTCTTGCCAAAGCCACCGGTCACAAGGTGGAGAAGGGGTGGTTTTGGCCACCCATGAGTCACCACATCCACAAAAGCCGCCGGTCACTTGGAGATAAGGATGAGTTTGTGAGTTTTGTGCAGTCTTTTCACAAAACTATCAGTCCAATTTCGCTTCGGTCTGACTTTGGTTGTTCCTTGGTTGGATTTGATTTGAGTAATTTAATGTCAGGATCTTGATATTTCTTCGTTTGGCGTCTGATCTTGACCTTGGAATGACTCGTAATATCTTTTCAGCGTAAAATCCTCTCCTTAGCGTGTTTTCTCTCTAGAGTCCAAAATACCCTGTAGAAATATATCGGAACTAACAAGCAAAAGTTAAATAGACCAACAGTCTAATTTAGTGGGTTTAACTGTGTTTTTGATTCATATAATTATGGTCCATCGGTGCTCTAGTGTAGGGGAAGCTGGTACTCGGGCAGGTAAGGCAACGTACTCGGGAGAGTACCATGCTCAGAGGAAAATGGTGTCTTTTAGGAAGTCGGTACTCGGGTGGGTAGGCGTGCTTGCTCGGGTGAGTACGACTTCTGGTGGCTTTTCTGAGTTCTAAATGTCCGAATTTGGTCTTAACATGAACTAGAGAGTTGCAGCTCTGTGTGGTAGCTTTCCAACAAGCTCTAGATGGGCCCATTTGGACACCATATGCGCTCTGGGCATGCAATATAAGTCAGAAAGGTCATTTTGCCCTATTTTGACCCAAAACTTTGGTCTTTTTCATGCAATCTTGATATTGAGGTCTTGAATTCAATGTGGTATCATTTTGTACCTGAAATGTGAAAGGCAAGGGTCAAACGACATCAAATAAAGTTGGAAACGACTTAATTTATAGTGAAAAATGGCTATTAATGAGTCAAAAACTCGACTCATCAGGAAGCTCGATCAAGAAGGTCGCGAATATACTTCTCTTGGGATAGGAAGAATGCCTCGGAAGTAGAGGATAATTCAATACCAAGAAAGGACCGAATATGACCGAGATCTTTCATAAGGAATTGATTATTAAGGCGCTCCTTGACAAAGGCAATATGTTAAGGGTCATCACCAGTGTTAAGGATATCATTAACGTAAAGAAGGAGGAGTGTCCGTCCACGAGTGGAAGTATGGATAAACAAGGATGGGTCATGGTCGCTAGCGGTGAAGCCTACAGCGGTAACAACAGAGGAAAAATGCTCAAACCAAGCTCGAGGGGCTTGCTAAAGACCATAGAAGGAGTGACAAAGGTGAAGTATCATGCCGTCGGGGATAGAATATCCTGGTGGTGGTCTCATGTAAACCTCTTCTCTCAACTCACCATAAATAAAAGCATTCTTAACATCAAGCTGAGAGATGGACCACTCACGGACAGAGGCAACAGCAAGAAGGGTGCGAATGGTGGTCATGTGGACAACATGTGCAAACGTATCATCATAGTCACGCCCATACTCTTGTTGAAAACCACGAGCCACTATACGAGCTTTATAGCGCTCAAGGGAACCATCAGATCGGGTGTATAGATCCACTTACACGTGATAGGACGAACATAAGATGGAAGGGGAACCACCTCCAAGTACCAGTCTGCTCAAAGGTGGCCAGTTCTTCTGCCATCACGTGTTGCACTCCTGGTGAAGGATATCATCACGATAGGAGGTCGGCTCAGCAAGAGTAGCGGCATCAACATCATAACGTGTCGGAGGGCGAATGAACTGGCAATCTCAAAGAGCATATCGAGATGGATGCACCGGAGGAGATATTATAATGGGAGAAGGCGGCACATCAGAAGGTGATGGCACAATGGGTGAAGATGACACATCAAGTGAAGGTGGTATGACAGAAGAAGACGATGCAATAGGCGACGAAGGCACAATTGGTGAAGATGGAGTCTCAGAAACCTCTGCACCCGAACGATGAGTGTAGTCCTGAGGAGAATATGATATAGTGTGAGAGGGAACAAAAGATGGTGAATCGGGAAAGGTTAAAAAAGCAAGGGGCTCGACTAAAGAAGCTGATGAGGAATCGGAGGAATGACGAGGAGAGAAGGGACGAGACTCATCAAAAATCACATCTCTAGAAATACGAATTTGTCATGCAACTGGATCCCAACAACGATATCCTTTATGTTCATTACTATAACCAAGGAAAACACACTCAATGGCCTGATCAATCAATTTGGTGCGCTCATGAGGTGCCAGTAAGACATAACACAAACAACCAAATAAACAAAGATGAGTATATTCAGGAAGTCGACCAAAAAGACGTTTCACTGGAATGTTCCCCCTGAAGGGTGGAGAATGGCTGCATATTTATCAAGTAAGTGGCTGTTGAAATAGCTTCCACCCAAAAATGAATGGGAACATTAGAGGCAAGTAAGAGAGCACGAGAGGTCTCCAAGAGATGACGATGCTTGCGCTCAGCAATGCCATTTTGCGCGTGAGCGCTTGGGCAGGAAAATTGAGAGAGAGTCCCCTACAAAGCTAGTAATTGGCGAAGGTGACGAGATAAATATTCTCCAGCCGAGTCAGCCCAAAGAACGCGATTAGAAGAGTCAAACTGAGTACGGATCATGGTGGCAAAATTTTTATATATAGATAAAACCTCACTACGAGAGGACATAAAATATATCCACGTGTGACGAGAGAAATCATCTATAAATAAAATATAATAGCGATGACCCATTTTTGATTTAAAGGGAGCTGGACCCCAAACAACAGAATGAACAAGATCAAATGGACAGTGAGAAACTGACTCACTAGTAGAATAAGGAAGAGTAATTTGTTTTCCAAGTTTGCAACCTTGACAATCTAAAGATGTATCACCATAGACAGATCCTAAAAGACCACGTCGAACCAAAGAGGACAAACGAGAGCCGCAGATGTGACCCAAGTGGTGATGCCATTGAGGAAATCATGACGCCGAGGACCAGTACCAACCAGATTCCCCGTGTGATGATCCTGAACGCAACAAGAATTAGAGTCAAGAATTATACGACAACCATGGTTAGTGAATTGACCAGCAAAGATGAGTTGCATGGCCAATTGGGGAACTAAAGAAACTGAAGGGACATTAATGGGAAGATGAGAGAGTGCCTCTTCCAACGACAGACAATGAAGTGCCTTCAGCAGTCTAAACTGATAAAGGAGCAATTAAAGGACTGACAGACTGAAGACAAGTGGAATTAGAAGTAATATGAAATGAAGCACAAGAGTCAAGGATCTAGGGAGATATACCTAATTATCTGTGTGGTGATCTCTCAAAGGCTGAAGATACAGCAGCAGAACTAGCAGCTCTTGACGGTGTAAAGATGGACATTCGACATAATAGCGTGAGAATCTCTTGAGTATCAGAAGTACCAGAACCAGTAGTGGCGGAGGATGTTGAGGAACCACTTCCAGGACTCTTTGGAGGGCGGCCACCACGACGTGCAACATTATCTCTTTTCTTCTTGTTGCAGTAGTAGGCGGAATGTCCTGCCTTGTTACAATGGGTGCAATGAGGCCACTCACCCCCAGAAGGGGTTTCTGAAGTAGTAACATCTGATGAGGCCGGACCACGCAATGTGGAAGATGATATACGAACAGCCAAAAGGAGTAGGAAGCAAACCCGCATTAGGAAGTCAAACTTCTTCAGTTCAGACAGTTGAAAGAACATCTAATATGGTCACACAAGGATGGCAAGCCAAAAGTTGAGCCCGGATCTGTTCAACTCAACTCAAAGCCGTGTTAGAAAATCATAAATGCGACAAAACTGGCGGTGAGACTTGACATTCTTACAATTTGGACAGGTAGGATAAAGTGTCGGTTTCAAAGAATCAAGTTAGCACCATATTGCGGACATCTGGTCATAGAACTCATCTATGGTGGCATCTCACTGTTGGAGCGACTGCTCCCGATGAACAACACTCAAGAACAGAGAATCACCACTGGGCGCATAACGTTCCTGAAGATGGGCCCACATCAACTGAGCAGATTCCAAACAAACAATATCTGAAGAGAGTGATACCTCCGCCACTATAATAGACGAGGCGCGAGCATCTTCATCCATCCATGCACGGAAGGCAGTGTACTGGTTTTGGAAAGATTCCCTGGCATCGTCAAATTCTGCTGAAGCTTTCTGCGTATCCTCGTCCGATGCATCTACAGGTAGGATAGACATAGTAGGCGGGGTGGACGTGGGGGACATAGAAGCTCTCCAGTTTGGAAATTCGAAAGGAGTTGACCACGCATGTGGAGACGCATGTGATTTACCCATTCTTTAAAATTAGTGCCATTAAAGATGACTGGGCAACGAGGAATAGAAACAGTACTTGTGGAACAAGAGAAGACATAATGAGATAGTTTTTTTTGAACTATTGACTGGTCAAACAATTGACTATGTTGACTGGGTGCTGACTATGTGCTGATTGGGCACTGACTGAGTGCTGACTGAGGTCTGACTGAGCGCTGACAGGGTGCCAATAAGACGCTGATTTCTGCTGACGTGGCAGACGGTTGACCTGATTGACTCTTTTTTTTGAAGAAAAGTAAAAATAGGAAAATAGCCAAACCCTACAATACATCAACACTGCAGAAACAAATCTCGACTCGTTCAACTTTGAGAGTAGATCTCGGTGGGTATGAAAATCGGTCGAACGAGTCTCGTTCGGTAGCGCACTGATAGATTGGATCTGGGAATAATGGAAACAACAAAGGCAGATGCAGATCTGGTTTCAAGTGAAGTTTCTAGCCAAAATACCTGAATTCCAAACTCAAATTGCCCAATTCCATCAGTTGAAACTTAAATAACCAGATTATCCCATTTCTAAGATATGGAACCTGTACTCTTCATTTTTTTTATAATCCCGGTAGGAGATACACCGATACCATTATTACCGATTTCTCTCCTACCGGAAATGTACAAAAATGCAGATATGGCTCGATTTTGGGCATACGTTGATCAAAACGAGACGAAATGACATACACATCAATGACGGTTCCAGGGGAACCGGGAACATTGATATTAAAAGCTTTGATTGAATCAACTTTAGTAACTGATTGAATACATATCGAGATCCAAGCTTTGATTGAATCAGATGAGCAAGATGTCAGATTCGGGCATGATGTCATCATCCTCCTCGACTTTCATTCAACCACCGTTCGCCGCTGTCAAAGATCTCTGATTTTCTCTACATATCCATTGTGACCTCATTCGGCCGCATACCCACTTCAACCTTCATATATGAAGCAATGGCCGATGCGATTCACATTGTCGTGTTCCTGATGTTTTACAAAGAAAACAAATTCAACTCAAGAATCAAATGGGTTTAATGGACCAAATCTTATGATCCAAACCTGGCTGGCATCAGCACAAAATGAAATTGGTTAATCGTAAATTTAACCCAATAAGATAGTCGAACAGATTAGACCAAAAAGAAACAGTAGAACCAATTTCATTTTATGAACCCAACCCCAACTAGGGTTTCATCTTTTCCAGGCCTCATGAAGCGGCAGCAGCCGAAACTTTCAAATTCCAGGTTCCTCACGCCGATGTCAAGCAGTAGTTTTGATTTCAATGTTCCCTGTTCCGCGAAAACTGGTATCGTTATGATACCGGTTCCCCTTGAACTGATATTGACGTGTATGCCACTTCATCTCGTTTTGGTCCACGTAGGCCCAAAATCGAGCCACATCTTCATTTTTGTACATTGTCGGTAGGAGAGAAATCAGGAATAATGGTATCGTTGTATCTCCTACCGAGATTATAAAAAAATGAAGAGTAACAGATTCTTAGGAACCGGAATTCTTAAAAATGAGGTAATCTGATTATTTGAGTTTCAACTGATGGAATTGGGCAATTTGAGTTTGGAATTGGGGTATTTTGGCTAGAAACTCTTTCCGGTGCCAAATAAAGTTCAGCGGCAGGGACATCAGATCAGTCGGCGACAGTGATTTGATTGATCGTGGGTAGCGGCGATCTGGGCGACAGCGGCTGGCGCGATCTGTTCAATGACGATGGCGGCGGCGGTCTGTTGGTCGACGGCGGCTGTACAGCAGTTCTGTACCCCAAAAAATATTTATTTGAAAGAGAAAAGAAATCGAAGAAAAAAAGGATCTCAAACGAAATCGTCTGATACCATGTTATGAATATGAATTGTATATTGATAAGTGACGAATACGTCAATATATACAGTACATGATATATGTGTATGGTAAGCACAATAATGAAAGAATATACAGAATATATGCAAGGAATATCTGATGAGAATAATATATTCTCTAATAATGCTTTTATGTATATGTTTGAATGTTTTATCATAATGTGTGACTCACATCTCTGATGATAATTGTTTGTTGGTCAGAGCACTTAAAAGTGCATCTTCTTTTGTAGTTGGAGTTGGTTGAGAGATCGCTGGTGTAAATTATTAGATACATCCAATTCAAAACAACGCACCCAATTAAGGCTCCACTGCCCACTGGTATGTTTTTTTTTCTTTCCTTGTTTATGCTTCTGTTACAAGTGCTTGCAAGTAAGGAGCTTGATATTGGTACATGTGGTTTAAAAATAGTTACATAAATAGTATGCTTTCATCTTCAACAAGCATCAGTAAGTCGAGCCATTTTTTGTAATTAATGCGGGGAAGATGACTGAAATTGACTACTGACATAATTATCAATGGGACTTATGGAAGTCTCAACACCCTTTTCTTGGCTACTCACATTGCAAGGACATATGGGTTAACACTCACATAGCAACATGCCAACATGTGTACGTACCACTGACATTTTGCACTGGAACAGCTCTCATATGTTAAATGAAGGTACTTTAAAAGAGTAATCGGGATATATCATCTTTATTTTATCAAGATTTAAATACATGCAGCATTAGGTGAAATAGTCAGCAAGTCGATGGTTCAAAACTCTTCAAATACATCTAAATGTATGAATTTGGGAATGTCCAATCCTTTCCTTTCATAATAATAATTTTTTTAAAATTTATAATAAGAAAACTACATGCAACATTAAAGGCACTTTTATCTTGATACTGAAAACTTTAGTCGAGGTTAAAGAGGGAGTTGCTCTTTGAGTCTCATAGCCCTTATGATTATTGAGGCCGGCATCCTTTAATATGAAGGTCTGATGGAAACTAGATTGGATACGTTGATAAGATTTTGTGTAAGAGCTTAAGAATTTCGGATACAAGGGACCACCCCCCCCCCCCCCCCCCCCCCTGAAGATTTAAAACTCTGAACAAAATTGAACTACTAGTCAGCCACAATATCGACCAGAACATTATTGACAAAACATACGAGTCTTCCAATGCTAGTGTGTATGTATAGCAGTTTCAATTTGCAGATGCTTAGACAAACTTTTTTTTGGGGGAGTATTTTCAGTTTAAGTTAAATTAAAACTTCTTAAGTAAATATGAGCAAGCTATCAAAAAAAAGCAAAGATGAGCAAGCTTAAATGGTAATCTTTATGGTAATCGTCGCTAAAAGTACTAAGAGCCGTCGTTGAAGACTGGAGGAGCTTGTCACTGTTTCCAGAAGGATACTTAGTTCGTCGCTGAAGTCAAAAGTCTGTTGCTAAAGCGAGAAGTCGTAGCCGAGGGAAAGTAATTCCAGCCAATGGGAGAGCGCCACGCCAAGGTGTGAATCCGTGTTTAATTGTTCGGTATGTTCGTTGCTGATGGACGGACAAGATTAGAAGGCTGTTGGCTCATCTGACGGACGCAGTTGAATTTGGGAACCAAAGGCGGGCATTTAAAAGCTCAGAAGAACGCGGGCAAGGGTTTACTCTGCGCAACTAGTTTTCTCTCTCGTTCGACATCCAAGTGTGATCATCCAGGCGTGTTTCGGCGTTCGATTGGGTAGAGCGAAGCTGGTTTGATACCGTAATCGACTGAGTCCGTGCGTGTAGTCTTGTGTAATGTTCTCCGGGCAATCTTGGTGCGATTTCGGCCACCCATAGTGCATACGGAGCTCCGACAGTGAGCCGAACTGGATTAGCCTCTCACCTAGAGGTGAACCAGTATAAATCCTTGTGTTCATTGTCTTTCAATTGAGTTCTCAATTTAGGACTTAAATTGACATTGAATTGAGTTAGGTTTTATGCTAGTAATCAGAAATTCAATCCTAAGATTAACTAAGGACTTACTACAAGAGTTCTCTCGCTCTCTGTTGGGACACCCAAAGTGACCTCGGCCAAGGCGCACAGAAGTACCCTCGAAGACGCACCAGGCCAAAGCACACAAGGGCCCAAGGTCTCGACAGGAGCAGATTGGGGCTTGCACGAGGACTTGGCGAAAGAGGAACATGGAGCCCAATCGAATGAAGCCCAACATATCCAGCCCACTCGAGGAGAAGGATCTCATGAGGATATTCAAATTCAAATGGAGATCCCCTCATCAAGAGCTGAGCGGTTACATAATCCTTTGGGGCGTTACTAAATCAACAAGTTAAAGGGGGCATTAATGGAGCGTCGATTACTCTTTCTATTTGAAATTCAAACGAAGGCAAGGACTATATAAGGAGAGCTCGACCAGCACTTCAAGGCATCAAGATTATCAACCAAATACTTATTCTCTTGATCTCTTTGTCTTGTTCGAGGTTAGCCACCTTTGGGGCCCGATTTTCCTTCACTATCAGGGGAACTTCGGTGCATTATCCTCTATTGTAGTCTGACAGAACCGCTCGTCGTCAAAGCGATTGTGCAAATAAATTTATAATAGTCCGCTACTCGCAACTATACTACTGGGTAGTACTTGGTAAGTAGGGGTCGAACCCAAGGGAACTAGGGGAATAATTGTTCTTCGGGGGGATTACGCAGCGTGGGAGTGTGTTTAAGGTCAGTTGGTTGGTTTTAAAGCTACCAGCTATTTTGATTGATTGATTGGTTGGTTGGTTGATTTTAACACTGGAAAGTAAATTACAGTTTATAATTAAAGAGAAATGTTCGGTTTCAGGGGACTTGTATTATATCCTGTTTATCATTGACCATTAGTGAATCATCTAAGTATTCAAACGGTGAATCGAGGCTAGTTACAGCTCAAGACTTGCAACACTGGTTTAAAGCAACTCCTGTTCTATTTCAGTCTAGCGCAAATACCCTAAGGTATGCTAGCCTGGGTGTATCCACCTGATCTCACAGTTACGCTCGACCAGATGGGGTTTAGGATGAGTCGAACTCCTCAGATAGCTTTGCTTGTTACAGCTTCCACTACCTGAGTATGATCACGAATTCCCACAGAAGAGCTTTGCTTGTTACAGCATTGATGGACCAAAATTATACGAATCAAAAACACAGTAAAACCCACCAAATTAGACTGTTGGTCTATTTAACTTCTACTTGTTAGTCCCGATTTATTTCTACAGGGTATTTTGGCGCTTAGAGAGAAAACACGCTAAGGAGGAGTTTTTAAGCGGAAAATGAAGAACGAGTCATTCCAGGTCACGACCATGCTACAATCAAAATCAGCCTTAACATCCTTCATGGAACCGACTTGGAATCACTCAAATATTCTAGAACCGTCGGCAAATGGACAAGAACGCAAGGCAAAAGCACCGAGCCCGGTAAAGGCCAAACAAGGGCAATTTCATCGGATTTGAGATTTCGACCATGTTCCAAGCGGAATTTGGCTTAGGTTCCTTCTTGAGATCATCTTAGAATGACATTTTCATTCAAAATACACTCTCCAAAATCCAAGAAGCTCCGGCCAAAGCTCCGGTCAGATCCGGTCAAACCGATGACTTTTGTGAAGATCACAAGCTTCTAGAAGGGATGCTCCTCCTCACATGGGCGGCTCCTCCCTCACATGGTGGCTCCTCCACTCTCCTCCCTCCAAGTGGCGGCTCCTCCTCCTCTCCTCCCAAAGCCGCCGGCGGCTTTTGCTCCTCCATGGAGAAGTTGCCATGTGGTGGCTCCTCCACCACATCTTCATCTCCTCCTCCTCCACCCTTGGATGCTCCTCCACTTGCCACCATCTTGGCCCTCCATCCTCCTCCCCTTTAGCTATAAATAGAGGTCTCCTCCTCCTCATTTCAACACACCCCAAAATGTGGAGAGCTTCTCTCTCTACAAAATCTCTCTAAATCTCTCTAGCTTTTGTGGGCACAATTATGTAATATTACTTTGGAATAAAGAATCCCTTGGCGCTTCAACGGTTGTAAGTATCTCTTAGTATTTATTTATTTAACTGTTGTCTTTAATTCCTTAGTTATAATGTTTAGCGCGGTGAATAGTAGCTAAACTAGTAGTTCGGTAGAAGGGGCGTACTTGTATTATAAATGTTTTAGACTTTACTCTTAGTATACCTTTGTATTCGATACTTGTTCTATGTGCCATAGACTAAGTCAGAACGTCCATGGTTGAGGGGACGCTTGGAATGGCAAAGCTCACCATGGGGGTTCGTAAACTTGTACTGATAAGTGGATGCTTGGAATGGCTAAGCTTATTTGAGAAGTTTGACTCATCTTAAACACCATCTGGTTTGATCGGAAATGACGGACCAGATGGATGCACTTACGGCTAAGATACTTCGAAAGGAGGAATTAGTTTTGCTTAGAACAAGTGTTTTAAATGGTGTTGCAAGTCTTGCGCTAGGAATAGCCTCGATTCATCTTTGAATACTTAGCATGATCATGTCTTGCGCTAGAAATAGCCTCAATTTATCTTTGAACACTTGGCATGATCATTAGCGGTCAATGATAAACAATTATAATACAAGGCCCCTGAAACCGAACATTTCTCTTAATTATTAAATCTGTAATTTACTTTCAGTATTAAAACCAACCAACCAATCAAACAATCATATAGCTGGTAGCTTTAAAACCAACCAACCAACCTAAAACACACTCTCTCGCTGGATAAACCCCCCAAAGAACAACTAATCCACACTGACTCCCTTGGGTTCGACCCCTACTTACCAAGTACTACCCAGTAGTATAGTTGCGAGTAGCGGACTATTATAAATTTATTTGCACATTTGCTGTGACGAAAAGCATCTGTCAAGCATCCACTCAACCTTGGAAACTCTGACTATATATGGCACATAGAACAAGTTTTGAATACTAAGACTAGACACTAAGTTAACAGTCTTAAAACATTTTATAATACAAGTGCGCCCCTTAGACCGAACTACAAGTTTAGCTATTATTCATCGCGCTAAACATTATACTAAGGAATTAAAGACAACAGTTAAATAAATACTAAAATTAATACTTACAACCGTTGAAGCGCCAAGGGAGCTATCCTTTATTTCCAAAGCAAAATTACAACGTTACAAATATTACAACTTCTAGAGAGAGAAGTGAAATTGGATTTTGGTGTGTTGAAATGAGGAGGAGGAGGCCTCCTTTTATAGCCAAAAGGGGAGGAGATGGGTGGTGGAGATGGGTGGCAAGTGTTGCATTTTGATTGGAGGAGAAATCAAGGGAGGAGATGGCCACATGTGGAGGAACAAAAAGCCGCCGGTCACCATGGGTGGAGGAGCCACCGGTTGCCGGTGGTGGAAGGAGGAGGAGCTCCTCCTTTGGCCACCACTTCTTCAAGTGGTCGGTCATCTTTCCCAAATGTGAGTTTTGTACAGTTTTGTGCAGTCTTTTCACAAAACTGTCAATGTGTTTCTTCCCCGGGCTGTCTTGACTCCACTCCTGATTCTTCTGATTAATTTGTTATGGTCAATTCAACGTCAGGATCCTTGATATTTCTTCAGTCGGCATATGATCTTGACCTTGGATTGACTCTTGTTATCTTTTCAGCATAAAATCCTCTCCTTAGCGTGTTTTCACTTCAGTCTCTAAAATGCCCTGTAGAAATATATCGGGACTAACACGTAGAAGTTAAATAGACAAACAGTCTAATTTGGTGGGTTTAACTGTGTTTCTGACTCGTATAATTATGGTCCATCAGATTACCCCACACTTTTAGTTGTTCGTCCCGAACAATGCTATTAAAGGGCGTAAGTTCTAAGTTTGGCTTTGGAATATGAAAATTAGACTGTGGTACTCGATCTATCCTAATTCATGCATTTCTTACTTATTACCAAATTAAACTGCGTAAATAAATAGAAGAAACTTAATACTTGTACCTCCGTGCTGAGATGCAAATTATATTGGATGTCTCGGGAGATAGCCCTTTTTAGGCTCCTGGACTGCAATCTTGGGATCGTCTCGTACTATATGGTTTTCTGGTAGCTTTCTCTAGCACGTGATTCGGTTCAGGTTTCAGTGGTTTGAGTACTTTGATTTTCTTTTGGCGAGGGACTGCTTTTGTAGTGAGTCGGCATTTTGCCTTTGATTTGACGCTTTGAGTTCTTCACTTTTGTTCGGTTAAAACCTTCACAATTTTGGGCCTTTGGCCTCTTGATTTGCTTCATTGAGCTTTTCGCCTTTTTGTGACTGCTAGTCCATTTTCTCGAGCCTTTTTGGGAGGTCCAATCATCGCCCGCAAGCCTATGGAAATACCTCCCCGCTCCTCTCTTTTTTGCCGTTTTCGCGCGGGTCAAGGTGAGGGTCGCTCAGCTATTTTCTCGGCTACTTTGACTGTCGTTTTCGCGCGGGTCAAGATGAGGGTCGCTCATCTATTTTCTCGGCTACTTTGACCGGAGATAGGACGGTCTGATTCCCGTCCTCGCCTTTTGCATTGCATGGCGGAGATGACTTCAATCTTCACTGAAACCCGAAGTGCAGCCTCCACTGACTTCGAAAATCATATAGTTTGATCTGATCCTTTGATTGCTTGCCAAGCCTCTCTAGGGCAGTTTATATCAACTCCACATCCCTAGTTATCTCAGCACAAAGGACAATTGAAAAGTTACATTCTAAGTTTTTAAACAGTTGAATTTTCACAAGGTTAATGCATGAATTATGATTTATCTTTTTCACATTCTTAAGTTCATATTTTCAAAAAGATACTATTACTAAAAAAAGAAAAACAGCTGCATGTTATTTATGTACATAGGTGGTTCTCACCCCCCACTTTTGAACGAAGGCGTGCCTTAGTTCAAAAGTCATGCAAGCTTAAAACTAAATTACTGAATTTAAAAGACAGAAATTAAAGTGCGGAAAAGTAAGATAGTGTCGGGTTACCTCCCGACCAGTGCACTTGTTTAACGTCGTTGGCTCGACAGTACCTTTTGTCCTGGATCACCAGTTGGGATCCCATGGGTGGCTGAGGTCGTACTTCTTGATTCCACCGACCCTGAGTCTAGCGGTGAGTCTTCCTGGTTTTTTGGCAGATGACGGTTTTGGTATTTTTTTCCTTCCAACACCTCTGAGAAGGTGAGGAACCCTTTACTATAGTTGCTGATTCGTTGAGCCGAGCTTTCTTGTTTCTCCATCCGGGCTTCCATTCCATCGGGCCATGTCTTGGTCGTTTCTTCATGTTTGAATGGGTGGCACTTTTGCAATTCTTGAAATTCAGTGTTGTGCCATCACGCATTGGTGACCTTAAGCATGTCTCCATGTGAAGCCTTTTCTTTGTGGCAGCGACGAATGGTCGTCCTAGAACGAGCGAGTTTTCAGGGCCGCTTTGTTGAGTCGTGGTGAGTGAGAGCTCCGTTAATGGTTTTTTGAACTCAAGCTTCTCTTCCAACTTGCCTTGCACCTCCTCTTTGATCACTTCATCTTCAAGGGCTGTGATCCGCGTATAAATCGAGGGGACAAGTTGGGGGACTTTCACCACAAGGGCCAGGTCTGTCTCTGGCAACTCGAGCGCTTCGGCCGGCTTGGCAGGGAGGTCTAGGCACGTCTCAGACATTATGGCAGCGCGTATCGGGACTGTCTCGAGCAACTCGGCAATGAGTTCCGGGACTTTCTCGGGCAGATTGGTGATAAGGACCGGTTCAAGTGGCTCGGCTGGTTTGGCAATGAGGACTGGGCCTGATTTGGCCGGTTCTTCTTCAGTTATTTGCGAGTCCTCGTCCTCAGTCGGCTCCGTGGGCTCCAATATTGCCTCCTTTAAAGCTGCTTCCACGTCCATTACTTCCCTTGTATTGATGTCTTCTTCCGGTTTTGTTGTGGGCAGGCTCGTAATGGGTGTGGTGTCGGGTTTGTTTTGAACTGAGTCCACTTCCATTGTTGGTGCCTTATCTTCAGTTATGTGCGTTGGTCCTTGTTTCGTGCTCTCTGCCAAATCGTCTATGAGTCGCCAGGTTTGAGACATGGTTAAATTCGCGATCGAGCCTCCCGCTGCATCGTTAAGTCTTTTCCGCTCAAGTGGCATCATTCCACCGAGAAACCTTTGAATAAGGTTGACTCTGGAGAGTCCATGGTGCGGGCAGCTTGCCACAATGGAGTCAAAATACGCCAAGTACTCGTCCAATGTTTCGTCTCGGAATTGCTCAAGATTGAGAATCTTCTCGCGGGTTTCAAGTCGGAGAGATGGAGGGCAAAACTCCTCTAGGAATTTGGTTTGTAGATCCCCATAATTATTTTCATACTCACCACATGAGTAATACCATTCTAATGCCGAGTCAGTTAAAGAAAATTTAAAACATGTAAGTTTAAATTCCTCTAGTGATTCATTTTTCGGCCTCATGTGGCTGCATATGGAGTGGAACGTTTGTGTATGCTTCACGGGATCTTCTCCAAGAGCTCCTCCGAATTTGGCGAGACAGTCACGCATTTTAAACATAAGGTTGCAGCGTCCATCATACGTAGTGGATTGTGTCATGAGAAAGGGGGGTAAAGAACAACTATCCGACGACTAGTTCCCCGGCAACGGCGCCAATTTGACAGAACCGCTCGTCGTCAAAGTGATTGTGCAAATAAATTTATAATAGTCCGCTACTCGCAACTATACTACTGGGTAGTACTTGGTAAGTAGGGGTCGAACCCAAGGGAACTAGGGGAATAATTGTTCTTCGGGGGGATTACGCAGCGTGGGAGTGTGTTTAAGGTCGGTTGGTTGGTTTTAAAGCTACCAGCTATTTTGATTGATTGATTGGTTGGTTGGTTGATTTTAACACTGGAAAGTAAATTACAGTTTATAATTAAAGAGAAATGTTCGGTTTCAGGGGACTTGTATTATATCCTGTTTATCATTGACCATTAGTGAATCATCTAAGTATTCAAACGGTGAATCGAGGCTAGTTACAGCTCAAGACTTGCTACACTGGTTTAAAGCAACTCTTGTTCTATTTCAGTCTAGCGCCAATACCCTAAGGTATGCTAGCCTGGGTGCATCCACCTGATCTCACAGTTACGCTCGACCAGATGGGGTTTAGGATGAGTCGAACTCCTCAGATAGCTTTGCTTGTTACAGCTTCCACTACCTGAGTATGATCACGAATTCCCACAGAAGAGCTTTGCTTGTTACAGCATCCACTCAACCTTGGAAACTCTGACTATATATGGCACATAGAACAAGTTTTGAATACTAAGACTAGACACTAAGTTAACAGTCTTAAAACATTTTATAATACAAGTGCGCCCCTTAGACCGAACTACAAGTTTAGCTACTATTCATCGCGCTAAACATTATACTAAGGAATTAAAGACAACAGTTAAATAAATACTAAAATTAATACTTACAACCGTTGAAGCGCCAAGGGAGCTATCCTTTATTTCCAAAGCAAAATTACAACGTTACAAATATTACAACTTCTAGAGAGAGAAGTGAAATTGGATTTTGGTGTGTTGAAATGAGGAGGAGGAGGCCTCCTTTTATAGCCAAAAGGGGAGGAGATGGGTGGTGGAGATGGGTGGCAAGTGTTGCATTTTGATTGGAGGAGAAATCAAGGGAGGAGATGGCCACATGTGGAGGAACAAAAAGCCGCCGGTCACCATGGGTGGAGGAGCCGCCGGTTGCCGGTGGTGGAAGGAGGAGGAGCTCCTCCTTTGGCCACCACTTCTTCAAGTGGTCGGTCATCTTGCCCAAATGTGAGTTTTGTACAGTTTTGTGCAGTCTTTTCACAAAACTGTCAATGTGTTTCTTCCCCGGGCTGTCTTGACTCCACTCCTGATTCTTCTGATTAATTTGTTATGGTCAATTCAACGTCAGGATCCTTGATATTTCTTCAGTCGGCATATGATCTTGACCTTGGATTGACTCTTGTTATCTTTTCAGCATAAAATCCTCTCCTTAGCGTGTTTTCACTTCAGTCTCTAAAATGCCCTGTAGAAATATATCGGGACTAACACGTAGAAGTTAGATAGACAAACAGTCTAATTTGGTGGGTTTAACTGTGTTTCTGACTCGTATAATTATGGTCCATCATAGTCCTACCATTTTCATTCCGTTCTTAGAGATGAATAACAATCCGATGTTTTCCCCCCATATTCATCCATAATCCATTCATTTCCACCACATTTCCGCACCCATACTTGCTATTTTTCCCACTTTCCGCTGCACTTAGGCAATTCGGCGAACTTTGGTTCCCGGATTCCTAACATTTGGACTCAGAGCACGTTAGATCCATGGCGAACAACACCCGTCAAGCTTCCATTGCAGATCTGGAGGCAAGGACAACAGTCCTTGAATCAGAGACGAAGGAGATCCACACCGACTTGAAGAACTTAGACGCTAAGGTAGATCGCATTGCCGCGGATCTGGCCAAAGGAATCCAGGCGGTGCAAGCATCCGTAGACCGGTTGGCAGCCCAACAAAATGTTCCCATGGTGCCCAGAGCCTTAGATCGTGGCAAAGGCATCATGGGCGAAGAAACCAGTGAGCCACTCGAGGAGACAAGAGTCATGCCCCCACTGCCGCATGTAAGTCACCCGACTTACGAGGGTGCGATCCTCAACACATGTCCGCGAGGATATGACGAGCTGATCCAAGAGCGCCGGAGAAGAGCCCCTTATATTGATCCCTATCTGGGTGAGCGTTTGGAGGTCGAGAGTGAACATAGGTGCAACTATCCTCAGATGGCATGGGGCGCTGCACGAGAGGTCCCGATCCAGCCGAGGCCAATCTGGGAGTTTGATACGAGGCATTGAAGGCTTGAGCTTCCGGTGTTCCAAGGCGAAGACGTTCGTGGTTGGCTCCATAGAGCCGAGAGGTACTTTTTAGTAAACGATCTTACTAACTTAGAAAAGTTGGATGCGGCTATTTTGTGCATGGAAGGTAAAGCGCTCCACTGGACGCAATGGAAGGAGGAGCGTCAGCCCTTCTATGGCTGGGATGAATTTAAGATAGGCTTGCTGAAGCGCTTCTAGGGCCAAACGGGTAAGGTGCACGAAGAATTTTTTGCACTTGCCCAGGAGACTATGGTGGAGGCCTATCAGGAGCAGTTTGAGGCTCTATCGACGGGGCTAGGAGGGATGCCGACGGAGGCCATGATGGGCACATTTATGAAGGGGCTGAAGGCAACAATCCGTGAGGGTGTCCAAGTAATGGGGCCCCAGACCTTGGAGGATGCAATGTACTTCGGCCAGCTGGTCGAAGGAGAGAAGGTGGCCGAGAAGTCCGCTAGGGCCCCGAGCCAACCAATATGGGCGCCTAGTGGGAGTCACGGGGCGAGCAGTGCCCGAGACCAGGCGAGAGGACCAGCGCGACAGGCGGATGGGCCATGGCGCATGACTGATGCAGACTTTGCTGCCAAGAGAACGTAGGGCTTGTGCATCCGTTGCGACGAGAGGTGACTTCCAGGTCATTTGTGCAAGGCGCCAAGGCTCCAGATATTGTTGGTGGATGATCGAGATGAAGTGGAGGAGCCGGAAGTCCACGATCGGATAGAGGTGTCCCTCAATAGCCTCACCGGTTTGACTAACCCTCGATCCATGAAGCTGCGAGGCACCATCGAAGGGCGAGACGTGCTGGTGCTGGTGGATAGTGGCGCCTCGCACAACTTCATCTCCAAGACCTTGGTCGAGGAGAAGGGACTTCGAACTGATGATCGAGGAAGGTTCAAAGTTATACTCGGCAACGGCCAAGTAGAGGAGGGCCAAGGAGTCTTCCCTGAGGTACACTTAGAACTCTCTGGTTATCCCTTATGCACTGACTTACCCTTGCCTATGGGAGGAACAGATGCTATCCTTGGCTGGCCTTGGCTCCAATCAGTTGGAGATGTCCAGACCAACTGGAAACTAATGCGCATGGAGTTCATGGACGGGGAGCGGAGAGTTGAACTGTGCGGAGAGGCTAGGCTATGCAAAGCCGAGGCCACATTTGAGGCATTGACACGAGGGTCCAAAACAAACGAGGCATGCTATCTGGTGTCGCTAAGTGTCTTGGAGCCCTCAACATTGGAACAAGAACCGCCTGCTCTCATCAACGAGGTCCTGGACGAGTTCGAGGAGGTGTTTCAAGAACCCGACGGCCAGCCTTTGCGAGGACACGAGCACGCCATAGTGCTCAAAGAAGGAACAACGCCCATAAGCGTGAGGCCCTACCGGTACCCCCAGTCACAAAAGGACGAGATAGAGAAGACGGTGCGAGAGATGTTGGCCGCGGGGATCATCCAACCTAGTACCAGTCCTTTTTCAAGCCCGATACTCTTGGTGAAAAAGAAGGACGAAAGCTGGCGCTTTTGCGTGGACTACCGAGCGCTCAACAAGCAGACGATGGCGGATAAGTTCCCCGTTCCAGTGATCAATGAGTTACTAGACGAGCTTCACGATGCCACCATTTTTTCAAAGATAGACTTGAAGTCCGGATATCATCAGATCCGCATGGCCAAGAGCGACGAGGCCAAGACAGCATTCCGGACGCACGAGGGGCAATATGAATTCCTGGTTATGCCGTTCGGTCTGACCAATGCACCAGCCACCTTTCAGGCGCTCATGAATCAGGTGCTCAAACCGTTCCTAAGGAAGTTTGTACTTGTATTTTTTGATGATATTTTGATGTACAGCCAAAGCCCGGAGGAGCATGCCCAACATTTGAGGAAGGTCCTAGATGAGTTGAGGAGAAACCAGCTGGTGGTGAACCACAAGAAGAGCTCATTCGGACAGCAAAGCATCGAGTAATTAGGCCATGTGGTGTCCAAGGATGGCGTCTCGGCGGACAAGCTGAAAATTCAAGCGATGCTCGACTGGCCTGAGCCCAGGACACTACGAGAGCTGCGAGGATTCCTCAGACTGACAGGCTATTACCGGAAGTTTGTCAGGGACTACGGGAAGAATGCTGCCCCTTTGACGAAACAGCTCAAGAAGAATGCCTTTGAATGGAACAGGGAGGCAAGCGAGGCGTTCCAGCAGCTGAAGGAGACAATGACTCGAGTGCCCGTTCTGGCCCTGCCCAATTTTCGGGAGCGCTTTGTGATCGAGACGGACGCCTCAGGCCATGGTCTCGGGGCCGTGATGATGCAAGACAAACGCCCGATTTCCTACTTCAGCCAGGCCCTCTCAGCCCGTGCCCAGCAGAAGAGCATATACGAAAGGGAGCTCATGGCCATTGTCCTGGCCGTCAACAAGTGGAGGCCCTATCTACTTGGGCGACACTTCATCATCCGCACAGATCATAGGAGCCTGAAGTACCTGCTAAAACAGCGCCTGGTGGTCGAGGAGCACCAGCGCTGGCTCACCAAACTCTTGGGGTACGACTTCGAGATCCAGTACAAAGCTGGGCGGGAGAACCAACCGGCCAACGCCTTGTCACAGATGATGGAAGGAAGGCGCCCCGACCTTGGGGACAAGGTCGATTTCGAAGGGGCGGAAAATGTTGGGACACCCAAAGTGTCCTCGGCCAAGGCGCACAGAAGTACCCTCGAAGACGCACCAGGCTAAAGCACACAAGGGCCCAAGGTCTCGACAGGAGCAGATTGGGGCTTGGGCGAGGACTTGGCGAAAGAGGAACATGGAGCCCAATCGAACGAAGCCCAACATATCCAGCCCACTCGAGGAGAAGGATCTCATAAGGATATTCAAATTCAAGGAGAAGAATCTCATGAGGATATTCAAATTCAAATGGAGATGCCCTCATCAAGAGTTGAGCGGTTACACAATCCTTTGGGGCGTTACTAAATCAACAAGTTAAAGGGGGCATTAATGGAGCGTTGGTTACTCTTTCTATTTGAAATTCAAACGAAGGCAAGGACTATATAAGGAGAGCTCGACCAGGACTTCAAGGCATCAAGATTATCAACCAAATACTTATTCTTTTGATCTCTTTGGCTTGTTCGAGGTTAGCCACCTTTGGGGCCCGATTTTCCTTCACTACAAGGGGAACTTCGGTGCATTATCCTCTATTGTAGTCCTACCATTTTCATTCCGTTCTTAGAGATCAATAACAATCCGACGTTTTCCCCCATATTCATCCATAATCCATTCATTTCCACCACATTTCCGCACCCATACTTGCTATTTTTTCCACTTTCCGCTGCACTTAGGCAATTCGCAAACTTTGGTTCCCGGATTCATAACACTCTCATCCTACATATACCTTTAAATCTATATACAAATTTGTTATTATTAACAGGGATATGTTGCATAAGAGTTGCATAGAAAGTTGTGCGACTTGTGGTTATATCTTATATTTGATGATAGAAGTCATTTTCTAGTATGTTTGAAGTCCGCTAATGATCAACCAATCTTCTGAAGCTCATAGAGGCGTCATGCGTTTGTCCGTTGAAGACAATTGATGTATGGATAGAAGAGAAAGGATCAGGTACAAAGTCCTAATTATTGTAAAAAATGCAAACTAATCACCACCCTTCATTTTATTATTTGGATGATCAGGATTAATTAAGTTTAAATTTGTTAAATTCATATTTTAATGTGAACAGGGGCAAATATGGTATACCATATCATATTATTATTTAATTGACCAAATCAAAAACCGACACCTGTCTCCTTCTCTTTCCCTTTCATACCTGCTCAAAACCTTATCTCAGATTTGCAGAGTGTCACAAGACTCTCTCTACTTCTCCATCTTCACAGCACAGATCACTCCAGGTAGGCAGGCAAGTTGCTCACTTCTCTTCACTTCTCAGATCGGACACGTACACGCATTGCCTTGTCTTCCTGCACCAGCCGCTTCATCTCCACCAGCCACACAACCAGCTGACTCACTCACTCACTATTCCTCTATTTCCCAGGTGAGTCGTTTTGGATGCTTTAAGAGGAAAGCTTGGAAGTCGGAGATTGGATTCTGATAATGGCGGCGATGGCGGTGCTTGTGAGGCTTGCGGTGCTGCTGCTGATACTCAGCCGCAACCGCCTCCCTTCGTAACGAATTATAGTCCAATTCGGACGAATTATGTCATAGTTCATCCAAATTGGACTATAATTCGTCCATATTTCGACGAATTATAGGGCACTGTCAACGAATTATGACATAATTCATCACAATAGGTCTATAATTCGTCAACATTTGGCAGTATCATTGTATATATAGTCATGATAATTTATAATTCGTCACGGCCAATTTATAGTTCGTCATGTTCAGTTTCAAATTTTTCTTTATGAAAACTGTTGATTTGATTTTGGGTTGAGTTCTATTGATGTCGAAGATGATCCAGAGTGTGAAAAATTGAGTTCAACGAAGTTTTACTCCTTCAATTTGATCGAATTAAGTCCGATTTTTTTATAATTCGTCACGACCATTTTATAGTTCGTCATGTTCAGTTTCGATTTTTTCTTAATGAAAACTGTTGATTTGAGTTTGGGTTGAGTTCCATTGATGTCGAAGATGATCCAGAGTGTGAAAAATTGAGTTCAACGAAGTTTTACTCCTTCAATTTGATCGAATTAAGTCCGATTTTTTATAATTCGTCACGACCATTTTATAGTTCGTCATGTTCAGTTTCGATTTTTTCTTAATGAAAACTGTTGATTTGAGTTTGGGTTGAGTTCCATTGATGTCGAAGATGATCCAGAGTGTGAAAAAATTGAGTTCAACGAAGTTTTACTCCTTCAATTTGATCGATTTAAGTCCGATTTTTGATTTTGTAGAGATGATGGCGTTGGGAGAAGGGAGGAGAGAGGGGTGATGGAGATTCAGATCTGGTAATGTTCATCGGAGGAGGAGAGAGAGAGTTAAATTTTTGCTTTTTTGTGTGGTCAATTATACCCTTTGACTGAGTAATAGACACTCAAAATACATTTATTTATTATTTTAATCTCATTAATTTACATCCACAGGATTATGCAAATGGATGGATAGGATTATTTTGTATTTTGTACCAAATCTGGGCTTTGCACCAGATCTGGCCTCATGGATAGAAAGCTAATTGAATGTTTTGTAACTTTCATGTTTAATTGAAGATGAAATTCGAAGATTAATATGATAAAATTAGCGACCAAAGATAGATGATTAATTGAAATTTGCCGAAATAGAGGGGGATCCGAGCCAATCTTCTGAAGCTCATAGAGGCGTCATCCGGTGTCCGTTGAAGATGATCCATATACGATTAGAAAGCTAATTGAATGTTCTATAACTTTCATATTTTCTCAAAGATGAAATTCAAAGGTTAATTGATAAAAACAACGACCAAATATAGATGATTGATTAAAATTTGCCGAAATTGAGGAGGTATGAGCCAATCTTCTGAAGTTCATAAAGACATCATACGGTGTCGTTTAAGATGATTTAAATATGGATAGAAAGATTATTGAATGTTCTATAACTTTTATACTTACTTCAAATTGAAATTCGAAGGCTAAGCTCACAAAAATGACAACCGAAGATAGATTGTTTGATCAAAATTTGCCGATCTTTTTAATATAACAATATATTGAAAAACATTGCTCAAAAGTGAGAAGGGGTCCGGGACACACCTAGAACCGCCTCTGCTGCCATAATTATCAATGGGACTTATGGAAGTCTGAACACCCTTTTCTTGGCTACTCACATTGCAAGGACATACGGGTTGACACTCAGATAGCAACATGTGTACGTACCACTGACATTTTGCGCTGGAACAGCTCTCATATGTTAAATGATGGTACTTTAAAAGAGTAATAGGGATATTTGATCCCAAAAAAAGAGTAATAAGGATATATCATCTTTATTCTATCAAGATTTAAATACGTGCAACATTAGATGAAATAGTCAGTAAGTCGACCGTTCAAACATTTTCAAATACATCTAAATGCATGAATTTGGAGATGTACAATCCTTTCCTTTCATAATAATAATTTTTTTATAAAATTTATAATAAAAAAACTACATGCAACATTAAAGGCACTTTTATCTTGATACTGAAAACTTTAGTCGAGGTTAAAGAGGGAGTTGCTCTTTGAGTCTCATAGCCCTTATGATTATTTAAGCCGGCATCCTTTAATATGAAGGTCTGATGGAAAGTAGATTGGATACGTTATAAGATTTTGTGTAAGAGCTTAAGAATTTCGGATACAAGGGACCCCCCCTAAAGATTGAAAACTCTGAACAAAATTGAACTACTAGTCAGCCACAATATCGACCAGAACATTATTGACAAAACATACGAGTCTTCCAATGCTAGTGTGTATGTATAGCAGTTTCAATTTGCAGATGCTTAGACAAACTTTTTTTTTGGGGGGAGTATTTTCAGTAGAAGTTAAATTAAAACTTCTTAAGTAAATATGAGCAAGCTTAAATGGTAATCTTTATTATCACACGCTGTATAGTTATGTTCAAAGGCTAATAAGTACAAAGAACAGACCCTTTTACTGAATCTTAATGCTGTTTTAATCATTCATATCTTCATGCAAACATAGCCACCATATATAATGATATAAATAAACGAGCTATATGCTATTCGACTGCTACTTATTTTAAGACCTCGAAGTGAAAACTAATAGGGAAAAGTACAGTTTGGGGATCTGAACTATCAATATTTTCCAAATTGTGAGCTGAACTATAACAACTTCCAGAGAAGAGCCAAACTATCGAATAATTTTCCAAACAAGGGGCACCGTTTAACGCCGTTAATATTTTCGCTAACGCCGTTAGACGGCGTTAACTCCATTATTTAATAAATTAATATAAAATTTTAAAAAAATTAAAATTGCCATGCTTTTTTTAAATGTTAAAAGGTTGTAAAAAAATTAAACGAATTTATATAAAAAATTAAATATTTAATTTTTGATAAAAAAATATAAAATTTTTGAAAAATAAAAATTACAAACTTTAGAAAAAATAAACACAAAATGAAAATATTTTTAGATTTTTTTACAAAGTTCCCTTACAAACAATTCAAGAAAATATTAATTATTGCTCCTATCTAGTTTGAACTATATAAGAGGTATTATGGCTAAAAAAAATAATACCTCTTATATATAGTTCAAACTAGATAAGAACAATAATTAATATTTTCTTGAATTGTTTGTAGGGGAAATTTGTAAGAATATTTTTCATTTTGTGATTATTTTTTCTAAAGTTGGTATTTTTTTCTTCAAAAAGTTTATATTTTTTATTTAAAATTAAAGTTTTAATTTTTTTTAATTATAATTTTTTAATTTTAAATCTTGGCAATTTTAAATTTGTGTAAATTTCTTAATTTTATATATAATTTATTAACGGAGTTAACGCCGTCTAACGGCATTAGTGAAAATCCTAACGGTGTTAGACGGTGTCCCTTGTTTGGGAAATTATTCGATAGTTCACCCATTGTCTGGAAGTTTTTATAGTTCAGCCAACAAGTTAAAAAATGGTGATAGTTCATGTCCCCAAACTGTACTTTTCCCAAACTAATAAGTTTCCTGAACCTAACCCAGAGCTAAATTTGTAGTGTATATTTATCTCTGACCATTTAGTTTGGGAAAATGATATATTTGTAATTCAACTGTTAATCTCGTACTTGCTGTAAATAAATAAATAAAATAAAAGGCCATCAATTTTTCATACTTCAAGGTGTGTCATTTGTTTTTTCACATAAGTTCCTATGAATTGGCAAACTTGGTTTCTCTACAGAAATTATAAAGCCAACATCCAGAAGCCAGGCCACAAAATGTTGGAGAGTGTGCTATAACATGAATTTTGCTTCCCAGATACCTTAAGGACAGGTTATAAAATCCTTAACACTATTGCTTCCTTTTAATAAAAAAAAACACTATTGCTTCCTTAAAATTCATTTCCTTAGATCTCATCAGTCATGGATTTATTTATGGTCACCTGAGAGAGTTCTCTCGCTCTCATCCTACATATACCCTTAAATCTATATACAATATTATTATTATTGACAGGGATAATATGTTGCATAGAAAGTTGTGCGACTTGTGGTTATGTCTTTGTTTGTTTGAGTCTGATATTTTAATGGCTTTGTTTGTTTGAGTCTGAGCCAAATCACTAGGTTTTTTAAACATACCGGAATATAATATCTTCTAAACTTATGCAAGTCACTGTTCTCCAACAAAACATTTGGAAGCTGCATGCACGTTTCTTCTGCAGTTACAAATGAAAACAACTTTAAGATGGTAATTAATAAAATACATATCAATGCCATGTCCAAACATAAGTTCTTAAATCTGCCATGATAGTTAACAGCTAATTAGATGTAATGTGTGACATTCTATGTACTTATTTTGTCTTGATTCGGCTGCAGTCACCTTGTTAACTGTTAACTTAATCTTTATTAGCTTGATTCATTTGCAAGCAATTTAATTACATTTAATAATGACAAAAGATCACAATAATATGGACACCTTTTTCTCCTAATCATTTGATGCTTTTAATGTTTATCCTTGCTTATGTTTGAAGACAGTAACTGAATACACAGCCAAGACAAACATACGACAACCCAGTTGAATTCTCCATTCATTATGAGGATTCAGATTTAAGCAACCGCACATGGGAGCTCAAGGTCACCAGATAAGCATGTACACCGGTGTTATAATTTGAGAACTTCCTCAATAGGAACTTCCTCCAAAAAGTTTGTATTATGTTGTATGCGAAACTTTAGCATATACACCGATGAGGATTTTGAGAACTTCCTCAAATAGAACTTCCTCTCTCGAATCCCGCACCCACTCACAAAAAGTATGAGGAAGTTCTACCAGACTTCCTCTCTTGAGCATTTCTGGTAGAACTTCCTCAAACTTTTTGTGAGTGGGTGCGGGATTCGAGAGAGAAAGTTCTATTTGAGGAAGTTCTCAAAATCCTCACCGGTGTATATGCTAAAGTTTCTCATACAACATCCTACAACATAATACAAACTTTTTGGAGGAAGTTCCTATTGAAGAAGTTCTCAAATTATAAACCGGTGTACATGCAAATACTGGCATGTTCATTTTTAGTCTTTTCTTTTCCGGTTAATCATTTCCTCATGCATGGAACCAACTTAGTTATATGTTAACAAAAAGTGGTACCACAACAATGTTCTGCACTGAATAATATTGTCTGCAGTACTTTTTTACAGCTCTTTATAATTTTGAAAATGTGTTTTAATCTGCTGTAAACAAATATTACTAATTCTGAAAATGTTTTTCAGTGACGACAGGTGCAGTTGATCAGAAGATTTGTAAAAGAAAGAAGAAAAAAAGAATCAAAACAGAAGGTCAATTGTTTCATCTGACCTCAACAGTTTATACCACATAAGATCTAAAGATATAGAGCAACAACTACAAGTCAACCCATAAGGTATATATGGTCAGAGTTTTTTGAGTGATTTGATTTGTTTGGTAGGAACTGTCGTTCCCAGCTTTAACTCTAATATGTCTTTTAACACACTGCTCGCTTCTATGAATTTCCTCAGCCAACAACAAGACAAAATCACACATTATATTAATAGACATCTTCTTTCTCTTGAATCTTCCATTCCCTGTTTCTCACTTTCATCTGAACTGTTAAACATTTTTTTTTTATTTAGCCCTCAGCCTCCTGGAAATCTTACCCAGATTCTGAAAAGCGTATCAGATTCACAAATGGACAGGCACCGCCGCAAGCAAGCCAGAACCAAGCAGCAGCAGATCACCTCTTACTCTGAGGGTAATTTGTGTCTTACTTACCATCATTTAGCCTTTTACTTAAACTGGGGTTGCTAATTTATTTTTATTAATCTCAACTGGTAACTGCTACTGTCTTTCTCAGAAGTCAGCAGTATAGAATGGGAGTTCATAAGCATGACCGGGCAAGAAGAAGACCTTATCCATAGAATGTATAAGCTTGTTGGACCAAGGTAATTTTAAAGTTACAGCTTTTAGAATGTTTTCTTTCCCCTCTTCCCTTTTAATAAGCAACTTCTGTTTTTACCATATGCATTCACTGTCAAGGTAATTTGGAAATTGACATGTCTGAAAACATATTGGGATTTTAAAGTTAGTGATGGCCATATGGGTATAAGAGCAGCAAATTAATATTCATCTTGGATCATAATTCAATGCTTTTTGATGAGGAAATTACTAAGGGCCTGTCCACTTTGACTGAAACTTATAGTGTCTTATCTTATCTTAACTGATCTTAACTTATAGTGACTGATATTAACTTATCTTAACTGATATTAACTTATCTTAACTGATATTAACTTATCTTAACTTAACTGAAACTTATATTGTATGATGAATAGTAATATTTATGATAATGATAAATAGTAATATTATGATGATGGCGAATAGTATGATGATGATGGTATGATGAATAGTAATATTATGATGATGATGAATAGTAATATTTATGATAATGATAAATAGTAATATTATGATGATGGTGAATAGTATGATGATAATGGTATGATGAATAGTAATATTATGATGATGATGAATAGTAATTTTATGATGATGAATAGTAATATTATGATGATGGTATGATGAATAGTACTTTTATGATGATGGTGAATAGTAATTTTATGATGATGAATAGTAATATACTGATGATGATGGGGTGATGATGGTGATGAATAGTAATTTTATGATGATGATGAATAGTAATTTTATGATGATGAATAGTAATTTTATGATGAATAGTAATATACTGATGATGATGGTGGGGGTGATGATGGTGATGAATAGTAATTTTATGATGATGAATAGTAATTTTATGATGAATAGTAATATACTGATGATGATGATGGGGGTGATGATGGTGATGAATAGTAATTTTATGATGATGAATAGTAATTTTATGATGATGATGATGGTATGATGAATAGTGTGATGGTATGATGATGATGATATGAATAGTATGATGATGGTATGATGAATAGTATGATGATGGTGATGGTGTGATAATGATGATGGTGTGATGAATAGTATGATGGTATGATGATGGTGAATAGTATGATGATGATGGTATGATGAATAGTATGATGATGATGATGGAATGATGAATAGTATGATGATGATGATGGTGAATAGTATGATGATGATGATGGTATGATGAATAGTATGATGATGATGGTATGATGATGAATAGTGTGATGGTATGATGATGATGATGATGGTATGATGATGATGATGAATAGTATGATGATGATGATATGATGATGGTGAATAGTATGATGGTATGATAAATAGTATGATGGTATGTTAAAAGTAACTTAACTTATCTTAACTGATCTTAACTTATCTTAACTGATATTAACTTATCTTAACTGATCTTAACTTATCTTAACTGATATTAACTTATCTTAACTGATATTAACTTAACTTAACTTACAAGTCAAAAAAACAAGTCAATGTGGACAGGGCCTAACTAGTATTGTGTCTGCGCATTGTCAATTAATTAGAAAGCTCATCTTTGAACAAGTCTTTATGCATCTCTAATTCCAATGTTTAAAAATAAATAAATTAAAATCCCATAATTCATAGTGGGTGTTTCTTGATGAGCCTCAAAAATTTGCTTATCATAGAGAGACTGAGACACACATCTTTTGGCGCACGTAACTCACAATTGATATGATCCACAGGTGGCCTTTAATTGCTGGAAGAATACCAGGAAGAAAACCGGAAGAAATAGAGAGGTTTTGGATAATGAGACACGGAGAAGGCTTCGCTAACCGAAGGAGAGAGCTCAAGCAGAGACACTACCACCACAACTGCAGCAACAACAACAATGATAATATCAACGGATAAAATGTTTGTGTTCCTCTTTCATTTTTCTTCCGTATCATCTCGGCTAGCTGTCGATCAATTATATTATTAGTTGGTGTATTTAGATGGATTATGATGGTTTAACTATGGATATTTCTCCTTTTGGTTTTCTGTGGAGAAGGCGCTTAATTATATTTTGTGGTTAGATGTTAAGCTCTCATCCATCCAAGTCACTTTCTTGTAGTTCCAAACGAACTAATAAATTCAAAAGGTATGCATGTGAAGAATGTAATGTTAACTAGTACTCCAAATTTTATCCATTAATCACCAGGGTCCCGGCCAATTACTTAACTAATTTCACCATCTCTGTCTCTCAGTTTGTCACCCAGAACAGTGAGACAGTCGTATTTTTAACCCTTTATAGTTGTTAAATTATGAATTTTAGGGGTCAAATTGCAGTCATACAAAATTTATAAACCTTGATAAGCTAAGGGTCGATCCAAGGAACAGAATACTAGTTAACTAGTTACCTATCTAGCTACTCCGATTGAACAGAGGTTTTGTTGTCACAAAAAATAACAGAAATTAAATAGCAGAAAAATAAAGGTTTTTACTTATCAGAGAAAGAATTCCAGGACCGTACTTCACCCGTGCTAACCTCAATAATCATGCAATCATTATCATGTAATTCATCATGCTATCGAATATCTAATTAAACCAAAATAACACTACATAAGCCGCCCATCCACGGATCATTATCTAGATTAATCTCAATCGTTGAACGCCGCCCATCCACGGATTATCAACGATCTCGATTTATTAAACTAAAAGGTTTTCATACAATTTCATACAATCCGGTTAATCCCTAGGACTCATCCATCTTTCGGTAATTAACCTAAATACGTTTTAGAATGCAAACATACCCTTTGATGTAAATACTTGCATAGAACGATAAATTAAGCACGATGAAATTGAATATTCGATTTGCATTAATGAAAAACATTCACATGATCACATGAAGAGTTGGGTACATAGCACGGGATCCGTAGGATCCTAGAATAAAGAGACTACTCTCTGTTCATGGTGATTAAACCAAAAATAGTGCAAAGAGAAATTAAGAACGAGTAAACCGTAAAGCGCGGTGGCTCGTTGAATCTTTCACGATGAATTGCTGTCTCTTTCCAAGCTAGGGGTTTTCTTCTTTAAAATAAACACTAAACTCTCGTATCCTCCACACTGAGTAAATCAGCCTCTTGCCCTCTTTATAGCTTTCCAAAAGACCAAAAAGCCTAAAACCGAAATTAGGAAATAAGTCCAAAATTCTGTCCAAAAAGCCCAAAAATCGATTTTGGAAATTGTCTTCGACAGGGCCGTGACTACCGTGACATTTAGACATGTCACGGCATGCTCCAAAAGTGCTCGGGGACAATAGAAGGCCGTGACTACCGTGACGTTGTGTTTTGGTCATGGCCATGCAAAATGGCAGAGACTTCGGGCGGCTTTTTCATAGTCTTGACATTCGAATTTGATCTTGTGGTAAACTATAAAGTTGTAGACCTTTGAATTAGCTTTCCAACAAGCTTTGAATCAGCCGATTTGGACATCATATGCGATCTGTGCGTGGAAAACAAGTCGGAAAGGTCAATCTGCCCTATTTTTACCGAAATCTCTACTAAATGCTTTGTTTTGCTTCAAATCAATCCAAAAGTATTAGGAATGTGATATATGACCTGAAACACTAGAAAAGAGGTTAAATGACAACAAAATGTCTGGAAAACAAACCTAATCCATCATCGAATGACGTGAATAATAGGTCGAGAATTCGACCGATCAAAACACTCCACATTTAGGATTTGATCATCCTGAACAAACATCAAGCACAAGTCGATAAATCGCAAAATAAATGTGCCGGTGAATGTCATGCTCAACAACCATATGTTTCCAAGCTACCCACTCAAGTGTCCTGTGATCAAACCTAGCTAAAAACAAAAATAAAAAGATAACTCACTGTCGTAGAGGACACGAATGCATTTAGCATATGCATCAAGCCTTTGAACCTCTGGGCTGCCCTGAGGACGAGTATAGTCTCGTGAACGTTTTCAGGAATAGGACTACCTACAAATCTCTTGTACAACTAACTAACGTGTATGCATGAAATGATGCTCAACGAGTCACAGTAAAGTCATGTCATACCTCGGATTCATCGTGTTACCTCAACTTCAAGTCAAATATCTTCATCAAAGTTTTCAGACAATCATAGATTAAACGAGTTATGCATTCAAACAGTCAGTTTACACGGCTAGCAATCGGCTAATCACATGTTCTAAATAATTCTATAGCAACGTATAAAGAACACGAATAGTTACACAAAACATGCTCGCCATTCACCTATGCTATCAAGGGATAGTCCACGGGTTCTTGGCGCAAAGCTCATTCTCAAGTGCTAAGGACTAGGCAATGACCCGTAAGAGAAGAGGAGCATTGCTTAAGAATTTTCTGAAAAATAGTACGAAAATTTGCATCAAAATTTTAGTACAAGCACGAGGATCGTCCCTTAGACTCTAGTACATGAATTCTCAAGATAAGTCATGATCGCATGCAATGAAAAGGTGGAATTACACTACATCAAGCAAAAGGGGGCAGAAATATTTTTTTTTCGTACACAAGGGGTGACTTTTCTCACTTTGCCCTTGGTATTTTTTTTATTTTTTTCGTACACAAGGGGTGATTTTTCTCACTTTGCCCTTGGTATTTTCTTTCTCTAAAAAACAACTCTGCTTGGGGAACGACTTTTCACCCTATTTTGAAAATTCAGAACTTCGTTCTTGATAGAAAATAAATTGCTCTCTTTTTTTCTAACTCCACACTTAAAACTTGACATAGTGTATGTATGAAGGCGGGTGCATGCAAATCACAACAAGTACAGAAAAATACATACTAGTACTAAGGTCACCTAGAAAAAGAGATGCATATTTAAGTTTTTGACATTTTTGAACCGGTGCCTACTAATATCAAGTCTCAAACATGCTTTAAGAAATACGTTAAACACGTGATAGGCAAAGGCTAGCAATGATACTGACTCAAGAGGATACACGCACGATTAAAACTATTTCAAGTCCTAGACTTCGAATCCAAAAGAGTGATAATCAGTCAAGGAGTATCGTAGAAAACGAAGATTTCAATCGCAATACATAGACAGTTGAGCATATGCAAGAGTGAATGTGTGACATGCGATGAATGAATATGTGACTATGTGCTACCCACTTCACACTTAAAAATGAGCTTAGTCCCTAAGCGAAGAAATAAAAGATTAGAAAAGGCGCATAGGATCGTGTGTGATAGCTCGATATCCATGGAGATTAAGCGATGCTCGGGGAGTGAAACACGACTTGTGAGCTAGTAGAGATATAGAGAAAAACACAGAGCTTCACAAGTAATAGGTTAGCATCGAAAATCGTGGAGGGGTACTCCACACATAGAATTCTGAAATGTCCACACATTATGCAAATGAAAAATGCAACTAACTGAAATTTACAGCGCGGGTTACTCCCCGAAGAGGCCTAGTTTAACGTCTTGGTGAGACATCAGCAAAGCGCCCCATATAAATCACTCGTGAGAAGTCCTTTGCTAGGATCCCTTCTCACGGGGCCTTCAACAGTGAGAGAGGTGTCAATCCACCTTCAAATCCCATTGAAATTTACGTCCATTAAGACTGACATGGATGTTAAGCTAAGCAAGTAGTCCCTTCAAAAATTTAAGACCCTTAAGAACCGAAGGACTGTAGAAACTCCCTAATAACAGTTTCAAAACGTAAGGCAAGAACTGTCAAAACTTGTCTGGAGGCTGTGTATCAAGATATATATCTTCAGAGCCAGCTCCAGCAAGAACACTTCCTTTGTACTCTTTAGCTAGGAACTCACGTTCCCATACTTCAAAATTTCCCTTCACTATCACATTCATATGTATAATCCTTTGATAGCTCATCAGCGCCCAGAAAAACTGGTGGAATGATGTTCTCTTCTGTATGTTCAGCTAAATGACCTTTGGAAGCAGTCGTAGTGGAGAGAGATGTATCTTTATATTCTAAGACGTCATCAGTACAAAACTCATCATCCTCCAACTCAGTGCAAGCCTTGGCAACCGTTCCCAATGCCTCAAAACCATCCTCACAAACAGGTTGTTCTGGTATTGAGAGCATTCTCGTATCCTGGTCATCTTCCACGTGGATTGGAAATAAAATTGAAGATGAATGTGCTTCATAGACTTGAACCTCTTGACGATTGGCCATTACCATCTTGATGTCCTCGTCTCTGCATGCATTGGTGGTTGCAATGGTTTGTTGCTCTAAGTGATCCTTCAGTACTTTCTGTCTGGCTGCGAGTTGCTTTATTGACCTTCGTAGATCTCTTACCTCAGCAGTGGTTTGCTCAGATGCCTTTCACTGATCTTCAAACGTCTTCCGCTGATCCTCAGACCTCCTTCGCTGGTCGGCTATGAAGCTAGCTAGCATGGCTTCTATGTTTGACGTCGGTCCGGGGTTCTGAGCTCGCTGTGGCTGAGTTGGATTATTATAACTCCATGAATTCTGATTTTGTTGCTGCTGAGGCTGGTTCTGGTAACTCTCATAATTGATAACGGTCATCTCGATAATACTGTTGATCATAAAACTGATGTTGATTTCCTTCTCAATTTGTATCGTATGAATATGGCTCTTCCCTTGGGTAGGCGTCTTGATGACCAAAAGAGAACATCCTTGCAACATGCAAAATAAAAGTGATTAGCGAAGGTCAGAAGTATATAGAGTATGTACAAGGAAGTAATAAAAAAATGGAGTAGTCTAAACTACACTAGTTAAATCTAATATCACACTAAACGCTGCTCCCCGGCAACGGCGCTATTTTGACAAGCGTATTTTTAACCCTTTATAGTTGTCAAATTATGAGTTTTAGGGGTCAAATTGCACTCAAACAAAATTTATAAGCCTTGGTAAGCCAAGGGTCGATCCAAGGAACAGGTGTGTGAATACTAGTTAACTAGTGACCTATCTAGCTATTCAGATTGAACAGAGATTTTGTTGTCACAAAAAGTAACAGAAATTAAATAGCAGAAAAATAAAGGTTTGTACTTATCAGAGAGAATTCCAGGACCGTACTTCACCCGTGCTAACCCCAATAATCATGCAATCATTATAATGTAATTCATCATGCTATCGAATATTGAAATAAACAAAAATAACACTAGATAAGCCGCCCATCCACGGATCATTATCTAGATTAATCTCAATCGTTGAACGCCGCCCTTCCACGGATTACCAACGATCTCGATTTATTAAACTAAAAGGTTTTCATACAATTTCATACAATCCGGTTAATCCCTGGGACCTATCCATCTTTCGGTAATTAACCTAAATACGTTCTAGCATGCAAACATACCCTTTGATGTAAATACTTGCATAGAACGATAAATTAAGCACCATGAAATTGAATATTCAATTTGCATTAATGAAAAACATTCACATGATCACATGAAGAGTTGGGTACATAGCACGGGATCCGTAGGATCCTAGAATAAAGAGACTACTCACTGTTCATGGTGATTAAACCAAAAATAGTGCAAAGAGAAATTAAGAACGAGTAAACCGTAAAGACGCGGTGGCTCGTTGAATCTCTCACGATGAATTGCTGTCTCTTCCCAAGCTAGGGTTTTTCTTCTCCAAAATAAGCACTAAACTCTCGTATCCTCCAGACTGAGTAAATCAGCCTCTTGCCCTCTTTATAGCTTTCCAAAAGGCCAAAAAGCCTAAAATCGAAATTAGGAAATAAGTCCAAAAATCTGTCCAAAAAACCCAAAAATCGATTTTGGAAATTGTCTTCGACGGGGCCGTGACTACCGTGACATTTAGACATGTCACGGCATGCTCCAAAAGTGCTCTGGGACAAAAGGGGGCCGTGACTACCGTGACGTTCTGTTTTGGTCACGGCAGTCACGGCCATGCTAAATGGCAGAGATTTTGGGCGGCTTTTTCATAGTCTTAACCTCCGAATTTGATCTTGGCGTGAACTACAAAGTTGTAGACCTTTGAATTAGCTTTCCAACAAGCTTTGAATCAACCGATTTTGACACCATATGCGATTAGTGCGTGGAAAACAAGTCGGAAAGGTCAATCTGTCATGTTTTTACCGAAATCTCTATTAAATGTTTGTTTTGCTTCAGATCAATCCAAAAGTATTAGAAATGTGATATATGACCTGAAACACTAGAAGAGAGGTTAAATGACAATAAAATGTCTGGAAAACAAACCTAATTCATTATCAAATGAAGTGAATAATAGGTCAAGAATTCGAACATCAGACACTATGCATCTTTCACATGCATCTTTTTTTGACAAAATTAATTGCTCATCAAAATGCTGTTTTATTAGTTGGTGTGTCATGGAGATAAGAGTTCACTTAGCATTTATAACTATTATGATGAGCTGCGCAGCAGCAGCAGCAGCACTCAGTGTTTCACTTAAATGCATTAACATTTGATAATAACTCACAATGTCCCTTTTTTTGTGTGATAATAACTCACAATGTCCTCTCTGGTGTACCAGAAATGACCCTCCACTAATGGAAGGGTTCAAGTCTCTAAAAGGCTGGGATTTTTAAGGGGTCATTGGAGGGATCTGAAAATCAGCTTTTAACATGATGACACATGGTCCCTTTTTTTTTCCTTTTTCCACTCAAATTATAGAAATGGGATGATTGAAAATGAGATGACAAACAGCCGCTCAAATTCCCCAAAACTCGAAAAAAAAGAAAAAAATGAGATTCAAAATAATGCTGTATTTATGGGAGTGATGGCACCAGTCTGTCAAGTTTTGAACCATATTGTACACAAATATCTCGTCTGATCTTCTCACAGTGCATTGCAATTAAAACCTTTTATTTTTCATCTACCCACCTATCAAATCACATTATTTTCAACCAGTGGCTCATCCGACCACTTTCGACACGGGTCCCAAAAAAAATTTAATCTGAGAGTGGCCAAAAAATTACATTATTTTTTATTAATTACCCAAGTTAAATTTAAATTTAACATTAAGTGAAGATTTTGAACCTTTTTGGAAGTCGATCGATTCTTGGGCTATAAAAGAGCCAGAGTGTTTTACGGGTGCTTTGATAGAGAGAAGACAATCCTAATTTGGAAGAGAAGACAGAGTTAATCACGAGAGATCAAGGATTCCACGAGCACCCGCGTCATTACGGTTTCCTCGTCCTTAATCTCTTTATCGACACTACTTTTGGTTAACTTACCATGAGTAGTGAGTAGTCTTCTTATTCTGGGATCCTACGGATCCCGTGCTATGTACCCAACTCTTCATGTGATCATATGAACATTTTTCTTTAATGCAATTTGAATATTCAATTTCTTCGTGCTTAATTTATCGTTCTTGCAAGTTTTACATTGAATGGGATGTTTGCATGCTAGGACATATTTAGGTTAATTACCAAAAGATAAATGAGTCCTAGGTATTAACCGGATTGTATGAAATTGATATTAGGTCATGGTAGCTACAATGGTAGTACATGAATTAATAGGAAAGTTGACTTTCGTCTGAAAAACCCTTAGTTTAATAATCGAGATCATTGATATTTCGTGGATGGGCGGCGTTTAACGATCAAGATTAATCTAGACAATGATCAGTGGATGGGCGGCTTGTCTAGTGTTATTTCGGTTTATTTCCATATTCAATAGCATGATGAAATTGCATGATAATGATTGCATGATTAGTGGGGTTAGCACGGGTGAAGTATGGTCCTGGAATTCTTTCTTTGATCAAGTCCAAACCCTTTTATTTTCTGCCTTTAATTTCTGCAATTTTCGTGACAACAAAACCTTTAATCATTCGGAATAGCTAAATAGGTCACTTGTTAGCTAGTACTCACACTCTTTGTTCTTTGGATCGACCCTTGGCTTACCAAGGTTAATAAATTTTGTTTGACTGCAATTCGACCCCTAAAACATACAAATTGACAACTATAAGGGGTTAAAAATACGCTTGTAAAAATGGCACCGCGCCGTTGCCGGGGAACATCGATTAATGTGATATTAGATTTAACGTGTGTAGTTTAGACTATTCCACCTTGTTCGTTACTTTACCTTTTCTGAATTTCTTCACTCACGGTGATTCTTGGTCTTGCAGGTACTAGCTAGTTCATGCCAAGGAAAACACCCCGATAGAAGAAGCAGGTTCAGGTATCGGACGAGGACACTCCAGACCAACGAAGAACTCTTCGCCAGGTCCAAAACGAAGCTCAACAACTCAGAGCACAGAATCGCAATTTCACAGCACTTAGGATGAATCAAAATCCAGCATTGATGAATGGGTTGGTTGAAGACAACCAGTAGCGTCCCGCGCAGCAGCCAGCTCGCAGGACTCTTTGAGACTACACCGCTCCAAGTGTCTCTGGATTCCGATCTGCCGTTGCACCGCCTGTTGTAGACAACAACTAGGAGATAAAAATCGGGCTCATTCAGATGGTATAGAATAACTAGTTTTCAGGGAGGATGAATGAAGACTCTCATCAGCACCTAAAGCGGTTTGTCCAGATGTATAACACAGTTAAGATCAATGGTGTTTCCCCAGAATCCTACTACCTGAGGCTATTCCCTTTCTCGCTCTCTGATCTCGATAGTTATGTAGAGGGCACTTTCACTACATGGGGCAAACTGGCCGAAGCCTTCCTACAGCAGTACTTCCCACCATCAAAGACAGCACATTTCAGGAACAAGATCATCTAGTTCCGATCTATGGATGGTGAGACTCTTTTCGAGACTTGGGAGAGGTACAAAGAGCTGATATGACTGTGCCCCCATCACAACCTGGAGTTATGGCAGATTATTGACACTTTTTATCAGGGAATCGACCAGGGGATGCGCACATTGATAAATCAAGTGGCTGGTGGAGGACTAAATAGAGTCCCGCTAGAGGAGACTTCTGATATTATAGAGAAAGCTGCTCAAGACTATCACCTCTGGATGAGTGATCGAGGTAATCCTTGGACTATGCTATGTATGAATGATCTTTTCTATTTCATAGGAGATATCTTTTCCGTAAAGGTTGGGGATTTCACCCTTTTTTGCCTCGTTCTTAGCCGTAACTTAGGTTTAGATTGTTATTCCTTTGTTGCAAAGGATCCGATCTTGTGGTTATTTAACTGCCTTCCCCGCAGCTAGGGATCCGACTATGGGGATTTCAGTGATCCTTACTAAATAACGAGCTAACGAATCTCCTTCTTTTTTCCATTGGACTTCCCAATCAAATTCGTCATAACACTCACTGTCACGCTGATGGCACCGATGACATTGCTGAGTTGACCAACACAGTGAAGATGCTCGCAACTGAAATAAAAAGTCTGAAGACAGATTATGCTATGAAGTCATCGGTTGTTGCTAATGTGGATGTCTACTGTCAGTTATGTGGTTCACCTTCTCACTTCGTAGATAGCTGTCCGGTGATGGGACAAGATGATAATAGTGGAAACCAGGAGGATGCAAAGTATGTTGGGCAAAACAATCAAGGAAGCGGTTTCACCTCCAGATCAGGCATGAACCGGTGGGATAACCCAAACAGGAATAACCCCAACCTCTCCTATAAGCCACAGATTCAGGGACCGCCAGGTTTCCCTTACATACAGCAGCAAAGCAATGCACCGTACCAACCTAGGAACCAGTATAACAACCAGCCCCAACAACAGCAAAATCAAAATTCAAGGAGCTACAATAACCGCAATCAGTCACAGCGAGATCAGAACTCCGATTCTTCATCAAACATAAAAGCCATGCTAGCTAGCTGCATAGCCGATCAGCGAAAGACAACTGAGGAACATCGGAAGGCCTCTGAAAAAATCTCTACTGAGGTAAGAGACTTGCGAAGGACTGTAGAGCAGCTCGCCATTCAGAACAGAATGTTGGAGACTCAGATGGCTCAGCAAGCAAACTCAGCGACTAGAGAACATGGGAAACTCCCGTCAAAACTAGACATGAATCCTAGGGCATCGGTGAATGTCATCACACTCCGAGGAGGAAAGCAGATTGAAATGGTGCCTGCTCAAGCCATTCGCCCCCTGCTGAAAAATTAGCACCTGATTCTGTGGCTGCTGAAGAGGAGACACCGAGAGAAGCTGAAAACCGAAATGAAAATTCTACGCGGATAGTGGAACGAGCCCCCTATAGACCTCCAGTTCCATTCCCTCAGCGGTTGGTGGCTACAAGGAGGGACAAAGAATTCAAGCAGTTTGTGGATGAACAGGCTGTCGTCGTACCTGTGCAAAAACAATTTATATTTTCCTCACTTCGAACTGTGGATTAGAACAGCGGTAAGCAAGGGTCGAACCCAAGGGAGCTAGATGGTTACTACTTCGTTCTGAAAAGGAAATAAAAGACAATTGGGTGAAAGCAACAGTTTAAGAAACAGTAATAAGGAACGAAAATTGCTAAGGTGTATCAATTCAGAGAAGATATTCAGGTTAGGGTTTTATTCAATTGTGACTTTGTTTTATTATAGACTTCTAAATATCTAATTCGTGTTTTAAGGTGTGGTTGTCCCGACAAAGGTGACTTCCCAAGTAACCCGACAAAGGTGTTACGCCACGACCTAATTCCCCTAGGTTTAATTAACCCGACAAAGGTGTTAATTGCCCTAGTCGTACTACCTATCTAAACGACAAAGTATTAGATAGATGATTAATATAGAAATATGCGCAACTAGATTTCACGACAAAGTATACGTCTAGCCTAACAATATTTCATGGAATTTATGTACGAGAATTAGTAAAACATAGAATATAGCATTACGAACCAAGTCTCAAAAACATGAGTCACAACTATTTAACCCTAACCCGAATAATCGGATTAGTTACACATGATCATGGAGAAACAATGCATGAATGAAAGAAAAATAAGAACTTCACTAATGACCGAGATTAGGGCTTGGACGTGGCTGAGTTGCTGGCCGAGATGGGAGGAGGGACTGCCGTGTAAGGAGGAGCAACCGGTGGAGGAAGGGTGGAACGTGTGAGAGAAGAGCTCTCCACGTTGAGGGGTGAGTATTATGCCTTGTATGCTCCTCCTTATATAGAGTTTAGAAAACCCTAGAGTTCCCAAAATAAGTGCAAGATAATCATGGAAATATTTCCATAATAATCTTTGCTTAATCTTCAAGCCAGCTTTGATCTTCTAGAATAATCCGAAACCCTAGCTTTTGAATGTTGCCCTAATATGACAATGTGTTTTTGGGCCGAACGAGCTGGACTTGGAACTTGGACTTTCTTTTCCCGAAGTTAGTGTTCACGGCCCAGAAATCAATGTTCACGCCGGAATTACTATTCACGAGCCAAAAAACACTGTTCATCCGCGGACACTGTTTATCCATTCTGCGCATCTGTTTTGACTTCGGCTCTCGATTTGACCTTCCAAACGACCTCGGATGCTCTCGGTGTGAACTAGAGAGTTGTAGGGAATTGAGTCACCTACGCAACGGCATGTGTCTCGTATTTTTCTGATCATCGGTGCATTCCCAGTCCTCCGGCGAAGCTCCAAAGGTCAATCTGCCATTGTGATGTTTTTGGCATAAAATGCCGTCTTTTATGCACGTTTCCTCCTAGAGCTTCCAAATCACCTGAAATGCAAAACAACACTAAAAAGTAACTGTTCGCATAATTAAGTGCAGAAATTGGTGGGATTTAATGACTCGATGAGTCGTATAAATACGGCTCATCAAACCACCCCACACTTAAACTTGTTCGTCCCGAACAAGAACTAGGTCATAAGAGGAATGAATAATGTAAACACCACAATGCTTCGGTCATCCTAGACGTGCTACATGGACATGAATCGATTACTCTAGATCTCGCCTGTTATGCATGCTTGCTACTAATATCTTTGTGCGAAAACATGGGTTAAAGATACGTGTTACCTTTGGGTCGAGATGCAAATCAATTCGGATGTATCTGGAGATAGCCCTGTTTAGACCCATGAACCCTCATTCTCGGACTCGAACTCGCTGCTATATGGTTATGCTTTGCCGCTTTTTCTTGCACGTGATTGATTCGAGCTTCAAAGTGTTGAGTGTTTTTCGGCCAGCTATAGTGTCATCTGATTTGGGATTTCAATGATGCTTTCACATGAGAAACGTGTGGACTATCACAATGGTGGTGGATTGTTGCCTTGAAGTGCGGATTGTGACTTGCTCGAACCGTGGTTCCTTCTTCTTTTGACGCGAGTCAAGCCGAGGGTCGCTCGTCTATTTTCCCGGTTACTCGGATTAGAAACCTTCCTGCTCTCACTCATCCTCGTCCTTTTGACACGGGTCAAGTCAAGGGTCGCTTGCCTATTTTCTCGGCTACTTGGACTAGAGATTGGACGATGTGTGCCACCGTCCCGCCTAACCGCAAAAGTACCGCAGTGGCGGAGCAGACTCGTACTAAGTTGCCTCGAAGTGCTAGCCTCCACGAGCTCCACATAACCATACATCCTGAGTTTGGTCTTTGAATGATCTGTCAAGTCTCTCTAGGGCATTGATATCAACTCCACATCTCTGTTTATCTCAACTAACAAAGGCACGCAAAGATTTTAAAATCACATGTTAGTCGCACAAAATCAATTTTCACCAAAGACATGCATGTAATCGGCTCTATCTATTTCACCTAATCATTATCCAATACTGCAAGTCTAGGAAATAGTGAAGTAATCATGTACAAATTTTTTTTAAAAATGACTCGAAACGTGCTGACTCTGAGTGGTGGGCGTGCTGACTCAATAACTGACTCTCCCACCCCACACTTTTGAAATGAGCCGTGTCCTCACGGCACGACTCAAATCTAGACTCACAAATGCATGCAATAAATAAATAAGGAAATAGAGTAAGGACAGGCACTTCCCTCGTGCGTGCGTGACAATCACATACTACTGATAATTATCCTGTGAGTCCTCGAAGAGCACCATTGGAGCTTGTATCGTAGCGTGAGTTTGTTGCACACCGAAAGGTCTGCGTCAATGACATCAAGATGAATAAAAGATTCCCAGGAGGTTGGAGGAGTCACAGCGGTCTCGCTTAAAACCCAACCTCCTTAGACTCGTAAGTCTTTGTGACAAAATCTGTAAACGCTCATGTTTCTCGACGCAACTTATTCGAGGTGTGAACTACTCATGCCGGATACAGTCTGTTGCTAACATCTCTGATACGTTCGCCTCTGTCCCTGCATAAAGATCATCTCCTTTCCCAAGTACAATGTGATGATAAGACATAATAAATAGAAAAATAAATGATGCAAATGCAGATAGTGCATGGCTGCCTCCCTGCTAGCGCCTTTGTTTAACGTCGTTGGCTCGACAGTACCTCTGTAGGGATCACAAGTTAGGGTCCCATGGGCGTGTAAGGTCATATTTGTTCTCGGCCTTTCCTTCTGTTCGTCCATAGTGCTCATCCACCTGCTCGTTCGGCTCTGTTTTCCAATGATCAGGCGGGTTCGCCTTTACATCCTTCCGAGCTGGCGAGGCCACCTTTATCCTAGTTACTGGTGTATCGAGTTGTGCTCTAGTGTTTCTCCATCCTGACCTCCACTCAAACGTGCCATGTCTCGGTCGTTTCTTCATGTACGAGCGGTCGGCATCCTTGTGAACATGGGAGTTTGATTTCTTTTCAGCAAATGCAGATGACAACCTTTCTGCTCCCATGTTATTCTTGATCCTAATGTCCGAGATGGCCGATTGCCCCAGAATGAGTGCAAGAGGGCTGTGAGCACTGGCATCTCCCGTCTGCAAAATATAAGAATCAATGTCGCGGGTGAGAATGCCTGGATCCTTACCTGAGTCAATGCTTCCCGCGGACGTCTCCTGCCTAACCGCCGCGGACGTCTCTTGATGTATGGGTAATTCTTCATACGTCCGCGCAGCAATTGTAGAGGCGTCCGCGCCCTTTTCTGAGGTAGAACCTTAGATGGATGTGACCTTGATTTCCTCGGTTGCCTTGATAGTGATGACCGGTTCTTCCTCGGGTGTCTTGATGGTAAGGACTGGTTCTGCCTCAGGTGGATCTGTAATGAGGTCTAAGCATGTCTCGGGAAGCTTGATAATGAGGTCTGATTCCAGTGGCTCGGTCGGCTCTTCTTCCTTTAACCATTGGTCCTCATCCTCTGCTGGTTCTATGGGCTCCGAGATAGGCTCCATTCTGTCGGCCAACTTCTGGTTGCTAGCTGCCAGCTCTTGTACTGGTTTAGATCTCTCGGCCAAATCGTCTATCAAGTCCCAAGTAGCACTCATGGTCAAGTCGTAGATCGAGCCTCCGGCCTCCTCATTGAGCCAACTCCACTCATGTGGTAACATCCCAACGAGAAACCTCTGAAGAAGATATAAGTCTGTGAATCCATGGTGCGGGCAGCTTATCACAAGGGAATCAAAGTACCGTAAGTACTCATCCAAAGTTCCATCACAGGATTGCTCAAGGTGCATGATCTTTTCTCGGATTTCTTGTTGGGAGGGTGGTGAATGTTGTGGGTAGTATGGCAATGGTGGATATGGTGGTGGTGGATATTGCTGATATGGTGGTGGGTACTGAGGGTACTGAGGATATTGCGGTTGGGGTTGGTTTTGTTGTTGGTTTTGAGGTTGTTGTTGTTGTTCCGGGATAGCTCCCCCGTTCTCTCCATTCTGTCTCGGCGGGCTTTGCTCGTTAAGTTTCGAATACTCCCTTTCCAAGTTTCGGATGACCTGTTCGATTTCTTCTTCGCGGCGATTGCCACCAGCTCTACTTCCTGCATGAGACATGTTACGAGAATAACAAGCACCGAAATAGAAAACACCGAAATAGCAAGAACAGACTAGCAACAAAGGGTTCCCAGGAGATTGGAGGGGTCACAGCGGTCCCACTTAAAACCAAAAATCCTTAGACTCGTAAGTCTTGGTGACAGAACCCTCTGAGAGCTAGAATTGGAAATCGAATAGAATGAAAATTAAAAATCGAACAGTTGAAATTGAAATAACGCCGAGTAGCAAATTTCGAAATAAGCAGAAAAATAAACGAAAAAAGTAAAGAAGAACAAATTTCACCGTGCTTAGCTCCCCGGCATCGGCGCCATTTTGAACAGGCTGTCGTCGTACCTGTGCAAAAACAATTTATATTTTCCTCACTTCGAACTGTGGATTAGAACAGCGGTAAGCAAGGGTCGAACCCAAGGGAGCTAGATGGTTACTACTTCGTTCTGAAAAGGAAATAAAAGACAATTGGGTGAAAGCAACAGTTTAAGAAACAGTAATAAGGCACGAAAATTGCTAAGGTGTATCAATTCAGAGAAGATATTCAGGTTAGGGTTTTATTCAATTGTGACTTTGTTTTATTATAGACTTCTAAATATCTAATTCGTGTTTTAAGGTGTGGTTGTCCCGACAAAGGTGACTTCCCAAGTAACCCGACAAAGGTGTTACGCCACGACCTAATTCCCCTAGGTTTAATTAACCCGACAAAGGTGTTAATTGCCCTAGTCGTACTACCTATCTAAACGACAAAGTATTAGATAGATGATTAATATAGAAATATGCGCAACTAGATTTCACGACAAAGTATACGTCTAGCCTAACAATATTTCATGGAATTTATGTACGAGAATTAGTAAAACATAGAATATAGCATTACGAACCAAGTCTCAAAAACATGAGTCACAACTATTTAACCCTAACCCGAATAATCGGATTAGTTACACATGATCATGGAGAAACAATGCATGAATGAAAGGAAAATAAGAACTTCACTAATGACCGAGATTAGGGCTTGGACGTGGCTGAGTTGCTGGCCGAGATGGGAGGAGGGACTGCCGTGTAAGGAGGAGCAACCGGTGGAGGAAGGGTGGAACGTGTGAGAGAAGAGCTCTCCACGTTGAGGGGTGAGTATTATGCCTTGTATGCTCCTCCTTATATAGAGTTTAGAAAACCCTAGAGTTCCCAAAATAAGCGCAAGATAATCATGGAAATATTTCCATAATAATCTTTGCTTAATCTTCAAGCCAGCTTTGATCTTCTAGAATAATCCGAAACCCTAGCTTTTGAATGTTGCCCTAATATGACAATGTGTTTTTGGGCCGAACGAGCTGGACTTGGAACTTGGACTTTCTTTTCCCGAAGTTAGTGTTCACGGCCCAGAAATCACTGTTCACGCCGGAATTACTATTCACGAGCCAAAAAACACTGTTCATCCGCGGACACTGTTTATCCATTCTGCGCATCTGTTTTGACTTCGGCTCTCGATTTGACCTTCCAAACGACCTCGGATGCTCTCGGTGTGAACTAGAGAGTTGTAGGGAATTGAGTCACCTACGCAACGGCATGTGTCTCGTATTTTTCTGATCATCGGTGCATTCCCAGTCCTCCGGCGAAGCTCCAAAGGTCAATCTGCCATTGTGATGTTTTTGGCATAAAATGCCGTCTTTTATGCACGTTTCCTCCTAGAGCTTCCAAATCACCTGAAATGCAAAACAACACTAAAAAGTAACTGTTCGCATAATTAAGTGCAGAAATTGGTGGGATTTAATGACTCGATGAGTCGTATAAATACGGCTCATCAGTGGATAAGATCCGCACTCTCTAAATCACTATGCCCCTCACCAATGTAATCACCCAGATCCCGACTTATGCCAAATTCATGAAGGAGATTTTGACTGGGAAAAGGAAAATTGACGGGACCGAGACAATGGCCCTAAGTGAGGAGTGTAGTGCTGCCATGCGCCAGGCCATGCTGCCCAAACTTAAGGACTCAGGGAGGTTTTCTATCCCTTGTGATATTGGTGGCATCACTATTCGTCGTGCTTTGTGTGATCTTGGTGCTAGTGTGTCTATCATGCCAAATTCTTTGTATACTAAACTGAATTTGGGTGATCTTTGTCCTACAAACATCACTATTCACCTTGCGGATCATTCCTGTAGACTCCCGAGAGGGATTCTAAAGGATGTACCCATCAAGGTGAAGAATATCTACATTCCTGCTGATTTTATTGTGCTAGAAATTTCAGAGGACATAGACATCCCAATCATACTTCGTAGACCATTTCTATATACAGCTGAGGTAGTGATCGATATGGATAGAGGGTCTATAGCTTTGCGAGTAGGCAGTGAGCGAGTCGTCTTTTATTTGCCTGATATGTGCAAGAGTCCTAGTCTTTTAGCTGATTGTGATGTACTAGACTCTGCTGATATTGATGACCCTATTACACTAACCTCTGTTGAGTCTTACAGTGTAGTACTCGGCTGCCTAATATCGATGGATATATGCGCAGTGAGCACTGAGGGAGCAGGTGAAACTGAACAGTCAACCGACTTAGGTAAGGAACCTTGCAAGGTAGAGCTGAAACCTCTACCTGCAAGTCTCAGGTATGAATTTTTTAGCCCTGACTCGACCTACTCGGTGATTGTGAATGCATCCTTAACTAATGTAGAGACCCAGAGATTGCTCGACGTCCTGACAGAGCATAGGCCAGCCGGTTATTCGATTGATGATATTAAGGGGATTAACCCAGATATGTGCATGCATAGAATCCACCTAGAGGGCGATGCTAGGCCTACTAGGGATGCTTTGAGACGTTTGAATCCTAAACTGAATGATGTAGTTAAGAAAGAGATTCTGAAATTATTGGATGCTGGCATTATTTATTCTATTGCTGATAGTGAGTGGGTGAGTCTTGTGCATGTCGTCCCTAAGAAGGGAGGTTTGACTATTGTTCAAAATGAGCATAATGATTTCATTCCTACTCGTAATGTGACTGGTTGGCGTATGTGCATTGACTATAGGAAGTTGAATAAGGCTACTCGTAAGGATCACTTTCCTTTGCCTTTTATTGACCAAATGTTAGAGCGTCTTGCGAAGCATACGTTTTTTTGCTACCTCGACTATTATAGTGGATTCTTTCAGATCCCTATACTCCTCGAGGACCAGGAGAAGACTACTTTAACTTGCCCTTTCGACACATTTGCTTATAGATGCATGCCTTTCGGTCTTTGCAATGCTCCAGCCACTTTTCAGCGTTGTATGATGGCCATTTTTTCTGATTTTATAGAAAACACCATGGAAGTATTTATGGATGATTTTTAGTGTATGGCTCTTCCTTTGATTCATGCCTCTCTAACCTTACTGATGTTCTTCGTCGTTGTGTTGACACTAACCTGGTTTTAAACTGGGAGAAGTGTCACTTTATGGTGCAGGAAGGGTCCTAACCTAGTCTCCAACAGAGGCATAGAGGTCGATCGCGCAAAGGTGGAGGTGATTGAAAAGCTGCCCCCACCTAAGGATGTAAAAGGAATCAGAAGCTTTCTAGTGCATGCAGGATTTTATCGACATTTCATAAAGGATTTCTCGAAGATAGCCAAGCCGCTCACTAATCTACTTTGCCAGGAAGCTGAGTTTAATTTCAATGAATCATCTTTTAACGCTTTTCACACTCTGAAATCTGCTCTTATTTCTGCTCCTGTCGTGCAGCCCCCTAACTGGGAGCTGCCATTTGAACTAATGTGTGATGCTAGTGATTTTGTAGTGGGAGCAGTCTTAGGGCAGCGTATCGACAAGAAGCTGCACGTAATTTATTACGCAAGTAAGGTTCTAGCAGGCGCAGCAGTAAATTACACCACGACAGAAAAGGAGATGCTGGCCATCGTTTATGCTTTTGAGAAGTTCCAACAATATCTGATAGGATCGCAAACCATAGTGTACACCGACCATGCCGCGATTAAGTATTTGCTGTCCAAGAAGGATTCGAAGCCTAGATTAATTCAGTGGGTCCTTCTCCTTCAGGAATTCGATATTGTGATTAGAGACAATAATGGAGCTGAAAATCTGGTTGCAGATCACCTGTCACGCCTCGAGCTAGGTGAGCTCAACCACGAAGAGGACAAACTCCCGATGACTGACTCTATGGCAGGCGAGCAACTTCTGAGTATAGATGTGGATATTATCCCATGGTACGCAGATTTCATCAACTACTGGCCTGCGATATTGTCGCTCCTGACCTGTCACACAACTAGAAGCAAAAATTCCTATATGACGTAAAGAGGTACTTTGGGATGACCCTTTTCTCTATAAATTATGTGCTGACGGTCTCTACAGGACTTGTGTTGAATAAGACCAGATCAAATGGATCCTGGAACGCTTCCATTCATCCCAGTACGGTGAGCATGGGGCCGGTTCGAAAATAGCTGTGAAAGTCTTATAGTCTGGGTTCGTCTGCGACGGTAGCCTTCCCGTATCATTCTTTAGCTCAGAAATTGTAGTGGCTATCTGGGACATCTGCTTAGATAGCTCAGAAATTGCCCCATCGGTATGGCCTGATTCTGATGCATCGTGGTGGCTAGTTCTTTCACGATGTCTTCCAGAGATTTGCTGGAATTCTAATGACTGGGGCTTGCTTGGTTGTGATTCTGTCCTCGTGGCTGATACTGGTTTTGACTGTTGTAACCTCCGTACTGTTGACGGTATGGTGGGCAATAGTAGTTGTACTGCTGGGTTTGTGGAGGGGCAGCCTGCTGCCCTGGCTCCCTCGGGGCATGATTATCGTTCCTCCAGCTCTGCCCGTTGGCTGCTTGCCCATACTGTCTCTGAGGTGCGCGGTTACCATAATTGTGAAACTCATTCAGCACATTGACATCACCCTGTTCTTCTTCCACCACTGTTGGACAAGCACCTGTCTTATGGTCTGTTGCACCACAAAACTCACACGGCCTCACCTGAACTACCTGCTTCATCTCTTCGGCCATCTAAATCGCTGGGGTTTCGGCCTTTGAAACATTTCTGGTTCTGCTGAATTCTTCCTGTCTATTGGTTTCCTCTCTGAACCTTGCGTTCTCAGCCACCTCTGCAATCATCTTCCGCACCCCAGCTGGGGATAGATTTAAGATTGTCCCTCCAGCTGAGGCGTCAAGCAACATCATGTCAAGTGGCCTCAACCCGTCAAGCATATACTCTATAATCAGCTTCTCTAGCACTCCAAGGTTGGAGCAGTTCTGTTCTAGGGCATTGAACTTCTCCAAGTAGTCGTACATCGACTCATTAGGCCCCTGCTTGATATCCTGAAGTTACCTACGAACCTGCATAGCCCTGGCAGCTGGGTAGTATTTATCTAAGAATTTCTTCTACATCTGGTCCCATGTCCTGATGCTACCTGAGGGAAGAGACAAAAACCACGCATTAGCTGCGTCAGTTAAAGAAAACTGGAAGGCTTTCAATTTAAAATCTTCCACTCAGACTTCGTATGGTCTGAGAGTCTGGCAGATGCCATGAAAGCTCTGTAGATGCTTGGTGGCTGACTCTCCCTGTCGCCCTGAAAACTTTGACAGATGATGCACTACCGCGGTCTTGATTTCTATCTCATCTAATTCGAGCCCTTCGTCAATACACCATGGCTGATTCTGCAGGTGGCTGCGGTCGTGGAGGTAGAGGCGGCTGCCTCGCACTAGCACCATTCTGTGCTACAGGTGCCCTCTGATTCAGCTGTCAAGCCTCCACGGTTGTGTGCACGGACGAGTTGCTCCGGATCCTCATAGAATGGAGGAATTACTTCCTCATTTTCATCAACTGGCTCGATCTCATTGTTGCGGACATTATCACCAATCTGACTACCTGCACGAGACATGGTGAAACGGGTAGCAAAGTACTAAAAATAGCTAAATAAAATAAAGAAAATAGAAAAAAAAATAGAAAAAAAATAGGTTCACCGAAGCGCAACTTCCCGGCAACGGCGCCAAAATTTGACGCACGTTGTCTGACGTGTCAAATTTAATAATTATATTCTTCAGCGTGAAACTAGTAAGTGGCAAGCAAGGTCGAACACAAGAGAGCTAGTTTGTAAAGCTGTAACTGTAAACAAATAAAACGGGGGGGTTTTTAAGGGCGATTATTGTAAAACACAAGAGAAAACACGAACGAGATTTCAATCAGAGAAAGCATTTAGCTTAGGGTTTCTATTGTGACACGTTTATCATCGACTGCTAATGATCTAATTTCATGTTTCTAAGTGTGGTTACTCCGTTTCAGGTTATAACCTAAAGTATTCCGTTTCAGGCAATACACCACAATCTAATCCATTTAAGGCATTAGACTTCTAGTTCTCCTACACCTAATAATCCGGGTAAGATATTATCGAGTCTAGGTACTGCTACTTGTTTTTACGGGTAAGTCTCAAACAAGCATTAACGATAGGGGCTAAATTGTTCGGCTAAGCCTTAACATGTAAGGTATCCACTTCGCTTCACAATTCAGTCCGGGTCGAGTAGAACAATATAAGATTGTAATTAGGTCGGGCTTTTTTAGGACGGGCAAGGCCAAACTTAATTAGGTCGTAGTCAGATCGGACTCGAGGGCTGAACAGTACTTTAAAATCATGGCCTTTATTGGACTTTAAACCTCTAGATGTTAGGCTCTAAGACAGAGCTCATGGTCGGGCCGGACTCGCCTTAGGGCACATAGGTCGTAGGGCTTCATATAAGACTTTTGAGCCCCTGAATGTTGACCCCTAAACGACACCGTCAATAAGAATGGCCAAAACCTAATAGTGGTGACTCACACCGAGCGCATACGATGAGTCATTCTGAAATCGAAGCCGTTGATTAGTGGATGACACACACAATCCAACGGATGAGATGCATTTCGACCACAAATGGTGCGTTGGAAACTCATCTTCTCTCTCTCCAACAATAAACTCCCACCGAGCGCATACGATTGGCCCATGTATCTCCACGCCAAGAATCGTACAACCTCCGTGCGCGCGCTTCTTTCTTCAACAAACTCTCGCTGAAATCCGGCTTGAATTCATCCTCAATTTTGGTCACGATCCTTAGTTGAAGGAGGTCGTGCACTGATGACAGAACCGCTCGTCGTCAAAGCGATTGTGCAAATAAATTTATAAGTCCGCTACTCGCAACTATACTACTGGGTAGTACTTGGTAAGTAGGGGTCGAACCCAAGGGAGTCAGTGTGGATTAGTTGTTCTTGGGGGGGGGGGGGGGGGGGGTTTATCGAGCGAGAGAGCGTGTTTTAGGTTGGTTGGTTGGTTTTAAAGCTACCAGCTAAGCGATTGATTGATTGATTGGTTGGTTTTAATACTGAAAGTAAATTACAGATTTAATAATTAAGAGAAATGTTCGGTTTCAGGGGCCTTGTATTATATTTGTTTATCATTGACCGCTAATGATCATACCAAGTGTTCAAAGATGAATTGAGGCTATTTCTAGCGCAAGATATGATCATGCTAAGTATTCAAACGATGAATCGAGGCTAGTTACAGCTCAAGACTTGCAACACCGGTTTAAAGCAACACCTGTTCTATTTCAGTCTAGCGCCAATACCCTAAGGTATGCTAGCCTGTGTGCATCCACCTGATCTCACAGTTACGCTCGACCAGATGGGGTTTAGGATGAGTCGAACTCCTCAGATAGCTTTGCTTGTTACAGCTTCCACTACCTGAGTATGATCACGAATTCCCACAGAAGAGCTTTGCTTGTTACAGCATCCACTCAACCTTGGAAACTCTGACTATATATGGCACATAGAACAAGTTTTGAATACAAAGGTATACTAAGAGTAAAGTCTAAAACATTTATAATACAAGTACGCCCCTTCTACCGAACTACTAGTTTAGCTACTATTCATCGCGCTAAACATTATTACTAAGGAAATAAAGACAACAGTTAAATAAATAAATACTAAGAGATACTTACAACCGTTGAAGCGCCAAGGGATTCTTTATTCCAAAGTAATATTACATAATTGTGCCCACAAAAGCTAGAGAGATTTTGTAGAGAGAGAAGCTCTCCACATTTTGGGGTGTGTTACAAATGAGGAGGAGCACTTCTATTTATAGGCTAAGGAGGAGGAGGATGGGTGGTGGAGATGGTGGCATGTGGAGGAGCATCCAAGGGTGGAGGAGGAAGAGTGCAAGGCAAGCTTTGGGAGGAGGATGTGGTGGAGGAGCCACCACATGTCACATTCTCCATGGAGGAGGAGGAGCAGCCGGCGGCTTTGGGAGGATGGAGGAGGAGCCGCCACTTGGAGGGAGGAGAGTGGAGGAGCCACCCCTTCTAGAAGCTTGTGTGACCTTTCACAAAAGCCATCGGTTTGACCGGATCTGACCGGAGCTTTGGCCGGAGCTTCTTGGATTTTGGAGAGTGTATTTTGAATGAAAATGTCATTCTAAGATGATCTCAAGAAGGAACCTAAGCCAAATTCTGCCCCGAACATGGTCGAAATGCCAAATCAGATGAAATTGCCCTTGTTTGGCCTTCACCGGGCTTGGTGCTTTTGCCTTGCATTCTTGTCCATTTGCCGACGGTTCTAGAATATTTGAGTGATTCCAAGTCGGTTCCATGAAGGATGTTAAGGCTGATTATGAGTGTAGCATGGTCGTGACCTGGAATGACTCGTTCTTCATTTTCCGCTTAAAAACTCCTCCTTAGCGTGTTTTCTCTCTAAGCGCCAAAATACCCTGTAGAAATATATCGGGACTAACAAGTAAAAGTTAAATAGACCAACAGTCTAATTTGGTGGGTTTTACTGTGTTTTTGATTCGTATAATTTTGGTCCATCAGATTACCCCACACTTTTAGTTGTTCGTCCCGAACAATGCTATTCAAGGGCGTGCACACAATCAAGTAAAAACTTTGTAAAATATGAAAGTAAGACTGTGGGACTCGATTTTTCCTAATTCATGCATAACTACTTATTACTAAATTAAACTGTGTAAATAAGTAGAAGAGACTTAATACTTGTACCTCTGTGCTGAGATGCAAATTGTATTGGATGTTTCGGGAGATAGCCCTTTTTAGGCTCCTGGACTGCAACCTCGGGATCGTCTCTTACTATATGGTTTCCTTGTAGCTTTCTCATGCACGTGATTCGGTTCGGGTTTCAATGGTTTGAGTACTTTGATTTCTTTTGGCGAGGGACTGCTTTTTGTAGTGAATTGGCCTTTCGCCTTTGATTTGACTTTTTTGAGTGCTTCACTTTTGCTCGGTTAAAACCTTCACAATTTTGGGCCTTTGGCCTCTTTTGATTTTCTTCTTTGAGTTTTTCGCCTTTTTGTGACTGCTAGTCCATTTTCTCAACCTTTTTGGGAGGTCCAATCATCGCCCGCAAGCCTATGGAAATACCTCCCCTCTCCTCTCTTTTTTGCCGTTTTCGCGCGGGTCAAGGTGAGGGTCGCTCAGCTATTTTCTCGGCTACTTTGACTGTCGTTTTCGCGCGGGTCAAGATGAGGGTCGCTCATCTATTTTCTCGGCTACTTTGACCGGATATAGGACGGTCTGATTCCCGTCCTCGCCTTTTGCATTGCATGGCGGAGATGACTTCAATCTTCACTGAAACCCGAAGTGCAGCCTCCACTGACTTCGAAAACCATATAGTTTGATCTGATCCTTTGATTGCTTGCCAAGCCTCTCTAGGGCATTTCTATCAACTCCACATCCCTAGTTATCTCAGCACAAAGGACAAATGGAAAGTTACATTCTAAGTTTTTAAACAGTTGAATTTTCACAAGGTTAATGCATGAATTTTGGTCTATCTTTTTCACATTCTCAAGTTCATATTTTCAAAAAGATACTACTAAAAGAAAAAGAAAAAGAAAAAACATGTTTACTATGCACACATGCAGTTCTCACCCCACACTTTTGAACGAAGTCGTGCCTTTCAGCACTACTTAGTTCAAAAGCCATGCAAGCAGATGTTATACGAGAAGGAAATGACTTAAGGAAAGGTAAGATCAGAACTCCCTTATTGTGTCGAATGGCATGAGGCTGGATAATCGAGGGAGTTCGGCTGGGGCCTTGAACTCTCAGCGCTGGCCCGGTAGTTCACGGAAGCTGCCTGGCTGATCCGATCGTGCTCCAAAAACCAATTCCTAAATAATCAAATCATTCTATGCACCAAGTGGGTGAGAGCAACTTATTGAAAAAGTAAAATACAGAAAATAAAAGACAGAAAATTAAAGTGCAGAAAGTAAGATAGTGTCGGGTTACCTCCCGACCAGTGCACTTGTTTAACGTCGTTGGCTCGACAGTACCTCAATCATGGATCATAAGGTCGGATCCCAAGGGTGAGTGAGGTCAAACTTTTTCTCGGCAGCCCTTTTGCTCCGAGAGGGTGAGGTTTCCTTGACCATAGCTGCTGGTCCAATGCGTCGTGCTTGCTTGTTACTCCTTCCGGGTTTCCATTCTTTCAGCCCATGCCTTTGCCGCCTCTTCATGTTTGAATAGTTGGCACTTTCGCGAGTTTGGAATTTGGGTTTTGTGCCTTCAAACATCGGCGACCACAGGCATGTTCCCATGTGAGGCCTCTTCTTGGTGGTAGCTACGAATGGTTGTCTTGGAATGATTGAGTTCCCGGGTGGTTTTTCTTGGCTTGTGACGAGAGAGATTTCCTTTGTCGGCTTTTTTGGCTCATGCTCTACCTCCAACTCCCCTTGTACCGCATCATCATTGATTATATGATCTTCGGTGGTTATGATCGGCATGAAACGCGAAGGGTTAAGTTGAGGCACTTCGACCATGAGGACTAGGTCTGTTTCAGGTGCTCCGACAGTGAGGACTAGGTCTTTCTCGGACAGTTCGGCAATGAGGTCCGGGACTTCCTCGGGTGCTTCGAGCGCAAGTACCGGGCCTAGCTTGATTTCTTCGGCCGCTTCAGTAGTGAGGTTCGGGACTTCTGTAGGCTCGGCTGTTAGGACAGTGATTTCCTTGGATGGATTGGTGATAAGGACCGGGTCTGATTGGGGCAGTTCTTCTTCGGTCATTTGCGGGTCCTCATCCTCAGTCGGCTCCTCGGGTTCAGCCGTGAATTGGTGCATCAATGCACTCAATTGCTGCATGTCTGCGGCCAATTGCTGGGTGCTAGCTGCCAGCTCCTTTTCTGCCGCCCATAGTTCAGTTTTGGCCCTGATTTGTTGCATCGTGTTGTCCAACTGCTGGATGCTAGATGCCAGCTCCGTTATACCGTCCTCGATTGGCTCGGCCTGATCTTGGCTTGGTCTTGACCTTGCGGCCAAATCATTGATTAATATCCAAAGATCATCCACGGTTAAGTCCCACATTGATCCTCCTGCTGCATTATTTAGCTGGTCCCACTCATGTGGCAACATTCCACAGAGAAACTTTGTTTGAAGATCGAAATTGGTGAATCCATGGTGCGGGCAGCTCGTGACAATGGAATCGAAGTACCATAAGTACGCATCCAATGTTTCGTCCCGGGATTGCGTTATTTTGTTGATCTTCTCGCGGATTTCAAGTTCGAAGGGTGGTGGGGAAATTTCCTCAGTGTTCCAAGGTTCCATTCCGTAGTAGTAGGACTTAGTGAATTGCATGATAAAACAAGAAAAAATAAAAAATAAAACAGAACAACTATTCCGATGCACAACTCCCCGGCAACGGCGCCAATTTGACAGAACCGCTCATCGTCAAAGCGATTGTGCAAATAAATTTATAAGTCCGCTACTCGCAACTATACTACTGGGTAGTACTTGGTAAGTAGGGGTCGAACCCAAGGGAGTCAGTGTGGATTAGTTGTTCTTGGGGGGGGGTTTATCGAGCGAGAGAGCGTGTTTTAGGTTGGTTGGTTGGTTTTAAAGCTACCAGCTAAGCGATTGATTGATTGATTGGTTGGTTTTAATACTGAAAGTAAATTACAGATTTAATAATTAAGAGAAATGTTCGGTTTCAGGGGCCTTGTATTATATTTGTTTATCATTGACCGCTAATGATCATACCAAGTGTTCAAAGATGAATTGAGGCTATTTCTAGCGCAAGATATGATCATGCTAAGTATTCAAACGATGAATCGAGGCTAGTTACAGCTCAAGACTTGCAACACCGGTTTAAAGCAACACCTGTTCTATTTCAGTCTAGCGCCAATACCCTAAGGTATGCTAGCCTGTGTGCATCCACCTGATCTCACAGTTACGCTCGACCAGATGGGGTTTAGGATGAGTCGAACTCCTCAGATAGCTTTGCTTGTTACAGCTTCCACTACCTGAGTATGATCACGAATTCCCACAGAAGAGCTTTGCTTGTTACAGCATCCACTCAACCTTGGAAACTCTGACTATATATGGCACATAGAACAAGTTTTGAATACAAAGGTATACTAAGAGTAAAGTCTAAAACATTTATAATACAAGTACGCCCCTTCTACCGAACTACTAGTTTAGCTACTATTCATCGCGCTAAACATTATTACTAAGGAAATAAAGACAACAGTTAAATAAATAAATACTAAGAGATACTTACAACCGTTGAAGCGCCAAGGGATTCTTTATTCCAAAGTAATATTACATAATTGTGCCCACAAAAGCTAGAGAGATTTTGTAGAGAGAGAAGCTCTCCACATTTTGGGGTGTGTTACAAATGAGGAGGAGCACTTCTATTTATAGGCTAAGGAGGAGGAGGATGGGTGGTGGAGATGGTGGCATGTGGAGGAGCATCCAAGGGTGGAGGAGGAAGAGTGCAAGGCAAGCTTTGGGAGGAGGATGTGGTGGAGGAGCCACCACATGTCACATTCTCCATGGAGGAGGAGGAGCAGCCGGCGGCTTTGGGAGGATGGAGGAGGAGCCGCCACTTGGAGGGAGGAGAGTGGAGGAGCCACCCCTTCTAGAAGCTTGTGTGACCTTTCACAAAAGCCATCGGTTTGACCGGATCTGACCGGAGCTTTGGCCGGAGCTTCTTGGATTTTGGAGAGTGTATTTTGAATGAAAATGTCATTCTAAGATGATCTCAAGAAGGAACCTAAGCCAAATTCTGCCCCGAACATGGTCGAAATGCCAAATCAGATGAAATTGCCCTTGTTTGGCCTTCACCGGGCTTGGTGCTTTTGCCTTGCATTCTTGTCCATTTGCCGACGGTTCTAGAATATTTGAGTGATTCCAAGTCGGTTCCATGAAGGATGTTAAGGCTGATTATGAGTGTAGCATGGTCGTGACCTGGAATGACTCGTTCTTCATTTTCCGCTTAAAAACTCCTCCTTAGCGTGTTTTCTCTCTAAGCGCCAAAATACCCTGTAGAAATATATCGGGACTAACAAGTAAAAGTTAAATAGACCAACAGTCTAATTTGGTGGGTTTTACTGTGTTTTTGATTCGTATAATTTTGGTCCATCAGATTACCCCACACTTTTAGTTGTTCGTCCCGAACAATGCTATTCAAGGGCGTGCACACAATCAAGTAAAAACTTTGTAAAATATGAAAGTAAGACTGTGGGACTCGATTTTTCCTAATTCATGCATAACTACTTATTACTAAATTAAACTGTGTAAATAAGTAGAAGAGACTTAATACTTGTACCTCTGTGCTGAGATGCAAATTGTATTGGATGTTTCGGGAGATAGCCCTTTTTAGGCTCCTGGACTGCAACCTCGGGATCGTCTCTTACTATATGGTTTCCTTGTAGCTTTCTCATGCACGTGATTCGGTTCGGGTTTCAATGGTTTGAGTACTTTGATTTCTTTTGGCGAGGGACTGCTTTTTGTAGTGAATTGGCCTTTCGCCTTTGATTTGACTTTTTTGAGTGCTTCACTTTTGCTCGGTTAAAACCTTCACAATTTTGGGCCTTTGGCCTCTTTTGATTTTCTTCTTTGAGTTTTTCGCCTTTTTGTGACTGCTAGTCCATTTTCTCAACCTTTTTGGGAGGTCCAATCATCGCCCGCAAGCCTATGGAAATACCTCCCCTCTCCTCTCTTTTTTGCCGTTTTCGCGCGGGTCAAGGTGAGGGTCGCTCAGCTATTTTCTCGGCTACTTTGACTGTCGTTTTCGCGCGGGTCAAGATGAGGGTCGCTCATCTATTTTCTCGGCTACTTTGACCGGATATAGGACGGTCTGATTCCCGTCCTCGCCTTTTGCATTGCATGGCGGAGATGACTTCAATCTTCACTGAAACCCGAAGTGCAGCCTCCACTGACTTCGAAAACCATATAGTTTGATCTGATCCTTTGATTGCTTGCCAAGCCTCTCTAGGGCATTTCTATCAACTCCACATCCCTAGTTATCTCAGCACAAAGGACAAATGGAAAGTTACATTCTAAGTTTTTAAACAGTTGAATTTTCACAAGGTTAATGCATGAATTTTGGTCTATCTTTTTCACATTCTCAAGTTCATATTTTCAAAAAGATACTACTAAAAGAAAAAGAAAAAGAAAAAACATGTTTACTATGCACACATGCAGTTCTCACCCCACACTTTTGAACGAAGTCGTGCCTTTCAGCACTACTTAGTTCAAAAGCCATGCAAGCAGATGTTATACGAGAAGGAAATGACTTAAGGAAAGGTAAGATCAGAACTCCCTTATTGTGTCGAATGGCATGAGGCTGGATAATCGAGGGAGTTCGGCTGGGGCCTTGAACTCTCAGCGCTGGCCCGGTAGTTCACGGAAGCTGCCTGGCTGATCCGATCGTGCTCCAAAAACCAATTCCTAAATAATCAAATCATTCTATGCACCAAGTGGGTGAGAGCAACTTATTGAAAAAGTAAAATACAGAAAATAAAAGACAGAAAATTAAAGTGCAGAAAGTAAGATAGTGTCGGGTTACCTCCCGACCAGTGCACTTGTTTAACGTCGTTGGCTCGACAGTACCTCAATCATGGATCATAAGGTCGGATCCCAAGGGTGAGTGAGGTCAAACTTTTTCTCGGCAGCCCTTTTGCTCCGAGAGGGTGAGGTTTCCTTGACCATAGCTGCTGGTCCAATGCGTCGTGCTTGCTTGTTACTCCTTCCGGGTTTCCATTCTTTCAGCCCATGCCTTTGCCGCCTCTTCATGTTTGAATAGTTGGCACTTTCGCGAGTTTGGAATTTGGGTTTTGTGCCTTCAAACATCGGCGACCACAGGCATGTTCCCATGTGAGGCCTCTTCTTGGTGGTAGCTACGAATGGTTGTCTTGGAATGATTGAGTTCCCGGGTGGTTTTTCTTGGCTTGTGACGAGAGAGATTTCCTTTGTCGGCTTTTTTGGCTCATGCTCTGCCTCCAACTCCCCTTGTACCGCATCATCATTGATTATATGATCTTCGGTGGTTATGATCGGCATGAAACGCGAAGGGTTAAGTTGAGGCACTTCGACCATGAGGACTAGGTCTGTTTCAGGTGCTCCGACAGTGAGGACTAGGTCTTTCTCGGACAGTTCGGCAATGAGGTCCGGGACTTCCTCGGGTGCTTCGAGCGCAAGTACCGGGCCTAGCTTGATTTCTTCGGCCGCTTCAGTAGTGAGGTTCGGGACTTCTGTAGGCTCGGCTGTTAGGACAGTGATTTCCTTGGATGGATTGGTGATAAGGACCGGGTCTGATTGGGGCAGTTCTTCTTCGGTCATTTGCGGGTCCTCATCCTCAGTCGGCTCCTCGGGTTCAGCCGTGAATTGGTGCATCAATGCACTCAATTGCTGCATGTCTGCGGCCAATTGCTGGGTGCTAGCTGCCAGCTCCTTTTCTGCCGCCCATAGTTCAGTTTTGGCCCTGATTTGTTGCATCGTGTTGTCCAACTGCTGGATGCTAGATGCCAGCTCCGTTATACCGTCCTCGATTGGCTCGGCCTGATCTTGGCTTGGTCTTGACCTTGCGGCCAAATCATTGATTAATATCCAAAGATCATCCACGGTTAAGTCCCACATTGATCCTCCTGCTGCATTATTTAGCTGGTCCCACTCATGTGGCAACATTCCACAGAGAAACTTTGTTTGAAGATCGAAATTGGTGAATCCATGGTGCGGGCAGCTCGTGACAATGGAATCGAAGTACCATAAGTACGCATCCAATGTTTCGTCCCGGGATTGCGTTATTTTGTTGATCTTCTCGCGGATTTCAAGTTCGAAGGGTGGTGGGGAAATTTCCTCAGTGTTCCAAGGTTCCATTCCGTAGTAGTAGGACTTAGTGAATTGCATGATAAAACAAGAAAAAATAAAAAATAAAACAGAACAACTATTCCGATGCACAACTCCCCGGCAACGGCGCCAATTTGACAGAACCGCTCATCGTCAAAGCGATTGTGCAAATAAATTTATAAGTCCGCTACTCGCAACTATACTACTGGGTAGTACTTGGTAAGTAGGGGTCGAACCCAAGGGAGTCAGTGTGGATTAGTTGTTCTTGGGGGGGGGGGGGTTTATCGAGCGAGAGAGCGTGTTTTAGGTTGGTTGGTTGGTTTTAAAGCTACCAGCTAAGCGATTGATTGATTGATTGGTTGGTTTTAATACTGAAAGTAAATTACAGATTTAATAATTAAGAGAAATGTTCGGTTTCAGTGGCCTTGTATTATATTTGTTTATCATTGACCGCTAATGATCATACCAAGTGTTCAAAGATGAATTGAGGCTATTTCTAGCGCAAGATATGATCATGCTAAGTATTCAAACGATGAATCGAGGCTAGTTACAGCTCAAGACTTGCAACACCGGTTTAAAGCAACACCTGTTCTATTTCAGTCTAGCGCCAATACCCTAAGGTATGCTAGCCTGTGTGCATCCACCTGATCTCACAGTTACGCTCGACCAGATGGGGTTTAGGATGAGTCGAACTCCTCAGATAGCTTTGCTTGTTACAGCTTCCACTACCTGAGTATGATCACGAATTCCCACAGAAGAGCTTTGCTTGTTACAGCATCCACTCAACCTTGGAAACTCTGACTATATATGGCACATAGAACAAGTTTTGAATACAAAGGTATACTAAGAGTAAAGTCTAAAACATTTATAATACAAGTACGCCCCTTCTACCGAACTACTAGTTTAGCTACTATTCATCGCGCTAAACATTATTACTAAGGAAATAAAGACAACAGTTAAATAAATAAATACTAAGAGATACTTACAACCGTTGAAGCGCCAAGGGATTCTTTATTCCAAAGTAATATTACATAATTGTGCCCACAAAAGCTAGAGAGATTTTGTAGAGAGAGAAGCTCTCCACATTTTGGGGTGTGTTACAAATGAGGAGGAGCACTTCTATTTATAGGCTAAGGAGGAGGAGGATGGGTGGTGGAGATGGTGGCATGTGGAGGAGCATCCAAGGGTGGAGGAGGAAGAGTGCAAGGCAAGCTTTGGGAGGAGGATGTGGTGGAGGAGCCACCACATGTCACATTCTCCATGGAGGAGGAGGAGCAGCCGGCGGCTTTGGGAGGATGGAGGAGGAGCCGCCACTTGGAGGGAGGAGAGTGGAGGAGCCACCCCTTCTAGAAGCTTGTGTGACCTTTCACAAAAGCCATCGGTTTGACCGGATCTGACCGGAGCTTTGGCCGGAGCTTCTTGGATTTTGGAGAGTGTATTTTGAATGAAAATGTCATTCTAAGATGATCTCAAGAAGGAACCTAAGCCAAATTCTGCCCCGAACATGGTCGAAATGCCAAATCAGATGAAATTGCCCTTGTTTGGCCTTCACCGGGCTTGGTGCTTTTGCCTTGCATTCTTGTCCATTTGCCGACGGTTCTAGAATATTTGAGTGATTCCAAGTCGGTTCCATGAAGGATGTTAAGGCTGATTTTGAGTGTAGCATGGTCGTGACCTGGAATGACTCGTTCTTCATTTTCCGCTTAAAAACTCCTCCTTAGCGTGTTTTCTCTCTAAGCGCCAAAATACCCTGTAGAAATATATCGGGACTAACAAGTAGAAGTTAAATAGACCAACAGTCTAATTTGGTGGGTTTTACTGTGTTTTTGATTCGTATAATTTTGGTCCATCAACTGACTAGGTCACGATTCCTAATAAGTAGGAGTCATGGTTAGAGGAGTTCTTTGGAGTAATGGTGGAGTATGTGTCGTAGTGGGTATCATCAGTAGTAGTATTTAATAGTAGACGTTGTCAAATTGAAGTTATGCAATTGGAATATTATCAACCCTCATCCTCCTACTTCTATTCTCTTCTACCGCTGCTATTCTCTTCTGTAACCTCTTTCCCTTTCAGTTTGAATCTTAACCACTTGTTAAGGACGAAAAGATAAGGTCTTAAGCTCGGCATGCACCTTCTCGAACTTGGAATTGGTCTCTTGGAAGTGTGTTTCCATTCGATCACATTGTGCTTGAAGGCGAATTTCTGTATCCTGAGTTATTGACACAATCAAAGCCATGAGTTTTTTGAACTGATCGGAAAAGCGTGTCCCCATGTCACTGATACCACTGGTAATGCTTCAGAATATGGAATAGGTGCGGTGTTAACACAAACGGGGAGACCAATTGCATACATGAATGAGGCTTTAGGCCCTCGCAATGCTGGGTTACCAGTCTATAAGAAGGAGTTGTTGGCTGTACTTTCAGCGGTAACTCGATGGAGACACTACTTGGAAGGTGCACCATTCGTGATAAAAACAGATCATCAAAGCTTGAGGTTCTTATTAGATCAAAAGGTACACACCAATTTACAAAGAAAAGGGTTTGTAGGTTGATGGGTTTAGATTTCACTATTGAATACTGAAGAGGTTTCGAAAATAAAGCCGCGGATGCTTTGTCGCGACTTCAGGAAGTGGAACCACCTATTGTCCCTAACATGCCGTGTTAACTGCTATTTCTTCAGTTGTTCCCGGCTGGAAAATGGAAATTGAAGCAAGATATGAGGGTGATATAATTGTTCAATAGTTGATACGGGAACTAGTGATAGCTCCTAGTAGCCATATCAATTATAAATTTCAGAATGGTGTGCTCAGATACAAAGGAAGGCTATACGTTGGCAATTCAGGTCATCTCCGCAATGAAATCATACGCCAATTTCATGATTCGCCTATAGGTGGACACTCAGGAAGGCTTGTCACTTATAAGAAGGTGAAGCATCATTTTTATTGGCCTGAGCTCAAATCTCAGATTGTTACGTATGTGGCTAGGTGTGACACATGCCAGAGGTGTAAAGGGGAGCATGTTGCTACTCCTGGATTGCTACATTCCTTACCCATTCCTCAAGGAGCTTGGAAAGATATAGCTATGGATTTTGTGGAAGGGTCGCCCAAATCAAAAGGTAAGGATGTTATACTAGTGGTTGTAGATCGGTTTTCTAAATACGGTCATTTTATAGCTTTATCACATCCTTATACGACAATTCAGGTGGCACGCAATCTGTTTGATAAAGTTTTTAAATTATGGGCTGCCGGAAACAATTGTCTCCGATAGAGACAAGATATTTACCAGTAACGTGTGGCAGGAATTGTTTCGCTGTTATGGTACTAAACTCAATCTTAGTACTACGTATCATCCGCAATCCGATGGTCAAACAGAGAGACTAAACCAATGTCTCGAGCATTATTTAAGAGCGATGTGTTTCCGACAACTTGGACAGTGGTCCAAATGGCTTTCAATGACAGAATTTTGGTACAACAGTGCATACCACTCGTAGGGATGCACAAATTACACCCGGATCGGAAAACTGGACCGTACCGGACCAGATTTTATGGATCGATCCAGGATCGGACCGGTACCGGATCGATCCACGGGTCACTTATTTTGGAATTTCCGAGTTACGTGTCGATCCCGGTCCGGACCGTAATTACACATTTCCCTATTTTTACTTCTTCTTTTTTTCCTAATTCTATTCTAATTTCTAACCCCACGATCAGTCGAAGCCGAACGCGACTCCACAACACAATCACAAACGCGAACGCCGAACGTGACTCCACAAGCCGAACGCAATGGCAATCATTGGTGAGGGTTTTGTTTGGGCTCATTGTGGTGGGAGTTTTGAGTCTGTCTTGTAAAGGAGCTAAAAGTGGTGGTGAGATGTCTCTTGTTGGAGATCCATGTATGAAGAGGGATGGGTGATGGATGCACAGTCGTCGTGTGCAAACGTCAAGAATAAATTTATAAGTCCGCTACTCGCGACTTCACTACTGGGTAGCAAGTTGTAAGTAGGGGTCGAACCCAAGGGAATTAGGGAGATAAGCTATTCTTTGAGGGAATTGTACAGCTAGGGAGCGTGTTTTTAGGTTGATTGAGGTTTTAGCGCTTATACTAAGTGATTTTTTTGGTTGGTTTTGATTTTTAGTGTGGAAAAGTAAATGACATAAAAGTAAATACTGAAAATAAAGGAGAAGACTTACAACGATTGATGCGTGATTGGCAAGTCTTCCGGAAGGTGAGCAGATGATAAGCAGTTTATACTAAGAAAGTAAATGCAGGTGGTGTTTAAATCTAAGGAAAGCATTCGGTTTCGGGGGCCTTGTATCATAGCCTGTTTATCATTGACCTTTAGTGATCCTACTAAGTATTCAAACGTGTATCAAGGCCATTTCAAGCGCTCGATTTGCACACACTGTCTAGCCCATTTCAAGGTCGTAGAGCACTTGTTCTATTCAGACTAGCACCCCATTTCAAGGTATACTAGCCTATGTGCATCCATTTGATCAATCATTTCCGATCAAACCAAATGGTGTTTAAAAGAGGTCGAACTCCTCAGATAAGCTTTGCCATTTCAAGCATCCACTTACCCGAATATGTTCACGAACCCCTACGGAAGAGTTTTGCCATTTCAAGCATCCACTCAACCTTGGAAGTTCTGACCTAATATATGGCACATAGAACAAGTTTTGAATACAAAGAAGAGGCACTAAGCGTATAGCCTAAAACATTTTATGATACAAGTACACCCCTTCAACCGAATGAAGAGTTTAGCTACGAATATCCATAAAGGTGGATACCATAGCTAAGTACTCGAGGGTTTTTGAAAGACAGTAAGTAAAGGAGAATACTCAAGAACCAACAGGAGTATCCTCAAAAACTACTAGAATACTCAAGAACCAACAGGAGTATTATAGATTTCAAACAAAAGCGTACAAAAGTGCCCAAAAGTCTAGAGAGATAAGTGATGTGTGAATTGTGGGATTGTGGATTACAAAGGAGGGGAGGTTGTATTTATAGGCCAAGGAGGAGGAGAAGATGTGGTGGAGAGCAAAGACACTTGGCACAAGGTTGTGGAGAGGCCTTTAGCCGCCCATGTGAGGAGGAGCCTCCTCCCATTTAGCCGCCCCCATGTGAGGAGGAGCCTCCTCCCCTTAGCCGCCCATGTGTGAGGAAGAGAAGAGGTTTTGTGATCTTTTCCAAAAGCCATCGGCTTCTTTCAGCTCCGGTCTGACTCTGGTTGCTCTTCGGTTGGATTTGTTTTGAGTGATTCCATGTCAGGATCTTGAGTTTCTTCAGTCGACATCTGGTCGTGACCTTGGAATGACTCGTAATATATTTTCAGCTTAAAAACTCCTCCTTAGCATGTATTCTCTCTAGACTCCAAAATACCCTGTAGATAAATATCGGAACTAACAAGCAAAAGTTAAATAGACAAATAGTCTAATTTGGTGGGTTTAACTGTATTTATGATTCATACAATTATGGTCCATCAATGGGCTTAGGTTGCATTTGAAGCTTGGAATTTTTTTAATGAAGTTGCTGAAGAAGCTCCTGGAATGGGTAGCCCTAGAGCTGCTGATTGCTTTGATCTGTCTACTGGTAAGCAAGCAAGACAACAACTAATTTTTCAAGTAAAGATTTTTTTGTTTTGCTGTTTTGGAACACTTGAAATCTGTCTTTACTCATCTTTTCTGGCTCAAGTTTTCAACTTTCTGATGCACATCTTGGTTTATGTATTAGTTTTGTTGTTATTAATGTTATTAGTAGTAGGTTGTCGCTACATCGTTCGCTTGATCAATGAGTTTGTTCATTTGCGTCTCATTTTGCCTTTAAGTGCAATACTATTTGGCATGGAGTAATAGGCCTAACATCGATGTCACCATCCTCTACAATACGGGTTTGGATGGGAACATAACCCAGCATATATATGTTTGAATGGTTGAATGACTATCGAAGAATGATCAAGTCCATGGTTATATGAATTTTAAGTGTATTATTTTGCTTAAACATTTTAAGTGTTTTATTGTAAATATTTAACATTTTGAGTTTAAATATGAATGATTTTTCATTTCATTTTTGTATTATTTTAAAATTTACTTTTCAGTGTATTTATTTAAATAAATTAAATATTTGTTTTAAAATTGATTAATGTATTTTAATATTGAATAAATATAATTACAATTACATAAAAAAACCCTGGCAAAACCACCGCAAAAATACTGCAAAACCAAAGTATTAAACCACTGCAAAATCTCTGCAAAATCATCGCAAATTGCGGTGATTTTGCGGTGATTTTCCTTCGGTTTGCGTGATTTTGTAAACCGCTGCAAAATCATCGTAAATTGTATCGCAAAACCGCTGCAAAACCACCGCAAATATTTATGCAGCGATCGAAAATGCGATGTTCAAAATTACCACCGCAAAACCACTGCAAATTGCTTTTACTGATGATTTTGCAGCGGATTTGCGGTGGTTTTTGACTGCCGCATAACATGCCCAAATTTGTAGTGTATTTGCCCTCCGGACTGCTTTCATTATAAAGGAACATTGGACGTCTTTTATCAAATCATACGCCAGGTTTGATATACGCCTTGAGTTCGTGTTCACTCTTTTAACAGTAAAATATATACTTGTAACCAATTCCATTTCTTGCATTATGTTGTTTTTGCAAGTTATGCATATAGATGCTTACTATGGATATCACAGGAAGGATTTTTGAAGTTATGGCGAGGAACAAACGCTAGCTTAGCATTGGCTGTGCCCACGGTGAGTGTTAAAGTCTGTTAGTCTCTTCGGCTCTCATTCTATGAAGCAACATGACTCCATCCTACTAAAACTTTTACACCTACTTTTGAAATGAATTATTTAAGTAAACCAGGTGGGAAATGACATTATTCGGAATTACATGGAGGAGTTCACAAAGCAGAATACTCCAAGTTTGGCTCCATACAGTCCATTCTTGGCAGGCTCAGTGGCTCGCTCCTTAGCTTGCATTTCATGCTACCCTATTGAACTTGCAAGGACATGTGTGCAGGTAGCACACATTGGGGTTTGTTTGATTATATTTCTTTTTTATGTATATAAAATAGATATGTAAGCTGTCTTCATGAGCACAGTACTTATGCATTAATGAGAAAAAAAGGACAGAGATAAATTTGTTTGAAAAGCATGGGTTCCAGAATCATATATATAATAAGATGTCAGTTGCATACATTCTTTAACTACTCAAAACAATCAAAATGAAAAAAGAAAATCTTATATGTTACCTATTGAGTCTTGACTGCATGAATTTTTTGGGATTAGCAACAAATTGATTTTGGTGGTTTGCTTTATCAGGCTTTCAAAGATAAACAAACTGGCAAGAAACCTCCTGGTGTGTGGAAGACACTGATTGAAGTCATGGCCCCTCTAAAAAGGACAACTAACCTCCAAGGCTGTAAGTTTATTTTATTGTAGAAATTGTATGCATTCAATAGACATGAAAATATGAGAAACCAAAACTTTATGTATCAAAAGATTTTTATTTCTAGCTTTATTTATGTACTTAAACTAGCTTTGAATCTTCAATCCTAGCCACACTCTCATTTCTTATAATTTGGCCGAAACAGACATGAGCTTATCGTTCCTTGTACTTGTCTTGGATTTTTAGTTTGTGATAATAATTGCCATAGCAAAATGCCTGGCATGTGGGGTTGCTTTTTGAATTCTTGTTTGTACAACTTGTTTCTATGCTAGATTTGGTTTGAATTGCACTATTCAGAAATTAAGGGTAGCTTGTTTAAGTGAGAAGAAGGTTGGAGGTCCCAAGTTTTAGGTGTAAATTTTCAAGATGCTCTATCTAAGAATCAGAGATTCTGAGTTAATTTCGGATAAGAGAATATGGTGCCACTTTCTGATCATAAGATACATTTATGTACTCGGTATTTGCTTGTTTACTAAATTGTTTTCAACAACAAATCGCATGTAACAGTTCGGAACTATAGGATTTTGTGGACTGGATTGGGAGCTCAACTTGCTAGAGATGTTCCTTTCTCTGGAATCTGCTGGTCGACCCTAGAGCCAGTGAGTCCAGTACTAACTTAAATATTGTTGTTTGCCACACCAGCAGAGATTTATTAGTTGTTCTTGGAATGCTATATCCTTTTGCAGATCAGGAGAGGAGTGTTTGGTTTGATGACTGATAAAAGCAGTGCAACCAGTGTCTTTGGTGCAAACTTCAGTGCTGGTTTTGTTGCAGGCAGCCTTGCAGCTGCGGTTACCTGCCCGCTAGATGTTGTAAAAACACGTAGGCAGATAGAGATAGAGGTAAACTTGAAACTTTCGTAAGTAACATTTATACGTACTTAAGATCATCCTGGAATATATCATTGTAATCTGGTTCTGTTTTTCATGCCAGTGTCCATATCACATAGTAATAAACTGAACTGAAGATGAAAGAGTACGTCAGTGTTTGTTAAAAATTTAAAAGAATCTCTTTGATTGTTCTCAGAAGGATCTTTCCAGGGCTCAAAGGATGACTGACTACAAGACTGACATTGGCAGAAATTTGGAGGTAAACTCTAAACTAAAAAAAAAAAACTGCAGGCCATATGTTACTATGTTGTACATTTGTTATCCATGTATTAGGTCTTTGGTGAAGCAGGTTCAATTGTCTTACTTTACTGGTTTTACAGTGGACGAGCAACTAGAACATGAAATAGATCAAGGGACTAATAGCATCGAACAAAGAGCTGCATCGAAATTGAATGGCTTAATAGAGAACTAATATATGAATTTGTTGTGTTAGTGTGGTATTTCCATGACTTTGCCTGGTATGCTTGAAACAGAGACGGAGGGATCAAGGGCATGTTCACAGGTGTTGGCCTTGGCCCTCGAGTTACTAGAACAGGCCCTTCAGTTGGCATCGTGGTCTCATTTTATGAAGAGTAATGAAGCATTGCTTACACCAACATAGGCACCCAGATAAGGATTCAAAGTAATCACCACAACTTCATGTATCTTTCTCAAGCAAAAGGCCGGCAGATGTTATTGCTCACTTACTCGAGCAAGCTAGCACCAAGCAAAGCCTTACAATTATTGTGGGCGAGTTACATAGTTTTGTTTCTAACTGAAAACAACCACATGGGGGGAGTTGCTACTTGCTACATCCTATCCTCACTGTAGACAACTGGATATTATCATTTGCCAGATTGTAAATACGTACCAATGAAATTTATGAAACAATGTAACATAGACACATAGTAATAGTTAACAAACTGAGAAATTTATTAAATAAAATGAACTTTTGAAGTGAATGGCAACAATGATGATTTACAAAAAAAAAAGTGAATATCAAATTCCTGACTCAGAATAAATTGAAGGAGGAAGAGGCATCCAATGGGTGAATGAGATAGGTAAGCACCAGAGCAGCCAGCATCAGCATGTATGCAATCCCTTGGTCAATTGAAGTTCCTGAAATAAAATAAAAAAACCATCCCCTGTTAGATTGTGTTTTTGCATGAAAGAGGCCATGAGCTATAAGATTCATTGTTTAGATCTGAGAAATAATTGTAATTTGAAACAATAAATAAAAAGCTTGGAGAATCACAGATCTGAAAAATTAAGCAATTCACAACAACAGTAGGCAGCATTACCGTCGCTAGTAGGCGAAGGAGCTGGCGCCAGCGATTGCGCTTGCGCAGATGGCGAAACCAAGGCGAGCACCAATCCGAGAATAACAGAGAATCCAACAAACATCCTCGACATGGTCATCATCTTAATTTCCCCAAATCAAACCCTACGAACTTCTTGCAGGTATGAGAAGAAGAAGAGAGATTTGAGAGGCGTCCGAAGACGATACTAAAAAAATCGTCTCCCGGATTTCTCTCGAAGGTCGGATGAGATCCGTTGAGGCAACGAATACAAAGATTTATAGTGGCTTGAAATTGTGGTGGGGGAGGAGGGATAGAGAGAGAGAAGCGGACAGCACGATACAACGAGGCCAGGAGAGAGAGATAATAATTAATGAAAGCGAACAAAATTGGGACCCAATCTTTTACAGTATAAAATTAGCAACAAATTATATATTTTTTTATTTTCGTCTGTATCGTTTTATTCGAATTTTGAAAAGTGTCTACCTTACCCATGTGCAACCGCTTGCGACAGTCTGTCAGCATAACTTTTGTCCCTAGCTAGACCACAACAACGGTTACAGTCTTACAGCTCACTTCATCGCTGCTAACTTGACATTCATACCGTTACACAATAGGCCGTTTAGATTTTAATCATCTTGTTTTTGAAATTTTGAAATCTAAATTTGAATCAAGAATATCCACAAATTTCGTCAGTAATGCCGCCTTTCGAACCATTTTTTGTGACTTTGTGTTATGGTTATCTTTTTTCTTTTTTTTTTGAATTTCATTATATTGTATAAATCATTATTTTTATTTATTTTACTTTAAGTATTTTACTATCTAATTTAGTTGGATCAATATATATGTTCAAATTGGTGGTCGATTGGTTGAGGTGTTGCTTGCAATGCTTCTGGATCTGGTCAAGGTTTTGATTCTTTGTGACTGCACCAATTTCGTGCGTTGGCTTCGGTTCCTTCTCTTGCTATTATTTGCTTCCATTCAAAACTTTGTTGGCGATAGTAGAATTCTTGAGCTGCACACAGCGTGGGAAATTTACGATTCCAAATTTTATAGAATGCATAAGTTACTGCATAAATTTTGCGATAACAAATAAGGAGCCAAAATTTGTAGTACACAAGTAATCCATCACAAAATACGAGTAGAAAAAATTACAAAAAAAAATCATTAACTTTGGTCCACCTTATCAATAATATGGTAACAGCAAGTAATGGATAATCAATCAGAATCACCTCGTATCTACAAAGTCTTTTAACTTCAAAGAAACAAAATGCGTACAGTTGTCATGAAAATCTTGTTCATTGAATTTTCAGCTGAAGGAATTATAAGAGTTCCAGCCTCTTCGATGGAGTAGCAGCGTGATTGTCTGAGTCCAATACCCCTGAAAAAATCCACCTTTCAGCACCAGAGACAGCGTGCGTCGTTGACACTCCAAGAACGACTGTGAAGTCTTCCCGTAGTAGTTGAGATGTTGTTCTGGTCGAGTGCAGAACAAATACTAGAACAACTTATGCAAATAATAAATGCAGTGTGGAAAATAAACGACACGCAAAGTTGTTACCCAGTTCGGCGTTAACGAGCCTACGTCTGGGGGGCTGTCTCTTAGCCCGGTGGATAGCAATTCACTAATAATGAGTATTGCGAGTACATGATCTTACGTTTACAGAATCCCTCTTAAACAACCTGAGCCTCGAGCACTCTAGCAATTGCAAACTAGATCTCCCCCTAGATCTGAGCTCCTCCTCCGTATCCACCAATATGATCCTCCACGAGAATCAGCGCCTTCTCCCGAATGCGCAGTAACAGCAACAGTGCGTGTATCGTCGAGTTGTTCTACGATCAGTCTGCCGAGCACTAGAATAGACTGAATCCGAACGTGTTAGAGTTCACCAGAATAATGAACTTAACACCGATGACCTCCTCCAAGCCTTCTCTGAATATCAGCGTGAATACTTTCTCCAACAGTGCTGAATTCTGCAATTCGTTCAACCGCCAGTCTGAAATAGCAACCTGGAACAGCTGGACAGCACCGCCGTGAATTCATCGGAATAATGAACTCAAGGCCGATCGATCTCTCTATTCTCTCTCTGAGTGTGTATCTGCGTTTAGCTCAATGATCGATGCAGAATTGAGAATCCCAGCTCTGCTTATATAGGGGCGGTGAAATCCTAAACGAATAAGATTTCCAATCTTCAACCGTCCATCTCTTTAGGAAATCTTTCCTAAATGTTTTTAGAAACATTCCTAATTCCTTGCGTATCTATCTCTTAATAATCTTCAAAATATCTTCAAGTAGATCTTTGATTATCTACTTCTCTAAGTAATCTTCAAGCGCAAGTATTTCCTAATATCTCTCAACCGACTTCTTGATATGCATCCTAGCCCCGACTTGCCAAATCTGTTTTAGGACATCTACTGCGTCTAACTTGTGCTACGTCGGTTGAAACAAGTTGCCTAATCTGAATTAGGAAACTTCTATCTTCTGTCCTTCCATATGCAACCGCCTTGATCTCTAACGGTCGACTGTGTTTCTTAATCTATATTTAGAAAACATTCCATCTGCTTCAACTTGTTCCAGGACACTTGTCTCTTCCAGCCTTGAACAACAGCTTGAACAACAGCTTGAACAACAGCTTGAACAACTACACTAAGTTTTGCCAAACTACATGTCATAAATCTAACAATCTCCCCCCTTGGCATTTTTGGCAAAACTACTACCTGTAATCTACCTGTACTACTATTACAGTTGAATCTTTGAAGGAGGTTTAAAACTCCCAAGCTATTACTAACTAATAGCTACCAACTGAATCTTTGAGGAGATTTCAAACTCCGAAGAATAATAGCACTCGACGAATCTTTTAAAGAGATTTCAAACTCTAAACAAGTGACTAACAAAAAGCACAAACGAATCTTTTAAGGAGCTTTCAAACTCCAAAACTTCTCCCCCTTTTTGCCACAAATGAACAAAGAGTGTTCAACAACAAAAAAGTAGCGTTCAAGAAAGATACCTCAGAGCTTCTAGCGTCGGGCTCAGTATCCTCATCTTTGGTAGCATCTTGTGCCACGACCCCTGACTTTCTTTCTCCGTGCAACCAACTGGAGTACCATGTTAATGGTACTGACTAACTCCTCCTCCAGATCATTTATCACCGTGTTCTTTGTGACTGTTGCAAAGTTGATAGATGTGCTGTCACATCGCAACGATGTCTCTAGAATAAATCGGTTAAGACCTTCTGGCACTTCTCCTTCAAGATCGTATACGTGTTTCCTCTTGGAGTACCTATAATCAGCTTCTAGGACATGTGAAGCATCTGTTAACTTGTCCTGACTTATCTTGATCTCTGAATACTAGGTCATGATAAATGCAGCTATCTTGTTCGAGTCTGGCTTTTCTAGATCCACTTTTCTACCTTCTACTCCATAGTAGTTATTGTTCACATCTGAAGTGATCGTGATTGACGGACGCAAAGTCGTCGTGTGCAAACGTCAAGAATAAATTTATAAGTCCGCTACTCGCGACTTTACTATTGAGTAGCAAGTGGTAAGTAGGGGTCGAACCCAAGGGAATTAGGGGGATACGTTTGTTCTTTAAGGGATTTGTACAGCGAGGGAGCATGTTTTAAGGTTGATTGAGATTTTAACGGTTATGACTAAGTGACTTTTTTTGGTTGTTTTTGGTTTTGAGTGCGGAAAAGTAAATTACAGAAAATAAATACTGAAAAGTAAAAAGAAAGACTTACAGTGGGTGATGCGTGATTGGCGAGTCCTCCAGAAGGTAAGTGCAGTCGATTAAGGCAGTTATACTAGAAAAGTAAATACAAGGGGGTTTTGTAATTCAAGGGAAGCATTCAGTTTCCGGGGCATTGCATCATAGCCTGTTTTATCATTTTAGTAATCCTTCTAAGTATTCAACTGTGCATCAAGGCCATTTCAAGCGCTCGATTTGCCACACTGTCTAGTCTTTTGCAAAAGTGTTCGAAAGTGAATCAAGGCCATTTCAAGCACTCGACTTGCAACATTGTCTAATCTTTTGCAAAAAACGTAGAGCCCTTGTTCTACTCAGACTAGCACCCCATTTCAAGGTATACTAGCCTATGTGCATCCATTTGGATTGTCTTTTCTGATTTATCCAAATGGTGTTTGAGAGAGATCGAACTCCTCAGATAAGCTTTGCCATTTCAAGCATCCACTTACCCGAGTATGTTCACGAACTTCCACGGAAGAGCTTTGCCATTTCAAGCATCCACTCAACCTTGGAAATTCTGATCTAATATATGGCACATAGAACAAGTTTTGAATACAGAGAAAAAACACTAAAATAGTCTAAAACATTTTATAATACAAGTACGCCCCTTCAACCGAATAAAGAGTTTAGCTACGAATATCCATAGAGGTGGATACCATAGCTAAATACTCGGGGGTTTTTGAAAGACAGTAAGAAGAGTGGGGGTGGAATACTCAAGAACCAACAGGAGTATTCCCAATCCTACTGAATACTCAAGAACCAATAGGAGTATTCTCTAAAACTGTTATAATACTCAAGAACCAACATGAGTATTATTTCAAACCGTTTTAATACTCAAGAACCAACAGGAGTATTATTTCAAAAACCAAACTTACAAAGTACCAAACTTTTAGAGAGAGAAGTGAAATGTTGATTTGAGGATGTTACAAATGAGAGGAGAAGGCTTCCTTTTATAGCCAAATGAGGATGGAATGGAGGGCTAAGATGAAGCAACATGGAAAGCATCCAATGGAGGAGGAAATGGAGGTCATAGCCGCCGGTTAGAGGTGGGAAGAGGAGGAGGGGAGGTGACTTTGGTCACCTCCTCCAAAAGCCGCCGGTCTTGGTTGGATAAGGATGAAGTTTGTGTGAGTTTTGTGTAGTTTTTACAAAACTATCAGTCCAATTTCGCTCTGGTCTGACTTTGGTTGTTCCTCGGTTGGATTTGAATTGAGTAATTCAATGTCAGGATCTTGAGATTTCTGCATTCGGCGTCTGATCTTGACCTTGGAATGACTCGTAATATCTTTTCAGCGTAAAATCCTCTCCTTAGCCTGTTTTCTCTCTAAGCGCCAAAATACCCTGTAGATATAAATCGGAACTAACAAGCAAAAGTTAAATAGACAAACAATCTAATTTGGTGGGGTTTACTGTGTTTTTGATTCGTATAATTATGGTCCATCAGTGATCTGCTTCTTTCTTATGCTTAGCTTCCCATACTCCTCGCTATCAAAGTATCCAAATACCTCTGGTAGATTTGTTATGGCTTCTCTTAGAACATGTTCCACAAATAGCTTTGTCATAGTAATTATCTTTTCTTTATAGTAGAATTTGAAATCTTTGACTTTCCTTCCACGTCAGCCCTTAATACATATCTCGTTCAAGCTACGGCTGACCAACTTGTAATGGAACAACATAGTTGTCAATGACACACAGACCCAGTGAGGATCTAAGTGTCTCGAACTGTAGGTTGTCCAAGGCATTGGTGAAGATGTCTGATAGCTGCTTCTCAGTAGATACGTGCTTCAAAGTGATGACTTTCTTCTCAACTAGCTCTCGAATGAAGTGATGCCTGATTTCGATATGCTTTGTTCTGGAGTGTTGAACAGGATTCTTGGAGATGTTGTCACAGTAGTGTGTCATCACCTCTTGCTTGACTCCATATTCTTCGAGTATCTACTTCATCCACAAAATCTGGGTACAACAACTTCCAACGGCGATATATTCTGCTTCAACTGTGGAAAGGGATATGCTGTTCTGCTTCTTGCTTATCGTAAATTCACTCTTCATTCGTTTCACAAGTTGATCCACCATCTTCTGATTACTCGAGCCGAACATAATGTCATCCATAAAAATTTGAGCAATAATAAAGTCTGACCTTGTGTGTTTGACGAACAGCATCTCTACTTCCCCTCGCACACAACCATGGTCAATTAGGAATCATGCTCTGGGCACCTGTTTGAGTCTATATACAGTTGTCTTTAGCTGGTACACATGGTCAGAATGGTGGGGATCTTCAAGGCCTTTTGGTTGCGCTACATAGACTTCTTCACTCAGCAAACCATTCAGAAAGGCACTTTTGACATCCATCTGGAACAACCTAAACTTTAGGTGACAGGTTGGTCTATCTCCGTTTGATGCAGTGTCCTCAACAGGTAGTTCAGGCGATTTGTCTAACATAGCTTCTTGCACAACGTGACTTGGTGATGGTTGTTGTTCAGGGTCTGCTACAACTCCATCTTCATCATTACCTTGAACAAGAAGTGCATCCACATCGTCTCTCATAGTCACATACATAGACTCTGTCTAGGTTGTCTCAGGTGGTGTTTGACCAATCTCCAATAGATAACAGTTGTTCAATGATCTGCTACCTTGCATCATGCATTCTCCTTCCTTGTTCAGCACCTGGCAGGTATCTTGGGTGAACTTTATATAATGGTCTTCATCACACAACTGACTAATACTGATCAGATTCGCCTCTAATCCATTAACAAGAAGCACACTCTCGAGTTGTGGTAAACCTTGAACCTTCAATGTCCCCTTTCCGATCACCTTGCCCTTTACTCCATTTCCAAATGTTACAGATTGACCCTTGAACAACTTGATATTGGCTAGGAAGTTAGGATCTCCAGTCATGTGGGCTAAGCATCCACTGTCAAAGAACCATCGCCCCCTCTTCAAGTGACTGGTCGCACAATATGCAGCTAGACAGACTTCATCCTTCTGTTTTACTCTCCAAACTTGTCTGACCTGTGGAATAGGTTTCTGCTTCAACTTCCTAAGATAAGCAAGGAACTCGTAATATCTTGGTTTGATATGTCCCCTTTTGTTGCAGTAGTAGCAGATTCTCCCATCTCTTCTCCATACAGCGTTATGTTTTTGCTTTCTTAAGGTATACCAGGTTGCTTTTCTTCGCGGGAGATGCTCAGCTGGTACGACGTGCGATTGTGGCTTAGCATTCACAAATATAGTCTTTTCAGAGCCAGAAGCACCAGTGAACCCTAACCCTTTGTAACTGCCACTCGTCCTTTGAGCTCCCAGAATAGAGTCGATATCTTTAGTTCCAGAATTAAGCATCTTGACAGACTTCTTCAAGTTTGATGTTCCCTTGAATGACATATATTTGGCAAACGTCTTTAGACAGTTCGAGCAGGAGTTCAAGGAGAGTTCAAGCGCACACTGGAACTTATGAACAGCGTGGAGCAGACGCAAGGATGCAACCGGAAGTTTATAAAAGATCGAAGATCTTTTCGGATGAAGTCGGCCATCAAAGATTTAGAAATTTAGATATTCAATCGAATATCTTCTCAAAGGCGGCTTGACTGACTTGTCGAGGAAGTAATCTCGTGCTCTTCCTAAAAGATTGGTTTGAAGATACACATCGAATATTTAGGAATATTTCCTAAATATTTGATGAGGATATCTGGAACAGATTTGGATATCGCCCATGCATATAAAAAGAATGCTAGGGCGTCCACATCTGCATCGCTTTTAGAGAGAAATACACACGAGTGCGTATTATTGATCGGAGAAGAAGAGAGCGATGGCCAACTGTCTTTCCCCAATGGAAAAACATCGGCGCTGATATAGTCTGTGCAGTGTGCTGTTCAGACTGTCTGTGGTTAATCTTACAGCTGCACACAATAGTTACCACTGTTGGCTTTTGAGAGAAAGCATCCGAGCTTCAGAAGAAGATTGAGCACGTTCGAACGGAAGGTTCAGACAAAGAAGATCGAGGTAAGCTGCGGTGAACCGAGATTGCAAATCTGAGAGACGGAGTGATAGAGGCTAGGCAATTACAAACGAGGTGGTGTGTAAGCGTAAGTCCACTTGTAAGCTCTATACTCGTAATAAAGATTTGTGGCCCTTTAGGGTGTGGGAAGCCCCCCAGAGTAGGCGAAGCCGAACTGGGTATCATATTGTGTGTGCTCCTATTTTGTTCTGTTTGCGTTACTATTTGCAACGGTGTTCAATAACTGTCTGAACACAACCTCAAGAGTAGCTTGAACAGATAATAGTATTTCAATTGGTACCAGAGAAAACACTCGACACACTGAGTGGGATCCTAGTACTGTTTAAGATGACTCTGAAGGAAGGACAAAGCACAACCAAACCCCCGCTTCTTGAAGGTTCAAACTACGCGTCGTGGAAGCCCAAGATGAAGTCTTTTCTAAAATCTCTCGATGAAAAGGCTTGGACGGCAGTCTTGATTGGATGGAATCAACCCATGATGGAAAATCTCACTGGAGAACCTGTCCCTAAACCATAAGCTCTATGGGATGATGCGGATGAAAAAGCATCCATCGGAAACTCAAAGGCTATGAATGCAATCTTTTTCGGAATGGATGAGAATGTGCTGAAGCTGATCATAAACTGTGAAGTCGCAAAGGAAGCTTGGGATATTCTCCAAATAGCTTATGAGGGCACATACAAAGTACCCAATTCGCGAATGCACATTGTGACAACAAATTTCAAGGATATGAAGATGAAGGATAGTGAGACCATACCTGAGTTTAATGCAAGTGTTCTACATCTGTCCAACGAGGCTGCTGCACTGGGAAAACCCATTGACGGAGAAAGAATGGCCAGCAAAGTGTTAAGATCGCTCCCTCCGAGATTTGCCATGAAAGTCACTACCATTGAGGAGATGCATGATATCTCAACTCTAAAACTGGAAGAACTCATGGGTTTCTCAGAACTTATGAGATGAATCACGAGGCCCAATCCAGAGAGATGAAAGGAATTGCTCTAAGAGCTGAGGTGTCTGAAGACATGCCTGAGTCTGACTGCACCACTGAGCAATTGGCGATGATGGCTCAGGATTTTGGCAGGATGATCCGAAAAATCAACAGACATGGCCCTGGGCAAGCTCAGTCATCCTCGAGCAACTTCCGTAACTGGAAAATAGGCAAGACAAGGACCAGTGAAAAGAGGCAGGACTCTTCTGAAAAAGGGAAAGAGATTCAGTGCCATGAATGCAGGGGATTCGGTCACATCCAGGCAGAATGCGCTAACACCCTCAAGAAGAAAAAGGCAATGGTTGCGAATCTCAGCGATAGTGAGTCAGATGATGAGGAGGAAGGCAATGAAACTACCAACTTTGTTGCATTTGTCGCAACCGTAGGAGAATGCAGTAAAACCAGTGAAAGCATGCCACCTCAGTTGGAACACCCAGCAAACAACTCCTCAGACAGTGATGATGAAGAACTCACGCAGGAGAATCTAGCCGAAATTTACAAAGACTTATATGAGAAGTGGCTGCTGGTGATCAACCTCAACAAGAAGCTCAACGACATAGTTGCCAGTATGACTGTCGAAAAGGACAAAGTATGGCAGGAGGTCGAGATACTGGTTACACAGAAGGTGGAACTCCAAGGTAAGGTTGATTTGCTGAATACTCAACTTACTGATATGAAATAGGAAAGGTCATGTCTGCTGGCTCTGAAAACGGAACTCCTGGGTACTATCTCTTTGCTGAAAGTTGACATGGAGAAAGATCGTGAGACTCATCCAGTAGGCATGTCGGGCCTAAGGAAAACTATTACTGATCTGAAACGGAAGGAGGTGTTCCTCTTAAAGAAAGTAGAGTCGCTGGAGCTTCTGGTAGAATCTGAAAGAATGGACCACTCAACCACCGGGAAGGAGCTCAATCAGCTCAAACAGTCGGTAAGGATGTTGAACCCTGGTTCTAAGAATTTAAACGAGATTCTCAGGTCTCAGATAATGGAGTCCGGACATCGAGGTCCGGGGTTCACGGAAGAAGGTAGCTCAAAAGGTACAACCTTTACTAAAGCAAAACCAGTGGCTGAACGGCACCCTGGACAGAAGGTAAATTAGTACCAAGGAATAACTCTAGCCAAGCAGAAGAAAGACTCTTGCACATGCTGGTACTGCTACCAGATGGGACACATCAAACCTAAGTGTCGGCTGTTTCTCACTGAACGAAGGGTCTTTCAACAAAGGACTAAACCTCGACTGAAACAGGTCTGGGTAACAAAGACCGGCAAGACCGTGTGCATGGTTGCGTTCAGCTCATCGAGCCACATGGAAGAAGATCGTTAGTACTTTGACAGTGGTTGCTCCACCCATATGACAGGTAACTCCAATTATCTTACACATATTCAACCTTCTAAGAAAAAGCAGTTTGTCACTTTCGGAGATGGAGGAAAGGGTTAGGTGATCGGTTGTGGGACATTGAAGGTTCCGGATCTCCTTGTACTCAAGGATACTCTCCTGGTTGATGGATTAAAGGTGAACCTAATCAGTATCAGTCAACTATGCGATGGCGGACACCATGTGCAATTCACCCACGACTCATGTCAAGTTTTGGACAAGGAAGGGGACACACTGATGAAAGGAAGTAGGGCAGCCAACAATTGCTACCTCATAGGTTCTGGTGGAACACCTGCTGCATCAGCCTGTCTAACGAGTCAAGCGGATTAATGACCTCATGGCATAAGCGCTTGGGTCATCTGAATCTCAAGACCTTGAAGAAGCTCGCCTCAGCTGGACTTATCTGAGGAATGCCCACTGTGAAGGCTAATGTAGATGTACTCTGTGAATAATGCCAAATTGGGAAACAGACAAAGGCTTCGCATCCCAACACCTCACAGATCAGTACCAGCAGACCGTTGGAACTGATCCACATGGATCTGATGGGGCTGACGCAGGTTGAGAGCTATGGCGGCAAGAAATATGTTCTAGTGTGTGTGGATGACTATACCACATTTACCTAGACTAGTTTTCTTCGAGACAAGACTGAGGCTGCTCAACAATTCATTCAGCTTGCCACGTTACTTCAAAGAGAGAGGGAGGACAAAGGAGAACACCTGGTGAGTATTAGGAGTGACAACAGCACAGAGTTCAAGAATACCACTATGGCCACCTACTGTGCAGAACATGGAATTGCCCATTGACGTTGAGTATTTTTGGGATACGGTCAAAAACAATTTGTAATTCAACCGGTAAGACCGGTGTCGAACCCAAAGGAGCAAATGGACTACACGCTAGGTTTATCAAGTTTTCTTACTCGACAAGCCCTCAAATATATGATTGGTGTGAGTTATCAATGTAATCAATGATTCTAAAACAAGAATGAAATGGTTTTAGGGATTGAATTCAATTAAAAGCGAGTTTCGAGGGGTTAATCCCCTCCTTGGCAATTTCCCAATGATCATGCAAACTAGAGTTCAATTAATTACGATTTGATAGGTTTTGAACCTAGCTTAGACTATGAATTAGGCAAACCATGCATGTCTAATCCTAGTAAAGCCATCTTAGATAGGATCTCACTACTTAAAGGATATTGACCCCCTATATGCATTTACCCTCATAAATGCACATGCACAAAGTTCTAGTTCACCTCTCACCATGCATTTACTCTCATAAATGTAGGTTAAGTCCATTTTTACTACATCAAAACCATCCCTAAGCTCTCTCAAGACTTAGATCAAAGTTCTAACATAAACATGTCACTTGGGCATTTTATCAAACACTTAGAGACATGTCTAACATTAAGAGCATAGTAAAATGAAATCAACTTCAATAAATCCATTCAAATGTGTATACAATGATCATTGAGTACAAGGGAGGTTCATAGAACCCTCAAAACACAAGGGGGACTACTCACACATCATGTAAGACAACATGATGTGTAGGTTTTTACAAATAAATCTAAGAGAAATAAGAGGGAATAGAGTAGGATGATTAGTCCTAATGAACTCCCTTGATCTTGATTCCTCCTTGATTTGATGATGATGAAACCCTTGGTTTGGATCACTTTTTCTTGTCTTCTCTCCAGAAAATTCCAAGATGGTAGGTCAAACTTGCCTCTTTCTATTTATAGGCTCGTCAGAAATTCGGCACTGTAGCAGGTCTAGTCGATCGACTGGCGTTGGGCTGATGGCCCAGTCGATCGACTGGAGGAAGAATTGTCGCCTGGTTGGCAGAATCTCAGTCGATCGACTGAGTCAGGGTAAACTCCTAGTCGATCGACTGAGGAAACTCAATTTACAGCACCTCCTGTTAGTCTGTTTAGTCGATCGGCTGAGTCCCAGTCGATCGACTGAGCGGTCACGTGATCTGCATGCTATGGGCAGGGGATTCTTCAGTCGATCGACTGGATGGTAAATCGATCGACTGGCGCTGGTCGGTTTGCAACTCCTCCTGTTAGTCTGTTTAGTCGATCGACTGGAGCAGGGGAGCTTCCCAGTCGATCGACTGAGGAGCAAATACTGCCAATTTTTGCTCTAAAACACCGATTTTCCCCGAGTTTCCTTCCAATGGCTCTTGACACTGAGACATCTTGCTTTGTACCTGAAACGCACGTGAAGAGGATCAATTGACATCAAATAGTAGTCGGAATCGAACTAAAGCTATAGTGAAAAACGGGCATTAATGAGTCGAAAACTCGACTCATCAACACTCCACACTTAAGCTTTGCTCGTCCCGAACAAAGTATGCAAATATGCCAAGGAAGTGCAAATGTCGAAATGCTAGTGGTGCTATGTTTTTCGTGCATTTGCCTCACTAGATTTCTCAAGGTCTCGATTCTTATTTCTAAACATGTTATTAAAAAGTAAAGGACAAGTATGTACAATCTACCTAGCTCCTTTTCGTAGGCGTTACTAATGCATTTAGCGCATGCATTAAGCCTTTAAACCCCTAGGCTACCCTAGTGGACGAGTTATAGTCTCGTGAGAGTTTTCAGAAAAGGGAGTACTCACAAATCCCAAATATGCACATGTCCCATAAGAGTGAATGCAAGAGTGCTCAACCAAGGCTACGATTTTTCAAAACCAATCCCTCACCCCAAGCTAGACTAGCGCCACAATATCATTAAAAGAACTTTTTTTCCCTTGGGTACCTTTGAGGACATGCATTCAAGGTTATCAACACTAGGGCTATGAAAAGTCTCATCCAAAATTCTACTCATTTTCAAGGCAACACAATAGAGGCAAGGTTGTAGCTTGCACAATAGAGTGTCAACCGCTCACCTATGCTAGCTAGGGCTAGTCCAAGGGCTCGCGATAAGGAACTCATTCCCAAGTTTTAGGCGCTTAAGCCGTAATCCATAAGGGAAGTGGAGTTCGACACTAGAGTTCTTTAACAAACAAGTCATAAACCGAATGAATATTCCCGTGCAAGCACATGGGTCGTCCAAGAGTTATTCCAACTAGCACACAACGCGAATGTTGAATCCCACACGAATGAAGAATGATGGAAGAACATAGAGTCAAGTTTTAAGTGCTTCTTATTTTCTTTTTGAACCTTCCTGCTCTCACTCATCATTGTCCTTTTGACGCGAGTCAAGCCGAGGGTCGCTCGTCTATTTTCCCGGCTATTAGGACTAGAGATTGGACGATGCGTGCCACCATCCCACCAAACCGCATAAGTACCGCGGTGGCGGAGCAGATTTTTTTTTAAATGAACTCCACACTTAAAACTTGACAATATGTTCAAAAAGTGTATGGAATGTGCGGGGAACAAACATAAGCAAGGCACCGTGTTAGGGAACTCAAGTCACCAAGGAATATTCAAGGGGTCTAAGTTTTTCATGAAGATTTTTAAAAGTGTTTGCTAGCTTGATCCAAAGTGTTGCAACGAAAATACTTAGAAAGTTGGATAGACGAGATATAGCAATGATATTAATTCTCAAGAATGCATGCTCATAGGACTAGGTCGGTAAATGTGGCACATAGGCTAGATGTGATCTATAGGGATTTAGAATTTAAAATCACAAGCCTATGAGGTTAAAACACTCTCATGTTGGGACAATGTGCAAGTATGCAAGTGTCCATCTAGAAATGATATGTATAGCATGCAATCATGTGAACTATGCGCATCAAAACAACTCCACACTTAATTCAAGCTTAGTCCCTAAACGCAAAGAATGATAAAATAAAGGCAAAGGCGCATAGGAACTCCCCTCGTTTGTAGTGCCGGTGATATAATCCATAAGATTGAGAAATAGCCTTTTGGTTGCAAGTGTAGATATAAGAGGGTGTTTTAGACATGATAGGAATATGTGAATGTATATCCTGTAGAGTGAACAATATAAATGGTAAACACCTCCAATATCATCATAAGAATATAGCATACAACCAATAGGCAAGAAAGGATAGATATCACCAAAATAGCATACATCATCAAAAATGCGCCAAAAGGCGACTTATCATCCAAATCAACATCCAATGCAACAATTCAAATAAGGAAAATACACATGTGGAAATAGAAATGAAGCATGGACTAAGATTTAGCCTCGTCGTCTCCCGGAGGGGTCCTCCTAGCTGAATCAACGACTCCATCATCCTCAAGCGGCTGTGTGGAGCCTGGGAATAGCGGGCTACCCTCGCGAAAGGAATGATCTGGCGGACCGGTGTCTCCTGTGAGACGCGATCCCACCTCCCCGACTCTGGAAGCTGGAGTGGTGGGCAAAGGGGAGGCGCCACGTGGAGCTGAGAACTCTGGAGCGAGTGGAGGGGCAACTGGAGTGCTGGGGCCTCTGCCGAATGATAAAACCGTGGATCTCAGCCACTCCCACTCCCGGTGGGCTCTAGCATCAGACTCTCGGACAAAGCCCTCGAGGCGAGTCAGTCCACTCCTCAAGTCTGCCACGCCGGTCGTCAAGCCAGCAATATCTGATGTGACTCTCTGTCTCCACTCTGACGTGTCATCAACGACTGGAGGGGGAATATCGACTGCTGGCTCTACTGGTGGCAACTCCTCATCTGCCGCTGGGAGCTCCTCATCTGCCTCTGGAATGACTGCCGGTGGGGGTGGAGGAGGTGAACCGGGAGGAGAGGGAGAGAGGTGGGCGAGACAGTAAAGGGGGTGCTACTGCTTGAACAACCTCCGCCTCGAAGCAGCAGCGGTCACAAGATCTTCCACATGAGGCGACGGGTCACTGCTCCACGTCTTACCGTCCCGCTTGACCATATGCATATTCTTCATCAAGTCTATGTCAAGCTTGCTCCTAGTAGGGGCCTTACAACCCTCGTGGCCAAAGGTGAAGTTACACCTTTGGGCTAACAATGTAATCAAGGAGCCACCTCCCATGCCCTTGTTCCTCGTAGTCGGCTTCACAACGGCCTCAAACCGATTGGTAAGGACCACTAGCCAATCAATAATCTCCCCGTGATCCATGGCAACCATGAGGTCCATATCTGGCAAGGTCACCTTCCTACCCCTCTCTGTCCTCGTATTGATACCAATAGAGATGGCGTGGTGCATAATCTTCCAAACTGGGTCAACGATCGCAGAAGAATTATATGAAGATATGAACCACTCATTCCTACCATTAATCCTCTTCCAAAACCTGGACTGGTCGTGCTCAGTGAATACCCGGGGCGAACCCACAGGCTGTGGAAAGCCAAACCACTCTCGGATCGTACTCTCCCTGATCCGGAAATCCCTACCTCCCAACATAAACTTCCAATAATAAACTGAGGCACCATCATCCCCCACTCTCTCCTTAACCGACTCAAACGAGCACAAGAACTCCTCAACTACCCTCTGGTAGGAGCCCGGATCATCAGCAAATAGAAAAGACAAACCATGAGTAGTGAGCCGAGATGTACCTCAGTCGCGACAACATCGTCGATGCCGCGGAGTAAGTCCATGTCCAGGTACAATGTCGGGATGGCCTTCTTCTTCTTCGCAGTGATAGTAGAGTGACGAGTCCGGTGCTCCTCGTCCCTGAAGACCAAGGGAGCCGAGAACGGGTACGGGACCGGAATGGGCATCGGTCCCTCATAAGGTCCCTCATGAGGCTCAATTGGCACTAAGGCCATGGAGGAGGGCGCAGCAGCAGGGCGCGGGGGTAATGGCACACTGGGAACAGCAGGCACTGGTGCTCTCTTCTTCGGCACCGGTTTCCTCGGTGGAGGCTTCTTCTTCTTTGGTGGTGGCGAGGAAACCGGCGCGGCCTCAATCTCCTCCTCTGATCCCGAGCTAACATCGGCTAATGAGCCCCTCAATAATCTCCTCTTGTGCGAAACAAGAGGTCTATCGTCCTCATCCTCGCTACGAAACTCGTCGATTTGGTCTAAAAGAGAGGGCTCATAAGCAACCCCCTTCCCCTTCGATTTGGAGCTGGATGAAGAACCGGCACGACCCATAGTGCACTGGAAACGGAAGCACAAGTCGAATTGAGCAAAAACTCAAAAATGGCACTGATTTCTGATCGAGTCGATCGACTGGAATGGAACAGTTCCCTCAGTCGATCGACTGAAGACTGAATTTCACACGGGATTAGGGCAGTTTTGGGGTTTTTCACCGGAGGGGATTTCGAATGAAATTGATGGGTGGGGTTTGTAGGCGGGGCAGTTAGGAGGAGATAGGCGGTTGGATTGGGCGAAAACACTGGTGGACGGAGGAGATCGGACGGGGGTGGAGTTTTCCTATCGGAAAGTTGATTTCGGGGCGGATTTAGGAGGCGGCTGAGGGCGGTGCGATGGCGGAGGTGTGACGAGGCTAATGGTAGCGAACCGGCGAGGATTTGAGGAGGATCGGATCAGAGGAGAAAATGTTTTGAATTTAGGGTTTCGAAAGAATGAGAAAGAAGAAGGAAACTGCGATTTTTGATAAGGAATTCTCAGTCGATCGACTGGGAGACCAGTCGATCGACTGGCGTTGCTCAAAAAACAGGAACTGCCGAAACATCATCTAGTCGATCGACTGGGCTATAGCTTACCTCCAGTCGATCGACTGAACCCAGATTTCTGCTTAAATTTTTTTTCCTTTTTCCAACTAATCCCGACTCCACACTCAGAATTTCTACCCAAAATCATGAATATGTACCACTCAAAATATCAAATATAATCAACGTACGCCCTCCTAATCAATCGCTAGCACATAAACATACGATTTTCAAACAAAACAAGCTAGGATTAACACTCCACACTTAAAATTTCACCCTCATCAAGAAGATTCATGCAAGCTCAATACCACATCGCACACACCCCTAATCATGCATATAAAATCATCTAGATCACCAAGCCACATTACAAGTTCACAAAAGCATGCTACACATATTTGGAAGTTATTTGTGCATAGATAGACAACTCACAAACCGGGTTACCTCCCGTGAGGGCCTAGTTTAACGTCTTGGCAAAGACCGAGCCGATCCTTTTCTCACTAAGAAGCACACTTGAGGAGTCCATAGCTAGGATCCCTCCTCAAGCGGAATAAGGCACTCTATGGGTCGGTCAAGGGGAATGTGACATTTTGCTCGTCACGAAATCCTTCCCTATAGTGCTTTAGCCTTTGCCCATTCGCCGTGAAAGTAGTTCCATCATTGTTTAGCAATTCAACATGGCCATCTTCGTAGGGCTTGTGAACAATAAATGGGCCACTCCATCGGCTCCTCAATTTTCCCGGGAATAATTTGAGCCTAGAGTTAAAGAGCAAGACCTTGTCTCCCTTTTTGAATTCACGACGAAAGATCCTTCTATCGTGCCATTTCTTGGTCTTCTCCTTATATATCCTAGCACTTTCGTAGGCCTCATTTCTTATCTTCTCCAACTCATGGAGTTGAAGCACCCTATGGTCTCCCGCCGTTTGCAAGTCCATGTTCAACAGTTTAATTGCCAACATCGCCTTGTACTCCAATTCTACCGGTAAGTGGCACGGTTTCCCATAAATGAGGCGATAGGGAGACATTCCAATAGGGGTCTTGAACGCCGTACGATAGGCCCATAGCGCGTCATCTAGCTTCGATGACCAATCCTTCCTAGAGCTCCCCACGGTTTTCTCCAAGATTGCCTTGATCTCTCGGTTTGAAATTTCCACTTGCCCACTAGTTTGTGGGTGGTATGGCGTGGCAACCTTGTGATTAACTCCATATTTCCGAAGCAAGGCCTCGAAATGCCTCTCCTTGAAATGCGAACCACCATCACTTATGACGGTCCTTGGCACCCCAAACCTTGGAAAGATGATTTTCTTGAATAGCTTCATGACCACCTTGGCATCACAAGTAGGGGAAGCGACGGCCTCTACCCATTTCGAGACGTAATCAACCGCCACCAATATGTATTGGTTCCCATATGAAGAAGGGAAAGGACCCATATAATCAACGCCCCATACATCAAATATCTCGACCGGGAGGATGCTTTGTTGGGGCATTTCATGCCTTTTAGAAATATTACCGGTCCTTTGGCATTGATCACAAGCCTTCACGAATTCGTAAGCATCGCCAAAGAGAGTTGGCCAATAAAAGCCGCATTGTAGTACCTTTGACGCGGTTTTTGCTCCACTACCATGTCCTCCATATTGAGAAGAGTGACAATGGTAAAGAATTTCTCTCATCTCTTCTTCGGCCACGCAAGTTCTATAAAGCCCATCCGCGCAAAGCCTATAAAGGTAGGGCTCATCCCAATAGTACCTCTTGGTCTCGGAAAGAAACTTGCTCCTTTGATGGTGGTTCATATCGTGGGGGATAATCCCACAAACCACGAAATTAACGAAGTCCGCGTACCAAGGAAGGGCCTCCGCCTCAACTCTCATGAGTTGCTCTCCAATAAATGAATCGTTCACCGGTCTAGTATCCACCTCAATCTCTTCATTTTCTTCTAGCCTTGATAGGTGGTCGGCCACCACATTCTCTACCCCCTTTTTATCCTTGATCTCTATATCGAATTCTTGGAGCAATAGAATCCACCTTATCAATCTTGGCTTGGAATCCTTCTTAGCTAAGAGATATTTAATAGCCGCATGATCCGTGAATACTATAACCTTTGAAGCCACAAGATAAGGACGAAATTTGTCGAAGGCATACACGATAGCAAGAAGTTCCTTCTCCGTAGTTGTATAATTCAATTGAGCACCACTAAGAACTTTGCTCGTGTAATGAATAGCATGGAGCTTCTTATCCACCCTTTGCCCAAGAACCGCCCCAATGGCGTAGTCACTAGCGTCGCACATAAGCTCGAATGGCAAATCCCACCTAGGGGGTTGAATAATAGGAGCCGAAATCAATGCCTCTTTTAACTTCTTGAAGGCTACTAGGCAATCTTCATCAAAATGAAATTTTGTATCATTGCATAGAAGATTTGTCAATGGCTTTGCAATCTTCGAGAAGTCCTTTATAAACCTTCTATAAAATCCGGCATGACCAAGGAAACTCCTAATTCCTTTCACATCTCTTGGAGGTGGCAATTTCTCCATGACTTCAATTTTTGCCTTGTCCACCTCGATTCCTCTTTTTGAGACCAAATGACCAAGCACTATCCCCTCCTGCACCATGAAATGACATTTTTCCCAATTAAGTACAAGGTTCGTTTCAATGCATCTTTTCAACACTTTTGCCAAATTGGTTAAGCAATCATCAAAAGATGAACCATAAACAGAAAAGTCATCCATGAATACTTCCATAATCTTTTCAATAAATTCAGAAAAAATAGCCATCATGCATCTTTGAAATGTACCCGGCGCATTACAAAGTCCGAAGGGCATTCGCCGATAGGCAAATGTTCCATAAGGACAAGTAAAGGTGGTTTTCTCTTGGTCTTGAGGATGAATAGGGATTTGGAAAAATCCGCTATACCCATCAAGATAGCAAAAATAGTCATGCTTAGCTAGTCTTTCCAACATTTGGTCAATAAATGGAAGGGGAAAGTGATCTTTTCTAGTGGCTTGGTTAAGCTTCCTATAATCCACACACATACGCCACCCGGTTACCGTTCTTGTGGGGATTAGTTCATTCTTCTCATTTTTAATAACGGTCATTCCCCCCTTTTTCGGCACTACATGAATGGGGCTCACCCATTTAGAGTCCGCAACGGGGAAAATAATTCCTGCATCAAGCAATTTAAGCACTTTCTTTTTAACAACCTCCCCAACAATAGGATTCAACCTCCTAGCTCTCTCCCTAGATGGCATACTATCGCTCTCTACATTGATTTTGTGCATGCATAAATTGGGACTTATCCCTTTCAAGTCATCAATAGAGTAGCCAATAGCACCCTTATGCTCTCTCACCACATCAAGCAATTTTGAGGTTTCAATATCATTCAAAGAAGCATTCACAATGATAGGCAAGCTAGAATTTGGGCCTAAGAACTCATACCTTAGGCTTGTTGGTAGAGCTTTAAGCTCTACCGAACAAGACTCCTTACCTTTGTCGCTTAGAGACCCTTCTTCACATTCTTCCTCCAAGATAGCCCAACAATCAGCAATGTCGGGAAGCTCATTATCAAGGTCAATAGCACTCATGAGAAGGTTAGGCACATCATACAATTCATAAGTATCAACTAGGTCTAGATAGTTACAAGTCATTGTAGAACTAGGACCTTTTTGTGCCTTTTCTAAGTTAAACTCAACCTCTTCATCTCCTACCCTCATGGTAATTGAACCCTTGGTTGTATCAAAAATAGCCCCCGCGGTGTAGAGGAAGGGCCTTCCCAATAGAATGGGAATTTCTTTGTCCTCCTCCATCTCTAACACCACGAAATCCCCCGGAATATAGAAATTCCCTACTCTAACCGGGACATCCTTAAGAACTCCCTTAGGGAATCTTGAGGAGCGGTCCGCGAGCCTTAGAATCATGCTAGTTGGTTTTGGCTCACCCATAGTTAGCTTTTTACACAAAGAATAAGGCATCAACGATATGCTTGCACCCAAATCATACATTGCACGTTCAATCTTAATATCATTAATAAAGCATGAAATGGAAAAGCTACCGGGATCCTCAAGCTTTGGGGGCATGCGAGGTTGGAGTATGGCACTACATTCCCCATTGAGGGACACCGTACCGACATCCTCGATTGTTCTCCTGCAAGTAATAACATCCTTTAGAAATCTAGCATAAGAAGGAGCTTGGGTTATTACCTCGGTGAAGGGCATTGTGACATAGAGCTTCCTCATCATCTCGGCGAACTTGGAGAATTGCTTGTCATTGCTCTTCTTCTTTAACCTTTGAGGAAATGGAATAGGAGGAGTGTATATTCTAGGTTCGTCTTTCTCCTTTTCCACTTCACTTTCTTTCTCAACTTGAGGGTTAGGAACCTCTTCATCCAATTCTTCGATTTCGGCACTAGCTTGGCCTTCAAGATCAAAAGAAACCTTCTTTCTCTTTGGTAGTTCGCTCTCAAGGTCTTTACCACTTCTCAAGGTTACCGCATTGCAATGCTCTCTATTCCCTTGTTCGGGTCTAGCCGGTAATTTGCCCGGTGCCCTTGTAGATGCCTCGGCTTGTTGGGCAATTTGGCTTTCTAGCATTTTGTTATGAGTTTCCATCCTCTCGATTTGTGCTTGCATCTTGTCTTAGTTTGCAAGGAGCTTGGCAAACATTGCCTCAACACCGAAAAGTTCACTAGAAGGTTGTGGAGGAGCTTCAACTTGTTGATAGGATCTTTGAGCTTGATTTTGGTATTGTTGCCCTTGGTTTTGGTTCCTTTGGAGCAAAGTCGGTCCTTGACTTTGATATTGGTTCCTAGATTGGAACCCTTGATTGGATTGAGTAGGCTTAGGATCGAATCCGGGAGGTGTGGATCCAAAATCGGGGCGAGTAGGATTAGTGGTTTTGTAGGAGAAATTCGGGTGATTTCTCCATCCCGAAGAGAACTTGGGTGTGGTATAGTTGGCTTGAGAGCTTTGCCCTTGATTGGCACTATTTCCATATTCTCTTCCTTGATTTCCTCCTACAAAGTTCACTTCTCCACAGCCTTGCCCTTGCACATCCCTTTGAACCAAGGGGCAAGAAACGGTCTCATGCTCATAGACCTCACAAATATCACATCCTTGCCTTGTTGAAGCTTCCTTTTCCGGATGTTTTAGCTTAAACACCTCATCCGAGAGGCTCTCAAAGTCTTTCCTCAAAGCATCATAATCACTAGAGCTCACGGCTTTTACCTCGTGCCTTTCATGCCTTCTTCTCGGGTTTCCTCTTTCGCTTCCCCACATGAAGTAGTTTTTGGTAATCTTCTCTATTATCGCATATCCTTCATGCGGTTCTAGATCCATAATAGCGCCACTTGAAGCGGTGTCAAGAGCAAGGCGAGAATTCCCATCAACCCCATGGTAGAAAGTATGGAAAACTTAAAGATCATCAAGGTTGTGGTGAGGGCAAAGCCTTTGATACTCCTTGTATTGCTCCCAAGCCTCATATAGATTTTCCCCATCCATTTGCGAGAAGTTTGTGATTTGGTTCCGATAGTAAGCCGTCTTGGAAGGGGGAAAATACTTGTTCAAGAAAGCCACGGCTAATTCTTCCCATGTAGTGAAGCTATCGGGAGTTTGGCTTCTCAACCAATCCTTAGCTTTCCCCGTGAGTGAGAAGGGAAAGAGCCTCAATAGCTTTGCATCTTCCGAGACTCCATTTATTTTTAATGTAGCACATATCTCTAGAAACGTGGTCAAATGGGAATTGGGGTCCTCTTTATCTCTTCCCGAGAATTGGTTCGCTTGAACCATTTGAATGTGTGACGTCTTCAAATCGAAGTCTCGATTGTCAACCGCGGGAAGTTGGATGGGAGAGCGGTAACCATACGCCGTAGGAACGGCATAATCCTTTAATGCCCTTCTAGCTAGGGGCAATTGTTGAGGAGGAGGATCTTGGTTCCTTCGATTAAAGGGAGGGGGCGGAGGAGGTAAATTGTTGTTTTCTCTATCGGCCATGATTGATTGAGAATTAGAAGTAGAACCCTTGTCCTTGTTGGTTTTACTCCTTGTAACGGGAGGATCAACTAGTTCCCTTATAGGACGGTTCAAATCTCTATCCACAATATGACTAAGCTTCTTGGTCTTTGGTGGCATATAAGAATAGAACCTACAAGAGAAACCAATCAAAAACAAGTAAGCGTAGGGAAATAATTCAAGAAACGCAAGCAACAAGTAAAATAAAATAAAACATGGAAAGTCGGAGCACTAAATGATATTCCTAGGGGTAATCTAGCTATTGCTCCCCGGCAACGACGCCATTTTGACGTTGAGTATTTTTGGGATACGGTCAAAAACAATTTGTAATTCAACCGGTAAGACCGGTGTCGAACCCAAAGGAGCAAATGGACTACACGCTAGGTTTATCAAGTTTTCTTACTCGGCAAGTCCTCAAATATATGATTGGTGTGAGTTATCAATGTAATCAATGATTCTAAAACAAGAATGAAATGGTTTTAGGGATTGAATTCAATTAAAAGCGAGTTTCGAGGGGTTAATCCCCTCCTTGGCAATTTCCCAATGATCATGCAAACTAGAGTTCAATTAATTACGAGTTGATAGGTTTTGAACCTAGCTTAGACTATGAATTAGGCAAACCATGCATGTCTAATCCTAGTAAAGCCATCTTAGATAGGATCTCACTACTTAAAGGATATTGACCCCCTATATGCATTTACCCTCATAAATGCACATGCACAAAGTTCTAGTTCACCTCTCACCATGTATTTACTCTCATAAATGTAGGTTAAGTCCATTTTTACTACATCAAAACCATCCCTAAGCTCTCTCAAGACTTAGATCAAAGTTCTAACATAAACATGTCACTTGGGCATTTTATCAAACACTTAGAGACATGTCTAACATGAAGAGCATAGTAAAATGAAATCAACTTCAATAAATCCATTCAAATGTGTATACAATGATCATTGAGTACCAAGGAGGTTCATAGAACCCTCAAAACACAAGGGGGACTACTCACACATCATGTAAGACAACATGATGTGTAGGTTTTTACAAATAAATCTAAGAGAAATAAGAGGGAATAGAGTAGGATGATTAGTCCTAATGAACTCCCTTGATCTTGATTCCTCCTTGATTTGATGATGATGAAACCCTTGGTTTGGATCACTTTTTCTTGTCTTCTCTCCAGAAAATTCCAAGATGGTAGGTCAAACTTGCCTCTTTCTATTTATAGGCTCGTCAGAAATTCGGCACTGTAGCAGGTCCAGTCGATCGACTGGCGTTGGGCTGATGGCCCAGTCGATCGACTGGAGGAAGAATTGTCGCCTGGTTGGCAGAATCTCAGTCGATCGACTGAGTCAGGGTAAACTCCCAGTCGATCGACTGAGGAAACTCAATTTACAGCACCTCCTGTTAGTCTGTTTAGTCGATCGGCTGAGTCCCAGTCGATCGGCTGAGTCCCAGTCGATCGACTGAGCGGTCACGTGATCTGCATGCTATGGGCAGGGGATTCTTCAGTCGATCGACTGGATGGTAAATCGATCGACTGGCACTGGTCGGTTTGCAACTCCTCCTGTTAGTCTGTTTAGTCGATCGACTGGAGCAGGGGAGCTTCCCAGTCGATCGACTGAGGAGCAAATACTGCCAATTTTTGCTTTAAAACACCGATTTTCCCCGAGTTTCCTTCCAATGGCTCTTGACACTAAGACATCTTGCTTTGTACCTGAAACGCACGAGAAGAGGATCAAATGACATCAAATAGTAGTCGGAATCGAACTAAAGCTATAGTGAAAAACGGGCATTAATGAGTCGAAAACTCGACTCATCACCCATCAGTTCGCATCTACCATCACACCCCAGCAAAATGGAGTCGTGGAACGCAAAAATCGTACAATTCAGGAGATGGCTCGCGTGATGATTCATGCCAAGAAGGTTCCTCTGAAGTTCTGGCCAGAAGCTATGAATACGGGGTGTCACATCATAAATCGTGTGACGATACACATTGGAACGGATATGACCTGCTATGAACTTTGGAAAGGAAAGAAGCCCACTGTCAAGTACTTCCACATCTTTGGGAGTGAGTGCTACATCCTGAATGACCGTGAGTACCGACAGAAGCTGGATCCAAAGAGTGATGAGGGTTTCTTTCTAGGATATTCCTTGAACAGTCGAGCATATCGGGTGTTTAACAAACGCACAGGATCTGTCATGGAGTCAGTCAATGTCAAGGTGAAGGATGAAGTGATTGAGATGACTATCTCAGACGATGCTGACGAACTAGTTGGAACAGCACCTAAAACACCACCTTTGTCTCAGCCAACTGACACAGATCCGTCATGTGAAGTTTCATCAGTGGCCAATCCTAACGCCATCACTTCATCAGACGAGGCTGACGGCGTCAATCACCAAGAGGTCATTGCTGTGCTACAACCCTCTCGACAAATTGCTAGGGATCATCCAATCACTGAGGTTATTGGAACTCCAAGTGCATGAATAAGGACTCGCGAGAAGCAGATCAACTTCAGAGACCTAGCTGACTGCTCGTGCTTTCTGTCTACTATAGAGCCGAAGAATGTAAAGGAAGCACTGGTTGATGAGTATTGGGTCCTAGCCATGCAGGAAGAACTGGAAGAGTTTGCTCGCAATGATGTATGGGACTTAGTTCCAAGGCCTGATGGTGTGAATGTCATCGGCATAAAATGGATTTTCAAGAACAAGTCAGACGCCTCAGGAAATATCACAAGAAACAAGGCTCCCCTGGTGGCACAAGGCTATACCCAGATAGAAGGGATCGACTTTGATGAGACCTTTTCACCTATCGCACGTCTTGAAGCCATTCGCCTGCTTCTTGCTCTGGCATGTCACTTAAAGTTTTGGTTGTTCCAGATGGATGTTAAGAGTGCGTTCCTGAACGGATTTCTGAATGAGGAAGTCTATGTAGCTCAGCCGAAAGGATTTGAGGATCCACATCACCCTGCTCATATGTATCGCTTGAAGAAGGCACTGTACGGTCTCAAGCAGGCACCCCGTGCATGGTATGAGCGTATCACTGTGTTTCTCATCGACCATGGATATGTGCGAGGGGGAGTGGACAAGACCCTGTTCGTGATGCACACAAGGTCCGATTTTATTATCGCACAAATCTATGTTGACGATATAGTGTTCGGGTCCAACACCCAGAAGCTAGTGGATCAGATGCAGAAAGAGTTCAAGATGAGCATGGTTGGAGAGATGAACTACTTTCTTGGACTCCAGGTGATACAGAAGCATGATGACATCTTCATCTCACAGAGCAAGTATGCCTAGAATCTGATAAAGAAATTTGATCTTGGGAAGGCAAGTCACAAAAGAACACCTTCCGCTACACACTTAAAGATTACTAAAGACGATGCTGGAACAAAGGTCGATCTGATAATGTACAGGAGCATGATTGGGAGTCTCTTGTACTTGACATCTAGTAGACCGGATATAGCATATGCAGTAGGAGTGTGCGCAAGGTACTAGGCAGATCCAAAAGAAAGTCATCTACTACAAGTAAAGAGGATCATAAAGTATGTGTGCGGAACGGTTGACTTTGGGATCTGGTACACCAAAGACACCAACCCATATCTGGTAGGCTACTGCGACGCTAACTGGGCAGGTAACACTGAAGATCGAAAGAGCACTTCTGTAGGCTATTTTTTCTTGGGAAACAACTTAGTCTCTTGATTCAGCAAAAAGCAAAACAGCATTTCGCTCTCGACGGCTGAAGCGGAGTATATTGCTGCAGGAAGTTGTTGCACTCAACTGACGTGGATGAAGCAAATGCTGTCTGAATACGGAATGGAACAGAAGGAGATGACCTTGTACTGTGACAATATGAGCGCGATCAGCATCACCAAAAATCCAGTACAGCACTCCAGAACAAAGCACATTGACATCAGACATCACTTGGGTCTGTGTGTTATCAAGAACTAAGTGTTCCAGGCAGTGGTCAGTCATAGGCGGAACTCCAGCAAAACAGGTGGACTGATCACTTAAGGAAGGGAGCTGGAACAGAAGGTGCATTTTAAAAGGGTAAATATTTTTAAATATTTTTGATGATTTGTTCGTGCCGTTATGAGAAAAGAGAGGATATTATCAAAGACATTTTTGGGAAGTTGAAAAGGCCAACCTTGATTTGAAAATCAAATCTATTTCGTCTGCTTTTTCACTCTCTCCCAAACTCTAGAACGGCAACCTGCTGTGAAATCTCTCGTTGCTTCATCTGTTCGACGACGATGGTGAACACCAGAAAAACCTCCAAATCCGTTGTCAAGACTTCTCCAGAAACAAAGAAGGCGGACATGAAATCATCCAAAGCCTTGGCGGCAAAGCCTCAAATCTCGAAATCGAAGATGCCAAAGATGCCAAAGGAGAAAAAGGCATCTCCTTTAGATGTTGAAACTGCAACAATCTCTACTGTCAAAGTATCATACGGAATTGCGGTTCTAACAAACCCTAAAGTTGGGGTGGTGGAGAAGAAAGGAACATACGGAATAGCGGTTCCAGCATCTGGACCTTAACTAAGTGCAAACCATTCAGCAAAGAACTGGTTCGAGAAGCTATTGCAAACCTTCCCCCTCAATTTGGTGTTGTTGGGAACCCAGAATATGGAGTGTTTCATGTTCGAGGAAGGAGAATTGAAATTGATCCAGATCTCATCTGCAAGTAATTCCATGGATGACCCTGAGGAAGATGAGGAAGAACAAGATTATGATAAGATTGTGGACACTATAACTGCGGGCACGGTCCCATGGTGGCTCGAGACTGTTGTTCCTATAACTCACCTGTCAACGTTCTATTCAATGTTGTTCTTCATAGATGTGTTCAACTGGAAGGCTTCCTCTCACTGCTCCAAGGTCAGCCGAGATGTGGCTCAACTGATATACCAGATTGGGAATAAGATGCTGTTCAATCTGGGGAGAGTCATGTTCAAACAGATTGCTGAGCACGCTACCTCAAAACATTTTCTCCACCAAATCTGTTTCCCATCTCTCATATATGAATTGATCATCCATCAAGCACCAGAACTGAAGACACCAAATGACCATCTCTCCAAGCCCCCGCAGAAGTTCACTGTTGACCACAAGCTCTTCAAAGGTCACCATGTGAATGACCTCAAGGAACCGGGACATAAATGGAAGGACCTCCCAAAGACGTCAAGGCGAGGGGGAGCTAAGATGGGTCGTGATGAGAGGAACAAGCTGATCAAGGATCTAGATATCATCATTGCAGCGGACAAAGAGCAACGTAAGCGCATTAACAAGCTGGCTCGTGCACTCCGCTACCCGAGCGACGATGAAGATGATGATGTGGAGTCTAATGGTGATTCTGATAATGGGCCGTCTGCTTAAAGGTCCATGACTTCAAACTCTCTGAACTGTGTTTTGGTTGAATTTTCATAGTTTTGGCGCTTGTTCTGGCACATTTTGTTTGACTATTCAAACTCGATTAGACCCCTTACCAGTTTGTGGCAAAAAGAGGGAGCATTTTTTAGGACAAATTTTGTTCCCTCAAATGTGTCTAAAGGCTAGATAGATAGATAGTTAGATCTAGTAGATTTGGTTTTGCCAAAATGCTAAGGGGGAGATTGATGTTCCCTTGAATGGCATATATTTGGCAAAACGTCTTTAGAAAGTTCGAGAAGGAGTTCAAGGAGAGTTCAAGCGCACACTGGAACTTATGAACAGCGTGGAGCAGACGCAAGGATGCAACCGGAAGGTTATAAAAGATCGTAGATCTTTTTGGATGAAGTCAGCCAGCAAAGATTTAGAAATTTAGATATTCAATCAAATAACTTCGCAAAGGCGGCTTGGCTGACTTGTCGAGGAAGTAATCTGGTGATCTTCCTAAAAGATTGGTTTGCCTAAATATTTGATGAGGATATCAGGAACAGATTTGGATATTGCCCATGCATATAAAAAGAATGGTAGGGCGTCCACATCTGCATCTCTTTCAGAGAAAAATACACACGAGTGCGTATTACCGATCGGAGAAGAAGAGAGCGACGGTCGACTATATTTCCCCATTGGAAAAACATCAGCACTGATACAGTCTGTGCAGTGTGATGTTCAGACTGTTTGTGGTTAATCTTACAGCTGCACACAACAGTGACCACTGCTGGCTTTCGAGAGAAAGCATCCGAGCTTTTGGAGAAGATCGAGCACGTTCGAATGGAAGGTTCAGACAAAGAGGATCGAGGTAAGCTGCGGTGAACCGAGATTGCAAATCTGAGAGACGGAGTGATAGAGGCTAGGCAATTACAAACGAAGAGGTGTGTACGGGTAAGTCCACTTGTAAGCTCTATACTCGTAATAAAGATTTGTGACCCTTTAAGATGTGGGAAGCCCCCTAGAGTAGGCGAAGCCGAACTGGGTATCATATTGTGTGTGCTCCTGTTTTGTTCTGTTTGTGGTACTATTTGCAACGGTGTTCAACAACTGTCTGAACACAACCTCGAAGAGTAGCTTGAACAGATAACAGTATTTCAAAGTTGTTCAACTCTTCTAGTGTCTCTGTTTGAACAAGTTTTTCTGTCTCAATCTCACATTTCAAAGCATCCATAATATTAAGAAGATTTACCTCTCTTCATCGTAGACCATCATTCTTCTTCTTTAGATCATCTATTATTTCTGGATGTTTGCCTTGGCTTGTTTCAATCTGAATCTTCAGAGATGACACAACCTCCAGTAGCTCGGTCTTCTGTGCAACAAGTTTAGCTCGTTCATCTTTTATTTAAATCAACTAGGCTTTAAGGTCAGTGATTGTCTGTTGATGTTCCACCTTCTAAGCTACTAAGACAGCAACTTCTTCCCTTAGCTTTCCTTTTTCTTCTTTCAGATTTGCCAAGTTGCTGCGGTGCTTTTTGTTCCGCACAACTTCAATCAGCCACTGTTGGAACCACTCCTTGTAATTGTTAGTAAAATCTTCTTCAGTGATTTCTTCATCATCACTGCAGCTTGAGTACTGTGTGTGATCCTCAGAAGATAACTTTGACTCTACTCCTTAACTTCGTTCTCCTTTCAGATTGACACAGCTAGCAAGGGCTACAAAGTTATTTGACTCACTTTCCTGATTAGATTCACTAGCACTCTAGTTAGCAGCATATGCATTCTTCTTTTTGCGTGTGTTAACACACTTCGCGTGAATGTGTCTGTAGCCTTCACATTCTTTGCATTAGATCCCTTTGCCTTTGTTGTCCTGGCCATAATCTCCAAATTTGTACTTTCTCTGAAACTTCCCTTCATTCTGGATTCTTGAGTTGGATGATTCTTCTTGATCTGAACCTTCATTGTTCAGTCTTCTCATGAAGTTCCTTGCAAGCATAACATACAGTTGTTCAGACATCTCAGTTTCTTTGTCTAGAACATCAATAACTTCAGAGAGCAGACAAACACACTTAACTTTCTTGTGTTGTTCCTCTTCATCCATCTCCATTTCCATCTCCATCTCATGAGCCTGTAGGGATCCCATCAGTTCATCCAGCCTCATGGTCCTCACATCGTGTGCTTCCTTGACTGCGAGTGCCTTCATTGCATACCGCTTGGGTAGAGACCTCAACACCTTTCTGACCAGCGTCTCTTCGCTCATGGGCTCTCCAAGTGCAAACGATTCATTAGAGATGTCAAGTACCCTTGTGTTCAAGTCAGCTATAGTCTCGTCCTCCTGCATTCTTAGATTTTCAAACTTTGACGTGACCATCTCCATTCTGGATATTTTGACCTTTGTCATACCTTCGTGAGCCGTTTGCAATATGTCCCCAGCCTTCTTGCAATCTCATAGGTTGATATCATCTTGAAATTCTTCCCATAAACTCCTGAGAATATGGCATTCATTGCTTTGGAGTTTGCAGCTTCACCATTCTTCTGTATATAGGTCCACTTGTCTTTAGCAAGGAGATTGACTTTGCTAGCTTCGGTAGTCACTGGATGTGTCCACCCGTTTTCAACAGCTTCCCAACTGATTCATCTTGTGACTTTAGGAAAGCCTTCATTCGCACTCTCCAATATCTATATTTGTTTCCTTCCAGCAGCGGTGGTCGCGTCATGTTCTGCCTTCTCTCAATTCCATCTCAAACAACTTCTGGATCTCACTCTGTGTGTTGAGTGTTTGCTCTGATACCAATTGAAGCCTTCCCGTAGTTGTTGAGATGTTGTTCTGGTCGAGTGCAGAACAAATACTAGAACAACTTATGTAAATAATAAATGCAGTGCGGAAAATAAACGACACGCAAAGTTGTTAGCCAGTTCGGCGTTAACGAGCCTACGTCTGGGGGCTGTCTCTTAACCCGGTGGATACCAATCACTAATAATGAGTATTGCGAGTACAGGATCTTACGTTTACAGAATCCCTCTTAAATAACCTGAGCCTCGAGCACTCTAGCAATTGCAAACTAGGTCTCCCTCTAGATCTGAGCTCCTCCTCCGTATCCACCAATATGATCCTCCACGAGAATCAGTGCCTTCTCCTGAATGCACAGTAACAGCAACAGTGCGTGTATCGTCAAGTTGTTCTACGATCAGTCTGCTGAGCACTAGAACAAACTGAATCCAAGCGTGTTAGAGTTCACCAGAATAATGAACTTAACACCGATGACCTCCTCCAACCCTTCTCTGAATATCAGCGTGAATACTTTCTCCAACAGTGCTAAATTCTGTAATTCGTTCAACCGCCAGTCTGAAACACCAACTTGGAACAACTGGACAGCACCGCCGTGAGTTCACCAGAATAATGAACTCAAGGCCGATCGATCTCTCTATTCTCTCTCTGAGTGTGTATCTGCGTTTAGCTAAATGATCGATGCAGAATTGAGAATCCCAGCTCTGCTTATATAGAGGCGGTGAAATCCTAAACGAATAAGATTTCCAATCTTCAACCATCCATCTCTTTAGGATACATTCCTAATTCCTTGCGTATCTATCTCTTGATAATCTTCAAAATATCTTCAAGTAGATCTTTGATTATCTTCTTCTCTAAGTAATCTTCAAGTGCAAGTATTTCCTAATATCTCTCAACCGACTTCTTGATATGCATCCTAGCACCGACTTGCCAAATCTATTTTAGGACATCTGCTGCGTCTAACTTGTGCTACGTCGGTTGAAACAAGTTGCCTAATCTGAATTAGGAAACTTCTATCTTCTGTCCTTCCATATGCAACCGCCTTGATCTCTAACGGTCAACTGTGTTTCCTAATCTGTATTTAGGAAACATTCCATCTGCTTCAACTTGTTCCAGGACAGTTGTCTCTTCCTGTCTTGAACAACAGCTTGAACAACTACACTAAGTTTTGCCAAACTACATGCCATAAATCTAACAGACTGCATAGCTGCTATCTAACTCGATCCACAAGAACCAAACCTCACTAGAAACGTCTGGCTCATGTCTAACTCGTTTCAAATTTCTTTTCTGCAAAATTAAAACCAAAATCTGAAAATACGAGTCATACCGTGTAACACGGCTGCGCAATATTTGGAGAAGAATGACGACCATACGAGTTTCAGTGCAGCATACCAAATTGTTGCTAACTGAAAATGTCGTTGTTTAGATTAGGGAAGGCCAAAATAGCTCCAAAATTAAAAATTGTCGGTACCGCACCGTAAGAGTGTGTTTGGTTACCACATCGCTTATGGGCAAAACCAAATTGTTGAAAATTGCATCGCAATCGAATATGACGGTGCGGATTAGATTTCCAATCTCAAGTCACCCGCTTTAAACCGCACTACACCACAATATAATAAATATTAAACAATTTATTATTTAAAGTTTTGAAAAAGGAAAAGATATTCGGACGAAGTACAAGTAATGTTGTTCCTGATTTATAGGAGTTGTCTTTTGCTCTGAATCCAACAGTTGTATATGACTAGAACTATGGGTCGACAGAATCTTTCTGTCAATGATATTTGCTTGCTTGTCAACCATTTTGTATAAAAATTATAAGCTTTGAATTTTTTTTGTACACTTTGAAAATCGGTTTCTAAACCAAACCGCACCACACTAAAATAAAATGGTGCACCAAATATATAATTTTAATTTTTCAACTGCGGTTTGCAAACTTTACAAACCAGTTATTGTGGTGCGGTTGCGGGTTTATGGTAAAACCCCAGCAAACCGCACCGCGTCCACCCCTGATTTAAACGTTTCATTCTCTTTTTAAGTTTCATTCTTGGAATTACGTAGCCGGTAATGAACTGCTCATCTACCACACATCCGCACACACGTCTAACCATGGTATATAATATTCTCTCATTTTCTTGTCGACCGTTTCTATTCAAACTTTGACCAAGTTGGCATGTTTGTTCGCATTACTATACATCCAACATTTGTTTATTCATGTCACTTGCATCATTTGACAATGACTTGGTTCAACGATGATGCATGTATTAGTGTCATGCATTGTGAAATCTCTCAGAATATAATTTTATTGTTTGACATTGAAACAACTATAACTTTTTTAGATTAAATGGTTAAAAAGATTAAATGGAATAAACGGGTTAAACGGGATAACCCTCCGAACTACTAACCGCGAAGAACCCGTCTGTTTAACCTGCTAACGTTAATGGGTTTCAAAAGATTTGACCCGCTGAACCCGTTAATCGTTAACAATCCGTCCACAACCTGTCCGTCCATTTTGCCACGCCTACCAAAAAAGAGTTCTCACTTTTCGATCGCGAAGTTGTTTTCAAAAAGGCCCCATCGTTACATCCTGAAAATAAACTGGAATCCATATCGCCTTAAATCAAACATGTCAATTAACCATTTGTTGCATTGAAGATCGTATTCGGTAATCACCTCCCACCATCCCTCTTCAAATTCTTTGGAACATTATGATCACCCCATATGACGCCTTAAAACTATTTAAAAAACCAGTATTTCTGCACAATGATATGCCCACCTATTTGAAGTAAACATTGATCAAACAGAATGTTCATTGCATACTGACGGAGCCCACCGCACAGTCGTTAAGGTGCGGTGTTCTCTGTGCAAAAGCAAATTTATATTCCGCTACTCGTGACCTTACTACTGGGTAGCAAGTGGTAAGTAGGGTTCGAACCCAAGGGAATTAGGGGGATAGTCATTCTTTGAGGGATTTGTACAGCGAGGGAGCGTGTTTTAGGTTGATTGAGGTTTTAGTGCGGAAAAGTAAGTGATTGGTTGGTTGGTTTTGGTTTTTAGTGCTGAAAAGTAAATGACAGAAAAGTAAACTACTGAAAATAAAAGTAGAAGACTTACAGCGGGTGATGCGTGATTGGTAAGCCTTCCGGAACGTGAGCAGTTGATAGAGCAGTTTATACTAAGAAAGTAAATGCGAGGGGTTTTTTAAATCTAAGGAAAGCATTCGGTTTCGGGGGCCTTGTATCATAGCCTGTTTATCATTGGCCTTTAGTGATCCTACTAAGTATTCAAACGTGTATCAAGGCCATTTCAAGCGCTCGATTTGCACACACTGTCTAGCCCATTTCAAGGTCGTAGAGCACTTGTTCTATTTAGACTAGCACCCCATTTCAAGGTATACTAGCCTATGTGCATCCATTGATCCGTCATTTCCGATCAAAACCAATGGTGTTTAAAAGAGGTCGAACTCCTCAGATAAGCTTTGCCATTTCAAGCATCCACTTACCCGAGTATGTTCACGAACCCCCACGGAAGAGTTTTGCCATTTCAAGCATCCACTCAACCTTGGAAGTTCTGGCCTAATATATGGCACATAGAACAAGTTTTGAATAAAAAGAAGAGGCACTAAAAAGATGGCCTAAAACATTTTATGATACAAGTACACCCCTTCAACCGAATGAAGAGTTTAGCTACGAATATCCATAGAGGTGGATACCATAGCTAAGTACTTACGGTTTTTAAAAGACAGTAAGTAAGGGAAAGGGGTGAGTACTTCAAGAACCGACAAGAGTACTCAAGAATAGTAAAGACAAGCTTGAGTACTACAAGAACCGACAAGAGTACTCAAGACCGAACTACAATACTCAAGAACCAACAGGAGTATTATAGATTGAAAACCAAACTTACAAAGTGCCAAATTTCTAGAGAGAGAAGTGTTTGTGATTTTTGGGATGATTTACAAATGAGAGGAGGGGGGTATTTATAGCCATGGGAGGAGGAGATGTGTGGTGGAGGAGCCAAAGCCGCCGGTTGGAGGTAAGGGGAGGAGGAGAGCTTCCTCCTTTGGTCACCTCCTCCAAAAGCCGTCGGTCACCATGGAGGGGAGAGTGAGTTTGGTGTGAGTTTTGTGATGTTTTCACAAAACTATCGGTGTATTTCAGCTCCGGACGGACTTTGGTTGCTCTTCGGTTGGATTTGTTTAGAGTGATTCAATGTCAGGATCTTGAGATTTCTTCACTCGACATCTGATCGTGACCTTGGAATAACTCGTAATATATTTTCAGCGTAAAATCCTCTCCTTGGCGTGTATTCTCTCTAGACTCCAAAATACCCTGTAGATAAATATCGGAACTAACAAGCGAAAGTTAAATAGACAAACAGTCTAATTTGGTGGATTTTACTGTGTTTATGATTCGTATAATTATGGTCCATCAGATCACCCCACACTTTTAGTTGTTCGTCCCGAACAACGCTATTAAAGGGCGGCACTAAGTAAGCTTTTAAAATATGAAAGTTAGACTGTGGGACTCGATTTATCCTAATTCATGCATTACTTACTTATTACCAAATTGAACTGTGTAAATAAATAGAAGAAACTTGATACTTGTACCTTCGTGCTAAGATGCAAATTATTTTGGATGTTTCGGGAGATAGCCCTTTTCAGGCTCCTAGACTGCATTCTCGGGACCGTCTCGCACTATATGGTTTCCTTGTAGCTTTCTCTAGCACGTGATTCGGTTCGGGTTTCAATGGTTTGGTCTTTGATTTTCTTTTGGCGAGGGACAACTTTTGTAGTGAATCGGCCTTTGGCCTTTGATTTGACTCTTTGAGTACTTCACTTTTTGTTCGGTTAAAACCTTCACAATTTTGGGCCTTTGGCCTCTTGATTTGCTTCTTTGAGCTTTTGCCTTTTTGTGGCTTGCTATTCCATTTTCTCAAGCCTTTTTGGGAGGTCCAATCATCGCCCGCGAGCATATGGAAATACCTCCCCGCTCCTCTCATCCTTGCCGTTTCGCGCGGGTCAAGATGAGGGTCGCTCATCTATTTTCTCGGCTACTTTGACTAGAGATAGGACGGTCTGATTCCCATCCTCACCTTTTTTTCTTTTTGCATAAACACTGCATGGCGGAGATGACTTCAATCTTCACTGAAACCCGAAGTGCTGCCTCCACTGACTTCGAAAACCATATAGTTAGATTTGATCTCTCGAGTGCTTGCCAAGCCTCTCTAGGGCAGTTTATGTTAACTCCACATCCCTAGTTTATCTCAGCACAAAGGGACAAATGAGAAGTTACATTCTAAGTTTTTAAACAGTTGAATTTTCACAAGGTTAATGCATGAATTATGATCTATCTTTTTCACATTCTTTAGTTCATATTTTCAAAAAGATAAAATTAAGGAAAAAAGAAAACATGTTTATGTACACAGGTGGTTCTCACCCCACACTTTTGAACGAAGGCGTGCCTTTCAGCAAGACTTAGTTCAAAAGCCATGCAAGCAGACAATTATGAGAAGGAAGTGACATTAAGGAAAAGGGAAGAACAGAACTCCCTTTAAAGTGTCGAGTGAACGACATGGAATGAAGCTGGATAATCGAGGGAGTTCGGCTGGGGCCTTGAACTCTTGGCGTAGTCCTGGCTGGCTTAATGTTGCACCCAAGTCCGATTCCTGAATAGTCATTTCTTCTATGCACCAAGTGGGTGAGAGCGACTTATTGGTAAGAACTAAATGACAGAAAATAAAAGTGCTGAAAGTAAGATAGGTGTCGGGTTACCTCCCGACCAGTGCCTTTGTTTAACGTCATTGGCTCGACAATACCTCAATCATGGATCATAAGGTCGGATCCCATGGGTGAGTGAGGTCAAATTTCTTTTTGGCAGCTCTTTTATCCCGCTCAAAGAACTTGTGGAGTGATGGGCTCGGTTTGGTTCTCTATTGGTTCGGCAGGTTCTTCTTTTCATAGCTCCGAGAAGTTGAGGCTTCCTTGACCATAGCTGTTGGTCCATCGAGTCGAGCTCTCTTGCTTCTCCTTCCGGGTTTCCATTCTTTGGGGCCATGCCTTTGCCGCTTCTTCATGTATGGCCGGTTGGCATCTTTGCAGTTTTGGAAGTTCAGTCTTTTGCCAAGCGACCTCAAGCATGCTCCCATGCTAACCATCTTCTTTGTGGTAGAGATGATTGGCCCTTTTAGAACGAGTGAGTTTTCTGGGCTCGTGGCGAGTGAGTGCTCCATCTTTGGCTCTTCTGGCTCATGTTTTGTCTCCAACTCGCCTAGCACCGTATCATCATGGACCACATCATCTTCGGAGGCCGTAATATGCTTAGAGAACAAGGGGTCAAGTTGGGGGACTTCCACCACAAGGGCCAGGTCTGTCTCGGGCATTTTGGTAATGAGGCCCAGGCCTGCCTCAGGTGCTTCGATAGTGAGGATCGGGCATGTTTCGGCTGATTTGGTAGTGAAGTCCAGGACTACTCTTGGCTCGTCAATTAGAGCCGGGACTTCTTCGGGCAGATTGGTGATGAGGACCGGTTCAAGTGGCTCGGCTGGTTTGGCAATGAGGACTGGGCCTGATTTGGCCGGTTCTTCTTCGGTTATTTGCGAGTTTTCATCCTCAGTTGGCTCCGTGGGCTCCAATATTGGCTCCCTGCCCTCGTACTGATGTCTTCTCTCGGCTTAGTTGCGGGCAAGCTCGTAATGGGTGTGGTGTCGGGCTTGTTTTGTACTGAGTCCACTTCCATCGTCGGTACCTTATCTTCAGTTTGGTGTATTGGCCCTTCTTTTGTGCTCTCTATCAAATTGTCTATGAGTCGCCAGGTTTGAGACATGGTTAACTTCATGATCGAGCCTCCCGCTGCATCGTTAAGTCTTTTCCGCTCAAGTGGCATCATTCCACCGAGAAACCTTTGGATAAGATTGATTCTGGAGAATCCATGGTGCGGGCAGCTCGCCACAATGGAGTCAAAGTACGCCAAGTACTCGTCCAATGTTTCGTCCCAGAATTGCTCAAGATTGAGAATCTTCTCACGGGTTTCAAGTCGGAGAGATGGAGGGCAAAACTTCTCAAGGAATTTGGTTTGTAGACCCCCATAATCACTTTCATACTCAGCACATGAGTAATACCATTTTAATTCCGAGTCAGTTAAAGAAAATTTAAAACATGTGAGTTTAAATTCCTCTAGCGATTCATTTTTAGGCCTCATGTGGTTGCATATGGAGTGGAACGTTTGTGTATACCTTACGGGATCTTCTCCAAGAGCACCTCCGAATTGGGGGAGACGTCTAATCATTTCAAACATAAGGTTGCTACCCCCATTTTTCCAAGGTTCTATGTCGTAGTATGAAGACATGGCGAATTATGTATAATAGAAAAAAGAACAACTATCCATTTGCTAATTCCCCGGCAACGGTGCCAGTTTTGACAGAGCCCACTGCACTGTCGTTAAGGTGCGGTGTTCTCTGTGCAAAAGCAAATTTATATTCCGCTACTCGTGACCATACTACTGGGTAGCAAGTGGTAAGTAGGGGTCGAACCCAAGGGAATTAGGGGGATAGTCGTTCTTTGAGGGATTTGTACAGCGAGGGAGCGTGTTTTAGGTTGATTGAGGTTTTAGTGCAGAAAAGTAAGTGATTGGTTGGTTGGTTTTGGTTTTTAGTGCTGAAAAGTAAATGACAGAAAAGTAAAATACTGAAAATAAAAGTAGAAGACTTACAGCGGGTGATGCGTGATTGGTAAGCCTTCCGGAACGTGAGCAGTTGATAGAGCAGTTTATACTAAGAAAGTAAATGCGAGGGGTTTTTTTAAATCTAAGGAAAGCATTCGGTTTCGGGGGCCTTGTATCATAGCCTGTTTATCATTGGCCTTTAGTGATCCTACTAAGTATTCAAACGTGTATCAAGGCCATTTCAAGCGCTCGATTTGCACACACTGTCTAGCCCATTTCAAGGTCGTAGAGCACTTGTTCTTTTTAGACTAGCACCCCATTTCAAGGTATACTAGCCTATGTGCATCCATTGATCCGTCATTTCCGATCAAAACCAATGGTCTTTAAAAGAGGTCGAACTCCTCAGATAAGCTTTGCCATTTCAAGCATCCACTTACCTGAGTATGTTCACGAACCCCCACGGAAGAGTTTTGCCATTTCAAGCATCCACTCAACCTTGGAAGTTCTGGCCTAATATATGGCACATAGAACAAGTTTTGAATAAAAAGAAGAGGCACTAAAAAGATGACCTAAAACATTTTATGATACAAGTACACCCCTTCAACCGAATGAAGAGTTTAGCTACGAATATCCATAGAGGTGGATACCATAGCTAAGTACTTACGGTTTTTGAAAGACAGTAAGTAAGGGAAAGGGGTGAGTACTTCAAGATTCGACAAGAGTACTCAAGAATAGTAAAGACAAGCTTGAGTACTACAAGAACCGACAATAGTACTCAAGACCGAACTACAATACTCAAGAACCAACATGAGTATTATAGATTGAAAACCAAACTTACAAAGTGCCAAATTTCTAGAGAGAGAAGTGTTTGTGATTTTTGGGATGATTTACAAATGAGAGGAGGGGGGTATTTATAGCCATGGGAGGAGGAGATGTGTGGAGGAGGAGGCCAACACTTGTCATCTCCTCCATGGAGGAGCCAAATCCGCCGGTTGGAGGTAAGTGGAGGAGGAGAGCTTCCTCCTTTGGTCACCTCCTCCAAAAGCCGCCGGTCACCATGGAGGGGAGAGTGAGTTTGGTGTGAGTTTTGTGATGTTTTCACAAAACTATCGGTGTATTTCAGCTCCGGACTGACTTTGGTTGCTCTTCGGTTGGATTTGTTTTGAGTGATTCAATGTCAGGATCTTGAGATTTCTTCAGTCGGCATCTGATCGTGACCTTGGAATAACTCGTAATATATTTTCAGCGTAAAATCCTCTCCTTAGCGTGTATTCTCTCTAGACTCCAAAATACCCTGTAGATAAATATCGGAACTAACAAGCAAAAGTTAAATAGACAAACAGTCTAATTTGGTGGGTTTTACTGTGTTTATGATTCGTATAATTATGGTCCATCACATACATATAAACAACTTGAAAAAATACAAGACGAACTTGAATTTATTTTAAATGATACGCATTATAAGCATTCACCTACGAATTTTATGTACAAATCTAGGAATTATAAATAATATGAGAACATTGATAAAAACTGTCATATCGAAACATTTACTTGTAAGCTCCTATCGATTAATAATTACTACATACAAATAATGTTGTAAGAATCTAAACAAATAGACTACATTTACATTTTATAACATAACATAACAATTTATACGAATTATAAACTAATATCTACAATTTTTATCAGCAAAATACTTTGGATTGTTGTTTTTCAGTGATATGCCACATGTAAAACCTATGTCGACTTGATAGAAATACCCGTGAGATGGCTACCTTCATTGCAGTGTCTTGGTCGGTAACAATTACACTAGGTTCCCTTTCCATCAAATTCTTGAAGCAAGTGAGTAACCATTTCTAAGAATCAACATCATCCATTGATATCAGCCCAGCAGCTAATGTCACACTTCTGTGTTGGTTGCCCACACCGGTGAAAGGTACAAATACCAAATTGTATATGTAAACAACAAATTCAATGAATTATTAATTTCAAAGAAGATTTATAAGGATATTCGCATATGTTTGCATTGCTTACTTATTAGATCGGTATGTTGCATCAAATGAAACAACATCACCAAATATAGTGTAGTCCCTCCTTCCTAACTGATCAGACCAGAACAATCTAGATAGGGTACCTTGCTCTTTTGCATAGTACTCAAAAAAATACCCTTCGCACATATTTTTCTTGTTCGTTAAACTGTCCTCTACCATTTGAGCATCATTAAGGCCAATATACAGCTTCAAATGCCTCTTAAAATTCTTGAAATCGATACCGGTTGCCCAACATTCATGAACCCCCACATGAATCCTCTACATTATGGTAAGCTTTGGTAGCTCCAACACGATATTTACCACATTGCATGATAATATTTTGGTGAATAATGCAGATAACTAGCGATTCTGTTTCTAAAAACTGTTTACCAATATCTGACGTTAAACAGTGATTGTGAGCCTTCTCAAACAAATAAACACAGTATATACCACCATCAATTATCTTTAGTTGTAGTCTTGCAAAGTAGTCACACCTACTGCCCCTTCTATGCCTCTCACTGTGTACTAACGAACTTACTGTGTCAATAACTGTAGACTACTCTTTGTACCCCTTCCTATGGCAAACCAAATACTTAGTGTTGCTGGTCGACAAACACACCAAAAACCTAACAATATATGCATAGTTCTTGTAAAACTTAATAGCATCTTCAATCGTTTGAAAGGTCATCCCAAGCCGAGGTTTATATTCATCTGGACAATTTGGAATCCAATAACTAATACCGAAATCTGAGACAAAAGTAATAGTATCGTCATCGCAGAAATCAGCATCATCATTGCTGTGACCTGTTTAACACAAACATAAGTTACAAAAGCTTGTGTTAAAACTACGAATGATATACACATATCAATACTACAAATTAATCAATGATACCAAAGATCATGCTACAAATTTTGTGTTACGTGTTACGAATTATATTATACATGCTATGAATTATAAAGTATTCAACTAATTACAATGCATTGATTCGCTACGAATTTTATGTACAAATCTACGAATGATATACACATAAATAATGATGGGTACGAATTATATTACTGACAGGCTGTCGTTTGACCTGCAAATTTAAATTTATAATTTCCTGGCTGTAGACTGTGGGTTAGCACAATGGCAAGCAAGGGTCGAACCCAAGGGAGCTAGATAGCTACTACTTTGTTCTGTAATGGAGAAAAACAAGAAACTAGGTGAGAGTAATTGTTAGTGAAACAATTGTAAATCACGAAAATTGCTAAGGTGTAAATATCAGAGAGAAATATTCAGGCTAGGGTTTCTTAATTGTGACTTGTTTTATCCTTGACTTCTAAATATCGTATTTCTAATTCCTAAGTGTGGTTACTTCCATTCCAAGTTATAACCTAAAGTAGGGTCTTTCCGGACGCCTACACCACACGCTAGACCTAGCAATTTAATACTCCATTCCAAGATATATTAAATTAGTGCGCTATTTGTTTGTAGCTCTCTAGTATCAAACAAATAGTAAATAAGGGATTTATATCATTCAACTAAGTCTAACCTTTCCGAGTATCAACTTAGTTTCACAATATTAATCGAGATAATTAGCACAAGGTTGAATGGAATAACAAAATAAGCATTACGAATAGAGTCTCAAAAACATAAGTCACAATATTCGAAACCCTAACCCGAATAATGGGTTTAGTTACACATAGTCATGAATAACATAATGCAAGTAATAAAAGAGAACGAAAATACTTCACAAAACCGAGGATGGAGGAGCGCTGGCCGTGGGCGGCTGAGCTAGGGCGGACAAGGGCTGAGCAACCGTGAGCGGTGGCGGAGCAAGGCGGTGGAAGGCGGAGGAGCAAGGCTTCGGCCGTGAGTGTAGAGAGAGAGACTCGTGTGAGTTGAGGGATGATTTGAAAGGCTTATGAGCTCCTCTATTTATAGGGTGGAGTAGGGCACGAAATTCCCTCTTGGACTAGGTCAAATCGGTGGCCCAAAAGACAAATTAGGAAAAGTTTCCAAATCCGACTTTGCTTGATCTCTAAGTTAACTTCTTGTGCAAGTCTTCCAGAGTCTTCCAGTGACTTCCAGAACCTTCCAGGGACTTCCAGAACCTTCCAGGAGCTTCTAAACCGCCTAGGATGAAATTGGGAAATTTCCCGAAAATCACTGTTCACCGCCGGAGTACTGTTCAACGCCGGAGTTACTGTTCACGAGCCGAAAAACACTGTTCACGCCGCTCCTCTGGCCTTGATCTTCAATTGCGATGTTTTGGGCACGAAATGCCGTCTTTTAAGCGCGATTCCTCATAGAGCTTCCAAATCACCTGAAATGCAAAACAACACTAAAAAGTAACTGTTCACATAATAAAGTGCTGGAATTGGTGGGATTTGATGACTCGATGAGTCGTATAAATACGGCTCATCAAACCACCCCACACTTAAACTTGTTCGTCCCGAACAAGAACTAGGTCATAAGAGGAACGAACTAATGTAAACACCACAATGCTTCGGTCATCCTAGACGTGCTACATGGACATGAATCGATTACTCTAGATCTCGCCTGTTATGCATGCTTGTTACTAATATTTTTGTGCGAAAACATGGGTTAAAGATACGTGTTACCTTTGGGTCGAGATGCAAATCAATTCGGATGTATCTGGAGATAGCCCTTTTAGACCCATGAACCCTCATCCTCGGACTCAAACTCGCTGCTATATGGTTATGCTTTGCCGCTTTTTCTTGCACGTGATTGATTCGAGCTTCAAAGTGTTGAGTGCTTTTCGGCCAGCTATAGTGTCATCTGATTTGGGATTTCAATGATGCTTTCACATGAGAAACGTGTGGACTATCACAATGGTGGTGGATTTGTTGCCTTGAAGTGCGGATTTTGACTTGCTCGAACCGTGGTTCCTTCTCCTTTTGACGCGAATCAAGCCGAGGGTCGCTCGTCTATTTTCCCGGTTACTCGGATTAGAGACCTTCCTGCTCTCACTCATCATCGTCCTTTTGACACGGGTCAAGTCAAGGGTCGCTTGCCTATTTTCTCGGCTACTTGGACTAGAGATTGGACGATGTGTGCCACCGTCCCGCCTAACCGCAAAAGTACCGCAGTGGCGGAGCAGACTCGTACTATGTTGCCTCGAAGTGCTAGCCTCCACGAGCTCCACATAACCATATATCCTGAGTCCGGTCTTTGAATGATCTGTCAAGTCTCTCTAGGGCGTTTCTATCAACTCCACATCCCTGTTTATCTCAACTAACAAAGGCACGCAAAAATTTTAAAATCACATGTTAGTCGCTGACAGAACCGCTTGTCGTCAGAGCGATTTGTGCAAATAAATTTATAATAGTCCGCTACTCGCAACTATACTACTGGGTAGTACTTGGTAAGTAGGGGTCGAACCCAAGGGAATTAGGGGAATAGGTTATTCTTTTAAGGGATTTGTCTAGCGAGAGAGCGTGTTTTAAGTTGGTTGAGGTTTTAGTGCTAACAACTACGTGACTTTTTGATTGGTTGCGGATTTGATTGCTGAAACGTAAATTACAGAAAAGTAAATACTGAAAATACAAAGGAGACTTACAGTGGGTGATGCGTGATTGGTAAGTCCTCCGGATTGTGAGCAGTTGATGTTTGTAGTTGATCGAACAGTAAAAGTACAGACAGGGGGGTTTTGTAATTGCGAGAGAAGTATTCGGTCTTGGGGGGCCTTGTATTATATCCTGTTCATTCCTTTAGTAACCCTTCTAAGTATTCAAACGTATATTGAGGCCCTTTCGTAGCGCTCAATAAACTCTTGTTCTAAGCGATACTAATTCCTTCTTTCGAAGTATCTTAGCAGTAAGTGCATCCATTTGGTCCCTTTGGTCCAGTTTCCAAATGGTTTTTAAGATAGATCGAACTCCTCAGATAAGCTTTGCCCTTTCGTAGCATCCACTTACCCGAGTATGTTCATGACTTCCCACAGAAGAGTTTTGCCCTTTCGTAGCTTCCACTCAACCTTGGAAAGTCTGACCTTATAAATGGCACATAGAACAAGTTTTGAATACAGAGAAAAGAAACTAAACGAAGTAAAACATTTTATAAAACAAGAACTCCCCTTCAACCGAATGAAGGGTTTAGTTATGAATATCCATGGAGTTGGACATCATAACTAGGATACTTGGGGATTTGGAAAAGAATACTCAAGAACAAACAGGAGTAAAGAGAGAAGAGAAAGAGATTACTCAAGAACAAACAGGAGTAACTCTTGAACTGTAACTGAAAACTTGAGTACTCAAGAACCAACAGGAGTACTCAAGATCGAACTAAAGTATTTGAGAACAAACTGAACTTTTATTGATATCAAACCAAACTTTACAAAGTAACAAACTTAGAGAGAGAAGTGGAGTGTGGTGTGTTGTGAATGCTTATGGCTTATGAAATGAGGAGGGATGGCTTGGTATTTATAGCCATGGAGGAGAGGAATGGATGGCTTGGATGAGGGCATGTGGTTTGGCATCCAAGGGTGGAGATGGGGGGAGAAGGAGAGGAGGGCAAGTGTCACAAGGGGAGAGGGCAAGAGGGAAGCCGCCGGCGGCTTTTGGGAGGGGGAATGAGGTGGTGACATGTGGAGGAAGGGGAGAGGAGGAGGGGAGATGTGAGGAGAAAGCCGCCGGTCCATGTGGCATGAGGAGAGTGGTTGTGAGTTTTGTGCAGTTTGCACAAAACTATCGGTGTATTCCAGCTCCGGATTGTCTTCGGTTTCTCTTCGGTTTGATTTGTTTTGAATGATTCCAAGTCAGGATCTTTAGATTTCTTCATTCAGCGTCTGATCTTGACCTTGGATTGTCTCCTGATATCTTTTCTGTGCTAAAAGCTCTTCCTTAGCGTGTATTCTCTCTAAGCTCTGAAATACCCTGTAGAAATGTATCGGGACTAAAACATCGAAGTTAGATAGACAAACAGTCTAATTTGGTGGGTTTAACTGTGTTTATGATTCATACAATTGTGGTCCATCAGATAACCCCACACTTTTAGTTGTTCGTCCCGAACAATGCTTTATAAGGGCGTTACTAAGTAAGTTGGTTAAAATATGAAAATAAGATTGTGGTACTCGATTTTTCCTAATTCATGCATTACTACTTGTTACTAAATTAAACTGCGTAAATAAGTAGAAGAAACTTGATACTTGTACCTTCGTGCTGAGATGCAAATTATTTCGGATGTTTCGGGAGATAGCCCTTTTCAGGCTCCTGGACTACACCTTCGGGATCGTCTCGCACTATATGGTTTTCTTGTAGCTTTCTCTAGCACGTGATTCGATTCAGGTTTCAGTGAGTTGAGTACTTTGATTACTTTTGGCGAGGGACTGCTTTTTGTAGTGAATTGGCCTTTGGCCTTTGATTTGACGCTTTGAGTTCTTCACTTTTGTTCGGTTAAAACCTTCACAATTTTTTGGCCTGAGGCCTCTTGATTTGCTTCTTCGAGCTTTTTGCGTCTTTGTGACTTGCTAGTCCATTTTCTCAAGCCTTCTTGGGAGGTCCAATCATCGCCCGCGAGCATATGGAAATACCTCCCCGCTCCTCTCGTCTTCGTCGTTTTGCGCGGGTCAAGATGAGGGTCGCTCATCTATTTTCTCGGCTATTTTGACTAGAGAGAGGACGGTTTGATTCCCGTCCTTGCCTTTTACATAGATGCTTCAAGGCAGAGTTGACTTCAATTATTCACCGAAACCTGAAGTGCAGCCTCCACTGACTTCGAAAACCATATAGTTTGATCTGATCCTTCAAGTGCTTGCCAAGCCCCTCTAGGGCAATTTCTATCAACTCCACATCCCTAGTTTATCTCGGCACAAAAGACAAATGAGAAGTTACATTCTAAGTTTTTAAACAGTTTGCATTTTCACAAGGTTGATGCATGAATTATGATCTATCTTTTTCACATTCTTAAGTTCATATTTTCAAAAAGATACTATTTAAAAAGAAAAGAAAAACATGCAAATGGTTCTCACCCCACACTTTTGAACGAAGGCGTGCCTTAGTTCAAAAGTCATGCAAATATATACAAGAGAAGGAAATGACATTAAGGAAAAAGAAGAACAGAACTCCCTTTTACTGTGTCGTGCAAACGACATGGCATGAGGCTGGATAATCGAGGGAGTCTGGCTGGGGCCTCGAACTCTCAGCGCAGGCCCGGTAAATTCACAGAAGCTGCCTGGCTGATCCGGTCTTGCTCCAAACTTAATTCCTACATGAAAGATATTCCTTCTATACAAAAAGTGGGTGAGAGCGCTTATTGGAAATTTAAATGACAGAAATTAAAAGTGCAGAAAAGTAAGATAGTGTCGGGTTACCTCCCGACCAGTGCACTTGTTTAACGTCGTTGGCTCGACAGTACCTCAATCATGGATCATAAGGTCGGATCCCAAGGGTGAGTGAGGTCAAACTTCTTCTCGGCAGCCCTTTTGCTCTGAGAGGGTGAGGTTTCCTTGACCATAGCTGCTGGTCCAATGCGTCGTGCTTGCTTGTTACTCCTTCCGGGTTTCCATTCTTTCAGCCCATGCCTTTGCCGCCTCTTCATGTTTGAATAGTTGGCACTTTCGCGAGTTTGGAATTTGGGTTTTGTGCCTTCAAACATCGGCGACCACAGGCATGTTCCCATGTGAGGCCTCTTCTTGGTGGTAGCTACGAATGGTTGTCTTGGAATGATTGAGTTCCCGGGTGGTTTTTCTTGGCTTGTGACGAGAGAGATTTCCTTTGTCGGTTTTTTGGCTCATGCTCTGCCTCCAACGCCCCTTGTACCGCATCATCATTGATTATATGATCTTCGGTGGTTATGAATGGCATGAAACGCGAAGGGTTAAGTTGAGGCACTTCGACCATGAGGACTAGGTCTGTTTCAGGTGCTCCGACAGTGAGGACTAGGTCTTTCTCGGACAGTTCGGCAATGAGGTCCGGGACTTCCTCGGGTGCTTCGAGCGCAAGTACCGGGCCTGGCTTGATTTCTTCGGCCGCTTCAGCAGTGAGGTTCGGGACTTCTGTGGGCTCGGCAGTTAGGACAGTGATTTCCTCGGATAGATTGGTGATAAGGATCGGGTCTGATTGGGGTAGTTCTTCTTTGGTCATTTGCGGGTCCTCATCCTCAGTCGGCTCCTCGGGTTTAGCCGTGAATTGGTGCATCAATGCACTCAATTGCTGCATGTCTGTGGCTAATTGCTGGGTGCTAGCTGCCAGCTCCTTTTCTGCCGCCCATAGTTCAGTTTTGGCCCTGATTTGTTGCATCGTGTTGTCCAACTGCTGGATGCTAGATGCCAGCTCCGTTATCCCGTCCTCGATTGGCTCGGCCTGATCTTGGCTTGGTCTTGACGTCGCGGCCAAATCGTTGATTAATATCCAAAGATCATCCACGGTTATGCCCATCAACGATCCTCCTGCTGCGTCATTTAGCCCTTTCCACTCATGTGGCAACATCCCACAGAGAAACTTTGTTTGAAGATCGAAGTTGGTGAATCCATGGTGCGGGCAGCTCGTCACAATGGAATCGAAGTACCATAAGTACTCATCCAATGTTTCGTCCCGGGATTGCTCCAAGTTGTTGATCTTCTCACGGATTTCAAGTTCGAAGGATGGTGGGGAAAACTCATCGTTGTTCCAAGGTTCCATTCCGTAGTAGTATGCCTTAGTGAATTGCATGATAAAAGAAAAAAGAAAAAAGAACAACTATTCCTATGCACAACTCCCCGGCAACGGCGCCAATTTGACAGAATCGCTTGTTGTCAGAGCGATTTGTGCAAATAAATTTATAATAGTCCGCTACTCGCAACTATACTACTGGGTAGTACTTGGTAAGTAGGGGTCGAACCCAAGGGAATTAGGGGAATAGGTTATTCTTTTAAGGGATTTGTCTAGCGAGAGAGCGTGTTTTAAGTTGGTTGAGGTTTTAGTGCTAACAACTACGTGACTTTTTGATTGGTTGCGGATTTGATTGCTGAAACTTAAATTACAGAAAAGTAAATACTGAAAATACAAAGGAGACTTACAGTGGGTGATGCGTGATTGGTAAGTCCTCCGGATTGTGAGCAGTTGATGTTTGTAGTTGATCGAACAGTAAAAGTACAGACAGGGGGGTTTTGTAATTGCGAGAGAAGTATTCGGTCTTGGGGGGCCTTGTATTATATCCTGTTCATTCCTTTAGTAACCCTTCTAAGTATTCAAACGTATATTGAGGCCCTTTCGTAGCGCTCAATAAACTCTTGTTCTAAGCGATACTAATTCCTTCTTTCGAAGTATCTTAGCAGTAAGAGCATCCATTTGGTCCCTTTGGTCCAGTTTCCAAATGGTTTTTAAGATAGATCGAACTCCTCAGATAAGCTTTGCCCTTTCGTAGCATCCACTTACCCGAGTATGTTCATGACTTCCCACAGAAGAGTTTTGCCCTTTCGTAGCTTCCACTCAACCTTGGAAAGTCTGACCTTATAAATGGCACATAGAACAAGTTTTGAATACAGAGAAAAGAAACTAAACGAAGTAAAACATTTTATAAAACAAGAACTCCCCTTCAACCGAATGAAGGGTTTAGTTATGAATATCCATGGAGTTGGACATCATAACTAGGATACTTGGGGATTTGGAAAAGAATACTCAAGAACAAACAGGAGTAAAGAGAGAAGAGAAAGAGATTACTCAAGAACAAACAGGAGTAACTCTTGAACTGTAACTGAAAACTTGAGTACTCAAGAACCAACAGGAGTACTCAAGATCGAACTAAAGTATTTGAGAACAAACTGAACTTTTATTGATATCAAACCAAACTTTACAAAGTAACAAACTTAGAGAGAGAAGTGGAGTGTGGTGTGTTGTGAATGCTTATGGCTTATGAAATGAGGAGGGATGGCTTGGTATTTATAGCCATGGAGGAGAGGAATGGATGGCTTGGATGAGGGCATGTGGTTTGGCATCCAAGGGTGGAGATGGGGGGAGAAGGAGAGGAGGGCAAGTGTCACAAGGGGAGAGGGCAAGAGGGAAGCCGCCGGCGGCTTTTGGGAGGGGGAATGAGGTGGTGACATGTGGAGGAAGGGGAGAGGAGGAGGGGAGATGTGAGGAGAAAGCCGCCAGTCCATGTGGCATGAGGAGAGTGGTTGTGAGTTTTGTGCAGTTTGCACAAAACTATCGGTGTATTCCAGCTCCGGATTGTCTTCGGTTTCTCTTCGGTTTGATTTGTTTTGAATGATTCCAAGTCAGGATCTTTAGATTTCTTCATTCAGCGTCTGATCTTGACCTTGGATTGTCTCCTGATATCTTTTCTGTGCTAAAAGCTCTTCCTTAGCGTGTATTCTCTCTAAGCTCTGAAATACCCTGTAGAAATGTATCGGGACTAAAACATCAAAGTTAGATAGACAAACAGTCTAATTTGGTGGGTTTAACTATGTTTATGATTCATACAATTGTGGTCCATCAGTCGCACAAGTCAATTTTCACCAAAGACATGCATGTAATCGGCTCTATCTATTTCACCTAATCATTATCCAATACTGCAAGTCTAGGAAATAGTGAAGTATCATGTACATCAATTTTAAAATTGACCCGAAACGTGCTGACTCTGTGCAGGGTGCAGTAAATAAACGTGCTGACTTACTGACTGACTCTCCCACCCCACACTTTTGAAATGAGCCGTGTCCTCACGGCACGACTCAAGTCAAGACACATAATGCATGCAATAAAACAAAGGGAAATAAGAATAGAGTAAAGACAGGCACTTCCCTCGTGCGTGCGTGACAATGAGAGATGGCTGATAATTCTCCTGTGAGTCCTCGAAGAGCACTATTGGAGCTTGTATCGCAGCGTGAGTTTGTTGCACACCGAAAGGTCTGTGTCAATGACATTAAGACGAATAAAAGATTCCCAGGAGGTTGGAGGAGTCACAGCGGTCTCGCTTAAAACCCAACCTCCTTAGACTCGTAAGTCTTTGTGACAAAATCTTTAAACGCTCATGTTTCTCGACGCAACTTATTCGAGGTGTGAACTACTCATGCTAGATACAGTCTGTTGCTAACATCTCTGATACGTTCGCCTCTGTCCCTGCATGAAGATTATTTTCTTTCCCAAGTACAATGTGACAATAATGACTCAAAACACAGATAAACATAATAAGTAAATAAACTGAAAAGTAAAAGGTGCAGGGCTGCCTCCCTGCGAGCGCCTTTGTTTTATGTCGTTGGCTCGACGGTACCTCTGTAGGGATCACAAGTTAGGGTCCCATGGGTGTGTGAGGTCATACTTCTTCTGAGCTTCTCATTCAGTTCGCCCAACGTGCTCCTCTAGCTGTTCACTCGATCCTGCTCTCCAATGATCAGGCGGTTTCTTCTTCACATATCCCCGAGAAGGTGAGGGTGTCTTGGCCATAGCTGCTGGCCTAGTAGTCTGTATGGTCTGCTCTGGTGGATCTGGAACTAGGGTATCGTAGTCTGATGTGTGCACTATGTCTGGCGGTTTCCTTGTGCATGGACGATTGGCATCCTTGATGGACCAAAGTTATACGAGTCAGAAACACAGTTAAACCCCCCAAATTAGACTGTTTGTCTATCTAACTTCTACGTGTTAGTCCCGATATATTTCCACAGGGCATTTTAGAGACTGAAGTGAAAACACGCTAAGGAGAGGATTTTATGCTGAAAAGATAACAAGAGTCAATCCAAGGTCAAGATCATATGCCGACTGAAGAAATATCAAGGATCCTGACGTTGAATTGACCAGAACAAATTAATCAGAAGAATCAGGAGTGGAGTCAAGACAGCCCGGAGAAGAAACACATTGACAGTTTCGTGAAAAGACTACACAAAACTGTACAAACTCACACATTGGGCAAGGATGACCGGCCACTTGAAGAAGTGGTGGCCAAGGGAGGAGCTCCTCCCCCTTGGGCCACCGCCTACCGGCGGCTCTTGGTGGTGGTGACCGGCGGCTTTTGGAGCTCCTCCACATGTCACCACCACCTTCCTCCTCCTCCACCACTCCTCTTCCTCCATGTGTGGCCATCTCCTCCATCCATTTTCTCCTCCAATCAAAATGCAACACTTACCACCCATCTCCACCACCCATCTCCTCCCCTTTGGGCTATAAAAGGAGGAGCTCCTCCTCCTCATTTCACACACCAAAACTCAAATTCACTTCTCTCTCTAGAAGTTGTAATATTTGTAAAGTTGTAATTTTGCTTTGGAAATAAAGGAAAGCTCCCTTGGCGCTTCAACGGTTGTAAGCATCTCTTAGTATTTATTTATTTAACTGTTGTCTTTAATTCCTTAGTATAATATTTAGCGCGATGAATAGTAGCTAAACTAGTAGTTCGGTCTAAGGGGTGCACTTGTATTATAAAATGTTTTAAGACTATTAACTTAGTGTCTAGTCTTAGTATTCAAAACTTGTTCTATGTGCCATATATAGTCAGAGTTTCCAAGGTTAAGTGGATGCTGTAACAAGCAAAGCTCTTCTGTGGGAATTCGTGATCATACTCAGGTAGTGGAAGCTGTAACAAGAAAAGCTATCTGAGGAGTTCGACTCATCCTAAATCCCATCTGGTCGAGCGTAACTGTGAGATCAGGTGGATGCACCCAGGATAGCATACCTTAGGGTATTGGCACTAGACTGAAATAGAACAGGAGTTGCTTTAAACCGGTGTTGCAAGTCTTGTGCTGTAACTAGCCTCGATTCACCGTTTGAATACTTAGATGATTCACTAATGGTCAATGATAAACAGGATATAATACAAGTCCCCTGAAACCGAACATTTCTCTTTAATTATAAACTGTAATTTACTTTCCAGTGTTAAAATCAACCAACCAACCAATCAATCAATCAAAATAGCTGGTAGCTTTAAAACCAACCAACCGACCTTAAACACGCTCCCACGCTGCGTAATCCCCCCCCCCCGAAGAACAATTATTCCCCTAGTTCCCTTGGGTTCGACCCCTACTTACCAAGTACTACCCAGTAGTATAGTTGCGAGTAGCGGACTATTATAAATTTATTTGCACAATCGCTTTGACGATGAGCGGTTCTGTCAAATTGGCGCCGTTGCCGGGGAACTAGTCATCGGATAACTGTTCTTCCCTCCCCTTTCTTTTTTCTTTTTCCTATGTCATTACCCGTTACGCATGCATGGACAACGTGATTTCTGCCCCTGTTCGGAGGAACGGAGGGAGAAGACCCTGTACAGCACTGCCGAAACTTCCACCAAGTCTGCCACAACATCAAACCTGAAAACGAAGTGTTAGAAGAGTTTAAGCTGAAATGCTTCAAATTCTCTCTAACCGACTTCGCCACGATATGGTACTACACATCCACCGCTTGCAGTGCAGAACGTTTCGTGGACCTCTGCGTTCCGTTCCTGAAAGAATTCTCCCCACCTTCCTTACGCCAAGAAACCCGCGAGAAGATCCTGAACCTTCAACAATCCCGGGATGAGACTTTGGACGAATGCTACATAAAGTTCGATGCCATCGTCTCAAGCTGCCCGCACCATGGATTTACGAAGAAAATTCTTCTCCAAAAATTTCTTCGTGGGATGAGGTCCGAAGAGCTGGGAAGAGTCAATGAAGCTATGAGAAGGTCTGCCGCAAACCTCACCATTGCAGACATGTGGTACCTGATAACTGGCCTAGCCGCTGCCACAAGACGAGTTCCCCACACTGACGAGGAAATGCAGACAGAAGAAGCTGACCCTGAGGCTGACAAAGAAGAAACCACCGAGCCGTCAGAAGAGACTCCCGAACCATCCGAGGAATCAGACATGGAAAGCACCGGAAGCAACGAAGTAGAAGTCCAGAATACCATCGACGAACTGCCTATTCCATACCCGACTATCATTACCCAGGCAGCTGAGACTATCTACGATCAGTTCTTCACGAACCAACATTACGAGGCAGAACCAAGCCTCATGAGGCCTTCCCGACTTTTCCCCTTAATTAATGAGCAAGTCGCCGCGAACTATGCGATCCAAGAAGAAGCTCAAAGGAGAACGGGAAAAGGGCCTGAGTAGAATGACTCCTACATGGAGCACGCTTTCGCCATGACTGGACAAGGCAGCCCTAAACAGGAGAACACCCAGTTCAAAAAGCTGATAGTGAAAGGTCCCTCACCTTCTCAGAGACGTTGGAAGGAGATACCATCAGAACTGGACCCAAATCCGTCATCTGCTAAAAAATCAGGAAGACTCACCGCAAGAATCAAAGTCGGTGGAGTCAAGAAGTTTGACCTCAGCCACCCATGGGACCCAAACCAATGAACCACAAACGAGGTATCGTCGAGCCAACGACGTTAAACAAGGGCACTGGTCGGGAGGTAACCCGACACTATCTTACTTTTCCGCACTTTAATTTCTGTCATTTAAATTCAGTATTTAGTTTTAAGCTTGCATGACTTTTGAACTAAGGCACGCCTTCGTTCAAAAGTGGGGGGTGAGAACCACCTATGTACATAAATAACATGTAGCTGTTTTTTCTTTTTTAATAAGTACCTTTTTGAAAATATGAACTTAAGAATGTGAAAAAGATAAATCGTAATTCATGCATTAACCTTGTGAAAATTCAACTGTTTAAAAACTTAGAATGTAACTTTCCATTTGTCCTTTGTGCTGAGATAACTAGGGATGTGGAGTTGATATAAACTGCCCTAGAGAGGCTTGGCAAGCAATCAAGGGATCAGATCAAACTATATGGTTTTCGAAGTCAGTGGAGGCTGCACTTCGGGTTTTCAGTGAATAATTGAAGTCAACTCCGCCAAGAAGCATCTATGAAAAGGCGAGGACGGGAATCAGACCGTCCTCTCTCTAGTCAAAATAGCCGAGAAAATAGATGGGCGACCCTCATCTTGACCCGCGCAAAACGACAAAGACGAGAGGAGCGGGGAGGTATTTCCATAGGCTTGCGGGCGATGATTGGACCTCCCAAAAAGGCTCGAGAAAATGGACTAGCAGTCACAAAAAGACGAAAAGCTCAATGAAGCAAATCAAAAGAGGCCAAAGGCCCAAAATTGTGAAGGTTTTAACCAAGCAAAAGTGAAGCACTCAAAAAGTCAAATCAAAGGCCAAAGGCCGATTCACTACAACAAAAAAGCAGTCCCTCGCCAAAGAAGAAAATCAAAAAGGCTCAACTCACTGAAACCCGAATCGAATCATGTGCTAGAGAAAGCTACCAGAAAACCATATAGTAAGAGACGATCCCAAGATTGCAGTCCAAGAGCCTAAAAAGGGCTATCTCCCGAGACATCCAATATAATTTGCATCTCAGCACGGAGGTACAAGTATTAAGTTTCTTCTATTTATTTACGCAGTTTAATTTGGTAATAAGTAAGCAATGCATGAATTAGGATAGATCGAGTACCACAGTCTAATTTTCATATTCCAAAGCCAAACTTATAACTTACGCCCTTTAATAGCATTGTTCGGGACGAACAACTAAAAGTGGGGGGTAATCTGATGGACCAAAGTTATACGAGTCAGAAACACAGTTAAACCCCCCAAATTAGACTGTTTGTCTATCTAACTTCTACGTGTTAGTCCCGATATATTTCCACAGGGCATTTTAGAGACTGAAGTTAAAACACGCTAAGGAGAGGATTTTATGCTGAAAAGATAACAAGAGTCAATCCAAGGTCAAGATCATATGCCGACTGAAGAAATATCAAGGATCCTGACGTTGAATTGACCAGAACAAATTAATCAGAAGAATCGGGAGTGGAGTCAAGACAGCCCGGAGAAGAAACACATTGACAGTTTCGTGAAAACACTGCACAAAACTGTACAAACTCACACATTGGGCAAGGATGACCGGCCACTTGAAGAAGTGGTGGCCAAGGGAGGAGCTCCTCCCCCTTGGGCCACCGCCTACCGGCGGCTCTTGGTGGTGGTGACCGGCGGCTTTTGGAGCTCCTCCACATGTCACCACCACCTTCCTCCTCCTCCACCACTCCTCTTCCTCCATGTGTGGCCATCTCCTCCATCCATTTTCTCCTCCAATCAAAATGCAACACTTACCACCCATCTCCACCACCCATCTCCTCCCCTTTGGGCTATAAAAGGAGGAGCTCCTCCTCCTCATTTCACACACCAAAACTCAAATTCACTTCTCTCTCTAGAAGTTGTAATATTTGTAAAGTTGTAATTTTGCTTTGGAAATAAAGGAAAGCTCCCTTGGCGCTTCAACGGTTGTAAGTATCTCTTAGTATTTATTTATTTAGCTGTTGTCTTTAATTCCTTAGTATAATGTTTAGCGCGATGAATAGTAGCTAAACTAGTAGTTCGGTCTAAGGGGCGCACTTGTATTATAAAATGTTTTAAGACTATTAACTTAGTGTCTAGTCTTAGTATTCAAAACTTGTTCTATGTGCCATATATAGTCAGAGTTTCCAAGGTTGAGTGGATGCTGTAACAAGCAAAGCTCTTCTGTGGGAATTCGTGATCATACTCAGGTAGTGGAAGCTGTAACAAGCAAAGCTATCTGAGGAGTTCGACTCATCCTAAATCCCATCTGGTCGAGCGTATGTGTGAGATCAGGTGGATGCACCCAGGCTAGCATACCTTAGGGTATTGGCGCTAGACTGAAATAGAACAGGAGTTGCTTTAAACCGGTGTTGCAAGTCTTGTGCTGTAACTAGCCTCGATTCACCGTTTGAATACTTAGATGATTCACTAATGGTCAATGATAAACAGGATATAATACAAGTCCCCTGAAACCGAACATTTCTCTTTAATTATAAACTGTAATTTACTTTCCAGTGTTAAAATCAACCAACCAACCAACCAATCAATCAAAATAGCTGGTAGCTTTAAAACCAACCGACCTTAAACACGCTCCCACGCTGCGTAATCCCCCCCCCCCGAAGAACAATTATTCCCCTAGTTCCCTTGGGTTCGACCCCTACTTACCAAGTACTACCCAGTAGTATAGTTGCGAGTAGCGGACTATTATAAGTTTATTTGCACAATCGCTTTGACGACGAGCGGTTCTGTCAATCCTCAAAAACATAAAAATCTGATTTCTTACCACCAAATGTTAATGACAGCAGGCCTATGCCCATGTCAATCTGGGTCTTGGTGGTGTGAAGGAATGGTCGCCCCAAGATGAGTGCCGGTGGTACATCGTTCCTAGAGTCGCCCATCTGCAAGACGTAGAAATCTGCAGGAACAAGAAGATCTCCTACTCGGAGTGTTAAGTTTTCAAGCAAACCATCAGGCCGAGTGCATGATCTATCCCCTAACTCTATCATCAATCTAGGTGGTTTTAGTGGGCCAAGTTTCAATGAACAATATAAAGAATATGGCATAACGTTAATAGCCGCACCAAGATCGATCAAACAGTGAGGAATTTGAGTCTCACCGATGCCACAGGTGACCGTGAAGGCCCCTGGGTCCTTACTCTTTTCCAGCGGTGTCTCATGGCCTGTAGAGAGTGGCTGCCTCATGATTGGATCGCTCTGCGTAGGCCGTGCTACCAATAATCCTTCTGGATCAGCTTTCTCAGTCATATGGCCTTCGGGAGCAACTACCTCTATGGACTCCTCGAATGTTGCATCCACCACCTCTACTTGGCTGACGTTCCCTCTTGGATTTTGAACTATTTGTGAGGGGAGTCGTCCTGCGCTCACACTGTTTGCGAGATCCGAGACTAGCGTAGTAAGCTGAGACATCTGTTTTTTTAAATCTGCAATGTCTCCCTTGGTCGTGGCTGCCAGTTCTTTTACTATCTCTTCGAGAGGCTTGTTGGAGCTGTGATTGCTCGAGCCTGGCTGATTACTGTTTTGCCCTCGCTGCTTGTACTGACCTGGTGCATTCTGCTGATACTGATGATTAGGATGTCTGTAGGGCTGCTGGGTCTGCTGAGGCGCATTCTGTCGTGCTGGCTCTCTCTGGGCCTGATGCTGCTGATTGTTGTTCTTCCAGGGCTGTCCGTTGGCTCCTTGATTGGTCGTGGCTGTGCCATACTGTCGGACTGGTCCTGGTCGGTTGCCATAATTCTGATAGTCGCCCACTGCATTGACCTCAGCCCGGTCATCTTCCACTAAGGTAGGGCACTCGTCTGTCTTGTGATCTGTGGCTGCACAAAAACCTCATGGCTTAGTCTGGACTGGTTGCCTCCTGATCACATGTTGCATCATCTCCTTGAGCTCCTTGATCTGTTCGGCCATGGCATTTACTGAGGGCTCAACCTTTGACACGTTCCTGGTCTGGGTGTATTCTTCTTCTTTGTTGGACTCATCCTGGAACCGCTCATTCTCTGCCACTTCCATGATCTTTCGTCTAACTCCTGTTGGGGATAGGTTCATCAGATTGCCTCCAGTCGAGGCATCTAGGAGCTTCCTGTCGAGTCTGCGAAGGCCATCTAGCATATATTCGACGAGCAACTTATCTGTGAGTCCAAGGTTGCAGCAGCTTTTCTCCAAGGCATTGAATTTTTCCACGTACTCGTACATGGTCTCGTTGGGTCCTTGCCTGAGATCCTGTAACTGCCTTCGAACTTGCATAGCTCTGCGTGCTGGGTAGTATTTGGCGAGGAATGCTCGCTGCATCTGATCCCATGTGTAAATACTGCCTGAAGGAAGAGATAAGAACCAATCGCTAGCCGAGTCTGTTAGTGAGAAGTAAAAAGCTTTTAACTTGAAATCCTCGACTTCGATGGTGGGTGACTTGAGGTTCTGGCATATCCCGTGATAGCGCTGTAGATGAGTTATGGCCGACTCTCCCTTGGTTCCTGAGAATTTGGGCAGATGGTGAATGACTGCCGTGTTGACAGTTATAGCTGCGAGGTCCGGTCCTTCGTAGATGCACCAGGCTTGGTCTCTGAAGTTGGGGACCGAGAGCTCGCCCATGGTTGGTCCTTCATTGGCGTCATCCTCATCATCATCTCTGACTGCTGGCTGGCGTGGAGGTCTCTGAGGTGGTGGGTATTGCTGGTGTGGATGGTATGGTAATGGTGGGTATTGTGGTGGGTACTGGGGGTATGGTGGTTGTGGATACTGTGGATATGGAGGTGGTGGGTACTGCTGATACGGCGGGGGATACTGTGGGTACTGTTGATATGGTTGGGGTTGGATTGGTGGTTGTTGAAATTGTCCCGGGATAGCCCCCCGGATCTCTCCATTCTGGACGATCGGTCCTTGTGCGTTGTGTTGTGGAAGCTGTCCTTCTCTGTCTCGGACAACCTGTTCGACTTCATCATTGTGACTATTGTCACCAACTCTACTACCTGCGTGAGACATGTTACGAGAATAGCAAACACCGAAATAGCAAGACACCAAAATAGCAAGAACAGACTAGCAACAAAGGGTCCCCAGGAGATTGGAGGAGTCACAGCGGTCTCACTTAAAACCCAATCTCCTTAGACTCGTAAGTCTTGGTGACAGAACCCTCTAAAAGCTAGAAATTGAAATCGAAAGAATCGGAAATCGGAAATCGATGCAGTTGAAAATGACGAACTAGAAAATCACCGAAATAGCAGGAAATACGAAATAACAGAAATAAAGAAAAATAAACGAAAAGAAGGGAAGAACAAAATTCACCGTGCGTAGCTCCCCGGCAACGGCGCCAAAATTTGACAGGCTGTCGTTTGACCTACAAATTTAAATTTATAATTTCCTAGCTGTAGACTGTGGGTTAGCACAATGGCAAGCAAGGGTCGAACCCAAGGGAGCTAGATAGCTACTACTTTGTTCTGTAATGGAGAAAAACAAGAAACTAGGTGAGAGTAATTGTTAGTGAAACAATTGTAAATCACGAAAATTGCTAAGGTGTAAATATCAGAGAGAAATATTCAGGCTAGGGTTTCTTAATTGTGACTTGTTTTATCCTTGACTTCTAAATATCGTATTTCTAGTTCCTAAGTGTGGTTACTTCCATTCCAAGTTATAACCTAAAGTAGGGTCTTTCCGGATGCCTACACCACACGCTAGACCTAGCAATTTAATACTCCATTCCAAGATATATTAAATTAGTGTGCTATTTGTTTGTAGCTCTCTAGTATCAAACAAATAGTAAATAAGGGATTTATATCATTCAACTAAGTCTAACCTTTCCGAGTATCAACTTAGTTTCACAATATTAATCGAGATAATTAGCACAAGGTTTAATGGAATAACAAAATAAGCATTACGAATAGAGTCTCAAAAACATAAGTCACAATATTCAAAACCCTAACCCGAATAATGGGTTTAGTTACACATAGTCATGAATAACATAATGCAAGTAATAAAAGAGAACGAAAATACTTCACAAAACCGAGGATGGAGGAGCGCTGGCCGTGGGCGGCTGAGCTAGGGCGGACAAGGGCTGAGCAACCGTGAGCGGTGGCGGAGCAAGGCGGAGGAGCAAGGCTTCGGCCGTGAGTGTAGAGAGAGAGACTCGTGTGAGTTGAGGGATGATTTGAAAGGCTTATGAGCTCCTCTATTTATAGGGTGGAGTAGGGCATGAAATTCCCTCTTGGACTAGGTCAAATCGGTGGCCCAAAAGACAAATTAGGAAAAGTTTCCAAATCCGACTTTGCTTGATCTCTAAGTTAACTTCTTGTGTAAGTCTTCCAGAGTCTTCCAGAGTCTTCCAGTGACTTCCAGAACCTTCCAGGGACTTCCAGAACCTTCCAGGAGCTTTTAAACCGCCTAGGATGAAATTGGGAAATTTCCCGGAAATCACTGTTCACCGCCGGAGTATTGTTCACTGCCGGAATTACTGTTCACCGCCGAAATTACTGTTCACGAGCCGAAAACACTGTTCACGATGCTCCTCTGGCCTTGATCTTCAATTGCGATGTTTTGGGCACGAAATGCCGTCTTTTAAGCGCGATTCCTCCTAGAGCTTCCAAATCACCTGAAATGCAAAACAACACTAAAAAGTAACTGTTCGCATAATAAAGTGCTGAAATTGGTGGGATTTGATGACTCGATGAGTCGTATAAATACGGCTCATCAATTACCATAGCACTACTGGGTACAAATTATACACTATAACTACAAAATTTAAACGGATGTTAAGTGTAGTCAATGCATGAGCCTGTTACGAATTATATGTTGACAGCTACGCATTATATTTAGTTTAACTAGTTCAAGTCGTGCAACATAGTGAAGGGAAATTCTGAAGTATATGAACCTGAGTTCCTAGCTAAAGAGTATAAAGGAAGTATTCTTGCTGGAGTTGGCTTATAAGATGCATATCTTACTGCACTGCCTCCAGACAAGTTTCGACAGTTCTTGCTTATTGAAACTGTTATTAGGGAGCTTCTACGGTCCCTTAATTCTTAAGGGTCTCAAATTTTTGAAGGGACTGCATGCTCTACTCAACGTTCATGTCATACTAGATGGACGTAAATTTCAATGGGATTTGAATGTGGATTGACACCAATCTCCCTAGCTATGTCTCGCCAAGATGTTAAACTATGCCTCTTTGGGGAGTAACCCGCGCTGTAAGTATTAGTTAGTTGCATTTTTCATTTGCCTTATGTGCTTTGTGTGTAGACATTTTAGGATTCTAAGTGTAGAGTGCCCCTCCACGATTTTCGATGCTAACATATCACTGGTGAAGCTCTGTGTTTTTATCTATATATCTACCAGCTCATGAGTCGCATTTCACTCCCCGGGCATCGCTTAATCTCCATGGATATTGAGCTATCACACACGAGGGAAGTTCCTATGTGCCTGTTCTTATCTTCTATTTCTTTCCTTAGGGACTAAGCTAATTTTTAAGTGTGGAGTGGGTAGTGCATAGTCATACACATCGTATATCACATTCACTCTTGCATATGCTCATATGGGTATGTATTGCGATTGAGATCCTCATTTTTCTACGATACTCCTTGATTAATTGTCACTCTTTTGGATTCGAAGTCTAGGACTTGAAATAGTTTTAATCGTGTGTGTATTCTCTTGAGTCAGTATCATTGCTAGTCTTTGCCTATCACGTATTCTACGTATTTCTTAAAGCATGTTTGAGACTGGATATTAGTAGGCACCGGTACAAAATGTCAAAAACTTAAATTGCATCTCTTTTTCTAGGTGACCTTAGTACTAGTTTGTGTTTCTCTATACTTGTTATGATTTGCATGCGCCCGCGATTTACACATACACTATGTCAAGTTTTAAGTGTGGAGTTTGAAAGAAAAAAATAGTCAAAAGAAGGGCGAAAAATAGGCCCCCAATCAAGAACAAAGTTCTGAAGTTTCAAAAGAGGGTGAAAAATTGACCCCAAGCATAGTTATTTTTGAAAAAAAATACCAAGGGCAAAGTGAGAAAAGTCACCCCTTGTGTATGAAAAAATGAAATTTCTGCCCCCTTTTGCTTGATGTAGTGTAATTCCACCTTTTCATTGCGTGCGATCATGATTTGTCTTGAGAATTCATGTACTAGAAACTAAGGGACGATCCACGTGCTTGCACTGAAATTTTGATGTGATTTTCGTACTATTTTTCAGAAAATTCTTATGCCAGACTCCTCTTCTCTTACGGGTCATTGCCTAGTCCTTCGCACTTGAGAATGAGCTTTGGGCCAAGTGCCCGTGGACTATCCCTAATTAGCATAGGTGAATGGCGATCATGTTTTGTGTAACTATTCATGTTCTTTTTACGTTGCTATAGAACTATTTAGAACATGTGATTAGTCGTCTGCTAGCCGTGCGTACTAACCGTTTGAATGCATAACTCGTTTAATCTATGATTGTCTGACAACTTTGATGAAGATGTTTGACCTGAAGTTGAGGTAACACGATGAATCCGAGGTATGACATGACTTTACTATGACTCGTTGAGTATCATCTCATGCATACACGTTAGTTAGTTGTATAGGATATTTGTAGGTAGTCCCTTTCCTGAAAACCTTCACGAGACTATACTCGTCCTACTAGGGCAGCCTAGGGGTTTAAAGGCTTGATGCATATGCTAAATGCATTTGTGTCCTCTACGATAGTGAGTTATGATTTACATTTAGTTAGGATTGATCACATGATACTTGAGTGGGTAACTATTCTGCGATTTATTGACTTGTGCTTAATGTTTGTTCGGGACGAATAAATCCTAAGTGTGGAGTGTTTTGATCGGTCAAATTCTTGACCTATTATTCACTTCGTTTGATGACGGATTAGGTTTGTTTTCTGGACATTTTGTTATCATTTAATCTCTTTTCTAGTGTTTCAGGTCATATATCACATACCTAATACTTTTGGATTGATCCGAAGCAAAGCAAAGCAATTGGTGAAGATTTTGGCAAAAATAGGACAAAACAGGGCAGACGGACCTTTGGGAAGTATTTGCATGCCCAGAACGCATATCATGTCCAAATGGGTCGCAAATTCTCTTGTTGGAATGCTAACTCGAAGGCCTACAACTTTGTAGTTGACACTAAGAGAAGATTCAAAGGTTTAGACCTCCAAAAAGGCAACGGAAGTCTCTGCCAGTTTGCCCTGTTGTGACATCCGTGACAAAACAATATGTCATGGGTGTTACGGCCCCTAAATTGCCTAGAAACATTTAGGGGGGTCGTGACTCCCGTGACAGAATCATATGTCACGACCCCCGCAGATATTTTGAGTTATAAATAGCAGTTTCGGACGAGATTTTGAGTACGCTGACTTTGGGGATTGATTTTGACCTAAATTGAAGAAGAAGGACGACTAAGAGCTCTAGAAAGACCAAGATTCGAGGCTACTCTTCATCAAAACACGGTTCCCTCGTTTCTAATTTTTCATATATATATATATATATATTTGTGGTTGATAGCCATGAATAGTGAGTAGTCGTTTTATTCCGAGATCCTACGGATCTCTTGCTTGTACCCAACTCTTCATGTGATTTATAGAAACACTTTCATTATTGCAATTCAAGTATTCAATTTCATTGTGCTAAATTTTATCGTTCTTGCAAGTTTCATTGAATGGAATGTTTGCATGCTAGAACGTATTTAGGTTAATTGCCAAAAGATGAATGGGTCTTAGGTATTAACCAGATTGTATGAAATTGATGTTAGGTCATGGTAGCTACGCTAGTAGTACATGAATTAATAGGAAAGTTTACATTATTGTCTGAAAACCCCTAGTTTTTATAATCAAAATCATTGATAATACGTGGATGGGCGGCGTTCAATGATTGAGATTAATTTAGACAATGATCCGTGGATGGGCGGCTTGTCTAATGTTATTTTGGTTTATTATCATATTTGATGGCATATTTGGATTGCATGATATTATCACATGAATTGTATGGCAGGCACGGGTGAAGTTTGATCTTGGAATTATTTCTCTGATTGAATCAAACCTTTCTTAATTTTAGTGTCACTTAGGATTTAGCAATAACCAAACCTTTTTCCTATAGGAGTAGCTGAACACATCACTCGTTAACTAGTAATCGCACACGTTTGTTCCTTGGATCGACCCTTGGCTTACCAAGGTTTATAAATTTTGTTTGACTGCAACTTGACCCCTAAAACTCATAACTTGACGACTATAAAGGGTTAAAAATTCGCTTGTCAATGCCGCAAGAGAGAAACCTCGCATTTAAGAGAGTGCAAGTTTTGAGAAGGAGTTAGAGGATTGGGCACCCAAGGAAGTTATTGAGAAACTCATGGAAGGTGTGCCCATCAAACTCGAGACAAGTTTCGAAGACCCTTTCTTCATCACGCTGTCTCGAGACAAATTCTGGAGCTTCTTGCCTTATTTTTCCACATTATGCGAAAGGAGCTCCCACGATCCCTCCATCCTAACTTGCATAACACTTTTGAAGGGGTTGAACTCGTAACTGAAAGTCCACTGTAGACTTGATGGATGGAAGTTCAAATTGGATTTGAAGGTGGATTGATGCCTCAAACATCGATGGCCTCGCGGGAAGTTATTGGAGCAAAGGACTTCTCTCAAGGGAATTCATGGGGTGCTTTGCTAGTCTCGCCAAGACGTTAAACTAGGTCTTCGAGGGAAGTAAAACCATTTGTAAGTTGCCTTATCAAATTTATTTTGCACTCACATCATTATTCCCTAGACGCTTTTGATTTAAGTGTGGAGTTCCCTACTATGATACGCATTATACTTGTGACATGTTCTAATAATTTCTATGTAGTGGTCACTTGTTTGTTTTACAAACTTGAATGTCATATGCAGGAAATGAATGAGCAAACCACGAATCACACTCCTTAAGCTACAATTTCAGGGAAGTCACATGCACTACACTTTTCAATTCTATATATTTGTCGCTTAGGGACTAAGCTTCATTTAAAGTATGGAGTGGGTGTGTAGTGCATTCATTGAAATTATCCATGTTTAGGCACTTGCACATTTTTATGCGCTAGCTTACATCTGAAGTACTCAAATTGCCAAGGCATTCACATAACCCCATTACTCAACTATCTAGTTTCATTGCTAATGGCTTGATTTCGAATCTAGGATCACCATGACTTTTACGACTTGCATAATTCCTAGGCGTCAATGATTTTGTTATCTTGTGTCTATCTAATGATTAAGGCAACCTTTTTGCATCACTTGAACATAGAATTAGCAAGCATGAAAATACCTTTTCTTCTCTTCGAGAATTTAGTCGTTGCTCTTAGGTGATCTTTATTCTTTCACATTGTATGCACACGCCATTTATATCCTTAGTACATTGCCAAATCTTAAGTGTGGAGTCAATTTGGGTGATAAATTGACCCCAACAAAAAAAATTGTATATGCAAGCACAAGCCAAAATAAGGCAAGCTACAAAAAAAGAATAGAAAAGCAAAAAGTTTTTGCAAGCACAAGCCAAAATAAGGCAAGCTATCAAAGAAAAGATTTCGTGAAGCATATGTGCGCAAAATGCCTTGAGAAAAAAAAAAGATGAGGCACACACTTATGTTTGTCAATGTACTTTCTATCTTTTCTTATTGTGTGTATGCATTGCGATTTGAGTAGAGGGATGACCCTTGTACTAGTACGTGAGCATGACTTGGTTTGAGATAATTTTGAAAATAGAGTGCGAAACTCCCCTTTTCTTACGGATTATTGGACTTAGCGCCTAAGACTTGGAAATGAGTTTTGTATCATAGCCATGGACTATCCTTCTTGATAGCATAGGCACGCGATTGGCATGATTTTTATGTTTCTAAGGATCATGTTTTGAGTATCTTGTGAAAAGGTTGAATGAATTGTTAGGTTAGTCATTTGATTACTCTAATATTGATTGTCTTTGAATGTGCTTCTTTGTAGGGTCATTGGTGGTTCGAAATTGTTTTGAAAAGGAGTTAGTCCTTGATTACTAATTAGTTGATGTGCATGGGGTGTTTGTTGTGTATTGCCTAGATAAATGGGGAACTATCTTGTTCATGCGTATTAGCTAGTCGCATATGGGATTTGTGAGTATTCCCTTTTCGGAAAACTCTCATGAGACTACAACTCGTCATGTAGGGTAGCCTAGAGGTTTAAATGCTTGGTGCATATGTCAAATGCACTCGTGTTCCCTACGACAGTGGATTAAGATTTAGTTCATGTTTAAGTATGGAATGTTTTGATGCGCATAAATCTTTACCATATTTATGCTCCACATTTAGTTGATTTTCGATCATTTTCCCTATTCTTATAAGCTCTAACTCTATGATTTGATGCTTTTAGGTGAAGAAATGAATCCAAGGCGAAACAAAGCGTTTTGTGGATATTTGGGTGAAAATAGGACAAAATAAGCAAATTGACTTCCCTACTTGTCGCGCACGCCAGAGCGCATATAATGTCCGAATAAATTGATCTATAGCTTGCTGGAAACTTGAATTGAAGGACTACAACTTTGTAGTTTACACCAAAAGCTGGTTCAGTTGTTAAAGAGGTCCAAACTTGAGCCGAAGTCTATTGTACAAAACGCACATGTGTCACCCTTGTCATGATCTGTCAACAGTAGGTGACACTGCATCCTCTCTGGATTCACCTATGTCACCTATTAGGTGACACAAGCGACACATGCCTGACGGGCCAAATAGGCCAAAAACAGAATTTAGGCTAGGTCTTTGGAAAAAATGAAAAAAAGATAAATTAAACAAAAAGAACAAGGGGAGCAGCGGAATTCTCGACATACTCTCCACTCTAGACACCATACACACATTCCACACACTCGGAGATGGTGAAAAGAGAGAAGGGGCACGAAAACGTGAGGATTTTGATCGGGTCGAAGATTGAGCTTGAAGGAATTATCGACATCAACTCGAAAGGTGTAGTCATTCCTTTTTCTCTTTATAGTTTTGGTTTCAAACAAAATATGATTTGTATTTCCATGACGATGGATAGTGAGTAGTGACCCATATTTTGGGGTCCTACGAATCTTACTCGACTATGAATGGTTTAATAAGTTAATTTTTGCATGATTTGTGTTTTACTTAGCGCTTAAAACCCAACGATGAATACTAGGTGTTTGAGAAAATTCCTAAGTGTATTGCTTTGAGACGTTAAGCCAATAGCGCCGAAAGGGTAAGGCTAAACGTTCGACTATTAAGTAAAATACATGTTACGAACTCGGTGACAACAAGAGTGGCCGAGATTGTGATGGGAAAGGCTAGGATTACAACAAGGACTCCCTATGTTTATGCAATGAGAGTTGGTAAACATCAGCGAGTTACTTGATTCGAACCAATAGCGCCGAAAGGGTGAGGTTCGTAGTTTAAGGTACAATTCCAATTCGAACCAATAGCACCGAAAGGGTGCGGTTCTTACTTGGATTGTGTGGCTATTTTCCAATCAATATAGGCAAATTCTTGCATGCTAGTTAATAAACTCGATTCTACTGTTGGGCAAGTGAAGTAGTTCCCCGAAATACTTCTTTAAATTCGTCAAAACCTTTTCTTACTTACTTGTTTATTTTATATTATAAAACCAAACCAACCTTCGCTTAAGACTAGGATAAATAAAAGCATAACCTTACATAGTGCGCAAGTTTACAATTGCTCCCTTGGACGACTCGGTACTTACAGATTTTATAAATTAGTTTTGACGTTCAAAATAGTACCACGTCAAAATGGCGCCGTTGCAAGTGAGTATTCATTGAAATTGCCGTAAAGTGTGGAGTGGGTGTATAGTGCATTCATTGAAATTATCCATGTCTAACCACTTGCACATTTTTATTCGCTAGCTTACATTTGAAGTACTCGAACTGCCAAGGTATTCACATAACCCCATTACTCAACTATCTAGTTTCATTGCTAATAACTTGATTTCGAATCTAGGATCACCATGACTTTTACGACTTGCATAATTCCTAGGCGTCAATGTTTTTGTTATCTTGTATCTTACTCGACTATGAATCGTTTACTAAGTTAATTTTTGTATGATTTGGATTATTTTATATGATTTGTGTTTTACTTAGTGCTTAAAACCCAGCGATGCATACTAGGTGTTTGAGAAAATGCCTAAGTGTATTGCTTTGAGACATTAAGCCAATAGTGCCGAAAGGGTGAGGCTAAACGTCCGAATATTAAGTAAAATACACATTACAAACTCGGTGACTACGAGAGTGGCCCGAGATTGTGACGGGAAAGGCTAGGATTACGACAAGGACTCCCCATGTTTATGCAATGAGAGTTGGTAAACATCAGCGAGTTACTTGATTCGAACCAATAGCGCCGAAAGGGTGACGTTCGTAGTTTAAGGTACAATTCCAATTTGAACCAATAGCGCCGAAAGGGTGAGGTTTTTACTTGGATTGTGCAGCTATTTTCCAATCAATATAGGCAAATCCTTGCATGCTAGTTAATAAACTCGATTCTAATGTTGGATAAGTGAAGTAGTTCTCCAAAATACTTCTTTAAATTCGTCAAAACATTTTCTTACTTTCTTGCATATTTAGATTGATTAGATTCTTAAAACAAAACAATCACTCGTTTCAGACTATGATAAATAGAAGTATAACTTTACATAGTGCATAAGTTTAAACTTGCTCCCTTAGACGATCCGGTCCTTACCGGCATTATAAATTATTTTTGACGCTCAAAATACTACACGTCAGTGTACACACTGCGAAAAATTATATCACACAAACGATGCGGATATCGTTAGACATCCTATGGAGGAGGAAACGCCAACGAGACATCCAAACAAAGGACTCATGGAAACAGAAACATAATAAAGCAGTGCACATGGCCGCGAATCAGAGTCTGATTCCAGGATTATTAATAGCGTTCAGTAACGTCCCAGTAAGTCTGAACATTTTGGCCTTATGTTTGAACATCTAGCCTTAAGTCTGAACATTTAACCATAAGTCAAACATTTAGTCTTAAGTGTGAACATTTAGTCATAAGTTTAAACATTTTGGCCTTCAGTCTAAACATTTTGGTCTTCAATCTGAACATTTAGTTAAATCACTGAACATTGGAAGCTACATGAGAGAATATGTTCTTAAATGCGCGCGCATTCTAGAGGTTAATTCACGACAATGACAGATTAGACCTTCGATACTTCACAGAAGTTAAACATGTGAAATATCCGATAGAGGAGCTATAATTCGTTGTGTAGCTAACTCAATCCTCTACAACTCTCTAGTTTAGATCGAGAACAGACAAGGTTGTTTAGAATGTCGAAACACGAGTCAAAGTCGGAGCAGCTCCAGAAATCTGTGGGTACCGATTGACCATTTAGCTTTATCACTGAACATTATTACCGCAAACTGGAAAAGACCATACTACCCCGCGTATATAGTTACTAAAAATCGACGAAGTGCCATGTGTCGAATTCTTTAAGGGTTTATAGTTAATATAAAAGATGTGGTTTGTCGTTTTCTCACCAAATAACATGTATGGGTAAAAACTTAATTATTTATTTTGTATTTATTTATGGGGAGCGCTCGGCTGAGAACTCCTTAAAATTCGAAAATTTTAGAACCCAAATCTCACCATTAGATCAAGATGCATCTTCAAATCTGCATGTGACACGTGTCCGAAAAACAAAATCAAACTCTTTTTTTTTGAAACAAAAATCAAACTCATTTAAATTGTCATTTGTATAATGAATTTTTTTAGTTTGTACAACTTCTCGATCAGAGAAATATAAATATAGTTAAAGAAATATTATCTAATTGTTATTTAAATGTTGACTAACGGTGTTAACTCCATTCGTTAACTTTGACGAATTTTTTAAATTTGCCCTCTATTTGAAAAATATAGTAGTTCGGATTTCGTTAACTTTGACGAATTTTTTAAATTTGCCCTCTATTTGAAAAATATAGTAGTTCGGATCTTAACTTGGGAAAAGCGATAGTTCGGAGCAAATTTTTGTACTTTTCCTTTTAAATTATATATAAGAAATGAAACTTTAAAATGAAATAACTTTTTTTTCTGTTCCTAAAAAAAAGAAATAATTTTCAAATATAAGATAATGATAAATACAAAATGAAATTATTGTAGTAGTAAGGTAAAAGATCAGGTACAAGTTGATATTTTGGTACAAAATACAAACTAATCATAGACATTGACCTTGTGATTGAATGGATGAGATTAAATCTTGATTTTTTGAAGTTTTTTTGTTTGTGACGAATTATAAAATAAACATGACGAATTATGTTGTCTTTTTATTTTTTGGCTCGTCTTTAACATTTTTCGACTCGAATTTTGATGAATTATAAAATAATTTTGACAAATTTTATATTTTGTATCAAAAATTTACTTTGCACCAAATCTGGTTTCTAGTATGATTTGATGAAGAGGCAAGTGGTGAGAAAAATGTGCACAAAGTTGCAACAATTATTATAAATGGGTCACGAGACATAACAAGCCAAACCCCAATTTGTGCAGAGAAAGTCATGCACATGAACCACCACTACCTCTCTCACCTAGTCACCTTCAACCGTTCCTATCCCCTTCCACACCTCCTCACTCAGACCTTTTTTTTATATATAAATTAATTCTATAAAATTGTTGAGTGGGTTGTGAACTTAATTCTTCAGAGACAGTGCGAAGAATAGAATTGAAGTTACCTTGGTGGTTCAAGAAGCATGGAGAAGACTGCTCTACTGCTTGTTCTTCTGTTGTCCATACTTGACTTGTCTCAAGTGTCTGTTGAGGCGCTTAATATCGGAGTCCATGCCTCTGCAACTCTGGTAAGAAAAACAAGATAAGCAATCAATTTAATTACTTATGTTTAAAACAACTCAAGTCCTCGTGACACTGTTTGTGCAGAAAAAAGAATGCAGCAGAAAGTGCGAATCTGACTTCTGCTCAGGTATATTTGCTTACAAGAATTAAAATTAATTAAGTATGCTATGAATGTGAATTTAATTAAGTTTGATAGATAAATAGAGCTAATAAACATAAACAACCGTTGACACACAGTGCCACCGTTTTTGAGGTATGGCAAGTATTGTGGGCTGCTGTACAGTGGATGTCCAGGAGAGAGGCCTTGTGATGGACTTGACGCATGTTGCCTCAACCATGATGCCTGTGTTCAATCTAAACACCGTAAGTTTTACCATGTCTTTTAATTTGATTTACACATGAGCGTTTAAATTTTTAAGAATTCAATCAACATCTTTAATTTTACATGGACCTCAATTAGTAAACTAAATAATGTAAATTTTTTTTTTAATTATTGTAGATGGGTATCTGAGCCAAGAGTGCAGTCAAAAGTTTCTGAGCTGCATGAAAAGTTTCAAGAAGTCAAGAGCTCGTTCTTTCAAGGGGAACACCTGTGACGCAGATAAAGTAGTTGATGTGTTATGTGTTGTTATGAAAGCAGCTTTGAGGGCTGGGAGATATCTTCACAAGCCCTAGGCTACCAACTCATATTTATCCACCAATAATATTTCTATTAATTTGTTATTGTCTTAATCTAACGTGTCAACTTTATTCTTGTTTATTTTTTTCCAAACGAGAGGATCGGATAATTCTAAACTCAATTTTTAAACTTAGGCTTTATCCATTTGAACTCTATTTTTTAATGGTTAAGATAAGATAAGTTATTTTCAGTTACTATAAGTTACTTTCAGTCACTATAAGTTAATATAAGTTTCAGTTAAGTTAAGTTAAGTTAGACCACCACCACCGCCGCCTCCGGCAACCGCCACCCGCCCGCCGCCGATGTCGTCAGAGCAGCCGGCTGATCCGATGCCAAAAAAAATAGAAAAAATTAATTTAAAAAATCCAATATAAATTAAAAAATTGGGATACAAAAGAAATTTAAAAAATTTAAAAAAAACTTGAAAAAGAAAACAGTGAATATGGTTGAGAAAAGGCGTTGGTTGTTGTGGTGAATTGATGCCGAAGCTTTGAATATGCTGGCGACGCTCCTCCATTTCTTTGTCTGGTCAATTCCGAAATTTGGATCTGCTCCATTCCGTCGCAAATCGAAGGTCAAAAATCCGGATCTGCTCAACTCTGATTCTCGCCAGTTCCGTCTCGAATCAAAGCTGTGTTGGCCGGTCGGATCTGTCCGACTGTCATCGTCTGGTATACTCATGATCCATCTGACTGTCATCATCTGTTTTTGGTTATGCTATTTTGGTTATGCTGTTTTTGGTTATGCTATTTTGGACTACTTTTGCTGTGTATTGTTTTTGTTATACAATTGTTATACGGATTGTATTTTGAAGTTGATGTTCAGTTTGGTTTTTGAAGTTGATGTTCAGTTTGGTTTTTGATTTGGTTTTTGAAGTTGATTTTCAGTTTGGTTTTTGAAGTTGAGTTGTATTTTGTATTGTACTGGTTATGATATTCAGTGTTTTCTGTTTCCGTTTATTTGGAGTGTACTGGTTATTTGTTTTCATTCGCCTGTATTTGGAGTGATTATATTGATAGCAATCTTACAATTGTTTTGTTGTAAGAGTATGGCACGAAAAGACAAAGACCCTTGGACTAGGGAAGAAGGTCGCCGGTTATTCAAGATTTTAAATGAGTATATGGATGCTGGTAACCATACAACTCACGATTGGAAAAAGATTGAAAGCATCTATAACTCACAAAGTACTAAAGGAAAGGTTGTATTACAAATGAAGAACTTTCATGCTAATTGTCAAGGAAAATATAAAGTTTGGCTCGCAATGAGCAAGATGATCGGATTAGCGTTGACAAATGACGGATTACCCACTCCTGAAAGATTTAAGGCATTCATGGAGGTATAATCCTTCTTCTTATGTTTGGTAATTCATTTTCTCAGTTTCTTATATTTCATTTTCATATTTCAGTTTCTCAGTTTTGTTAAAATGTGATTGTGTCAGTTATGTTAAAATGTGATTGTCTATTGGTGATGATGTTAAAATGTGTTGTCTGTTGGTGATGATGTTAAAATGTGATTCTCAGTTATATTTCATTTTCATTTTCATATTTCAGTTTCTCGGAATAGTTTTTCAGTTATGTTTGATATTTAAGTTTCTCAGTTTCTCAGTTAGTTTCATTCATCGATGATGTTTCTCAGTTTCTCAGTCATTTTCATATTTCATTTTCATATTTCTGTTTCACAGTTTCTCATGATGATTCAACAGAATGATACAAATAATATATAATGAATTACCTCGAATCTACCATGTTGTTTCTCATTTTCTTATTTCCTATTTCTTACATAATGAAGCTACCATGTTGTTTCTTAGTTTCTCATTTTCATATTTCCTATTTCTTATATAATGAATCTACCATGTTGTTTCTCAGTTATGTTTCATTGTCTGTTGGTTTAATGTTCTGTTGTTGCTCTGAATTGCATCTTCTCAGTTATTTGTTTTTATATGCTAATTTTTTATGTTTCTGAATTGCTACTGCTAGTCTATATGTGCCATTTTTTGTTATATGGTCCTTATTTTGTCTTTCTGAATTGCTATTGCTATTGCTACTGCCATTTTTTATCTTTCTGAATTGCATCTTCTCAGCTATTGCTACTGCCATTTTTTATCTTTCTGAATTGCTATTGCTACTGCTCAATTATTTTGTTTCTGAATTGCTATTGCTCTGAATTGCATCTGCTCAGTTAAAATGTGTCATTTTTTGTTATATGCTCATTTTATGCATCTGCTCAGTCTGACCTTAATAATTTTGCAGGCTCACAAAGTACATGGAAGCTATGTCACTAAGCACAAGTTGGTTGATTTGGATCTATGGGCTCCTGTTTTTCAAGGGAATTTGGCTACGGGGTAGCATAGTATGTCCCCAGCGTTGGCTAAATCCCAAACCAATAGGTTGACGATCAGTTGGAAGGGTCCGGTGACAGCGATGATATTAACGGCCCGACCAACATTTCAACATCAGTGTCAGAACCTGCTTTGAGTCGGTCTCCTCCAAAGATAAATAGTTCAAAGAAAAGGAAACTATCCGAAATCGACAAGGCTTATAAGTTATTAAAGAGGACTGAAAAGAATTGTCCGGAAGATCAGTTGATAGAAGCTGTGTCTAGTCTTGAAGAAGTGAAAAGTATTGGTGAAACGTTCATCGCAAAATGCATCAAGTATCTCGTCAAAGAAGGTTTGGACAAGCTGTTCCCCAGACTGAGGTCTGATGCACAAAAATGGTCATGGCTGGAAAATGTCGAACGAAAACATGGCTGCAGAATGGTGCTTTTCTCAGTAAAACTGTTAAGTTTTATATGGTCTGAATTTCTTTTTGCTGTATGATAAGTTAAGGGCCTTTTTGTTACCATTTGACACATGTTTGTTTTATCTCCACCAAGTACCTGTTGCTTGATGCTTGATGCTTGATGTTGTAACACAGTTGGTGATGATGTTCTATTTTCTGTTAGTGTATCAGTGAAAACAAGTTGTTTTGATATATGCTCAGTTTGTTGCTCTGAAGCATTTGTTCCTCAGGTTTTGTTATATGTTCATTTATTGTTATATGCATCATGTTTTCATATATGTTTGATTTCCAGTTTACATATCTGTTTGTCAGTTTTTTGTGAACATCAGTTTCTCATTTTGTGAACATATCTGAAGTTTACATATTTTTTGTGAACACATCAGTTTTTTGTGAACATATATGAAGTTTACATATTTTTTGTGAACATCAGTTTCTCATTTTCGCATTTTGTTATGCAAAATGGATGATGTTATAAGGCGCATGTGTAGAAATGTTGCTATCGAAACATTGAGGACTTTAACGACTACTCCGAGAACATATCATTTACGTTCGGGAGGTGAAAGCGGTGCCGAATACATGCACCGATTGGTAAATGTGCATCCTCGTTTGTGTAAGGAACTATTAAGATTGACAGATACGATGCTTAAGGACTTGGTGAACACACTCGTTATAAGACAACTGTTGAAGGATAGCAGATATATAAGCGTGCTTGAACAAGTTGGGATGACTTTGTATACACTAGCAAAAGGAGCTTCATATCGACATGTAGCGGATACATTTAAACGTTCCCTGACATGAGTTGGAAAATATTTTCACCGGGTACTGGAAGCTTTGATGAAACTGTCATTTGATGTCATCAGGCCGCATAAATCATTGGATGAAGTACCAGCAAAAATTGCAAATAGCAGCATGTATTTTCCCTACTTTTAAGGTACTGTAGTTGTTAACTAATAAATGTATTAATATGTATACCTTTAATGCTATATATTTATATTATTTTTTGTTGCATGATTGTATTGGCGCTCTTGATGGAACTCACATTGAAGCTATACTAGGAGAGGACCAGGATGTTCAGTTTCGAGGTCGTAAAGGAGTCAAAACTTGGAATGTTTTGGCAACTTGCTCTTTCGATATGCTTTTTACGCACGTTAACGCGGATTGGGAAGGAAGTGTTCATGATACAACAGTATGGAAGGACTCGTTAACTCAAGAGGGCCATTGTTTTCCACATCCCCACAAGGTATGGATTTTTTCAATCAATAGAGTGTCCTTTTACATATAATGTAATTATAAGTTTGAGAATCAACATTGTTTTGCACAAAAACTTCGCAGATAAATATTATTTGGTTGACTCTGGTTATCCAAACGCACGAGGGTATCTGGCTCCTTATAAAGACAAATTCGCTCGGTATCATATGCCCAATTTCAGACATGGTCACCCACCAAGTGGGATTCATGAAAATTTCAATTATCGACATTCATCTTTACGGACAACTATTGAGAGAGGTTTTGGTATTCTGAAAACGACATTGAAGATACTTCGTACTATGCCTTAAGTTGAAGACAAATTTCAAGTTTCTGTAATTTTGGCCACATTTACGTTACACAACATCATTCGCATGCATAAACTGGGAATACCTATTGAAGCACATGACGAGGTGCAGGGTACAGCAGATGCAAACTTGTTCGGAATACAACGAAAAGCGCAGATGAATGGAGTGCGAGATATGATTGCAACTGACGATATGGAAGGGATTTATGAAAATGAAGCGGAAGATAACATGGACGAGAGTTGAGCATATTTATTATTTAAATTTAGAATGTCTATGAAACATGAATTATGGTATGTGTAACGGTATGAAGACTTTTATTTTGTCATTTTTATCAATTGCAGTCAATTTATCAATGCTCGTCACATTTATGAACTTTTATCAGTCGTCATACCACCCTTTTTATCAATCTATATTTATCAATATGCTCATCAATTGAAATTTTATCAATATATTGTCACATTTATTAACCGGCGGTGGCGGCGGGCGGTAGCGGCGGCGGAAGGCGGCGGCGCCGGGGCGGTCGGTGGCGGTGGTGGTGGGGCCCTTCTGTTAAGTTAAGTTAATATAAGTTTCAGTTAAGTTAATATCAGTCACTATAAGTTAATATCAATCACTATAAGTTAATATCAATCACTATAAGTTACTATCAGTTAGGATAAGATAAGACACTATAAGTTTCAGTTCAAATGGACACACCCTTATTCTATATATCTCTTAAGCTTGGCCCATCACACAAAAAACCACTCATGCTTTATCTCGATTTGAATTGAGCAATGATCATTGCGTTTACCACTTTATCACCCTGATAAGCCTGTGTCAACTTTTTTTTCATTTTTCCGCCAATTTTTTTTACCTGCCAATGTTTATTCTCTACCATTTAAAAAAAAGAATAGACGAAGACGAAATTACCCATAAACCTTTTAGAACAAACTAAACCTAAATGAGTAATACATTTTATCGAAGTTAAATATCTATTTTTTATATTATAAATTTATTGTTTTATTCCTAGATTTTTATTTCCGTATTTCATACTAGTATTTATGGGTTGTACAAGTTAGTAACCACAGATCATCGATGCATGTAACACTAGTGTGGCATGAATTTGACTAATACTTCCGTACGAAATAAATAAACATTTAAAATAGTAAAATGTAATTATCGGATTTAAATTACAAAAATATAGTCTTGAAAGTAGGATCAAGATCAGATACAAAATTAAATTTTGATACAAAATACAAAATTTGTCAAAATTATTTTATAATTCGTCAGTTTATTTTATAATTCGTCACTTTTCGAGCCGAAAAATGAAAAGACGACATAATTCGTCAGTTTCATTTTATAATTCGTCACCAATAAAAATACCAAAAAATCAAGATTTAATCTCATCCATTCAAATCAAAAGATTAAGGGCTATGATTAATTTATATTTCGTACAAAAAAATTAACTTTGCACCGAATTCTTTTCTTTCAAAGTATATCAAATAAAAAAAAAGTTTTAAGAAAGTCTGAGGCATCGTCAAAAAATGGGCTTGGGCCAAGCACTGGAGCCCTATAACGGCCCGGTCAGTCAGTTACAAAACATCATTTTTGGTGGAATTGTAGCTAACAAAAACGAATCAAAATCTGAAAGAAGCGTGGAGAAGAGACGAGAAGAAGATGATACATCGGAAATGGAGTCTGCTTACGGGTCCGGCCGTCGTGTTGGGTGGAGTAGTGGGATCAGTCTTTTTGGTCAACTTATTGCTCTTTAAAGTATGACTCCTTTTCTTTCTTTGTTATCGAAAACCCTAGATTAATCCCAATTTGATTTTATTGTGGATTTTGCTTTACTTTGCTTTTTTTTTATTATATAAAAATTGGAAGACTGTAATCTAGGGTTGTGTTGTGTCAGAATCTATGGAGTAAAATTACATTCTGATCAGTTGTTATCATGACTTGATGGTTGATAATTCGATTTGGTGTGGAAGGTGTCTGATAGTTATCTTAGCTTGTGTTGAGGTTAGAAATGGTTTTTGCCAAGTCTGCAGAAGCTATTTTTTTTCTGTCTGCATTTACAATGTTAAATTGGTATCTTGTAGCTTCTAATTCGTTCAAATAGAAGATAAGAGTCACAAGGGGCCTTGTTTTACATTAAGTGAGTCCTTAAAGGCGTCCATGTTTTATGTAGGACTTAGGGAGCCCTTTGATCACTGATTTTCTACCTTGCAATTTATAATCAAATTTGTGAAGTGCCGAGTAGAAATTGGTTTGATATAGCCTTATGAATTGGCTTTTGTTCGCATATGTAATAATTTTGTGCTTTTCCGTATCGCTCAATGTCTATAAAATTCATCCCGTGTTCAGTTTGCGCTTAACAAGTCACGTGAGAAGAAAGTCATGAAATTTCTTTGATGCGATAACATGTGGACTGATAAATCCTTGTCTGTGAAACTGATATTGCAGTCTATAAAATTTAACTAAATGACCCCAATGCTATCGTTGTGTCAATCTTGATAGAAATTGATGTTTGTCATCCTTAGGATCCTTTTCTGATCCCCAAGAAGAAGGAATCAGACAGTTCCTCATCACGCAAGTAAGCAGAGCAGGACGGAGCTTGGTGTTGGTGGCATGAATACTTGATAGTATTTTCAGTTTGAGGGGAGGAAATGTGAGGGATGGTTTGAAGATGTGGTGACAGGATATGTATTCGGAAGTTATTTGCAGTTGTTTGTTTTTTTTTTCCCGAAAAACAATTATCATTCAAAAGAAAACACTAAGAATAGACACCCCAACCCAAACAGCCACCAGCAACAAACACGACCAAAATAGAAACCCAAACCAACAACCATCTGCTGAGACACCACAAGCCCCAGAGACACCAAAACAGCTACAACGAGTACACAAAAGGACCCTCACCTAAGCACGGGCCTAAAGACCAACAACTGAACACCTGCTTCTAGATTTACAACATTAAACCAATCTGCAATCTTACTCCTTGCCTTGCTGTGTGATATCAAATAAATCTTAAATTTTAACATCTTTCAAATATGGCCTCATATAATCTCTTCATTTGAACTTTCTCCCTTGAAGATGAGCGGGTTACGCGCTCTCCACACTAGATATGTAGCTGCTGTAATAATAAAGAAAGCCGAAAGTTTTTGAGCTCCATAACTCCATCTTTTCATGTTCTTCCATTCAACAAACTCCTCCCAAGAATCCCATTGCGTAGAAATGCCAATAAGCCTTAAATATCTATAAATAGGAGAACTGGAAGAATGCTGAGCATTGGAAGAATAAATGATTCCCATTTTCATCAGTTTCATTACGCCAACAACATCTTCTCTCGCCCTTCCCCAGCCCTCGCAAATGAACTTTCGTAGGAAGATGATCAAGAATAGCCAGCCACGCACAGAAAGAGTGCTTAGGATGAGCTAAAGCATTCCAAATAATATCATCCCAGTTAATATGAGCCTCCCTACCACTTATAAGATCATACGCGCCTCTTGTAGAGAACATATTGTTGCTAGAACGCCGAATCGAAACTGGGTTATCTAACAACTCTATACAATTCAGTGCGTCTTCCTTAAGAGTCAAAATTTTCTTTCTCACCCACGAATGATGACTCTTCACAACACATTGTCATATTGTTTGGTCTTAGAAGAAATAACTGTTCATCTATCTGATCCACAATAAATCTTTCTTTCGAACAAGGTCCCAAATCTGCCCAAGCAGGAGAGCCTTAATGAAAAGGCAGAGGTTCAATAATCCCAGCCCTCCCTCCTCTTTTGGCTTGCACACTTTCTTCCAAGCGACCATATTTCTCTTTCCCGACAAAGTTCCTGACCAAAGGAAATTTTTATAAATGGTTGATATTTTCTTTAACACACAAGAAGGAAACACGACCACTCTCATCCAATAGGAGCCAATAGCGCAGAGAACATGCTTCACAAGCACCAATCTCCCCGCATACGAAAGACACTTTTGCAGCCCATGACTTGATTTTACTCGTCATTTTATGAATGATCACACTATAATCTGATACCTTGAGTTTCCTTCCATAAAGAGGAACACCTAGATAGGTAAATGGCAGTCGTTCCTTCTGGAAATTAACAATAGAGGCCATCAAATTCTTCTCAGGCTCACTAGAGCCTTCAAAGTAGATGGCTGACTTACCAACATTCACTGTAAGCCCAGACCACTCATAAAAAGTTCTCAAGACATCTCTCACTAAATTCAAAGAACCCAAGTTGGCTTTGGAAAAAATTATAACATCATCGGCAAAGATTAGGTGGGTCTGACTAGTCCTCGCACACTTTGGATGAAACTCAAAATTCCCAACCCTCTTCATATTGCCTAGCAGCCTACTCAAAACTTTCATAATCAACGTGAAGAGATAAAGAGAGATAGGATCATCTTGCCGCAACCCTCTGCTGCTACCAAAGTAACTTTCCAGGCTACCATTAATCAGAACGGAAAACGTGACAGTGGAAACACAAGCCATAATCCAGTTGATAAACCTCATTAAAAAATCAAACTTATCTAAGGTTTGCTGTAAGAACCTCCAATCAACCGTATCATAGGCTTTAAAAATATCGAGCTTTAGCATGCAACGTTTACTCACACATTTACGATTATAATTGCACACCAGCTCCTGAACCAGGCTAATGTTGTAAGCAATATTTCTATCTTCTACAAAAGCTGATTGCACCTCGTTCACAAGGTACTTGAGCTCAGGTTTGAGCCTATTAGCTAGCAAGGTAGAGATGATTTTGTAGATTACATTGCAGCAACTAATAGGTCTGAAATCCATTGGGCAACAAGCATTATTCACCTTTGGAATTAATGTCAAATATGTTGAGCTAATACCTGGTGGCATAACACCTATAAGCGTAAAATTTCTGATGCTATCCAGCAAGTCTTTTTCGATATAAGGCCAAGCCGCTTTACAAAATATTGCGTTATACCCGTCTGGTCCGGCTGCTTTGAACGAGGGTAGGTTCTTCACAGTTTCAGCAATCTCATTATACAAAACATCCTTTACTAGTGAGAAACAGTCAGCTTCTTTGACTTGAGGGCCATCACAAAGATCGTCTTGCGCTACTGGGATCCTAGAATGCTGCCCATTAAATAACTCCCTGAAATAATTAACATATTGCTATTTGATGTCCGCAAGATCAAAAGAAAAATCTCCTTCTCCCAACTTCACACAGCGAAGCGAAATTTTCGACCTTCTCCCCTTGATCACTGAGCAAAAATATCTTGAGTTTAAATCTCCCTCTTTGGCCCAATTTAATCTGGCTCTTTGGCAATTAAAGATGAACTGGTATTTGAGAATTTTTCTAAAATTTCTCAACTCGTGCGTTTCCTCATTGCGCAACGTAGCACAATCCGGGTCCCCTGCTATCTGCCTTTGAATAGACATCAGTCTCAGCCTACTCTGCTCTACTCTTAAGCTCATATCACCTCTGTAATCTCTCATATGCTCCACTTGATCTCACCTTTCAAGTTTTTTTTAACTTAACTTGCAACTGAAAAAGATTTGTAGTCCCCCGTGCCACTTATCCCTTAGACAAACAGCGAACTCTTCAGTTTTAGTCCAGTAGGCTTGAAAACGGAACTATTTTTTAACTTGTAGCTTCTGTTCAAGAAAGGTGATGGCTGGGCAATGATCAGAAATTCCAGGTTCAGGAAACAACCCTTGTAAATTGGGAAACAGATCTGTCATCCCCTCATTCACAATAATCCTGTCAAGCTTGAACCAAATTCTAGCCCCTTCCTCATGACGATCAGATCAAGTATAAAAATTCTCATTGGCTGAGATATCTCTTAATCCTGTCTGCTCAAACAAGTCATTGATTTCTCTTCCATGCCTCCCGAACCCTCAAGTCATTCAATTTTTCTTGCTGATTCCAAACACAATTGAAATCGCCACTAAACAACCATGGACCTTCAAATCTATCCACGGCATCAACTATAGTTTCCCACAAAGTAATTCTTTCTCTCTGAAAGTTCTTAGCATACACAAAACCAACCAAGAAGCTTTGATCTTTTCACTGTACTTTACATATTATAACCTGAGAACTCGCAAACCAAATATTAATTCCAAAAATTTCAGGATTTCACATCACCAACATCCTATTTTTCATGTTCCGATCCTCTTCAAAACAAAAAAAAATTCCAGCTATCATTATGACAACACATTTTCACAATAACTCCACACTTCTCTACTTTCACTTTGGCTTCTAACACAGCACACAAGCCCACATCAAACTTTTCTAATAAAAAATGAACCTCCGCCTGCTTAGAAGGATGGTTAATCACTCCCACATTCCAACTAGCAATGCTAGTCATCTAAATTGAGGAGGCGGAGCTCCTTTCACCTTGGAGCGACGGTTAATCCATTTATTCAAACCAAGTGGGATCTCAGATTCCCCTCTCATCCCTCTTTTCTTTTCTTTTCTTTGTTCTTCTTATTCTTTTTAATCTTCCTTTTCACTTCAATCGATGGTTCCTCCGACTCAATCGATTCCTTTGACTCCTCAATACTTTTACGAGTAGCAGGTACATTCCGGTATTGTCAATGGCTTTATAAGCCTCATTTGATTCAATAAAGTAAGTGTGCTTCTCATTGCACTTTGTGTGTAGCAGCAATTTCTTTCTATATCACAACCATCCGATTTATAGAATCAAGGGTTAGGATGGGTTCCTCTTTTTATTACAATGGCTTATTTGATCGCAGCGTGAACCTTGTTATTTCAATGGGCCAACTAATTTTACAATATTATTGTCCAATGTTAACAAAGATCAAGCCAGATTTAATTCCATAGAAATGGTGTCTATGATGCGTTTTCCCCAAAATGGAATCAACGGCTAGTAGCAAATGCATCATAGAGTCATAGACACCATTTCTGATGAGCACCCACTTGATAAATGTCATAGAGAGACCAACTAGTCAAAAGTAAGGAAGCTACTAAAATCAAATGACAGGTGACTCCCATCATCAAACTCAACTTGGGACTCCCAGTCGGCCGTTGACAACTTCTCAAAGGCGGTCTTTTGGTTACTTACATCTAACGAACAGCTTCCTGAATTGCAACAAGTGGCATTGTTGCATTCAGCAAGCTGCTGCGAGCTTCCAAAGCATATGTCATCAGGAAACGGAGGAAGAGACATGTCTGCCTCAGTAATATTTCTGATCCATTTCTCATAAAGTTCCCCGCCATGGCTTCGTTCGTTAGTCCAAGTTTGGGTGCATTTATTCGGTGACACTGGCAATGATGATGGTTGGTTTTGGTGCTGCCCATAGCAAGTGTGCTTGCCTCTATAAGTTACGTAAAAAGTTAAGGGATCCTCATCAGACCGTTGGACGTGTTTCGTGGCCGAACACCCTGATTGTTGCTTGTGCGTGCATCGATAATATCCCTTACATCACCAATGGAACAAAATTAAATATTTTCAATTTACGATACCTATTTTTTAAAACAAAAATTAAACATCCTCAATGTGTTGCTCTGAAGACTGATGTATCTGAAGAGTGGAATAGCGTCAAGGACGAGTCTGAATAAATTCAAGACATCAGTGAAGATGTTAAACTCTGCATCAAAAGACCTAGATACGATTCTGAAGTCCCGGAGGATGAGTGAAGGACATTGAGGCATTGGCTACACTGATAGGAGCAGTTCAGGAAAGACTAAGTTCGTCAAAGCTGAACAGTCGGTGAACAGAGAGATGAACAGAGAGATGAACAGGTACCCTCTGGCCAACATGATGAGTTCTAACGGAGAATGGAGACGAGACTCAAGAACCTATTGGTACTGTCACAAGAAGGGGCACATCAAGCCAAGGTGTCACGAGTTCATGACTGTGCACAGAATGTTGCAGCAGAAAACTACTCCAAGGATGACACGAGAATGGAGAGTGAAGCAAAAAGAGAACGTGGGCCGAGAATCTCTGATGGAGGGAACCAGATCAATAGAAACCTGTTATTTGTTAACCCGAGGTCGAATAGCTACTGAGACACCATGGTCCAAAAGACTCACAGTATATGTCACTGATCCTGGCTATGTTCGAGGGGGAGTTGACAAGATTCCAGATGCCGAGGAGACCAGTTTGTATGATTGGACCCCTTGCCAATTTGTGGCAAAAGGGGGGAGTATTTTGAGGTAACTGTTCTGGTTCCTCAAGTTGTGTCTAAAGCGTAGATTTGGTTTTGCCAAAATGCCAAGGGGGAGATTGATGTTCTCATGAATGGCATGGCTTTTGCAAAACGGCTTTAGACAGTTCGAGCTAGAGTTCAAGAAGAGTTCAACCACGGACTGGAACAGAAGTACAACGTGCAGAAGACGCATGATTTGAATCCGAAAGGTTCTGAATATAGAGGATCTTTTCGGTTGAAGTTGGTCAGCGAAGAAACAGATATTCGAGATGTCATTCGAATATCTCCTCACCAGAATTAAAGACCGCCTGACTAACTTATCGTAGAAGATATCTCATGAAGATTGGAATGAAGATCTGGATATCGACGACATTATTTGATTGGGATCAATCGACAAGTAATCGTGAGAGAACAAATATTCAAATAGATATTCTCACATCAGTATCCAACCAGATTCGGAATGACTTGGCGAAAAAGAAAGATCGAGATCTTCATGAAGATTGGAGTAAATATATCTAGCAAATATTTAGGAATATTTCCTAAATATTTGATAGATTTCTTAGGTATGATTCGGATCCGCCAATGCATATAAATAGAAGGCTAGGGCGTCGACATCAGCATCGTTTCTTGAGAGAAAGAAAACACGAGAGCATTCGTGAGATTGGAGGAGGAGCGACGGCCGGCTGAGTATTCCACACCGGAATATCAATGGCGAAGAAGCAGTCTGTTCAGGGTGCTGTTCAGACTGTTCTTGAAGACTACCAAGCGCACACACACAGTGATCAAGACACGTCTTCGAGAGAAGACAACTGGGCTTCTGAGAGGTCTAAGACTAGGTCGAGAGGGAAGTCTCGTCCTACCCATAGGGGATCAAGGTGAGCTGCGGTGAACCGAGATTGCAAATCCGAGAGACGGAGTGTTAGAGGCTAGGCTATTACAAACAAGGCGCTGTGTAAGTGTAAGTCCACGAATAGCTCTAAACTCGTAATAAGATTTGTGTCCCTTTTAGGGTGTGGAAGCCCCCCAGAGTAGGCAAGGCCAAATTGGGTATCATATCGTGTGTGCTCCTATTTGTTCTGTTTACGGTATTATCTACTAAGGTGTTGCAGTCTCTGGTAGAACACAACCTGGAACTGGTCTTGAACAGACAACATAATTTCATTCTTTCTGTAAACAGCGATGATGGACCATAATTATACGAATTAAAAACACAGTAAAACCCACCAAATTAGACTGTTGGTCTATTTAACTTCTGCTTGTTAGTCCCGATTTATTTCTACAGGGCATTTTAGAGACTAAAGAGAAAACACGCTAAGGAGAGGATTTTACGCTGAAAAGATATTAAGAGTCAACCCAAGGTCAAGATCAGACGCCAAACGAAGAAATCTCAAGATCCTGACGTTGAATTACTCTAATCAAATCCATCCGAGGAACAATCAAAGTCAGACCGGAGTGAAATTGGACTGATAGTTTTATGAAAAGACTGCACAAAATTGTCAAAACTCATCCATGGACCAAGTGACCGGCGGCTTTGGGAGGATTGGATGACTCATGGGTGGCAAACTCCTCCTCCTCCTCCTTGTGACCGGTGGCTTATGGCAAGGGGTGGCCAAGGGAGAAAACCTCCCCATTTTGTTACCTCCAACCGGCGGCTTTCCAAGCTCCATGGAGAGCTTGCCATGTGGTGGCTCCTCCACCACATCTTCCTCCCCTCCTCCTCCACCCTTGGATGCAAAGCCACATGCCACCATCTCCACCACCCATCTCCTCCCCTTTTGGCTATAAAAGGAGAGATTCTCCTCCTCATTTGTAACACACACAATCACAACTTCTCTCTCTAGAAAACTTGATACTTTGTAAGCTTTGGATCGAAGTAATAATACTGCAATATTTGGCTACTAAGTTCCCCTCCATGGATAGGCGTAGCTAAACTCCTCATTCGGTCGAAGGTATTTTCTTGTATTATATAATGTTTTAATTTCTTTTAGTTTCTTTTCTCTGTATTCAAAACTTGTTCTATGTGCCATATATAGTCAGAGTTTCCAAGGTTGAGTGGAAGCTGTAACAAGCAAAGCTCTTCCGTGGGAATTCGTGATCATACTCGGTAAGTGGAAGCTGTAACAAGCAAAACTTATCGAGGAGTTCGACTTATCTAAAACACCACTTGGTCGATCGTAACTGAGAGATCAGGTGGATGCACAAAAGGCTAAGATACTTCGAAAGGAGGAATTAGTCTGAAGTAGAACAAGTGTTGCTTTAAACGATGTTGCAAGTCTTGCGCTGCGAAAGGGCCTCGATTCATCTTTGAATACTTAGAAAGGTTACTAACGGTTATTAATAAACATGTTATAATACAAGGTACCTGAAACTGAATACTATTCCTTGAATTACAAAAAACCCCCCTGTATTTACTTTTATAAACTGCTCGATCAACTACAACCATCAACCGCTCATCTATCGGAGGAATCGCAATCACGCATCACCCACTGTAAGTCTTCTTCCCTTAACTCTTTTACTTTTAGTATTTTAATTTCTGTATTTAATTTCTGTATTTACTTTTCCGCACTCAAAACCAAAAAAACCAAAAACAGTAGCTTAGTTAATCGCGCTAAAATCTCAATCAACCTAAAACACGTTCCCCGCCAGTATAAAGAACAACATATCCCTCTAATTCCCTTGGGTTCGACCCCTACTTACCACTTACTACCCAGTAGTGTAGTCGTGAGTAGCGGAAAATATAAATTTATTTGTACAGAGAACATTGCACCTTAACGACAGTGCAGTGCGCTCCGTCAAATTGGCGCCGTTGCCGGGGAATTAGCCGTCGGATTAGTTGTTTTCTTTCCCTCTCTCTGAAATTCTCAAACGCGCTCGAAACAACCATGTCTCGCGAAGAAAGCTACCATAACCACTGATGATGACGAGATGAATCTGTTCGATCGAAACAATGAGGTGCCGCTTCCATTTGTCGATGATCCGGAACAAATCGTGCGAAACCGAAGAGCTCCTGATAGGGAAGCCATCCGAAGATACCAAGGATACAATAACAACAACAACTACGCTCAAAGAGAAATACAACAATACGCCCCTAAACCAGCTCAATCGTTCTACCAACCTCCCCATAAGCAGTACAACCAAAACTCTCCACCGGCTGGCCAATATCAACAGAAGGCTCCAAATCAATACCTGGTGGGCCCGAGTAATCAGCAAGGACCAAACAAGTGGAAGTGGCAGGAGGACATAATCTCAGCTAGCAACCAACGGATGGACGACATGATACAAAACCGGTCCCTGGAGGATTTAGATGAAGAGTTGGCCGCAAGTTATGCGCAAATAGATGCAAGAATTTTGCAGAATCAAGCCAAGATGTCAAAGGCAATATCCGACTTGGCCGTGTCCAAACTGAGGAGAGACCGGAAAGAAGAGATAGTGGAGGACGTGAAGGAGGCTCTAAAGGAACCAACACTGGAGCCCACAAAGCTGACAGAGGATGAGGACGCATGGATAACTGAAAAGGAGCCTACATGGGATCTCACTCCCGAGCCATCAGAAGACTTAGAACCAGAAATCGATATAGTGTGGGACGAGGAAGGGCCTACATGGGATATCACTCCCGAGCCATCCGAAGTGATGGATGAATCAGATACAGAAAGCATCGAGGAGGAGTCTTCAGGGGAACTCACTACCGAAGCGGACGAGGAAATCAAGGCAGGCCCGGTCCTCAATTTCAATCTATCCGAGAAAGACTTGGCCCTTGTAGAGGAAGTCCCCCAACTTGTACCCTCGGTTTGTATAAGGATCACAGCCCCTGAAGATGAAGTGATCAATGATGAGATACAAGGGGAGTTGGAGGCAAAGCAAGGACAAGAAAAACCATCAATGGAGCTCTCGCTCACCACGACTCAACTATGCGGCCCTGAAAACTTGCTCGTTCTAGGACGACCATTCGTCGTTGCCACAAAGAAGAGGCTTCACATGGAAACAGGCTTGATATCGCCTACATTCAAGGGCACAATGCTGAACTTCCAAACTTGCAAAGGTACCAACCATTCATACATGAAGAAGCGACAAAAACATGGGCCCAAAGAATGGAAACCCGGAAGGAGGAACAAGAGAGCTCGACTTGATAGACCAGCAGCTATGGTCAAGGAGTCCTCGCCTTCTCAGGGATATGTGAAAAAGAAGCCTCCGGATCAAGGGAGAGCAGAACTAAGCCCGCTGCCATATGTGTTCTTTGGGCAAATCAAAAGGGCAGCCGAGAAGAAGTTCGACTTCAAGCACCCATGGGATCCATACTTATGATCCATGATTGAGGTACTGTCGAGCCAACGACGTTAAACAAGTGCACTGGTCGGGAGGTAACCCGACACTATCTTACTTTCCGCACTTTAATTTCCTGTCTTTTATTTTCTGTATTTTACTTTTTCAATAAGTTGCTCTCACCCACTTGGTGCATAGAAGATTTGACTATTCAGGAATCGGACTTGGGTGCAACATTAAGCCAGTCAGGGCTACGCTAAGAGTTCAAGGCCCCAGCCGAACTCCCTTGATTATCCAGCCTCGAGCCATGTCGTTCACTCGGCACCTTAAAGGGAGTTCTGTCCTTCCCTTTTCCTTAATGTCATTTTCTTCTCATTTAATATCTGCTTGCATGGCTTTTGAACTAAGTAGTGCTGAAAGGCACGACGTCAAAAGTGTGGGGTGAGAACCACCTGTGTACATAACATGTTTTTTCTTTTTAGTATTATCTTTTTGAAAGTATGAACTTAAGAATGTGAAAAAGATAAGTCATAATTCATGCATTTACCTTGTGAAAATTCAACTGTCTAAAAACTTAGAACGTAACTTCTCATTTGTCCCCTTGTGCTGAGATAAACTAGGGATGTGGAGTTGATAGAAATGCCCTAGAGAGGCTTGGCAAGCAATCGAAGGGTCGAATCAAACTATATGGTTTTCGAAGTCAGTGGAGGCTGCACTTCGGGTTTCAGTGAAGATTGAAGTCATCTCTGCCATGCAGTGTTTATGCAAAAAGAAAAAAAGGCGAGGACGGGAATCAGACCGTCCTCTCTCTAGTCAAAGTAGCCGAGAAAATAGATGAACGACTGACAGGCTGTCGTCGTGACCTGCAAATTTACATTTATAAGTCCACTACTTTAGTGGCTCACTAATGATAGCAAGCAGTAAGTAGGGGTCGAACCCAAGAGAAGTTGGTTGGAAACAATCGTTCTTTTGAAAGCAATAAATAAAGAAAAGACAGTTGGGGTTTTTTGGTTGAGGTTTTAGTGCTGAAAATAAAGATCTTGAAAGGTAAAGGACTGATAGTAAATGTGCAAGAAATGTAAAGTGCGTGAAAATAAGTTGCTTGAAGGTCCAAGTCTTGCAATGCTTGAAGGACCAAGTCTTGGGAATTTAAAGACAAGAAGTAAATGTGCGAGAAAGTAAAGTGCAAGTAATTAAAAGGTGATTCTTTTTAAGAGAAGGAATCCGGTCTTAGGAGTCTTGTATCAGGTCCCCGTTCATCATCGACCTCCAATGAATTAACCAAATGTTCTAGTGAGTGAATTATTCCATTTCAAGACATAACTCCAAACAAAGCCATTTCAAGCATTTGTTCCTCCGGCTTTTCCATTTCAAGACAAAGCTTACTAGTTCTAGCTAGGCTAATACCCCATTTCAAGGTATACTAACCTAAGTGCAGTCGCTTGATCCCTCATTTCCGAACAAACCGAGCGACTATATGGGGAATGAACTACTCGGAAGAGCTTTGCCATGTCAAGCACCCACTCTTCCTTGTTATGTTCACCCCGAAGGCACCAGAACTAGCTAAAACATTAAAGTAACATGAAAGCAAGGGTCTAGAACGGTTTCATAGTACAAGCACTCCTTCGACCGAATGGAAATTTAGCTACGAATACTCATGGAAGTGAATATCATAACCATTGAAACCAAAAGTAAACAAGAGTGAGTAGAGGGGAATTAAGCTTTTGATTGCTAGTGCAAAGTTTTACAAGTATTGTCAACCCACAATCGCTCGAAGACACACCTAAGGACCACTACTTTCGGACATTTAAGAAGGGGGTGGAGCTCTTCTATTTATAGGCATGGATGGGTGGTTGCTTCATGGAGAAGGAATGCTTCTTATTGGCTAGCCGACTTTAAGCTAGCTGGTGCGTGTGGTCTTCTAATGAGCTTCCTTCATCCTTAAGATAGCCGCAATTAAGCTAGTTGGTGCCAAGTGTGATCTTCTTATGAGCTTCCTTTATCCTTAAGATAGCCGCAATTAAGCTAGTTGGTGCCAAGTGTGCGATCCCTTGAGCAAGGTGCTTCACCAGGCAGGCTGCTCTTAGAGCAAGGTGCTTCCAATGGACATCGGACCAAGCAAGTAGCTGGAACTTCACCGGAGTTTTTGGTCGGAAGAAGTTTGACTCGGGCGCTTGGCCGTGTCCTTGTCTCGGATGCGCTCGGCGTTTGTCTCGGATGCGCTCGGCGTTTGTCTCGGATGCGCTCGGCGTTTGTCTCGGATGCGCTCGGGCAATCATACAGCAGTGATACCCGGCGCTGTCTGCGGCCGCACCCTTATTTCTTCGGTATTGATTTTCGGGCCTCAGCCGAGATCGCTCGGATATCGACCTGGGGCGCGACCCGGTATTTCTCGGTCGCGGCCCGGTACTGAAGCTCGGTCATGCCTGGGGCTTTATCGGGCGCTGACTGGGTTCCTCGGTCATCTACGGACCCGATAAACTTGTGATTTATTTCTGGCATAAAACTCCTCTTTTAAGCTGGTTTATTCCCTAAACCTCAACATAGCATGTAGAGCAAAATGGGACTAACAAGTGAAATATGTCAAGATAAATTGTTTAATTTGGTGGGTTTAACTGATTCAACAAGTCATATAATTAGGCCCCATCAGACCACCCCACACTTATACTTGGTCGTCCCGAACAAGGCTAATGAGAAGAGGTAACTAATACCTAAAGGTCCTAGCCATGAATGATAGAGTGCTAGTTTAGACTTTTCCTACTCATGCATCACTTGATGTCAAAATAAAGAGTGTTTAAAATTTAGAAGATAACTTAATACTTGTACCTCCGAGCCGTGATGCAAACCAATTTGGATGTATTGGAGATAGCCCTTTTTTAGGTTCTTGTACGCACTCTTCGGGCTGGACTCGGCTATATGGTTATCTTCCGCAGCTTTCTCTAGCACATGATTTGTTCGGGCTAAATGGGTCGAGTCTTTTATATTGTTTGGAAGAACAGCATTTGTAGTGACTTGGCCTTTGGCCTTTGATATTGAATTTGAATGCTTCACTTTTTGTTTTGGTTAGAACCTTCACAACTTTGGCCCTTGGCCTTTGATTTGACTTTTTGAACTTTGCTTCTTTGTGGATTGCTTTTCCATCTTTTCTCTTGGAAGGTCCAATCATCGCCCTAAAGCATATGGAAATACCTCCCCGCTCTCTCTCATCCTTGCCCTTTCGCGCGGGTCAAGACGAGGGTCGCTCGGCTATTTTCCCGGCTACTCGAACTAGAGATAGGACGGTTTGATTCCCGTCCCGCCCCTTGCATAAATGCTTCGTGACGGAGTCTACTCGAATCCCAAGCAACCCGAAGTGCTAACCTCCACTAACGTCGGACAACCATATAGTGAGACCCGGCCTTCCGAGTGCTTGTCAAACCTTACTAGGGTGTTTTCTGTCAACTCTACATCCCTTTTTATCTCGGCACGAAATGACAAATAAGAAGTTAAGTTCTAAAGTTTTAACGCAATTTAGATCTCACAAGGACATGTATGAATTCGGATCCATCTATTTCACATCATGAAGCTTATATTCAAGAGTGGCAAAAAGATAAAAACTAAGGAAAAAAGAAAGAGAAACATGCTGATTACTATGTGCAATGACTCACCCCACACTTTTGAACAAAGCCGTGCCTCGTGGCACGACTTGGTTCAAAAGGCAAAAAAACTAAGGGATCTTGGAAAGGAAATGACATAAGAGAAAAAGGTTCGAACTCCCTTGATATTGTCGTTGCTAAGTCGTGGATGAAAGAGCAAACGATAGGCCTTGGTTCGGCCGGATTTGGTTGATGCTCGAGGAAGTTCGGCAGGGAGACGGAATTTCTCGGGCGCGCCTCGGTGTTCCTCGGGCGCGTCCCCGGTACTTCTCGGTCGCAACTCGGTCTTTCTCGGGCGAAGCCCGGTCATTCCCGAGCGTGACTGCTGTTCCTGCACAAAAGATTAAATTCCTTCCAAATGCGAGGGGATGAGTACGATTTAAACCTAAATTAAAAGAAAATGCCGTATGAACACAAAAATGTACCGGGTTACCTCCCGGTAAGTGCCTTTGTTTAACGTCGTTGGCTCGACGATACCTTGCTTATGTCGGGTCTGGTGGCTCGGCTAGGTCGAATTGTTGAGGTGTTAGGTCCACCTCGCCATGGTAGTGTTTAACCCGTTGTCCATTTATTGTGAATTGGCTTCCATTTTCTGGATTTTCCAGCTCGAGTGCCCCATGATTGAGCACCTTAATTACCGTAAAGGGGCCAGTCCATCTAGACTTCAGCTTGCCGGGCATCACCTTCAGTCTTGAGGAGAAAACCAGCACTTGTTGTCCTTCTTCAAATTGTCGCCGAAGAATGAACTTATCATGGTAGATCTTCGTTCGTGCCTTGTAATCGGTTTGGTTCTCATAGGCCTCGAGACGCAACTCCTCGAGCTCGCACAGTTGAAGCTTTCTATCCAGCCCGACTGCTCTTAGGTCCGGATTACATCGTTTGAGAGCCCAGTAGGCCTTATGTTCCAACTCCACCGGGAGATGGCATGCCTTTCCATAAACCAGCCGGAAGGGGGAGGTCCCAATTGGTGTTTTGTATGCCGTTCGGTATGCCCATAGGGCCTCATCCACCCTTTTGCTCCAGTCCATTTTCGTCGGTTTTACCATTTTTTCTAAGATCCCCTTGATCTCGCGGTTGGAGATCTCCGCTTGTCCGTTGGTTTGAGGATGGTAAGCTGTAGATGTCCGGTGGTGCACATGGTAATGCTTCAAGGTAGTGGTCATCATGCAGTTGCAAAAATGCGTGCCTTGGTCGCTGATTATTGCCTTAGGTACTCCGTATCTGCAAAAAATGTTAGAGCGCAAAAAATCTACCACAGTCTTTGCATCGTCGTTCTTAGTGGCCTTGGCCTCTACCCATTTTGATACATAATCAACGGCAACTAAAATGTATATATTCCCGCGTGATATAGGGAAAGGTCCCATGAAGTCAATCCCCCATATGTCAAACACATCATTGACTAAGATAGGCACTTGAGGCATCTCATTTCTAGCTGTCACATTTCCTACTCTTTGGCACCTATCGCATTTTCTACACTTCTCATAGGCATCTCTAAATATACTTGGCCAAAAGAAGCCACTATCTAGGATTTTTCTAGCAGTTCTCCTAGGCCCAAAGTGTCCTCCACATGCGAATTCATGACAAAAGCTAAGCACAGAATCTACTTCATTGTCGGGTATGAATCTCCTAAGCAATTGATCTGTTCCTATTTTCCATAAATAGGGATCGTCCCATAAGTAGAATCTAGCATCGTGTTTAAGTTTCATGCCTTGCGCTTTAGTAAATGAGGGAGGGAATATACCTCCTACAAGGTAGTTGACAATAGGCGCATACCATGGCACTTTGTTGGAGATCGCATAAAGATGCTCATCCGGGAATGTCTCGGTGATGTGCCCTTCCTCTTCTCCTCGGACAATCCGGCTCAAATGGTCGGCCACCATGTTCTCAATCCCTTTCTTGTCTCTTATTTCCACGTCGAACTCTTGGAGCAACAAGATCCATCGTATCAGTCGTGGCTTGGCCTCCTTTTTCTTCATTAAGTACCGGATGGCTGCATGATCCGAGTAGACAATTACCTTTGCCCCGAGCAAATAGGACCGGAATTTTTCTAGTGCAAACACCACAGCCAAGAGTTCCTTTTCAGTTGTGGAGTAATTTCCTTGGGCGGCATCTAAGGTCCTCGAGGCGTAGTAAATAGCCACAGGTTTCTTGTCCATCCGCTGGCCCAGCACCGCGCCCACAGCATAGTCACTAGCGTCGCACATGATTTCGAACGGTTGGGTCCAGTCTGGCGCTCGGATGATAGGCGTGCTAGTGAGCGCCCGCTTAAGCTCGTCGAAGGCTTCTCGGCACGCGGCTGTGAACTCGAAGGGAACATCTTTTTGTAGCAGTTTTGATAGAGGCAATGCCCTCTTTGAAAAGTCTTGGATGAACCTCCGGTAGAATCCAGCGTGTCCAAGGAAGGACTTGATGTCCTGCACAGTTGCGGGGTAGGGCAAGGTCATGATTACGTCGACCTTTGCTTTGTCGACCTTTGCTTTGTCGACCTCTATTCCTTTGCATGAGACAACGTGCCCAAGGACTACCCCATGAGTAACCATGAAATGGCACTTCTCATAATTAAGCACCAAGTTCATTGAGACACATCGAGTCAACACGGCGCTCAGGTTGTCCAGGCATGCGTCGAAATTGTCTCCATAGACTGTGAAGTCGTCCATGAACACCTCGATCATTGTGCCGATCATGTCTGAGAAGATGCTCGTGACTACCCGCTGGAATGTGCCGGGCGCATTGCATAGGCCGAAGGACATTCGGCGAAACGCAAAGGTTCCGAACGGACAGGTAAATGTGGTTTTGTCTTGGTCCTCAGGCGCTATAGGGATTTGATTGTACCCTGAGAATCCATCAAGAAAGCAGAAGTGAGGTTTGCCCGCCAGACGGTCCAGCATTTGGTCGATGAACGGAAGAGGGAAATGATCCTTCCTTGTGACGGCATTTAATTTCCGGTAGTCGACGCACATCCTCCACCCATTCTTAACCCGTGTCGTCACCATCTTTCCTTCGGCGTCTTCTTCGACTGTGATCCCAGTCTTCTTCGGTACCACATGGACTGGGCTCACCCATCGGCTATCTGAGATCGGATAGATTACATCTGCGTCGAGAAGTTTTTGTATCTCTTTTCTAACAATTTCCATCATGATTGGATTGAGTCGGTGTTGAGGCTCTCTCGATGGCCTAGCTCCTTCCTCTAGTAAGATGCGATGCATGCACACCGCCGGACTCACTCCTCTTAAGTCGGCCAAAGTCCATCCAATTGCCAATTTGTGCCGACTTAGCACCTCCACCAAACGACGTTCCTGGTCAGTTTCCAGGCCACTCTTGATGATCACCGGAAGTGTTGCGTTTTCTCCTAAGAATGCGTACTTGAGATGTCCCGGTAAAGGTTTTAACTCCACTTCAGGTGCCTGCACGATCGAAGGCAGAAAAACATTAGATTTAAACAATCGTATTTCATTTACTTCATACCTTAATGCTAGAGGCTCCGAAATCATCAAGTGGGTTAGCGTCTCATGAACGCCCTTGGTCCACGAATCCTCGTGCGAGTAGATGGCTTCATTGAGTGTGAGTTCTAGAGGGTCCATCCTCAGCTCTGGCTGAATCTCTTGGACAAGGTCGTCCAAAGTGTCAAGAGCATGCACCTCTTCAAACTCCATGGGGTACTTCATTGCCCTGAATATGTCGAAGCTAAATACTTCCCCCTCAACTTCCATGGAGAGAGTACCACTATCGCAATCAATCTTCATTTTGGATGTCTTGAGGAACGGCCGGCCTAACAAGATAGGCGCATGATCAGTTGGCCCACAGTTTTCCATTTTGAGGACGTAGAAGTCTGCCGAGAAAACCAGCTCTCCTACTTGAACTAGCACATCTTCGATTTTCCCTTCCGGTTGTTTGCATGACCGATCCGCTAGTTGGATCGTGAGACCGGTGGGTTCGAGAGGCCCAATCCGAAGGCACGAGTAAATTGAGTAGGGCAAGACATTGATTGAGGCCCTGACGGAGGGCCACCGCACTGTCGTTAAGGTGCAGTGTCCTCTGTACAAATAAATTTATAATATCCGCTACTTGTGACTACACTACTGGGTAGTAAGTGGTAAGTAGGGGTCGAACCCAAGGGAATTAGGGGAATAGGCTATTCTTTTAGGGTGATTGAACTGGGGGGAGCGTGTTTTATGGTTGATTGAGATTTTAGCGCTCTAATTAACTACGTGATTTTTTGGAGGTTTTTGGTTTTGATTGCGGAAAAGTAAATACAGAAATTAAATGTTGTAAATACAAAGAAGACTTACAGTGGGTGATGCGTGATTGTAATTCCTCCGGTAGATCAGCAGTTGGTGATTGCGGTTTAACAGTAAAGAAAAGCATTCGGTTTCAGGTACTCTTGTATTATAACATGTATATAATAAACTGTTAGTAACTTTTCTAAGTATTCAAAGATGAATCGAGGCCCTTTCGTAGCGCAAGACTTGCAACATCGTTTAAAGCAACCCTTGTTCTATTTCAGACTAATTCCTCCTTTCGAAGTATCTTAGCCTTTTGTGCATCCACTTGATCTCACAGCTACGATTGACCAAGTGGTGTTTTAGATGAGTCGAACTTCTCAGATAAGCTTTGCCCTTTCGTAGCATCCACTTACCCGAGTATGTTCACGAATCCCCACGGAAGAGTTTTGCCCTTTCGTAGCATCCACTCAACCTTGGAAATTCTGACTATAAATGGCACATAGAACAAGTTTTGAATACAAAGAAATGAAACTAAAAGATATTACAACATTATATAATACAAGAAAATACCTTCCACCGAATAAAGAGTTTAGCTACGAATATCCATAGAGATGGATACCATAGCTAAATACTCGGGGGTTTTTGGAAACAGTAAGAGGGAAAGGGGTGGAATACTCAAGAACCAACAGGAGTATTCCTAATTCCTACTGAATACTCAAGAACCAACATGAGTATTCTCTACAGTATTATAATACTCGAGAACCGACAAGAGTATTATAATTTCCAGTATAATACTCAAGAACAAACAGGAGTATTATTTCAAAACCGAACCAAACTTACAAGTAACAAAATGTAGAGAGAGAAGTGATTACAATTTTTGGGATGATTTATGAGGAGGAGGAGCACCTCCTTTTATAGAAAAAATGGGTGGAGATGGGTGGTGGAGATTGGTTTGATCCAAGGGAGGAGGAGGAGGCAAGGAGGAGCCAAGGAGGAGCCACCAAGTGGCGGAGGAGGAGTGGTGGAGCTCAGCCGCCGGTAGCCGGTTGTGGTGGAGGAGCAATGGGTTGTTTCCTCCACCTCTAAGGCAAGTAGCCGGTCACCAAGGAGGAGGAGGGGTGGCGCCGCCGGTAGTGGGTGGTGGAATGGGGAGGTTTTCCTCCTTTGGTCACCTCTTCATCAAGTCACCAAGTCATCTTGCCATATGTGAATTTTGTACAGTTTTGTGCAGTCTTTTCACAAAACTGTCAGTGTGTTCCTTCCCCGGACTGTCTTGACTTCACTCCTGATTCTTCTGATTAATTTATTCTGGTCAATTCAACGTCAGGATCCTTGATATTACTTCAGTCGGCATATGATCTTGACCTTGGATTGACTCTTGTTATCTTTTCAGCATAAAATCCTCTCCTTAGCGTGTTTTCACTTCAGTCTCTAAAATGCCCTGTGGAAATATATCGGGACTAACAGATGGATGTTAGATAGACAAACAGTCTAACTTGGGGGGTTTTACTGTGTTTTTGATTCGTATATTTGTGGTCCATCAGGCCCCAAGATCTAGCATGCAGTTCTCAAGTCGAATGTTCCCAATTGTGCACGGTATAGTATAGGTTCCTGGGTCGCCACATTTTGGGGGCACTTTCCGTTGTAAGACGGCTGAGATGTTCCTACTCATCAGCTCTTGATCTACTCGAGCCCCTCTCCTTCGATTGGTGCAAAGCTCCTTCAAGAATTTTGCATATTTTGGTATTTGCTTGATGGCTTCTAAGAGAGGGATGTTGATCTCTACTTTGCTGAATAGCTCAAATACGTCCTTATCCATTACGTGCTGTTTTGGAACTCGGGCCGGCACCGGGAATGGAAGAGGAGCACGGGCCCTGGATTTCTCGGTTCTGGGCACAGGGCGCGGCCTAGTTCCTTCGGTCGCTGGCGCCGGGCGCCTTCTGGGTTCTTCGGGTGTGTCCGGGTCTGATGTATCGGGCGTCTCGGATCCTTCCTGGTCTTCCTCGGACATCTCCGGGTCCTTTTCTTCCTCTGGCTCCACGGGTTCAACGACACGCCTTTGCTCACTCCTGAGAGTCACGACATTCACATTTTCCCTCGGGTCTTGGAGGATTTGCATATTAAGCCGGCCGGGTTTATTTTTGTACTCGGTCACCTCGTTGGCCAGCTGGGACAATTGCTTGCCCAAGTCTGCTATAGCTCCATCGGTTTTTGCCATGTATTGATGCGCCGTGTTGGATAGGTCCTTCACAATTTCCTCGAGCGGTTTGCTCGGGCCTTGCTGGCTCAGACCGGCCTGGTACTGATTCGGTCCCTTTGGCGGATATTGGCCTGGTCCGCCCTGGTTGTATTGCCGGTGAGGCGGTTGATAGAACTGCTGAGCCGGTTGAGGTGCGGCCTGTTGCGTTCTCCTCGGGGCGTTGTTATCGTATCGCCAGTTTTGTCCGGACGCTTGCCCGAACTGCCTCGAGTCGTTCGGCCAGTTTTGTCCGGGCGCCTGTCCAAACTGCCGACTCGGTCCTGCTCGGTCGCTGCTTTTGTATCCTTGGTATCCACCTACTGCGTTTACTTCCTCCGGGTCATTCTCCATCAACGTCGGGCAAGTGTCGGTTCTATGGTCCAAACCACCACAAAACTCACAAGGCCTCATCTGAGCTGGCTGCCTTCGTAGGAGCTGAATCATCATCTCCTTCATCTGCTTCATTTCCTCGGGCAAGGAACTCATCGGTACCTCAGCTTGTGCCACGTTCTTGATGCGGGAAAACTCTTCTTGCCAAGTCGTCTCTTCTCTAAACCGGGCATTCTCCGCAACACTAGTGACAAGCTCCCTTATGCCGCTCAGAGGTAGGTTCATCATCGATCCTCCAGCCGAGGCATCTAGGAGTTTTTTGTCGAGGGGCCTTAGGCCATCAAGTAAGTACTCGATGATGAGTTTCTCAGGCAACCCAAGAGTGCAGCAACTTCGCTCCAAGTGGTTGAACTTTTCTAGATACTCGTACATGGTCTCATTAGGCCCTTGCCTTATCTCTTGCAATTGTCTCCTTACTTGCATCGCCCTTCCTGCTGGGTAGTATTTTTCCACAAATTTCTTTTGCATTTGGGCCCATGTTCGAATGCTACCCGAAGGTAAGGAGAGGAACCAATCATTAGCCGAGTCAGTAAGGGAGAAATAAAATGCTTTTAATTTAAAATCATCCACATCTACTCCATAAGGTTTTAAATTTTGGCAAATGTCATGTAAACGTTGAAGATGAGTAGTAGCAGATTCTCCCTGATTTCCCGAGAACTTCGGCAAATTATGGACCACCGATGTGTTTATAGCGATGTTCTCTAGGTCCGGGCCTTCGTCTATGCACCACGGCTGGGTTTCGAAATCAGGCGCTGAGAGCTCGCCCATGATAGGTTCACGGAGGACTTCGTCCGCGTAATATTCGTCGAAGGCTGGGTGTTGCCTCGGTATTTGCCGATGTAACGGGGGCTGTCTCGGGTGTTGCCTTGGCTGTTGCCTTGGCGCGGCTCCAACTCTGCCTTCGGACATTCCTTGATTTAACCGGGCCGCTTCCCTGATGGCTCGGTTGTGGTTCCGGATGAGTTGTTCCGGGTTGTCTATAAATGGGGGCGGTCCCTCGTTGTCTCGGACAACCTGGTTCACCTCGTCATCAATTTCCTCATCCTCATGATGGCTTCCTATACGAGACATGGTTAACGAGCAAAAACTAAAGAAGAAAAAAAAAGAAGAACAATTTTCCAATACACTAACTTCCCCGGCAACGGCGCCAAAATTTGACAGGCTGTCGTCGTGACCTGCAAATTTACATTTATAAGTCCACTACTTTAGTGGCTCACTAATGATAGCAAGCGGTAAGTACGGGTCGAACCCAAGAGAAGTTGGTTGGAAACAATTGTTCTTTTGAAAGCAATAAATAAAGTAAAGACAATTGGGGTTTTTTGGTTGAGGTTTTATTGCTGAAAATAAAGATCTTGAAAGGTAAAGGACTGAAAGTAAATGTGCAAGAAATGTAAAGTGCGTGAAAATAAGTTGCTTGAAGGTCCAAGTCTTGCAATGCTCGAAGGACCAAGTCTTGGGAATTTAAAGACAAGAAGTAAATGTGTGAGAAAGTAAAGTGCAAGTAATTAAAAGGTGATTCTTTTTAAGAGAAGGAATCCGGTCTTAGGAGTCTTGTGTCAGGTCCCCGTTCATCATCAACCTCCAATGAATTAACCAAATGTTCTAGTGAGTGAATTATTCCATTTCAAGACATAACTCCAAACAAAGCCATTTCAAGCATTTGTTCCTCCGGCTTTTCCATTTCAAGACAAAGCTTACTAGTTCTAGCTAGGCTAATACCCCATTTCAAGGTATACTAACCTAAGTGCAGTCGCTTGATCCCTCATTTCCGAACAAACCGAGCGACTATATGGGGAATGAACTACTCGGAAGAGCTTTGCCATGTCAAGCATCCACTCTTCCTTGTTATGTTCACCCCGAAGGCACAAGAACTAGCTAAAACATTAAAGTAACATGAAAGCAAGGGTCTAGAACGGTTTCATAGTACAAGCACTCCTTCGACCGAATGGAAATTTAGCTACGAATACTCAGGGAAGTGAATATCATAACCATTGAAACCAAAAGTAAACAAGAGTGAGTAGAGGGGAATTAAGCTTTTGATTGCTAGTGCGAAGTTTTACAAGTATTGTCAACCCACAATCGCTCGAAGACACACCTAAGGACCACTACTTTCGGACATTTAAGAAGGGGGTGGAGCTCTTCTATTTATAGGCATGGATGTGCGGTTGCTTCATGGAGAAGGAATGCTTCTTATTGGCTAGCCGACTTTAAGCTAGCTGGTGCGTGTGGTCTTCTAATGAGCTTCCTTCATCCTTAAGATAGCAGCAATTAAGCTAGTTGGTGCCAAGTGTGGTCTTCTTATGAGCTTCCTTTATCCTTAAGATAGCCGCAATTAAGCTAGTTGGTGCCAAGTGTGGCATCCCTTGAGCAAGGTGCTTCACCAGGCAGGCTGCTCTTAGAGCAAGGTGCTTCCAATGGACATCGGACCAAGCAAGTAGCTAGAACTTCGCCTGAGTTTTTTGTCGGAAGAAGTTTGACTCGGGCGCTTGGTCGGGTCCTTGTCTCGGATGCGCTCGGCGTTTGTCTCAGATGCGCTCGGCGTTTGTCTCGGATGCGCTCGGTGTTTGTCTCGGATGCGCTCGGCGTTTGTCTCGGATGCGCTCGGGCGATCATACAGCAGCGATACCCGGCGCTGTCCGGGGCCGCACCCTTATTTTTTCGGTATTGATTTTTGGGCCTCAGCCGAGATCGCTCGGATATCGACCTGGGGCGCGACGCGGTATTTCTCGGTCGCGGCCCGGTACTGAAGCTCGGTCACGCCTGGGGCTTTCTCGGGCGCTGACTGGGTTCCTCGGTCATCTACTAACCCGATAAACTTGTGATTTATTTCTGGCATAAAACTCCTCTTTTAAGCTGGTTTCTTCCCTAAACCTCAACATAGCCTGTAGAGCAAAATGGGACTAACAAGTGAAATATGTCAAGATAAATTGTTTAATTTGGTGGGTTTAACTGATTCAACAAGTCATATAATTAGGCCCCATCAGCGACCCTCATCTTGACCCGCGCGAAACGACAAGGATGAGAGGAGCGGGGAGGTATTTCCATAGGCTTGCGGGCGATGATTGGACCTCCCAAAAAGGCTTGAGAAAATGGACTAGCAAGCCACAAAAAGGCGAAAAGCTCAAAGAAGCAAATCAAGAGGCCAAAGGCCCAAAATTGTGAAGGTTTTAACCGAACAAAAAAAGTGAAGTACTCAAAGAGTCAAATCAAAGGCCAAAGGCCGATTCACTACAAAAAGCAGTCCCTCGCCAAAAGAAAATCAAAGTACTCAAACCATTGAAGCCCGAACCAAATCACGTGCTAGAGAAAGCTACAAGGAAACCATATAGTGAGAGACGATCCCAAGGTTGCAGTCCAGGAGCCTAAAAAGGGCTACCTCTCGAAGCATCCAGAATAATTTGCATCTCAGCACGGAGGTACAAGTATCAAGTTTCTTCTGTTTATTTACGCAATTCAATTTGGTAATAAGTAAGTAATGCATGAATTAGGATAAATCGAGTCCCTAAGTCTATCTTTCATATTTTAAAACCAAACTTAGAGTACCGCCCTTTAATAGCATTGTTCGGGACGAACAACTAAAAATGTGGGGTGATCTGATGGACCATAATTATACGAATCAAAAACACAGTAAAACCCACCAAATTAGACTGTTGGTCTATTTAACTTCTGCTTGTTAGTCCCGATTTGTTTCTACAGGGCATTTTAGAGACTAAAGAGAAAACACGCTAAGGAGAGGATTTTACGCTGAAAAGATATTAAGAGTCAACCCAAGGTCAAGATCAGACGCCGAACGAAGAAATCTCAAGATCCTGACGTTGAATTACTCTAATCAAATCCATCCGAGGAACAATCAAAGTCAGACCGGAGCGAAATTGGACTGATAGTTTTACGAAAAGACTGCACAAAACTGTCAAAACTCATCCATGGACCAAGTGACCGGCGGCTTTGGGAGGATTGGATGACTCATGGGTGGCAAACTCCTCCTCCTCCTTGTGACCGGTGGCTTATGGCAAGGGGTGGCCAAGGGAGAAAACCTCCCCATTTTGTTACCTCCAACCGGCGGCTTTCCAAGCTCCATGGAGAGCTTGCCATGTGGTGGCTCCTCCACCACATCTTCCTCCCCTCCTCCTCCACCCTTGGATGCAAAGCCACATGCCACCATCTCCACCACCCATCTCCTCCCCTTTTGGCTATAAAAGGAGAGCTTCTCCTCCTCATTTGTAACACACACACAATCACAACTTCTCTCTCTAGAAAACTTGATACTTTTGTAAGCTTTGGATCGAAGTAATAATACTGCAATATTTGGCTACGAAGTTCCCCTCCATGGATAGGCGTCGCTAAACTCTTCATTCGGTCGAAGGTATTTTCTTGTATTATATAATGTTTTAATTTCTTTTAGTTTCTTTTATCTGTATTCAAAACTTGTTCTATGTGCCATATATAGTCAGAGTTTCCAAGGTTGAGTGGAAGCTGTAACAAGCAAAGCTCTTCCGTGAGAATTCGTGATCATACTCGGTAAGTGGAAGCTGTAACAAGCAAAACTTATCGAGGAGTTTGACTTATCTAAAACACCACTTGGTCGATCGTAACTGAGAGATCAGGTGGATGCACAAAAGGCTAAGATACTTTGAAAGGAGGAGTCTGAAGTAGAACAAGTGTTGCTTTAAACGATGTTGCAAGTCTTGCGCTGCGAAAGGGCCTCGATTCATCTTTGAATACTTAGAAAGGTTACTAACGGTTATTAATAAACATGTTATAATACAAGGTACGTGAAACCGAATACTTTTCCTTGAATTACAAAAAACCCCCCTGTATTTACTTTTATAAACTGCTCGATCAACTACAACCATCAACCGCTCATCTACCGGAGGAATCGCAATCACGCATCACCCACTGTAAGTCTTCTTCCCTTAACTCTTTTACTTATAGTATTTTAATTTCTGTATTTATTTTCTGGATTTAGTTAATAGCGCTAAAATCGCAATCAACCTAAAACACGTTCCCCGCCAGTATAAAGAACAACGTATCCCTCTAATTCCCTTGGGTTCGACCCCTACTTACCACTTACTACCCAGTAGTGTAGTCACGAGTAGCGGAAAATATAAATTTATTTGTACAGAGAACATTGCACCTTAACGACAGTGCAGTGCGCTCCGTCAAGCGACAAGCGCTTCCCATCTTCAGCGACGAACCTCTGGACCTTTAGCGACAACTGCTGCAGAAACCCAACAATGGCTGCTTTATTTCCTACAAATACAATACTATAAAAATCGTATTATTCACTTTGCATATCTCGATGCACATTTCAGTATGGGTAATGTCTAATGATCAAGTATGAGGAGAGACAAATCTTAGATTATATGATTTAATTTTTTTTAGTGAAGTGCCTTCTATATGTTCATATGACATTCACTTCTCGGAAAAGTCTCCATGAAAGTACAGATATGTAAGGAATGTCATACTACCTATCTAGGGTAGTTGGTATTTATATTGATTATGTAATAGTGTACAAGGAAACAAATAGGCAGAATATACACATAGATACATTACATAATCAAGATCAATCTGATATAAGAGATACATTACATGATAGGATGATGGAAACCCTTCTCCAAACCCTTAATTTATAATTTTTTGGGTTGAAATTGCCAAATCCCGGACTTGCTCATGTCATCAATACGCATCGCTGACGTCATCAGCCATGCCCAGCGTATACTTTAATGTCGCGCCCGGCGTTGACATTGGCAATAACGCTAATGTCTTCCTTGGGCGCGATCTGTGCTGTTTCGGCCTCACCTTTCTGTGCGCCAATTCCGACTTCGACTCTCAATTTGACAATTCAAATGACCTCGGTTCCTCTTGGTGTGAACTAGAGAGTTGTGGAGAATTGAGTCAGCTACACATTGACATGTAGATCGTATTTGTCTGATAAATGGTCAATTCCCAGTACTCCACCGAACCTCCAAAGGTTTGATTTGCCACTGTGGTGTTTTTGGCATGAAATGCCGTCGTTTATGCATGTTTCCTCCTAGAGCTTCCGAAACCCCTGAAATGCAAAATCATACTTAAAATTGAATGTTCGCATATAAAAGTGTCGAAATAAATGGGATTAGTTAGTTCGACGAGTCGTATAAATACGACTCCTCAAACCACCCCACACTTTAACTTGTACGTCCCGAACAAGAACAAGTCATAGAAGGAAAACAATATAACAACACAATTTCTACGACGTCCTGGATAAATACTACATGAATATGAGTTGTTAGTCTAGATTCAATTTTTCTATGCATAACTCAATCGTTACTCAAATCATTATGCTTAACATAAGATTAACTTGATACATGTTACATTTGAGCTGAAATTCAAATGACTCCGGATGAATGTGAGATAGTCCTCTTTAGACCCATGATCTGCATTCGCTGTCTCGGACTTTATCCATATGGTTATATTTCATTACTTTTTCTGGCACGTGATTCATTCGAGCTTTAAGGCTTTGAACTTTTCTTTCTTCTTTTGTTGGATAGCTTTTGATGTAGTGAACTTCCTTTGTCCTTTGGACTCTAGCTGTATGAATGATGAATTTCACTTTCTTTGAATAAACTTCACAATTTGGCTGATTTTTTCTTGAGCTTTGCTCCTTTATTGTGAATTGCTTGTCCTTTTTCTTCTGAGGGAGGTCCATTCATCGCCCGTAAGCATATGTAAATACCTCCCCGCTATTTATCATCCTCGCCCTTTTTAACGCGAGTCAAGATGGGGGCCCTCCACCTTTTCCCGGTTACTTCATACTAGAGATAGGATGGTCTGTTTTCCCGTCCCGCTTACTTAAATAAACGCTGCAGTGGCGGAGCAAACTCTGAAGCACAAAATCTCGAAGTTCTAGCCTCCACTAAACCCATATAACCATTCAGTCAGAAATCCGGTCATTTGAATGCTTCATGAAGTCCCTCTAGAACATTTCTATCAACTCCACATCCCTGTTTATCTCTAACTCAAAGGACACATGATGGGTTAAATTCACATGTAAAAGCACAATTCAATTTTCAAGAGAGAAATACAATATAAGCAGCATCATCTATTTCACATCAACGACGTCCAATACTGCATATCCAAGAAACAGAGAGAAATTCATACTTCCATTCAATTTTTTTAAAAATAAACGTGCATACACGGTGTAGATGCAGGAAAAAAGTAAACTACTGACACAACAGTTTGACTGACTCTCTCACCTCACACTTTTGAACCAAGCTGTGTCCTCACGGCACGACTTAAGTTCAAAGACATAGACAATGCAAGACACACATGTAAAGTGAAAAAAAGAAAATAGAGATTAAAGTGAACAAGCACTCCCCTCATCTCGTTGCGTGATGGTAAAAATTCTGCTCAAACGAGTCAGTCAACGACAGTCAATGCTGGTCAATAGTCAATAGTCAACCGCACCCAGTGTAGGCATTAGAGCGCGGTCAACGCCTTAATATCTTCATAGAGCGCGACTTTAATGTTGTGGCAGTGCGCGAGCCCTAATGTCAAGGCTGGGCACGATCCGCACTGGAGTAGACCTATTTTCTGCATCAAAAACGTCTCTTCCCCCAAAATACTAAATCAAAATAGACTCGGTTATATGACACAATCTGAACAAGACTCAAACAAACATAAAAGACACGAAAATGAAGAAAAGATAAAAATTTGCCGGGCTGCCTCCCTACGAGCGCCTTTGTTTTACGTTCTTGGCTCGACGATACCTTATTAAGGTACACAGGTTGGGATCCCATGGACGTGTGAGGTCAAACTTCTCATCCGCAATTCTCTCCATCTGCTCATAGCCCTCGTAGAGTGGTGCTCTCATGTCTTTTTTCAATCGATCAGGCGGGCCAGCCTTCACATCCTCCTGAGTCTACGAGGACACTTGCTTTTGGTCATCTTATTTGTTGCATTACTTGCCTCATCTGGTAGGTCAGGAAGTAGGGCACCAAGATATGATGTGTTCACGATGTCCGGTGGCTTCTTTATGCATGGACGTTGGCATCCTCATAAATGTTAAAATTTGATGTCCTGCCACCAAATGCAAGTGACAATAAGCCTGCTTCGATGTCAATCTTGGTCTTAGTGGCAAAGAGGAATGGACGTCCCAAGATAAGTGTTGGAGGATCATCATCTCTAGCATCTCCCATCTGCAAAACATAAAAGTCTACAGGAACAACAAGATCTCCTACATGTAGAGTTTTTTATGGGGGTTAGTGGGTTAAAGTTAGTATCTGCTCATTTTGAGTTGGTGAGGACTTGAACCCTGGCCAGTTTGGGCGCAGGGGGACGCCCTTCCACTGGGCTAATCTCTCTGCCTCCCTACATGGAGTGTTAGATCCTCAAGTAAACAAACTGGACGAACACGAGATTTATCCCTTAACTCTACCAAAAGCTTAGGAGGTCTCAATGTGCCAAGTTTCAACAAACAGTATAAAGAGTATGGCATGGCATTAATTACAGCACCCAAGTCAATTGAACAATGATGAATGAGTGTCTCACCAACACCGTAGGTGACTATGAAAGCACATGGGTCCTTACACTTTCCAGGTGGCTCTCCTCGACTCTTAGCAGGTGCATACTCCGTCGTTGGCCTTTCTAGCTCATGCTTGGCCTCCAACTCATCTCCTAGTTCATCCTTATCGATCACATGCTCTTCAGGAGCTCTTACATGCATAGAAAATGAAAGCAAAATGTCAGTTTTGGAATTTTCAGCAGCGCGGGTCGCGTCTGCTTCAGACGTTAGCAGCGCGTCCGGCGCTGACATTATGGGCGCGTCCACTTCATACATTAGCGTCGAGCTAATGTCTTCCTTGGGCGCGATCGGAACTGACTCATGCTCCTTTTCACTATTTTTCACCCCCGGTTCATCTACCACTGCTAGTGTATTGATGTTTCCTCTCAGGTTAGGGATGGTCTGCGATGGTAATTTTCCCGGATCACTCCTCAGTGCAAAAACTGTGCTGGCTATTTGGGACATCTGTTTAGACAGCTCTAATAGCTTCAACAGTCCTCGCCTAATTTTGCTTCATAGTAGTGGCTAACTGTTGGGTGCTAGCTGCCAGCTCCTTCACTATATCTTCGAGAGACTTGCTGGAATTCTGATTACTTGGGCCTACTTGATTGTAGTTCTGCCCTCGCTGCTGGTACTGACCCTGATTACAGTAGCCTCCCTACTGCTGACGGTATGGTGGACGGTAGTACTGTTATTGCGATTATTGGGTGAATTATTATTATAGTTTTAGAATCCCCCCACTGCATTGACATCGGTCTGTGTTTCCTCTTACAAAGTAGGGCAAGCATCCATTTTATAGTTAGTCGCACCGAAAAATTCGCATGAACTTACCCGTGCTACCTTATTCATCATGAGCTTCTGCATCATCTCCCTCATCTGTTTCTACTCTTCGGTCATTAGGTTTGTTTGGCGCTCAGCCTTTGCAACGCTTATGGTCCTGTTGAATTCCTCTTGGCGGCTGGCTTCTTCTCTAAATCTAGCATTCTTGTCCACCTCAGCGATCAAATTCCTTACCCCGGCTGGAGATAAATTCAAGACAGACCCTCCAGCTGATGCATCAAGCAACCTCCTATCAAGTGGTCTCAAGCCATCTAGCAAATACTCAATCACAAGCTTCTCAGGCACTCTTAGGTTGCAGTAGCTTAGCTCTAAAGCATTAAACTTCTCCGGATAGTCATACATCGACTCATTAGGCCATTACCTGATATCTTGCAGCAGTCTACAAACATGTCCTACCTTAGCTACTGGGTAGTATTTATCGAGAAACTTCTTCTGCATCTGGTCCCATGTTATGATGCTACCTGAAGGAAGAGATAGAAACCAAGATCTAGCCCTGTCAGTCAAAGATAAGTGAAGAGCTTTGAGTTTAAAATTCTCCACTATGACTTCATAGGTTCGGAGAGTCTGGCAGATGCCATGAATATCCTGCAGATGCCTAGTGGCTGATTCTCCTTGCCGACCCAAAAACTTTGGTAGATGGTGCGCTACCGCAGTGTTCATCTCAATTTCATGCATGTCTGGCCCCTCGTAGATGCACCAAGGTATATTCTGAAAATTAGAGGCACACAACTCCTTCATCATAGGTTGATACGGCTCCATCTGTTTATAACCAACTTCGTCGTTCTCATTGTTGTTGTCACCAATCTCACTACCTGCATGAGACATTGCGAAGCAAGTAGCAAAGCACACAAAAACTAAAAATAAAAACAAAAACAAGATAAAACCAGAAAAGAAACAACTTTACCGAAGCGCAGTTTCCCGGCAACGGTGCCAAAATTTGACGCTCGTCTAACGCGTCAAACTTAATATTTATATTTCTCCTGCAAGCAAGATAGTGTAGCGGCAAGCAGGGTCAAACCCGAGAGAGCTGGTTTGTTGAAGTTGTATTTGTAGACAATTAAAGAAAAATGGGTTTTTAGCAATGTGAGTGCAAAAGAGAAAAACACAAAGAAGGTTTCTATCAGAGAAGACATTCAACTTAGGGTTTCTATTGTGACACGTTTATCATAGACAACTAATGATCAAATTCCAAGTGTGGTTATTCCAAAAAAGATAACAACCCTAAGTATCTCGACAAAGGTGATACACCACAATCTAACCCGATTAAGGTGTTAGACTTCTAGTTCTTTCCTAAACACAATAATCTGACAACGGTATTATTAGGCCTAGGTGTTACAAACTACCTTTACGAAAAAGTTTCTAGTAGATATTAACGGTAATAATTGGTTGTCAAATTAAGCTTTACGACAAAGTATCCACTTAACCTAACAATTGAATTCATGTGATGAAGAATAAGAACTAGTAAAACATGAAATTGCATTAAGAACAACAGTCTCAAAACATAGTCACAATGTATGAAACCCTAAATTAAAATAGGAATTTAGCTACAGATAATCATTAAAAGAAAACACAAAGTATTCATAATAAAAAGTAGTAGAAAAATCTCTTCTCTCGTCGAAAGCTTCGCCTTCTCCCCCAGAGCCATCTTCTGGTCTTCGTAGAATGATGGGATGATAGAAACCCTTCTCCAAACCCTTAATTTATAAGTTTTTGGGTTTCTAAAACTATTTTTGGGCTAAAATTGCCAAATCTCAGACTTGCTGACGTCATTAGCCGAGCCCGGCGTATACTTTAACGTCGTGCCCATCGTTGACATTAGCAATAACGCTAATGTCTTCCTTGGCCGCGATCCGCGCTGTTTCAGCCTCTCCTTTCTGTGTGCCAGTTCTGACTTCGACTCTCGATTTGACTATCCAGATGACCTCGGCTGCTCTCGGTGTGAACTAGAGAGTTGTGGATAATTGAGTCAGCTACGCATTGACATGTAGCTCGTATTTGTATGATCAGTGGTCAATTCCCAGCACTCCGCCGAACCTCCAAAGGTCTAATTTGCCACTGTGGTGTTTTTGGTGTTGGGCAATGAAGCCTGATAACCAAAAGCCCATATGTCTTTAGTGGCGGCTAGGATTTCCGCTGTGCGACACGGCTAGGGTTTCTATTAGGGTTTCATATCTTGCCCTATATAAACATGGCTTGAGTATTGTAATTGTATCTCATTATCATAGTGAAAATCTCCTAGCTTGGTAGTGCCCCTAGACGTAGTCACATTAGGTGGTGAACTGGGTATCAAATTCCTTGTGTTCTTTGTCGTTGTTTTTCTTTCATTATTGATTTAGATCCTAACAACTGGTATCAAGAGCCGAGGTTCTAGCAGTTGCGATGGGAGATGTAAGACAACCTGTGGAGAAATTCGATGGATCGGATTTCGGATTCTGGAAGATGCAAATCAAAGACTACCTATACGGTAAAGATTTGCATCAGCCTCTAGATGAAAAGCTGAAGGAGATGAAGGATGAAGAATGGAAGTTGTTGGACAGAAAAGCAATGAGTGCGGTCCGGCTGTCGTTGTCCAAAGAAGTTGCACACCATACGGTGAAGTCAAAGACGATGAAGGAGATGATGGAGACTCTGTCGGCGTTGTACGAGAAACCATCAGCATCAAACAAAGTCCATCTGATGCGGCGGTTGTTCAACCTGAGAATGGCAGAGAGCACGATGATGGCAAAGCACCTGAGCGAGTTCAACATGACGATTGCATAGCTGAGCTCCATTAAAATTGAGTTCGATGATGAAATAAAGGCCTTGATTCTATTATCCTCATGACCAGAAAGTTGGAGCGGGACGGTTACATCTGTTAGTGCCTTAGCTGGGAAGGCAAAGCCTGAGCTAGATAAAGTGAGAGACCTGATCGTTAGTGAAGAGATTCGCCGGAGGGAGTCCGGCTCTAGTTCGGGTCTAGCTTTGAATGCTGGAAACAGAGGCAGATCTGAGTTCAGGTCGAAGGTGCAGCGTGACAAGTCAAAGTCCAGAGGGAAGGATAAACAGGCCAGAGATAAAAGCAAGGTGAAGTGCTGGAAGTGTGACGGAGTGGGTCACTACAAGAGTGAGTGTAAGGCACAGTCAGCAAACGCAACAACTGAAGAAATTGCGGAGGCACTAATTTTGAGTGTAAGTAGCCCATTGGAGTCTTGGGTGTTAGACTCTAGAGCATCGTTCCATTCCTGTAGTAAAGCTGACATAATGAAGCATTACAGATTTGGAGATTTCGGGAAGGTTTATCTCGCTGATGATGAACCATTGGAAGTCGTGGGGAAAGGAGATGTCCAGATAAAAGCTCCAAATGGGTCAGTGTTGCAGCTGCATGATGTCAGACATATTCCAGACTTGAAGAGAAACTTGTTGTCAGTTGGCCAGTTGGATGATGAAGGCTATGCAGTAACATTTGGTTGCAGCACTTGGAAGATAACCAAGGTTTCCATGGTGATAGCTCGAGGCAAGAAAGAGGGGACTTTGTATATGACAAGCAACCTCCAAGAAAGCATTTATGTTGCAAGTTTGAAAGGTGATGCAGATCTGTGGCATTGTCGTCTCGGTCACATGAGTGAGAAAGGGATGAAGGTCTTATGCTCGAGGGGTTTGCTATCTGGTCTCAAGTCTGTTGAAGTCGGATTATGTGAGGACTGCGTCTTTGAGAAGCGGAAGAGAGTCAGTTTCTCAAGAGGTGGCAGGACGTTGAGACAGCAGTAGCTGGAGTTGATCCATAGCGACTTATGGGGGGCCAGCACCTATTACATCTCTTGGTGGAGCATCATATTATATGACCTTCATTGACGATTGCACAAGGAAGGTATGGGTTTATTTTTTGAAAAACAAATCTGATGCATTTGATGTTTTAGAAAGTGGAAAGCTCTGGTAGAGACTGAGACAGGTCTTAAAGTGAAGTGTCTGAGATCTTATAATGGTGGAGAGTATGAGCTGCGAGATTTCAAGGAGTATTGTGCAGCGAATGGAGTATGCATGGAAAAGACTTTGAAGGGAACTCCTTAGCAGAATGGCGTGGCAGAACGTATGAACAGAACTCTGAATGAACATGCTAGGAGCATGAGATTGAAATGTGGACTTCCAAAGATGTTTTAGACAGAGGCAGATAACACTGTAGCTTACCTGATTAATAGAGGACCATCAGCTCCATTGGAGAATGGGATTCCAGAGGAGGCTTGGAGTGGCAAGGAAGTAAATTTGTCCTTTCTTCGTATTTTTGGATGTGTTGCATATGTTCACATACCTGCTGTTGAAAGAAGTAAGCTGGATGCAAAGTCTGTTAAGTGTACATTTATTGGATATGGTAGCGATGACTTCGGATATCGACTTTGGGATGAGCAGAATAAGAAAATTATTCGTAGTCGGGATGTCATATTTAATGAGCAGGTACTGTACAAAGACTTGACAGGTGAAGCTGGCAGCTCAGAAACTGAGATGGTTGAGTTAGATATTTCTAACTCGGGTGGGAGTATGATGGCTCCTGATGACCATGAGGGTGATGAGGAGGATGAACCGAATACACCAGAAGTTCAGCTGCGAAGATCCAGTAGAGAGCACAGATCACCAGATAGATATTCGCCTTCCAATTTCTATTTGTTATTAATTGATTGTGGTGAACCAGAATGTTTTGCAGAAGCATCTCAAGGAAAACATGCAGATCAGTGGAAGCTAGCAATGGACGGTGAGATGAAGTCATTGCTTGCTGATGGACCATAATTATATGAATCAAAAATACAGTAAAACCCACCAAATTAGACTGTTTGTCTATTTAACTTCTGCTTGTTAGTCCCGATATATTTCTACAGGGTATTTTGGCGCTTAGAGAGAAAACACGCTAAGGAGAGGATTTTACGCTGAAAAGATGTTACGAGTCATTCCAAGGTTAAGATTAGACGCCGAATGCAAAAATCTCAAGATCCTGACATTGAATTACTCAATTCAAATCCAACCGAGGAACAACCAAAGTCAGACCGGAGCGAAATTGAACTAATAGTTTTGTGAAAAGACTACACAAAACTCACAAACTCATCCTTATCTCCAAGTGACCGGCGGCTTTTGTGGATGTGGTGACTCATGGGTGGCCAAAACCACCCCTTCTCCTCCTTGTGACCGGTGGCTTTGGCAAGAAGTGGCCAAAGCCACAAGCTTCCCCTCCATGGAGACCTCCAACCGGCGGCTGTGGAGCCTCCCTCCTCCTCCCTTGGATGAAGCCACATGCCACCATCTCCACCCTCCATTCTCCTCCCTTATGGCTATAAAAGGAGCTCATGCCCTCCTCATTTGTATCATCCAACAATCAAAAAATCAATAAACACTTATCTCTCTACATTTTGTTACTTTGCAAGTTTGGTTTTTGAAATTATAATACTCCTGTTGGTTCTTGAGTATTATAATACTGTAGAGAATACTCCTATTGGTTCTTGAGTATTCAGTAGGATTGGGAATACTCCTGTTGGTTCTTGAGTATTCCACCCCCTCTCCTCTTACTGTTTTCAAAACCCCCGAGTATTTAGCTATGGTATCCACCTCTATGGATATTCGTAGCTAAACTCTTTATTCGGTTAAAGGGGTGTACTTGTATCATAAAATGTTTTAGACCCTTGATGGACCATAATTATACGAATCAAAAACACAGTAAAACCCACCAAATTAGACTGTTGGTCTATTTAACTTCTGCTTGTTAGTCCCGATTTATTTCTACAGGGCATTTTAGAGACTAGAGAGAAAACACGCTAAGGAGAGGATTTTACGCTGAAAAGTTATTAAGAGTCAATCCAAGGTCAAGATCAGACGCTGAACGAAGAAATCTCAAGATCCTGACATTGAATTACTCAAATTAAATTCAATCGAGGAACAACCAAGTCAGACCGGAGAGAAATTGGACTGATAGTTTTGTGAAAAGACTGCACAAAAATCACAAAACACACCCATGGACCAAGTGACCGGCGGCTAGTGTGAAATGGATGACTCATGGGTGGCTTCCTCCCCTCCTCCTCCTCCTTGGGTGACCGGTGGCTTTAGCAAGAGGTGGCCAAAGCCACAGGCCCTCCTCCCTTTCTCACTTGCAACCGGCGGCTTTCAAGCCACCATGGGAATGTGACATGTGGTGGCTTCTCCTCCACATGCTCCTCCCTTCCTCCTCCACCCTTGGATGCAAAGCCACATGCCACCATCTCCACCACCCATCTCCTCCCCTTTTGGCTATAAAAGGAGGCTTCTCCACCTCATTTCGTCCATCCTCAAATTTGTAAATCACTTCTCTCTCTAAGTTACTTTGTAAGTTTGGTTTGGTTTTGGAAATAATACTCCTGTTTGTTCTTGAGTATTATACTAATTGGAAAGAATACTCCTGTTTGTTCTTGAGTATTATACTTTAGAGAATGCTCCTGTTGGTTCTTGAGTATTCAGTAGGAAATTGGGAATACTCCTGTTGGTTCTTGAGTATTCCACCCCTTTCCCTCTTACTGTTTTCAAAAACCCCCGAGTATTTAGTTATGATGTAATTTTCCATGGATATTCGTAGCTAAACTCCTCATTCGGTCGAAGGTATTTTCTTGTATTATATAATGTTTTAATTTCTTTTAGTTTCTTTTCTCTGTATTCAAAACTTGTTCTATGTGCCATATATAGTCAGAGTTTCCAAGGTTGAGTGGAAGCTGTAACAAGTAAAGCTCTTCCGTGGGATTTCGTGATCATACTCGGTAAGTGGAAGCTGTAACAAGCAAAACTTATCGAGGAGTTCGACTTATCTAAAACACCACTTGGTCGATCGTAACTGAGAGATCAGGTGGATGCACAAAAGGCTAAGATACTTCGAAAGGAGGAATTAGTCTGAAGTAGAACAAGTGTTGCTTTAAACGATGTTGCAAGTCTTGCGCTGCGAAAGGGCCTCGATTCATCTTTGAATACTTAGAAAGGTTACTAACGGTTATTAATAAACATGTTATAATACAAGGTACCTGAAACCGAATACTTTTCCTTGAATTACAAAAAACCCCTGTATTTACTTTTATAAACTGCTCGATCAACTTCAACCATCAACCGCTCATCTACCGGAGGAATCGCAATCACGCATCACCCACTGTAAGTCTTCTTCCCTTAACTCTTTTACTTTTAGTAATTTAATTTCTGTATTTATTTTCTGTATTTACTTTTCCGCATAAAAAACCAAAAAAACCCAAAAACAGTAGCTTAGTTAATCGCGCTAAAATCTCAATCAACCTAAAACACGTTCCCCGCCAGTATAAAGAACAACGTATCCCTCTAATTCCCTTGGGTTCGACCCCTACTTACCACTTACTACCCAGTAGTGTAGTCGCGAGTAGCAGAAAATATAAATTTATTTGTACAGAGAACATTGCACCTTAACGACAGTGCAGTGCGCTCCGTCAAATTGGCGCCGTTGCCGGGGAATTAGCCGTCGGATTATTTGTTTTCTTTCCCTCTCTCTTAAATTTTCAAACGCGCTCGAAACAACCATGTCTCGCGAAGAAAGCTACCATAACCACTGATGATGACGAGATGAATCTGTTCGATCGAAACAATGAGGTGCCGCTTCCATTTGTCGATGATCCGGAACAAATCGTGTGAAACCGAAGAGCTCCTGATAGGGAAGCCATCCGAAGATACCAAGGATACAATAACAACAACAACTACGCTCAGAGAGAAATACAACAATACGCCCCTAAACCAGCTCAATCGTTCTACCAACCTCCCGATAAGCAGTACAACCAAAACTCTCCACCGGCTGGCCAATATCAACAGAAGGCTCCAAATCATCACTAGGCGAGCTCGAGTAATCAGCAAGGACCAAACAAGTGGAAGTGGCTGGAGGACATAATCTCAGCTAGCAACCAACGGATGGACGACATGATACAAAACCGGTCCTTGGAGGATTTAGATGAAGAGTTGGCCGCGAGTTATGCGTAAATAGATGCAAGAATTCTGCAGAATCAAGCCGAGATGTCAAAGGCAATATCCGACTTGGCCGTTTCAAAACTGAGGAGAGACCGGGAAGAAGAGATAGTGGAGGACGTGAAGGAGGCTCTAAAGGAACCAACACTGGAGCCCACAAAGCCGACAGAGGATGAGGACGCATGGATAACTGAAAAGGAGCCTACATGGGATCTCACTCCCGAGCCATCAGAAGACTTCGAACCAGAAATCGATATAGTGTGGGACGAGGAAGGGCCTACATGGGATATCACTCCCGAGCCATTCGAAGTGATGGACGAATCAGATACAGAAAGCATCGAGGAGGAGTCTTCATGGGAACTCACTATCGAAGCGGACGAGGAAATCAAGGCAGGCCCGGTCCTCAATTTCGATCTATCCGAGAAAGACTTGGCCCTTGTAGAGGAAGTCCCCCAACTTGTACCCTCGGTTTGTATAAGGATCACAGCCCCTGAAGATGAAGTGATCAATGATGAGATACAAGGGGAGTTGGAGGCAAAGCAAGGACAAGAAAAACCATCAATGGAACTCTCGCTCACCACGGCTCAACTAAGCGGCCCTGAAAACTCGCTCGTTCTAGGACGACCATTCGTCGTTGCCACAAAGAAGAGGCTTCACATGGAAATAGGCCTTATATCGCCTACATTCAAGGGCACAATGCTGAACTTCCAAACTTGCAAAGGTACCAACCATTCATACATGAAGAAGCGACAAAAACATGGGCCTAAAGAATGGAAACCCGGAAGGAGGAACAAGAGAGCTCGACTTGATAGACCAGCAGCTATGGTCAAGGAGTCCTCGCCTTCTTAGGGATATGTGAAAAAGAAGCCTCCGGATCAAGGGAGAGCAGAACTAAGCCCGCTGCCATATGTGTTTTTTGGGCAAATCAAAAGGGCAGCCGAGAAGAAGTTCGACTTCAAGCACCCATGGGATCCATACTTATGATCCATGATTGAGGTACTGTCAAGCCAACGACGTTAAACAAGTGCACTGGTCGGGAGGTAACGCGACACTATCTTACTTTTCGCACTTTAATTTTCTGTTTTTTATTTTCTGTATTTTACTTTTTCAATAAGTCGCTCTCACTCACTTGGTGCATAGAAGATTTGACTATTCAAGAATCGGACTTGGGTGCAACATTAAGCCAGCCAGGGCTACGATAAGAGTTCAAGGCCCCAGCCGAACTCCCTCGATTATCCAGCCTCGAGCCATGTCGTTCACTCGGCACCTTAAAGGGAGTTCTGTCCTTCCCTTTTCCTTAATATCATTTCTTTCTCGTAATTGTCTGCTTGCATGGCTTTTGAACTAAGTAGTGCTGAAAGGCACGACTTTGTTCCAAAGTGTGGGGTGAGATCCGCATGTGTAAATAAACAAATAACATGTTTTTCTTTTTCTTTTTTAAATATTATCTTTTTGAAAATATGAACTTAAGAATGTGAAAAAGATAGATCTAAAATTTGTGCATTTACCTTGTGAAAATTCAACTGTCTAAAAACTTAGAACGTAACTTCTCATTTGTCCCTTGTGCTGAGATAAACTAGGGATGTGGAGTTGATAGAAATGCCCTAGAGAGGCTTGGCAAGCAATCGAAGGATCGAATCAAACTATATGGTTTTCGAAGTCAGTGGAGGGTGCACTTCGGGTTTCAGTGAAGATTGAAGTCATCTCCGCCATGCAGTGTTTATGCAAAAAGAAAAAAAAGGCGAGGATGGGAATCAGACCGTCCTCTCTCTAGTCAAAGTAGCCGAGAAAATAGATGAGCGACCCTCATCTTAACCCGCGCGAAACGACAAGGATGAGAGGAGCGGGGAGGTATTTCCATAGGCTTGTGGGCGATGATTGGACCTCCCAAAAAGGCTTGAGAAAATGGACAAGCAAGCCACAAAAAGGCGAAAAGCTCAAAGAAGCAAATCAAGAGGCCAAAGGCCCAAAATTGTGAAGGTTTTAACCGAACAAAAAGTGAAGTACTCAAAGAGTCAAATCAAAGGCCAAAGGCCGATTCACTACAAAAAGCAGTCCCTCGCCAAAAGAAAATCAAAGTACTCAAACCATTGAAACGCGAACCGAATCACGTGCTAGAGAAAGCTACAAGGAAACCATATAGTGAGAGACGATCCCGAGGTTGCAGTCCAGGAGCCTAAAAAGGGCTACCTCCCGAAACATCCAGAATAATTTGCATCTCAGCACGGAGGTACAAGTATCAAGTTTCTTCTATTTATTTACGCAGTTCAATTTGGTAATAAGTAAGTAATGCATGAATTAGGATAAATCGAGTCCCACAGTCTAATTTTCATATTTTAAAACCAAACTTAGAGTACCGCCCTTTAATAGCATTGTTCGGGACGAACAACTAAAAGTGTGGGGTGATCTGATGGACCATAATTATACGAATCAAAAACACAGTAAAACCCACCAAATTAGACTGTTGGTCTATTTAACTTCTGCTTGTTAGTCCCGATTTATTTCTACAGGGCATTTTAGAGACTAGAGAGAAAACACGCTAAGGAGAGGATTTTACGCTGAAAAGATATTAAGAGTCAATCCAAGGTCAAGATTAGACGCTGAACGAAGAAATCTCAAGATCCTGACATTGAATTACTAAAATTAAATTCAACCGAGGAACAACCAAGTCAGACCGGAGAGAAATTGGACTGATAGTTTTGTGAAAAGACTGCACAAAAATCACAAAACACACCCATGGACCAAATGACCGGCGGCTAGTGTGAAATGGATGACTCATGGGTGGCTTCCTCCCCTCCTCCTCCTTGGGTGACCGGTGGCTTTGGCAAGAGGTGGCCAAAGCCACAAGCCCTCCTCCCTTTCTCACTTGCAACCGGCGGCTTTCAAGCCACCATGGGAATGTGACATGTGGTGGCTTCTCCTCCACATGCTCCTCCCTTCCTCCTCCACCCTTGGATGCAAAGCCACATGCCACCATCTCCACCACCCATCTCCTACCCCTTTGGCTATAAAAGGAGGCTTCTCCACCTCATTTCATCCATCCACAAATTTGTAAATCACTTCTCTCTCTAAGTTACTTTGTAAGTTTGGTTTGGTTTTGGAAATAATACTCCTGTTTGTTCTTGAGTATTATACTAATTGGAAATAATACTCCTGTTTGTTCTTGAGTATTATACTTTAGAGAATACTCCTGTTGGTTCTTGAGTATTCAGTAGGAAATTGGGAATACTCCTGTTGGTTCTTGAGTATTCCACCCCTTTCCCTCTTACTATTTTCAAAAACCCCCGAGTATTTAGTTATGATGTCCTTTTCCACGGATATTCGTAGCTAAACTCCTCATTCGGTCGAAGGTATTTTCTTGTATTATATAATGTTTTAATTTCTATTAGTTTCTTTTCTCTGTATTCAAAACTTGTTCTATGTGCCATATATAGTCAGAGTTTCCAAGGTTGAGTGGAAGCTGTAACAAGCAAAGCTCTTCCGTGGGAATTCGTGATCATAGTCGGTAAGTGGAAGCTGTAACAAGCAAAACTTATCGAGGAGTTTGACTTATCTAAAACACCACTTGGTCGATCGTAACTGAGAGATCAGGTGGATGCACAAAAGGCTAAGATACTTCAAAAGGAGGAATTAGTCTGAAGTAGAACAAGTGTTGCTTTAAACGATGTTGCAAGTCTTGCGCTGCGAAAGGGCCTCGATTCATCTTTGAATACTTAGAAAGGTTACTAACGGTTATTAATAAACATGTTATAATACAAGGTACCTGAAACCGAATACTTTTCCTTGAATTACAAAAAACCCCCTGTATTTACTTTTATAAACTGCTCGATCAACTACAACCATCAACCGCTCATCTACCGGAGGAATTGCAATCACGCATCACCCACTGTAAGTCTTCTTCCCTTAACTCTTTTACTTTTAGTAATTTAATTTCTGTATTTATTTTCTGTATTTACTTTTCCGCATAAAAAACCAAAAAAACCAAAAACAGTAGCTTAGTTCATCGCGCTAAAATCTCAATCACCCTAAAACACGTTCCCCGCCAGTATAAAGAACAACATATCCCTCTAATTCCCTTGGGTTCGACCCCTACTTACCACTTACTACCCAGTAGTGTAGTCGCGAGTAGCGGAAAATATAAATTTATTTGTACAGAGAACATTGCACCTTAACGACAGTGCAGTGCGCTCCGTCAACCCTGCACTTAATGTCGCTTTGTGTTCAAAACTTGTTCTATGTGCCATATATAGTCAGAATTTCCAAGGTTGAGTGGAAGCTGTAACAAGCAAAGCTCTTCCGTGGGGATTCGTGAACATACTCGGGTAGTGGAAGCTGTAACAAGCAACGCTATCTGAGGAGTTCGACTTATCTAAAACACCACTTGGTCAATCGTAACTGAAAGATCCGGTGGATGCACACAAGGCTAAGATACTTCGAAAGGAGGAATTAGTCTAAAGTAGAACAAGTGTTTTAAACGATGTTGCAAGTCTTGCGCTTAGAAATGGCCTCGATTCATCTTTGAACACTTAGTATGATCATTAGCGGTCAATGATAAACAACTATGATACAAGGCCCCTGAAACCAAATGTTTTCCTTGAATTACAAAACCCCCTTGTACTTACTTTTCTAGTATAACTGCTTTAATCAACCGCTCACCTTCCGGAGGACTCGCAAATCACGCATCACCCACTGTAAGTCTTTCTTTTTACTTTTCAGTATTTATTTTCAGTAATTTACTTTTCCGCACTCAAAACCAAAAACAACCAAAAAAAAGTCACTTAGTCATAACTGCTAAAATCTCAATCAACCTTAAAACACGCTCCCTCGCTATACAAATCCCTTAAAGAACAACGTATCCCCCTAATTCCCTTGGGTTCGACCCCTACTTACCACTTACTACCTAGTAGTGAAGTCGCGAGTAGCGGAAAATATAAATTTATTTGCACAGAGAACATTGCACCTTAACGACAGTGCAGTGGGCTCCGTCAAATTGGCGCCGTTGCCGGGGAATTAGCCATCGGATAAGTTGTTCTTTCCCTCCCATGTCCTCATGACGCAACCCCCTTCATATGCATGGACAACAAGATACCTTCCTCTGTTCGGAGGTACAGATGGAGAAGACCCAGTACTACACTGCCGAAACTTTCACCACGTTTATTGCCACATAAAACCTAATAATGAAATGTTAGAGGAGTTTAAGCTTAAATGCTTTAAATTCTCTCTAATTGATTTTGCGACGATCTGGTATTACACATCAACCGCTAGCAGTGCAGTACATTTCGTAGACCTCTGCGTCCCATTCCTGAAAGAATTCTCCCCTCCATCCTTACGACAACAAACCCGCGAGAAGATCATGTGCCTCCAACAATCCCGGGATGAGACCTTGGACGAATACTATACGAGCTATGACACCATCGTCTCAAGCTGCCCGCACCATGGATTCACGAAGAAAGTTCTACTTCAAAAATTTCTTCGTGGGATGAAGGCCGATGATCTGACGAGGATTAACGAAGCAATGAGAAGATCAGCCAGGAACTTAACCATGGCAGACATGTGGAACCTCATAAATGACCTGGCCGCAGCCACAAAACGAATACCCCAAGCTGATAGAGAAATGCAAGAGGCTGGTCCAGAGACAAAAGGAGAAACTCCCGAGCCATCAGAAGAAACTCCCGAGCCATCAGAAGAAACTCCCGAGCCATCAGAAGAGACTCCCGAGCCATCAGAAGACTGGGATATAGAAAGTATCGGGAGCAACGAGGAAGTGTCAGCAATGGAAGAAGTCCAAAATACCACCGACATGCTGCCAAAGCCATACCCAGCTATCATCACCCAAGCAGCCGAAACCATCTATGACCAGTTCCTCACAAACAGACACGACGAGGCAGAACCGAGCCTTAAGATGCAAGCATCCCGACTTTTCCCCTCGATCAATAGGCAAATCGCTGAAAATTATGTGATCCATGAAGAGGCTGAAAAGAGGATGGGAAAAGGGCCTGAGCAGAACGATTCCTTGATGGAGCATGTTTTCGCCATGACTGGACAAGGCAGCCCTAAACACCAAAAAACCCAGTTCAAGAGACTAGTTGTAAAGGGTCCCTCGCCTTCTCAGACACGTTGGAAGGAGAAATCACCAGAACAGCGGGAACAGGACCCAAGCACATCGTCTCACAAGAAATCAAGGAAAGGCAAGGCAAGAAGCAACACAGGAACAGTGGCAAAATTCAACCTGAGCCACCCATGGGATCCCAACCAGTGATCCAGGAATAAGGTACTGTCGAGCCAACGACTTTAAACAAGTGCACTGGTCGGGAGGTAACCCGACACTATCTTACTTTCTGTCTTTTTATTATCTGTCTTTTAGTTTTTATCAATAAGTCACTCTCACCCACTTGGTGCATAGAATGAAATGACTATTCAGGAATCGATTTTTGAAGCAAGATCGGATCAGCCAGGCAGCTTCCGTGAATTTATCGGGCCTGCGCTGAGAGTTCAAAGCCCCAGCCAAACTCCCTCGATTATTCAGCCTCATGCCATGTTGCCCACACGACACAGTAAAGGGAGTTCTGTTCTTCTCTTTTCCTTAATGTCATTTACTTCTCGTAATTGTCTGCTTGCATGGCTTTTGAACTAAGTAGTGCTGAAAGGCACGCCTTCGTTCTAAAGTGTGGGGTGAGATCCTCATGTGTACATAAATAAATAACATTTTTTATTTTTTAGTGTTATCTTTTTGAAAATATGAACTTAAGAATGTGAAAAAGATAAATCTAAAATTCATGCATTTACCTTGTGAAAATTCAACTGTCTAAAAACTTAGAACGTAACTTCTCATTTGCCCCTTTGTGCTGAGATAAATCAGGGATGTGGAGTTGACATAAACTGCCCTAGAGAGGCTTGGCAAGCAATCGAAGGATCGAATCAAATTATATGGTTTTCGAAGTCAGTGGAGGCTGCACTTCGGGTTTCAGTGAAGATTGAAGTCATCTCCGCCATGCAGTGTTTATGCAAAAAGAAAAAAAGGCGAGGACGGGAATCAGACCGTCCTCTCTCTAGTCAAAGTAGCCGAGAAAATAGATGAGCGACCCTCATCTTGACCCGCGCGAAACGGCAAGGATGAGAGGAGCGGGGAGGTATTTCCATAGGCTTGCGGGCGATGATTGGACCTCCCAAAAAAGGCTTGAGAAAATGGACTAGCAAGTCACAAAGACGCAAAAAGCTCAAAGAAGCAAATCAAGAGGCCAAAGGCCCAAAATTGTGAAGGTTTTAACCAAACAAAAAGTGAAGTACTCAAAGAGTCAAATCAAAGGCCAAAGGCCTATTCACTACAAAAAGCTATCCCTCGCCAAAATAAAATCAAAGTACTCAAACCATTGAAACCCGAACCGAATCACGTGCTAGAGAAAGCTACATGGAAACCATATAGTGCGAGACGATCATGAGAATGCAGTCCAGGAGCCTAAAAAGGGCTATCTCCCGAAACATCCAGAATAATTTGCATCTCGGCACGAAGGTACAAGTATCAAGTTTCTTCTATTTATTTACACAGTTCAATTTGGTAATAAGTAAGTAATGCATGAATTAGGATAAGTCTAGTACCACAGTCTAATTTTCATATTTTAACAAACTTACTTATAGTGCCGCCCTTTAATAGCATTGTTCGGGACGAACAACTGAAAGTGTGGGGTGATCTGATAGACCATAATTATACGAATCAAAAACACAGTAAAAACCCACCAAATTAGACTGTTTGTCTATTTAACTTCTGCTTGTTAGTCCCGATATATTTCTACAGGGTATTTTGATGCTTAGAGAGAAAACACGCTAAGGAGAGGATTTTACGCTGAAAAGATGTTACGAGTCATTCCAAGGTCAAGATCAGACGCCGAATGCAAAAATCTCAAGATCTTGACATTGAATTACTCAATTCAAATCCAACCGAGGAACAACCAAAGTTAGACCGGAGCGAAATTGAACTAATAGTTTTGTGAAAAGACTGCACAAAACTCACAAACTCATCCTTATCTCCAAGTGACCGGCGGCTTTTGTGGATGTGGTGACTCATGGGTGGCCAAAACCACCCCTTCTCCTCCTTGTGACCGGTGGCTTTGGCAAGAGGTGGCCAAAGCCACAAGCTTCCCCTCCTTGGAGACCTCCAACCGGCGGCTTTGGAGCCTCCCTCCTCCTCCCTTGGATGAAGCCACATGCCACCATCTCCACCCTCCATTCTCCTCCCTTGTGGCTATAAAAGGAGCTCATCCCCTCCTCATTTGTATCATCCAACAATCAAAAAATCAATAAACACTTATCTCTCTACATTTTGTTACTTTGCAAGTTTGGTTTTTGAAATTATATTACTCCTGTTGGTTCTTGAGTATTATAATACTGTAGAGAATACTCCTGTTGGTTCTTGAGTATTCAATAGGATTGGGAATACTCCTGTTGGTTCTTGAGTATTCCACCCCCTCTCCTCTTACTGTTTTCAAAAACCCCCAAGTATTTAGCTATGGTATCCACCTCTATGGATATTCGTAGCTAAACTCTTTATTCGGTTAAAGGGGTGTACTTGTATCATAAAATGTTTTAGACCCTGCACTTAATGTCGCTTTGTGTTCAAAACTTGTTCTATGTGCCATATATAGTCAGAATTTCCAAGGTTGAGTGGAAGTTGTAACAAGCAAAACTCTTCCGTGGGGATTCGTGAACATACTCGGGTAGTGGAAGCTGTAACAAGCAAAGCTATCTGAGGAGTTCGACTTATCTAAAACACCACTTGGTCAATCGTAACTGAAAGATCAGGTGGATGCACACAAGGCTACGATACTTCGAAAGGAGGAATTAGTCTAAAGTAGAACAAGTGTTTTAAACGATGTTGGAAGTCTTGCGCTTAGAAATGGCCTCGATTCATCTTTGAACACTTAGTATGATCATTAGCGGTCAATGATAAACAACTATGATACAAGGCCCCTGAAACCAAATGTTTTCCTTGAATTACAAAACCCCCTTGTACTTACTTTTCTAGTATAACTGCTTTAATCAACCGCTCACCTTCCGGATGACTCGCAAATCACGCATCACCCACTGTAAGTCTTTCTTTTTACTTTTCAGTATTTATTTTCTGTAATTTACTTTTCCGCACTCGAAACCAAAAACAACCAAAAAAAGTCACTTAGTCATAACTGCTAAAATCTCAATCAACCTTAAAACACGCTCCCTCGCTGTACAAATCCCTTAAAGAACAACGTATCCACCTAATTCCCTTGGGTTCGACCCCTACTTACCACTTACTACCCAGTAGTGAAGTCGCGAGTAGCGGAAAATATAAATTTATTTGCACAGAGAACATTGCACCTTAACGACAGTGTAGTGGGCTCCGTCACTTGCAAACGAGACATGGGAGCTGGTTGAGCTTCCACGAGGCAAAAAGGTACTGCATAACAAGTGGGTTTACAGAATTAAGGAGGAGGCAAATGGAAGTAAGCGTTCCAAGGCAAGATTGGTTGTGAAAGGATTTCAGCAGAAATACGGTATAGATTACAGTGATGTTTTCACTCCTATTTTCAAGATGACTACTATACGGCTTGTGTTGAGTATGGTTGCAGCTGAAGATCTTGAGTTACATCAGCTAGATGTGAAAACAACCTTTCTTCATGGTGACCTCGAAGAAGAAATCTATATGAAGCAACCAGAAGGCTACTTGTCAGAGGGTAACAATTTACTGGTGTGTAAACTGAAGAAGAGCTTGTACGGTTTAAAACAAGCTCCCATGCAGTGGTACAAGAAGTTTAATGCATTTATGCACGAAGTTAAGTTCGTGAGGAGTGAGGCTGACCATTGCTGTTATTTCAAGAAGGTGGATGACGGCTATATCATATTGCTATTATATGTTGATGACATGCTGATAGCAGGTTCCAGTGCTCAAGAGGTGAGTAAGCTGAACAAGCAGTTATCCAAATGGTTTGCCATGAAAGATCTGGGTGAGGCGAAGCAAATTTTGGGAATGCAAATTGAACGTGACAGAAAGGCAGGAAAGCTGCATCTCTCACAAGCTGAGTACATCACGAAGATTCTGGAGAGGTTCAGCATGCAAGATTCACAGCCGGCTAAGATTCCATTGGGTAGTCAGTTCACACTTTCAATTAAAGACTCGCCGAAAGACCAAGAAGAGCGTGACTACATGCAGAAGACTCCATATGCCTTAGCAATTGGCAGCTTGATGTTTGCGATGGTGTGTACTTGGCCAGACATTGCACATGCGGTGGGAGTAGTGAGTCGGTTCATGGGCAATCCAGGGAAAAGCATTGGGAAGCGGTAAAATGGATCTTGAGGTACTTGAAGGGGACCACTAAGCATGCCTTATGTTTTGAAGGCAAGAAAGTTGAGTTAGCAGGATATGTTGATGCAGATTTGGCATCAAGTGATATTGACAAGAGGAGAAGTACAACCGGATATGTCTTCACATTGGGTGGTACTGCTATCTCTTGGGCTTCAAAGTTGTAGAAAATTTTTGCCTTGTCTACTGCTGAAGCTGAATATGTTGCAGTGACTGAGGCTAGTAAGGAGATGGTGTGGCTGCAGAATTTCATGAGTGAATTGGGAAAGGAGCAAGGGGGTAGTACTCTTTATAGTGATAGTCAGAGTGCCATCCACTTGGCCAAGAACCCTGCATTTCATTTGAAGACCAAGCATATAGAGCTGAAGTATCACTATATACGCCATCTACTGGAGAAGAAGATCTTGCAACTAATGAAGACTCATGGAAGTAAAAATCCTGCTGACATGTTTACTGATGAGTCGAGTTTTCGACTCATTAATGCCCGTTTTCACTATAGCTTTAGTTCGTTTTCGACGATTATTTGATGTCATTTGATCCCCTTTTCGTGCGTTTCAGGTACAAAACAAGATGTCTCGGTGTCAAAAGCCAATAGAAGGAAACTCGGGGAAAATCAGAGACTAGACCAAAAAGTGAGCAGAATTGGTCCCCAGTCGATCGACTGGGAAGCTCCCCTGCTCCAGTCGATTGACTGAATGGAGTCTTAGGAGGTCCTACAAATCAAGTTTACATAGTCCATCGATTGGGACCTCCAGTCGATCGACTGGCGAGTCCTCCAACCAGAGCATGCAGGCCACGTGACCTCAGTCGGTCGATTGGGACTCCAGTCGGTCGACTGGGAGCAACATCAGGAGGGCCAAAACTCTACATTTACGCAGTCGATCGACTAAAGATTCCCCATGCACCAGTCGATCGACTGAGAATCTGCTATGCAAGCGTCATTTCTTCCTCCAGTCGATCGACTGGGCCACAAGCACAACGCCAGTCGATCGACTGGACTGCTACAGTCCCAAAATTTCAGCGAGGCTATAAATAGAAAGAGGCAAGTTTGACCTAGTATCTTGGCTTCTTTGGGGAAAAGACAAGGAAAAGTGAGCTCTATCAAGGGATCCATCATCATCTAAGCAAGGAGGATTGAAGATCAAGGGAGTTCATTAGGACTAATCATCCTACTCTATTCCCCTTCTTTTCTCTTAGATTTTGTTAGAAACCCTACTCACATCATGTTGTCTTACATGATGTGTGAGTAGTCCCCTTGTGTTTTGAGGGTTTTTATGATCCTCCTTGGTACTCAATGATCATTGTATATACATCTATATGGATTTTATGAAGTTGATTTCATTTTACTATGATCTTCATGTTAGACATGTTGCTAAGTGTTTGATAAAATACCTAAGTGACATGTTTGTGTTAGAACTATGATCTAAGTATCGAGAGAGCTTAGTGATGGTTTGGATATAGTAAAATTGAACTTAACCGACATTTATGAGAGTAAACGCATGGTGAGAGGTTAACTAGAACTTTATGCATATAGCACTTGTGAGAATAAATGCTATATAGTAAATCAATACCCTTTAATTAGTGAGATTGTAACTAAGATGACTTGACTAGGATTAGACTTGCATGATAGTTTGTCTATTCCTAGCCTAAGTTAGGTTTTAAACCTATCAACTCATAATTAATTGAACTCTTGTATGCATGATCATTGGGAAATTGCCAAGGAGGGGAATAATCCCTCGAAACTCGCTTTTAATTGATTTTAATCCCCTAAAACCATTTCATACTTGTTTTAAATCATTGATAATCGTCACACTTGAATTTTAGGAATTAGCCGAGTTAGAAAATTTGATAATTCTAGCGCGTAATCCGTTTGTTCCCTTGGGTTCGACACCGGTCTTACCGGTCATTTATAAATTGTTTTTGACCGTATGCTAAAAACTAAACGTCAAAATGGCGCCATTGCCGGGGAGCAATAGTTAGATTATCCCTAGGAAAATCATTTAGTACTCCGACTATTCCATGTTTTCCTTTATTTGCTTTGTTACTCTTGATTCTTGAGCGTATTCACCATTCTCACTTGTCTTTAATTGTTTTCCCCTTGTAGGTGCATCTCGTTTATGCCACCGAAGACAAAGAAGCTTACCAAAATTGTGGATAGAGATTTGAATCAACTCGTAAAAGAATTCGTGAATCCTCACCTTACAAGGAGTAAAACATTTAAGGAAAAAGGATCAACCTCGAACGTTCAAGAAATCGATCATCAAGTCATGGGAGATAGAGATAATGGACTTCCTCCTCCACCTCCACCACCCCAAGGTCAACTTCCACCATTTCCCTAAGCTAGAAGGGTTCTCAAAGACTATGCCGCTCCTAGTGCATATGGATATCGTTCCCCAATCCTTGCTCCCGCGGTTGACAACCGAGACTTTGATTTGAAAACCTCTACAATCCAAATGATACAAGCAAACCGATTCTCGGGAGGAGACCACGAGGACCCAAACTCTCATTTGACTACGTTTCTTGAAGTTTGTGATACTTTCAAGATCAATGGGGTTTCCGAGGATGCTAAGCTCTTGAGGTTGTTCGCTTTCTCCCTCACGGGAAAGGCCACGTCTTGGTTAAGGAGCCAAACGCCGGGAAGTTTCACCACTTGGGAGGAGCTTGCTGTTGCATTCCTCAATAAGTATTTCCCTCCTTCCAAGATGGCTTATTATAGGGGTCTAATCATGAATTTTGAGCAAATGGATGGGGAGACGCTTTATGAGGCTTGGGAGAGATACACGGAGTACCAAAGGCTTTGCCCACATCACAACCTAGACACTCTCCTTGTGTTCCATACCTTCTATCATGGTGTAGATGGTCCCTCGCGGCTTGCACTTGATACCGCCGCGAAAGGAGCTATAATGGATCTTGAACCTCATGAAGGATATGCGGTAATCGATAAGATCACAAATAACTACTTCACATGGGGGAGTGAAAGAGGAAACCCAAGAAGGAAGGGAGAAAGACATGAAGCAAAGGCCGTAAGCATAAGAGACTACGATTCATTAGAGAGAAAATTTGAATGCCTTTCGGACGAAGTGTTTAAATTGAAACATCCGGAGAGAGATCACTCAACGAGCCAAGGGTGTGACATTTGTGAGGTTTATGAGCATGAAACTAACTCTTGCCCGTTGGTTCAAAGGGATGGACATAGAATCGGGAACGAAGAAGCAAATTATGTAGGTGGAAACCAAGGTAGAGAGTATGGAGCTAATGCCACTCAAGGCCAAAATTCCCAATCTAACTACACTACTCCAAGGTTTTCCTCGGTTTGGAAGAATCACCCAAATTTTTCGTACAAGACTACAAATCCCACTTGTCCCAATTTTGGTACTTCATCTCCCGGATTTGGTCCTAAGCCTACCTCAACGAATCAAGCTTTCTCTCCGAGGAATCAATTTTAACCAAGGAACCAACATCAAGGTCAACAATATCAAGCTCAACCTCAAAGGCCTTACCAACAAGAGGATCATCATTCTCAACCATCAAATGAGCCTTCGAATTCAGATGTCATGCTTTCCGCAATCCTTGATATAAGTAAAGAATTGAAAGAAATGAAACAATCTCACCAAGGCTTGCAAACCTATGTCAATATGCTTGAGAACCAACTAGCTCAACAAGCCGAGTCATCAACTAGGGCACAAGGAAAGCTACCGGCACGTCCCGAGCATGAAAAGAAGGAGTTTTGCAACGCCATCTATATAGAGGAATTACTTGAGGATGAATTTCTAGAAAGGGAAGAATATTGTGAGGCGGTGACTCTTAGAAGTGGAAAACAATTGGAGGATGTTACACCAAAGAAAGCCGTTCAAATACCTCCAAAACCCATTGGCCAAGCTAGAGCCGAAGAAAAAGAACTCAATGAAGAGGTCCCTAATCCTCCAACCGAAATGGCAAAAGCAAGTAAAGAGAGAAAGGAAGAACTCAAGCCTTATGTTCCTTCGGTCCCCTTCCCTCAAAGGCTCATCAAGACCTCTAAATTGGACAAAGAGTATGAGGTCTTCACCAAGATATTGAAAAAGCTATATGTCTACATACCATTTCATGAGCTCATCAAGAAGGCACCTCTATACAACAAATTTCTTAAAGAGATCTTGTCCAAAAAGAGGACCATTGAAGAAGACGATCCCCACCCCCTCAACCACGAATGTAGTGCCCTCTTTTCAAAGCAAATCCCCCAAAAGATTGGAGATCCCGGCAAATTCACTATCCCTTGCTCAATAGGGGATATGAGCTTCTCGAGTCCTCTAGCCGATCTCGGGGCTAGTGTGAGCGTTATGCCTCTTTCCATTTACCACAAGCTAAAATTGAATGGGGTGAAAACCGCTAAAATGACTCTACAACTTGCGGATGGCACTACAAGGCGCCCTTGGGGCCTAGTGGAGAATGTCCCTATCAAAGTCGACAAATTCTACATTCCATGCGACTTTGTGGTGATTGATATGGGGGACAACTTCGCTTCATCATTGATTCTTGGACGCCCTTTCTTGGCCACCGCCGGTTTTAAGGTTGATGTGGGAAAAGGGAAATTGACCCTAAAGATTGGTGGAGAAAAAGTAAAGATAGAAAAACCAAAAGAAGAACAAGTGGCTAGTGTTGAGAAAAAGCTAGAGAAGGAGGGAGCCGAAGTTACTAAGGGCGAGAAAGTTGATATGAAAGAGTGGCACAACATGTTTGAACCCGATGAAGACCCTCCTCGTGATCAATATGAATCATCATCCAACGATGATATTAGTAAGAATGGAAAAGCGAATACATCAAAGGGTGAGAAGCTACCACTTTGGAAAAGGGCTATTAAACAAGTTGCTTGTAACTCTTCAAAGAATACGGATTGAATCTTCCAATATTCTAACAAGTCCGCTTGAGGAGGGATCCTAGCAAAGGACTCTTCAAGTGTGTTTCTTAAACATGGAGAGATTCGGCTCGGTCTTTGCCAAGACGTTAAACTAAGCCCTCACGGGAGGTAACCCAGTTTGTAAGTTGTCCATCTAATTAAAATTAATTTCATATATATATGTTTGGCATGCGTACTTCGAATGTTGAATGTGAACATGAGTGCTAGGATGATGAAAATGCATGATTGGATGTGCTTGGTGTGGAATGGTGCTTGCATGAATTATCTAGGTGATGGTGATGTTTTAAGTGTGGAGTGTATGATCCTAGCTTGCGTGTTGTTGCGAAAAATGTTTATGCTAGTGGTTTCTTGGTGAAGCATGCCTCTAGTTTGAATTGATTTTGTATGAATATTGTATGGCTTTTATTCGTGATGCGGAGTAAAAATGCTAAGTGTGGAGTTGGGAGTTCAAACTAGGTGAAAAAGACCTTAGAAGCTGATATTTGCACCCAGTCGACCGACTGGGAGACAGCCAAATGCCCAGTCGGTCGACTCAATTGAAATTCAGGAGGGGTTAAAACCTCAAGCAATCTAGTCGACCGACTGGAATCCCCTTATCAAAAACTCATTTTTCCTTTTCATTCTAACTCCATTTGCCTCTCCCTTGCCTCCCACACCATTTACTGATGATTTGGAGGAGGACGTTGGAGATTCTTCTGGAGAGACCACTTCGGGAGACGACGAGGCTACATCTTCAGCTTCTGATACATTTTGATCATACTTGTGTTTACCATTTTGTCTATGCTTTCTTGCTTTGATCATGTACTTGGATGTTAAGTCGCCTTTTGGCGCAATTTTGGATGATGTATGCCATTCTGAGTGATATACCCTTGACTTGCTTTTGGTTGTATGCTACATTTCCAATGATATTGAAGGTGTTTACCATTCTTACTGTTCACTTTACAGGTTCTACACCTACATATTATTCTCATGTTCAAAATTCACCTTCTTTGTCTACATTCGCAACCAAAAGGTTATTTCTCACTCCAAAGAGTTATATCACCGGCTCTACAAATGAGGGGAGTTCCTATGCGCCGTTGCCTTTATTTTATCATTCTTTGCGCTTAGGGACTAAGCTTGAATTAAGTGTGGAGTGGTTTGATGCGCATAGGTTACATGTTTGCATGCCATGCATATCATTTTAGATGGACACTTGCATCTTTGCACATTATCCCTACATGAGAGTGTTTCAACCATATAGGCTTGTGACTATCGATTCTTAATTCCTATAAATCACATCTAGCCTATTTGCCACATTTATTGGATCTTGAGCTTAGAACCGACCTAGTCCATCGAATGTGTATTCTTGAAAGCCAATATCATTGCTATCCTTCGTCTATCCAATCCTCTAAATATTTTCATTGAAATACCTTGGATCAAGCTATAGCAAGCACCTTTTAAAATCTTCGTGAAAAACTTAGACCATTTGATAGCTCCTTGGTGACTTGAGTTCTCTAACACGGTGCCTTGCTTATGTTTGATTCCCGCACATTCCATACACTTTTTGAACATATTGTCAAGTTTTAAAAAAAATGTTTGCGGTCAAAGAGGGCAAAACCCCGACTAAAAACTTTCTCAAAGTACAAGACAAGTTTTGATCAAAATATACAAATGCCGGGGGTTAGGGAGGTAAGTCCCCCCTCGAAAGCATTTGTAGGCCAAAGGCCGTTCAAAAAGAAAATAAGAAGCACTTAAAACTTGACTTTATGTTTTCCTCCATTCTTCATTTGTGCGGGACTCATCATTTGCATTGTGTGCTAGTTAGAACGACCCATGGACGATCCATGTGTTTACACGGGAGTTATCATTTGGTCCATGCATGTTTATTGAGAACTCTAGTGTCGAACTCCTCTTCCCTTATGGATTACGGCTTAAGCGCCTAAAACTTGGGAATGAGTTCCATGTCACAAACCCATGGACTAGCCCTAGCTAGCATAGGTGAGCGATTGACAATTTTTGTGCAAACTAAAAACTTCGCCTCTATTGTATAGCCTTGAAAATGAATAGACTTTTGGATGAGACGATTGATAGCTCTAGTATTGATGACCTTGAATGCACAACCTCGAGGGTACTCAAAGTGGTTCAAAAGTTCTTTTGATGATATTGTGATAATGGACCTAGCGTGGGGTGAGGAATTTGTTTTGAGAAATCATAGCTTCGGTTGAACACTCTTGAATTCATTCATATGGGATAGGTGCATTTGGGATTTGTGAGTATTTCCCTTTTCTGAAAACTCTCACGAGACTATAACACGTCCACTAGGGTAGCCTAGGGGTTTAAAGGCTTAATGCATACGCTAAATGCATTCGTAACGCCTACGAAAAGGAGCTAGGTAGATTGCACATACTTGTCATTTACCTTTCAATAACACGTTTAGAAATAAGGATCGAGACCTTGTGAAATCTAGTGAGGCAAATACACGAAAAACATGGCACCACTAGCATTTCGGCATTTGCACTTCCTTGGCATATTTTCATACTTTGTTCGGGACGAGCAAAGCTTAAGTGTGGAGTGTTGATGAGTCGAGTTTTCGACTCATTAATGCCCATTTTCACTATTGCTTTAGTTCATTTCCGACGATTATTTGATGTCATTTGATCCCCTTTTCGTGCGTTTCAGGTACAAAACAAGATGTCTCAGTGTCAAAAGCCAATAGAAGGAAACTCGGGGAAAATCGGAGACTAGAGCAAAAAGTGAGCAGAATTGGTCCCCAGTCGATCGACTGGGAAGCTCCCCTGCTCCAGTCGATCGACTGAATGGAGTCTCAGGAGGTCCTGCAAATCAAGTTTACACAGTCGATCGATTGGGAGCTCCAGTCGATCGACTGGCGAGTCCTCCAACCAGAGCATGCAGGCCACGTGACCTCAGTCGATCGATTGGGACTCCAGTCGATCGATTGGGACTCCAGTCGGTCGACTGGGAGCAACATCAGGAGGGCCAAAACTCTACATTTACGCAGTCGATCAACTGAAGATTCCCCCTACACCAGTCGATCGACTGAGAATCTGCTATGCAAGCGTCATTTCTTCCTCCAGTCTATCGACTGGGCCACAAGCACAACGCCAGTCGATCGACTAGACTGCTACAGTCCCGAAATTTCAGCGAGGCTATAAATAGAAAGAGGCAAGTTTGACCTAGTATCTTGGCTTCTTTGGGGAAAAAGACAAGGAAAAGTGAGCTCAATCAAGGGATCCATCATCATCTAAGGAAGGAGGATTGAAGATCAAGGGAGTTCATTAGGACTAATCATCCTACTCTATTCCCCTTCTTTTCTCTTAGATTTTGTTAGAAACCCTACTCACATCATGTTGTCTTACATGATGCGTGAGTAGTCCCCTTGTGTTTTGAGGGTTTTTATGATCCTCCTAGGTACTCAATGATCATTGTATATACATCTATATGGATTTTATGAAGTTGATTTCATTTTACTATGATCTTCATGTTAGACATGTTGCTAAGTGTTTGATAAAATGCCTAAGTGACATGTTTGTGTTAGAACTATGATCTAAGTATCGAGAGAGCTTAGTGATGGTTTGGATATAGTAAAATTGAACTTAACCAACATTTATGAGAGTAAACGCATGGTGAGAGGTTAACTAGAACTTTATGCATATAGCACTTGTGAGAATAAATGCTATATAGTGAATCAATACCCTTTAATAAGTGAGATTCTAACTAAGATGACTTGACTAGGATTAGACTTGCATGATAGTTTGTCTAGTCCTAGCCTAAGTTAGGTTTTAAACCTATCAACTCATAATTAATTGAACTCTTGTATGCATGATCATTGGGAAATTGCCAAGGAGGGGAATAATCCCTCGAAACTCGCTTTTAATTGATTTTAATCCCCTAAAACCATTTCTTACTTGTTTTAAATCATTGATAATCGTCACACTTGAATTTTAGGAATTAGCCGAGTTAGAAAATTTGATAATTCTAGCGCGTAATCCGTTTGCTCCCTTGGGTTCGACACCAGTCTTACCGGTCATTTATAAATTGTTTTTGACCGTATGCTAAAAACTAAACGTCATTTACTAAGGCTGTGACCTTAGAGAAGTTGAAGTTATGCATGGCTTCAACTGGCCTTGGTACTTAAGGTGAAGGCCTGGCACTACCAAACGTTCATAGGTTGATGAATGTGGAGATGACGGCGATTATGATTGGAATCAGGCTCCAGGTGGGAGATTGTTGGGCTATGAAGCCTGATAACCAAAAGCCCATATATCTTTAGTGGCAGCTAGGGTTTCAGCTGTGCAACACGACTAAGGTTTCTATTAGGGTTTCATATCTTGCCCTATATAAACTTGGCTTGAGTATTGTAATTGTATCTCATCATCATAGTGAAAATCTCCTGGCTTGATAGTGCCCCCAGACGTAGTCACATTAGGTGGCGAACTAGGTATCAAACTCCTTGTGTTCTTTGTCGTTGTTTTTCTTTCATTACTGCTTTAGATCCTAACATTTGGCATGAAATGCCGTCTTTTATGCATGTTTCCTCCTAGAGCTTCCGAAACACCTGAAATGCACAATGATACTAAAAAGTAAATGTTCGCATATAAAAGTGTCGAAACAAATGAGATTAGTTAGTTCGACAAATATATAAATACAACTCATCAATGTCAAACAGTGAACAAGTCATGCGAGCTGCTTCAATCTTTCCATTAGCTGATACGGGTGCTAAGACACCCGAGAATGCAGTTGTTGATGTTTTCAAAGCTCAAACTGTGAATTTTTAACATAGCTATTTCGTTTATTTATCACTGAGATGTGATGGATTCATTTTCGAAGCAATGAATCGTTAAAAGCAAAGTCAGTAAAGCTATATTTTTGATATACAAAAGTATTAATATTGAAATATAATCTATTATATAATCGAGTATTGAACGAGTATATAATCGAGTTTTATACGAGTATATAATCAAGTTGTTCACGAGTATAAACGAGTCGAGTAACACTTTGCTCAAGCTTGAATCGTTTAATAAACGAGCTTCAAAATTATTATCGTACTTGTCTCGTTTATTTTCGAGTCGAGCTTTGACCGAGTTGGCTCGCGAGCTACTCACAAAGTATATCGACTTTCTAGCAGCCATATGCACTTGCAAGACTCTTATATTCCGCTTATGTACTCGACCGACCAACCGAACTTTGTTTTGTTGATCACCAACCGATAATGTTGCCCACAACATAAACACAATAACCTTGAGTAGATCTGCAATTATCAGGATCTCCAGCCCATTCAGCATCAGAATACGCAATAAGAACAAAGGCTGATGTAGGTGTAATAATAATGCCATGTTCATATGTGCCTTTCAGATATCTTAAAATACGTTTGACTGCGATCCAATGATCTTCTATAGGAGCGTGCAAAAATTGGCATACACGATTTACGGCATACGTAATGAAATCTTTTCCTTGTAGTTGAGATGTTGTTCTGGTCGAGTACAGAACAAAATCTAGAACAACTTATGCGAAAATAAATGTAGTGCAGAAAATAAACGACACGCAAAGTTGTTACCCAGCCTACGTCTGGGGGGCTGTCTCCTTAGCCCGGTGGATAGCAATTCACTAATAATGGGTATTGCGAGTACAGGAGCTTACGTTTATAGAATCCCTCTTAAACTGCCTGAGCCTCTAATACTCTAGTAATCGCCAACTAGGTATCCCCTAGATCAGAGCCTCGCCTCCGATTCCACCAGATGATCCTCCACGAGAATCAGCGCCTTCTCCCGAATGCGCAGCAACACCTTCAGTGCGTGTATCGTCAAGTTGTTCTACGATCAGCCTGCCGAGCACTAGAACAGACTGAATCCAAGCACCGTGAATAATCAGAATGATTAGTTCACCGGCCGTTTGCCTCCAGCTCCCTTCAGTGAGTATGAGCTTGAATAATATCTCCGTGAGTGCTGACTGATACAAATGCATCAACCCTCCTTATATAGTGCGGTAGAAGCCCTAGTCGAATAAGATTTCTATTCTTCAACCGCCTATCTCTCTACGAAATCTTTCCTAAATCTTTTAGGAAACATTCCTAATATCTTGCGCATATCTCTTGTAGATAATTCTCAATATATCTTCAACTTCGTTTTAAGACGCAATTGATTATCTTCTTCGTTAAGTTATCTTCAAGCGCAAGTCTTGCCTAATAGCTTTCAACCGACTTCTTGATATGCTTCTTATCACCGACTTGCCTAATCTGTTTTAGGAAACATCTGCTGCATCTTGTTCCACATCGGTTGAACATGTTGCCTAATCTGAATTAGGAAACATTCCTTCAGACCTTCCGTCTGCTTCCGTCTTGCTCATTGTCGGTTGAGTATGTTGCCTAATCTGAATTAGGAAACATTTCATCTGCTCCATACTTGTTCTAGGACAATTGCCTCAGCCTGCCTTGAACTCTTCCTTGAACAACTCTTTACAGAGTTTTGCCAAATCACATGCCATAAGATCAAACACGTAATATCTGGTCGAGTGATGACAACGTATTGGAGAGAACCAACAACAAGTCTATACATGTTGGGATCAGACATTGGCTTTCCAGCAGCAACTAGCTGAGAGCGTGGAGCAGCAGGGGTTGTCATGGGCTTACATCCTTCCATTCCTGTTCGAGATAGAAGATCAAATATATATTTGGACTGATTGAGAAGTTAACATCCATGTTGCTGCTTGACTTCAACACCCAAAAATTAATTCAAGAATCCAAAGTCTTTTAGAGAAAAAGTTTGATGGAGTTGAGTAATACAGTGGCTAATAAAATTGGAGTAGCTTCCTTGAGGACAAGATCATCAACATATACTAGCATTTATATAAGGGAGTGATGGACCACAATTATACGAATCAAAAACACAGTAAAACCCCCCAAGTTAGACTGTTTGTCTATCTAACATCCATCTGTTAGTCCCGATATATTTCCACAGGGCATTTTAGAGACTGAAGTGAAAACACGCTAAGGAGAGGATTTTATGCTGAAAAGATAACAAGAGTCAATCCAAGGTCAAGATCATATGCCGACTGAAGAAATATCAATGATCCTGACGTTGAATTGACCAGAATAAATTAATCAGAAGAATCAGGAGAGGAATCAAGACAGCCCGGGGAAGGAACACACTGACAGTTTTGTGAAAAGACTGCACAAAACTGTACAAAACTCACATATGGGCAAGATGACTTGTGACTTGAAGAAGAGGTGGCCAAAGAGGAAAACCACCCCAAAACCACCACCCACCACCGGCGGCTCCTCCACCCTCCTCCTCCATGTGACCGGTTGACTTGCCTTGGAGGTGGCAAAGCCAACCTCTCCTCCTCCACCACAACCGGCTACCGGCGGCTGCCCTCCACCACTCCTCCTCCGCCACTTGGTGGCTCCTCCTTGGCTCCTCCTCCTCCCTTGGATCAAACCAATCTCCACCACCCATCTCCACCCATTTTTCCTATAAAAGGAGGTGCTCCTCCCCTCACAAATTCATCCCAAAATTGAAAATCACTTCTCTCTCTACATTTTGTTACTTGTAAGTTTGGTTCGGTTTTGAAATAATACTCCTGTTTGTTCTTGAGTATTATACTGGAAATTATAATACTCTTGTCGGTTCTCGAGTATTATAATACTGTAGAGAATACTCCTGTTGGTTCTTGAGTATTCAGTAGGAAATTAGGAATACTCCTGTTGGTTCTTGAGTATTCCACCCCTTTCCCTCTTACTGTTTTCAAAAACCCGCGAGTATTTAGCTATGGTATCCATCTCTATGGATATTCGTAGCTAAACTCTTTATTCGGTGGAAGGTATTTTCTTGTATTATATAATGTTGTAATATCTTTTAGTTTCATTTCTTTGTATTCAAAACTTGTTCTATGTGCCATTTATAGTCAGAATTTCCAAGGTTGAGTGGATGCTACGAAAGGGCAAAACTCTTCCGTGGGGATTCGTGAACATACTCGGGTAAGTGGATGCTACGAAAGGGCAAAGCTTATCTGAGAAGTTCGACTCATCTAAAACACCACTTGGTCAATCGTAACTGTGAGATCAAGTGGATGCACAAAAGGCTAAGATACTTCGAAAGGAGGAATTAGTCTGAAATAGAACAAGGGTTGCTTTAAACGATGTTGCAAGTCTTGCGCTACGAAAGGGCCTCGATTCATCTTTGAATACTTAGAAAAGTTACTAACAGTTTATTATATACATGTTATAATATAAGAGTACCTGAAACCGAATGCTTTTCTTTACTGTTAAACCGCAATCACCAACTGCTGATCTACCGGAGGAATTACAATCACGCATCACCCACTGTAAGTCTTCTTTGTATTTACAGCATTTAATTTCTGTATTTACTTTTCTGCAATCAAAACCAAAAAACCCCCCAAAAAATCACGTAGTTAATTAGAGCGCTAAAATCTCAATCAACCATAAAACACGCTCCCCCCAGTTCAATCACCCTAAAAGAATAGCCTATTCCCCTAATTCCCTTGGGTTCGACCCCTACTTACCACTTACTACCCAGTAGTGTAGTCACAAGTAGCGGATATTATAAATTTATTTGTACAGAGGACACTGCACCTTAACGACAGTGCGGTGGCCCTCCGTCAAATTGGCGCCGTTGCCGGGGAATTAGCGAATGGATAGTTGTTCTTTTTTCTGTTATACATAATCCGCCATGCCTTCCTACTACGAATACGAGTCTTGGAACGATGAAGAGTTTTACTCAATACTCCGCGAAGAGATCATCGACACTAAGCAATCGCGGGACGAAACTTTGGACGAGTACTTAGCGTGCTTTGACTCCATGATAGAGAGCTACCCGCACCATGGATTCACCAGACTCAATCTTCTTCAAATATTTCTCGGTGGAATGATGCCACTTGAGCGGAAAAGATTTAATGATGTAACGGGGAGTTCACTCAGGAAGTTAACCATAGGTGAAGCCTGGCGCCTCATAAATGATTTGGCAAAGAACACAAAACAGGGTCAGTGGCACCAAACTGAAGATAAGGCACCGACGATGGAAGTAGACTCAGTGCAAAACGAGCCCAACACCACACCCATTGCGAGCTTGCCCGCAACAAACCTGGAAGAAGACACCAGTACAGGGACAGTAATGGACGTGGAGGCGGCTCTAAAGGAGCCAACATTGGAGCCCACGGAGCCAACTGAGGATGCGGACTCACAAATAACCGAAGAGGAATCGGCCAAATTAGGCCCGGCCCTCACTGAAGAACTGCTCAAGAAAGACCTAGCCCTTGTGGTGAAACTCCCCCAACTTGTCCCCTCGGGTTGTATACAGATCACAGCCCCTGAAGATAAAGTGATCAATAAGGAGGTGCAAGGCGAGTTGGAAGCGGGACAAAGGCAAGAAAAGCCAACAATGGAGCACTCTCTCGTCATGAGCCAAGAAAAGCCGGCTGAAAACTCACTCGTTCTAGGATGGCAATTCATCTCTGCCACAAAGAAGAGGGTTAGCAAGGGCGCATGCTTAAGGTCGCTTGGCAAAAGACTAAACTTCCAAAACTACAAAGATGCCAACCGGCCATACACTAAGAAGCGACAAAGACATGGCCCGGTGCAATGGAAGCCCGGAAGGAAAAACAAGAGAGCATGGCTCATTGAACCAGCAGTTATGGTAAAAGGTCCCCAGCCTTCTCAGAAACTATGGAAAGAAAAAGCACCAAAACCGTGGAGTTCCAACCTAAACAAGAAATCAGGAAAAAGCAAGGCGAAAACCAACACCGGGACAGTGGCAAAGTTTGACCTCAGCCACCCATGGGACCCAAACCAGTAATCCACAACGAGGTATCGTCGAGCCAACGACGTAAAACAAGTGCACTGGTCGGGAGGTAACCCGACACTATCTTACTTTCCGCACTTACTTTCAGTACTTAGTTTTAAGCTTGCATGACTTTTGAACTAAGGCACGCCTTCGTTCAAAAGTGGGGGGTGAAAACCGCCTGTGTACATAAATAACATGCTTGCTGTTTTTCTTTTTTTTAGTAATAGTATCTTTTTGAACATATGAACTTAAGAATGTGAAAAAGATAAATCAGAATTCATGCATTTACCTTGTGAAAATTCAAACTGTTTAAAAAATTAGAATGTAACTTTCCATTTGTCCTTTGTACTGAGATAACTAGGGATGTGGAGTTGACATAAACTGCCCTAGAAGGACTTGGGAAGCAATCAAAGGATCAGATCAAACTATATGGTTTTCGAAGTCAGTGGAGGCTGCACTTCGGGTTTTCAGTGAATAATTGAGTCAAACTCCGCCAAGAAGCATCTATGCAAAGGCGAGGACGGGAATCAGACCGTCCTCTCTCTAGTCAAAATAGCCGAGAAAATAGATAAGCGACCCTCATCTTGACCCGCGCAAAACGACGAAGACGAGAGGAGAGGGGAGGTATATCCATAGGCTTGCGGGCGATGATTGGACCTCCCAAGAAGGCTGACAAAATGGACTAGCAAGTCACAAAGAAGCGAAAAAACTCAAAGAAGAAAATCAAAAGAGGCCAAAGGCCCAAAATTGTGAAGGTTTTAACCGAGCAAAAGTGAAGCACTCGACAAAGTCAAATCAAAGGCCAAAGGCCGATTCACTACAACAACAAAAGCAGTCCCTCGCCAAAGAAAAAATCAAGAAGGTTCAACTCACTGAAACCCGAACCGAATCACGTGCATGAGAAAGCTACCAGAAGACCATATAGTACAAAACGATCCCGAGGCTGCAACCCAAGAACCTGAAAAGGGCTATCTCCCGAAACATCCAGTATAATTTGCATCTCAGCACGGAGGTACAAGTATTAAGTTTCTTCTATTTATTTACACAGTTTAATTTGGTAATAAGTAAGCAATGCATGAATTAGGATAGATCGAGTACCACAGTCTAATTTTCATATGCCAAATCCGAACCTAGAACTTACGCCCTTTAATAGCATTGTTCGGGACGAACAACTAAAAGTGGGGGGTATTCTGATGGACCACAATTATACGAATCAAAAACACAGTAAAACCCCTCAAGTTAGACTGTTTGTCTATCTAACATCCATATGTTAGTCCCGATATATTTCCACAGGGCATTTTAGAGACTGAAGTGAAAACACGCTAAGGAGAGGATTTTATGCTGAAAAGATAACAAGAGTCAATCCAAGGTCAAGATCATATGCCGACTGAAGAAATATCAAGGATCCTGACGTTGAATTGACCAGAATAAATTAATCAGAAGAATCAGGAGAGGAATCAAGACAGCCCGGGGAAGGAACACACTGACAGTTTTGTGAAAAGACTGCACAAAACTGTACAAAACTCACATATGGGCAAGATGACTTGTGACTTGAAGAAGAGGTGGCCAAAGAGGAAAACCACCCCAAAACCACCACCCACCACCGGCGGCTCCTCCACCCTCCTCCTCCATGTGACCGGTTGACTTGCCTTGGAGGTGGCAAAGCCAACCTCTCCTCCTCCACCACAACCGGCTACCGGCGGCTGCCCTCCACCACTCCTCCTCCGCCACTTGGTGGCTCCTCCTTGGCTCCTCCTCCTCCCTTGGATCAAACCAATCTCCACCACCCATCTCCACCCATTTTTCCTATAAAAGGAGGTGCTCCTCCCCTCACAAATTCATCCCAAAATTGAAAATCACTTCTCTCTCTACATTTTGTTACTTGTAAGTTTGGTTCGGTTTTGAAATAATACTCCTGTTTGTTCTTGAGTATTATACTGGAAATTATAATACTCTTGTCGGTTCTCGAGTATTATAATACTGTAGAGAATACTCCTGTTGGTTCTTGAGTATTCAGTAGGAAATTAGGAATACTCCTGTTGGTTCTTGAGTATTCCACCCCTTTCCCTCTTACTGTTTTCAAAAACCCGCGAGTATTTAGCTATGGTATCCATCTCTATGGATATTCGTAGCTAAACTCTTTATTCGGTGGAAGGTATTTTCTTGTATTATATAATGTTGTAATATCTTTTAGTTTCATTTCTTTGTATTCAAAACTTGTTCTATGTGCCATTTATAGTCAGAATTTCCAAGGTTGAGTGGATGCTACGAAAGGGCAAAACTCTTCCGTGGGGATTCGTGAACATACTCGGGTAAGTGGATGCTACGAAAGGGCAAAACTCTTCCGTGGGGATTCGTGAACATACTCGGGTAAGTGGATGCTACGAAAGGGCAAAGCTTATCTGAGAAGTTCGACTCATCTAAAACACCACTTGGTCAATCGTAACTGTGAGATCAAGTGGATGCACAAAGGGCTAAGATACTTCGAAAGGAGGAATTAGTCTGAAATAGAACAAGGGTTGCTTTAAACGATGTTGCAAGTCTTGCGCTACGAAAGGGCCTCGATTCATCTTTGAATACTTAGAAAAGTTACTAACAGTTTATTATATACATGTTATAATATAAGAGTACCTGAAACCGAATGCTTTTCTTTACTGTTAAACCGCAATCACCAACTGCTGATCTACCGGAGGAATTACAATCACGCATCACCCACTGTAAGTCTTCTTTGTATTTACAGCATTTAATTTCTGTATTTACTTTTCTGCAATCAAAACCAAAAAACCCCCCAAAAAATCACGTAGTTAATTAGAGCGCTAAAATCTCAATCAACCATAAAACACGCTCCCCCCAGTTCAATCACCCTAAAAGAATAGCCTATTCCCCTAATTCCCTTGGGTTCGACCCCTACTTACCACTTACTACCCAGTAGTGTAGTCACAAGTAGCGGATATTATAAATTTATTTGTACAGAGGACACTGCACCTTAACGACAGTGCGGTGGCCCTCCGTCAAATTGGCGCCGTTGCCGGGGAATTAGCGAATGGATAGTTGTTCTTTTTTCTGTTATACATAATCCGCCATGCCTTCCTACTACGAATACGAGTCTTGGAACGATGAAGAGTTTTACTCAATACTCCGCGAAGAGATCATCGACACTAAGCAATCGCGGGACGAAACTTTGGACGAGTACTTAGCGTGCTTTGACTCCATGATAGAGAGCTACCCGCACCATGGATTCACCAGACTCAATCTTCTTCAAATATTTCTCGGTGGAATGATGCCACTTGAGCGGAAAAGATTTAATGATGTAACGGGGAGTTCACTCAGGAAGTTAACCATAGGTGAAGCCTGGCGCCTCATAAATGATTTGGCAAAGAACACAAAACAGGGTCAGTGGCACCAAACTGAAGATAAGGCACCGACGATGGAAGTAGACTCAGTGCAAAACGAGCCCAACACCACACCCATTGCGAGCTTGCCCGCAACAAACCTGGAAGAAGACACCAGTACAGGGACAGTAATGGACGTGGAGGCGGCTCTAAAGGAGCCAACATTGGAGCCCACGGAGCCAACTGAGGATGCGGACTCACAAATAACCGAAGAGGAATCGGCCAAATTAGGCCCGGCCCTCACTGAAGAACTGCTCAAGAAAGACCTAGCCCTTGTGGTGAAACTCCCCCAACTTGTCCCCTCGGGTTGTATACAGATCACAGCCCCTGAAGATAAAGTGATCAATAAGGAGGTGCAAGGCGAGTTGGAAGCGGGACAAAGGCAAGAAAAGCCAACAATGGAGCACTCTCTCGTCATGAGCCAAGAAAAGCCGGCTGAAAACTCACTCGTTCTAGGATGGCAATTCATCTCTGCCACAAAGAAGAGGGTTAGCAAGGGCGCATGCTTAAGGTCGCTTGGCAAAAGACTAAACTTCCAAAACTACAAAGATGCCAACCGGCCATACACTAAGAAGCGACAAAGACATGGCCCGGTGCAATGGAAGCCCGGAAGGAAAAACAAGAGAGCATGGCTCATTGAACCAGCAGTTATGGTAAAAGGTCCCCAGCCTTCTCAGAAACTATGGAAAGAAAAAGCACCAAAACCGTGGAGTTCCAACCTAAACAAGAAATCAGTAAAAAGCAAGGCGAAAACCAACACCGGGACAGTGGCAAAGTTTGACCTCAGCCACCCATGGGACCCAAACCAGTAATCCACAACGAGGTATCGTCGAGCCAACGACGTAAAACAAGTGCACTGGTCGGGAGGTAACCCGACACTATCTTACTTTCCGCACTTACTTTCAGTACTTAGTTTTAAGCTTGCATGACTTTTGAACTAAGGCACGCCTTCGTTCAAAAGTGGAGGGTGAAAACCGCCTGTGTACATAAATAACATGCTTGCTGTTTTTCTTTTTTTAGTAATAGTATCTTTTTGAACATATGAACTTAAGAATGTGAAAAAGATAAATCAGAATTCATGCATTTACCTTGTGAAAATTCAAACTGTTTAAAAAATTAGAATGTAACTTTCCATTTGTCCTTTGTACTGAGATAACTAGGGATGTGGAGTTGACATAAACTGCCCTAGAAGGACTTGGGAAGCAATCAAAGGATCAGATCAAACTATATGGTTTTCGAAGTCAGTGGAGGCTGCACTTCGGGTTTTCAGTGAATAATTGAGTCAAACTCCGCCAAGAAGCATCTATGCAAAGGCGAGGACGGGAATCAGACCGTCCTCTCTCTAGTCAAAATAGCCGAGAAAATAGATAAGCGACCCTCATCTTGACCCGCGCAAAACGACGAAGACGAGAGGAGAGGGGAGGTATATCCATAGGCTTGCGGGCGATGATTGGACCTCCCAAGAAGGCTGACAAAATGGACTAGCAAGTCACAAAGAAGCGAAAAAACTCAAAGAAGAAAATCAAAAGAGGCCAAAGGCCCAAAATTGTGAAGGTTTTAACCGAGCAAAAGTGAAGCACTCGACAAAGTCAAATCAAAGGCCAAAGGCCGATTCACTACAACAAAAAAAGCAGTCCCTCGCCAAAGAAAAAATCAAGAAGGTTCAACTCACTGAAACCCGAACCGAATCACGTGCATGAGAAAGCTACCAGAAGACCATATAGTACAAAACGATCCCGAGGCTGCAACCCAAGAACCTGAAAAGGGCTATCTCCCGAAACATCCAATATAATTTGCATCTCAGCACGGAGGTACAAGTATTAAGTTTCTTCTATTTATTTACACAGTTTAATTTGGTAATAAGTAAGCAATGCATGAATTAGGATAGATCGAGTACCACAGTCTAATTTTCATATGCCAAATCCGAACCTAGAACTTACGCCCTTTAATAGCATTGTTCGGGACGAACAACTAAAAGTGGGGGGTATTCTGATGGACCACAATTATACGAATCAAAAACACAGTAAAACACCCCAAGTTAGACTGTTTGTCTATCTAACATCCATCTGTTAGTCCCGATATATTTCCACAGGGCATTTTAGAGACTGAAGTGAAAACACGCTAAGGAGAGGATTTTATGCTGAAAAGATAACAAGAGTCAATCCAAGGTCAAGATCATATGCCGACTAAAGAAATATCAAGGATCCTGACGTTGAATTGACCAGAATAAATTAATCAGAAGAATCAGGAGAGGAATCAAGACAGCCCGGGGAAGGAACACACTGACAGTTTTGTGAAAAGACTGCACAAAACTGTACAAAACTCACATATGGGCAAGATGACTTGTGACTTGAAGAAGAGGTGGCCAAAGAGGAAAACCACCCCAAAACCACCACCCACCACCGGCGGCTCCTCCACCCTCCTCCTCCATGTGACCGGTTGACTAGCCTTGGAGGTGGCAAAGCCAACCTCTCCTCCTCCACCACAACCGGCTACCGGCGGCTGCCCTCCACCACTCCTCCTCCGCCACTTGGTGGCTCCTCCTTGGCTCCTCCTCCTCCCTTGGATCAAACCAATCTCCACCACCCATCTCCACCCATTTTTCCTATAAAAGGAGGTGCTCCTCCCCTCACAAATTCATCCCAAAATTGAAAATCACTTCTCTCTCTACATTTTGTTACTTGTAAGTTTGGTTCGGTTTTGAAATAATACTCCTGTTTGTTCTTGAGTATTATACTGGAAATTATAATACTCTTGTCGGTTCTCGAGTATTATAATACTGTAGAGAATACTCCTGTTGGTTCTTGAGTATTCAGTAGGAAATTAGGAATACTCCTGTTGGTTCTTGAGTATTCCACCCCTTTCCCTCTTACTGTTTTCAAAAACCCGCGAGTATTTAGCTATGGTATCCATCTCTATGGATATTCGTAGCTAAACTCTTTATTCGGTGGAAGGTATTTTCTTGTATTATATAATGTTGTAATATCTTTTAGTTTCATTTCTTTGTATTCAAAACTTGTTCTATGTGCCATTTATAGTCAGAATTTCCAAGGTTGAGTGGATGCTACGAAAGGGCAAAACTCTTCCGTGGGGATTCGTGAACATACTCGGGTAAGTGGATGCTACGAAAGGGCAAAGCTTATCTGAGAAGTTCGACTCATCTAAAACACCACTTGGTCAATCGTAACTGTGAGATCAAGTGGATGCACAAAGGGCTAAGATACTTCGAAAGGAGGAATTAGTCTGAAATAGAACAAGGGTTGCTTTAAACGATGTTGCAAGTCTTGCGCTACGAAAGGGCCTCGATTCATCTTTGAATACTTAGAAAAGTTACTAACAGTTTATTATATACATGTTATAATATAAGAGTACCTGAAACCGAATGCTTTTCTTTACTGTTAAACCGCAATCACCAACTGCTGATCTACCGGAGGAATTACAATCACGCATCACCCACTGTAAGTCTTCTTTGTATTTACAGCATTTAATTTCTGTATTTACTTTTCCGCAATCAAAACCAAAAAACCCCCAAAAATTCACGTAGTTAATTAGAGCGCTAAAATCTCAATCAACCATAAAACACGCTCCCCCCAGTTCAATCACCCTAAAAGAATAGCCTATTCCCCTAATTCCCTTGGGTTCGACCCCTACTTACCACTTACTACCCAGTAGTGTAGTCACAAGTAGCGGATATTATAAATTTATTTGTACAGAGGACACTGCACCTTAACGACAGTGCGGTGGCCCTCCGTCAGGGAGTGTCCATGAGTGCACACAAATAAAGAAGCATTAGTTTTGCAACTCCCAAATCCAATGCTGTGTAAGAATTCTCGAAGCTTATGCAACCAAGCTCGTGGACTTTGTTTAAGTCCATAAATCGCTTTTCTTAAAAGGCACACATAGTCTGGATATTATGTGTCATGCAAATCCCGGCGGCTGATTCATATAAACATTTTGCATGAAGATCACCATGCATTATCCAAATTGAATTGTCGAATAGGCCACCTTGTCGAGATAGCTATTGATAAAACCAATCGAATTGTAGTAGCGGCTTGATAACTAGAGAAAAAGTTTCAAAGAAATCAATACATGGTCGTTGATTGAAACCCCTTGCAACTAAATGGGCTTTGTAACAATCAATACAGGGGTGGGTGGTGAGGATGACAAAGTTGGTAAAATATGTTGTTGATAAGGAGGTGACTACATGACGAGCAATGTACATGCGTCCTGATTCGAGATGAAAGCAAAACTAACCCTTGTGTTTAGTATTATAACCCAGCAAAATGCATGGCTTGGACCGAAAGTCAAGTTTGGACTTGTTATAGGGTCGAAGAAATGGATAGCATAGACAACCAAATATTTTGAGAAATTTGTTATCAGGTGTTCTATGATAGAGCTTCTCGTAAGGGCATACTGCAAAGCAGTGGCGAATCCAGAAATTGAAAGTTACCAGGACTGGAAATTGAGACTTGAATTTTTTTGAGGTTTGGAACCCAGTGGAAGGCTCATCCTCACGCCTTTTTTTATTACACCAATCAAATCACATTATAAAAACAACTAGCTAAATTTGACCCTTCGAGGTCCACTCATTTCAAATTCGGCAATTACATCATCATTACTAATATAATCAGTAAAAGTCCTTTCAATATAAAGGACCATGAGATCATCCATAAATTCATCGCTCAACTTATTCCTAAGATCGCTTTTGATGATCTTCATCGCTGAAAATGCTCTCTCGGTTGTGGCAATAGAAACCGGAAGAGTCAATATAAGACAAATCAATCGGTATATCATAGGAAAATATATTGACTTTCCTGACTCAACCAGCAGCCGACATAAATCTGATATAGAAGTCATCTTTGCAAACATCGAATCCTGATCAATACCACCTACAAAGAATCCACACTCCATCTCCAAATTGTACATGTCACATGATGTAAAATCAGAAGGATAAAACTTTGAAGCAAGTTTACACACATCTTCAGCTTTGAATGCTTGAAAACCATTGCGTGGATGAAATGACGCACTAAGAGTGAGAAGTTCCATAAGAGTCTCTGGAAATCTATTCTCAAGCTCCGCCAACTGAAGGTCTATCACAGCATATAATACATTGACCCGAAAATAATGTTCATTTGTTATATTCCTTTCATTATCCCTTTCCCTCACACCTCTCTTGTAAGGAGCAGACATATCCGGCGTACTAATACCATGCTCTGAACAAAATATTTTAATATGCATAATCAAACTATCCCAACCATCATCTCTCATGCTTTGAAGTTTTCCTTTGGTCATCGAGAAGAATTGCATGTCATTCAAAATATCCATATCTTTCTTTTGAAAAGCTTGAGAAAGAAAGTAAGTGATCTTCATGACTTCATCCATCAAGAGTAAACAAAATATAAAATCAAACCTCTCTAAAGCCATACCAATGCCTTTCGCTTCTCCTCGCACTTTATCAACCCCATTCATATATAAATCATCAACAGTCGTCATGGTCGCCCCAAATAACTTAATCAAACTTGAAATCGAACGAAAATGTGAGCACCAACGAGTGGCACCAGCTCTTTGTAGAGTAGAAGCTTGATTCATACCTGAACCTGTCTCAAGTGTACCAACAGCTAGTAAGTCCTGAATTTCCCCTTCCCTGTAGCCTTTTAACATTGAGTGTCTTTTTGCAGAAGAATCTACAAAGTTGACAATCGTAGTCAAAGTAGAAAAAAATTGCCACACATCGGGAACTCCTTTTGCTACATCATTCAAGGCCAACTGTAAACGGTGAGCAAAGCAATGCACATAATAAGCATACGGACAATCTTTTAGAAATAAGGCTTGCAAACCATTGAATTGACCACGCATATTACTTGCACCATCATATCCTTGACCACGCATGTTTTCTTCGTTGAGGTCATATTGAGCAAGAATCATTGATATCTCATCTTTTAAAGTCTGAGAACAAGTGTCAACAACGCTCACCAATTTGAAAAATTGTTCTCTAACCAACCCCTTACAATCCACAAAATGAAGAATGATGGCATCTTCTCTTTATTTGCCGTATCAAGAGCTTCATCGGCAAGGATACAAAATTTGGACTCTCCAATCTCCTCTCGAATCTTTGCTCTAACTTTGTTGCCAAGAATATTTGCTATTTGCTTTTGAATATCTGATGATGTATACTTCGCATTTTTTGTTGCCAAACTCATTTGTTTCATAAGTTTCAATATTGCATCAAAGTTTCCACGATTAAGAGAATCCATTGATTCATCATGACCTCTAAAAGGACACCCTTGTGCTGCCAACAACTTCACGGCCTCTATAGTGGCTATAAGGCGTAGTCGGTTTTCAGCCACTTCATTTGCAGACATAGTTTTAATCACTCTTTCAATATGTCGTGATGGATTTCTCAAATTTTCCCACTTCAGCATTGATACACTATGAATAGAATTAAGTCCCCCGATATGAGCTAGAATGCCCGACTTCTTATCCTTCACATTTCTCCAACTAGAAAATCCGTCTCTTGTAAACGATGAGCCTTTAGATGATTCCGTCTCAAACAAAAAACAAGCAAAACAGTATGCTTTATCCTTCTCAATAGAATACTCAAGCCAATGCCATTGTTCAAACCATGAGCTATTAAATTTTCGATACTGACCTCCATCCCAAGTACTTGGATAAGTCTTTAAATGAGGTTCATTTGGCCCTAACACCACATAAGCTTATTGAACATTGTCTTGTTCATTTAAAGGAAATTTCCATATTGATTGTCGTTTTGCCGAATCCCTTTCAGGTGAATTACTATCGAAGGCCGCTTCATCTACAATTTTTTCATTTTGTCGGTCTTCAAGTGGAGAGATCAATTTCTCATTTACCGATTCTTCAGAAAAATTTCAAGTTCTCACGCCACTTCCGCTTTCAATACTATGGTATGTGCTCTGACTAGCACTTGAAGAAACGTTACTTTGGAAAAACGAAAGTATATCTTTCAAACGTTTAGGCTTTCTATTATCCATCAATACACCTGCAATCAAGCAAAAACAATTCAGAATTTAATTAGCGTTCAATCAATCAATATTAAAATCCAAGTTGCTGATAGGCAAAACAAACAAGCAAGCAATACTCTGAAAACAAAGAATCCACCTACAAAGCAAGCACACTTGATAGGCAAATCAATCAATAATGAATTGAACATAATCTGAAAACAAACAAGCAAAACATAGGCTGATAGGCATTCAAATGTGCTGTTTGCAAGCAACTCAGCATCGCCGACCAGTGCAGCAGCAATACTCAACATCAACAATCAACATTGGTGACAAAAGGAATGTTTTTTCACATAAAATTAGTGGAACGCCTGATGGACCAAAGTTATACGAGTCAGAAACACAGTAAAACCCCTTAATTAGACTGTTTGTCTATCTAACGTCTACGTGTTAGTCCCGATATATTTTCACAGGGTATTTTAGAGACTGAAGTGAAAACATGCTAAGGAGAGGATTTTAAGCTGAAAAGATAACAAGAGTCAATCCAAGGTCAAGATCATATGCCGACTGAAGAGATATCAAGGATCCTGACGTTGAATTGACCAGAACAAATTAATCAGAGGAATCAGGAGTGGAGTCAAGACAGCCCGGGGAAGAAACACATTGACAGTTTTGTGAAAAGACTGCACAAAACTGTACAAAATCACACATTGGGCAAAGATGACCGGCCACCATTCAAGGAGGTGGGCAAGGGAGGAGCTCCTCCCCCTTGGGTGACCGGCAACCGGCGGCGCCACCCTCCTCCACCAAAAGCCGCCGGCTCCTCCTCCTTGCGCCACTTGTCCCCTCCACATGTGGCCATCTCCTCCCTTGATTTCTTCCTCCAATCAAAATGCAACACTTGTAGCCATCTCCTCCTCCTCCCATGGCTATATAAGGAGAGCTCCTCCTCCTCATTTCACACACCAATTCCAAAATTCACTTCTCTCTCTAGAAGTTGTAACATTTGTAATGTTGTAATTTTGCTTTGGAAATAAAGGAAAGCTCCCTTGGCGCTTCAACGGTTGTAAGTTTCTCTTAGTATTAATTTATTTAACTGTTGTCTTTAATTTCCTTAGTATAATGTTTAGCGCGATGAATAGTAGCTAAACTAGTAGTTCGGTCTAAGGGGCGCACTTGTATTATAAATGTTTTAAGACTATTAACTTAGTGTTTAGTCTTAGTATTCAAAACTTGTTCTATGTACCATATATAGTCAGAGTTTCCAAGGTTGAGTGGATGCTGTAACAAGCAAAGCTCTTCTGTGGGAATTCGTGATAATACTCAGGTAGTGGAAGCTGTAACAAGCAAAGCTATCTGAGGAGTTCGACTCATCCTAAATCCCATCTGGTCGAGCGTAACTGTGAGATCAGGTGGATGTACCCAGGCTAGCATACCTTAGGGTATTGGCGCTAGACTGAAATAGAACAGGAGTTGCTTTAAACCGGTGTTGCAAGTCTTGTGCTGTAACTAGCCTCGATTCACCGTTTGAATACTTAGATGATTCACTAATGGTCCATGATAAACAAGATATAATACAAGTCCCCTGAAACCGAACATTTCTCTTAATCATTAAAATAGTAATTTACTTTCCAGTATTAAAATCAACCAACCAACCAATCAATCAATCAAAATAGCTGGTAGCTTTAAAACCAACCAACCGACCTTAAACACGTTCCCACGCTGCGTAATTCCCCCCGAAGAACAATTATTCCCCTAGTTCCCTTGGGTTCGACCCCTACTTACCAAGTACTACCCAGTAGTATAGTTGCAAGTAGTGGACTATAAATTTATTTGCACAATCGCTTTGACGACGAGCGGTTATGTCAAATTGGCGCCGTTGCCGGGGAACTAGTCATCGGATAACTGTTCTTTGAACCGTTACGCGCTTCAAAACAACCATGTCTCGCGAAGAAAGTCACCATGACTTCCAGGATGACGAAGAAATAAACCTGTACAATCAGAATGATGAGGTACCGTTTCCATTCGTCGACGATCCAGAACAACTCATCAGAAACAGGAGAGCTCGTGATAGGGAAGCAGTCAGAAGAAACCAAGAATTACCCGAGGACCGAAATGCAGCTGGTCCAGTACAACCTCCTATTCATCCCCCACGACCACAACCTCAACCTCGATACATGCCAAGAAGAGAACCCGCGTTTGATGACTACTACGGAGATAACTACTACCGTGAACCGACGATGGGCGAGTTAAATGCCCCTAATTTCGAGACACAGCCGTGGTGTATCTATGAGAGCCCTCAATTAGAAAATATAACCATCAACGCATCAGTGGCACACAGCCTGCCAAAATTCTCAGGATCTCAAGGAGAATCTGCCGCAACTCACCTCCAACGCCTACATGGCATTTGCCAGAATCTAAAGCCCAACCGAGTGAATATGGACGACTTCAAGTTAAAAGCGTTCTATTTTTCCCTCACTGACTCGGCAAGTGACTGGTTCCTTTCATTGCCTTCCGGAAGCATTAGAACATGGGTTCAGATGCAGAAGAAATTCTTAGATAAATACTATCCGGCTGGAAGAGCAATTCAAGTAAGGAAGCAACTACAGGAAATCAAACAAGGTCCCAATGAAACCATGTACGATTACCTGGAAAAGTTCAATCACCTAGAAAGGAGCTGCTGTACCCTTGGACTGCCCGAGAAACTCGTCATCGAGTACCTCATTGATGGATTAAGACCACTAGACAAAATGCTCTTGGATGCCTCAGCAGGAGGGTCCATGATGAATCTGTCATTAAGTGGCATCAGAAATCTCATCGCCAACGTTGCTGAAAATGCTCGATTTAGAGAAGAGACCAATCGCCAAGATGAATTCTCTCGATCAAAAAGGGTAGCACAAACTGAAGCATCAGTAAACTCCATAACTGAAGAGATGAAACAGTTAAAGGAGATGATGATTGAGATCATACGTAGACAGCCAGTTACAGTTAAACCTTGTGAGTTCTGTGGTTCTACGGACCACAAAACGGACGCATGCCCAACATTGATAGAAGAAGAACCGGCTGATGTGAATGCAGTGGGAGGATATCAAGGATATAACAACGTCAGAACTGGACAAAATAGACAGTACGGTCAAACGTCCAACCCAGACTGGCGTAACAACAACAGCTATCTTCAGACGGAGACACAACCAGCTGTCCCTCAACTAGCGCAGTCATTCTACCAACCACCCCACCGACAATATCACCAGAACACTCCTTCAGCAGGCCAATATCACCAAAAAGCGCCAAATCAGTACCAAGCCAGACCGAGCAATCAGCAGGAGCCAAGCAAGTCACTCAACGACACGATGAAGGAGCTTACGCGAAACATTAATCAGTTGGGAACTTCGCTACACCAGTACCAGGCAAAAACTGACGGGGCAATCTCAGAATTGACCAAACAAATGTCCCAGCTCGCCATCGCCATGTCTACACTCACTACTGAACCTGGCAGACTTCCTTCACAGACCGTTCAAAATCCAAAGGCAAATATAAGCATGATAAAGAGGTCAAGCATGAAGGCTACACTAGGAGAGGTAGCACGATCCCCAACTTACAAACTCTCGAACAATCACTTCAACCGCAGACGTCGGCCTGATTGGAATCAAGAGGAAGATCGCCCCAATAATGGCAGAACATGGGTTACACATGCCGACAATGGACGATATGCATTCACCGTCTGCATAACACCACCGCCTATTATACACACCGACGTACCAGCATCAGGATGGGACGACGACAACAACTTAAGGCCAAGGAATAGGCAGACTGGTCAAAGAATAGAAAGAGCCCTCGTTTCAGACCATGAGTCACAACCGGAAAGAGATAAAGACCCAGGAGCCTTTACAATCACTTGCTGTATTGGTGAAACCCAGATCCGCAAATGCTTAGTCGATCTTGGGGCTGCTGTCAACGCCATGCCTTCCTCCTTGTATTACTTACTAGGACTTGGTCCGTTGAAACCTCCCCGGTCAAATATCGAGCTAGGAGACAAGTCATGCATCCGTCTGGTTGGAGAATTGGAAGATGTAATACTCCATGTGGGAGAGCTCGTCGTTGCTGCAGACTTCTATGTAATACCAACAGAAGAAACCAGCGAAGACGATCCTCCGACAATAATATTGGGACGACCATTCCTCTACGCCACTAAAGCAAGAATCGATGTAGGCAAGGGGTCATTATCACTTAAGTTCGGCGGCAAAATTGCACATTTCTACATTAATAAGAGCCGCCCGGACACGAAGAAACCGCCAGACATAACACCTATCTCAGATCATTGTACACAGTTTTCTGACCTGTCATTAGGGACCAAAAAAGTATCAAGACCAGTAGCTATGGTCAAAGGTCTCCCACCTCATCAGAGACATTGGAAGGAAAAAATCCCGAAACAAAGGAGTCCTGACCCGAACACAACATCCGGCAAGAAGTCAGGAAGAAGCAACACTGGAACGGTGGCAAAGTTTGACCTCAGCCACCCATGGGACCCAAACCAATGAACCACAAACGAGGTATCGTCGAGCCAACGACGTTAAACAAGTGCACTGGTCGGGAGGTAACCCGACACTATCTTACTTTTCCGCACTTTAATTTCTGTCATTTAAATTCAGTATTTAGTTTTAAGCTTGCATGACTTTTGAACTAAGGCACGCCTTCGTTCAAAAGTGGGGGGTGAGAACCACCTGTGTACATAAATAACATGCATCTGTTTTTTCTTTTTTTAGTAATAGTACCTTTTTGAAAATATGAACTTAAGAATGTGAAAAAGATAAATCATAAGTCATGCATTAACCTTGTGAAAATTCAACTGTTTAAAAACTTAGAATGTAACTTTACATTTGTCCTTTATGCTGAGATAACTAGGGATGTGGAGTTGACATAAACCGCCCTAGAAGGACTTGGGAAGCAATCAAAGGATCAGATCAAACTATATGGTTTTCGAAGTCAGTGGAGGCTGCACTTCGGGTTTTCAGTGAATAATTGAAGTCAACTCCGCCAAGAAGCATCTATGCAAAGGCGAGGACGGGAATCAGACCATTCTCTCTCTAGTCAAAATAGCCGAGAAAATAGATGAGCGACCCTCATCTTGACCCGCGCAAAATGACAAAGACGAGAGGAGCGGGGAGGTATTTCCATAGGCTTGCGGGCGATGATTGGACCTCCCAAAAAGGCTCGAGAAAATGGACTAGCAATCACAAAAAAACGAAAAGCTCAATGAAGCAAATCAAAAGAGGCCAAAGGCCCAAAATTGTGAAGGTTTTAACCGAGCAAAAGTGAAGCACTCAAAAAAGTCAAATCAAAGGCCAAAGGCCGATTCACTACAACAAAAAAGCAGTCCCTCGCCAAAGAAGAAAATCAAAAAGGCTCAACTCACTGAAACCCGAATCGAATCACGTGCTAGAGAAAGCTACCAGGAAACCATATAGTAAGAAACAATCCCGAGGTTGCAGTCCAGGAACCTAAAAAGGGCTATCTCCCGAGACATCCAATATAATTTGCATCTCAGCACGGAGGTACAAGTATTAAGTTTCTTCTATTTATTTACGCAGTTTAATTTGGTAATAAGTAAGCAATGCATGAATTAGGATAGATCGAGTACCACAGTCTAACTTTCATATTCCAAAGCCAAAATTAGAACTTACGCCCTTTAATAGCATTGTTCGGGACGAACAACTAAAAGTGGGGGGTAATCTGATGGACCAAAGTTATACGAGTCAGAAACACAGTAAAACCCCCTTAATTAGACTGTTTGTCTATCTAACGTCTACGTGTTAGTCCCGATATATTTTCACAGGGTATTTTAGAGACTGAAGTGAAAACATGCTAAGGAGAGGATTTTAAGCTGAAAAGATAACAAGAGTCAATCCAAGGTCAAGATCATATGCCGACTGAAGAGATATCAAGGATCCTGACGTTGAATTGACCAGAACAAATTAATCAGAGGAATCAGGAGTGGAGTCAAGACAGCCCGGGGAAGAAACACATTGACAGTTTTGTGAAAAGACTGCACAAAACTGTACAAAATCACACATTGGGCAAAGATGACCGGCCACCATTCAAGGAGGTGGGCAAGGGAGGAGCTCCTCCCCCTTGGGTGACCGGCAACCGGCGGCGCCACCCTCCTCCACCAAAAGCCGCCGGCTCCTCCTCCTTGCGCCACTTGTCCCCTCCCCATGTGGCCATCTCCTCCCTTGATTTCTTCCTCCAATCAAAATGCAAAACTTGTAGCCATCTCCTCCTCCTCCCATGGCTATATAAGGAGAGCTCCTCCTCCTCATTTCACACACCAATTCCAAAATTCACTTCTCTCTCTAGAAGTTGTAACATTTTTTAATGTTGTAATTTTGCTTTGGAAATAAAGGAAAGCTCCCTTGGCGCTTCAACGGTTGTAAGTTTCTCTTAGTATTAATTTATTTAACTGTTGTCTTTAATTTCCTTAGTATAATGTTTAGCGCGATGAATAGTAGCTAAACTAGTAGTTCGGTCTAAGGGGCGCACTTGTATTATAAATGTTTTAAGACTATTAACTTAGTGTTTAGTCTTAGTATTCAAAACTTGTTCTATGTACCATATATAGTCAGAGTTTCCAAGGTTGAGTGGATGCTGTAACAAGCAAAGCTCTTCTGTGGGAATTCGTGATCATACTCAGGTAGTGGAAGCTGTAACAAGCAAAGCTATCTGAGGAGTTCGACTCATCCTAAATCCCATCTGGTCGAGCGTAACTGTGAGATCAGGTGGATGTACCCAGGCTAGCATACCTTAGGGTATTGGCGCTAGACTGAAATAGAACAGGAGTTGCTTTAAACCGGTGTTGCAAGTCTTGTGCTGTAACTAGCCTCGATTCACCGTTTGAATACTTAGATGATTCACTAATGGTCAATGATAAACAAGATATAATACAAGTCCCATGAAACCGAACATTTCTCTTAATCATTAAAATAGTAATTTACTTTCCAGTATTAAAATCAACCAACCAACCAATCAATCAATCAAAATAGCTGGTAGCTTTAAAACCAACCAACCGACCTTAAACACGTTCCCACGCTGCGTAATTCCCCCCGAAGAACAATTATTCCCCTAGTTCCCTTGGGTTCGACCCCTACTTACCAAGTACTACCCAGTAGTATAGTTGCAAGTAGTGGACTATAAATTTATTTGCACAATCGCTTTGACGACGAGCGGTTCTGTCAACGCCAAATACAGAAGAAGAATAATAGTGATTGAAATCAAAGTCGAGATTTAACTTGACTGAAGTCGAGATTTAACCTGATTGAAATTAAAATCCCGCACAACTCGAGCCGAAACAAGTATGCTGGATCTGGATTCACTGTTGTTGATTTAACAGGAGCAATGGATGTTTTCGAAGGCAAAACTCTGACGTTCTCGTCTTGGATGGCTCCCGAACGTTCTCGTTTCTTGCTTCTCAGATGTTCTTGTCTCTCGCGGCTCCCCTGTCCCCAAATCGGTATTACATTCAGATCTGAAAATCTACACACACAAAATGGGCCCAAAAATCTACTCGGGCTGCAGCCCACCAGCTGCCTTCGCCCCTGCTGCAAAGTTGGTGTAATTGTTCGGTTAATGAGAAAAACTGTAGTTGCAATTCCCAAAATTCCAATATAGAGAAGCTTGTGCAAGAAGAGCTAATCCTTTTGCAATGATATCTCTATGTCTACGCTATATTGCTCCATTCTGCTCATGTGTGTGAGGACAAGGGTGACGGTGAGTTATACCCAAAGTATGAAAATAAGATGACAAGGAGTGAAACTCACCTCCCCAATCGGTTTGAACTTGACGGATTTTGTAATTGAATTGTCTTTCAACAAGGAGATAAAAATGTTTAAAGCATTCAAAGACCTGACTTTTGGATAAGATGAAACAAACCCACATAAATTTAGAGTGATCATCCAAAAAGTGAACAAAGTAAATATTATCATTTAAAGAGGGAATTGATGCAGGACCCCAAACATCACTATAAACTACATGAAAATGAGTAGGGGAAGACTCATGTTTATTAGAAATATGAAAACGATGACTCTTGCCAAGTTGACAAGGATAACAGAGAGGAAAACTAGATGAACTGACAGGAAGGTCAAAATGATAGACAAGCTTTCTTACAATCTTTTCATGTGGATGCCCGAGCCTTTTATGCCAACCAAGGAGTGAGGTCCTTTTTCCTAGAAAAGCCATGGGTATATTTTTCGGTATTAAGGAGGAATGGGCATCCAATTTGTACAAGCCGTGCTCAAGTGTTCCCTTGAGGAGATTCCTGGATTGCAAATCCTTGACAACACAACCGGTAGGATCAAATGTCATGCTGATTTTGTTATCACTAATGAATTTAGATGGACTCAATAAATTCTTTTTGATCATAGGCACATGGAGGATATCACGTAAGATGAAATTACGGTGTGAAGAATTAATATGACCATTCCCAATATTTGATTTATGTAAAAGCTCACAGTTCCTGATCTGAACCTTATCATCGTCGGAATAGTTGGTGTAGCTCGAAAGATTATTCAAGTCGGGTGTGATGTGAGTCAAGGCATGTTGATTAACCCCATGTAGAGATCGGGTAGAGTTATGATTTATCTGTCCGCGTGAACTATGAATGGTGGTGAAGCAAAATAAGCAGATGGAGTATTTGATTGATGACCAGAGAAGGCTTTATTAAAGCGTTCCCAACACTGAGCAACACTATGACCCTTCTTATCGCAAATCTGACATTTGATATCCTTGTGATGACTTCGATTATTATAATAAGAATCACGCTCTTTGGTCATAGTAATATTTCCTCGACCATGAAAGTATCTCCCATGTCTACGACCACGAGCATAATTGTTAAATTGTCTTTGAGCTGTATTCACTGCGTGCAATTGAATGTGTGGATTTACAACTTGTTGTTATGATTCTTCATCTAATAGCAATCCTAAAACAACATCCACTGACATGATTGTGGTAGCAATCTGAACTTTGATGGTTGTATCAACATAAGCGAATCTAGGATCCAGGCCATCTATAATATGCATTATTAAATCTCCATCGGACACCAAGATACATGCAGAAGATAATTGATATCCAACGTTTCTCTTTTGATTTACATACTCCATGATATTTGTGGTACCTTGGTGCAAGGAAGAGAGCTGGTATCGTAATGAAAGTATCCGAGCATCACTTTGAGGCTTGAAAACTGCCTCGAGTTTAACCCATGCAGCCCTTGTGGTTTTGATCCCAACCAAGTGATTTGTAGCCATAGTTGACAACGTGCCTTATATCCATAAAAGGATCAATTTGTCTTTTCTTTTCCAAGTTACACCCTAGTTGACGGAGCTCTAAGAAACAAAGAAAAAAAAACTAACCTTAGGCGGCTAGAGGAGGATTCCGTATTGGAGTACAAACATGGCAGATCAACTATGCGAAACTCGGTTGATCTGCATGGGTTGTGTTTTGATCTAAGAGAAACGGTGGTGTATTCCCCTCATGCGCGAATTCGTATTTGAGCAAGCAGTGTCGTTTTGTGAGGCGCGCATCTGGAATTCGAGTGAGCAATCACGAACAGCTTCGTTTTGTATTTCGGGATCAATTTGTAATTTAGTGAAAGCTTGGTTATATCTTATGTAAACTAGAGGGGTCGTATTGTATTTACTCGGGTGTATAAAACGCAGCATTAAGCTGTAAATCAATTAGAGCGTATAACAAATTTCCCCGCCATTCTTTCAAGCGTTTCTTCGTTCAAGCTCTGGCGATCCTTCGATTGTCATTTTTCTCATGGTATTAGAGCAGATTTGATCCATCTGCATCTTCAATTGTTGATTCACTTTTGAATCGTGAGATTTGATCGAGTTTTGAGTACTTTCCGCAATGCTGAAATGGCTAAGGTTTGTGAGGCTATGGCTGAGAATGCAGCAGAAGATTCTTATCATTTCAACAGTAATGAAATCACCAGTGCTTCAATAGTCAGTGAAATCTTGCAAGGAAGACAGAACTTTGTTTCTTGAGAGAAATCAATGGAGTTGCATTGTCGATAAGATTGAAACTTGAATTTGTGTTAGGTGAGCATCCTAAACCAGTTGATCTTGTTCTGCATGCGAATTGGAAACGGTGTAATGATGTGATTATGACTTGATTGCTTAATTTTGTTTCCAAGAAAGTAGTCAGTCATATTTTACATGCTGGAGATGCTGCCAGTGCTTGGCGCATTTTACACAATAGGTATGCTGGATCAAATGTGTCCAGGAAGTTTTATTTGGAAGGAAGTGAGTAATATCAGATAAGGTGATCTGGATATAGCAAATTACTTTGAGAAATTGAATGGATTCTGGAAAGAAATAGATGCTATGAGTAAGAGAACTGGCTATGAGGAAGATAGTGATTGCAATGATTGTATAACTAGTACCGAGGAAAGGGTGGAAGATAGAGTAAATGAATTTCTTATGGGGTTGAATGAAGAGTATGCTCATATAAAGACTCATGTCCTGGCACTTAGAGAACTTCCTAGCCTTGATGTTGTGTATGACATGGCATTGAATGATGAAAGCCAACAGAAAGTTACTAGAAGTCCTCATGTTGAAGCATCCGCTCTTTATAGTAATCAACAAGAGTCTAACAGTTTGGCCAAAGAGAAACAAGGAAAGACCAGAGGTAGAATGTTCTGCATACATTGTCAGCTGCATGGTCATACCAAGGAATATTGCTATAAACTGAATGGCTATCCACCAGGGCACAAGTTGTATAAAGGAAATCAAAGAAATGGTGGAAGAGGCAATAATAGTAGAGCTGCCAATATTGCAACAGTTGAAAATGTGAATGAATGTAATACTTGTGAATCTTCAAAATTTAGCAAAGCTGATCAGACATCTCAACTCAGTAGTGCTCATATCAATCAGTTAATTGCTTTACTGAAGAAGAGTGAATGTGGTGGAGCTGAGGATATTACTCACATGGTAGGTATTTTCCTTCTCTCAACTAAGGTTGATAGTAATGTCTGTGAATGGATCATTGATAGTGGAGCTACTGACAATTTCACATTCAATATTGATGTTTTGTTTGACATTTAAAAGGTGCCTGGTAACTACAGTGTTCTATTGCCAAATGGTACAACTACTAGTATGGAATATGCTGGTAAAGCTACAGGAAACAACAAGCTTGTTTTACATAATGTCTTCTATGTGCCAGAGTTTAAGTTTAATCTTATCTCAGTCAGTAAACTAGTTGATGATGTTGGTTCTTCAGTCACCTTTACCAAAGGAAAATGTGTGATTCAGGACCATGCCCGCAAGACCAACTTGAGGACTGGTAGACGGTCAAGGGACTATATCAGCTAAGTGACAATGCTAGTAAAGGAAGTGCATGTACAGCCAGAATAAAGCAGATTTCAATTGAAGTTTGGCACAAGAGACTGGGACACTTACCTGAAAATAAATTGAAGAAAATGCTTACAAATGTTCATACTTCATATTGTAATTTTCATTGTTCAGTTTGTCAAATGGGAAAACAAGCAAGACTTACATTTCCTACTAGTACACATAAGTCAGTTGAACCTTTTGACCTTGTTCATGCTGATGTTTGGGAGCCTTACTCCAGTTGTACTATGTCTGGTTGCAAATATTTTCTCACTTTGGTGGATGATTACAGTAGAAACACTTGGACATTTTTTATGAAGAAAAAACCTGAGGTGCCTTCTCTTATCATACAGTTTCATGCTATGATTGAAACTCAATTCAACAAGAAACTGAAAATCTTCAGATTAGATAATGGATCTGAGTTCTTCAATGACACTTTGGTTAATTTTTTCAAGATCATTGGATGCCTGCAGCAGAGTTCATGTCCTTACACTCCACAACAGAATGGTGTAGTTGAAAGGAAACACAGGCATCTCCTTGATATTGCAAGAACCTAGAGGTTTCAATCCAACCTTCCTAAAGTTTTTTTGGGGAGATTGTGTTCTTACTGCCACCTACCCGATCAATAGATTGCCAAGTACTGTTATTCAGCTTAAAACTCCATTTGAAATGTTGTATGGTAATTCTCCTCTAATTGATTTTTTTATGGGACTCCAATTGATCATCTAAGGTATTTGGCTGTCTTTGCTATGTTGGAACTCAGACACACATCAGGGACAAAATGGATCCTATTCCTTGTATTTTCCTTGGGTATCCTTATGGCCAAAGGAGATATAAAATATTTTGTCTGGACAATCATCAAGTGTTAGTAAGCATTAGGCAAAGAAAACACTATTCATTTGCCTTCAGTTGTTACTGTTCCTATTATGCCTCACACTGTCAGTTCTGATTTCCCAGTTGCTGTACCTGAAGTGGATGTTGAAAGTGATGAATCTTCTCACACCACTGCTGTTGAGACTGAGCCTGCAATTATTAAAGGCAATCCAATGCCCACCAGAAGGTCCACTAGACAACATAATCCACCTCAATGGCAGACTGACTATGTATGCAACAATACTAAGGTGAAAACTTCTCCTCACAAACTTGCAAATTTTTTGAGCTCATTAAACTGTTCTCCTATACATGCTACCTTTGCTACATCTGTGTCTTAAGTCAAGGACCCAAAAACAGTCAAGCATGCCAATAAGGATGCCAAATGGTGTGAAGCTATGTAGAAAGAAATATCAACCTTGGAGTCCAATAACACTTGGGTAATCACTGATTTTGCCTCCAAATCAGCCATTTATTGACTGTAAGTGGATTTATAAAATTAAACTCAAGTTTGATGGCACAATAGAGAGATAAAATTCAAGGGTGGTAGCCAAAGGGTTCACTCAAGTAGAAGGTATTGATTATACATGAACTTTTGCTCCAGTGGCCAAAATGCCCTCCATCCGGTGTCTTCTTGTTATTGCTGCTGTCAAAAAATGGCCTCTATATCAACGTGATGTTGACAATGCCTTTTGCATGGTTCCTTGGATGAAGAGGCTTATATGCACTTACCCACAGGCTTCTACTCATATGAAAGAGCTGCAATAGAGGTTTGCAAACTCACCAAAAGTTTATATGGCTTAAAACAGGCACCTAGACAATGGTTTTCCTTCTACAATTTGGATTTACACAAAGCCTAAATGACTACAACTTGTCCACTCTTTAATCTAGATGTGATTTCATCATTCTTTTGGTGTATGTAGATGATGTGGTTTTAACAGGCACATCCATCATCTTCATTGAAGCCATCAAGACCTTTATTCATGACAAGTTCAGAATTAAAGACCTTGGCACATTTAAGTACTTTATTGGGCTTGAAGTGGCAAGGAAATCTACTGGCATCTTTCAACATCAAATGAAATATGCAATTGATATGTTAACTGATTGTGGCCTCCTTGAATGTAAGCCAGCCAAAACACCTTTACCTCTCAAACATCAGCCCAGTCTATCATATGCTCCTCCTCTTGATGATCCAATGGAGTACAGAAAGCTAGTTGGCAAGCTAATCTATTTGACTATAACTAGACCAGACTTGGCTCATGCTGTGCACATACTCAGTCAGTTCATGAATACTCCCATAGCTGCTCATCTGAAGGCAACTCATAGACTATTGAGATACATAAAAAATGCACCTGCACAAGGCATCTTCTTTTCTGCTTCATCTCAGCTCAATTTGTTTGTTTATTATGATGTTGATTGGGTTGCATGTCCCATAACTAGGAGATCTGTCACTGGCTTTTGTACACTCCTTAGGAAGTCTCTTATATCCTGGAAAACAAAGAAACAAGCTATTGTTTCCAGATCTTCGACAGAATCTGAGTATAGGGCAATGTCAGCAGCTTCTTCTGAAATCCTTTGGTTGATCAGACTTTTTGCAGACATGAAGGTCATCATCCCTACTCATGTGTCTCTTTATTGTGACAATTAAGCTGCAATCCATATTGCTAAAAATCCTGTCTTCCACGAGACGACAAAACACGTAGAATTGGACTGTCACTTTATCAGGCATCATGTCAACAACAGGATTCTTTGTCCTCTTTATGTGCCAACCCTGGAGCAACCGACTGATCTTTTCACCAAGCAACAGCCCTCAGAGCATCTTTTACGTCTCCTCTGCAAGCTGGGAGTTTCGATCTTCCTCCACTCGCCAGCTTGAGAGGGGTATTGGAGTACAAACATGGCAGATCAACAATGTGAAACTGGGTTGATCTGCATGGTTTGTTTTGATCTAAAAGAAACGGTGGCGTTTTCCTCTCAGGCGCGAATTCGTATTTGAGCAAGCGGTGTCATTTTGTGAGGCGCGCAGTTGGAATTCGAGTGAGCAATCAGGAACGGCTTCGTTTTGTATTTCGGGGTCAGTATGTAATTTAGTGAAAGCTTGATTGTATCTTATGTAAACTAGAGGGGTCGTATTGTATTTACTCGAGTGTATAAAAACGCAACATTAAGCCGTAAATCAATGAGAGCGTGTAACGAATTTCCCCCCACCATTCTTTCAGGCGATTCTTCGTTCAAGCTCTCCTCCTATTGTTGTTTTTCTCATTCTGATCAGTATCACTTAAGATGCAACTTTTATACCTAGCAGGAGATGCCGTTGGATTTTGATGCGCATAAACATTAAACAGTGCGCATGTTTCTGGCCCACGTGACTGCTGAGCTGTGATTGGGTGGAACAGCTGGCATTTTGCTGACTGGGCACCAAGCAGACCCAATAAGTAAAGCTTTTCATTCAAACAAGTATGCATCCATTCTTATCTAATATCTCCATCATAATATGATATTCATGTGATATAAGATTGTGGTTTTTGAGGATGATTGATCGGACATTACACGTAGACGTAGCACTATGGGAGTGGATATATATAAAAAATTGAGTGTTTCTTTAGAAAAATAATATGATTTCAAAACTAATTTTTAAGTTCATAAAAGAAAAGGTACATATTAGAAATTTATTGTAAAAATATTAATGAATTTATTGTTTCTTGCTCTATAATTAGAGATTCATATTGTTATCATTTGGATACGATTTTATGATGATAATGTAGTGATAGAAAGTAAATGTGGAAAATGAGATGATCTTTGTTTTCTTGTTCATTGTTAAGAGACAAGAATGAATAAAGATTGTAGGAGGACGAAAGAGTGAAAAAAGAGTTTATTGTTATGAATATTGTGTTGGATGACCTTTAGCCCTTCACATGGTCATGTCCTTTAGCCTTTCATGTACCCCATAAATTCTTATCTTTATTTCTTACATTGATTCCTAGTCTATCCATATGTCTATGTACGCCTATATAAAGGGAACATTTGTAAAGATCAATGCAATGAGAATCACTCTTCCTCTCTACATTTTCTACTCATGTTCATATTCATCTTCTACCTTTAAGTTTCCTCTCCACATTTCAAATATATCACAACACGTTATCAGCACGAGTTGCTCAAGCTAGGGATACAACATCTTATTTTTCTTTGTTCTTTACATGATGCGATGATGGCAACATTGAGTCCATTTTTGGATAAATCTCAAAATCGCCTAGCATTTGAGAGAATCAATTCATTTATGTTTATAACATGCATGCATGATTCAAATCTAAATCTTTTATGTTGTAGCATGTATATATCATCTAATCATGTTTTCTAAAACATTGCCATGCTTAATTTTATATGTCGGAACATGATTTTTTTTATGTTTATTTATATGTTCTATGTCATGCATATGTAATTTACATATGACTAATGTTTATTTTATTATTTCATTTCATTTTATTATGTGAAATCAATTCATATTATATTTATCATATATTATTATGCAATGTCAATTTTTATGAAGCTCGAGTTCAATACTCTTGAGCATGAAAATGATTATTCGGCGTTGATTATTGATACTGAAATCCGCCTAAGTGTCATGTATCTTTAAGATACTATAAAAGAATGAAATACGGCATTTGTTCAATAAAGATGGCTAAAGCCATGATATGACAATTATCATTCGGCGTTGATTCATGATATTAAAATCCACCTATATGATTTGTATATTTAAGATACTATAAATGAAGGAAATAATGCACTTGTTCATAAAATATGGCTAAAGCCAAAATATCCTTCGGCGTCATCTCAATGAGAGATTATATATGAAATTTGAGAATCAATGATCCCTCTCCTTTGAAATGATTTGAAGAGAGATGTGAGATCATCGAAAGGCAAAGCTATTAAACTTGTTTTGATTATATACACTTGTGATTGCAAGATTATAAAAAAAATGTATGCGAGTATAATTTCGCAAAATGTTATGAATCATTTTATAAGTGAAGTTATAAGATGAAAAATATCATTATAAAATGATGAAAAAAATAAATCATCAAGGTCGTACTTGTCGTACTTCCAAACACCTTGATTTTTATCAAGCCTATGTGAAAGCAAAAGGTATTAACATAAATTCCACTGAACAAAGTGATAATCCTAAGGATATCACCCATTTGGACCTACATGAATCTCATCAATTTGGATGTTAGAGATTAAATTTTAAAAGAGGCCAATGGAGAACTTGATAAATTAATCAATGATGGAAAGGCGACATAAGGGATGATGTCATACCTATGAATATATCGAATTCAAAGTATTTGAATTTCTATATTTTATGCTTTATTTCTCTTCCAAATAAAGAGATATGGATAATCATCTCTCAATTACGATAAAAGATGATTACTTATTAAAGTTTGAATTTTTATCCCCCTTCTCATCAAATAAACTTGTTCCTAATCTTATTTATTTATCTTTCAAAGAGATATGGATGATGGTCTCTCTATTAAGATGAAATATGATGATGAATCATTATGTTTTCCGGATAGCGCAACCACACATACAATTTTGAGTGATAAAACGTTTGAGTTTCAAAGATATACGTCAAAATGGTTATCATATTAAGACAACAAATGAAAATGACGTTGAATATTTATATATCACGTCAATGGTCTCGGGAGTGAAAAAAGTGATGGAAAAACTTCCATCATATAACTCTGGATTATATTATACTTTCATAAATCCAGTTGAATCATATATGGTGATAAACATGAATTCAATAGACCCGAAAAACTTGTTAATATGGCATGATCGATTAGGTCATTCGGGTTCAATAATGATGCGAAAAATCATTGAAAATTCACATGGACATTCATTAAAGAGTAAAAATATTCTCTTGTCCAAAGATCTCTCATGTGTTGCTTCTTTTCAAGGAAATTGATTACAAGACCATCTCCACTGAAAGTTGAGACTGAATGTCCAATATTTTTAGAATGGATTCAAGGACATTTATGTGGACCTATTTTCCCATCAAGCGGACCATTTCAGTACTTTATGGTACTTATTGATGCATCGACCCGTTGGTCGCATGTTTGTTTATTATCCACTCGTAATATGCCATTTGCATTATCCACTCGTAATATGCCATTTGCAAAGTTACTTGCTCAAATTATTAAATTACGAGCACAATTTCCAGATCATACAATTAAGAAAATCCGTATGGATAATGCGGGAAAATTTACATCCTAGTCTTTTAATGACTATTGTATGTCAACTTGAATTATAATTGAAATCTGGTTGCTTATGTTCATACTCAAAATGGTCAATCAGAATCATTTATCAAGAGACTTAAAATTGATAGCTAGACCATTATTTATGCGATCTAAATTGCCAAGTTCTACTTGGGGACATGCAATTTTGCATGGCGCATCACTAATTCGTATAAGGCCAACTGCAAATAATAAATATTCCCCTTTGCAACTTGTTAGTGACTAAGAACCAAATATCTCTCATTTAAGAGTTTTTGGGTGTGCAGTTTATGATCCAATATCTCCGCCCCAACGTACTATAATGGGACCCCAACGAAGATTGGGAATTTAAGTGGGATTTGAATATCCGTCGATTGTTAAATTTTTAGAACCTATGACAGGTGATATATTTAAGGCACGATTTGTCGACTGTCAATTGGATGAGACAAGTTTCCCAGCATTAGGGGGAGATAAAATAAAGTCTGAAAAAGACAAATAATATCTTGGAATGTAGAGTCATTGTCTCATTTTTGATCTTCGTACAAATCAATGTGAACTAGAAGTTCAAAAGATTATCCACTTACAAAATATGACAAACACATTGCCTGATGCATTCACAAATGTTAAAACAGTGACAAAGTCACATATACCAGCTGTCAATGCTCCTTGAAAAATCAATCTTACTGATGAAGATATTAGAAATAAATTAGCAAGTGAGTCTAAAACACAACAGAAGCGTGGTAGACTAATTGGGTCCAAGGATAAAAATCCAAGAAACAGAAAGGTTCAAGATAACCAAATTAATGCATCAACCACTATTCCAAAAGAAAATGATATGAATCATGAAGAGACTTCTTTGAAAGATAATGAGATTCCTGAAATGATGACAATGAAGAAATTTCGATCAATTATGTCATTTCAGGGAAAATGTGGAATAGAAAAGAAATTATAGTGGACAATGTATTTGCCTATTGTATGCCTCTAGATATTACAGAGGAAGATGAGGATCACGAGCCAAGATCGGTTAATGAATGTCGACGAAGAAATGATTGGCCAAAATGGAAAAGTGCCATTGAGGCAGAATTGAATTCACTTGAAAAACGCCAAGTCTTTGGAAAAATTTCCATAACACCCGAGAATGTCAAACTTGTTAAGTATAAATGGATATTTGTGCGCAAACGAAATGAGAAAAGCGAAGACGTAAGATATAAAGCACGACTTGCAGCACAAGGCTTCTCGCAAAGACCAGGCATTGATTATGAAGAGACATATTCACCGGTCATGGATGCGACAACATTCAGATTTTTATTGAGTTTGTCAGTCGTAGAAGGACTCCATATGCATGTAATGGATGTCGTGACAGCCTATTTATATGGGTCACTTGATAATGACATTTATATTCAAATTCTTGAACGATTAAAATTACCTGAAGCATGTAGCTCAAAATCACGGGAAATGTACTAAATAAAATTACAAAGATATCATTATATGGATTAAAATAATCCGGTCGAATATGGTACATTCGTCTAAGTGAATATCTTTTGAAAGAGGGATACATCAACAATGCAATTTGCCCATGTGTTTTCATTAAAAGGACAAAGACTGGGTTTTCTATTATTACGGTTTATGCTGATGATTTAAATATCATTGGGACCCCTGATGATCTTACTGAGACGATTGCATATATAAAAAGTAAATTTGAAATGAAAGACTTGAGAAAAACAAAATTTGGCCTTGGCTTACAAATTGAGCATTTATCAAAGGGTATTTTTGTTCATCAGTCCTTTTATACTGAAAGGATCCTCAAAAGATTTAATATGGATAAATCACATCCGTTGAGTTTGCCTATGGTTGTTTGATCACTTAATGTGACAAAAGACTCATTCCGTCCTCAAGAAAAGGATGAAGATCTACTTGATCCTGAAGTATCATATCTTAGTGCTATTGGTGCACTAATGTATCTTGCTAACTATACACGACCCGATATTGCATTTTCAGTTAATTTACTAGCAAGATATAGTTCTTCTCCAACTCGAAGATATTGGACTGGCATTAAGAAAATTTTAAGATATCTTCGAGGAACAACTGATATGGGCTTATTTTCAAAAGACTCAAAATCAAGATTAATTGGATATGCTGATGCCGGGTATTTATCTGACCCTCATAAAGCGCGATCACAAACGGGTTATGTATATACGTGATACCGCTATATCTTGGTGATCTACCAAACAGACTCTTACAGCCACTTCTTCTAATCATGCTGAAATATTAGCACTTCATGAGGCTAGTCGTGAATGTGTGTGGCTGAGGTGTGTAATCCATCATATCAGAGGATCATGTGATCTTTCAGGCGATAAAGAAAGCCCTACTGTTATATTTGAGGATAATGATGCTTGTATAGCTCAAAATAAAAATGGTTATATAAAAGGAGATATAACGAAACACATCTCTCCAAAGTTCTTCTTTACACATGAACTTCATAAGAACGGAGAAATTGATATTTGTCAGATTCAGTTTTGTGATAACTTAGCCGATTTGTTTACAAAGGCACTTCCCACAACTTCCTTTGTAAAATTGGTCTATAAAATCGGCATGCAAAAGCTTAGAGATTTATGTTAAAGGCCACATTGAGAGGGAGAATACGCGTTACACTCTTTTCCTTATTTTAGGTTTTATCCCTTTAGATTTTTCTAAATAAGGTTTTTAATTAGTTAACATTTATGCGTAATGTACAGTTGTGTACTCTTTTTCCTGCACTAGGTTTTTTCCCACAGGATTTCCTAGTAAGGTTTTAATGAGGTATAATATTTGTACGAGTCATCCAAAGGGGGAGTGTTATGAATATTGTGTTGGATGACCTTTAGCCCTTCACATGGCCATGTCTTTTAGCCTTTCATGTACCCTATAAATTCTTATTTTTATTTCTTACATTGATTCCTAGTCTATCCATATGTCTATGTACCCTTATATAAAGAGACATTTGTAAAGATCAATGCAATGAGAATCACTCTTCCTCTCTACATTTTCTACTCATGTTCATGTTCATCTTCTACCTTTAAGTTTCCTCTCTACATTTCAAATATTTCACAACATCTATAACCTTTATTATTATTATTTTAAAGATGATAAAAAATGACGCTAAGTGCTTAACATTTTTAGAAAGTTGCATAACGTGCATGAGTAAAAGTGTAAAAGAGAGGAATCGAATGTTTCTCGAGGACAGCTCCTTCTCTCCATGCCATGGCCGTCACGCGCCGTCTCTTTTCGGACTCAGATCTGGTGGATGGCAGGTTGTTCCGGTCCGTTTTGCTATGTTTGGAGGGACGGTTCGGGATCTTAGTTTTTTCTACTTGTTCGGTGGAGTGTTTCCGACAGCTTTGACTGTCTGTTTCATACTGATATGGAGTTGCTTGTCATGGTTAACAAGCACTTTAAGCTTGGCATGTTGGTGTATTAGCTGTGGATTGAGTGTCGGCTTCTTTTGCCGGCCAACTTTGCGTTGTGCCTTTCTCAGGCGAGAAGTCCTGTTGTTGTGGCCTGTTTGGCGTGATAGCTTTATCAAAAAAAATGTTTCTCGAGGACCCAATTAAAAAAAATGTTTTTTGAGGTTGAGGTTTGAGCAATGGTGAGAGGAGTTATCAAGATAGGGCGGGAACCGACCAATAAGAGTATTTCGCTGCTCCACGTGTCATCAAACCCCAATCACTGATGAAACAGAAAGACCAACTACAGCTTAGCATACAGAGAAATGAGATGGTCCAAACACATCTCAGTTAGTACTCTACTCACAACCAGGATAAGCCTGAAAGAAACCATCTAGGCAGGCAGCATGGCTTACGCTGCGGCAACAACCACCATGGCGGCAATGATGCCGCGTATGCCTAATGTATCTTCTTCCACTCGCTGTTCTGCCATGCCCCTACTGCCACTACGCTGTCCCATTGGCAGCCCATCATTGGCAACTTGTTTGAAAATCACAGGTAAATATCTGTCCATTGGTTTGTCAGGTTTTTTTTTTCAGTTCAGCTCATTATATCCTTAAACCGCAGAGTCAGGCAGGCTGCTGATAACCAAGGCGTCCTCATCGGAAGAGACATCCGTTGATGCCAATGAAATATTCGAGGACTTGAAGGAAAAGGTGAGCTCACCACCACCATTTCATTTGGTTGACCTAGATATCTATCTTGAGAAAGCTTCATTGTAGTGGGATGCGGTGGAGAACAAGTCCACGGTGCTCCTCTACGGTGGTGGAGCCATAGTTGCTGTTTGGGTCTCTTCCATACTGGTCGGTGCCATTAACTCTGTTCCTCTGGTAAGTAGGTTCCTGTTCCAGTTTGCTTCTGGGTGATGTGAAGTCCAAAATATTCAGTAACTTTTAGTAATCTGATTGGACTGTCCAACATTTATTCGTCATAGCTTCCAAAGATAATGGAGCTAGTAGGGCTTGGATACACAGGATGGTTCGTTTACAGATACCTTCTCTTCAAGGTTACACACACCACTTACTTATCTGATTCACCAAATAGCTTAGCTTCTCCATCCAATCTCACAAATGTATGTCTACTCATGCTCGTTGTTCTTGCAGTCAAGCAGGAAAGAACTGACCACGGACATCGAGTCGTTAAAGAAGAAGATTGCTGGAACAGAGTGATACAGCCTCATGTAGCTCTCTATGCGTGAATCCTAGCCGCATTCTGCCCAGTATTAGGGGAAGCATTGCCTCATTGCTCATTTTCTGTCACTGTAATTTCTTCTATAGCCGTTGCATTTGTATTTTGCTTCCTTAATATTCAACAGAAGCTGCAGCAAAGTCCAATAGGTAATTTGTACACAATAATAGAAATAAGCCGCGATAGGAACATTTCAATCACTCAGTAGGCGCCTTATATCTTGTAAAGCTTTTAGAACCAACCCCGTCGCCTATACAGCCATAAAGTAACAGTAAGCAAACCGTATCAAGAGGCTGACCTGGTAATGGGAAGGTGCAGAATCGCATAGCATGCACGTTAAACTAGCACAACTTGACCCAATCAAGATTGGGGAAGCACTTCCCTTAACTAAAATCACACAAAAATTTAGAAACTAAGAGGCACCATAATGTTATACCATTTGATGGAACCTAAGCAAAACAACTCTTTACAATTCTCAAAACAAAACTTACATCCTCACTTCGATCACAGCTACCAGAGAGCATGTGCTTTCGCATCTTCCTGCAAATAAAGTCACACTTTGATCCTATCACTATGAAGCATGTTCATCATTATGTATGCTAGCAAATAAACACTCCAGGCACATCACTTTATCAAAATCCAGGCTCATTAATACGAGGGACACCGATCCATTCCACAACTTGGATTCAACTTTAATGATAACAAAACCCTCCTCATCCATGATGCGACACCAGCTTCAGCACCTAAAAATCAGATCAACAAAGACAGATTTTGACAATAGAATAAACAAAGAGCTTCATTCATTTTTCCCGGAGTTCATAACCAAAGCAAGCAGCTGATAACACTTGAAAGATCAGAAATTAATTAATTCACACCATTGTCTTAAATCTTATCAATATCTTCATCCTCAAACTCAGTATGATCACCATCCTCCTGCTCCTCATCAAGCCCACTGCCCACCAGCAATCCCTTCATTCAACCGCGTATTCTCCAGTATGTCACAGCAGCCTATCCTCATCAGGCATGTACTTCAAAATCACATCCGTCATATCATCCTGGTAATCCCTCAACTGGACAAGGATTATATCCCCAGCAGATATCCACATTCCACACCTTCTTGTGGATCTTCACATGGATGCGACTGTTTAGAACTAAGTAGTGGTGAATAAAGAGAAGAAGAGGCGTAGGAGAGTAGAAGAGAAAGTAAGAACCAGCATTACATTGTTACACTGGTTTATGGAACAAGTTTTTAACAATGTAATGCTGGTTCTTGGCAGAAGCTTTACCAATTGCCATGTAGATAACCTTTTTTCTTCTTTTTTAATTGAAGCCAACTCCAATTTAGAAGCAATTTTTTGAATTTCCATTACAAGTTCTAAACCCGAGTGCCATTCGGAACACTCAATATTGTTCAGTTCAACATTCTCTAAATAAAACTACAACATAAAGAGCTACCCACGTCTTGTAACTCTGCGGAACATATCTCCAATATTCTGAGAATTTGTCTCAACCTTCACTTTTTTACCTTGCTTCCCTTGCTTTAAATTCTTCTTGTCACTCAAAGTCTTAGCCTGAAATTGATTCAAGGGCGGTGCCTCTCCATTTCTAGCAGATGGTCCAACAGAAACCGGTTGCTTTATAGTTAATTCTTCAAAACTCAATTTCAAATGATCACATAAAAGCTTAAGCCAGCTCTCTTGCAAGTACTCTCCCATGATCAAAACCGTGTCAACCAGTGTATCTCTCTCATCTCTACCAGCATAGTTTTCATCAAGCTTCGGCAGCGTAGCTTTCAACTGATTTGCCTTATACGCCAACCAAGCCAAAACTCTAGCATCATCTAACCTATAAAACCTAGAGTCACCAATCTCCTTAATTTCACAAACAACAGAAACTAATCTTTCAGCAAGAGGATGCAATAAGAGATAATCAGGATAGCCTTGAAGGAACATGATCTCCTCCAACAGCCTGAAATTCCCAGAATGGCCATCCCCTTTCTTCATCCGAGCCTCCTCCAGCACCGGCAACAGTACGAAAATCAAATCAACTGGTGTGAGAAAATACATACCACCATCCTCACGAACGTAATCTCCCAAGAACCATGAGCCGTAAGACTGCTTGAACCAGTGAAGCTCCTGAAGCGTTTCGTCGGTGAGAATGTAGCATGTGTTGTTGCCAGATTTTGGGTGGCGGAGAGTGATGAATCGTCCACGTCCGTTACCTGTTCGCGGAGCGATAGTAATACGCATTTCGTCATTGACACCATCGAACCAGCGATTGCTGTCCATGGTGGCGAGAACGGGTGCTCGCATTGGAGATGATAATTTCTAGGGTTTTCAAGTTGCCGCCATTTCGTCAGCTGCAGAACACTGAAGCTTTGCTTAGGAGAAAAAGATTCTGAAGGCAGAGGCAACTCTCTTCGTTGTCTTACCAGGCCCGTTAGGCCCAATAGAATCAATGTCTAAAATTTACCGACCCAATCGACTTGAAAATAAATAAATAAGTACACTTCGCTCTAATAACAACAACAAAACAAAAAAATCAACAACAAAAAAATTGGTCATCTTTATCTCTATCTCCTCAAAAACTTTCTCCAGAAGCTACTTGAAGACTACAGCTTTCGGAGCGTTTGCCGGCGCGTGATGCCCTCTCCTCCCCGTTTTTCTTATCTTTCTTTGGCCGCCTGGCTTTGTCGACCCTGATCCAGCTTCTGTGCTGGTTTGGGCGAGGTTTGGGCGACTGGGGAGTGAGGCGGGGAGGGGAGGGGCTGTTCTGTTTCGTTTTTTTTTGTTTTTTCTTCTCTTCTTCTGGGGTCAGTCGTGGATCTGGATCCGGTTGTAGCCACCAGCCCCGTTTATTCTCGTCGGTTTTCGTCGCACCGGAGGGTTGGAGTATGCTGCTGTCGTTGTCGGTTGGGATGATGCTGTGAGGCGCGTGGAGTGGTTGCCGGTGGCCTGGGCTGGAGGATGGATGCCTGCTGGCGGCGTCGCCGGTTGGAATGGTGGTGGACGGCATGTATGGGGTTGCTGGTGATGTCGGCAGGCTGGCTGGATTTGGTGGTGGTGCGATTGAAGTGCGGTGGAGACGGGGCTGTTCGGCGAAGGGAGGTGGTTTGGCTCAGGCTGGATGCTTCTGTTTGCCTCATCGGTGTGCAATGGATCGGATCTTTCTAGCTTCTTTAGGGAGTAGATTAGCAGTAGACTTTTGGTTATGTTTAGTGTATTTCCACCTGATTTGGTGGTGTTTTCCATCTATGTGGTGGTGTTTTCCTCTTCGCTGGAGGTGGTTTTCCCTTCCTGTGCGGAGGTGTCTTTGATAGGTTTCTGCAGCTTGCCTGCTTGATTCCGATGGGGTGCCGATGTGGCTTGAGCTTCATTTCCTTATAATGTGCTAGGATTGAGTCATTGTTTCGATGGTGTCCAACTCCTGTACGACTTGTATTCCCATTTAAGATGGTGATTTTGGAATGAGAATTTGATCGTTTTGATTCAAAAAAAAAAATCTTTATCTCTATCACGTCCTCTTTCATAATCAAAACTTTTATCATCTCTCATGACTAAACTCAAAAAAGTTCATCATTTTTATTCTAATTTTAAAGGTTCATCTAATTTTTTTAAAAAAGTGGTTGAAAATATAATGCAAGTCTATTTATAGATCTCGAAATATGATAAACATTAATAATTTTTTTGTATTATTTTGATTTTTAATTTGTAAGATAAAATTGTTATAAATTTACAACTAACCATACTAAGGAGAGATGTGTCTCATTTCTATTAGGTGATTCAATTTTCGGTGGGTCCAATCTCCCATAACCAAATCTCAAAGTTGGTCCGGTGACTAACTTTGCGTTTGTTCATGTGTGATGACTTAAAGTATTATTAGTGTAGTCATGATTTTTTTATCACCTAATTTGATCATCTCTTATGATCGAAAGGGTCATTGGTGCGGATGCTCTAAAAGCCTATAATTCCGCCTTTCATTTTTTAGACATCTTCTACCTTAGGACATATCCACCGATCCATAATTAACCAGCTGCTATAAGTCGTACACATTGATTTATAATCGAACAGGTATTAGGGCTGCAGCTGGTCCGTTCTGCACCGGTGCATATAGTCATAGATTTGGTAAAACAGACGAATCATAGGCAGATCTTTAACGGTTTAGGGCTAGATAGGTCAAACGAATATGGGTTGAGCGGGCGGATTGTTAACGAGTAACGGGTTAAGCGGGTAACAGATAACCCTTTTAAAGCGTTAAACTCATCTAACCAATTAAACGGGTTATCAACTTATTCTCAACTAATAGTCCGCACATTATGCCATCATTAGAAGCCATGAACTACAGATAAATCATGGATCCACGAACTATAGAGCCATGTATTATAATCAAAGATGCACACATAATGCCATCATCTGAAGCCATGAATTATAACCATGGATCCACGAACTATATATCCACGAATTATGCAACCAAAGATCAACGAATTGTGCCCTATCAAAAGCCGCCAATTATAAGCATGAATCCACGAACTAAAAATAAATCACATTAAATACTTGTGTTTATAGAGTCCATATGGTTCATCTTTTGAATGAGTGAAAGAACTATGATCTAACTGCTTTAAGTGCGGATGAATTACAATTCAATTGATCTCTCGTACTTTATTAATGTCGATGATTTATTTTCAAAATTGATAATGGAAGCAGATTTACTGATTTTATGGGATAGTGATTTAATTTTGATTCAGTCAATTTAATCGAACAATATAATGTATTATGGATTATTCGAGCTAATAAATAAGTAAAGTCTAGGTCATAAATTGATTTCATCAAACAATTAAGATTAATTTTAAATTCAGAAAAGTAACAATTTTCATTCGACCATTTCTCAACACTCTATGATCATCAAAATATCATTCGAATTAACTTTTTTTTGACATTTGAATAATTTTCATATACCTGAAAGTATTTAACTTGAATTCATTCATTCATTTAGACTATTTACATTTCACTCGATTGCGAGTTAATCAAACAAAAATGGCATTACATCCTCATATTGACTCAAAATTCTAGGTTTGAGAGTCATGTGGTTTAGTAGTCCAATATAAATTAACAATTGTTCTCCTCATTTCACTGGTACAATTTCTTCAAATGCATTGTTTCCAACAATCTCCCTTCTCTCAATCAAACACCGCTTCATTACTAAACAATTTCAACATGCAGAATTGAATATGCAAGGTTCAAGACCTCGATTGAAGTCATTAGACGATCCACACCCAGCTGGTAAAGGGTGTGATATTCTTGCTCATTTTCCAGAACACTTGCTTGCAAGCATTTGGAACCTCAGTGTCTTATCGCAAAACAAGCTGCAACAACTCCATTCTCCTCACATCAACTATCTCCATCAACTCTTGGATCGCCATTTCTTTGGTAGAATAAGCAGCATGAGCCATGTGAATTGCTAGCCCATTCATTTGTCCTTATGTAGATTCCCTCTGAAAAGTGGCAACATTCCAACATTTTTACAGAAAAATCAAAATTTAAGAAATAAAAAAAAGTGATTCAGCAGACAGCAGCTTACCTGGAAACTTGCAATGTCGTTCAAAACATGCCCAATGATCCCGAGGGTTTTGCTAAGATTGCGGAACTCGGCACCATTGACAGTTTCTTCCGATATCAAAGGCCCGAGAAACAGGGGTGAGCCAGGAATCGAAAATTACCAGGGCTGGAAAATTTTTTATAGTGACGTAAAAATTTTTTTTGAGGTTTAGAACCCAGTGGGAGGCTCATCCTCACGCCTTTTTTATTACGTCAGGCAAAGCACATTACAAATACAACTAGCTTTATTTACATGAGCAAAATCGAAGGCAAAAAAAATTCCTACCATCATTGCAAGGATCATGATTAGCTACATATACACTAATATCCACAATATTTCAGAAAACCCTGCTGAAAACATAAACGAGAAAAGGACCAAGCCCTTACCCCGGTTCTTAGAGTTGTTAAACCAACAGAAAACACATTTCCAACATGTTGGTTCATGATACGAAAACGACATCTTCAAGATCACCGACTAGAACTTCCAACCTAAGAGTTTGCCTTACAATGTTACACAAACATATAACTAGTACACCAAATGATGAGTAATGAAAAATGAAAACCATCAGCCTCAAAATCACTCAATCGCATATTCAACAACATTATCAATTCCAAGTACACAAAGCTAAATTTGCGGAAAAAACTGCAATTCCAAACATCAAAAATATCACTCAATCGCATAATCAACAACATTATAAATTCCAATTATACAAAGCTAAATTTTCAAAATGTAAAATCATAGTTTTGGGAAAATAACTTACAATCTGATGCAGCAGCAGGACAAAACAACAAGAAATCATTAGCATCGGATCCCAAAACAGGAAGCCTCCCCTCTCGCACACAAATCTTCATAATTCTCCCAACAACATCCACAACGAAATCGTCCTCGTTGACGATCAACCGAATCAGACCAGCGCTCCTACCAACATTAACACTGATCAAAATCCTGCTCTACTCTTTACCTTTCCCGTTCAGATTCTGATTCCTCTTCACCTTCTGCCCCAGCATCTTCATTCTCTCACAATATCACAATACAAATCGATACAAACACAAATACGATCGATCGATTAATTGATCTAAAACAAGGCAAGAATCTCACGGATCTACGCCGATGCAGCGGTAGTACCAGCCCTACCTGAACGATCCACCATCTAGAGGTCAATATGGTTGAATCCAGCTCCGCTCCAGTCCAGCGCTGCTCAGTCCCGTCACCCGGTTTGGATTTTGGAATGAATGAGTTACGATTGCAAAAAAAAAATACGGGCTAAAATCTACTCGGGCTGCAGCCCGATAAACTGATAATGTGGCTTCGCCCCTGCCGACAAAGTAAGTAGCTGCTTGAACAACGGGATCCGCAGCAAAAGATGCATATCCATTTGTAAGGTATTCATCCAAGGTCGGCAAGTACCCATTCTGGTTCCAGTGTTCCACTCTGCTTCTGTGAACATGGCACAAGTCGCTTCAAGCCACTGATAGAAATGCATCATAATCTCAAGTTAAGACGACTAGCACACTAGCTAGCTAGATGATATCAGAATCATATGGTAAATCTAATTCAGTAATCGTACAATATCAAGTGACTTGTCACATCACGTTGTTCAAGGCAGTCGGAAGCAACTAACGTAGAACAAGTCAAGAGCAGATGAAATGTTTCCTAATTGAGATTAGGCAATATAGTCAACCGACGAAGAACAAGACGGAAGCAAACGTAAGGGCTGAAGGAGTGTTTCCTAATTCAGATTAGGCAACATGTTCTACTGACGTAGAACAAGTTAGACGCAACAGTTGTTTCCTAAAACAGATTAGGCAAGTCCAAATATCAGATGCATATCAAGAAGTCGGTTGAGAGATATTAGGGAAGACTTGCGCTTAAAGATAACTTGGCAAAGAAGATATTCGAAGAGTTGCTTAAACAGAGTTGAAGATCTATGAAGGATTATCTACAAGAGATATTGACAATTCGCTTGTCGTCAGAGCAAATTGTACAAATAAATTTATAAAGTCCGCTACTCGCGACTACTGGGTAGAAGTGGTAAGTAGGGGTCGAACCCAAGGGAATTAGGGGGATACGTTGTTCTTTTACTAACAGGGATGTGTTTTAGGATGATTGAGATTTTAGCGCGAGTAATTAAACTACTGTTTTTGGTTTTTTGGGTTTTTTGTGCGGAAAAGTAAATACAGAAATTAAATACTGAAAGTAAATACTGAAAGTAAAGAGATAAGGGTTAGAAGACTTACAGTGGGTGATGCGTGATTGCGATTCCTCCGGTTGTTGAGCGGTTGATGGTTGTGGTTGATCGGGACAGTTATACTAGGAAAGTAAATACAGGGGGTTTTTGTGATTGAAAGAAAGTATTCGGTTTCAGGTACTCTTGTATTATAACATGTATATAATAAACCGTTTGTAACTTTTCTAAGTATTCAAAGATGAATCAAGGCCCTTTCGTAGCGCAAGACTTGCAACATCGTTTAAAGCAACCCTTGTTCTACTTCAGACTAATTCCTCCTTTCGAAGTATCTTAGCCTTCTGTGCATCCACCTGATCTCACAGTTACGATTGACCAAGTGGTGTTTTAGATAAGTCGAACTCCTCAGATAAGCTTTGCCCTTTCGTAGCATCCACTTACCTGAGTATGTTCACGAACCCCACGGAAGAGTTTTGCCCTTTCGTAGCATCCACTCAACCTTGGAAATTCTAACTATAAATGGCACATAGAACAAGTTTTGAATACAAAGAAATGAAACTAAAAGATATTACAACATTATATAATACAAGAAAATACCTTCCACCGAATGAAGAGTTTAGCTACGAATATCCATAGAGGTGGATACCATAGCTAAATACTCTGAGGTTTTTGAAAACAGTAAGAGGGAAAGGGGTGGAATACTCAAGAACCAACAGGAGTATTCCCAATTGCCTACTGAATACTCAAGAACCAACAGGAGTATTCTCTATAGTATAATACTCAAGAACAAACAGGAGTATTATTTCATAAACCGAACAAACTTACAAAGTAACCAAACTTAGAGAGATAAGTGTTTTGTGTATGGATTGATTATACAAATGGGAGGAGGGGTGCTTGTATTTATAGGCCAAGGGAGGAGGAATGGAGGGTGGAGATGGAGGCATGTGGAGGAGCATCCAAGGGTGGAGATGGAGGAGCTTGTGGAGGAGACAAGTGGCACAAGGGGAGGAGCCTCCCAAAAGCCGCCGGTTGCCGGTCCAAAGGGGAGGAAGAGGAGGTGGCTTGGCCACCCTTTGCCAAAGCCACCGGTCATCCCATGGAGGAGGAGGGGGAAGCCACCCAATGACTCATCCATTTCACCCAAGCCACCGGTCACCAATGCACATGGATGAATCTTGACGGTTTTGTACTGTCTTTACAAAACTATCAGTCCAATTTCACTCTAGGCTGTCTTTGATAATTCCTCATTTGGATTTAATTTGAGTAATTCATCGTCAGGATCTTGAGATTTCTTCTTTCAGTGCTTGATCTTGACCTTCAATTGACTCTTGATATCTTTTCAGCATAAAATCCTCTCCTTAGCGTGTTTTCACTTTTATCTCTCAATTGCCCTGTGTAAATATTTCGGGACTAACACGTAGAAGTTAGATAGACAAACAGTCTAATTTGGTGGGTTTAACTGTATTTATGATGCAAACAATTATGGTCCATCAGATCACCCCACACTTTTAGTTGTTCGTCCCGAACAATGCTATTAAAGGGCGGCACTAAGTAAGCTTGTTGAAATATGAAAATTAGACTGTGGTACTTGATTTCTCCTAATTCATGCATTACTACTTATTGCCAAATTAAACTGCGTAAATAAATAGAAGAAACTTGATACTTGTACCTTCGTGCCGAGATGCAAATTATTTTGGATGTTTCGGGAGATAGCCCTTTTCAGGCTCCTGGACTAGACCTTCGGGACCGTCTCGCACTATATGGTTTTCTTGTAGCTTTCTCTAGCACGTGATTCGATTCGGATTTCAGTGAGTTGAGCCTTTTTTTGATTTTCTTTTTTTCTTCTTTGGCGAGGGACTAGCTTTTTGTAGTGATTCCGCCTTTGACTTTATGATCTGTCTTTTTTGAGTGCTTCACTTTTGCTCGGTTAAAACCTTCACAATTTTGGGCCTTAAGCCTCTTTTGATTTTCTTCTTTGAGTTTTTTGCTTCTTTGTGACTTGCTAGTCCATTTTCTCAGCCTTTTTGGGAGGTCCAATCATCGCCCGCAAGCCTATGGAAATACCTCCCCGCTCCTCTCGTCTTCGTTGTTTCGCGCGGGTCAAGATGAGGGTCGCTCATTTATTTTCTCGGCTATTTTGACTAGAGAGAGGACGGTCTGATTCCCGTCCTCGCCTTTGCATAGATGCTTCTTGGCGGAGTTGACTTCAATTATTCACTGAACCCCGAAGTGCAGCCTCCACTGACTTCGAAAACCATATAGTTTGATCTGATCCTTCAAGTGCTTGCCAAGCCCCTCTAGGGCAATTTCTATCAACTCCACATCCCTAGGTTATCTCAGCACAAAGGGACAAATGAGAAGTTACATTCTAAGTTTTTAAACAGTTTGCATTTTCATAAGGTTGATGCATGAATTATGATTTATCTTTTTCACATTCTAAAGTTCATAATTCCAAAAAGATACTACTAAAAAAAGAAAAAACATGCAGTTGGTTCTCACCCCACACTTTTGAACGAAGGCAAGCCTTAGTTCAAAAGTCATGCAATATATACAGGAGAAGGAAATGACATTAAGGAAAAAGAAGAACAGAACTCCCTTTAAGGTGTCGAGTGAACGACATGGCATGAGGCTGGATAATCGAGGGAGTTCAGCTGGGGCCTCGAACTCTCAGCGCAGGCCCGGTAAATTCATGGAAGCTGCCTGGCTGATCCGATCTTGCTCCAAAAACTTAATTCCTACATGAAAGACATTCCTTCTAGACAAAAAGTGGGTGAGAGCACTTATTGGAAATTTAAATAACAGAAAGTAAGATAGTGTCGGGTTACCTCCCGACCAGTGCACTTGTTTAACGTCGTTGGCTCGACAGTACCTCGTTCTGGATCATTGGTTGGGATCCCATGGGTGGCTCAGGTCAAACTTCACCTCGGCTCCTGGATTGATTCTACCGGGTTCTTTGCTGGTTGATGAGCTTAGGTCAGGACTCCATTGTTCCAGAGGTTTTGCACGTTTGTTACCATAGATGTTATAATATGAAGTTCTGCCTCCGAATGCAAGTGATAACGAGCCCTTGCCCATGTTGATCTTGGCTCATGTGGTGTAAAGGAACGGTAGTCCTAATATGATTGTTGGAGGGTCGTCCTTGTTGGATTCTTGGACTGGTATTACGTAAAAGTCTGCAGGAACGACGACATTTCCTACACGGAGTAATGAGCTTTCTAATACTCCAACTGGCTGGATGCACGACTTGTCTCCCAGCTCGAGGGAGATTATTGGTGGCTTTAATGGACCGAGCTTTAGTGAGCAATATAGGGGGTAAGGCAGAATGTTGACGGATGCCCCAAGATCTATTAAGCAATGATGAATTGGGATTTTGCCGAAAACACAGGTTACGGTGAAGGCTCCTGGGTCCTTGCTCATTTCCAGGTATGTCTCCGGGCTCCAATTTAGGCGCTTTTTTGCTATCAGATCATTTTGTTCCTTTATTGGCTCCACTTTTTCTTCTGTCTCATTCCTTGGGGTCATCTGATCTTCTAGGTGGAAGCTTTGTTCTGATGTAAGTGAAAAGTTCCCCTTAGGACTGTCAAAGTCTAGATCATTGTTGACGCCCCAGCCAGATGCTGGTATGTCCAAGGGTGTGATTGGAGGCGGTGTTATACAAACGGTGAAGGCATATCGTCCGTTGTCAGCGTGCGTGACCCATGTTTTACCATCATTGGGTCGGTCTTCCTCTTGATTCCAATCAGGACGACTCCTGCGGTTGAAGTGCTTGTTAGTTAGTCTGTATGCTGGTGATCGTGCAACTTCTCCCAGTGTCGCCTTTCCGTTTGACCCTTTCATCATGCTAAGATTCGCCTTTGGATTCTGGATGGTCTGTGAAGGTAGTCTGCCAGGTTCGCCAGTGAGCGTTGACATCGCAGTGGCGAGATGGGACATTTGTTTGGTTAATTCGGAAATTGCCCCGTCAGTTTTCGCCTGGTATTGGTGTAGCGAAGTACCCAATTGATTTATGTTTCCTTCGAGCTCCTTCATTGTGTCATCAAGCGACTTGGTGGGTTCTTGCTGATTATGCTGGCCAGTCTGGTACTGATTTGGTCCTTTTTGCTGATATTGACCCGCTGATGGAGTGTTCTGGTTATACTACCGGTGTGGAGGTTGGTAGGATGACTGAGCTAATTGGGAGACAGATGGTTGAGCGTTCTTCTGAGGATAGTTGTTATGCCAATTCGGGTTGGTTGCTTGGCCATACTGTCTGTTTTGTCCGGCTCTGTCATTGCTGTTGTTGTTGTACCCTTGGTATCCTCCTGCAGCATTCACTTCTGCTGGTTCCTTTTCCATTAAAGTCGGGCATGCGTCAATTTTGTGGTCCGTCATGCCACAAAATTCGCAAGGCTTAACTGGAACTGTCTGCCTTCGTAGGATCTGAATCATCATTTCTTTTAACTGTTTCATCTCCTCAGACATAGAGTTCATTGGTGTTTCGGCCTTCGCCACACTTTTTGTTCGAGAGAATTCTTCCTGCCGAGTCGTCTCTTCTCGGAATCGAGCATTTTCAGCAACGTCATTTATCAGTTGCCTAACTCCGCTCAATGATAGATTCATTATGGATCCTCCAGCTGAGGCGTCCAGGAGCATTTTGTCTAAGGGTCTTAATCCATCAATGAGGTACTCGATTATGAGTTTCTCGGGCAGTCCTAGTGTACATCAACTTCTCTCTAGGTGGTTGAACTTTTCCAGGTAATCGTACATGGTTTCGTTGGGTCCTTGCTTGATGTCCTGCAGTTGCCTTCTTACTTGCATTGCTCTTCCTGCTGGGTAGTATTTGTCTAAGAATTTCTTCTGCATCTGAGCCCATGTTCTGATGCTTCCGGAAGGCAATGAAAGGAACCAGTCGTTTGCCGCGTCAATGAGGGAAAAGTAGAACGCTTTTAACTTGAAGTCGTCTACGTTTACGCCATTCGGTTTTAAGTTTTGGCAAATACCATGTAAGCGCTGGAGATGGGCCATTGCTGACTCTCCACGATTTCCTGCGAACTTCGGTAAGTTGTGGGCCACTGAAGTGTTGATGTTGATATTTTCCAGCTCAGGGCCTTCGTAGATACACCACAGCTGAATTCTGAAATCCGGTGCATTGAGTTCTCCCAAAGTAGGTTCGCGGTAATGGTCGTTATCCCCATAGTAGTCATCGAAGACGGGTTCGTGTCTCGGTACTTGTCGAGGGCGTGGGGGTGGTGGATATCTAGGGGGTTGTACTGGACCAGCTGCATTTCGGTCCTCGGGTGGTTCTTGGTTTCGTCTGTTAGCTTCCCTATCACGAGCTCTTCTGTTTCTGATGAGTTGTTCCGGATCGTCGATAAATGGAAGCGGTATCTCATCATTTCGATCGTACAGGTTTATTTCTTCGTCATCCTGGTAGTCATGGTGACTTTCTTCGCGAGACATGGTCGTTTTGAAGTGCGTATCGATTCGAACAACTTATCTGATTAATTAACTAACTCCCCGGCAACGGCGCCAATTTGACAATTCGCTTGTCGTCAAAGCAAATTGTACAAATAAATTTATAAAGTCCGCTACTCGCGACTACTGGGTAGAAGTGGTAAGTAGGGGTCGAACCCAAGGGAATTAGGGGGATACGTTGTTCTTTTACTAACAGGGATGTGTTTTAGGATGATTGAGATTTTAGCGCGAGTAATTAAACTACTGTTTTTGGTTTTTTGGGTTTTTTTGTGCGGAAAAGTAAATACAAAAATTAAATACTGAAAGTAAAGAGATAAGGGTTAGAAGACTTACAGTGGGTGATGCGTGATTGCGATTCCTCCGGTTGTTGAGCGGTTGATGGTTGTGGTTGATCGGGACAGTTATACTAGGAAAGTAAATACAGGGGGTTTTTGTGATTGAAAGAAAGTATTCGGTTTCAGGTACTCTTGTATTATAACATGTATATAATAAACCGTTAGTAACTTTTCTAAGTATTCAAAGATGAATCGAGGCCCTTTCGTAGCGTAAGACTTGCAACATCGTTTAAAGCAACCCTTGTTCTACTTCAGACTAATTCCTCCTTTCGAAGTATCTTAGCCTTCTGTGCATCCACCTGATCTCACAGTTACGATTGACCAAGTGTTGTTTTAGATAAGTCGAACTCCTCAGATAAGCTTTGCCTTTTCGTAGCATCCACTTACCCGAGTATGTTCACGAACCCCACGGAAGAGTTTTGCCCTTTCGTAGCATCCACTCAACCTTGGAAATTCTGAATATAAATGGCACATAGAACAAGTTTTGAATACAAAGAAATGAAACTAAAAGATATTACAACATTATATAATACAAGAAAATACCTTCCACCGAATGAAGAGTTTAGCTACGAATATCCATAGAGGTGGATACCATAGCTAAATACTCGGGGGTTTTTGAAAACAGTAAGAGGGAAAGGGGTGGAATACTCAAGAACCAACAGGAGTATTCCCAATTTCCTACTGAATACTCAAGAACCAACAAGAGTATTCTCTATAGTATAATACTCAAGAACAAACAAGAGTATTATTTGATAAACCGAACAAACTTACATAGTAACCAAACTTAGAGAGATAAGTGTTTTGTGTATGGATTGATTATACAAATGGGAGGAGGGGTGCTTGTATTTATAGGACAAGGGAGGAGGAATGGAGGGTGGAGATGGAGGCATGTGGAGGAGCATCCAAGGGTGGAGATGGAGGAGCTTGTGGAGGAGACAAGTGGCACAAGGGGAGGAGCCTCCCAAAAGCCGCCGGTTGCCGGTCCAAAGGGGAGGAAGAGGAGGTGGCTTGGCCACCCTTTGCCAAAGCCATCGGTCATCCCATGGAGGAGGAGGGGGAAGCCACCCAATGACTCATCCATTTCACCCAAGCCACCGGTCACCAATGCACATGGATGAATCTTGACGGTTTTATACTGTCTTTACAAAACTATCAGTCCAATTTCACTCCAGGCTGTCTTTGATAGTTCCTCATTTGGATTTAATTTGAGTAATTCATCGTCAGGATCTTGAGATTTCTTCTTTCAGTGCTTGATCTAGACCTTCAATTGACTCTTGATATCTTTTCAGCATAAAATCCTCTCCTTAGCGTGTTTTCACTTTTATCTCTCAATTGCCCTGTGGAAATATTTCGGGACTAACACGTAGAAGTTAGATAGACAAACAGTCTAATTTGGTGGGTTTAACTGTATTTATGATGCATACAATTATGGTCCATCAGATATGTGCAAGGGTTTAGTAAAGATTCCCTAAAAATTTAGGAATGGTTACTGAAATTCTGTTATCCGTTCAAGACCAGTTCCAGGTCGTGTTCTACCAGAGACTGGAACACCTTAGCAGATAGTACCGTAAACAGAACAAATAAGAGCAAACACGATATGATACCCAGTTCGGCCTTGCCTACTCTGAGGGGCTTCCCACACCCTAAAAGGGACACAAATCTTATTACGAGTTTAGAGCTATTCGTGGACTTACACTTACACAACGCCTTGTTTGTAATAGCCTAGCCTCTAACACTCCGTCACTCGGATTTGCAATCTCGGTTCACCGCAGCTCACCTCGATCCCCTATGGGTAGGACGAGACTTCCCTCTCGACCTAGTCTTGGACCTCCCAGAAGCCCAGTCGCCTTCTCTCGAAGATGTGTCTTGATCAGTGTGTGTGTTCGCTTGGTAGTTCTTCAAGAATAGTCTGAACAGCACCCTGAACAGACTACTTCTTCACCGTTGATATTCCGGTGTGGAATACTCAGCCTTCCGTCGCTCCTCCTCCAATCTCACGAATGCTCTCGTGTTTTCTTTCTCTCAGGAAGCGATGCTGATGTCGACGCCCTAGCCTTCTATTTATATGCATTGGCGGATCCGAATCAGCCCTAGGAAATCTGTCAAATATTTAGGAAATATTCCTAAATATTTGCTAGATATATTTCCTCCAATCTTCATGAAGATCTCGATCTTTCTTTCTCGCCAAGTCATTCTGAATCTGGTTTGATACTGATGTGAGAATATCTATTTCAATATTTGTTCTCTCGCGATGACTTGTCGATTGATCCCAATCAAATAATGTTGTCGATATCCAGATCTTCATTCCAATCTTGATGAGATATCTTCTACGATAAGTTAGTCAGGCGGTCTTCAATTATGGTGAGGAGATATTCGAATGACATCTCGAATATATGTTTCTTCGCTTACCGACTTCAACCGAAAAGATCCTCTATCTTCAGAACCTTCCGGATTCAATTCAAGAGTCTGCTGCATGCTGTACTTTTGTTCCAGTCCGTGGTTGAACTCTTCTTGAACTCTAGCTCAAATTGTCTAAAGCTGTTTTGCAAAAGCCATGCCATTTATGGGAACATCAATCTCCCCCTTGGCATTTTGGCAAAACCAAATCTACGCTTTAGACACAACTTGAGGAACCAGAACAGTTACCTCAAAATACTCCCCCTTTTTGCCACAAATCGGCAAGGGGTCCAATCATACAACCTGGTCTCCTCGGCATCTGGAATCTTGTCAACTCCTCCTCGAACATAGCCAGGGTCAGTGACACATACTGTGAGTCTTTTGGACCATGGTGTCTCAGTAGCTGTTCGACCGCGGGTCAGCAAATAACAGGTTTCTGTTGATCTGGTAGCCTCCATCAGAGATTCTCGGCCCACGTTCTCTTTTTGCTTCACTCTCCATTCTCGTGTCATCCTTGGAGTAGTTTTCTGCTGCAACTTTCTGTGCACAGCCATGAACTCGTGACACCTTGGCTTGATGTGCCCCTTCTTGTGACAGTACCAACAGGTTCTTGAGTCTCGTCTCCATTCTCCATTAGAACTCATCATGTTGGCCAGAGGGTACCTGTTCATCTCTCTGTTCACCAACTGTTCAGCTTTGATGAACTTAGTCTTTCCTGAACTGCTCCCATCAGTGTAGCCAATGCCTCTATGTCCTCCACTCATCCTCCGGGACTTCAGAATTGTATCTAGGTCTTTTAATCCAGAGTTTAACATCTTCACTGATGTCTTGAACTGATTCAGACTCGTCCTTGACGCTGTTTGATGGGGCGTATTTATATGACTCATCGAGTACACTAAACCCACCAAAAACGACATTTGGTGATACGAACATATGCTTGTTAATGTCGTTTTGTGTGTATAGGCAATTTTGGAGTCTAAAGAGGAAACACGCTTAAAAAGGGAGATTTGTGCCCAAAATCATGCCAAGTCATTCCTGGCCGAGCCAGGCATGAGAAACTTCAGCCGGGTCCAAAGAAATGATCACCCAGGCCGCGCCCAGCGCACCAGCCGAGCTGTCTAGCACTGAATTCAAGTTGCCCGGGCAAACCATCTGATATGATAAATCCGCCTCGAGCAAAGTGATCAAAATGGCAAATAAGGTGGACAATGTCGGAAAACCAAGGAGAATGACCGAGCTAATTAGCAGTTGGCCCAATTCCAAAGGTCTCGCGCCCGCTGATAGGCACCGAAACCAAGTGGCTCGACCAATCCAGCAAATCTAGCAGATTTGGCTCGACCAAGTTGTGCTAAATGGCAAATGACTCGGACAATCTCACTTCCCAGACAAAATGCCCGAGTGAAACCAGCTCAAGCCCGATCAAGGCCAATATAGGGCAATTCTGGCCATTTTGGGATTCTGACCAAGCTCCGGCCATATTCTGGCCAAACATCCTTAATGGGCCAGTCTTAGAATTGCCTCAGCATTCCAAATCAGTGGTCCAACAGCCAAGGACCTCTGGCCAAAATTCCAGCCAGATTCCGGCCAACTCCGGCCAACCTCCGATCAAGCTCAGGCCAAGTACAACCAGGGTCCAACCAAGTTCCGGCCAAAGAACCAACCATGAAACCGAATTCCTTGTATTCCGGTTGGTTTCTACTATTCATTTCGGTTTGGTTTTAGAGTCCGATTGGCCTCAACCAAGCCAAGTCGGTTGGCCTCATCTAGTCCAAGTTAGTTGCCCTTTGGATGAAGCCAAGCTCAAGTCGGTTGGGAGTGCAAGTGCAAGGCATGTGGATGGCTTTTGGCTAAACCAATCCAAATGAAGTGCTTTTGGGATATTTCTTCAAGCCAATGCATATCCTTAGCCCCCAAGTCTTCCTTGTCTATAAATAGAAGGGCATGCCCTTAGAATCAAGTGTCCTAGTGCTTGGAAGTCCCAAGTCCTTAGAGAGAAGAGAGCTCAACTCTCTTCTCTTCATTTTCAATACAAACACAATTTGCTCTCTACTTTGTTCTTGAAAACCTTTACTTTCTTGCACTTGTTCTTGAGCTCCAAAGCTCTTACTTTCCAGCAAGCACTCTTTACTTTACTTGTCTTGATTTGGAGCTCCTCTCCCTTTACTTTCCTTGCACAAAAGCCACGGCTACTTGTATTCCTTGACATGAATACAAGTAGCTAAAAGCTTTCCTTTCATTTCCTTGTTCAAAGCCACGGCTACTTGTATTCCTTGACATGAATACAAGTAGCTAAAGCTTTCCTTTACTTTGTTGTCAAAGCCACGGCTTTCCCTTTACTTTTCTTGTTGTTCTCGGTTACAAAAAGCTCTCGGTTACTTGTCTTTACTTTTTCTTGTTCTCTTTTACTTTTGTAAGTATGGTGCTTTTATTCCTTGACATGAATACAAGTAGCTAAAGCATATTCGGTCAAAGGGTGTTCATACTTGTGTATGCATCTTGAGACTAGAACTTAATGCTATTTTGTGTGTCAACTAGTTCGGTGCCATTATTCGGTTGAACAACAAGGCTAAGTGGATGCATCGAAAGGGCAAAGCTTAGCTGAGTGGTTCAATCTTGATTAGAGAACAAGGCTAAGTGGATGCATCGAAAGGGCAAAACTTAGCCGAGTAGTTTGATCTTCCTTAAGTCGCTTGGTTTATCAGAAATGAGAGATCAAGTGGCTGCACTTAGAACTAGAAGTCTATGTCTTGATTTTGGAGTAGATTGTGGTGTAAGTGCTAGAAATGGCCTTACTTGAGGGTTTAAGTCTTGAAAAGGAATAAACCCACACTTATGAACACAAAGTAAGATCATTTGACGTCTATGATGGTTGTCTCACAAGTAGAGACCCTAGACTGAATATCTTTCGTCCTTACTTATCTGTCATTTACTTTCTGCACTTTACTTTTCAGCACCTTACATTTCAGTCTTTACTTTTCTGTCATTTAAATTTCAGCACTTTACTTTTCGCACTTTACTTCCAGTCTTTACTTTCAGCACTTTAAATTCAGTCATTTACTTTCTGTATAAAAAAACCAACAAAAACCCAATATGTTTTTTCTTTCATTTTCTTTTCTCTTTTCAAGAACAATTAATCCACACTGACTCTCTTGGGTTCGACCCATACTTACCGCTTGCTAATCCAATAGTGAGCCACGAGTAGTGGAACTATAAATGTAAATTTTGCAGTGCCTCAACGACGGCTCTGTCAAATTTTGGCACCGTTGCCGGGGAGTTGTGTTCAGGAATAGTTATTCTATTTTGTTTTTCTTTTGTTTTGTCTTGCAGTTCACAATGTCTTCCTACTACGGAAGAGAGCCTTAGAACGATGAGGAGTTTTCCCCACCATCTTTCCAACTTGAAGTCCGCGAGAGGATCATCAATCTTGAGCAATCCCGGGTTGAAACATTGGACGAGTACTTGTCGTACTTTGATTCCATTGTGATGAGCTGCCCGCACCATGGATTCACCAACTTCGATCTTCTTCAAAGGTTTCTCGGTGGGATGATGCCACATGAGTGGAATTGGCTAAATGATGCAGCGGGAGGCTCGGTGAAAACTTAGACATGGATGATCTTTGGAACTTGATAGATGATTTGGCTGAGAGGTCAAGGCAAGATCAGGCAATGCGACTCGAAGAACTGACCAACATGGTGCACCAATTCAAGACCGAAACCGAATCATGAGCGGCTCAAAATGAGGCTGCATATTGGGTCAATGAGATGCTCAACATGAAGCCAAGGGTCAGCAAGGAAGAGCTTAAATTGGAGCCCATGGAGCCAGCGACTGAGGAAATCAAGGCAGGCCCGGTCCTCGCGCTCGGAGCACCCAAGACATGCCCGGTCCACAATGCTGAACTGCCCAAGTCAACCCCGGTCCTCACTGCCGAGCCAACAGAAAACTTGGACTTCACTGCCGAAGTGGCCGAAGAAATCAAACCAGGCCCGGTCCTTGCGCTCGAAGCACACGAGGAAGTCCCGGACCTCAATATCGGGCTGATCGAGACGAACCAGGACGCGCTCGCACTGGCCGAAGAGCCCGACACTACAAAAAAAACATGATCGGTGATGACTTCGAGTCATCACAGAATGTCAAAAAGTCATCGCATATATATTTATGTGATGACTTTTATGGTTGTCGCATGTCGTTGCAGTAGGTTCTCTCGCAGAAAGTTTTAGCGATGACTTTATCTAATCATCACATTTAGTATTTTATGCGATGGCCATGAAGTTATCACATAATAATTACGTGACCACTTTAACTATCACAAATAGAAATTTCTGTAACCATTTAAGATGTCACAAAATCATTTGACGATCACTTGAGTCGTTGCAACCACCAAGGACATCACGGTAAAACGCTCTACGCCCACTGAGATCATTGATGAGCCGTATTTATACGACTCATTGAGTCAACAAATCCCATCAATTCCTGCACTTTATTATGCAAACAGTTACTTCTTAGTGTTGTTTTGCATTTCAGGTGATTTGGAAGCTCTAGGAGGAAACGTGCATAAAAGACGGCATTTTATGCCAAAAACATCACAATGGCATATTGACCTTTGGAGCTTCACCGGAGGACTGGGAATGCACCGATGATCAGAAAAATACGAGACACATGCCGTTGCGTAGGTGACTCAATTCCCTACAACTCTCTAGTTCACACCGAGAGCATCCGAGGTCGTTTGGAAGGTCAAATCGAGAGCCGAAGTCAAAACAGATGCGCAGAATGGATGAACAGTGTTTCCGGCCGTGAACAGTACTTCCGGTGGTGAACAGTAACTCCGGCAGTGAACAGTAACTCAGGCAGTGAACAGTGATTTTCGGGAAATTTCCCAATTTCATCCTAGGCGGTTTAGAAGCTCCTGGAAGGTTCTGGAAGTCCCTGGAAGGTTCTGGAAGTCACTGGAAGACTCTGGAAGACTTGCACAAGAAGTTAACTTAGAGATCAAGCAAAGTCGGATTTGGAAACTTTTCCTAATTTGTCTTTTGGGCCACCGATTTGACCTAGTCCAAGAGGGAATTTCGTGCCCTACTCCACCCTATAAATAGAGGAGCTCATAAGCCTTTCAAATCGTCCCAAAACGTGGAGAGTTCCTCTCTCCACAAATTTCCTCCCTCTCGGCCGAAACCCTAGCTTTGCTCCGCCTCTTCCTCCACCGTTGCTCAGCCCTAGCGCCACCGTGCACTGCCCTTGCTCAGCCATTACTCAGCCCTCACGGCCCGGTCTACAGTCTTCCTCGGTTTTAGTGAAGTTGTCTTCGTTCTTTTACTTATTGCATTGTTCTTCATGACCATGTGTAACTAAAACCCTTATTCGGGTTAGGGTTAAATAATTGTGACTTATGTTTTTGAGATTTGAATCTTAATGCTTGTTTCGTTATTCGATTAAATCGTTTGTGCTCATTATTTGGATTGAATTGTGAAGTTAAGTGGAGGCTTGGAATGGCAAAGCTTAACTGATCAATTCAACTCCCCTATTTGCTATTTGTTGATACTAGAGAGCTATTAACAAGTAGTGCACTAATTCGATATATCTTGGAATGGAATATTGAATTATTAGGTTTAATTGTGGTGTAGGCGTCCGGAAAGACACTACTTTAGGTTATAACTTGGAATGGAAGTAACCACACTTAGGAATTAGAAACACGATAATTAGAAATCAATGATAAAACCAAGTCACAATTGAATAATACCCTAACCTGAATATCTTCTCTGAATTGATACACCTTAGCAATTTTCGTGCCTTATTACTGTTTCTTAAACTGTTGCTTTCACCCAATTGTCTTTTATTTCCTTTTCAGAACGAAGTAGTAACCATCTAGCTCCCTTGGGTTCGACCCTTGCTTGCCGCTGTACTAACCCACAGTTTGAAGTGAGGAAATTATAAATTGTTTTTGCACAGGTACGACGACAGCCTGTTCAAAATGGCGCCGTTGCCGGGGAGCTAAGCACGGTGAAATTTGTTCTTCCTTTAATTTTTCATTTCTTTTCTGTTTGCTTAATTCGAAATTCGCTATTCGGTGACTTCAATAATTCGAAAATCCCAACTGTTTGCTTTTTGTTTTCCATTCTTTTCGATTTCCGATTTCTAGCAGTTAGAGGGTTCTGTCACCAAGACTTACGAGTCTAAGGAAATTGGGTTTTAAGTGGGACCGCTGTGACCCCTCCAATTTCCTGGGGACCCTTTGCTGCTAGTCTGTTCTTGCTATCTCGGTGCTATGCTAGCTTGCACGTTTTTCTGATTCACTTGCAGATTCGACATGACTTCCTACTACGGAAGTGAGCCGTGGAATTATGGGGAGTACTATCCACCACCCTCCCGACAAGAAGTCCGAGAAATGATCATGCACCTTGAGCAATCCCGGGATGAAACTTTGGATGAGTACTTACGGTACTTTGATTCCCTTGTGATAAGCTGCCCGCACCATGGATTCACAGACTTATTTCTTCTTCAAGTGTTTCTCGCCGGGATGTTACCACATGAGTGGAGTTGGCTCACTGAGGAGGCAGGATGCTCGGTCTATGACATGACCATAAGTGCTATTTGGGACTTGATAGACGATTTGGCCGAGAGATCAAGACCAATACAAGATCAGACCGAGGCACTAGAGGACAAAGAGAAAGAGTTGACAGCTAGCATCCAACAGTTGGCCAACATAGTGGAGCAATCTCGGGCCGAAAACAAGAGAGACTTGGCCGAGTTATCAGGAACATTGTTCGACTTGAATCAGATCGTGTCCGAGTTGATGAGAAAGCAGGAAGAAGATGTCGGTACAAAAACAGAGGAGGACATGGCAGAGGCTCTAATAGAACCTATCTTGGAACCCATAGAACCGGCAGAAGATGAGGACCAATGGTTGAAGGAAGAAGAGCTCCAGTGGGACTACCCCGAATGTTTGGAAGAAGACATCCCGCTGGCACCTCAGGAAGAGCCGACCGGGCCACTCGAGTCAGACCTCATTATCAAGCTGCCCGAGACATGCTCAGACCTCATTACAGACCTACCCGAGGCAGAACCGGTCAAGGCAACCGAGGAAATCAAGGTCACATCCATTGAAGGTTCTACCTCAGTAAAGGGCGCGGACCTCTCTACAATTTATGCGCGGACGTATGAAGAATTACCGATAAATCAAGAGACGTCCGCGGCAGTTAAACAGGAGACGTCCCCGGGAAGGATCAATTCAGGTAAGGACCCAGGTATTCTCGCACTCACCCGTGATATTGACTCCTACATTTTGCAGACGGGAGATGCCAGCGCTCACAGCCCTATCGCACTCACCCTGGGACAATCGGCCATCTCAGACATTAGGACCAAGAAAGACATGGGAACAAAAAGGTTGTCACCTGAATTTGCTGGAAAAAGATCAAACTACCATGTTCGTAAGGATTCTGACCATCCGTATATGAGGAAGAGACCGCGACATAACACGTTTGGATGGAAACCAGGATGGAGAAACACGAGAGCACCACTGGATAAGGGCTATGAGCATCATAGAGGAGTAGCAAGATTTGACCTCACACGTCCATGGGATCCTAACTTGTGATCCCTAAAGAGGTACTGTCGAGCCAACGACGTTAAACAAAGGCGCTCGCAGGGAGGCAGCCCTGCACGGTTTGCACGTTTTTTTACATTTCAGTTTATTTACTTACTATGTTTATTTATGAGTCATTATTGTCACATTGTACTTGGGAAAGGAGATGATCTTTATGCAGGGACAGAGGCGAACGTATCAGAGATGTTAGCAACAGACTGTATCCGGCATGAGTAGTTCACACCTCGAATAAGTTGCGTCGAGAAACATGAGCGTTTACAGATTTTGTCACAAAGACTTACGAGTCTAAGGAGGTTGGGTTTTAAGTGAGACCGATGTGACTCCTCCAACCTCCTGGGAATCTGTTATTCGTCTTAATGCCATTGACGCAGACCTTTCAGTGTGCAACAAACTCACGCTACGATGCAAGCTCCAATGGTGCTCTTCGAGGACTCACAGGAGAATTATCAGTAGTCTCTGATTGTCACGCACGCACGAGGGAAGTGCCTGTCCTTACTCTATTTCCTTATTTATTTATTGCATGCATTTGTGAGTCTAGATTTGAGTCGTGCCGTGAGGACACGGCTCATTTCAAAAGTGTGGGGTGGGAGAGTCAGTCATTGAGTCAGCACGTTTATTTACTGCACCCTGCACAGAGTCAGCACGTTTCCCATGATTTTTAAAATTTTTGTACATGATACTTCACTATTTCCTAGACTTGCAGTATTGGATAATGATTCGGTGAAATAGATATAGCTGATTTTACATGCATGTCTTTGATGAAACTTGATTTGTGCGACTAACATGTGATCTTAAATTTTTTGCGTGCCTTTGTTAGTTGAGATAAACAGGGATGTGGAGTTGATAGAAACGCCCTAGAAAGACTTGACAGATCATTCAAAGACCGAACTCAGGATGTATGGTTATGTGGAGCTCGTGGAGGCTAGCACTTCGAGGCAACATAGTACGAGTCTGCTCCGCCACTGCGGTACCCTTTGCGGTTGGTCGGGACGGGAATACTTCACACCGTCCAAGCTCTAGTCCAAGTAGCCGAGAAAATAGGCAAGCGACCCTTGACTTGACCCGTGTCAAAAGGACGAGGATGAGTGAGAGCAGGAAGGTTTCTAATCCGAGTAACCGGGAAAACAGACGAGCGACCCTCGGCTTGACTCGCGTCAAAAGGAGAAGGAACCACGGTTCGAGCAAGTCACAATCCGCACTACAAAGCATCAAATCCATCATCATTGTGAAGGTTTGCACCGAAACAAGTGAAGAGTACCACTGATACATCAAAACCAGACACTATAGCTGACCGAAAAGCACTCCAGTACTTGAGCCCGAATCTATCACGTGCAAGAAAAAGCAGCGAGACATAACCATAGTCCAGCGAGATCGAGTCCGAGAATGAGGGTTCATGGGTCTAAAAAGGGCTATCTCCCGATACATCCGAAATGATTTGCATCTCGGCCCAAAGGTAACACGTATCTTTAACCCATGTTTTCGCACAAAGATATTAGTAGCAAGCATGCATAACAGGCGAGATCTAGAGTAATCAATTCATGTCCATGTAGCACGTCTAGGATGACCGAAGCATTGTGGTGTTTACATTATTCATTCCTCTTATGACCTAGTTCTTGTTCGGGACGAACAAGTTTAAGTGTGGGGTGGTTTGATGAGCCGTATTTATACGACTCATTGAGTCAACAAATCCCATCAATTCCTGCACTTTATTATGCAAACAGTTACTTCTTAGTGTTGTTTTGCATTTCAGGTGATTTGGAAGCTCTAGGAGGAAACGTGCATAAAAGACGGCATTTTATGCCAAAAACATCACAATGGCATATTGACCTTTGGAGCTTCACCGGAGGACTGGGAATGCACCGATGATCAGAAAAATACGAGACACATGCCGTTGCGTAGGTGACTCAATTCCCTACAACTCTCTAGTTCACACCGAGAGCATCCGAGGTCGTTTGGAAGGTCAAATCGAGAGCCGAAGTCAAAACAGATGCGCAGAATGGATGAACAGTGTTTCCGGCCGTGAACAGTACTTCCGGTGGTGAACAGTAACTCCGGCAGTGAACAGTAACTCAGGCAGTGAACAGTGATTTTCGGGAAATTTCCCAATTTCATCCTAGGCGGTTTAGAAGCTCCTGGAAGGTTCTGGAAGTCCCTGGAAGGTTCTGGAAGTCACTGGAAGACTCTGGAAGACTTGCACAAGAAGTTAACTTAGAGATCAAGCAAAGTCGGATTTGGAAACTTTTCCTAATTTGTCTTTTGGGCCACCGATTTGACCTAGTCCAAGAGGGAATTTCGTGCCCTACTCCACCCTATAAATAGAGGAGCTCATAAGCTTTTCAAATCGTCCCAAAACGTGGAGAGTTCCTCTCTCCACAAATTTCCTCCCTCTCGGCCGAAACCCTAGCTTTGCTCCGCCTCTTCCTCCACCGTTGCTCAGCCCTAGCGCCACCGTGCACTGCCCTTGCTCAGCCATTACTCAGCCCTCACGGCCCGGTCTACAGTCTTCCTCGGTTTTAGTGAAGTTGTCTTCGTTCTTTTACTTATTGCATTGTTCTTCATGACCATGTGTAACTAAAACCCTTATTCGGGTTAGGGTTAAATAATTGTGACTTATGTTTTTGAGATTTGAATCTTAATGCTTGTTTCGTTATTCGATTAAATCGTTTGTGCTCATTATTTGGATTGAATTGTGAAGTTAAGTGGAGGCTTGGAATGGCAAAGCTTAACTGATCAATTCAACTCCCCTATTTGCTATTTGTTGATACTAGAGAGCTATTAACAAGTAGTGCACTAATTCGATATATCTTGGAATGGAATATTGAATTATTAGGTTTAATTGTGGTGTAGGCGTCCGGAAAGACACTACTTTAGGTTATAACTTGGAATGGAAGTAACCACACTTAGGAATTAGAAACACGATAATTAGAAATCAATGATAAAACCAAGTCACAATTGAATAATACCCTAACCTGAATATCTTCTCTGAATTGATACACCTTAGCAATTTTCGTGCCTTATTACTGTTTCTTAAACTGTTGCTTTCACCCAATTGTCTTTTATTTCCTTTTCAGAACGAAGTAGTAACCATCTAGCTCCCTTGGGTTCGACCCTTGCTTGCCGCTGTACTAACCCACAGTTTGAAGTGAGGAAATTATAAATTGTTTTTGCACAGGTACGACGACAGCCTGTTCAATCATCGCTAAAAAGTTAAAACACTCATAAGTCGGAACATTTTTCATTTTTTTTCAACAAAAGCAGAATTTGCATTTAAAAAACACTCATAAGTTCCAAACATCTTGCAAATAAAAGCACAATTTGCATATGCAAACGTACAACATCGCTCAAGTGCAAGCGAACATGTCCTATGCATGATCTAAGTATGTAAAACTAGTTGCCAGTTTTCCGTAGAACAATAACAGGTTGCTGGATGAGTGAGATCTGATAGCCTAAATTTAATCAAGCATTAACTTAGTACTAGGCTTCCATTAGCGTCATGTTGTTGGATGAGGGTTCCGTGCCAAAACAGCTTCTGAAATCTCCATTCGAAACGATGCTGATTTTTTGTGCAACCCCAAATCATCCACCAGTTGAGCACTCACTCTTATCACCCCTCTTGGACACAAGGGCTTTTGAATCCAGCCAACTTTAAATCTTCAAGTTCTTCTCTTAGTGCCCAACATCTCTTCAATATTTCCTTCACACAAAAACACATACTAACATGAAAACAACAAGCAGGAAAATTGAAAATTAAACAGACTCCTTCAAACCAAACAAGAAGCTCAACTGGATTTAACAAATTTCTAAACTTTAATAAATCAACCCACAAGGGACGAATCCGGAAAAAGCACAGGACCGGATCGCAAATGGAAACTTACCAGTGAAATCACAGGTTGCTATTGGTTTGATGATGCCAATGTTTGGTCTCACACAGTATTTCTTTGGAGAAGTAGTCTTAACCTGCCAATACAATGTTTTCAAGGTAGTATTACGCTTTAAGTTAGTTAGTACACAATATTTCTTTGTATTTTTAAGGTAGTCTTAACATGCCAATACGCTTGAACAAAATGGGAAAAAAATAACAGAGTTCAAATCAGGTAAAGTGAAAAGTTGAAACATGCCTTAAAAGCTACATAGTGCCTAGTGGTCAGAGTTATTGAAAAGTTGAATGGAGTCTGAGCTTTGCTTCTTCAGCTCAAAACTGGAAAAGGAAGCCAAAAGGTCAATCAGAGAATGTTAACATACACAAAAATGATTAATAAATGTTCATAAATATGTGCAAAATGAAAAGGTCACTGTTAAAGAAAAATCTCACGATGCAGCCAAATTAGTACTAACTGAGTTCAGAAAGCATTCAAACGCAGACACTTTAAAGAAAAGCCAATCCGTTCTAACATAGTCATTAGTCACACATAGTTTAAGAAAACAAGCTCCTGTCAAACATTAAAATTTCAATGCACTGAAAGCAGAAAATAGTAGACTTGTCTAGATGAACTTACACACAAATGTCAGTTTCGGCGGATGAATCTCAAGCAATTCCGTATCCATAGCTGCTCTTCTTTACACATAAAAAAAAGGAAAAGTCAGAATACTGTGAAAAGCTCAAACACACGGCCCCGTTTGGTTCATGGAAAATCTGTGGGATGGAAAGAAAATTTGGAGGAAGATATAACTTCTCAAAATTACCAGCCAAAATCAAACCGTAGTCAAGAAAAACACAGAACCAGTCAACTCTACTTCTCAAAATTACCAGCCAAAATCACACTCCAAAAATCCTCCAATACCCAAACGCCAATGAAACGCTAATCTTCGCCACGAACGATCAAACCCACAAATCAATTACATAAGATAAAATAAAATTATAAAAATAAGAATCAATAGCGCAGAAACAAGCCGGCCGCTCCACCGAATCCCAAATCCGACATTGTACGAAGATACTCCAACGCAGTTTATAACAACAACACTACGATTGCCCGATGATGACAACATCTCATGTGAAGCTCGATTGTTAACCCTCAGACACAGGTTCAACGACTCCTTTTCACCAGATGCATAACTGGGTTTCACTGCTGCATGTTTATCTGTTAGCTATTTGGCCTCCATTGAGCCCAATAAAATTCATTCCTTTATCTGGAAATAACTGTAAATAAGTTATTTTATAACTTTTTATGAAACAACTTGTCCTGTGTCTTATCCCTTTACAACAAAAATACACTAAACTTGATTTTTTTAATCAGATTTACTTTACCATTGAATTTCAAGACAGTTCAAAAACGTAACCTTGGTTGAATTTCCCCTCATTCATATACTGTTGGTAAACTTTGAAGGCAAGTAGCCAACAATCAAACCAACATAAGAACTGTTCATTAGTAAAATGTGATATTCGGCTACAATTATTTTTCGTCATCGCAATAAATGACAATTGGTGACAACTGTAAATTAGTTGTCATATTTTTTAATGTTATGTGATGATTTTTTAAGTCATCACTATTTTTGGTCGCAAAATGTGATATTCAGTGATAATTATTTCTGGTCATCACATTAACTGTTCATCAGTGACAACTTTGGATTAGTCATCACAGTTTTTACTATTATGTGATGACTTTTTTAAGTCATCACCATTTTTGGTCGTAGATTAACAGATTTTTTGTAGTGCGAGCCAGCCGAGACATGCACGGACCTCATTACCGAGCTTCCCAAAAGAGACCCGGTCCTCACGGACGGGCTGGTCGAGAAAGGCCCGGACCTTATGGCCGAGAAACCCCAACTTAACCCTTTATGTTTTATGCAGATCATAGCCACCGAAGAGCATGTAGTCAATAATGATGCGGTGCAAGGGGAGTTGGAGGCAAATCAAGGGCAAGAAAAATCAATGATGGAGCGCTCATTCACCACGACTCAACAAAGCGGCTTGGAAAACTCACTTGTTCCAATACAACCCATCTCCGCTGCCACAAAGAAGAAGCTTGGCAGGGGCGATGTCGCCTACACTTGATGGCACAATGCTGAACTTCCAAACTTGCAAAGGTGCCAACCATTTGAACATGAAGAAGCGACAAAGACATGGCCCAAAAGAATGGAAGCCGGGATGGAGTAGCAAGAGACCACGGCTCAATGGACCAGCAGCTATGGCCAAGGAGCCCTCATCTTCTCAGTTGTATGTGGAAAAGAACCCGCCGGACCAATGGAGACTAGAACCGAGCACATCACTCCATGCGTTCTTTGGGCGGAGCAAAAGAGCAACCGAGAAGAAGTTCAACCTCAAGCACCCATGGGATCCCAACTTATGATCCATGAGTGAGGTACCGTCGAGCCAACGACGTTAAACAAAGGCACTTGCCGGGAGGTAACCCGGCATGATTTCTTCATTTGTTACAATTTTTTTCGTTTCTTTTCATACTCACCCCTTTGTATTTGGGAAAGGAATGTTTATCTTATGCAGGGAACATATGCTTAAGTGTGGAGTGTGATGAGTCGAGTTTTCGACTCATTAATGCCCATTTTTCACTATAGCTTTAGTTCGATTCCGACTACTATTTGATGTCATTTGATCCTCTTCTCGTGCGTTTCAGGTACAAAGCAAGATGTCTCAGTGTCAAGAGCCATTGGAAGGAAACTCGGAGAAAATCGGTGTTTTAGAGCAAAAGTTGGCAGGAATTGGTCTCCAGTCGATCGACTGGGAAGCTCCCCTGCTCCAGTCGATCGACTAGATAAACTCTCAGGAGGTGTTGAAAATCGAGCATTATCAGTCGATCGACTGGCCCCTCCAGTCGATCGACTGAAGAGTCTTCTACCCATGGGTTGCAAGCCACGCGCCTCCAGTCGATCGACTGGGACCTCAGTCGATCGAGTAGATAAAGTTTCAGGAGGACCTGTTTTCCGCACAAAGCCAGTCGATCGACTGGGAAGCTCCCCTGCTCCAGTCGATCGACTGAGATCCTGCTATCCAAGTGCCGTTTTCTACCTCCAGTCGATCGACTGGGCCACAAGCCCAACGCCAGTCGATCGAGTGGACCTGCTACAGTACCGAAAATAATCCGAGGCTATAAATAGAAAGAGGGTTTCTTGACCTAATACCTTGGATTTTTCTGGAGAAGAAGACAAAGGAAAGTGATCAAATCAAGGGTTTCATCATCATCAAATCAAGGAGGAATCAAGATCAAGGGAGTTCACTAGGACTAATCATCCTACTCTTTCCCTCTTCTTTTCTCCTAGAGTTGCTTGTAAAAACCTACTCATCATATTGTCTTACATGATGAGTGAGTAGTCTCCCTTGTGTTTTGAGGGGTTCTATGAACCTCCTTGGTACTCAATGATCATTGTGAACACATTTGAATAGATCTATTGAAGTTGATTTCATTTTTACTATGCTCTTCATGTTAGACATGTCTCTAAGTGTTTGATAAAATGCCTAAGTGACATGTTTATGTTAGAACTTTGATCTAAGTCTTGAGAAAGCTTAGGGATGGTTTTGATATAGTAAAATTGAACTTAACCTACATTTATGAGAGTAAATGCATGGTGAGAGGTGAACTAGAACTTTATGCATATAACATTTATGAGAGTAAATGCTATATAGTGGATCAACACCCTTTAATTAGTGAGATCCTAATTAAGATGGCTTGACTAAGATTAGATATGCGTAATAGCCTAATTCTTAGTCTAGGCTAGGTTCAAAACCTATCAACTCTTAATTAATTGAACTCTTGTTTGCATAATCATTGGGAAATTGCCAAGGAGGGGATTAATCCCTCGAAACTCGCTTTTAATTGAATTCAATCCTTTGAAAACCACTTCATTCTTGTTTTACAATCATTGATAACTCAACCAATTGAATTTTAGGAATTAGCCGAGTAGAAAACTTGATAGAACTATCGTGTAGTCCATTTGCTCCCTTGGGTTCGACATCGGTCTTACCGGTTGATTATAAATTGATTTTGACCGTATCCCAAAAATACACACGTCAGAGCGCATGCTTTGTAACATACGAGCGCATGACCCGAGCATAACCGAGCCGCAACCGAGAATGACCGGGCTGTGCCCGAGAGAACCAGGTCCCAACCGGACCCCCTTGAACATCAACCGAATCTGGCCGGGCCAGGCCTTGTCGTTTGCTCCTATGGCCTTGACTTAGCAACGGCACCATAAAGGGAGTTCTCTTCGTTCCTTACTCTTCATGTCATTTCCTTTCCTTAGTTAACTTACATTTTTTTGTTTTGAACTAAGTCGTTCCGAGAGGAACGGCTTCGTTCAAAAGTGTGGGGGTATTTGAGTAGTATTTGCACATAGTAGTAATTGCACATAGTAGCCAAACACTTTTTGAAAATATACAAAAATGCTTTCCTACTTGTATTCCTTGATATGAATACAAGTAGCTAAAAGCTTTCCTTTCATTTCCTTGTTCAAAGCCACGGCTACTTGTATTCCTTGACATGAATACAAGTAGCTAAAGCTTTCCTTTACTTTGTTGTCAAAGCCACGGCTTTCCCTTTACTTTTCTTGTTGTTCTCGGTTACAAAAAGCTCTCGGTTACTTGTCTTTACTTTTTCTTGTTCTCTTTTACTTTTGTAAGTATGGTGCTTGTATTCCTTGACATGAATACAAGTAGCTAAAGCATATTCGGTCAAAGGGTGTTCATACTTGTGTATGCATCTTGAGACTAGAACTTAATGCTATTTTGTGTGTCAACTAGTTCGGTGCCATTATTCGGTTGAACAACAAGGCTAAGTGGATGCATCGAAAGGGCAAAACTTAGCTGAGTGGTTCAATCTTGATTAGACAACAAGGCCAAGTGGATGCATCGAAAGGGCAAAACTTAGCCGAGTAGTTTGATCTTCCTTAAGTCGCTTGGTTGATCAGAAATAAGAGATCAAGTGAATGCACTTAGAACTAGAAGTCTATGTCTTGATTTTGGAGTAGATTGTGGTGTAAGTGCTAGAAATGGCCTTACTTGAGGGTTTAAGTCTTGAAAAGGAATAAACCCACACTTATGAACACAAAGTAAGATCATTTGACGTCTACGATGGTTGTCTCACAAGTAGAGACCCTAGACTGAATATCATTCGTCCTTACTTATCTGTCATTTACTTTCTGTACTTTAATTTTCAGCACCTTACATTTCAGTCTTTACTTTTCTGTCATTTAAATTTCAGCACTTTACTTTTCGCACTTTACTTTCAGTCGTTACTTTCAGCACTTTAAATTCAGTCATTTACTTTTTGTATAAAAAAACTAACAAAAACCCAATCTGTTTTTTCTTTCATTTTCTTTTCTCTTTTCAAGAACAACTATTCCACACTGACTCTCTTGGGTTCGACCCCTACTTACCGCTTGCTAATCCAATAGTGAGCCATGAGTAGTGGAACTATAAATGTAAATTTTGCACACTCCCTTTAGTTGGATTAGGATCAGCCTTTGACGCCTTTGAAGTAGCTTCTTTAAGTTCTGTCACAGCCACCTCTTCTCCCTTCTTTTTCCCTTCTCTGATCTTAGGGGTTGCTGATTGTATCCTCATCCGACTTTGATTCAACCGCCTTTTTGATTTCTCACTTCCCATTGCAGTCGTCTTCGCCTCTTTCACCACCTTAGACTTTGTTCTCTTAGCAATCGTTGGATTTTCCGTCGGAACTCTCGAAGCAACACCGTCTGATGATTCTTTGTTTTCTCTCTTGAATTCGGGCGAGGGTGTGACAACATTCTTGGCAGTCTTTTGTGTGTTCACCATCGTTGTTGATTTGCCACTGTTTAGAAGAGTCTCGAGAGGATCGTCGAACCAGGGTTTTTCGGAAACTTTGGTGAGGGCGAGCACCTAATGAGGATTTTAATTTTCAAATATTTGGACTCATCAACTTGCCAAAAACTGTTATGTGTATATCTCTTGAGATATTTCTCCAATCACCTCTCTCCTCCTTGATATGCTGCAACTCCTCATAAAGCTGCAAATAAGTTGAATTTAGTAATCAGTTCCAACTACGTACCATCTGTTCCAGCCCTCTTCTTTGGTAGGTCAGCCCATCTGATTTGCTGGGGTTCCGATCTTGGCCGACCTCCTTCTGGAACACTTAGTTGGCGATAACACGCAGACCCAGAGAGGATCTAAGTGTTTTGAACGGAGCACCGTCTAGTGGCATGGTGAGCACGAAAGTTACTGTTTTCATGTGTTTTGATGTGATGACCTTCTTCTCCACTAGCTCTCTGATGAAGTGATATCTGATCATGGAGTGTTGTACTGGGTTCTTGGGCAGAAACTTCTTCACCCGTTCCACTCCGTGTTTAGACAGATTATGCTTCATCCATAAGAACTGAGTGCAGCAGCTCCCTACAGCGATGCTCTCTTGCTCTCATGCAGCGATGCTCTCCTGCCCTCCCAGCATCTGGTTAACATGTGTTCCAGGAAGGTGTTTCATCTCTCCCACCATGGTCAGCTGGAGCTCCTTTTGCATCCGTCTCACGAACTGGCCAACTAGCTTCTGTGTACTCATGACGAACATATGCTTCTCCACTCCCCCTTGCTCATAGCCATGGTCAACGAGGAACGTCTCGTACCATGCTCTAGGTGCTTGTGTGAGTCCGTACATAGTCGTCTTTAGTTCGTGACTATGCGCAAGATGATATAACTTCCATGCTTCAGATCTGGTGAACTCTCCCTGTTCCACATGAATGGTCACCACCCAAATCTTATCAATAAATGCTTTGTTGACATTCTTCGGACTGGATGAACATGCAGTCAGTTCTCGATACTTGATCTCATTCGCTCGACTCTTTATTACTTCAGATGGATCTTCAATAGTTTCTGTGATTGGATAATGCTTGATAATTCTCCATGAGGGTTGCATCGTAGGTACATTGTCAAGTGTCCCAGCTGGAGTAGGTGTGGCTTCATCAGCTGGACCTCCCTCTGGAACTTTATCTTCTGTAGACTTGGTCTGAATGGGTGTTTCAGACGATGTCCCACCTCTAACTTTATCATCTTCTGGAACTGAGTTTAGGGCAACTTCGTCTTTCACCTTTCCAGAAGAGGACACCATACTTGTCCCTTGCAATTCCATCTCATTTATCGTATTTGTCGGACAGACAGTGGCAGCTCCTATTCCAACTGTGCCTAGAAAGTAGCTTTTGTTTGATGACCTACTTCCTTCCATTAGTGTGTCTCCATTCCTATCCCATACTTGATAGGAATCACGAGTGAATGTAACAGATTGTCCTTCATCACACAATCTACTGATACTAATCAGGTTCACCTTTAACCCATCCACTAGGAGGATATCCTCGAGCTCAGGTAGATCCGGAACCTTCAATGTCCCATAGCCAATCACCTGGCCCTTCCCTCCATCTCCAAAAGTTACAAACTAACGCTTGCGAATAGGTTTAATATTGATGAGATATTGAGGATTACCTGTCATGTGAGCCGAGCATCCACTGTCGAGGTACCAACATTCTTCCTTCATGTGACTGATTGAGCTAAGAGCAATGAGGCACACTTCTTTCCTTGATTTTGGTTTCTAGACTTGGCTGACTCGAGGGGTGACTATGGATTCCATTACTTTTTGCTCAACTAGAAGTAGTCGGCACCTTGATTTGATGTTCCCCATCTGATAGAAATACCAACATGTACGATTGTTTCTCCTCCATTCAGTACCATGTCTTCCACGGTTGGGCATGAGCTGCTTTCTTCCTTGATTGCCTTAACAGACGAAGTCTTATCTAAGCCACTGTTACCATTGAAGCCGAGACCTCTATGTCGATCTTCAATTCTTTGGGATCTTAGTATGGATTCCAAGTTCTTTGAGCTTGAGTTCAGCATCTTCGCCGATCTTTTGAACTTGCTCAATTCTTTCATAGTAGCAGCATGATTATCTCTCTCCATCTCGGCTTTCAGAAATGATACGGTGTCTAGCAGTTTCACCTTCTGTGCAAGAAGATGTTCAACCTCCTGCCACTTTTTATCTTTTTCTTCTGTCAGGCTTGCCACTATTTCTGTGAGCTTCTTGTTCAGGCCAATCATCTATAGCCACTTCTCCTTGAGTTCCTTGTACGTCTCGGCCGAGGTCTCATGAGAAAGTCCTTCTTCATCACTACTTGATGCGTCGTCAACAGGCTGTTCAGACAGTGCACTAGAGTATGGATTTCCACTTGTCTCATTGCAGTCTTCAATAGTGACTACAAGTCCGACGAGATTGACATTCTCATTTTCTTCTTCTTCATCGTTAGATTCACTGTCTGGACCCTCATAGGCTATTCTGAGATTATCCCATGCTTCCTTGGCAACCTCACATTCAGAAATCAGTTTGAACACGTTCTCATCCACTCCTGAGAAAATTGCATTCAAGGCCTTTGAGTTTCCAGCAGTAGATTTTTCATCTCCATCAGTCCACATAGCTTCAGGTTTTGGCACAGCTACTTCTCCAGGGTTGGCCATCGTTGGTTCTGTCCATCCAACCAACACAGCTCTCCAAGCCTTTTCATCAAGAGATTTCAGAAAGACTTTCATCTTGGACTTCCAGTAGAGATAGTTTGGCCCTTCAAGCAACAGTGGTCGGTTAGTGCTCTGTCCTTCCTTCAAACTCATCTTGAACAGTCACCGGATCACACTCTGTATGTCGAGTGTCTGTTCTGATACCAATTGAAATTCTGTTGTCTGTTCACGACCAGTTCCAGGTTGTGTTCTACCCGAGATTGGCACACCTTAGCAGATAGTACCGTAAATAGAACAAATAGGAGCACACACGATATGATACCCAGTTTGGCCTTGCCTACTCTGGGGGGCTTCCCACACCCTAAAAGGGACACAAATCTTATTACGAGTTTAGAGCTATTCGTGGACTTACACTTACACAACGCCTTGTTTGTAATGGCCTAGCCTCTAACACTCCGCCTTGTCTGTAATAGACTAGGTCGAGACTTCCCTCTCGACCTAGTCTTGGACCTCCCAGAAGCCCAGTCGCCTTCTCTCGAAGACGTGTGTTGATCACTGTGTGTGTGCGCTTGGTAGTTCTTCAAGAACAGTCTGAACAGCACCGTGAACAGACTGCTTCTTCGCTATTGATATTTCGGTGTGGAATACTCAGCCGGCCGTCGCTCCTCCTCCAATCTCATGAATGCTCTCATGTTTTCTTTCTCTCAAGAAGTGATGTTGATGTCGACGCCCTAGCCTTCTATTTATATGCATTGGCGGATCCGAATCAGCCCTAGGAAATCTGTCAAATATTTAGGAAATATTCCTAAATATTTGCTAGATATATTTCCTCCAATCTTCATGAAGATCTCGATTTTTCTTTCACGCCAAGTCATTCCAAATCTGGTTGGATACTGATGTGAGAATATCTATTTGAATATTTGTTCTCTCACGATGACTTGTCGATTGATCCCAATCAAATAATGTCGTCGATATCCAGATCTTCATTCCAATCTTCATGAGATATCTTTTACGATAAGTTAGTCAGGCGGTCTTCAATTCTGGTGAGGAGATATTTGAATGATATCTCGAATATCTGTTTCTTCACTGACTGACTTCAACCAAAAAGATCCTCTATCTTCAGAACCTTCCGGATTCAAATCAAGCGTCTGCTGCACGTTGTACTTCTGTTCCAGTCCGTGGTTGACCTCTTCTTGAACTCTAACTCGAACTGTCTAAAGCCATTTTGCAAAAGCCATGCCATTCATGGGAACACCAGTTTCCTAATGAGATAGGCGGTTGAAGATTGGAAATCCTACTTGTTTAAGGGTTTCTACTGCTGTATATAAGGAGGGATGATGCATTCACAATACTCAGCACTCACGGAGATATTATTCACGCTCATACTCACTGAAGGGAGGTGGAGGCAAACGGCCAAAGAGATTATCATTCTGATAAGATCACGGCGCTCGGATTCAGTCTGTTCTAGTGCTCGACAGACTGATCGTAAAACAACTTGACGATACACGCACTGAAGCTGTTACCGTGCATTCGGGAGAAGGCGCTGATACTCGTGGAGGATCATCTGATGGAATCGGTGGTGAGGCTCTGATCTAGAGGGAGACCTAGTTAGCGATTACTAGAGTGTCCGAGGCTTAGAAAGTTTAAGAGGGATTCTGTAAACATAATATCTTGTACTCGCAATACTCATTATTAGTGAATTGTTATCCACCGGGCTAAGGAGACGGCCCCCAAGACGTAGGCCCGTTAACGCCGAACTGGGTAACAAGTTTACGTGTCGTTTATTTTCTGCACTACATTCATTATTTGCATAAGTTGTTCTGGATATTGTTGTATACTCGACTAGAATAACATCTCAACTACAAGGGGAAGATTTTAATTGGTATCAGAGCAAACACTTAACACATAGAGTGAGATCTGAAGGTTGTTGAGATGGATTTGAGAGAAGGGCAGAATATCACGCGACCACCGTTGTTGAAAGGAAACAAGTATTGATACTGGAGGTTGCGAATGAAGGCATTTCTAAAGTCACAGGATGAATCAGTTTGGGAAGCTGTTGGAAACGGGTGGACACATCCAATGACTGTCGACGTAGCTGCCCAACTTGTCTCACTCGCTAAAGCCAGATGGACTGAGGGATAGAAGAATGCTGAAGCCGCAAACTCCAAAGCAATGAATGTCATATTCTCAGGAGTTTGATGGGAAGAATTTTAAGATGATTTTAACCTGTAAAATTACGAAGAAGGCTTGGGACATATTGCAAACGGCTTATGAAGGTACGACCAAGGTCAAAATATCTAGAATGGAGATGGTCACGTCAAAATTCGAAAATATAAGAATGCAGGAGGACGAGACCATAGCTGACTTCAACACAAGGGTACTTGATATCTCTAATGAATTGTTTGCACTTGTAGAGCTCATGAGCGAAGAGACGATGGTAAGAAAGGTGTTGAGGTCTCTACCAAAGAGGTATGAAATGAAGGCACTCGCAGTCAAGGAAGCACACAATGTGAAGATTATGAGGCTGGATGAACTTATGGGATCCCTACAGACTCATGAGATGGAGATGAATGAAGAGGAACAACTCATGAAGGTTAAAAGCGTTAGTCTGAAAACTGAAGTTTCTAATTTTCAAGACAAAGCTGGGGAGATGTCTGAACAACAATATGCGATGCTGGTAAAGAACTACGAGAATTTATGAGAAGACAGTACAATAAAGGATCTAGTCCAAGACAGTCATCTAGCTCAGAACTCCAGAAGGATGAAAAATTTCAAAAGAAGAGTAGATCTAGAGACTTCAATCGCGACAACAAAGACAAGGGGATACAATGCAGAGAATGTGAAGGTTTCAGACATATTCAGGCAGAATGTATCAACACACAAAAGAAGAAGAATGCTTATGCTATCAATTGGAGTGACAGTGAATCTGATCAGGAAGGTGAGTCCAATAACTTTGTAGCTCTTGCTAGCTGTGTCAACCTAGAAGGAGAAAAAGCACAGGAGTAGAGTCAAAGTCATCATTGGAGGATCATACACAGTATTCAAGCTGCAGTGATGATGAAGAAATCACTGAAGAAGAAATTGCTAACAATTACAAGGAGTTGTTCCAATAGTGGTTGATTGAAGTAGATCGAAACAAAAAGCATCACAGCATCCTGTCAGATCTGAAAGAAGAAAAAGAAAAGCTTTGGGAAGAAGTTGCTATCTTAGTAGCATAGAAGGTGGAACATTAACAGACAATGACTGACCTTAAAGAATAGTTGATTGAAGTAAAAGATGAATGAACTGAACTTGTTGCATAGAAGGCCGAGCTGCTAGCAGTTGTGTCATCTCTGAAGATTCAAATTGAAAAGAGCCAAGGTGATCGATCATCCATGAATTTTAGATGATCTAAAGAAAAAGAATGCTGCTCTAAGACGAGGAGAGGTAATCCTTCTTAATATTGTGGATGCCTTGAAATGTGAAATTGAGACAGATAAACTTGTTTATGCCGATACACTAGTAGAGCTGGACAACCTGAAGAAGTCTATCAAGATGCTGAATTCTGGAACAAAAAACATAGACTATATTCTGAGAGCTCAAAGGACGAGTGGCGGTTATAAAGGGCTAGGTTTCACTGGTGCTTCTGGCTCCGAAAAAATAATGTTTGTGAAAGCTGAGCCATGATCGCACATTGTACCAGCTGAACATCACCCGCGAAGAAAAGCAACCTGGTACCCCTCAAGAAAGCAAGACAGACGAAGGTGTTTTTATTGTAACCGAGTGGGACACATCAAGCCAAGATGCCGGAATTCCACAAGTTTCTCCGAAATATGGATCAAGTGCCGAAACCCCACATGAAGGAAGTCTGGAGAGTTAAGAAAAAGAGTGAGGTCTGTCATGTTGCATTCAGTTCAACCAGTCATCTGGAGAAGGAAAGATGGTACTTTGACAGTGGTTGTTCTAGACACATGAATGTCAATCTTGTGTTTTTGATCAAGGTAAAGAAGTTCAAAGGTAAATTTGTGACGTTTGGAGATGGAGTAGAAGGTAGAGTACTTGGAAGCGGAACTTTGAATGTTCCAGGCCTACCCAGATTGAAAGAAGTTCTTCTTGTCAAAGGACTGCAGGCAAATCTAATCAGCATAAGCCAGTTGTGCGACGGAGAGCATCGTGTCCCGTTCACACATGATAAGTGTGTTGTGCAGAACAACACGAATGAACCAGTCCTCACGGGAAGGAGAGCCTCAAACAACTGTTACTTTCTGAATCTTGGTCGACCCACTGCTGAAACAACATGCACGCTGAGCAAAAGTGAAGGCATAAAGACTCCAGGTAAACAAGTAAAATTTCAAGAATTGACTTGTTTTACATGTTTTCTGTCCACTATCAAGTCTAAAAATATCAAGGTAGCTTGAAGAATTCTCAAGTTTCGTCCTGATCATGTGTATCGACTGAAGAAAGCTCTACATCGACTGAAGGTTCACAGAAAATGGTATGAACGTCTCAACCATGGCTATCTCCGAAGGGGAGTAGACTTGAAGAAGCAGCTTTTCAAACACGCAAGATCAGACGCTGGAAGTTGTTGCACCCATATATTGTGGATTAAGTGGATACTGAGAGAATACAGAGTAGAACAAGATGTGATGAAGCAGCTAGCAGACATCTTCACCAAAGCCTTGGACAAACTACAGTTTGAGACACTTAGATCCTCACTGGGTTTATGTGTCATTGACAACTAAGTTGTTCCATAACAAGTTAGTCAACCGGAGCCTGAACGTGATTTATTAAGGGCTAACGTGGAAGGATGGGAGATGATTTCAAATACTGGTGCGAGAAGAAACGATTGCCTTGCCAAAGGTATTCAAATATTTTCAAACGGCGTGAAGTTACGTGGCAGCCTGTAGAATTTCGAGAAAATATATAGCGTGCCAAAACAGTCTTTGAGTTTCCAAAAATCAAATTTTCTTTCAAATCAAGTGTTCGTGGTTCTTTCTCTCCCGACGAAACCCTAGACGAACCTGAACAATGGTGGACACCAGGAAGAGCAAGGTGACTAAGGCGACGACAGTTAAAGCAACATTGAAGTCTGTTGGTGAACCAAAGATTGTCAAAGACAACCCTAAACTGGCGAGCGACAAGGCAACAACATTGAAATCAAAATCTGCCGTTGTAGAAAAGGCATTTGTTCTGGAGAAACCTAAAGCAACCTTGGCAAAGAAGGCGACAAGTGAAAAGAAACCAATTACGGAGAAATTTGGAAAGGAGACGGCATCTGACAACATGGATAAAGAGAAGCAGATTCTCAATCTGTTCCAGAGCAAAACCCTAAGAAGCCGACAACTTCAAAACCCACTTCGGTCAAGGAACCAGTAAAGAAGACGACACAAGAGGTAATCACTAATATGTCCAAATCTATTGATGCATGTAGTCCTAGTGTGCCTGGTGTGTCTATGGAAGGATCGAAAGTGTTTATAGAAAAGCCAAAGGTTGTGGCTACGGAGCATGGGGAGATTAGTCCTAAGAAGAAGGGAAGTAGGAGAAAGGTTGTTGCGACAAACAAAACTCCAGAAAAAAGAGAAGTTTAGAGTTGTCAAGAGGAGAGTAGTTGTTTCTGAATCTGAATATGATTTAGATAGTGTGGCTGAAGAGGGAAGTGCTGAGTTGCATGCTGAGGTGTCTGATAAAGATGAGACTGACAGAGACAGAGATGTTGCAGTTCCTAAAGAAGTTGTTCATGAAAAAGAGAATGTAGAAAAGACTGTTGATGGTCAGGAGGATGCCAAGACATTAGAAAAGTCTGATTTCAAGCCAACTGAAGATGGAGTATCTTCAAGTGATGATGCTAAAAGTGATCCTGAAGAAGAGGAAGAAGTCGGTGAAGAAAGGCAGAGTGAGTCTTCTGCTGAAAATGTTATTGTGGAATCAGAAGAGTTTTCTCAGAACAACTCAAGCAAGGTAGATGCCTCTCTTCAAGAACTCTACGATACCGTGGAAGAGTATGAAGAAGAAGAGATGAATTCAAAAGTTACTAAAGAGAGTGAAATTATTCAACCAGATCAAACCAATATTGATAAAGAGATGGAGGAGCTAAGTGAAGGCTCAAAAGGTGAATCAATCAAGCTGTCAGACCTGGTAAAAGAGGTCAGATGGATGTTCCAGGTGGTAAGGAACAAGCAAGCAAGTCAAAGCCAGTTGTTAAGACAAAGAAAGTAGTTCTGAATCAAGTTGTTGATGAGGAAGCTCCTATAGTTGCTGAAAAGAATGTGTCAAATAAGAGGAAGGCTTCTGCCCCGGGAGAGAAAACTTCTAACAATATGGCTACTTGCTCAAAGAAGGCACACCAGCAGCAAAGAAAGCCAAGACAAGTTCTCTTACTGGCAAGACTAAAGAAATGGGGCAGAAGGTTTAGTTTGAGTCTGGAGTTGTTGTTGAAGGAGTTTGGTTTTGTCTCAGATGAACAAGATAAGAAGTGGGAATTCATTCAGAAGAGGAAGATTGTGGCCGAGAGGGTGCTGGAGGCTGACAAATATGAAGCCAAGGAAATTGTGAGTCTGATCAAAGAGCTAGATTTGTGGTCATCCGTGACAATGGCCAAACCATTTGCTACTAACCTGGTGAGAGAAGTTATTGTGAACTTACCAGGAGCTTTTGCTGATATTGAAAGTGTAGCTTACGGAATGCTAAGTGTGAGAGGTAAGGAGGTCTTCATCACCACAGAGAGTATAAATGACTACTATGGTATAGAAGGAGGAGCCTTGAGTATTCGAGAGAACCCCAATTGGCACAAAGTCGCTTCGACAATTACGGGTGGAGTGCATTCGAGGTGGTACAAATTGACCTTTCTTGTAAAAGATCTGTCAACAAAGCACTCTTTGCTCCACAGCATAGCGGTTCATAACTGGCTACCTAATCATCACCGCACGACGCTTGGACACACCATGGGAGCCATTCTGAAGACTCTAGGATTCAGGAAAAAGATTGATCTTGGACGACTCATATTCGACCAGATTGCTGCACACGCAACCTTTGTCAAAATCAATCATCCCATTGGATTTCCTTATCTGATTCATCAACTTGTGATAGCATAACATCCAGACATCATAACAAGTCAGGGCAAGTTGACTGGTGCTCCTAAGGTGTTTCTTGACGATCACAAGCTCTTCTCTGGAAAGCATATTGTGGATCTGGACCTGGATGCGCCTGTCAAGTCAAAGAAGGAGTTATCCGAACAAACCCTGGATGAACTAAGTGCTCATGTTCCGTCTGCCACTCAAAGAAAAATTATCTCACATCTTGAAGAGGAATTGGCCGATGCTAACGAGAGGATTGTGCTGCTCATGGCAAGGAAGAAAAAGATCACAAAGCTTTTGGTGGGTCTTAGCTATCCCGAGGAAAAAGATGAAGATGATTTGACTTGTGATGAAGCTAGTGATGATGAGTCGGACTACTGATCACGGTGATGAATTCTGCTCTTTGTTACAAACAACTTTACCGTTTTGTTAAACTCTAGTTTTATTGTCGAACAATTGCTACTGGTTTTAAACTCCCTTGTCAAATTATGGAAAAAAGGGGGAGTAAATTTGGATTTTGAAAGCTCCTTAAAAGATTCATTTGTACTAGATGTTAGACATATTTTGGAGTTTGAAATCTCATTAAAAGATTCGTATGTGCTTGAAATTTTTGGAGTTTGAAATCTCCTCAAAGATTCAACTGTAATAGTAGTACAGGTAGAATACAGGTAATAGTTTTGCCAAAAATGCCAAGGGGGAGATTGTTAGATTTATGGCATGTAGTTTGGCAAAACTCTGTGAAGAGTTGTTCAAGGAAGAGTTCAAGGAAGTCAGAAGTAACTGACGTAGAACAAGTCAAGAATAGATGGAATGTTTCCTAATTCAAATTAAGCAACATAGTCAACTGATGAAGAACAAGACGGAAGCAGACGTAAGGGCTGAAGTAGTGTTTCCTAATTCAGATTAGGCAACATGTTCTATCGACGTAGAACAAGTTAGACGCAGCAGTTGTTTCTTAAAACATATTAGGAAAGTCCGAATACCATATGCATATCAAGAAGCCGGTTGAGAGATATTAGGGAAGACTTGCGCTTGAAGATAACTTGGCGAAGAAGATAATCAAAGAGTTGCTTAAAAGGAGTTGAAGATCTATGAAGGATTATCTACAAGAGATATGCACAAGGGTTTAGGAAAGATTCCCTAAAAGATTTAGGAAAAGTTTCCTAAAGAGATAGGCGGTTGAAGATTGGAAATCCTACTTGTTTAAGGGTTTCTACCTCTCTATATAAGGAGGGCTGATGCATTCACAATACTCAGCACTCACGGAGATATTATTCACGCTCATACTCATTGAAGGGAGGTGGAGGCAAACGGCCGACGAGATTATCATTCCGATAAGATCACGCCGCTCGGATTCAGTCTGTTCTAGTGCTCGGCAGACTGATCGTAGAACAACTTGATGATACACGAACTGAAGTTGTTACCGCGCATTCGGGAGAAGGCGCTGAGCCGCTGATTCTCGTGGAGGATCATCTGTTGGAATCGGAGGTGAGGCTCTGATATAGGGGGAGACCTAGTTAGCGATTACTAGAGTGTCCGAGGCTCAGGCAGTTTAAGAGAGATTCTGTAAACGTAAGATTATGTACTTGCAATACTCATTTTTAGTGAATTGCTATCCACCGGGCTAAGGAGACAGCCCCCCAGGCGTAGGCTCGTTAATGCCGAACTGGGTAACATCTTTGCGTGTCGTTTATTTTCCGCAAAGCACTTTTGACCCATGCTAGACGGGCATCTGATAACCCAGGAGAAACAAAGATGGTCACAGCAGTAAAGTAGTTGTGCCACACCCCTTCTCTAACAAACTGAGGCTCGTCCAATCTGTTTTCGTGAACCCACCTGCATAATGTACATGAATAGAAATTCAAATCGCGACCGTTAGGCATCACCAGAACGTACATGTACATGATAAACTAAACATCTCAAAGTATTTGAATTCTTCGCCCAAGTATAATAGGTTGCTGTTGAAATCTTCAGCAGCAAGTTTACGAATCTCCTTGTTCTCAATATTTGTGCAGCAGAGAGTTGAGAAATTAATTAATGACTCATTTCTATGATATTTTCCATGTAAATTAATTGAAGGTTCAAGAAGAAACCTACTTATATGATGTCTTTAACCTTAGAATTTCCTGAGACATAAATATTTATGTATAGCATGTTTTCCACTCATTTGAATGGCACAGTTGAAAAGGAGGGGATGTAAATTAGGAAAATTTCCTTATTTGCTCAAAATTGAAATTTGAGTTCCCTTTATACTCAATCTTCAAATTTCATTATCAATTTACATTACTGTTATAAAGCCGTCTTAGGTTTAGGCCGCTGATCTGTAAATTTTTATTAATTAAGGCGCTGTTACAAACAGCGCCTTAGAGCATAATAAGCTCCATTTCAGTTGTATTCGTACCGTTGCCTGAATCACACATTCGCCTAATCCTCCACCAAAATCCGATTTCGAGCCAACATCCTTCGCCCTCGCTCGCGGGTCTACATCAGCCGACCGCCGCCGTCCCCCGCTCCAATTGCACCTATTGCTTCCCGTTTTGTCGACCCGCACCACTCATCAATTCCGATAAGTTTCCTTGTGATGTTTCCATCTTTTCGTGTATTGTTGTTGTCGATTTATAGGGATTCCTTGGTTGTAATGGTGTTTTTCCATTGTGTCCTCGTTTAGTAGGATTGTTATCGATGAAGTTTAGTGTTCCGACAGATCAGTGTAAAATGAGAATAAAATTTGAAGATTGAGTGTAAAGGGAACTCAATTTTCAATTTTGAGTAAATTAGGAAATTTCCTGTAAATTATAAAAGGGTGCGGCACGATGAAAAATGAGGCTTTGTGAAGCCCCATATTTTTACATTGACAGGTTCCACATGTATTAAAGAAAATGGAGATTTATATGAATGATAATTTTTATGTAAGCTTAATTAACATCAAAAAGAATGTCAAAGTCGAATTACTCTGTGCTAATGAAATGTTTGCTTCGGAAAAGGTTGACGGAGGCTCCAACATCTCTATTAAAACTACTTGATCTCAAATGTTTGCCGCGTTGAAGGTATACAGCTCTTTCGAGGACCTTGCGAGGAATGTCATAATAACATTAACATGTTGCTTGAGTAAACAAAAGGTGCGCTTATATGTTCCAATATCACATCTTAACATTTCAAGAACGGTTCATTTTAGATAAGTTTACAATGTCATTTGTTATTAAAAGCATAGTGAACTTTGAGTTACATTTTCTTTACGTGTTATTTTATTGTGAACAAAACATACTCTTATTTTTCATTATAGTTCCCATGTACAACCAAATTGTGGGAAATGAAGCTAATTTTATGAGACAGGGGAATTCGTCGCTAAAGGTAATAGGTCGTCACTGGAGGAAAAGTTTGCTCGTGGCTAATGGTACGCCAAGTAGAATGACGACGTCCGCTGTTCGTTGTGGATGGCGAGCGATCTGTTTCGTCACTAAAGCTTTGAATGAGCCAATCAGTTCAAAGCTGGGGTTGGCGCGGATTGGACGAAGATCGGATGTCTCAGATCGAATCTATCAAGCCAGATTGGATGGATGTTGCTCCTCCTGGCAAACATAGATTTAAGCTTCGTTCTTCTATTCTAGCTGGCTTACTTCAACTCTTCCAACGCTCCGCTCTCTCTCCAAGAAACAACCACGATAGCTTAGGGCTTCCACTATGTGAGTGCTGACGACTGTACTCGAGTGATATTGAGTGAGATTGGAGCCTCGAAATGTGAGATCTGCGGGTTGAGAAGTGCCAATCGAGAGTGTGTAATCCTCTAACCATGACCAACGCAATTTGGCGATTTCGGCGACGAAAAGCTAGTGCATATCGAGCCTGAGTAGCTCAACGTGGATTAGACACTTGTGCTGAAACACGGGCCTTAAATCGGTGTGTCAATTTCATTGTTCATTCATCCATTCAATTTCTAGGGTTTGTGAATTGACTTTGAATTGAGACTATTAGCTGATACAGTTGGACTTTGATTAAGTGTCTGAACCCTACAGTTGTATCAGAGCTGCTTAATCAGTACTGATTTGTGCACTGCAATTCTTTGATTTTGTTTTCTTCCTTGTTGTGTTTCTTGCAAGGGCACCATGGTGAATGGAAGGTTAGAAATCACTGCCTATTATGGTAAGAGTGACTTCCAAGTCTAGGGGATGAAGACGAGGGCGCTACTATCCCATCACAAATGTCTATCTGCACTGGAAACAGATGCAGCGAAATGGACTGAAGATTAAAGGAAAAGAAAGGCTGAGATTGAAGAAGAGGCTTTTAACCTGATTATACTCAGTCTTTCAGTTTGTATAATCAGAAAGGTTAGCTCCTTTACAACTGCTATTGCTGTATGGGATAACCTGTCTGAGTTGTATGCCAACCAAATGGCTCCTAATCTTGCTTATCTTAAAGCTGCTTTGTTTTCTATTAAGATGGATAGTGCTAAGTCTATAGATGAGAACCTGGATGAATTCCTGAAAATGACTGTCATGCTAAATATACCTAAAGAAACCATAGATGAAACTAGTCGTGTGATGATATTGATGAACGCAATCCCTGAAAACTATCAGGTAGTAAAAGATGCATTTCAATATTCTGGTGTGGTGCCTCCTTTTGAACAATTCTGTGGTGCTTTAAGAACTAGAGAATTAGAGTTAAAGGCTTCTAAAGCTAAGTTTGGCCATAACCTATTTTTTAAGGGAAGAACTCAAACAGGTCAATTATCTAGGCCTAAGACTAATAACTTTCAAAATAGGAATAAACCAGATAAGAAGAATGCAAGTAAAGGCCAGCAACAGGAGACTAGAAAATGTTATTTCTGTGGTAATATTGGGCACTTAATAAAAAAATGCACTAAGTTTCTTGCTAGAAATCAGACTAATAATGCACATGAAACCAAAATATAGCATGCATTGCTTTGGAGTTCCCGGCTTCTGCTGTACGCCTTAGTACACTTGTCTTCAATGAGTGGAACAACTCTGCCACCTTTTGCAACAGTCACAGGCAGTGTCCATCCTTGTTCAACAACTTTCTACACCATTTCATCTAGTGACTTCAGGAACGCCTTCATTCTCACCCTCTAGTATCCATACTTATTTCCTTCCAGCAGTAGTGGTCGCGAGATATTCTGTCCTTCTTTCATATCCATCTCAAGAGCCTTCGGATCTCACTCTGTATACTGAGTGATCTGCTCTGATACCAATTGAATTACTTCTGTGTATGTTGAGATGTTGTTCTGGACGTGTATGGAACAGTAACTAGAACAACTCGTGCATAATATTAAGTTATTGAACTTATTAACATAAGTAATAAAAAACATTCTAATGCTCATGAGTAAACAATTGAAACTTACACTTAAGTAATTGGTAACTATATTCCAGTGCTTTGGGTCCAATTCGGAGTAGGTTGGGGCAAACATCGACACTTTCCCCCTTATGCAACTCTCAATTTGATTGGTCATCATGCTCCGTTGTCGCTAACTGGGCCATTTGCCTCAAAGCTGCACTCCACCTTTATCCTCGATCCCAATCTATACACCAAGCCCGCTAACTTGGTGCCACAGACAACTCCTCGACGCTTGCACTTTTTTCCTAGTTGATCAGGGGAATCTGACATAACAATTTGACAGTGACATTAATAAGCACATGTAATCCATCATAAAACAGACCAATTATCAACAAATGACAAAAATCATAGTGAAATCTCAATATATAGAACAACTTACCAGTGGCTCAAGACTTCTTGCATCTTACGCTCAGCAGTTCATCAACAGGTTCTTCAGCATGTTCTTCATCATCTTTTTCTTCACTATTATTAGCCTCAATATTCTCATAAGAACATTCAACGCCCTCTGCTTCTTTAGAGGCACCAACAAAGCCTTCCGGATCCACATCTTCATCAACATCTTTGCTTCTTTGTCTGCAACATTATCTTTCGCCATTTCATAAGCAAAGTCATCTCCATTGTCAGCATCATCATCTTCTTCAGTGTCCGCATCATCATCTGCTTTCCTAGTATCATCAGATACTTGGGGCGAGGGTGTAAGGATGGGTATAGGTGGCTAGAAGTTGAAAGTTGACGGGATGAAGTGCTTAAGGTACGAGCAGGGTATTTTGAAGTTGGGAGAGGAACATCTAGGGTTCCAGTCTCAGTGTTTGCAAGTTTTTGGACTCCAAGCTTTGACAAATTTCTAGGGCTACGGTGGAGTTAGAGTTGGATGGATTTCTTCGTCGGACTAGTTTGGATAGCAGTTTCAGGGGTCGGTGTTTCGAGCTCGAATGAGACGATGTCAGTTGGTGGTGGTTCTTTGGATGGTGGCTCATGCCGAATAGAAAGTTGCATATTTTTTTCGATTTAAGCTGTAAATTACAAAGACAACGGTGAACCGAGGTCTTAAAGCTGGGAAAAATCAACCAGCTGGGAACCAAATAGACAAGAAAGATAAATGTGAAAAAATGGGAGTCCGCAGCTCCACTTTGCCTCGGCATGAGCACGTTGTCCCGATAATCACAGCTGGGAAACCTGTACATACAGATATGTACAGCCACCCCTAGCGGAGTCGCCGCCCAACCACCACCACCCGCAGTCAAACCGCCAGCCAAAAAGATAAACACAAAAAAGCCCCATTACTCAACCACAAGCCCAAAATTCACCAAGCACTCCAACCACCTCCCGCTGCCACCGGGCCGACACACCACCACCACCACCATAGCATCCCACCAATTACCCACAACCCCACACCACGCAACTCCCGAGACGCAACCCGGAGAAGCCAGAGCTTTGAGTAGGGACCCCGAGAAGAAAGAGGGGCGGAACAGCCACAGAGTAGACACTACAAGAAAAAACCTCATTTTTGACGGCAGATTCCGTTGTATTTAAGCTGTATCCGTTAAAAATGGTATTAAATTCAACGGATTATTCCGTTGGAAAGATGTGGGTAATAAAGGCGTAGGTTTTATCAAATCCGTTGATTTTCGTGTCATTTTCGACAGATTGCCCGTTGATCATAATGACTGAGAACAATACAGAAAAAAGTAAAAACCAACTGATAATCTGTTGGTATTAAAGCTTGTAGATAATAACATTTATAATATACATTTACAATTATACCCTTTTATTTTATTTACGACGGATTTATAATGTTTTGTTACAATGTTTTTTTCGTTGATTATACATTTTCGACAAACTAAGAGATGCATAAAATCAACGGATAATTTGTAAGTTTTAATGTTTGTTAATAATATTTTTAGCAATGTACATTTACCCTTATGCCCTTTTATTAATTTTGACAAAAATTTGTTACCATTTAGCCGTCATTTTTACAATTACATATAGTTTATGACCTTTTATAAAGCAACGGTAAAATTTGTGAGTTTTAATTTGTAGTCATTTATATATCATTAAAATTTATTTTTTCTTAAAAATAATACCAGATAATAAATTTTCTGATTTACTATGGAAAAAATATATAACCATAAATTAAAATGAATGGGTAATTTATAAGAAAGAAAATAAATACATATATGTGTGAATAACACAGTATTACATCTGTCTAAACAATAAAAAGACAATGCAAAATGAAAGTAAATATATATAATGACCTAAAACTTATAAAAGATTTAAACTTCGGAACATTTTTACTACTCTTTTGTAACTTCGGCATCATTTCGCTAGTCTTTTGTAACTTCGACATTGTTGGCACTTGGCAGAACCCCATCCATTTGATTGATCAGCAATTGGTTTTCCTGAAAAATATATGATAAAAATTTAATTAATAAGTAAAATGTAAATACATAAGTTACATATGATTAATTCGTAGGTAAAGTGCCTTGAGTTAATGGTGGATTGCTAATAACAACAAACCAACAGGGACAAAAATAATTGTTTCACATATGATGATACAAATAAGTGCCTTAAGAACAAGTACCAGAATATGAGCAACTCTGATTTATGACATGTCTTTATATGTTAGCTTGATTTTGGCCATGGGATTTACGTAGGATTTATTTTCTGAACTGGAAGCATTTTATTTACAGGTAAAAAAACAAAAAGGAACGAGTGAAAACTACCTAGAGATAAAAAAAAATCAACAACAAAATACAAAGGTATTACCATGCATGATTAATAAGAAAGTTAAAACTCACTGCAATTGATTTTGTTTTAGTGAAATCTCGAATACAGCCAATCGCTCCTGAGAGAAGAAAACACAGTTAATCCACCCAATAAATCATACACAAATCCGACAGATGCGTAATCTGATTTCAAAATTTAAGTTGTTTCTATAAAACTTCATAAAAGCATCTTATCATAACTATTAGATTAGCAAGTGTGGCTTATCTTCAAAACAATTCTCGCAGCACCATCACACTTCGCGCGAGCCATATTCATCGTTTCATCAAACCCTAACTCTCGCACCTATGTTTGAAGTGAATAGACGGGCGGCAGAATGAGAAGGACTTGGGAATCTATAGCGTTAGTAACTACTAAATAGAAAGTGGGATATAGTCGTGGTGGTTAGAGAATTTTTAGGAATGTATATCTCACCATATAATCCAAAATTTCCATAAATGTCTTCTTATATTTTATTTCTTTATTAATTTAATTTCTATGCATATAGTTTTTTTTAGTGGCTATGCATATAGTTATCAACACGTCTTTTGTGGGTGGGGGTTTCCAGTCTAGGTTTTAAATTTTAATTTATTGTTTACGGCCTGTAAAATTTTACATAGCATAACTTTAGTTCTTAATAGTTTTATTTGTAATTTAGCAAAGACTGCTAGTATTATTTATCAAGGAACAGCCTGATCAAGGTTGAAAAAATCCATAGGATGTGACCTTGCTTAACCAAAGAAAAAGATTAGAAATATAGGTATTACCAGCAAAGTATAAGACAATAAAAATGTAAAATCAATCTTTTATGTACATTTGCAATTTCATTGATATTAAACCTTGAGGCCCGATGCCAAGTGCATGCAATTTGCTGAACTGCAAGTTCATAATGAACAGTCAAGTTTGGTAGATAATCCGTTTAGCCACCAAAGTTAGGATTTTAAGAGAATAAATAATGTTTATGTACATTTGAAATTTCATAAAAAAGGTTAACCTTGGGGCCAGGTGCAAAGTCTAGTACACTCAACCTCCAATGAACTGTCAAGTTTGGTAGATAATTTCAGATGATGAAAATTATACATTAGTCAACTTGAGTAAAGATTAGCATCAATAGTTAGAACACTATATTGAGAAACGAGACTCATAAAAAATGTAGCAGGTGGTATAAGAAAGGGTGTCTTTGTACTCATAGCAATCATTTTTTTACACATGACAACAGATTTTTTGTTGTTGATAAAATATGACATAACAGATTCTAAGTTAAAAAAAGTATATTTTTTTTCTTGAATCCAAAATGTAATTGAGAAACAAAAAAGTAGTAGTTTATGACACATAAATCTCAACGGATATATTTCTAACAATAATTTGAAGGTATTATACAAATATTACCAACAAAATATATTTCGTTGAATTTAAGTCGTAGTTTATGACACATAAATCTCAACGGAATTATTTCTAACAAAACTTTGAAGGTTTTATACAAATATTATCAACAAAATATATTCCGTTGAATTTAGGTTGTAGCTTATAACATCTGAATCTCAACGGATTTATTTCTAACAACAAATTGAAGGTTTTATATAAATATTTTCAACAAAATATATTCCGTTAAATTAAAGTCGTTGCTTATAACGCATGAATCTCAACGGATTTATTTTTAACAACATTTTGACGGTTTTATGTTAATATTACCAACAAAATATATTCCGTTGAATTTAAGTCGTCGTTTATAACACGTAAATCTCAACGGATTTATATCTAACAAAAATGTGAAGGTTTTGAATAAACATTATCAACAAAATATATTCCGTTGAATTTACTTCGTAGCTTATAACACATAAATCTCAACGGATTCATTTCTAACAACATTTTGAAGGTTTTATATATATAATACCAACAAAATATATTCCGTTGCTTTCAAGTCGTAGCTTATAACATATAAATCTCAACGGATTTATTACTAACCAAATTTTGAAGGTTTTATATATAATTTCAACAAAATATATTCCGTTGAATTTAATTCGTAATTTATAATATATTTTCTTGTAGTGAGAGGGAGGAGGAGGAGGAGAAGAGAAGGGTGAAGGAGGGAGGGGGAGGGAAGAAAAACGGAGAAGGAGCTGCTGAGTTTTGGAAGCTGCCGGAAGATGAGAGAAGCTGGAGGAAACTTAAGGTGACTGGTTCATGCAGAATTGAATCTGCAAGGTTCAAGACCTCCATTGAAGTCGTTAGATCCACACCGTGCTGGTAAAAGGTGTGAATATTGTTGGTCATTTTCCAAAACACTTGCTTGCAAGCATTTGGAACCTCAGTGTCCTTTCGCAAAACAAGCTGCAACATCTCTATTCTCCTAAGTTCAACTATCTCCATCAACCCTTCGATCACCATTTTTTTGCTAGAATCAGCAGCATGACCCATGTGAAGTGCTAGCCCATTTATTTTTCCTTCTGTAGATTCCCTCTGAAAAGTGGCAACATTCCAACATTTTTACTAGAAAAATCAGACTCTCAATGAAAAGATTTTTTCAGCAGACAACTTACCTCGAAAGATGCAATGTCGTTCAGAAGACGCCCAATGATCCCAAGGGTTTTGCTAAGATTGTGGAACTCAGCACCATTGACAGCCTCTTTCGATATCAAAGGTCCGACAAAGTAAGTTGCTGGGTGAACAATGGGATCCGCTGCAAAAGATGCAAATCCATTTATCATGTATTCATCCAATGTCGGCAAGTACCCATTCCGGTGCCACTCTATTTTTATGAACATGGCACGGGTCACTTTAAGTCGCTGGTAGAAATACGCATCAGAATCCCAAGTTAAGACGATGATCACCATTACTAGCTAGATGATATCAAAATCTTCATTTCAATAACTGAAATGGCAAAGCTAATTCAGTGTAATCTTACAACATCAATCAAGTGACTTGTCACATCATGTTGTTGATAGGTGTATTTTTTAGCCGCCTCTGCAATTTCGGTGACTGCCTGATGAACTGCTAAGAATAGAATTCTTACCGTCCTCAGAGAATGAGTCAGTAGCTAAATTGAGATCCCACCTGGGAGTTATACATTTCTTGTTACATCATTTTGCTTGATATATTTACACATAACTTCAAAATCACATCATATTAAACCATTTAGGATATGACAAGCCAGGCTTACTTCTCAACTAAATGTATGAAGTTCTCTTTAGATCCCGTTACATCGAACAAGTCATCCACGACAAGCACTAGCAGAGCACTTTTGGCCCATGCAAGACGGGCATTTAATAATTCAGGAGAGACAAAGATGGTCATAGCAGTGAAGTACATTTGAAACACCCCTTGTCTAACAAACTGAAGCTCGTCCAATCTGTTTTCGCGAACCCACCTGCAATACATACATAAATAGAAATTCAAATCGGGACCATTAGGCATCACCACAACGTACATGTACATGGTACATGATAAACAAAACCTCTCAAAGTATCTGAATTCTTCGTGCAGGTTTAATTGGTTCCTGTTGAAATCTTCAGCAGCAAGTTTATAAATCTCCTTGTTATCAATATTTGTGCAGCTGAGACATTAATTAACGACTCATTTCTATGATATTTTCCATGTAAATTAATTGAAGGTTCAAGGAGAAACCTACTTGTATGATGTCTTTAGAACTTTAGAATTTACTGATCCATAGATATTTATGTATCTCATGTTTTCCAACAGTTCTAAACTTGCATAAGATGGAAATTTCAGAATATCATCTACCTGCAACACAACAAGTCATCGGCTCTCAAAGTACAAACAAGAAAACACGTCAACATTTACCACAAAACTACCTCTTGTCTAATACGCAGTTTGAGGTTATCTGAATGGACATGATCATCAACATAGTATCGTTTTAGGAACGAACGGGACCATGCATTTATTTTCTACAGAACTGATTCATCTGACCGTGTAATGACCTCAGACGCCCTACGTAATTCTAGAACAGCATTCGTATCATTCAAATGCCCAGCTAATGCTCAAGTAGTCATCTTCGGTTGTGAATTTGATAGGAATCTACAAGGGGATCCATCTGTTCATATCATCACACCTGTTCATAACTCCTCAAGAGATGCACCTATTTCTGTATACAGCCGCCGAAGGAAAAGATGCATTGATTCACAAAGAGATGTGACTGTCGAAGAAAGAGTAATATAAAAAGAAATGCAGATGATGAGGCAGAGTTATCGAGGTTTGCATATCAATAAACCACAATTCAACTAGCCTGTTGCAAGGGCGAGTTTGTACTATTCTTATAAGATCAATTAAATATTCAAGTCGTATCAACTTGGTATCAGACGAAAAAGATCCTGGGTGATGGCACCAACAAAGTACGAGGCACTGGAGGAAAAATTTGACGCTGAAGTAAATGAATCCGTTCAACCATGAATAGTCGGTTTTCAATAGTGGAAGAAATGTTACAAAAATTGAATTAGAAGCTAGAGCAACTTGTTATCATTTGACGATGCACGTGCTGCCGAGGTCAAAAAAGGGAAGGGAGTGCAGGTCGGATCCGAAGTGAACACTTCTTTGGATAGGTCAAGGGGAGCGGGAAATTTCCCAGGCAATGGAGCAACATGGATGGAAAATAGCCATCCAAGGGTTGAAGGACCATTCTGGCCGCACGGAGAACGGATGGTAGACAATCGGATGCGCAAATTGGATATGCTTGTCTTTGATGGAACTAACGCGCAAGATTGGATATACAGAATTGAGCGTTACTTTCATGTAAACAATATGACAGAAGGGGAGAGGTTGTATGCAGCAGGATTATGTTTGGAGGGCAGTGCACATGCTTGGTTTCAATGGAGGGAAAACAGATCCCCAATGAGGTCGTGGGTAGAGTTTCGCGAGAGCTTACTCGAGAGATTTCAAGGCACGCGCAAGGGGACACTCCATGAACAATTTTTTGGCCTAACACAACAAGGCTCAGTACAAGACTACCTAGGACAATTTGAAGCACTGGCCGGACGCATAAAGGACATGCCAGAAGAAGCACTCGAAGGAAACTTCATGCGAGGGTTGAAACCCTCAATTCGTCATGCACTTTGCATCTTGGAACCCCAGGGCTTAAACAACACCATGAGGCTAACTCTAATGCTGGAAGACAAGGAACAAGTTGAGCGAGTTAATAGAGGCTACTTGAGTGCATTCTCGAAGGGTACGAATAGGATTGGAACTACTCAGGGAAATGGAAAGGATTTTGAAGGGGAAACATCGAAGGGAATTATCGAAACGGGAATAAAAGGGACATGGACAATTAAACGCATGACGGATGCAGAATAACTAGCCAAGCGAGCCCGCGGAGAGTGTTATAGATGTGATGAAAGGTATGCACCAGGTCATCGTTGCAAGGATCGTGCCTTAAAAGTGATGATTGAATGAGAAGAGGATGGAGAGACTACTATAGCAGAAGAAACCTCGACCCCGAAAGATGAGGAGGAACATCTTCATTTAGACGCCTGCGAGGTTTCACTACATGCAGTGTCTGGTCTCACTCCAGGCCATGCTATGAGAATGAGAGGAGAAATCGGCAAACGTGAGGTCTTGGAACTCATAGAAAGTGGAGCAACTCATAGTATTGTTTCACCCAAAATAGTTCAAGAAGAAGGAATCAAAATAGATGGTAAGGGCAAATTCAGAGTAATCCTGGGAACCGGCATGGTGGAACATAGCTTAGGGCTGTGCAAAGGATTAACATTAGAGATATAGGGAGTACCCATCAATACGGATTTTCTCACACTTCCCCTTGGCGGAACAGATGTGATATTGGGAATGATTTGGCTACAAACGTTAGGTGACAAGAAGGTAAATTGGAAGGCGCTGAAGATGGAGTTTATTCAAGATGGCGAAAAGGTTCAGTTACAAGGTGAAGCGGGATTGAGCCATCGACAATCATCCCTGAAAGCCATAGTAAAAGGACTTGGGAAGGTGGACGAGGAGTTTTTGGTGGATTTAAGGTCCGCAGAGGTAACTGAGTGAGGTAACAAGGGGAGGCTGCAGGAAATTCCAAATTTAATTCAAAACTTACTAAATCAGTATCATGGAGTATTTCACAAGCCACCAGGAGTTTTCCCAATGCGAGGACATGAGCATTCTATAACACTGAAGGATGGGTCACAACCCGTAACTGTTCGTCCGTATAGATATCCACAAGCGCAAAAAGACGAGATTGAAAGGCTGGTGAAAGAAATGTTGGATGCAAGAATTATACAACCCATCGTAAGCCCTTATTCTAGTCCTATTCTCTTAGTTAAAAAGAAAGATCGCAGTTGGCGCTTTTGCGTGGATGTGGCTGACAAATTTCCAATTCCGATGATTGACGAGTTGTTGGATGAATTACACGGAGCAAATGTCTTCTCTAAAATTGACTTGAGATCAGGATATCATCAAATTAGAATGGTTGAGGAAGACATCCCCAAGATGGCTTTTAGAACGCATGAGGGACATTATGAGTTTCTGGTCATGCCATTTGGACTGACTAATGCTCCTGCTACTTTCCAGTCTCTTATGAACCAAATCTTCAAGCCGTGGCTTAGAAAGTTCATCCTTGTATTTTTTGATGACATATTGGTTTACAGCCAAACAATGGAAGACCATGTGAATCACTTACAAATGGTGTTGGAAGAACTACATCGACAGAAGCTGTTTGCCAAATATAAAAAGTGCTTGTTTGGGCAATGTAGCGTGGAATATTTGGGACATATCGTCTCCGGGAAAGGCGTTGAAGCAGACCCATCTAAAGTAGAGGCCATGAAGTCTTGGCCAAGGCCAAAAACATTAAGGGAACTTGGAGGCTTTTTGGGTCTCACTGGGTACTACAGAAAATTTGTTCGACGCTATGGTGAGATTGCGCAACCTCTTACTAATTTTCTCAAAAAAGAAAGCTTCAAGTGGGATGAGGAAGCAGAAGGAGCCTTCAAACATCTCAAAGAATCTATGATCTCTACTCCTGTTCTTGCCTTGCCTAATTTTAAGCAAACCTTCATAGTAGAGACCGACGCCTCGGGTTTGGGAGTGGGGGCAGTGTTAACACAAAATAAGAGGCCTGTTACTTTCTTTAGTCAAGTTTTGAGGAAGAAGGCTCGTATGAAGTTGGTCTACGAAAGGGAACTTATGGCTATTATCCTCGCCATAAATAAATGGAGACCATATCTCATCGGAAGACATTTTATACTGCGCACTGATCAGTGAAGCCTCAAATATCTATTAGAGCAACATCTAGTGGCTGAGGAGCATCAAAGGTGGTTGACTAAGCTATTAGGATATGATTTGAGATAGAATATAAAGCCGAAAGTGAAAATAAGGTGGCTGATGCGCTTTCAAGGCATGGAGAATCGGTTGCCTTAGTGGCACTATCTATACCTCGGATTACTAGATGGGATGGGCTTATTGAAGATAATAAGCGATCGCCATTGACAGAGGTCAGGAGAGCTATTATGCGCGGTGAATCGGTGCCAAAGGGATATACATTAATTGAGGAGCGACTACTCTACAAAGGGAGGTTAGCCTTACCCCATTCATCAACTCATATCCATGAATTACTTCATGAGTTTCATGCAACAGCTCCAAGAGGCCATGGAGGCATTTTAAAAACATATAAGCGACTGGCAGGAGAGTTTTATTGGCCCAGTATGAAGGGAGATGTAGAGACATTTGTAGTTAACTGTGGTGTGTGCCAAAGGAATGAGAATCAAGCTCTCACCCCGGGAGGGCTTTTGCAGCCGCTGGATTACTAAATCAGGTGTGGTCTGGTATATCAATGGATTTTATTGATGGTCTTCCACACTCTAAGGGATATACGGTGATATTAGTTGTGGTGGAAAGATTGAGTAAGTACGCTCATTTTATTCCCTTAAAACATCCATACTGCGACCATGATAGCGGAAGCATTCATGAAGGAGATAGTGAGGTTGCATGGAGTTCCCGATTCCATTGTATCGGATTGGGACCGAGTATTCCTTATTCATTTCTGGAAAGAACTCTTCAAATTACAAGGTACGCGATTACACCGAAGTACATCATATCACCCTCAATCAGATGGACAAACAGAGGTGGTAAACAGAACACTCGAGACATATTTGCGGTGCATTGTTGGAGAAAAACCCAAAGAATGGGTGTGTTGGCATCCGTGGTCAGAATTTTGGTATAACACCTCATTTCATTTAGCCACACAGACCACTCCTTTCCAAGTTTTGTATGGACGAGAGCCGCCTCGCTTAATTTTCTATGAGCCTCAATCGGCTGCAGTACAACAAGTTGATCAAGCTTTGATTGACAGAGATCAAATACTTAATGACCTCAAGGAGCATCTCGGGAGAGCACAACAGATTATGAAAGCTAGAGCTGATAGTCACCGAAGGGATGTCTAATTCAAGGTAGGGGACTCGGTGTATGTGAAGCTAAGGACTTACCGACAAAACTCTCTCATTAGACGACGCAATGAGAAATTAGCACCTAGATATTTTGGACCGTATCAAGTTATTGTAAGGGTTGGATCGGTTGCATACCACATCAAACTTCCCGATAATGCTCAGATACATCCTGTGTTTCATGTCTCCCAGCTGCGAGAGGCACGGGGAATTTCACCATCTCTAATTGCACAACTGCCGGGAGAATTGGACTCAACTCAGTGCATTGTTGAGCCAGAAAGAATTGAGGGACTATGCCGTGGTTTGGATGGGATGACCAAAGGGCTGATCGTTTGGAAGGGGCGCCCATCACATGACGCCACTTGGGAGCTGCTGCACATGATAACACAACATTTTCCAAAATTCCACCTTGAGGACAAGGTGAATGTCCTGGCGGGGAGTAATGATAGGAATCTACAAGGGGATGCATCTATTCATATCATCACACCTGTTCTTCCGCAATTTCACACCTGTTCTCCTTTGTCAGCATCATCATCTTCTTCACTGTCAGCATCATCATCTGCTTTCCCTGTATCATCAGATACTTGGGGCCAGGGTGTAAGGGATGGGTATAGGTCACTAGAAGTTGAAAGTTGATGGGATGAAGTGCTTAAGTTACGAGCAGGGCATTTTGAAGTTGGGGGAGGAACATCTAGGGTTTCAGTCTCCATGTTTGCAAGCTTTTGGACTCCAAGCTTTCATGAATTTCTAGGGCTACGGCGGAGTTGGAGTTGGATGGATTTCTTCTTCGGAGTAGTGTGGATAGCAGTTTCAGGGGTCGAGTTTCGAGCTCGGATGAGATTGGTGGTGGTTCTTTGGATGGTGGCTCATGCCGGATAGAAAGTTGTGTATTTTTTTCGATTTAAGCTCCAAATTACAAAGACGACGGCGAACCGAAGTTTTAAAGCTGGGAAAAATCAACCACCTGGGAACCATACAGACAAGGAAGATAAACGTGAAAAAATGGGAGTCCGCGCCTCCACTTTGCATCGGCATGGGCACGTCGTCCCATCATTCACAGCTGGGAAACCTGTACATACAGATATGTACAGCCACCCCTAGCGGAGTCGCCGCCCAACCACCACCACCCGTAGTCGAACCGCCAGCTGAAAATATAAACACAAAAAAGCCCCACTACCCAACCACCAGCCCAAAATTCGCCAACCACTCCAACCACCTCCCGCTGCCACCGGGCCGACACACCACCACCACCATAGCATCCCACCAATTGCCCGCAACCCCACACCACGCAACTCCCGAGACGCAACCCGGAGAGGCCAGAGCTTCGAGTAGAGACCCCGAGAAGAAGGAGGGGCGGAACAGCCACAGAGCAGAGGGAGGAGGAGGAGAAGAGAAGGGTGAAGGAGGGAGGGGGGGGAAGAAAAACGGAGAAGGAGCTGCTGAGTTCGGGAAGCTGCCGGAAGATGAGAGAAGTTGGAGGAAACTTAAGGTGACTGGTTCATGCAGAATTGAATCTGCAAGGTTCAAGACCTCCAATGAAGTCATTAGATCCACACCGTGCTGGTAAAAGGTGTGAATATTGTTGCTCATTTTCCAAAACACTTGCTTGCAAGCATTTGGAACCTCAGTGTCCTTTCGCAAAACAAGCTGCAACAGCTCTATTCTCCTAAGTTCAACTATCTCCATCAACTCTTCGATCACCATTTCTTTGCTAGAAGCAGCAGCATGACCCATGTGAAGTGCTAGCCCATTCATTTTTCCTTCTGTAGATTCCCTCTGAAAAGTGGCAACATTCCAACATTTTTACTGAAAAATCAGACTCTCAATGAAAAGATTTTTTCAGCAGACAACTTACCTCGAAAGATGCAATGTCATTCAGAAGACGCCCAATGATCCCAAGGGTTTTGCTAAGATTGTGGAACTCAGCACCATTGACAGCCTCTTTCGTTATCAAAGGTCCGACAAAGTAAGTTGCTGGGTGAACAATGGGATCCGCAACAAAAGATGCAAATCCATTTATCATGTATTCATCCAATTTCGGCAAGTACCCATTCCGGTGCCACTCTATTTCTATGAACATTGCACGGGTTATTTTAAGTCGCTGGTAGAAATGCGCATTAAAATCCCAAGTTAAGACGATGATCAACATTACTAGCTAGATGATATCAAAATCTTCATTTCAATAACTGAAATGGTAAAGCTAATTCAGTATAATCTTACAACATCAATCAAGTGACTTGTCACATCATGTTGTTGATAGGAGTATATTTTAGCCGCCTCTGCAATTTCAGTGACTGCCCGACGAACTGCGGAGAATAGAATTCTTACGTCCTCAGAGAATGAGTCAGTAGCTAAATTGAGATCCCACCTTATTGGATCGTTAGGTTAGCCAACTATGTGAGGGAGATCCCAGAGTGGTATCCCTCAGACAGATGGCAGCGGAAATTATCTGTAACACAGGAAATTGTACGGAAAGTAAAGACTCACAGATTTATAGTGGAAACCTTACTGCAACCTTTGCAGCAGGCTGAAAACCACTTGCCTTCTGGACAGTTCCAGAAGGGCTTCAAGATCAATGTTATTGATGAAAGAGTATGCTTGTAGATTGTTACACTTTGTCTCACTCTGTGACAGCTAACAATTCTACTCAACTCAAAGTATCAACTAACACAATCTATCTCGTCCGCACACAGCAGCACTTCGTCAGCTTCGGAATTGATCGCTCTTCAATCTCCGATTCGTTCTCTCCAAAAGCTGCACTTCATATTGAAGACCACTCCTCTATTTATATTAGTCTTCAAGTCGGCTGATCTGATCTCTATCGCAGATCCGATTGCTATCCAGCAGATATGATATGGTTAAGATATTTCCATATCTTAACCACATCACATATTTCCCTTCCAAATCTGGCATGTATCTTCTCTTCGTATATACTCGACATATATTCAGTGTATATACCGATATTAATTCTTCTCGTCAATTATCCATCATATAAACTCGAATATCTCCTGATTTGTATCGAGTATATTCTCGCCGAACCGATCTCATCATAAGTCGGTTTGTCCCTCACACAGAACGCATCTCTCTCGCAGCGCTGCTCTCTCGTAGAGATGTCCAGCAGATCTGATCTACATCAGAGATTCCATCAGATATTTGATCTCCATCTTGCAGATTTGATTGGTTAAGATATTTCCATATCTTAACCCAATAAATCATTCCCTTCCATATCCGGCTTGTATATATTCAGCACGTACATCTTGAGTATATTCCCAGCTCATATATGTATCTTGAGTATATCTTGTACGGATATTTCCATATCATATCCTGAGTATATTTCAAACTCGGGTCTTGATATATCTCGAATATCTCCAGCTCGGATCTTGATATATGTTTGCTGCTGAGCTTGATCTCGTCTGTCACGCAGATCTCATCTCTTTCGTAGCGCTGAGCTCTCTCAGAGATGTCCAGTCACGTTTCTCTCAGACAGTCTGGACCCTGAGACTTCTCAGACAGATTTGTGATTTCTGCACACTCAAGTCAAATATTAGCTAAGTGTTTGTTATCATCAAAACACAAAGGGTCCAACAAATTCCCCCTTTTTGATGATGACAAACACTTCTTCACAAATAAGAAATCACACACAAAGCACATCAGCAATTTCCTACAGGTGCTAGTTATTTCAGAGTTTATTCAGTTCAATTTTCATTTAGCTCTAGCAGAGCGCAGTTCCCCCTCAGATAGACATCCGCTTAATCTGTGGTACTGTTTTCCCCCTTAGTGTATGCACGTAGTTCTTCCCCCTTTTGGCATCATCAAAAAGATATGCAAATAGGAACATAGAGTAATGGAAAGAAAACACTTCAGTCATGCCAGCAAGTCATAAGTGTGTCACACGGACACCACACATCCAAGCAGGGAAATCAAAATGCACAGAGACATCTAACATGAAATTCAAAAAGAATATATCAAGGAAGCAAGGAGAGATGTGGTAGGGTTGGCAAAGAGGGGGGTCCATGAGACAGTCCAGACTAAGCATCATTCTGGGACGGAACCTTCAACTATTCCACAATCTCTGTAGCAAGGCACTTGATCTGCGATGGGAGCCCTTTAAGCACAGCTGCCACACCACCCGAGTCTACCTCTACTGCCACCTCCAAGGCTGCTAACCTCTCCTTCACATCCTGCAGCTCAGACCTCACTTCCTCCAATGCAAACCAAACTCTCTGCATCTCAGTCAGAGCTTCCTGAACCTCAGTCCGAAGCTCCTTCAACAACGACATCATCTCGCCCATACTATCAGAGGGGAGAACAGCTTCTTCACGCACAGGAACAGAAACGGGGGTCACTTCAACAACATCTTCTTCTATAGGGGACAGGGTCGGGGAGCGCGGAACAATCCATCCTTCTACTGCAGAGTACTTCAGACTCAGCTTGAGGATCTGCTCATCACCAGACTTCAGTAATCACGCTCATAAGTAGGAGTAAGAAGAACACCAACTGCGCTACAGGGCTCATGATCTTCTTCTCATAATGTGTGTGACTCAACTGAATACACTAACCATCACCAAGACTGATCTTGCAGCACTCGTGGACCATTGTCCAAACATCACGTTTCTATCACGCAGCGGCAGGGCCTTCATCATACCCTCTCTTGGGTTTACTCCCAAAGTTACTATTCTTGTCATTTTTGAACATCTCAAAACTGTCATCCGGCATCCTTCACAACTTCTTGAGTTATGAATGCCTATTGCACAGCATCATGTTATTTGCTGACCATCTCAACGTGCACACCTTGCTGACCATCTCAACCATCTCAACGTGCACAATTTTCCATACAAGTCATCAACACAGCATCTTGGCTTGGCATCACTTTCCTTCAACTTCTGAACAGTTCATCAGCTCAAGGATAGCCTTCCCCGTTCATTCTGAGGGAAAGACTCAGGTCATCATCATTCTTCACATCATCAACTGCATGAGAGTGACTTGCACATAGCTAGCCACCCATCTAACATGGTCTTCTCTGCTTCTTCATTCCTCTATCAAAGGAAGTCTCCTCGACGAGATTTCATCATTATTTGTCTTTTTCGCGTACTCACAGAACTGTAGTATTGTCTTCTCCACCACAAGGCACAACATTTCAAGCACACAAGACTTACTCTCTAAAGCGTGGAAATCACCCTCACACTACCATTCATCATGGGCTCAAAATCTTCAACACTGAATTCAAAAGTAGGAGAGCTGCCCTCACCTTTTCCTCACCATAACTTTTTCATCTCAGTAATTGCTGCTCCATTTCAGCAGCCTTAAAGATGGCAGCAATCTCCATTTCCATAACTGTCACAGAGATTGTTTCCCAGCCAAAGTTGAACCTTCCAAAGTGATAACTCAATCTGACCTGTCTCATGGGTACGCAAGGTTTTTGGTATGGTGTGCTAACTTTACCCAAATGGTACAAATAACACCACACACAATCAGAAAAAAACAAATAAGATCATCCAAACACATTTTTATCATCTTCATACCTCATATGGAATAACTCCAGAAAAACAACACATCAACGGGCTCATAGGAATATCCCACATGAAGATAGGCTAGGGTTGGTCTAGAGTACCTCCTGGGCTTATAATGTGGGATCAACTATGGAGGTCTCTTTTGGGCAGAAAAAAAGATTCAGAATTTCATGTCTTTTGGTCCCTAATGCAGTCATCAGTCACATAGCAAGCATGTATGGCTACATTATGAACACAACTTACTTTTTCACTAGCACAGAACATCCATGTTAATCTATCCATTAGACGTGACTCATATGCATCTAGTCTAGCCAATCACTGAGGGAGCAACATATGAGCATAGCTCTAAGGAAGAGAAACTATACCTAGTTCAAGCCTCAGCTTCTCGTAGGGTTCCCTGTGCAATGCCTTTGTGAATATGTTCGCTATCTGTTCCTCAGTTCTGTAATATTCCATCTCTATTGTTCCCTTTTCTACACAGTCTCGCAGAGAGTGATATCGAATCTCTATATGCTCAGTGTGTGGAAACTGCACACGATTTTTAGAGATATCAATAGCACTAGTGTTATCACACAGAATTTTAGCACAATCAGTAAGAACACCATAGTCACTTAGCTGTTGCCTGAGCCATAGCAGCTGCGCACAGCAAGTAGCAGCAGCAGTGTATTCCACCTCAGCGGTGGACAGTGCAATTGAGGACTGCTTCTTTGAAGCCCAAGAGATGAGACACGGTCCAAGATACTGAGCTATCCCTGACGTGGACTTCTTGTCTATCTTGCAGCCCGCAATCTTGTTCCTCTCGAACTGATGTAGCTCTTCTTGCATGGCATTGACCCATTCTGGATCCTTGAGCTCTTCTGCTACTGTCTTTGGTTCTGCAAGAGAGACAAAGGACGCAAATCCACAAAAATGATACAAATTATCTAGATTTACCTGATCATGCGATATGTAACACTGGTGGTCCCTCAGCCTTGCCGGTGGCTGTATAACTCTCCTATCGCTTGTAGTCCTGGATTCCCCCTCAGTGCCCGGAACATCCCCTGTCCAGATATCAGGGTCAGGGCCTCACTTCTGCAAGAGAGAGATTAGTTTTTACGAACCCAGACAAGCTTGGGCTTACTGGGTTTTGGGACAGTTTTAACAGCAGAAGGAAACTTTAAAGGACGGGAATCATTATCATCAGTGAGATTGATTCTCCGCCTGGGAGTTCTTCTGGGTCGTCTGTAGATGACTGTGTCATGGTGAGACCGAACCCATTCAGCTCTGTCTTCCCTTTTATGAGGAGAAACCTTTCTCCTAGGGACATACGCGGTGCTGGCTTTTCTCTGACAGTTGTGACTCTTCTCATTGGCTTCTTTCCATTTCTTACAGTCTGATCTATAATGCCCAGAGTGACCACAGTGCCAGCAGACACTGTAGTAGAGACTACCAGTTTTCTTGTGTCTCTCTAAGGGCACAGGTCCCCTGTTTCTCTGTGCCTGAAAGTCGATCGAGAAAGGTTGACGGTTGGAGCTCATCTTCTTCCAAATTTCAAAGGCCTTCCCAGCCTTGAAAGGTCCAGAGTCACTGTCATGGAGATGACTCTCCTTCGGAGATGTGGCTGCTCTTCCCGACTGTCTTGTGGGTTCCGGCTTTCTCTGCTGATGGGAGCCCTCTCCGACTTCAGTCATCAATCCCTTTCCTTTGGCAATCCTTCTGTTTGCTGCCTCTTTGTCAGTCTCTTCCATATACCCAAGTCCAGGTCTGGCAAACTTTCCTTTGCAGTCTTGTTTTACCTCCTCGACCTTTTTGGCTTCTAGTTCTCGAAGCAAGATTTTCTTTCTCTCAGCCTTTCCTTGTCTGAGATCTGCCACTGTCTGACGGAGTTCATCATTATCCGACAGGAGCTTGGCCAATTCTGTATCTAATTCTTCCATTTTAGTTCTGAAATCTATCAGCTCGGTGTCGTCCATTCTCATGCGCCTTAGCTCATCACTTAGATCACTGATTTGTGTGTCCTCTCTGTCACAGGTGGGACATTTGCAGACATGCTCTCTCATTTCTTTCTCAAGTCGCATGGCTTTGGTTGACCATAGATGATTGTTCTCCATATCGTCCTCATGTTCATCTTGCATAACCTCTAGCTGTTCTTTGAGACTCGTAATCTTCTTTAGCAATTCAGCAATAGTTTCTGCAAAATCAGATTCACTGAAGACTTCATTAATAAAGGAATCGGTATCATTTACCTCACTAGGAGTGCCTCGCGCCATCAGACATGGCTCCTTAGCTCGCTTTCCATCGCTGCGCTCCTCATCTGAGTCACCCCAGGCAGCGAACATGGCATGAGCTTCCTTTGGGGCAGGTGGTTCACCCTTCTTTTTGCTGTAGCAATCTCTAGCAAGATGCCCCTTTTTCTGGCAGTGATGGCAGGTTCTTTCTTCCTTTGCTCCTGCCTCTGTCCTACTTTCTTCTCTGCTAGAGTTTCTTCCACCAGACAGACCTCTGTTGAAGTTCTGTGCTCTCCCTGTGTTTACCATCTTGAAGACTCTCGAGAGGAGATCAATCTCCTCATCCTCACCTTTAGATGACATACTCACCTGTGCCATATCCAAAGCCTTCTCAACTTTCAATGCTATAGCTTGAGATTCTCCTTCTTGCCTCCTAGTCATTTTCCTCTCTGCTATTCCAGCTTGGCTTTGCAGATTTGCCACGAGCTCTTCCAGAGTAACGTCTTTGATCCCTTTCTGAGCTTGGAGAGCAGTAGTTACTGTGTCCCATCTGGAGCTGAGAGCTTGCATGAACTGATGAGTTACTTTCCACTGTGGGAGTACCTCATCCAGGGAGTTCAGCTGTGCGACTATGACTTGAAATCTGGTGTAGAAGTTCTCCAGAGATTCGTCCTTGCGCTGTTCGACAGATTCGTAATCCCTTGTGGCAGCTAGGATTCTGTTCCTTTTTATGTCTTCGTTTCCCTCGTACAGTCTAGTCAGGCCATCCCACTGCTCCTTCGCAGTTTTGTACACGGCCATCTTCACCTGATCTCCTTGTGAGAGGGCCATGTACAGAACCTTCTTAGCCATGGCATTCTGCTGGAGAGCTTTGTAGTCAGCATCTGTGTAGTCGTCTTTCTCCTTCTCTTTCGGTTTGGCAGGATCTGTCACATCCAGAATAGGGAAGTTACCCTTCTCAAATACACGCCACAGCTTCCCATCCAGGGAGCAGACGTGAGCTTCGAACTGATCCTTCCACCAGTCATACTCTCCCGGGCTGAGCACCGGCGGCTTCCAGAACGAGTCATTTCTGCCTGACATGATTTCCTGCAAAGGCTAACACAAAATCTAGAGCTTCCCGGCTCTGATACCAATTATTGGATCGTTAGGTTAGCCAACTATGTGAGGGAGATCCCAGAGTGGTATCCCTCAGACAGATGGCAGCGGAAATTATCTGTAACACAGGAAATTGTACGGAAAGTAAAGACTCACAGATTTATAGTGGAAACCTTACTGCAACCTTTGCAGCAGGCTGAAAACCACTTGCCTTCTGGACAGTTCCAGAAGGGCTTCAAGATCAATGTTATTGATGAAAGAGTATGCTTGTAGATTGTTACACTTTGTCTCACTCTGTGACAGCTAACAATTCTACTCAACTCAAAGTATCAACTAACACAATCTATCTCGTCCGCACACAGCAGCACTTCGTCAGCTTCGGAATTGATCGCTCTTCAATCTCCGATTCGTTCTCTCCAAAAGCTGCACTTCATATTGAAGACCACTCCTCTATTTATATTAGTCTTCAAGTCGGCTGATCTGATCTCTATCGCAGATCCGATTGCTATCCAGCAGATATGATATGGTTAAGATATTTCCATATCTTAACCACATCACATATTTCCCTTCCAAATCTGGCATGTATCTTCTCTTCGTATATACTCGACATATATTCAGTGTATATACCGATATTAATTCTTCTCGTCAATTATCCATCATATAAACTCGAATATCTCCTGATTTGTATCGAGTATATTCTCGCCGAACCGATCTCATCATAAGTCGGTTTGTCCCTCACACAGAACGCATCTCTCTCGCAGCGCTGCTCTCTCGTAGAGATGTCCAGCAGATCTGATCTACATCAGAGATTCCATCAGATATTTGATCTCCATCTTGCAGATTTGATTGGTTAAGATATTTCCATATCTTAACCCAATAAATCATTCCCTTCCATATCCGGCTTGTATATATTCAGCACGTACATCTTGAGTATATTCCCAGCTCATATATGTATCTTGAGTATATCTTGTACGGATATTTCCATATCATATCCTGAGTATATTTCAAACTCGGGTCTTGATATATCTCGAATATCTCCAGCTCGGATCTTGATATATGTTTGCTGCTGAGCTTGATCTCGTCTGTCACGCAGATCTCATCTCTTTCGTAGCGCTGAGCTCTCTCAGAGATGTCCAGTCACGTTTCTCTCAGACAGTCTGGACCCTGAGACTTCTCAGACAGATTTGTGATTTCTGCACACTCAAGTCAAATATTAGCTAAGTGTTTGTTATCATCAAAACACAAAGGGTCCAACACACCTGTAAGTTATACATTTCTTGTTACATCATTTTGCTTAATATATTTACACATAACTTCAAAATCACATCATATTAAACCATTTAGGATATGACAAGGCAGGCTTACTTCTCAACTAAATGTATGAAGTTCTCAAGATCCTCTTTAGTTCCCTTTACATCGAACAAGTCGTCCATAAGAAGCACTAGCAGATCAATTTTGGCCCATGCTAGACGGGCATATGATAATTCAGGAGAGACAAAGATGGTCATAGTAGTGAAGTACATTTGAAACATCCATTGTCTAACAAACTGAAGCTCGTTCAATCTGTTTTCGCAAACCCACCTACATAACATACATAAATAGAAATTCAAATCGCGACCGTTAGGCATCACCACAACGTACATGTACAAGATAAACTAAACCTCTCAAAGTATCTGAATTCTTCGCGCAGGTATAATTGGTTGCTGTTGAAATCTTCAGAAGCAAGTTTACGAATCTCCTTGTTATCAATATTTGTGCAGCTGAGACATTAATTAACGACTCATTTCTATGATATTTTGCATGTAAATTAATTGAAGGTTCAAGGAGAAACCTACTTGTATGATGTCTTTAGAACTTAAGAATTTCCTGATCCATAGATATTTATGTATCTCATGTTTTCCAACAGTTCTAAACTTGCATAAGATGGAAATTTCAGAATATCATCTACCTGCAACACAACAAGTCATCGACTCTCAAAGTACAAACAAGAAAACTCATCAACATTAACCACAAAACTACCTCTTGTCTAATACGCAGTTTGAGTTTATCTGAATGGACATGATCGTCAACATAGTATCGTTTTAGGAACGGACGGGACCATGCATTTATTTTCTTCAGAACTGATTCATCTGACCGTGTAATGACCTCAGACGCCCTACGTAATTCTAGAACAGCATTCGAATCATTCAAATGCCTAGCTAATGAGCTCAAGTAGTCATCTTCGGTTGCAAATTTGATAGGAATCTACGAGGGGATGCATCTGTTCATATCATCACACCTGTTCATAACTCCTCAAGAGATGCACCTATTCCAGTATACAGCCGCCGAAGGAAAAGATGCATTGATTCACAAAGAGATGTGACTGTTAAAGAAAGAGTAATATGAAAAGAAATGCAGATGATGAGGCAGAGTTATCGAGTTTTGTATATCAATAAACCACAATTCAACTAGCCTGTTGCAAGGGCGAGTTTGTACTCTTCTTATAAGATCAATTAAATATTCAAGTTGTATCAACTTGGTATCAGATGAAAAAGATCCTGGGTGATGGCACCAACAAAGTACGAGGCACTGGAGGAAAAATTTGATGCTGAAGTAAATGAAATCCGTTCAACCATGAATAGTCAGTTTTCAACAGTGGAAGAAATGTTACAAAAATTGCATGAGAAGCTAGAGCATATGCCAACTTCTGTGGCAGCGACTACAATAGAAACCGGCATATCATTTGACGACGCACGTGCTGCCGAGGTCGAAAAAGGAAAGGGAGTGCAGGTCGGATCCGAAGTGATCACTTTTTTGGATGGGTCAAGGGGAGCGGGAAATTTCCCAGGCAGTGGAGAAACATGGATGGAAAATAGCCATCCAAGGGTTGGAGGACCATTCTGGCTGCACGGTGAACGGATGGTAGACAATCGGATGCGCAAATTAGATATGCCTATCTTTGATGTAACTAACGCGCAAGATTGGATATACAGATTTGAGAGTTACTTTCATGTAAACAATATGACAGAAGGAGAGAGGTTGTCTGTAGCAGTATTATGTTTCGAGGGCAGTGCTCATGCTTGGTTTCAATGGAGGGAAATCAGATCCCCAATGAGGTCGTGGGTAGAGTTTTGCGAGGGCTTACTGGAGAGATTTCAAGGCACGCGCAAAGGGACACTCCATGAACAATTTTTTGGCCTAACACAACAAGGCTCGGTACAAGACTACCTAGGACAGTTTGAAGCACTGGTTGGACGCATAAAGGACATGCCAGAAGATGCACTCGAAGGAAACTTCATGCGAGGGTTGAAACCCTCAATTCGTCATGCACTTCGCATCTTGGAACCCCAGGGCTTAAACAACGCCATGAGGCTAGCTCTAATGCTTGAAGAGAAGGAACAAGTCGAGCGAGTTAATAGAGGCTACTAGAGTGCATTCTGGAAGGGTACGACTAGCATTGGAACTACTCCGGGAACTGGAAAGGATTTTGAAGGAGAAACATCGAAGGGGATTGTCGGAACGGGAATAAAAGGGACAGGGCCAATTAAACGCATGAGGGATGCAGAATTACAAGCCAAGCGAGCCCGCGGAGAGTGTTATAGATGTGATGAAAGGTATGCACCAGGTCATCGTTGCAAGGATCGTGCCTTAAAAGTGATGATTGTATGCGAAGAGTATGGAGAGACTACTATAGAAGAAGAAACCTCGACCCCAAAAGACGAGGAGGAACATCTTCATTTAGACACCGCCGAGGTTTCACTACATGTAGTGTCTGGTCTCGCTCCATGCTATGCTATGAGAATGAGAGGAGAAATCGGCAAACATGAGCTCTTGGTACTCATAGACAGTGGAGCAACTCAAAGTTTTATTTCACCCAAAATAGTTCAAGAAGAAGGAATCGAAATAGATGGTAAGGGAAAATTCAGAGTAATCCTGGGAACCGGCATGGTGGAACATAGCTAAAGGCTATGCAAAGGATTGACATTACAGATACAGGGAGTACCCATCAATACAGATTTTCTCGCACTTCCCCTTGGCGGAAAAGATGTGATATTGGGAATGAATTGGCTGCAAACGTTAGGTGACATGAAGGTAAATTGGAAAGCGCTGAAGATGGAGTTTATTCAAGATGGGGAAAAGGTTCAGTTACAAGGTGAAGCGGGATTGAGCCATCGACAGTCATCCCTGAAAGCCATAGTAAAAGGACTTGGGAAGGTGGACGAGGGATTTTTGGTGGATTTAAGGTCCGCAGAGGTAACTGAGTGAGGTAACAAGGGGAGGCTACAGGAAATTCCAAATTTGATTCCAAACTTACTAAATCAGTATCATGGAGTATTTCGCAATCCAGAAGGACTTTTCCTAATGCGAGGACATGAGCATGCTAAAAGACTGATTGATGGGTCACAACCCGTTTGTTCGTCCGTATAGATATCCACAAGCGCAAAAAGATGAGATTGAAAGGCTAGTAAAAGAAATGTTGGATGCAAGAATTATACAACCCAGCGTAAGCCCTTATTCTAGTCCTATTCTCTTAGTTAAAAAGAAAGATGGCAGTTGGCGCTTTTGCATCGATTACATGGCTCTGAATTAATAAACTGTGGCTGGCAAATTTCCAATTCCGGTGATTGATGAGTTGTTGGATGAATTACACAGAGCAAATGTCTTCTCAAAAATTGACTTGAGATCGGGATATCATCAAATTAGAATGGTTGAGGAAGACATCCCCAAGACGACTTTTAGAACGCATGAGGGACATTATGAGTTTCTTGTCATGCGATTTGGACTGACTAATGCTCCTGCTACTTTCGAGTCTCTTATGAACCAAATCTTCAAGCCGTGGCTCAGAAAGTTCATCCTTGTATTTTTTGATGACATATTGGTTTACAGCCAAACAATGGAAGACCATGTGAAGCACTTACAAATGGTGTTGGAAGAACTACATCGACAGAAGCTGTTTGCTAAATATAAAAAGTGCTTGTTTGGGCAATGTAGCGTGTAATATTTGGGACATATCGTCTCCGGGAAAGGCGTTGAAGCAGACCCATCTAAAGTAGAGGCCATGAAGTCTTGGCCAATGCCAAAAACATTAAGGGAACTTAGAGGCTTCTTAGGTCTCACGGGGTACTACAAAAAATTTGTTCGACGCTATGGTGAGATTGCGTAACCTCTTACTAATTTACTCAAAAACGATAGCTTCAAGTGGGATGAGGAAGCAAAAGGAGCCTTCAAACGTCTCAAAGAATCTATGAGCTCTACTCCTATTCTTGCCTTGCCTAATTTTAAGCAAACCTCCATAGTAGAGACCGACGCCTCGGGTTTTGGAGTGGGGGCAGTGTTAACACAAAATAAGAGGCCTGTTACTTTCTTTAGTGAAGTTTTGAGGAAGAGGGCTCGTATGAAGTTGGTCTACGAAAGGGAACTTATGGCTATTGTCCTCGCCATAAATAAATGGAGACCATATCTCATCAGAAGACATTTTATAGTGCGCACAGATCAGCGAAGCCTCAAATATCTATTAGAGCAACGTCTAGAGGCAGAGGAGCATCAAAGGTGGTTGACTAAGCTATTAGGATATGATTTTGAGATAGAATATAAAGCCGGGAGTGAAAATAAGGTGGCTGATGCGCTATCACGGCAAGGAGAATCGGCTACCTTAGTGGCACTATCTATACCTCGGATTACTAGATGGGATGGGCTTATTGAAGATAATAAGCGATCGCCATTGACAGAGGTCAGGGAAGCTATTATGCACGGTGAATCGGTGCCAAAGGGATATACATTAATTGTGGAGCGACTACTCTACAAAGGGAGGTTAGCCTTACCCCGTTCATCAACTCATATCCATGAATTACTTTATGAGTTTCTTGCAACAGCTCCAGGAGGCCATGGAGGCATTTTGAAAACATATAAGCGACTGGTAGGAGAGTTTTATTGGCCCGGCACGAAGGGAGATGTAGCAACATTTTTAGTTAATTGAGATGTGTGCCAAAGGAATAAGTATCAAGCTCTCTCCCCGGGAGGGCTTTTGCAGCCGCTGGACTTACCAAATCAGGTGTGGTTTGGTATATCAATGGATTTTATTGATGGTCTTCCGCACTGTAAGGGATATACAGTGATATTAGTTGTGGTGGATAGATTGAGTAATTACCCTCATTTTGTTCCCATAAAACATCCATATACTGCGACCACGGTAGCGGAAGCATTCATGAAGGAGATAGTGAGGTTGCATGGAGTTCCCGATTCCATTGTGTCGGATAGGGACCGAGTATTCATTAGTCATTTTGGTAAAGAACTCTTCAAATTAGAAGGTACGCGATTACACTGAAGTACATCGTATCACCCTCAATCAGATGGACAAACAAAGGTGGTAAATAGAATACTCGAGACATATTTGCGGTGCTTTGCTGGAGAAAACCCCAAAGAATGGGTGCGTTAGCTTCCGTGGTCGGAATTTTGGTATAACACCTCATTTCATTCAGCCACACATACCACTCCTTTCCAAGCTTTGTATGGACAAGAGCCGCCTCGCTTAATTCTCTATGAGCGTCAATCGGCCGCAGTACAACAACTTGATCAAGCTTTGATTGACAGAGATCAAATACTTAATGACTTCATGGAGCATCTCGAGAGAGCACAACAGATTATGAAAGCTAGAGCCGATAGTCACCGAAGGGATGTCTAATTCAAGGTAGGGGACTCCGTGTATGTGAATCTAAGGCCTTATCGGCAACACTCCCTCACGGGATGACGCAATGAGAAATTAGCACCTAGATATTTTGGACCGTATCCAGTTCTTGCAAGGGTTGGATCGGTTTCATACCACATCAAACTTTCCGATAATGCTCAGATACATCATGTGTTTCATGTCTCCCAGCTGCGAGAGGCACGAGGAATTCAGCCATTTCAAATTGCACACCTGCCGGGAGAATTGGACTCAACTAAGTGCATTGTTGAGCCTGAAAGAATTGAGGGATTACGCCGTGGTTCGGATGGGATGACCAAAGGGCTGATCGTTTGGAAGGGGTGCCCATCACATGATGCCACTTGGGAGCCGCTGCACATGATAACACAACAGTTTCCAGAATTCCACCTTGAGGACAAGGTGAATGTCCTGGCGGGGAGTAATGATAGGAATCTACAAGGGGATGCATCTGTTCATATTATCACACCTGTTCTTCCGCCATTTCATAAGCGAAGTCATCTTCTTTGTCGGCATCATCATCTTCTTCAGTGTCAGCATCATCATCGGCTTTCTCAATACCATCTGATACTTGGGGCGAGGGTGTAAGGGATGGGTATATGTCACTAGCAGTTGAAAGTTGACGGGATGAAGTGCTTAAGGTACGAGCAGGGTATTTTGAAGTTGGGGGAGGAACATCTAGGGTTTCAGTCTCAGTGTTTGCAAGTTTTTGGACTCTAAGCTTTGACAAATTTCTAGGGCTATGACGGAGTTGGAGTTGGGTGGATTTCTTCTTCGGAGTAGTTTGGATAGCAGTTTCAGGGGTCGGTGTTTCGAGCTCGGATGAGACGATGTTAGTTGGTGGTGGTTCTTAGGATGGTGGCTCATGCCGGATAGAAAGTTGTGTATTTTTTTTATTTAAGCTTTAAAATACAAAGACGACGGCGAACCGAGGTCTTAAAGTTGGGAAAAATCAACCAGCTGGGAACCATACAGACAAGAAAGATAAACGTGTAAAAACGGGAGTCCGCAGCTCCACTTCGCCTCGGCATGGGCCCGTCGTCCCGTCATTCACAGCTAGGAAACCTGTACAAACAGATATGTACAGCCACCCTAGCGGAGTCGTCTCCCAACCACCACCACCTGCAGTCGAACCACCAACCAAAAAGATAAACACAAAAAAGCCCCACTACCCAACCACCAGCCAAAAATTTGCCAAGCACTCCAACCACCTCCCGCTGCCATCGGGCCGACACACCACCACCACCATAGCATCCCACCAATACCCGCAACCCCACACCACGCTACTCTCGAGATGCAACCCGGAGAGGCCAGAGCTTTGAGTAGGGACCCCGAGAAGAAGGAGGGGTGGAACAGCCACATAGGAGAGGGAGTAGGAGGAGAAGAGAAGGGTGAAGGAGGGAGGGGGAGGGAAGAAAAACGGAGAAGGAGCTGTTGAGTTCTGGAAGCTATCAGAAGATGAGAGAAGTTGGAGGAAACTTAAGGTGACTGGTTCATGCAGAATTGAATCTGCAAGGTTCAAGACCTCCATTGAAGTCGTTAGATCCACACCGTGCTGGTAAAAGGTGTGAATATTGTTGCTCATTTTCCAAAACACTTGCTTGCAAGCATTTGGAACCTCAGTGTCCTTTCGCAAAACAAGCTGCTACAGCTCTATTCTCCTAATTTCAACTATCTCCATCAACTCTTCGATCACCATTTCTTTGCTAGAAGCAGCAGCATGACCCATGTGAAGTGCTAGCCCATTCATTTTTCCTTCTGTAGATTCCCTCTGAAAAGTGGCAACATTCCAACATTTTTACTTAAAAATCAGACTCTCAATGAAAAGATTTTTTCAGCAGACAACTTACCTCGAAAGATGCAATGTCATTCCGAAGACGCCCAATGATCCCAAGGGTTTTGCTAAGATTGTGGAACTCAGCACCATTGACAGCCTCTTTCGTTATCAAAGGTTCGACAAAGTAAGTTGCTGGGTGAATAATGGGATCCGCAGCAAAAGATGCAAATCCATTTATAATGTATTCATCCAATGTCGGCAAGTACCCATTCCGGTGCCACTCAGTTTCTATGAACAAGGCACGGGTCACTTTAAGTCGCTGGTAGAAATGCGCATCAGAATCCCAAGTTAAGACGATGATCAGCATTACTAGCTAGATGATATCAAAATCTTCATTTCAATAACTGAAATGGTAAAGCTAATTCAGTATAATCTTACAACATCAATCAAGTGACTTGTCACATCATGTTGTTGATAGGAGTATTTCGTAGCCGCCTCTACAATTTTGGTGACTGCCCGATGAACTGCGGAGAATAGAATTCTTACGTCCTCAGATAATGAGTCAGTAGCAAAATTGAGATCCCACCTGGGAGTTATACATTTCTTGTTACATCATTTTGCTTAATATATTTACACATAACTTCAAAATCACATCATATTAAACCATTTAGGATATGACAAGGCAGTCTTACTTCTCAAACTAAATGTATGACGTTCTCAAGATCCTCTTTAGATCCCGTTACATGGAACAAGTCGTCCACGACAAGCACTAGCAGAGCACTTTTGGCCCATGCTAGATGGGCATTTGATAATTCAGGAGAGACAAAGATGGTCATAGCAGTGAAGTACATTTGAAACACCCCTTGTCTACCAAACTGAAGCTCGTCCAATCTGTTTTTTCGAACCCACCTGCATAACATACATAAATAGAAATTCAAATCGCGAACGTAAGGCATCACCACAACGTACATGTACATGGTACATGATAAACTAAACCTCTCAAAGTATCTGAATTCTTCGCGCAGGTATAATTGGTTGCTGTTGAAATCTTCCGCAGCAAGTTTACGACTCTCCTTGTTATCAAAATTTGGGCAGCTGAGACATTAATTAACGACACATTTCTATGATATTTTCCATGTAAGTTAATTGAAGGTTCAAGGAGATACCTACTTGTATGATGTCGTTAGAACTTTAGAATTTCCTGATCCATAGATATTTATGTATATGTTTTCCAACAGTTCTAAACTTGCATAAGATGGAAATTTCAGAATATCATCTACGTGCAACACAACAAGTCATCGACTCTCAAAGTACAAACAAGAAAACTCGTCAACATTAACCACAAAACTACCTCTTGTCTAATACGCAGTTTGAGGTTATCAGAATGGACATGATCGTCAACATAGTATCATTTTAGGAACGTACGGGACCATGCATTTATTTTCTTCAGAACTGATTCATCTGACCGTGTAATGACCTCAGACGCCCTATGTAATTCTAGAACAGCATTCGAATCATTCAAATGCCCAGCTAATGAGCTCAAGTAGTCATCTTCGGTTGCGAATTTGATATGAATCTACGAGGGGATCCATCTGTTCATATCATCACACCTGTTCATAACTCCTCAAGAGATGCACCTATTCCTGTATACAGCCGCCGAAGGAAAAGATGCATTGATTCACAAAGAGATGTGACTGTTGAAGAAAGAGTAATATAAAAAGAAATGCAAATGACGAGGCAGAGTTATCGAGTTTTGTATAACAATAAACCACAATTCAACTAGCCTGTTGCAAGGGTGAGTTTGTACTATTCTTGTAAGATTAATTAAATATTCAAGTCGTATCAACTTGGTATCAGACGAAAAAGATTCTGGGTGATGGCACCAACAAAGTACGAGGCACTAGAGGAAAAATTTGATGCTGAAGTAAATGAAATCCGTTCAACCATGAATAGTCGATTTTCAACAGTGGAAGAAATGTTACAGAAATTGCATGAGAAGCTAGAGCATATGCCAACTTCTGTGGAAGCGACTATAATAGAAAACGGCATATCATTTGACGACGCACGTGCTGCCGAGGTCGAAAAAAGAAAGGGAGTGCAGGTCGGATCCAAAGTGAACACTTCTTTGGATGGGTCAAGGGGAGCGGGAAATTTCCCAGGCAATGGAGCAACATGGATGGAAAATAGCCATCCAAGGGTTGGAGGACCATTCTGGCCACACGGAGAATGGAAGGTAGACAATCGGATGCGCAAATTGGATATGCCTGTCTTTGATGGAACTAACGCGCAAGATTTGATATACAGAATTGAGCGTTAGTTTCATGTAAACAATATGACAGAAGTGGAGAGGTTGTCTGCAGCAGGATTATGTTTGGAGCGCAGTGCTCATGCTTGCTGTCAATGGAGGGAAAACAGATCCCCAATGTGGTCATGGGTAGAGTTTCGCGAGAGCTTACTCGAGATTTCAAGGCACGCGCAAGGGGACACTCCATGAACAATTTTTTGGCCTAATACAACAAGACTCGGTACAAGACTACCTAGGACAGTTTGAAGCACTGGCCCAACGCATAAAGGACATGCCAGAAGAAGCACTCGAAGGAAACTTCATGCGAGGGTTGAACCCCTCAATTCGTCATGCACTTCGCATCTTGGAACCCCAGGGCCTAAACAACGCCTTGAGGCTAGCTCTAATGCTTCAAGAGAAGGAACAAGTCGAGAGAGTTAATAGAGGCTACTTGAGTGCATTCTCGAAGGGTACGAATAGCATTGGAACTACTCTGGGAAATGGAAAGGATTTTGAAGGAGAAACATCAAAGAGAATTGTCGGAACGGGAATAAAAGGGACATGCCAATTAAACGCATGACGGATGCAGAATTACAAGCCAACCGAGTCCGCAGAGACAGTTATAGATGTGATGAAAGGTATGCACCATGTCATTGTTGCATAGATCGTGCCTTAAATGTGATGATTGTATGCGAAGAGGATGGAGAGACTACTATAGCAGAAGAAACCTCGACCCCGAAAGACGAGGAGGAACATCTTCATTTAGACACCGTCGAGGTTTCACTACATGCAGTGTCTTGTCTCGCTCCATGCCATGCTATGAGAATGAGAGGAGAAATCGGCAAACGTGAGCTCTTGGTACTGATAGACAGTGGAGCAACTCATAGTTTTGTTTCACCCAAAATAGTTCAAGAAGAGGGAATTGAAATAGATGGTAAGGGCAAATTCAGAGTAATCCTGGGAACCGGCATTGTGGAACATAACTTAGGGCTGTGCAATGGATTAACATTAGAGATACAGGGAGTACCCATCAATACAGATTTTCTCACACTTCCCCTTGGCGGAACAGATGTGATATTGGGAATGAATTGGCTGCAAACGTTAGGTGACATGAAGGTAAATTGGAAAGCGCTGAAGATGGAGTTTATTCAAGATGGGGAAAAGGTTCGGTTACAAGGTGAAGCGGGATTGAGCCATCGACAGTCATCCCTGAAAGCCATAGTAAAAGGACTTGGGAAGGTGGACGAGGGATTTTTGGTGGATTAAAGATCTGCAGAGGTAACGGAGTCAGGTAACAAGGGGAGGCTACAGGAAATTCCAAATTTGATTCAAAACTTACTAAATCAGTATCATGGAGTATTTCGCAATCCATAAGGACTTTTCCCAATGCGAGGACATGAGCATGCTATAACACGGAATGATGGGTCACAACACGTAAGTGTTCATCCGTATAGATATCCACAAGCGAAAAAAGATGAGATTGAAAGGCTGGTAAAAGAAATGTCGGATGCAAGAATTATACAACCCAGCGTAAGCCCTTATTCTAGTCCTATTCTCTCAGTTAAAAAGAAAGATGGCAGTTGGCACTTTTGCGTCGATTACAGAGCTCTGAATAAATAAACTGTGGCTGACGAATTTCCAATTCCGGTGATTGACAAGTTGTTGGATGAATTACACGGAGCAAATGTCTACTCAAAAATTGACTTGAGATCAGGATATCATCAAATTAGAATGGTTGAGGAAGACATCCCCAAGACGGCTTTTAGAACGCATGAGGGACATTATGAGTTTCTTGTCATGCCATTTGGACTGACTAATGCTCCTGCAACTTTCCAGTCTCTTATGAACCAAATCTTCAAGCCGTGGCTCAGAAAGTTCATCCTTGTATTTTTTGATGACATATTGGTTTACAGCCAAACAATGGAAGACCATGTGAAGCACTTACAAATGGTGTTGGAAGAACTACATCGACAGAAGCTGTTTGCTAAATATAAAAAGTGCTTGTTTGGGCAATGTAGCATGGAATATTCGGGACATATCGTCTCCGGGAAAGGCGTTGAAGCAGACCCATCTAAAGTAGAGGCCATGAAGTCTTGGCCAAGGCCAAAAACATTAAGGGAACTTAGAGGCTTCTTAGGTCTCACTGGGTACTACAGAAAATTTGTTCGACGCTATGGTGAGATTGCGCAACCTCTTACTAATTTACTCAAAAAAGATAGCTTCAAGTGGGATGAGGAAGCAGAAGGAGCCTTCGAACATCTCAAAGAATCTATGAGCTCTACTCCTGTTCTTGCCTTGCCTAATTTTTAGGAAACCTTCATAGTAGAGACCGACGGCTCGGGTTTTTGAGTGGGGGCAATGTTAACACAAAATAAGAGCCCTGTTACTTTCTTTAGTCAAGTTTTAGGGAAGAGGGCGCGTATGAAGTCGGTCTACGAAAGGGAACTTATGGCTATTGTCCTCGCCATAAATAAATGGAGACCATATCTCATCGGAAGACATTTTATAGTGTGCATAGATCAGCGAAGCCTCAAATATCTATTAGAGCAACGTCTAGTGGTAGAGGAGCATCAAAGGTGGTCGACTAAGCTTTTAGGATATGATTTTGAGAAAAAATATAAAGCCGGCAGTGAAAATAAGGTGGCTGATGCGCTATCACGGCAAGTAGAATCGGCTGCCTTAGTGGCACTATCTATACCTTGGATTACTAGATGGGATGGGCTTATTGAAGATAATAAGCGATCGCCATTGACAGAGGTCAGGGAAGCTATTATGAGTGGTGAATCGGTGCCAAAGGGATATACATTAATTGAGGAGCGACTACTCTACAAAGGGAGGTTAGCCTTACCCCGTTCATCAACTCATATCCCTGAATTACTTCATGGGTTTCATGCAACAGCTCCAGGAGGCCATGGAGGCATTTTAAAAACATATAAGAGACTGGCAGGAGAGTTTTATTGGGCCGGCATGAAGGGAGATGTAGCGACATTTGTAGTTAACAGCGATGTGTGCCAAAGGATTAAGTATCAAGCTCTCGCCCCGGGAGGGCTTTTGCAGCCGCTGGACTTACCAAATCAGGTGTGGTCTGGTATATCAATGGATTTTATTGATGGTTCTCCACACTCGAAGGGATATACGGTGATGCTAGTCATGGTGGATAGATTGAGTAAGTACGCTCATTTTATTCCCTTAAAACATTCATATACTACGACCACGGTAGCGGAAGCATTCATGAAGGAGATAGTGAGGTTGCATGGAGTTCCCGATTCCATTGTGTCGGATAGGGACCGAGTATTCATTAGTCATTTCTGGAAAGAACTCTTCAAATTACACGGTACGCGATTACACCGAAGTACATCATATCACCCTCAATCAGATGGACAAATAGAGGTGGTAAACAGAACACTCGAGACATATTTGTGGTGCTTTGCTGGAGAAAAACCCAAAGAATGGGTGCGTTAGCTTCCGTGGGCGGTGATGGATGCACAGTCGTCGTGTGCAAACGTCAAGAATAAATTTATAAGTCCGCTACTCGCGACTTCACTACTGGGTAGCAAGTGGTAAGTAGGGGTCGAACCCAAGGGAATTAGGGAGATAAGCTATTCTTTGAGGGAATTGTACAGCGAGGGAGCGTGTTTTTAGGTTGATTGAGGTTTTAGTGCGGAAAAGTAAGTGTTTTTTTGGTTGGTTTTGGTTTTTAGTGCGGAAAAGTAAATGACAGAAAAGTAAATACTGAAAATAAAAGAGAAGACTAACAGCGGTTGTTGCGTGATTGGCAAGTCTTCCGGAAGGTGAGCAGTTGATAAGCAGTTTATACTAAAATTGAAAGTAAGTGCAGGTGGTGTTTAAATCTAAGGAAAGTATTCGGTCTTAGGGGCCTTGTATCATAATCCGTTTATCATTGACCGCTAATGACCATACTAAGTCTTCAAAAGTGAATCGAGGCTATTCCTAGCACAAGACTTGCCACACTGTCTAGTCTTTTGCAAGACGTGGTACTCTTGTCTAATATGTGCATCCATTTGACCATCATTCCTGATAAATCAAATGGTTTTTGAAAGAGGTTGATCTCCACAAATAAGCTGTGCTCTTCCGAGCCTCCACTTATCCACGGAGGTCACGAGTTCATGGTAGAGCTTTGCTCTTCCGAGCATCCACTCTACCAATGAAGTTCGGACCTAATATATGGCACTTAGAACAAGTTGAACACAAAGAGGCATTAAGAAAAGGGTCTAAAACATTTTATGACACAAGTACACCCCTTCAACCGAATGAAGGGTTTAGCTACGATTATCCATGGAAGAGGACATCATAGCTAAGTACTTGAAAAGTAAAGGTTTTGAAAGACAGGAAAAGTAAAGGTTTGAAAGTAAAAACAAGGAAAGTAAAATTGCAGTTTCGAAAGACAGGAAAGTAAAGTTTTCGAAAGTAAAAGACAGTAAAGGAAAGGGGTGAGTACTTCAAGAACCGACAAGAGTACTCGAGAATAAAGAAAAGCTTGAGTACTCAAGAACCGACAAGAGTACTCAAGACCGAACTATAATACTCAAGAACCAATAGGAGTATTATATATTAAAAATCAAACTTACAAATGCCAACTTTCTAGAGAGAGAAGTGTTTAGGGATTGTGGGATGTTGAGGATATGAGGAGGGGATGAGCTCCTTTTATAGCCAAATGAAGATGGAATGGATGGATGAGATGATTTGCATCCAAGGGTGGAGGAGGAGGGGATGAAATGTGGAGGAGAGGAGAACAAGTGGCAAGCTCCTATGGTCTCCTCCCTTTAGCCGCCGGTTGGAGGTCTCCATGGAGGGGAAGCTTGTGGCTTTGGCCACCTCTTGCCGAAGCCACCGGTCACAAGGAGGAGAAGGGGTGGTTTTGGCCACCCATGAGTCACCACATCCACAAAAGCCGCCGGTCACTTGGAGATAAGGATGAGTTTGTGAGTTTTGTGCAATCTTTTCACAAAACTATCAGTCCAATTTTGCTCCGGTCTGACTTTGGTTGTTCCTCGGTTGGATTTGATTTGAGTAATTCAATGTCAGGATCTTGAGATTTCTTCATTCGGCGTCTGATCTTGACCTTGGAATGACTCGTAATATCTTTTCAGCGTAAAATCCTCTCCTTAGCCTGTATTCTCTCTAAGCGCCAAAATACCCTGTAGAAATATATCGGAACTAACAAGAAAAAGTTAAATAGACAAACAGTCTAATTTGGTGGGTTTTACTGTGTTTTTGATTCGTATAATTATGGTCCATCAGATCACCCCACACTTTTAGTTGTTCGTCCGGAACAATGCTATTAAAGGGCGGCACATTAAGTTTGGTTTTAAAATATGAAAGTTAGACTGTGGGACTCGATTTATCCTAATTCATGCATTACTTACTTATTACCAAATTAATCCGTGTAAATAAATAGAAGAAACTTGATACGTGTACCTTCGTGCTGAGATGCAAATTATTTTGGATCTTTCGGGAGATAGCCCTGTTTAGGCTCTTGGAATGCAACCTCGGGACCATCTCGCACTATATGGTTTCCTTGTAGCTTTCTCTAGCACGTGATTTGGTTCGGGTTTCAATGGTTTGAGTACTTTGATTTTCTTTTGGCGAGGGACAGCTTTTGTAGTGAATCGGCCTTTGGCCTTTGATTTGACTCTTTGAGTACTTCACTTTTGTTCGGTTAAAACCTTTACAATTTTGGGCCTTTGGCCTCTTGATTTGCTTCTTTGAGCTTTTTGCGTCTTTGTGACTTGCTAGTCCATTTTCTCAAGCCTTTTTTGGGAGGTCCAATCATCGCCCGCAAGCCTATGGAAATACCTCCCCGCTCCTCTCATCCTTGTCATTTCGTGCGGGTCAAGATGAGGGTCGCTCATCTATTTTCTCGGCTACTTTGACTAGAGAGAGGACGGTCTGATTCCCGTCCTCGCTTTTTTTTCTTTTTGCATAAACGCTGCATGGCGGAGATGACTTCAATCTTCACTGAAACCCGAAGTGCAGACTCCACTGAATTCGAAAACCATATAGTTTGATTCGATCGTTCGAGTGCTTGCCAAGCCTCTCTAGGGCAGTTTATGTCAACTCCACATCCCTAGTTTATCTCAGCACAAAGGGACAAATGAGAAGTTACGTTCTAAGTTTTTAGACAGTTGAATTTTCACAAGGTAAATGCACGAATTTTAGATCTATCTTTTTCACATTCTCAAGTTCATATTTTCAAAAAGATAATATTAAAAAAGGAAAAGAAAAACATGTTATGTACACAGGTGGTTCTCACCCCACATTTTTGAACGAAGGCGTGCCTTTCAGCAAGACTTAGTTCAAAAGCCATGCAAGCAGATATTATATGAGAAGGAAATGACATTAAGGAAAAGGGAAAAACAGAACTCCCTTTAAAGTGTCGAGTGAACGACATGGCATGAGGCTGGATAATCGAGGGAGTTCGGCTGGGGCCTTGAACTCTCAGCGCAGGCCCGGCTGGCTTAATGATGCACCCAAGTCCGATTCCTGAATAGTCATTTCTTCTATGCACCAAGTGGGTGAGAGCGACTTATTGGTAAAAACTAAATGACAGAAAATTAAAGTACTGAAAGTAAGATAGGCGTCGGGTTACCTCCCGACCAGTGCCTTTGTTTAACGTCGTTGGCTCGACGATACCTCATTCCTGGATCATAATTTCGGGTCCCATGGGTTTGTGAGGTCGAACTTCTTTTCGGCTGCCCTTTTACTCTGTCCAAAGAACATGTGGAGTGATGGGCTCGGTTTGGTTCTCCATTGGTTTGGCAGGTTCTTCTTTTCATAGCTCCGAGAAGGTGAGGCTTCCTTGACCATAGCTGCTGGTCCATCAAGTCGAGCTCTCTTATTCCTCCTTCCCGGCTTCCATTCCTTTGGCCCATGCCTTGGCCGTTTCTTCATTTATGGTCGGTTGGCATCTTTGCAGTTTTGGAAGTTCAGTCTTTTGCCTAGCGACCTCAAGTATGCTCCCCTGCTGACCCTCTTCTTTGTGGCAGAGATGATTGGCTATCCTTGGTCCTTACACCTTTCAGGAGGCTCTTCTTGGCTTATGACGGGTGGGAGCTCCTTCGTTGGCTGTTTTGGCTCATGCTTCTCCTCCAACTCGTCTAGCACTGCATCATCATTGATCATATCGTCTCTGGTGGCCATGATAGGTATAGCACATGAAGGGTCAGGTAGGGGCTTCTGGGGCATGAAGACCGGGTCTTTCTCGAGCATCTCTTCAGTGAGGATTGGGCCTGGCTTGATTTCTTCGGCCGCTTTGGCAGTGAGGTTCGGGACTTCTGTTGGCTCGGTAGTTAGGACTGAAATTGATTTGGGCAGTTTGGCAATGCGGTCCCAGATCAGTTGTGTAGCCGCCCAGAATTCCTCATTTTCGACCTCGTCCTGGTGTATCGGGAAACTCATTTGCTGGATGCTAGCTGCCAATTCTTCCCCCTCGATGCTTTCTGTATCCGATTCGTCCATCACTTCAGATGGTTCGGGAGTGATATCCCATGTAGGCTCTTCCTCGTCCCACACTGTATAGATTTCTGGTTCTAAGTCTTCTGATGGCTCGGGAGTGAGATCCCATGTAGGCTCCTCTTCAGTTATCCATGCGTCCTCATCCTCTATCAGCCTTGTGGGCTCCAATGTTGGTTCCTTTAGAGCTGCCACCACATCCATTACTGCCCTTGTACTGATGTCTTCTCTCGGTTTTGTTGTGGGCAAGCTTATAATGGGTGTGGTGTCCGACTCGTTCTATACTGACTCCACTTTCATCGTTGGTGCCTTATCTTCAGTTTGGTGCATTGGCCCTCGTTTTGTGCTTTTGGCCAAATCATCAATGATGCCCCATGCTTCATCTTCGCTTAATTCCATCATTGACCCTCTTGCGGCAGTATCTAGCAAGCAAAGCTCCGGAAATCTCATCCCAATAAGAAATGTCTGAAGAAGATATGAATCTGCGAATCCGTGGTGCGGGCAGCTCGCCACAATGGAATCGAAGTACGCCAAGTACTCGTCCAAAGTTTTGTCCCGGGATTGCGTAAGGTTGATGATCTTCTTGCGGATTTCAAGTTCGAAAGATGGTGGGGAAAACTCCTCATAGTACCAAGGCTCGCTTTCGTAGTAGGAAGACATGGCAAATTATGTATAACAGAAAAAAGAACAACTATCCATTTGCTAATGCCCCGGCAACGGCGCCAATTTTGATGGATGCTTGTCGTCAGAGCAAATGTACAAATAAATTTATAAGTCCGCTACTCGCGACTTCACTACTGGGTAGCAAGTGGTAAGTAGGGGTCGAACCCAAGGGAATTAGGGGGATAAGCTATTCTTTGAGGGAATTGTACAGCGACGGAGCGTGTTTTTAGGTTGATTGAGGTTTTAGTGCAGAAAAGTATGTGTTTTTTGGTTGGTTTTGGTTTTTAGTGCGGAAAAGTAAATGACAGAAAAGTAAATACTGAAAATAAAAGAGAAGACTTACAGCGGTTGTTGTGTGATTGGCAAGTCTTCCGGAAGGTGAGCAGTTGATAAGCAGTTTATACTAAAATTGAAAGTAAGTGCAGGTAGTGTTTAAATCTAAGGAAAGTATTCGGTCTTAGGGGCCTTGTATCATAATCCGTTTATCATTGACCGCTAATGACCATACTAAGTGTTTAAAAGTGAATCGAGGCTATTCCTAGCACAAGACTTGCCACACTGTCTAGCCTTTTGCAAGACGTAGTACTCTTGTCTAATATGTGCATCCATTTGACCATCATTCCTGATAAATCAAATGGTTTTTGGAAGAGGTTGATCTCCACAAATAAGCTGTGCTCTTCCGAGCCTCCACTTACCCACGGAGGTCACGAGTTCATGGTAGAGCTTTGCTCTTCCGAGCATCCACTCTACCAATGAAGTTCTGACCTAATATATGGCACTTAGAACAAGTTGAACACAAAGAGGCATTAAGAAAAGGGTCTAAAACATTTTATGACACAAGTACACCCCTTCAACCGAATGAAGGGTTTAGCTACGATTATTCATGGAAGAGGACATCATAGCTAAGTACTTGAAAAGTAAAGGTTTTGAAAGACAGGAAAAGTAAAGGTTTGAAAGTAAAAACAAAGAAAGTAAAATTGCAGTTTCGAAAGATAGGAAAGTAAAGTTTTCGGAAGTAAAAGACAGCAAAGGAAAGGGGTGAGTACTTCAAGAACCGACAAGAGTACTCGAGAATAAAGAAAAGCTTGAGTACTCAAGAACCGACAGGAGTACTCAAGACCGAACTATAATACTCAAGAACCAACAGGAGTATTATATATTAAAAATCAAACTTACAAATGCCAACTTTATAGAGAGAGAAGTGTTTATGGATTGTGGGATGTTGAGGATATGAGGAGAGGATGAGCTCCTTTTATAGCCAAATGAAGATGGAATGGATGGATGAGATGATTTGCATACAAGGGTGGAGGAGGAGGGGATGAGATGTGGAGGAGAGGAGAACAAGTGGCAAGCTCCTATGGTCTCCTCCCTTTAGCCGCCGGTTGGAGGTCTCCATGGAGGGGAAGCTTGTGGCTTTGGCCACCTCTTGCCAAAGCCACCGGTCACAAGGAGGAGAAGGGGTGGTTTTGGCCACCCATGAGTCACCACATCCACAAAAGCCGCCGGTCACTTGGAGATAAGGATGAGTTTGTGAGTTTTGTGCAGTCTTTTCACAAAACTATCAGTCCAATTTTGCTCCGGTCTGACTTTGGTTGTTCCTCGGTTGGATTTGATTTGAGTAATTCAATGTCAGGATCTTGAGATTTCTTCATTCGGCGTCCGATCTTGACCTTGGAATGACTCGTAATATCTTTTCAGCGTAAAATCCTCTCCTTAGCCTGTATTCTCTCTAGGTGCCAAAATACCCTGTAGAAATATATCGGAACTAACAAGCAAAAGTTAAATAGACAAACAGTCTAATTTGGTGGGTTTTACTGTGTTTTTGATTCGTATAATTCTGGTCCATCAGGGAGCATTTTTGTATAACACCTCATTTCATTCAGCCACACAGACCACTCCTTTCCAAGCTTTGTATGGACGAGAGCCGCCTCGCTTACTTCTCTATGAGCCTCAATCGGCTGCAGTACAACAAGTTGATCAAGCTTTGATTGACAGAGATCAAATACTTAATGACCTCAAGGAGTATCTCGGGAGAGCACAACAGATTATGAAAGCTAGAGCCGATAGTCACCGAAGGGATGTCTAATTCAAGGTAGGGGACTCCGTGTATGTGAAGCTAAGGCCTTACCGGTAACACTCTCTCACTTGACGACGCAATGAGAAATTAGCACCTAGATATTTTGGACCGTATCAAGTTCTTGCAAGGGTTGGATCGTTTGCATACCACATCAAACTTCTCGATAATGCTCAGAATACAACCTGTGTTTCATGTCTCCCAGCTGCAAGAGGCACGGGGAATTCTACCGTCTCAAATTACACAACTGCCGGGAGAATTGGACTCAACTTGGTGCATGGTTGAGCCAAAAAGAATTGAGGGACTACGCCGTGGTTTGGATGGGATGACCGAAGGACTGATCGTTTGGAAGGGGCGCCCATCACATGACGCCACTTGGGAGCCGCTGCACATGATAACACAAAAGTTTCCAGAATTCCACCTTGAGGACAAGGTGAATGTCCTGGCGGGGAGTAACGATAGGAATCTACAAGGGGATGCATCTGTTCATATCATCACACCAGTTCTTCCGCCATTTCATAAGCAAAGTCATCTCCTTTGTCAGCATCATCATCTTCTTCAGTGTCAGCATCATCATCTGCTTTCCCAGTATCATCAGATACTTGGGGCGAGGGTGTAAGGGATGGGTATAGGTCACTAGCAGTTGAAGTTGACGGGATGAAGTGCTTAAGGTACGAGCATGGTATTTTGAAGTTTGGGGAGGAACATCTAGGGTTTCAGTCTCAGTGTTTGCAATTTTTTGGACTCCAAGCTTTGACGAATTTCTAGGGCTACGATGGAGTTGGAGTTGGATGGATTTCTTCTTCGGAGTAGTTTGGATAGCAGTTTCAGGGGTCGGTGTTTCGAGCTCATATTAGACGATGTGAGTTGGTGGTGGTTCTTTGGATGGTGGCTCATGCCGGATAGAAAGTTGCGTATTTTTTTATTTAAGCTGTAAATTACAAAGACGATGGTGAACCGAGGTCTTAAAGCTGGGAAAAATCTACCAGCAGGGAACCATACAGACAAGAAAGATAAACGTGAAAAAATGGGAGTCCGCAGCTCCACTTCGCCTCGACATGGGCCCGTCATCCCGTCATTCACAGCTGGGAAACCTATACATACAGATATGTACAGCCACCCCTAGCAGAGTCGCCACCAAACCACCACCACCCGCAGTCAAACGGCCAGCCAAAAAGATAAACACAAAAAAGCCCCACTACCCAACCACCAGCCCAAAATTCGTCAACCACTCCAACCACCTCCCGCTGCCACCGGGCCGACACACCACCGCCACCATAGCATCCCACCAATTACCCGCAACCCCACACCACGCAACTCCCAAGATGCAACCCGGAGAGGCCAGAGCTTCGAGTATGGACCCCGAGAAGAAGGAGGGCGGAACAGCCACAAAGCAGAGGGAGGAGGAGGAGAAGAGAAGGGTGAAGGGGGGAGGGGGGAGGGAAGAAAAACGGAGAAGAAGCTGCTGAATTCTCGAAGCTGCCGGAAGATGAGAGAAGTTGGAGGAAACTTAAGGTGACTGGTTCATGCAGAATTGAATCAGCAGCATGACCCATGTGAAGTGCTAGCCCATTCATTTTTCCTTCTGTAGATTCCCTCTAAAAAGTGGCAACATTCCAACATTTTTACAGAAAAATCAGACTCTCAATGAAAAGATTTTTTCAGCAGACAACTTACCTCGAAAGATGCAATATCGTTCAGAAGACGCCCAACGATCCCCAGATTTTTGCTAAGATTGTGGAACTCAGCACCATTGATAGCCTCTTTCGATGTCAAAGGTCCAACAAAGTAAGTTGCTGGGTGAACAATGGGATCCGCAGGAAAAGATGCAAATCCATTTATCATGTATTCATCCAATGTCGGCAAGTACCCATTCCGGTGCCACTCTGTTTCTATGAACATGGCACGGGTCGCTTTAAGCCGCTAGTAGAAATGCACATAAGAATCCCAAGTTAAGACGATGATCAGCATTACTAGCTAGATGATATCAAAATCTTAATTTCAATAACTGAAATGGTAAAGCTAATTCAGTGTAATCTTACAACATCAATCAAGTGACTTGTCACATCATGTTATTGATAAGCATATTTTTTAGCCGCCTCTACAATTTTGGTGACTGCCCGATGAACTGCGGAGAATTGAATTCTTACGTCCTCAGAGAACGAGTCAGTAGCTAAATTGAGATCCCACCTGGGTGTTATACATTTCTTGTTACATCATTTTGCTTAATATATTTACACATAACTTCAAAATCACATCATATTAAACCATTTAGGATATGACAAGGCAGACTTACTTCTCAACTAAATGTATGAAGTTCTCAAGATCCTCTTTAGAACCCGTTACATTGAACAAGTCGTCCACGACAAGCACTAGCAGAGCACTTTTGGCCCATGCTAGACGGGCATCTGATAATTCAGGAGAGACAAAGATGGTCATAGCAGTGAAGTACATTTGAAACATCCCTTGTCTAACAAACTGAAGCTCGTCCAATCTGTTTTTGCGAACCCACCTGCATAACTACATAAATAGAAATTCAAATCGCGACCGTTAGGCATCACCACAACGTACATGTACATGATAAACTAAACCTCTCAAAGTATCTGAATTCTTCGCGCATGTATACTTGGTTGCTGTTGAAATCTTCAGCAGCAAGTTTCCGAATCTCCTTGTTATCAATATTTGTGCAACTGCGACATTAATTAACGACTCATTTCTATGATATTTTCCAAGTAAATTAATTTAGGGTTCAAGGATAAACCTACTTGTATGATGTCTTTAGAACTTTAGAATTTCCTGATCCATAGATATTTATGTATCTCATGTTTTCCAACAGTTCTAAACTTGCATAAGATGGAAATTTCAGAATATCATCTACCTGCAACACAACAAGTCATCGACTCTCAAAGTACAAACAAGAAAACACGTCAACATTAACCACAAAACTACCTCTTGTCTAATACGCAGTTTGAGGTTATCTGAATGGACATGATCGTCAACATAGTATCGTTTTAGGAACGGACGGGACCATGCATTTATTCTCTTCAGACTTGATTCATCTGACCGTGTGATGACCTCAGACGCCCAACGTAATTCTAGAACAGCATTCGAATCATTCAAATGCCCATCTAATGAGCTCAAGTAGTCATCTTCGGTTGCGAATTTGATAGGAATCTACAAGGGGATGCATCTGTTCATATCATCACACCTGTTCATAACTCCTCAAGAGATGCACCTATTCTTGTATACAGCCAGCGAAGGAAAAGATGCATTGATTCACAAAGAGATTCGACTGTTGAAGAAAGAGTAATATAAAAAGAAATGCAGATGATGAGGCAGAGTTGTCTATTTTTGTATATCAATAAACCACAATTCAACTAGCCTGTTGCAAGGGCGAGTTTGTACTATTCTTATAAGATCAATTAAATACTCAAGTCGTATCGACTTGGTATCAGACGAAAAAGATCCTGGGTGATGGCACCAACAAAGTACAAGGCACTGGAGGAAAAATTTGATGCTGAAGTAAATGAAATCCGTTCAACCATGAATAGTCGGTTTTCAACAGTGGAAGATATGTTACAGAAACTGCATGAGAAGCTAGAGCATATGCTAACTTCTGTGGCAGCGACTACAATAGAAACCGGCATATCACTTGACGACGCACGTGCTGCCGAGGTCGAAAAAGGAAAGGGAGTACATGTCGGATCCGAAGTGAACACTTCTTTGGATGGGTCAAGGGGAGAGAGGGAAATTTCCTAGGCAGTGGAGCAACATGGATGGAAAATAGCCATCCAAGGGTTGGAGGACCATTCTGGCCGCACGGAGAATGGATGGTAGACAATCGGATGCGCAAATTGGATATGCCTGTCTTTGATGGAACTAACGCGCAAGATTAGATATACATAATTGAGCGTTACTTTCATGTAAACAATATGACAGAAGGGGAGAGGTTGTCTGCAGTAGGATTATGTTTGGAGGGTAGTGCTCATGCGTGGTTTCAATGGAGCGAAAACAGATCCCCAATGAGGTCGTGGGTAGAGTTTCGCGAGAGCTTACTCGAGAGATTTCAAGGCACGCGGAAGGGGACACTCCACGAACAATTCTTTGGCTTAACACAACAAGGCTCAGTACAAGACTACCTAGGACAGTTTGAAGCACTGGCCGGACGCATAAAGGACATGCTAGAAGAAGCACTCGAAGGAAACTTCATGCGAGGGTTGAAACCGTCAATTCATCATGCACTTCGCATCTTGGAACCCCAGGGCTTAAACAACGCCATGAGGCTAGCTCTAATGCTTGAAGAGAAGGAGCAAGTCAAGCGAGTTAATAGAGGCTACTTGAGTGCATTCTGGAATGGTACGAATGGCATTGGAACTACTCAGGGAAATGGAAAGGATTTTTAAGGAGAAACATCGAAGGGAATTGTCGGAATGAGAATAAAAGGGACATGGCCAATTAAACGCATGACGGATGCAGAATTACAAGCCAAGTGAGCCCGCGGAGAGTGTTATAGATGTGATGAAAGGTATGCACTAGGTCATCATTGCAAGGATCGTGCCTTAAAAGTGATGATTGTATGCGAAGAAGATGGAGAGACTACTATAGCAGAAGAAACCTCGACCCCGAAAGACGAGGAGGAACATCTTCATTTAGACACCGCCGAGGTTTCACTACATGATGTGTCTGGTCTCGCTCCATGCCATGCTATGAGAATGAGAGGAGAAATCGGCGAACATGAGGTCTTGGTACTCGTAAACAGTGGAGCAACTCATAGTTTTGTTTCACCCAAAATGGTTCAAGAAGAAGGAATCGAAATAGATGGTAAGGGCAAATTCAGAGTAATCCTGGGATTCGACATGGTGGAACATAGCTTAGGGATGTGCAAAGGATTAACATTAGAGATACAGGGAGTACTAACAGGCGTTGTCGGTCAAGTCAAGTCAAATTTTAATTTATATTTTCCTTGCGAGAAACCTATTAAAGTGGCAAGCAAGGGTCGAACCCAAGGGAGCAGTTCGGCTACTCGTGACCTGTGACTGAAAAGAAAGACAATTGGGGTGTGAGCAGATTGTTAAAGGTGCCAGTAAATGAAAGGTTGTGATTCAATATGAGAGAGCATTCAGACTAGGGATTTTATTATGACTCAGTCATCATCGACTTCTAATGATCTAGTGCGTGTTCCTAAGTGTAGTTACTCCGTTTCAGTTTAAAACCTAAGGTAGGGCCGTTTCAAGCCACTACGCCACAATCTACTCCGTTTCAGGTTATAGACTTCTAGTTCTAGTTAACCTAGCACTCCATTTCTTGTTATGCAAGATTAGGTGCGACTACTCGTCCTAACGTTTCAGTATTAAACAAGCAGCGAAATATGGGGCTAAACTCCTCGGCTAAGTTTTACCGTTTCGGGAATCCGCTTAGCCTCATAGTTTAGTCCGAGATAAACAGGCACAAGAACTAGTAGAACATGAATTAGCATTAAGCACAAAGTCTCAAACGAATGTCATAATTTATTAGCCCTAGCCCGAACGAGGGGTTTAGCTACTCATATCCATGGAAAACAATGCAAAAATAATTGAAAGTAAGTAAGGAATTCTGCTCTGCGTCAAAGGTATAAGGCTTGTCGTGGCCAGTTGGTGATGCCGCTCGTCTCTGCAGAATGGGAAGCTTATGGACTAACCGAGAGGTCTTATTTATAGCTAAGGACTTTGGGCTTCCTAAGTCTGGATTTGGAAAGGGCCCAAAAACAGATTAGGGAACACGTCCAAATCCTGACTTCGCTTAGCTTGCAAGCAAACGTCGTTTTGTTTGGGAACTTATGGCCCTTGTTGCACCGACTTGGCCCAGTGCGCGGGGCCTTATGCAGGTCCCACGTCATTTTGTCAATCCCGGCCATTCCACTCGTGCGTTTTGTCTGGGAAGTGAGATCATCCGAGTTTTTGGGTATTTCGAACAACTTGGTCAAGCTTGATTTGCTAGATTCGCCCGTCTTGTCAAGCAACTTGGTTTTGGTGCCTATTAGCGCGCACAGGACCCTTGGAATTGGGCCAGCTGCCAATATGCTCGAGCGTTATCCTTGGTTTAGTGACATTGTCCAACTTATCTGCTATTTTGATCAACTTTCTTGAGTCGGAATTGTCAGATCAGCTCGTTTGCCCGAGCGACTTGATTTTGGTGCTAGACTGCTCGGCTAGGGCCTCGAACTGCTCGGGCGCGGCCTGGTCCTACTCGGGCCAGAGTGGCCAGAACTGCCTTGTGATGTTTTTTGCACAAAATGCCATCTTTTAGAGCATCCGCACCGGTGAAATGCTCCAGCACCTCCTCATCTAGCACTTCTCAGAAATTAGGCGCAAAATTAGAAGGAGGCTCCAACACCTCCTACTTCAGCAAGTGCTAGAGCATTTCTATGCTTATTTTAAGCTAAAATAAAGGAAGTGCTAAGTGAGGAGGTGCTGGAGCTTTTCACCGATGCGGATGCTCTTAAGCACGATTCCTTTTAGAGCTTCCAAAACACCTGAAATGCAAAACAACACTAAGAAGTAACTGTTTGCATGATAAAGTGTCAGAATTGGTAGGATTTGATTACTCGATGAGTCATATTAATACAGCTCATCAAGTACCCATCAATACAGATTTTCTCGCACTTCCCCTTGGCGGAACAGATGTGATATTGGGAATGAATTGGCTTCAAACGTTAGGTGACATGAAGGTAAATTGGAAGGCGCTGAAGATGGAGTTTATTCAAGATGGGGAAAAGGTTCAGTTACAAGGTGAAGCGGGATTGAGCCATCGACAGTCATCCCTAAAAGCCATAGTAAAAGGACTTGGGAGGGTGGACGAGGGATTTTTGGTGGATTGAAGGTCCATAGCGGTAACTGATTCAGGTAACAAGGGGAGGCCGCAGGAAATTCCAAATTAAATTCAAAACTTTCTAAATCAGTATCATGGAGTATTTCGCAATCCAGAAGGACTTTTCCCAATGCAAGGACATGAGCATGCTATAACACTGAATGATGGGTCACAACCCGTAAGTGTTCGTCCGTATAGATATCCACAAGCGCAAAAAGACAAGATTGAAAGGTTGGTAAAAGAAATGTAGGATGCAAGAATTATACAACCCAGCGTAAGCCCTTATTCTAGTCATATTCTCTTAGTTAAAAAGAAAGATCGCAGTTGGCGCTTTTGCGTGGATTACAGGGCTCTGAATAAACAAACTGTGGCTGACAAATTTCCAATTCCGGTGATTGACGAGTTGTTGGATGAATTACACGGAGCAAATGACTTCTCAAAAATTGACTTGAGATCAGGATATCATCAAATTAGAATGGTTGACGAAGACATCCCCATGATGGCTTTTAGAATGCATGAGGGACATTTTGAGTTTCTTGTCATGCCATTTGGACTGACTAATGCTCGTGCTACTTTCCAGTCTCTTATGAACCAAATCTTCAAGCCGTGGCTCAGAATGTTCATCCTTGTATTTTTTGATAACATATTGGTTTACAGCCAAACAATGGAAGACCATGTGAAGCACTTACAAATGGTGTTGGAAGAACTGGACCGACAGGAGCTGTTTGCTAATTGTAAAAAGTGCTTGTTTGGGTAATGTAGCGTGGAATATTTGGGACATATCATCTCCGGGAAAGGCGTTGAAGCAGACCCATCTGAATTAGAGGCCATGAAGTCTTGGCCAAGGCCAAAAACATTAACGGAACTTAGAGGCTTCTTGGGTCTCACTGGGTACTACAAAAAATTTGTTCGACGCTATGGTGAGATTGTGAAACCTCTTACTAATTTACTCAAAAAAGATAGCTTCAAGTGGGATGAGGAAGCAGAAGGAGCCTTCAAACATCTCAAATAATCTATGAGCTCTACTCTTGTTCTTGCTTTGCCTAATTTTAAGCAAACCTTCATAGTAGAGTGATGGACCATATTTATATGATTCATTAAGACAGTTAAACCCACCAAATTGGACGCTTTATCTTGACAACTTTTACTTGTTAGTTTAAATTTTGTTCTACAGGCTATTTCAAGGAGTAAAAATGAAATGAGCTAAAATGGAGATCTTAACACTGAAAGTGAATTACAAGTCAGAACTGGCCATACTCCGACAATACTCCGATCAAGCCACAACTAAGTCCCAATGACTTATTCCAACAAAGATCAAGAACACAAGTGAAATGCCAAGTCTAAGTTCCTCATCTTTTGATGTCAACTAAGGAGCAACCAAAAGGGCAACCAAAGGGCAACCAAAGACCAACCAGAGTCACATGCCAACCGATAACTTTTGGGAAGGAAAGATCTCAATCCACTCAAACTCTCTTCTTCTCGACCTAAGGCTGGCGGCTTTGAGTGTCAAGATGACACATGTGGGGCGGCTAAGGGGAAGAGACACCTAAGGCCGGCGGCTTTGAGCTCATCTAGTCCTCCCTTGCCATGTGTTGTGCTCTCCTCCCTCCTCCTTGCCTATAAATAGAGAGCTCCTCTTCCCTTTTTCAAGGCCTCATACCTCATAGTGCCACACACCATAAGTTACTTATCTCTCTAAAGTTTGGGCACAATCCATGTAAACACCACTTTGATATTGAAGCTCCAAGTTGTTCTTGAGTACTCTTGTCGGTTGTTGAAGTACTTAAGCATTTCCTTTACTTTTCGTTGTTCTTGAGTTTACTCCTGTTGGTTCTTGAGTATTCTCCTCTTTACTTTCCTTGTCTTGATTTCCAAAAACCTTTACTTTCCTGTCTTTCAAAACCTTTATTTTACTCGGCACTTAGCTATGATATCCACCTCTATGGATACTCGTAGCTAAACCCTTCATTCGGTTGAAGGGGTGTGCTTATATCATACAATGTTTTAGACCCTTCTCTTAGTGCCTCTTTGTGTTCAAAACTTGTTCTATGTGCCATATATTAGGTCAGAACACTATTGGTTGAGTGGATGCTCGAAAGAGCAAAGCTCTTCCATGGGTTCGTGAACCTTCGTGGTTAAGTGGAGGCTCGAAAGGGCACAGCTTAACTGTGGAGTTCAACCTCTTTAAAACACCATTTGGTTGATCATAACTGAAGATCAAATGGATGCACATAAGCTAAGATACTTCGAAAGGAGGAATTAGCCCAAATAGAACAAGTGTTCTAAACGATGTGGCAAGTCATGTGCTAGAAATAGCCTTGATACATCTTTGAACACTTAGTATGATCATTAGAGGTCAATGATAAACAGATTTATGATACAAAGCCCCTAAAACCGAATCCTTTCCTTCAATTAAAACATCACCTGTCACCTTCCTTTAGTACCAATATCAACTGCATACTGATGGACCATAATTATTGATGGACCAAAATTATACGAATCAAAAACACAGTAAAACCCACCAAATTAGACTGTTGGTCTATTTAACTTCTGCTTGTTAGTCCCGATTTATTTCTATAGGGTATTTTGGCACTTAGAGAGAAAACACGCTAAGGAGAGGATTTTACGTTGAAAAGATGATAAGAGTCAATCCAAGGTCAAGATACGACGCCGAACGAAGAAATATCAAGATCCTGACCAAGAATTACTCAAATTAAATTCAACCGAGGAACAATCAAAGTCAGACGGAGCAAAATTGGATTGATAGTTTTGTGAAAAGACCGCACAAAACTGTCAAAATGCACCCATGGACCAAGGTGACCGGCCACCTTGCTTGGAGGTGGCCAAAGCCACCCTTCTCCTCCTTGGACAACCGGCAACCGGCGGCTCAAGCCCTCCCCAACCGGCGACTTTTGGCTCCCCCATGTGTCATCTCCTCCTTGCTCCTCCCTTCTCCTCCCTTGGATCAAAAACACATGCCACCCATCTCCACCACCCGTCTCCTCCCCTTGTGGCTATAAAAGGAGGCTTCTCCTCCTCATTTCAAACATCCACAAATCCACAAATCAACAATTCACTTCTCTCTCTACATTAAGTTACTTTGAAAGTTTGGTTTGGTTTTTGAAATAATACTCCTGTTTGTTCTTGAGTATTATACGCTTTAAAATTATAATACTCCTGTCGGTTCTTGAGTATTATAATACTGTAGAGAATACTCCTGTTGGTTCTTGAGTATTCAGTAGGAAATTGGGAATACTCCTGTTGGTTCTTGAGTATTCCACCCCTTTCCCTCTTACTGTTTTCAAAAACCCCCGAGTATTTAGTTACGATGTCCTTTTCCATGGATATTCGTAGCTAAACTCCTCATTCGGTCGAAGGTATTTTCTTGTATTATATAATGTTTTAATTTCTTTTAGTTTCATTTCTCTGTATTCAAAACTTGTTCTATGTGCCATTTATAGTCAGAGTTTCCAAGGTTGAGTGGAAGTTGTAACAAGCAATGCTCTTCCGTGGGAATTCGTGATCATACTCGGTAAGTGGAAGCTGTAACAAGCAAAACTTATCGAGGATTTCGGCTTATCTTAAAAAACCATTTGGAAACTGGACCAAAGAATTCAAATGGATGCACAAAAGGCTAAGATACTTCGAAAGGAGGAATTAGTCTGAAGTAGAACAAGTGTTGCTTTAAACGATGTTGCAAGTCTTGCGCTACGAAAGGGCCTCGATTCATCTTTGAATACTTAGAAAGGTTACTAGCGGTTATTAATAAACATGTTATAATACAAGGTACTTGAAACCGAATACTTTCCCTTGAATTACAAAACCCCCCCTGTACTTACTTTTATAAACTGTTCGATCAACTACAACCATCAACCACTCATCTACCGGAGGAATCGCAATCACGCATCACCCACTGTAAGTCTTCTTCCCTTAACTCTTTTACTTTCACTATTTTAATTTCTGTATTTATTTTTTGTATTTACTTTTCCGCATAAAAAACCAAAAAAACCAAAAACAGTAGCTTAGTAATTAGCAGTAAGTCCGCAATCGACCTAAAATCACTCACCATACGACCCCCTAAAGAACAATTATCCCTCTAATTCCATTGGGTTCGACCCCTACTTACCACTTACTACCCAGTAGTGTAGTCGCGAGTAGCGGAAAAATATAAATTTATTTGTACAGAGAACACTGCACCTTAACGAGAGTGCAGTGGGCTCCGTCAAATTGGCGCCGTTGCCGGGGAATTAGCCATCGGATAAGTTGTTCTTTCCCTCCCATGTCCTCATGACGCAACCCCCTTCATATGCATGGACAACACCACATCTGCCACTGTTCGGAGGTACGGATGGAGAAGACCCAGTACAACACTGCCGAAACTTTCACCACGTCTGCCACCTCATTAAACCTGCAAATGAAATGTTAGAGGAATTTAAGCTTAAATGCTTCGAATTCTCTCTAACTGATTTCGCAACGATCTGGTATTACACGTCAACCGCTAGCAGTGCAGCACATTTTGTGGACCTCTGCGTTCCATTTCTGAAAGAATACTCCCCTCCATCCTTACGACAACAAACCCGTGAGAAGATCATGTGCCTGCAACAATCCCGGGATGAGACTTTGGACGAACACTACACGAGCTTTGACACCATCGTCTCAAACTGCCCGCACCATGGATTCACGAAGAAAATTCTGCTTCAAAAATTTCTTCGTGGGATGAAGGCCGCTGACCTAGCAAGGATTAACGAGGCAATGAGGAGATCAGCTAGGAACTATTCCATAGCAGACATGTGGTACCTCATAAATGACCTGGCCGCAGCTACAAAATGAATAACCGAGGCTGACGGAGAAATGCAGACAGAAAGAGAAGAGACTCCCGAGCCATCAGAAGAAACTCCCGAGCCATCAGAAGACTGGGATATAGAAAGTGTCGGGAGCAATGAGGAAGCATCAGCAATGAAAGAAGTCCAGAATACCACCGACATGCTGCCAATGCCATACCCAGCTATCATCACCCAAGCAGCCGAAACCATCTATGACCAGTTCCTCACAAACAGACACGACGAGGCAGAACCGAGCCTTAAGATGCAAGCTTCTCGACTTTTCCCCTCGATCAATAGACAAATCACTGAAAACTATGTGATCAATGAAGAGGCTGAAAGAAGGATGGGAAAAGGGCCTGAGCAGAACGACTCCTCAATGGAGCATGTTTTCGCCATGACCGGACAAGGCAGCCCTAAACACCAAAAAACCGAGTTCAAGAAGCTAGTGGTCAAAGGTCCCTCACCTAATCAGAGACGTTGGAAGGAGACACCATCAGAACAAGGGGAACTGGACCCAAGCACGTCATCTTGCAAGAAATCGGGAAAAGGCAAGGCAAGAAGCAACACAGGAACGGTGGCAAAATTCGACCTAAGCCACCCATGGGATCCCAACCAGTGATCCAGGAATAAGGTACTGTCGAGCCAACGACGTTAAACAAGTGCACTGGTCGGGAGGTAACCCGACACTATCTTACTTTCCGCACTTCAATTTTCTGTCTTTTATTTTTTGTATTTTACTTTTTCAATAAGTCGCTCTCACCCACTTGGTGCATAGAAGATTTGACTATTCAGGAATCGGACTTGGGTGCAACATTAAGCCAGTCAGGGCTACGCTAAGAGTTCAAGGCCCCAGCCGAACTCCCTCGATTATCCAGCCTCGAGCCATGTTGTTTACTCGACACCTTAAAGGGAGTTCTGTCCTTCCCTTTTCCTTAATATCATTTCCATCTCGTAATTGTCTGCTTGCATGACTTTTGAACTAAGTAGTGCTGAAAAGCACGACTTCGTTCAAAAGTGTGGGGTGAGATCCGCATGTGTACATAAATAAAAAAACTTTTTTTTTATTTTTAAAATTTATCTTTTTTAAAATATGAACTTAAGAATGTGAAAAAGATAGACCGAAATTCATGCATTTACCTTGTGAAAATTCAACTGTCTAAAAACTTAGAACGTAACTTCTCATTTGTCCCTTTGTGCTGAGATAAACTAGGGATGTGGAGTTGATAGAAATGCCCTAGAGAGGCTTGGCAAGCAATCAAAGGATCGAATCAAACTATACGGTTTTCGAAGTCAGTGGAGGCTGCACTTCGGGTTTCAGTGAAGATTGAAGTCATCTCCGCCATGCAGTGTTTATGCAAAAAAAAGGGCGAGGACGGGAATCAGACCATCCTCTCTCCAGTCAAAGTAGCCGGGAAAATAAATGAGCGACCCTCATTTTGACTCGCGCGAAACGGCAAAGATGAGAGGAGCGGGGAGGTATTTCCATAGGCTTGCGGGCGATGATTGGACCTCCCAAAAAGGCTTGAGAAAATGGACTAGCAAAGCCACAAAAAGGCGAAAAGCTCAAAGAAGCAAATCAAGAGGCCAAAGGCCCAAAATTGTGAAGGTTTTAACCGAACAAAAAGTGAAGTACTCAAAGAGTCAAATCAAAGGCCAAAGGCCGATTCACTACAAAAAGCAGTCCCTCGCCAAAAGAAAATCAAAGTAATCAAACCAGTGAAACCCGAACCGAATCACGTGCTAGAGAAAGCTACAAGGAAACCATATAGTAAGAGACGATCCCGAGGTTGCAGTCCAGGAGCCTAAAAAGGGCTATCTCCCGAAACATCCAGAATAATTTGTATCTCAGCACGGAGGTACAAGTATCAAGTTTCTTCTATTTATTTACACAGTTCAATTTGGTATCAAGTAAGCAATGCATGAATTAGGATAAATCGAGTCCCACAGTCTAATTTTCATATTTTAAAACCAAACTTAGAGTGCCGCCCTTTAATAGAATTGTTCGGGACGAACAACTAAAAGTGTGGGGTGATCTGATGGACCAAAATTATACGAATCAAAAACACAGTAAAACCCACCATATTAGACTGTTGGTCTATTTAACTTCTGCTTGTTAGTCCCGATTTATTTCTACAGGGTATTTTGACACTTAGAGAGAAAACACGCTAAGGAGAGGATTTTACGCTGAAAAGATGATAAGAGTCAATCCAAGGTCAAGATCAGACTCCGAACGAAGAAATCTCAAGATCCTGACCAAGAATTACTCAAGTTAAATTCAACCGAGGAACAATCAAAGTCAGACGGAGCAAAATTGGATTGATAGTTTTGTGAAAAGACTGCACAAAACTGTCAAAATGCACCCATGGACCAAGGTGACCGGCCACCTTGCTTGGAGGTGGCCAAAGCCACCCTTCTCCTCCTTGGACAACCGGCAACCGGCGGCCCAAGCCCTCCCCAACCGGCGGCTTTTGGCTCCCCCATGTGTCATCTCCTCCTTGCTCCTCCCTTCTCCTCCCTTGGATTAAAAACACATGCCACCCATCTGCACCACCCATCTCCTCCCCTTGTGGCTATAAAAGGAGGCTTCTCCTCCTCATTTCAAACATCCACAAATCCACAAATCAACAATTCACTTCTCTCTCTACATTAAGTTACTTTGTAAGTTTGGTTTGGTTTTTGAAATAATACTCATGTTTGTTCTTGAGTATTATACGCTTTGAAATTATAATACTCCTGTCGGTTCTTGAGTATTATAATACTGTAGAGAATACTCCTGTTGGTTCTTGAGTATTCAGTAGGAAATTGGGAATACTCCTGTTGGTTCTTGAGTATTCCACCCCTTTCCCTCTTACTGTTTTCAAAAACCCCCGAGTATTTAGTTACGATGTCCTTTTCCATGGATATTCGTAGCTAAACTCCTCATTCGGTCGAAGGTATTTTCTTGTAGTATATAATGTTTTAATTTCTTTTAGTTTCATTTCTCTGTATTCAAAACTTGTTCTATGTGCCATTTATAGTCAGAGTTTCCAAGGTTGAGTGGAAGCTGTAACAAGCAAAGCTCTTCCGTGGGAATTCGTGATCATACTCGGTAAGTGGAAGCTGTAACAAGCAAAACTTATCGAGGAGTTCGGCTTATCTTAAAAAACCATTTGGAAACTGGACCAAAGAATTCAAATGGATGCACAAAAGGCTAAGATACTTCGAAAGGAGGAATTAGTCTGAAGTAGAACAAGTGTTGCTTTAAACGATGTTGCAAGTCTTGCGCTACGAAAGGGCCTCGATTCATCTTTGAATACTTAGAAAGGTTACTAGCGGTTATTAATAAACATGTTATAATACAAGGTACCTGAAAACGAATACTTTCCCTTGCATTACAAAAACCCCCCTGTACTTACTTTTATAAACTGCTCGATCAACTACAACCATCAACCACTCATCTACCGGAGGAATCGCAATCACGCATCACCCACTGTAAGTCTTCTTCCCTTAACTCTTTTAATTTCAGTATTTTAATTTCAGTATTTAATTTCAGTATTTACTTTTCCGCATAAAAAACCAAAAAAACCAAAAACAGTAGCTTAGTAATTAGCAGTAAGTCCGCAATCGACCTAAAATCACTCACCATACGACCCCCTAAAGAACAATTATCCCTCTAATTCCCTTGGGTTCGACCCCTACTTACCACTTACTACCCAGTAGTGTAGTCGCGAGTAGCGGAAAAATATAAATTTATTTGTACAGAGAACACTGCACCTTAACGACAGTGCAGTGGGCTCCGTCAATTATACGAATCATAAACACAGTTAAACCCACTAAATTAGACTGTTTGTCTATTTAACTTTTGCTTGTTAGTTCCGATATTTATCTACAGGGTATTTTGGAGCCTAGAGAGAATACACGCTTAGGAGGAGTTTTTACGCTGAAAATATATTACGAGTCATTCAAAGGTCACGATCAGACGCCGACTGAAGAAATCTTAAGATCCTGACATGGAATCACTCAAAACAAATCCAACCGAAGGGCAACCAAAGTCAGTCCGGAGCTGAAATGGACCAATGGTTTTGTGAAAACTTCACAAAACCAAACAAAACCTCCTCCACACCCTCCATGACCGGCGGCTTTGGAAGCCAAAGCCTCCTCCCATGACCTCCAACCGGCGTCTTTCAAGCCTCCATGAGATGATGCCAAGTGCTCTCATCCTCACCACACATCTCCTCCTCCCATGGCTATAAATAGAGCCCTCCTCCTTTGTATTCAACATCCCATTCACAATACAAAACACTTATCTCTCTACATTTTGGTACTTTTGTAAGCTTTGGTTTTAAATCTATAATACTCTTGTTGATTCTTGAGTATTGTAGTTAGTTCTTGAGTACTCTTGTCGGTTCTTGTAGTACTCAAGCTTTACTTTTCTATTCTCGAGTACTCTTGTCGGTTCTTGAAGTACTCACTCATTTCCTTTACTTACTGTCTTTCAAAAACTGTAAGTACTTAGCTATGGTATCCACCTCTATGGATATTCGTAGCTAAACTCTTCATTCGGTTGAAGGGGTATACTTGTATCATAAAATGTTCTAGGTCATATTTTAGTGCCTCTTCTTTGTATTCAAAACTTGTTCTATGTGCCATATATTAGGTTAGAACTTCCAAGGTTGAGTGGATGCTTGGAATGGCAAAGCTCTTCCGTGGGGTTCGTAAACATACTCGGATAAGTGGATGCGTGGAATGGCAAAGCTTATCTGAGGAGTTTGACCTTTCTAAAACACCATTTGGTTGGTCGGGAATGACTGGTCAAATGGATGCACACAGGCTAATATACCTTGGAATGGGGTATTAGTCTAAGTAGAACAAGTGCTCTACGACCTTGGAATGGGCTAGACAGTGTGGCAAATCGAGTGCTTGGAATGGCCTTGATACACGTTTGAATACTTAGAAGGATCACTAAAGGTCAATGATAAACAGGCTATGATACAAGGCCCCCGAAACCGAATGCTTTCCTTAAATTCAAACACCACCTGCATTTACTTCCTTAGTATAAACTGCTCTATCAACTGCACACCTTCCGGAGGACTTGCAAATCACGCAACAACCGCAGTAAGTCTTCTCTTTTATTTTCAGTATTTACTTTTCTGTCATTTACTTTTCAGCACTAAAAACCAAAAACAACAAAAAAATAACACTTAATTTTCCGCACTAAAATCTCAATCAACCTAAAACACGCCCCCTCGCTGTACGATTCCCTCAAAGAATAACTTATCCCCCTAATTCCTTTGGGTTCGACCCCTACTTACCACTTGCTACCCAGTAGTGAAGTCGCGAGTAGCAAACTTATAAATTAATTTTGTACACATTGCCTCGCGACAAGGCAGTGATGTCACTTACTTTCCGCAAGTCTTGTCCTTCAAGCATTTACTTTCAGCAAGTCTTGTCCTTCAAGCATTTACTTTCAGCAAGTCTTGTCCTTCAAGCATTTACTTTCCGCAAGTCTTGTCCTTCAAGCACTTTACTTTTACGCACTTACTTTCAGCAAGTCTTGTCCTTCAAGCACTTTACTTTCAGTATTACTTTTCAGTATTAAAATCACAACCAACCCACGTTACTTTCAGTACTAAAATCACAACCAACCCCCAACTGTCTTACTTTCCATCTTCGAAAGAACAACTATCCACTAATTCCCTTGAGTTCGACCCCTACTTACCGCTTTACTACCCAACAGTAGAGTAACGAGTAGTGGACTTATAAATTTATTTTTGCACAGAGCCATCACACATTAACGATGGTGTGGTGCGCTCCGTCAAAATTGGCGCCGTTGCCGAGGAATTAGAGTTAACAATAGGATAATTGTTCTTTCTTTTTCTTATTCTCTTAAATTTCACACTCGCTTCTGCATAACCATGTCTCGCGAAGGAAGCCACCATGACTATCAGGACGACGACGAGATAAACCTGTACGGTCGAAATAATGAGCCGCCTGCATTTATTGATGATCCGGAACAGCTCATCCGAAACCAAAGGGCTCGTAATAGGGAGGCCGTTCGAAGAAACCAAGGCCTACCCGAGGACCAAAATGAAGCTGGTCCAGTGCAACAACCCCCTAGACATCCACCACCCCCTCAACCTCGACAAATGCCAAGGCGAGAACCCATCTTTGATGACTACTATGGGGATAACAACTTCCGCGAACCTACTATGGGAGAACTGTCGGCACCAGATTTCAGAAATCAGCCATGGTGCATCTACGAGGGCCCTGAACTGGAAAACATTGCCATCAACAAATCAGTGGTCCACAACTTGCCCAAGTTCTTAGGAACTCGTGGAGAATCAGCAACAACTCATCTCCAACGCTTACATGGCATTTGCCAAAATCTAAAACCCAATGGCGTGAACGTAGACGACTTCAAGTTAAAGGCGTTCTACTTTTCCCTCATTGACTCGGTGAACGATTGGTTCCTTTCATTGCCTTCCGGTAGCATCAGAACATGGGCTCAGATGCAGAAGAAATTCCTGGACAAAATCTACCCGGCAGGAAGAGCAATGCAAGTGAGGAGGCAACTGCAGGACATCAAGCAAGGGCCCAATGAAACCATGTAAGACTACCTGGAAAAATTCAACCGCCTGGAGAGAAGCTGCTGCACCCTTGGACTACCCGAGAAACTCATCATCGAGTACCTCATTGATGGATTAAGACCCTTAGACAAAATGCTCCTGGACGCCTCAGCTAGAGGATCCATGATGAATCTATCACTGAGTGGCATAAGGAATCTCATCACCGACGTTGCTGAAAATGCCCGATTCAGAGAAGAGATAACTCGGTAGGAAGAATTTTCCCGAACAAAAAATGTGGCAAAGGCTGAAGAAACACCGATAAACACTATGCCAGAGGAGATGAAACAAATGAAGGAGATGATGGTTCAGATCCTACGAAGGTAGCCAGTTCCAGTAAAGCCTTGCGAATTCTACAGTTCTACGGACCAGAAGACCGACGCATGCCCAACATTAATAGTAGAGGAACCGGAAGAAGTGAATGCAGTGGTAGGATATCAAGGATACAACAACAAGAACAGCAACGACAGAGCCGGACCGAACCGGCAGTATAATCAAGCAACCAATCCAAACTGGCGGAACGACAACCATCTTCCAAGGGAGACACAACAAGCCGCACCACAATTAGCTCAGTCATTCTACCAACCTCCCCACCAGCAGTACAGCCAGAATGCTCCATCAGCAGGCCAATATCAGCAAAGAGGACCAAACCAAGACCCGACAGGAAAATATCAACAGAAGGGACAAAATCAGTACCAAGCCAACTCGAGCAATCAGCAAGGACCAAACAAGTCGCTTGAAGACACAATGAAGGAACTCGCAGGAAGCGTAAATCAATTGGGTACTTCGCTACACCAATTCCAGGCAAAAAACTGACGGGGCAATTTCAGATTTAACCAAACAAATGTCCCAGCTCGCCACCTCAATGTCCGCACTCATTAATGAACCTGACAGACTTCCTTCACAAACCATCCAAAACCCAAAGGCGAATGTTAGCATGATAAGGAAGTCAAACATGAAGGTAGCACTGGAAGAAGCAGCACGATCCACGACTTACAAACTTACGAACAAACACTTCGCCCGTAGGCACCGTCCTGATTAGAATCAAGAAGAAGACCGACCCAATGATGGCAGAACGTGGGTCCCGCATGCTGACAATGGACGATATGCATTCACGGTTAGCATGACACCCCCACCGATTACACACTTTGACATACCGACATCTGGCTGGGATGACAATGACTCTGATGGTCTCAGATGGGATTTCCCAACTAACATCTATGCATCGGAACAAAACATTTACCTAGAAGATCAGGAGTCACAACCGGAAAGGGATAAGGACCCAAGGGCCTTCACAGTCACCTGTGGAATTGGTGAAGCCCAAATTCACAAGTGCTTAATCGATCTTGGGGCTGCCGCCAATGCCATGCCTTACTCCTTATATTGCTTATTAGGGCTTGGCCCATTGAAACCACCAAGGTCAAATATCGAGTTGGGAGATAAATCATGTATCCAACCGGTTGGAGTTCTTGAAGATCTAATACTCCATGTGGGAGAGCTCGTCGTTGTTGCGGACTTTTATGCAATACAAACGGGAGAGACCAGCGAAGACGACCCTCCAACACTTATATTGGGACGGCCTTTTCTCTTCGCCACCAAGGCATGGATCGACATGGGCAAGGGCGTGTTATCACTTACATTTGGCGGCAAAATTTCAGATTTCTACATTGATGATTATGATGGCCGTCCAAGAACAAGGAAACCGCCAGACATTGTGCCTATCTCGAATGTCAGTACACAAATTTCTGGCCTGCCAAGAGAGACTGTAAGAGTAGCAAGACCAGAAGCTATGGTCAAGGGTCCCTTGCCTTCTCAGAGACAATGGAAAGAAAAACCACCGAAACAAAGGAGTACTGACCCGAGCACATCATCTCACAAGAAATCGGGAAAAGTCAAGGCAAGAATGAAAGTAGGCACTCCGCAACACTACGACCTGAGCCACCCATGGGATCCCACCTTATGATCCAGGAATGAGGTACTATCGAGCTAACGACGTTAAACAAATGCACTGGTCGGGAGGTAACCCGACACTTATCTTACTTTAGTCATTTAATTTCTGTCATTTAGTTTTTTGCCTTAAATCATTCTCACCTTTCCTGTATATATTTGCTTGCATGACTTTTGAACTAAGTCGTGCTGTGAGGCACGCCTTCGTTCAAAAGTGTGGGGTGAGAACCGCCTTTGTATATAGTTAATTAACATGCTTTTTTTTCCTTTTCCCTTAATATTATCTTTTTGAAAATATGAACTTGAGAATGTGAAAAAGATAGATCATAATTCATGCATTTACCTTGTGAAATCTCAACTGTTTAAAAACTTAGGATGTAACTTCTCATTTGTCCCTTTGTACTGAGATATACAGGGGATGTGGATTCGACATAAAATGCCCTAGAGAGGCTTGGCATGCAATCGAAGGACTGAATTTCACTATATGGTTTACGAAGTCTGTGGAGGCTGCACTTTGGGTTTCAAAGAAGATCAGAGTCATCTCCGCCGTGCAGAGTTTATGCAAAGAGGCGGGATGGGAATCAAACCGTCCTATCTCTAGTCAGAGTAGCCAGGAAAATAGATGAGCGACCCTCATCTTGACCCGCGCGAAACGGCAAGGATGAGAAAGAGCGGGGAGGTATTTCCATATGCTCTCGGGCAATGATTGGACCTCCCAAAGAAAGGTTGAGAAAATGGACTAGCAAGTCACAAAGAAGCAAAAGCTCGAAAAAGATAATCAAAGGCCAAAAGCCAAAGTATTTGAAGGTTTTAACCGAACAAAAGTGAAGAAACTCCAATTCAACATCAAAGGCCAAAAGTCAATTCACTTCAGAAGATGTCCCTCACCATAAGGAAATCAAAGTGCCTAACTCAGTGAAACCCGAACCAAATCATGTGCTAGAGAAAGCGACAAGTTAACCATATAGTGCGAGTCGCTCCAGAGAATGCAGTCCAGGAGCCTGAAAAGGGCTATCTCCCGAAACATCCAAATTAAATTGCATCTCAGCTCGAAGGTACAAGTATCAAGTTTCTTCTAAGTATTTACACGGTTTAGTTTGGTAATAAGTAATGCATGAATAGGATAAGTCTAGTCCCACATTCTCACTTTCATATTTGAAGTTTTTTACTTGGATTGTGTGCATCTCTTAAATGGCATTGTTCGGGACAAACAACTAAAAGTATGGGGTGATCTAATGGACCATATTTATATGATTCATTAAGACAGTTAAACCCACCAATTGGACGCTTTTCTTGACGACTTTTACTTGTTAGTTTCACTTTTGTTCTACAGGCTATTTCAAGGAGTAAAAATGAAACGAGCTAAAATGGAGTTCTTAACACTGAAAGTGAATTACAAGTCAGAACTGGCCATACTCCGACAATACTCCAATCAAGCCACAACTAAGTCCCAATGACTTATTCCAACAAAGATCAAGAACACAAGTGAAATGCCAAGTCTAAGTTCCTCATCTTTTGATGTCAACTAAGGAGCAACCAAAAGGGCAACCAAAGGGCAACCAAAGACCAACCAGAGTCACATGCCAACCGATGGCTTTTGGGAAGGAAAGATCTCAATCCACTCAAACTCTCTTCTTCTCCACCTAAGGCCGGCGGCTTTGAGTGTCAAGATGACACATGGGGGGCAGCTAAGGGGAAGAGACACCTGAGGCCGGTGGCTTTGAGCTCATCCACTCCTCCCTTGCCATGTGTTGTGCTCTCCTCCCTCCTCCTTGCCTGTAAATAGAGAGCTCCTCTTCCCTTGTTCAAGGCCTCATACCTCATAGTGCCACACACCATAAGTTACTTATCTCTCTAATGTTTGGGCACAATCCATGTAAACACCACTTTGATATTGAAGCTCCAAGTTGTTCTTGAGTACTCTTGTCGGTTCTTGAAGTACTTAAGCATTTCCTTTACTTTTCGTTGTTCTTGAGTTTACTCCTGTTGGTTCTTGAGTATTCTCCTCTTTACTTTCCTTGTCTTGATTTCCAAAAACGTTTACTTTCCTGTCTTTCAAAACCTTTATTTTACTCAGCACTTAGCTATGATATCCACCTCTATGGATACTCGTAGCTAAACCCTTCATTCGGTTGAAGGGGTGTGCTTGTATCATACAATGTTTTAGACCCTTCTCTTAGTGCCTCTTTGTGTTCAAAACTTGTTCTATGTGCCATATATTAGGTCAGAACACTATTGGTTGAGTGGAGGCTCGAAAGAGCAAAGCTCTTCCATGGGTTCGTGAACTTCCGTGGATAAGTGGAGGCTCGAAAGAGCACAACTTATCTGTGGAATTCAACCTCTTTAAAACACCATTTGGTTGATCGTAACTGAAGATCAAATGGATGCACATAAGCTAAGATACTTCGAAAGGAGGAATTAGCCCAAATAGAACAAGTGTTCTAAACGATGTGGCAAGTCATGTGCTAGAAATAGCCTTGATACATCTTTGAACACTTAGTATGATCATTAGAGGTCAATGATAAACAGATTTATGATACAAGGCCCCTAAAACCGAATCCTTTCCTTTAATTAAAACATCACCTGTCACTTTACTTTCAGTACCAATATCAACTGCTTACTTTCTGCAAGTCTTCTCCTTCAAGCATTTACTTTCAACAAGTCTTGTCCTTCAAGCATTTACTTTCAGCAAGTCTTGTCCTTCAAGCATTTACTTTCCGCAAGTCTTGTCCTTCAAGCATTTTACTTTTACGCACTTACTTTCAGCAAGTCTTGTCCTTCAAGCACTTTACTTTCAGTATTACTTTTCAGTACTAAAATCACAACCAACCCACGTTACTTTCAGTACTAAAATCACAACCAACCCCCAACTGTCTTACTTTCCATCTTCGAAAAAATAACTATCCACTAATTCCCTTGGGTTCGACCCCTACTTACCGCTTTACTACCCAACAGTAGAGTAACGAGTAGTGGACTTATAAATTTATTTTGTCACAGAGCCATCACACATTAATGACGGTGTGGTGCGCTCCGTCATAGAGACCGACGCCTCGGGTTTTGGAGTGGGGGCAGTGTTAACACAAAATAAGAGGGCTGTTCCTTTCTTTAGTCAAGTTTTGGGGAAGAGGGCTCGTATGAAGTCTGTCTACCAAAGGGAACTTATGGCTATTGTCCTCGCCATAAATAAATGGAGACCATATCTCATCGGAAGACATTTTATAGTGCGCACATTTCAGCGAAGCTTCAAATATCTATTAGAGCAACGTCTAGTGGCAGAGGAGCATAGGTGGTTGACTAAGCTATTAGGATATGATTTTGAGATAGAATATAAAGCCGGCAAAGAAAATAAGGTGGCTGATGCGCTATCACGGCAAGGAGAATCGGCTACTTTAGTGGCACTATCTATACCTCAGATTACTAGATGGGATAGGCTTATTAAAGATAATAAGCGATCACCATTGACAGAGGTCAGGGAAGCTATTATGCGCGGTGAATCGGTGCCAAAGGGATATACATTAATTGAGGAGCGACTACTCTACAAAGGGAGGTTAGCCTTACCCCGTTCATCAACTCATATCCCTGAATTACTTCGTGAGTTTCATGCAACAGCTCCAGGAGGCCATGGAGGCATTTTTAAAAACATATAATCGACTGGCGGGAGAGTTTTATTGGCCCGGCATGAAGGGAGATGTAGCGACATTTGTAGTTAACTGTGGTATGTGCCAAAGAAATAAGTATCAAGCTCTCTCCCCAGGAAGGCTTTTGCAGCTGCTGGACTTTCCAAATCAGGTGTGGTCTGGTATATCAATGGATTTTATTGATGGTCTTCCGCACTCTAAGGGATATACGGTGATATTAGTTGTGGTGGATAGATTCAGTAAGTACGCTCATTTTATTCCCTTAAAACATCCATATACTGCGACCACGGTAGCGGAAGCATTCATGAAGGAGACAGTGAGGTTGCATGGAGTTCCCGATTCCATTGTGTCAGATAGGGACCGAGTATTCCTTAGTCATTTCTGGAAAGAACTCTTCAAATTACAAGGTACGCGATTACACCGAAGTACAGCATATCACCCTCAATCAGATGGACAAACAGAGGTGGTAAATAGAACACTCGAGACATATTTGCGGTGCTTTGCTGGAGAAAAACCCAAAGAATGGGTGTGTTGGCTTCCGTGGGTGGAATTTTGGTATAACACCTCATTTCATTCAGCCACACAGACCACTCCTTTCCAAGCTTTGTGTGGACGAGAGCAGCCTCGCTTAATTCTCTATGAGGCTCAATCGGCTGCAGTACAACAAGTTGATCAAGCTTTGATTGACAGAGATCAAATACTTAATGACCTCAATGAGCATCTCGGGAGAGCACAACAAATTATGAAAGCTAGAGCCGATAGTCATCGAAGGTATGTCCAATTCAAGGTAGGGGACTCCGTGTATGTGAAGCTAAGGCCTTACCGGCAACACTCTCTCATTGGACGACGCAATGAGAAATCAGTACCTAGATATTTTGGACCGTATCAAGTGCTTGCAAGGGTTGGATCGGTTGCGTACCATATCAAACATCCCGATAATGCTCAAATACATCCTGTGTTTCGTGTCTCCCAGCTGCGAGAGGCACGGGGAATTCCACCATCTCAATTTGCACAACTGCCGGGAGAATTGGACTCAACTCAGTGCATTGTTGAGCCAGAAATAATTGAGGGACTACGCCGTGGTTCGGATGGGATGACCGAAGGGCTGATCGTTTGGAAGGGGCGTCGATCACATGACGCCACTTGGGAGTCATTGCACATAATAACACAATAGTTTCCAGAATTCCACCTTGAGGACAAGGTGAATGTCCAGGCGGGGGAAGTAATGATAGGAATCTAAAAGGGGATGCATCTGTTCATTTCATCACACCTGTTCATAACTCCTCAAGGGATGCACCTATTCATGTATATAGCCGCCGAAGGAAAAGATGCATTGATTCACAAAGAGATGTGACTGTTGAAGAAAGAGTAATATAAAAAGAAATGCAGATGATGAGGTAGAGTTATCGAGTTTTGTATATCAATAAACCACAATTCAACTAGCCTGTTACAATCCTTTTCCCGAATTCTCCAGAAGCTCCGAAGCACCGAAACCCTAACCTCCCTCTATCGGCCCTATCTCGGACCCTAGCCTCCCCTCCTCTCGTTTTCCTCTTCCTCCGGCCATGTTGGCCCTCCGCCCTTCTGTTGCCGCGCCTGGTGGGCGGATTTCCTGGTCAGCCTGGTTCTGGGGTGTGAGCGGCGAGGCGGTTAGGTGGGGGACGGGTTTGATTAGGGAGTATTTTGGCTGTTCATTTGTTTATACGGGTGGTGGTTGTCGGCATGGCATAGATGGTGTGGCTTGCTCGCGGAGGGCTTGAGCGGCGTTCTGCTGCGTTTGGCTTGGATAGGCGGCGTTGGACGAGTCAGCGTTGGTGATGATGGGGACGTCTCAGGCTTGGCTGCTGTGTTTTTGTTGTATGCCGGCGGCGTTCCTTTTGACCTGTTGTTCCGGTTTTTGTTTTCCATGTTTTCAGTTTCTAGCTTAGTTAGTTTAGTTTAGTTTAATTTAACGTTAGTTTCTCCGGCCGGTTTGGGTCGGATGTCTTCCCACCATGTGGTGGTGTCTTCCCACCTTTGTTGGTGGTGTTCTCCCGCCTGATTGGCGGTGTCCTTCCACCTGTCTGGTGGTGTTTTCGTGCAGCTTTAGCTGCAATGGCTCTGACTATATGGGATGCGTCGCCGTTAGTGGCAGTGCTTCAGTTTGGTCTTAGGTACTAGATTAAGTCAGTGTTTCGGCATTGTCCATCTCGTGTACTACTTGTCATCCCTCAAAAAAAAAACTAGCCTGTTGCAAGGGCGAGTTATACTATTCTTTAAAGATCAATTAAATATTCAAGTCGTATCAGAATTGCTCCAGTGGACCTAGGTGAAGAGACATTAAGACCCGAAATTTCAAATGATTACTTTGTATCCATCGTGGATTGAAAGACTTGATTACCAGGAGAAACTTCATAGCCATTAATCCGCAGCCAACGGAATGCCATTGCACATGTGGGCACATCCAGGAAGATCTCTTCTTCCTCCTGCTCCCAGGATCTGTTTCATCAATGTGACAATAAAAATAAAACTATGTGTGGACGTAAGCAATTAATTCCCAAAAAGAACAAACCTCAATAATTATTACCAATTAAACTGGAGAATTACCTATAGGTTGCGTCCAGTACATTCTGAACCTCTGTTGGAAAATGATGATCAATTCCGGTACGCACTAGGGCATCAACCATACATAAGCGAGCATATATGTCCATATGATACACTGGGAACTGAAGGCATGGACCAAAGCTAATAAGATTATTTTAATAAATATGTGGTTGTTGGATCGTAGTTAGCGACCTGGCAAGTAACGTTTCTTGCCAGGTAAATATAAAGTAGCGGAAATAAAAATATAGCAAGTAAAATAACGCGACACAGCAGGTTATAGTGGAAATTCCTACACTCAAATAAGTACTAGAAAAACCACTACCTTCTAGCAGAACTAGAAGGATTTCGAAATAGCTCCTTGTATTTAGCGTGTTACCGGTTACAAAGAGTTGATTACAACCCAACCACTCTCAAGAGTGTACCACCTTACTTTCAGATGTACCTTAGTTGTAATCGCCTCTGTTGATCACCACACGGCAAGTCGTTATTTCTGTCTGGCTTAGATTGCTCCGTTCGTTCCCTCACAGGTATGCCGTCAATACGCCAAATCTCGATCAGCAATCTTTAGTCATTACTCGGTTAGTAACTTCGACACCAGTGATCTCCAGAACGAACGAGTGCTATAGGAGGCCGTAGCATCCAATTTATAGCTCGTCCATCCTCCCGGGAAACCCTAGAATTTCCAGGAAAAATCTATCTTATTTGACAAGATTATCCCATAATAATCTTGTCAAATCTTCAACAAGAACATCCCATTATATTCAAGTTGGACGTGTGCCATCTTAGTTTCCTAAAGTAGCATCGAAGATCTTCAATCAAATCTTCTCAAATCTTGATCTTTATTCTTTAAGCAATTTCCTAATTTGTAGCGAGATCTTTGATTGAATCTTTCCTTTATCATCCACACGCTTTCCAGCTGGATCTCGAGATGTTTGGGAACTAAAAGATCTCTCAGAATATCTGGACGATATTCTCTCCCCACAGCACACTGAGGGAACGTTACTTCCAGATTACCTATGCATCAACCTGCACGCTCAAGTAACACTTCAGCAGGATGTTTGTCATATCAAAACCGGTGAAGTTCACAACTCCAACAATTTCCCTCTTTTTGATGATGACAAATGTCCTCTTCACGAGAGATAAGAATAACATGAAACACATGTATATATTAACCTCTACATAGTTTTTAAGCTAACAAATCTTTGATGAGGGAGATTTAAAACTCCACTAACTAATCCAATAGAGTAACACATTTCAATATTGTAGGTTAATGAATCTTTGATGAGGGAGGTTTCAAACTCCCAAACAGTTACAGATTCACAGTTCACTATATATTACCTTTGGCATAAACAGTCCCCCCCTCATATCAGCAATGCATATTGCTGAGGTAATGTTCCCCCTCAGAGCGAGCATATCGTCGTCTTCCCCCTTTTGGCATCATCGAAAATCTCGACAAGAGTAATCAATGCACTAGTATATGCATAGCAGTGAATCGGCAAATTCATTAAACCGTCAGAGCATACCGAAACAAAACACTGCATTCACTAAACTAAGAAGCATGACAGACTAACATGAAACAATAGGGATGAAGAAGCGCCAAAAATAGTACCAAGAAATGGGATTGATGAGCTAGGGAGAGAAAAAGGGGCTTACCACGGAAACATTACTCAGTGCGTCTGCATCATAAGTAGGGGACTTGGGAGTAACGATGTAGGCAACAAACTTGGGTTAGAGTGGTTTGTATATGAGTTGGACCATCTCCTTCTGAATATCATTCAACTTATCACCCCTTTGAGGTGCATCCTTCTAGTGAGCAACATCATGCTCCGTATTGATTTCCTCCTATCCACCGATGATCTAATCTATCCTTCCTTAAAAATATTCATACCACTACATCCTTGTTCTCTTTGAGTGTACTATTCATCCTTCTCTATGTACCCCTTTTTTGGGTACGGGAGAGGGTATAACTGAATAGGGTCATCATTAACCACATGTTGTATTACTGTTGCGTGCAGGTTAAGCTGCTCACTTTTGTTGATCTTGTTTCGCAGGATGCAGTGCACTTGTGTCCCTCGCGTAACATTCCTTACCAGGTAGGTATAGAGGAACAAAAACTGATATTGAGACCTCCCTCATTGATTCACCACACTAGATGGGGATCCGTAATATTAATGTTATCTTCACCATCCTTCAAGTAATGCACCTGACTTATTACATAGTGCCAATGTTTCATATAGTATTTTGTCAGATCTGTCTGTCATCAATAACCTCCTCTATACAGTTATCCAAGCATGTAATCTCGCTTCCCTTTCCCATGATACAGATTTTCTTCGCAAATTACCATGGTCTTGCAAGGGCCGGTGTGATGCGGTAAGGTTACCCGAGTGGTATGAGATAATGCATCACACACAAAAGCAGATAACGGTAGAGATGATAAGAAAAGTGATGGTACCTCGTGGGATCTCCTCCAGTATGTGGAAAATAACAAAGGGCTCATGGGAGTGTTCCCCCACGGGTAGGTTAGGGACGGCTGTAGATATCTTCCATCATATAGGCCTGTAATGTGGGATCAAAACATCCGAAAGGTTCTTTTGGGCAGAAAACAAAAGCTCTTTCATCCGTATGTTGGTGTATCATAAGTCACACAATTAATCAACTTATACAGTGTATGTTCCCAAGTATATTCTTAGGTGAGATTGAATAAGACCAAGCCAACAACTTCACATAGTCATGCACTTAAACACAGGTCAAATATTTCTCACCAATCATTGGGGGCCTCACGGGGGATACGTACTCAGTTGAGGGAAGTCATATCTAGCTCCATGCGTAGCCTCTCGAAGGGTTCCCTGTTGAGTGCCTTGGTGAATATGTCAGATACCTGTTCTTTTGTTCTGCAAAACTATACACTCACCACACCCTTTTCCACATAGTCACGTAAGAAGTGATGTTTTATCTCAATGTGTTTTGTCCTCGAGTGCTGCACATGATTCTTAGAGATGTTTATAGCACTAGTATTATCACAAAGAATGGGAACATACTCAAATATAATACCATAATCACTTAGCTACTACTTTAGCCATAGGAGTTGCGCACAACACGCTGCAGCTGCAACGTATTCGGCTTCTGCTATCGAGAGAGCGACGTAACTCTACTTCTTTAAGGCCCATGACACCAGGCATGATCCAAAGAATTGTGCCATGCCAGATGTAGATTTTTGGTCTACCTTATTAGCTGCAAAATCAGCGTCGGTGTATCCCACTAGTCGGACGTCAGCTTTTCTAGGATACCATAGGCAGAGGGTAGAGGTACCCTTCAGGTAACGTAGTATCCTCTTTACTGCTTTCAAACGTGTCTCTCGGGGATCTGCCTGAAAAAGTGCACATAGACAAACACTAAACATAATATCAGGTCTACTTACAGTGAGATAAAGAAGTGAACCTATCATCCCTCGGTAGAGTGTCTGGTCTATCTGTGGGGAACTTTTGTCCTTCCCTAGTGACTCATTTGGAGAAATTGGAGTGGTCATAGTGCTCGAGTCCTTCATGCCAAATTTGACAATAATCTCACAAAGGTACTTCTCCTGATGGATTCGGGTGCCGTCTCCTTCTTGTGCCACTTGATGTCCTAGGAAGAATTTAAGTTCTCCGACCATACTCATCTCAAACTCACCCTCCATCAGTTTAGTAAACTTCCTGACTAAGAGATCATTAATGGAACCAAAAATGATGTCATCAACATATACCTGTACCACCAGAGTATGGTTTCCTTCCTTCAGAAGGAACAGTGTCTTGTCGACCTCTCCTCTTACATATCCGTGCGTGAGGAGAAATTGAGACAGTCTTTTGTACCAGGCACGAGGTGCCTGTTTCAGTCCGTAAACAGCTTTGTTCAGAATGTACACGTGATTGAGATACTTGCTATCCTCGAAGCCAGGGGTTTGTGCGACGTATACTTCCTCCTTAAGTACACCATTGAGGAAAGCAGTCTTTACGTCCATCTGCTACAGTTTAAAGCGATGTTAAGCAGAATATGCAATCAATAGTCTAATGACTTCTAACCTGGCTATCGGTTAAAATGTCTCGTCGTAGTCGATTCCTTCTTGCTGGTTGTATCCCTTAACAACAAGCCTTGCCTTGTGATGGACCGTATTTATACGACTCATCGAAACAGTTAAACCCACTAAATTAGACACTTTGTCTTAAGAACTTTCACTTGTTAGTGTCATTTTACTCTACACGCATTTTGAAGGTCTAAAGTGGAAACAAGCCTAAAAGAGGAGTTTTGAGCCAAAATTGGATTATGACAAGCGTATTTTTAACCCTATATAGTCGTCAAATTATAAGTTTTAGGGGTTCAATTGCAGTCAAACAAAATTTGTAAACCTTGGTAAGCCAAGGGTCGATCCTAGGAGCAATGCGTGCGAATACTAGTTAACAAGTGACCTATTTAGCTATTCCGATTGAAAATAGGTTTTTGTTGTTTGTAAATTGCAGAATTTAAATGGCGGAAAATAAATGTTGTGTTTTTATTCGGAGTGAGAATCCCAGAATCCGTACTTCACCCGTGCTAACCCCACTAATCATGCAATCATTCTACGTTAATCATTCATGCTATCGAATATGGAATATAACCGAAATAACACTAGACAAGCCGCCCATCCACGGATCATTGTCTAGATTAATCTCGATCGTTGAACGCCGCCCATCCACGGATTATCAACGATTTTGATTTATTAAATTAAAGGTTTTCCTATTAGTTCATGTAAACATGACCTAACATCAATTTCATGCAATCCGGTTAATCCCTTGGGCCCATCCACCTTTCGGCATATAACCTAAATACGTTCTACCAATGCAAACATACCCTTTGATGTAAATACATGCATAGAACGATAAAATTAAGCACGCAATGAAATTGAATATTCAACTCGCATAAATAATAAACTTCAATTGATCACATGAGAGTTAGGGTTACATAGCACGGGATCCGTAGGATACCAGAATAAGAAAGACTACTCGCTATTCATGGTGATTAAACCACAAATAGTGTAATAAAGAGAAAAGGGCGAGGAAACCGTAATGACGCGGGTGCTCGACGAATCTCTCGTGATGAACTCTGTCTTCTCTCCCAAGTTAGGGTTCTTCAATCTCAAAATAAGCACCCCTGAATTCTGGTCGAGCCCTTCTATTTATAGAATAATTCCACAAAGTTTCCTAAATTATGTCGTGATTTCCCAAACTGAGTCCGATTAAGTCCCGTGACAGTCGATTCGTCACGGGCTGTCACGGGTACACCGCTACGGCTGAGTCCCGTGACAGAATCATTGGCCCGTGACACCAACTTCGTCACGGGCTGTCACGGGCTGTCACGGGCTTCTGGATTTGCATTGCTACGGCGTGGTCCCGTGACGCCTTCTTTGGCCCGTGATGAACTGAGTTGTCACGGGGTCTGGGGCAGAATTTGCTGTTTAGACTGATTTTCTTCATCTTTTCGTGTAATCGGGTCCATATCGAGTCATCGTGTAATTCAAACCTGAAACACTAGGAAAAGAGATTAAATGATAACAAAATGTTCGGAAAACAAACCTAATCCATCATCGAATGAGGTGAATAATAGGTCAAGAACTTGACCGATCAAAACACTCCACATTTAGGATTTGTTCATCCCGAACAAAGTTAGAACAAGAGGCAGAAAAATGCAAGTATATATGAGGCTCAACCAGTCAAGGAGGATCTGAACTACCTACTCGAGTGACATGTGATCAATCCTAACTAAAACAGAAACAAAAAGATAACTCACTGTCGTAGAGGACACGAATGCATTTAGCGTATGCATCAAGCCTTTAAACCTATAGGCTGCCCTAGTAGAACGAGTATAGTCTCGTGAAGGTTTTCAGGAATGGGACTACCTACAAATCCCCTATACAGCTAACTAACGTGAATGCATGAATGATGCTCAACAAGTCATAGTAAAGTCATGTCATACCTCGGATTCATCGTGTTACCTCAACTTCAAGACAAACATCTTCATCAAAGTTTCAGACAATTATAGATTAGACGAGTTATGCATTCAAACGGTCAGTACACACGGCTAACGAATGCCTCATCACAAGTTCTAAATAGTTCTATAGCAATGAGATAAGAACGAGTACAGTTGCACGAAACATGCTCGCCATTCACCTATGCTATCTAGGGATAGTCCACGGGCTCTTGGCGCAAAGCTCATTCTCAAGTGCCAAGGACTAGACAATGACCCGTAAGAGAAGAGGAGCTTGGCTTAAGAATTTTTCTGAAAAATAATGCAAAAATTTGCATAAAAGTTTTTGGTGCAAGCACGAGGATCGTCCCTTAGACTATAGTATATGAATTCTCAAGACAAGTCACGATTTGCACGCAGTGAGAAGGTGGATTTTACACTATATCAAGCAGAAGGGAGCAGAAATTGTTTCAAGAGTGTTTTCCATATACCAGGGGTGACTTTTCTCACCGGGTCCTTGGTATTTTCTACTTTCGCAGAATCAACAAAAGCATTTTTTTTTTCAAACTGGTTTTCTTTCAAAAACATCTATTCTTGGGGCCAATGTTTCACCCACTTTCCAGAATTGAGAACTTTGTTTTTGAGGGGAAAACTTGAAGGTCAATTGTCTAACTCCACACTTAAAGTTTGACATAGTGTATGAATAAAGGCGGGTGCATGCAAATCACAACGAGGTTAGAGAAACATATACTAGTACTAAGGTCAACTGGAAAAAGATATGCAATTTTAAGCTTTTGAAAATTTTGAAACGGTGCCTACTAGTATCAAGTCTTAAACATGCTTCAAGAAATACGTAGAACATGTGATAGGCAAGGGCTAGCAATGATACTGACTCAAGAGAATACACACACGATTTACACTATTTCATGTCCTAGATTTTGAATCCAAAAGAATGTCAATCAGTCAAGGAGTATCGTAGAAAACGAGGATTGCAATCGCGATACATAGACAGTTGAGCATGTACAATGAGTGAATATGATATGCAATGCATGTGACTATGCGCTACTCACTCCACACTTAAAATCGAGCTTAGTCCCTAAGCGAAAAATACAGAAGAATGATAATAAAGGGCATAAGAACTTCACTCGTGCGTGGTGGCGCGAAATCCATAGAGATTAAACGATGGCTGGTGAGTGAAATACGACCTGTGAGCTAGTAGATGTACAAAAAAGAATATAGAGCTCCACAAGTAATAGATTAGCATCGATAACCGCGAAATGAATGAAGAATAAACGATGTGAGTAGAGGTGAACAACAATAATGGAATAACTCAAACATCGAATAATAAGAAAGCAGTGAATAATATCCAAAAGTCAACGTACAAATGAGGAACATGAAATGCATAAACACTGACAATAAGGCAAAAAGAAAATGCAGACAAAATGAAAGGCTTGAGGAATATCCGAAATATGAATCAAAATTCCTCGCTGCCTTCTGATTCCTGAGAAGCATCATCCTCCGAGTCACCGACCTCTGAATCATAAGAGGCATCATCGCCGGAATCACTGCCCTCTGAATCTGTGCAACCGGCAGAGCCTACTGTGTGAGAGGGGCCTTCCCCGGCGTCAGCATGAGCAGGAGGTGCACTGCGAGGAGGGCTGAGGTTGACTGCCATGGTAAAAGCAGCCTCGAAAGGATCAGGGGATGAGGACATGAAGGATGGCGGAGGAGGAAAATTTGTGAAGCCCTGCTGCCTGTAGAACGAAGTCTGAGCGTCCTGCGACCACTGCTGTGCCCTGCTGGCCTGATATCGGAAATCCCTGAAATCATCCCGGAGCTGATTATGGGAGACAGAAAGCCGGCTCTGCGTGGTAAGAATCGGACCCAAGCTAGCCAAAATCTGGCGCTGATAGCTCATCATCGCCCTCTGCTCCTCTCGCATCTCAAAATGAGAGGTCTCTAAGCGTGTGAGACGCTCCTCGATGGTCGTCTGGGGCTGGTCAACAATAGGTGGCTGCGGAGGAGGGAAGTGGACGTGGTCGGGAGCTGGAGGCTCCTGTGCCCCAAAATTCAGGGGAAACTGTGCCTCAGAAGCTGGAGGGTGCTGGGCATCCGTCATATCAATGTCCTCAGGCGCATGCGCTGCAGAAGCGTTCCCCATACGCCTATTCCTAGTCTCCAAGCACCGCCCCTTAACTCCGGCCTCAGGAATATCCGGCCTGTGGAACCATGTAAGCTCCTTTGTAATCATAGAGCACTGAATTAACTTCGCGTTCGAGAGCGTCCAGTGGTCGGTGTTAAAACTGCTGCTGAAGTCAAAACCGAGGCTCTCGGCTAGCATAGTGATGTAGAGACCGCCGCTGACAGCCTTGTTAGGCTTCTTCCCATCAAAACTCGCCCATTCCTTAAAACGAGTCGTGAGGTTCTCAAAGAAATCCACCCTAAGTCCACGACTCATGGCGATTAAGATATCCATGTCCTTCTCATTAATCACTGTGCCGCCTTCCTTCTGAACGTTCACTGCCATAGCAACTAGTCAGTGTGCAACCTTCCATTCGGGAAGTTTAATGCAAGCGGCGGGATGAGTGGGCAGATAAACGGCATCAATCTCTGATATATATCTCAAGAACTCATTCTTTTCGGATGCCAAGAAATAAGGCACAATACCCTCTAATGGGAACTCTAAAATACGACAAATGTCGGCTCTACCCATAGTGAAATCAGTATCCTGCAGCCGAAACGACCAATGTGTCGTTGCCCCCGATGGGCCAATACCACGAAATGAAGCCACAAACTCAAATAACGCAGTAAGATTTGTTGACTTCTGATTTGTAAAAAGAATTCCTAGACCCGACTCATCAAACAGAGGGCGCACTTTTTCCATCAATCCAGTAAACTTAGGCAAATCAATAAGGCAAGGGACTAGAGTAGGCTTACTGAATTTCTTGAGTTTCAATCGTTTGTATAGAGCCAATGTAGCCGGGTCAGGAAATCTGGGGTATCGCCTATCATCGTATTGACGAATGACTGGAGCGGCCGGATCGGGTAGAGCAGGCGGAGCTCGGCTTTGGGCTTGATTTCGCCGCCGAGACATGGTGGTTCTGGTCGGGGGAAGCGCCGGACGAATAGAGATGATGGTGGAGTTGAGTTCGGACGGCTGGATTGCAGGCAAGGAGAGGCGGCGACTGGCTGAGGGAGAGACGGCGGCGGAAAAGCTTTGATGATTTTTGGGTAAAACCCTAATCTGGGAATTTGAGATCGAGCAGGTCCCGTGACAGCCGATCCGTCATGGGCTGTCACGGGTCGTCACGGGTTCAAAGAATTGCAAGGGCTCGGCCGGGTCCTGTGACGGAGTCAATGGCCCGTGACGACCATTCTGTCACGGGTTGTCACGGGGTTGAAGCGGAAACTCAAATTTCAAGGAGTCCCGTGACACCGAGTCCATCACGGGCTGTCACGGGGCATCACGGGATGCAAAAACTGCACTGAATCAGCCTGGTCCCGTGACGATACCAATGACCCGTGACGATCCTTCTATCACTGTGTGTCACGGGCTCAAAACTCTGTATTTTCTTGAGCTGGGACTCCACACTTTGATACCTGCATGGTTCACATACAAACTGTACAATGCAAAATGCAATGAAAGAAGACTTACAGTGCGGGTTACTCCCCGAAGAGACATAGTTTAACGTCTTGGCGAGACATAGCTAGGGAGGTAGGACAAGGAGCATTCTTGGGAAGTCCCTTGCTGAGATCCCTTCCCGAGAAGTAAGTTGTCATCAATCCCTTCAGGAGGTGCAAGATGCTTCAGAACGTGGTAGTGCTTGAGGCGTTGCCCGTTGACTACCATTGTTTTTCCTCCTTCAACGCTGATTTCCACATGCCCGTCTTGATGTGCTCTTTCTATAGTATAGGGGCCGCTCCATTTAGTGCGCAATTTTCTAGGAAATGATCTAAGACGAGAGTTGTAGAGAAGAACTCGCTCGCCTTCGTTGAATTCTCTGCGCACGATTCTTTTGTCATGCCATTTCTTTGTTCTCTCCTTGTAAATCCGAGCATTCTCATAAGAATCTAGTCTAATTTCATCGAGCTCGTGCAGTTGTAGTATTCTCTTTTCACCGACTGCCTTCATGTCCATATTCAGCTCTCTAATAGCCCATAACGCCTTGTATTCTAACTCGACTGGCAAGTGGCAGGTTTTTCCATAGACGAGTCGAAACGGACTCATATCGATAGGCGTTTTGTATGCAGTCCTGTATGCCCACAGTGCGTCATCTAGCTTGGACGCCCAGTCTTTCCTGTGGCTCGAGACTGTCTTCCCCAAAATGCTCTTGATCTCTCTGTTAGAGATCTCTACCTGTCCACTAGTCTGAGGGTGATAAGGAGTGCCAATCTTGTGGTAGACACCATACTTCTTCAATAGCGTTTCGAAATTTCGCTCTTTGAAGTGAGAACCACCATTGCTGATAACTGTTCTGGGCACTCCGAACCGAGGGAAAATCACCTTCTGAAACATTTTTATAACAACCTTGGCGTCGCAAGTGGGAGTAGCAACTGCTTCAACCCACTTAGAAACGTAGTCGACTGCTACCAAGATGTACTGATTACCGTAGGCAGATGGGAATGGTCCCATGAAATCAATCCCCCATACATCGAAAAGATCTACTGCGAGAATGCTCTGCTGGGGCATATCCTGCTGCTTTCCAATATTACCAGTCCGCTGGCACTGATCACACGCTTTGACAAATTCGTGCGCGTCTTTGAATAGTGAGGGCCAGAAGAAGCCGGACTGTAGAACCTTTGTAGCTGTTTTCAAACCAGCCCCATGTCCACCGTACTGTGAAGAGTGGCAACGCTCCAGAATATACGGGATCTGATCTTCGTCCACACAAGTACTGTAGAGACCGTCAGCACATAATCGATATAAGAACGGATCATCCCAGAAGTACCTTTTAACATCTGAGAGAAATTTCCTCTTCTGGTTGTGCGAGAGGTCGGGAGGGAGGACTCCACAGGCCAGGAAGTTAACGAAATCTGCGTACCACGGGACATTGTCCACATCAATGTGCATCAGCTGTTCGTCCACTAGAGAGTCATTTATCGGGAGCTTGTCCTCTTCGCGGTTGAGCTCTCCTAGCTCGAGGCGTGACAAGTGATCTGCAACCAGATTTTCAGCACCCTTCTTGTCCCTAATTTCAATGTTGAATTCCTGTAGGAGGAGGACCCATCGGATAAGACGAGGTTTGGAGTCCTTCTTCGATAGCAGATACTTGATAGCGGCATGATCAGTGTATACTATGGTTTTCGAACATAAAAGGTACTGCTTGAATTTCTCGAAAGCATAGACGACGGCTAGCATTTCTTTCTCGGTGGTAGTGTAATTGACTGCTGCTCCGGCGAGGACCTTGCTGGCGTAGTAAACTACGTGTATTTTCTTGTCTATGCGCTGCCCCAAAACTGCTCCTACTGCAAAGTCACTAGCATCACACATTAGTTCAAACGGCAGCTGATGGACCAAAATTATACGAATCAAAAACACAGTAAAACCCACCAAATTAGACTGTTGGTCTATTTAACTTCTACTTGTTAGTTCCGATATATTTCTACAGGGTATTTTGGCGCTTAGAGAGAAAACACGCTAAGGAGGAGTTTTTAAGCGGAAAATGAAGAACGAGTCATTCCAGGTCACGACCATGCTACACTCAAAATCAGCCTTAACATCCTTCATGGAACCAACTTGGAATCACTCAAATATTCTAGAACCGTCGGCAAATGGACAAGAACGCAAGGCAAAGGCACCAAGCCCGGTAAAGGCCAAACAAGGGCAATTTCATCGGATTTGGGATTTCGACCATGTTCCAAGCGGAATTTGGCTTAGGTTCCTTCTTGAGATCATCTTAGAATGACATTTTCATTCAAAATACACTCTCCAAAATCCAAGAAGCTCCGGCCAAAGCTCCGGTCAGATCCGGTCAAACCGATGGCTTTTGTGAAGAAGTCACAAGCTTCTAGAAGGGTGGCTCCTCCACTCTCCTCCCTCCAAGTGGCTCCTCCTCCTCCTCTCCTCCCATAGCAGCCGGCGGCTTTCCTATTCACCCCATGTGGAACCTCCTCCTTGCTCCTCCATGGAAAAGATGACAAGTGGTGGCTCCTCCTCCACATCTTCAAACCCTCCTCCTCCACCCTTGGATGCTCCTCCACATGCCACCATCTCCACCCTTGCTCCTCCTCCTCCATGGCTATAAATAGAAGTGCTCCTCCTCATTTGTAACACACCCCAAAATGTGGAGAGCTTCTCTCTCTACAAAATCTCTCTAGCTTTTGTGGGCACAATTATGTAATATTACTTTGGAATAAAGAATCCCTTGGCGCTTCAACGGTTGTAAGTATCTCTTAGTATTTATTTATTTAACTGTTGTCTTTATTTACTTAGTAATAATGTTTAGCGCGATGAATAGTAGCTAAACTAGTAGTTCGGTAGAAGGGGCGTACTTGTATTATAAATGTTTTAGACTTTACTCTTAGTATACCTTTGTATTCAAAACTTGTTCTATGTGCCATATATAGTCAGAGTTTCCAAGGTTGAGTGGATGCTGTAACAAGCAAACCTCTTCTGTGGGAATTCGTGATCATACTCAGGTAGTGGAAGCTGTAACAAGCAAAGCTATCTGAGGAGTTCGACTCATCCTAAACCCCATCTGGTCGAGCGTAACTGTGAGATCAGGTGGATGCACACAGGCTAGCATACCTTTAGGTATTGGCGCTAGACTGAAATAGAACAGGTGTTGTTTTTAAACCGGTGTTGCAAGTCTTGAGCTGTAACTAGCCTCGATTCATCGTTTGAATACTTAGCATGATCATATCTTGCGCTAGAAATAGCCTCAATTCATCTTTGAACACTTGGTATGATCATTAGCGATCAATGATAAACAAATATAATACAAGGCCCCTGAAACCGAACATTTCTCTTAATTATTAAATCTGTAATTTACTTTCAGTATTAAAACCAACCAACCAATCAAACAATCATATAGCTGGTAGCTTTAAAACCAACCTAAAACACGCTCTCTCGCTGGATAAACCCCCCCCCAAAGAACAACTAATCCACACTGACTCCCTTGGGTTCGACCCCTACTTACCACTTGCTACCCAGTAGTTAAGTCGCGAGTAGCGGACTTATAAATTTATTTGTACAAATCGCTTTAACGACGAGCGGTTTGTCAAATTGGCGCCGTTGCCGGGGAGTTGTGCATCAGAATAGTTGTTCTTTTTTATTTTTGCTTTTTTCTTTTATCATGCAATTCACCAAGTCATACTACTACGGAATGGAACCTTGGAACAATACGGAGTTTTCCCCACCATCGTTCAAACTTGAAATCCGTGAGAAGATCAACAACTTGGAGCAATCCCTGGACGAAACATTGGATGAGTACTTATGGTACTTCGATTCCATTGTGACGAGCTGCACGCACCATGGATTCACCAACTTCGATCTTCAAACAAAGTTTCTCTCTGGGTTGTTGCCACATGAGTGGGACCAGCTAAATAATGCAGCAGGAGGATCAATGTGGGACTTAACCGTGGATGATCTTTGGATATTAATCAATGATTTGGCCGCGAGGTCAAGACCAAGCCAAGATCAGGCCGAGCCAATCGAGGACGGTATAACGGAGCTGGCATCTAGCATCCAGCAGTTGGACAACACGATGCAACAAATCAGGGCCAAAACTGAACTATGGGCGGCAGAAAAGGAGCTGGCAGCTAGCACCCAGCAATTGGCCGCAGACATGCAGCAATTGAGTGCATTGATGCACCAATTCACGGCTAAACCCAAGGAGCCGACTGAGGATGAGGACCCGCAAATGACCAAAGAAGAACTGCCCCAATCAGACCCGGTCCTTATCACCAATCCATCCAAGGAAATCACTGTCCTAACTGCCGAACCTACAGAAGTCCCGAACCTCACTGCTGAAGCGGCCGAAGAAATCAAGCCAGGCCCGGTCCTTGCGCTTGGAGCACCCGAGAAAGTCCCGGACCTCATTGCCGAACCATCCGAGAAAGCCCCAATCCCACTCACCACAACTCAACAAGGAAAACCGCCTGAAAACTCACTCGTTCCAAGACAACCATCCATCACTGCCGTAATGAAGAGGATTAGCAGAGGCGCATGCTTAATGTCGCCTACATTTGATGGCACCAAACCAAACTTCCAAAATCAAAAAGGTGCCAACTATTCCAACATGAAGAGGCGGCAAAAACATGGGCCGAAAGAATGGAAACCCGGAAGGAGTAACAAGCAAGCACGACGCATTGGACCAGCAGCTATGGTCAAGGAAACCTCACCCTCTCGGAGCAAAAGGACAACCGAGAAGAAGTTTGACCTCACTCACCCTTGGGATCCGACCTTATGATCCATGATTGAGGTACTGTCGAGCCAACGACGTTAAACAAGTGCACTGGTCGGGAGGTAACCCGACACTATCTTACTTTCTGCACTTTATTTTCTATCTTTTTATTTTCTGTCTTTTAGTTTTTATCAATAAGTCGCTCTCACCCACTTGGTGCATAGAAGATTTGACTATTCAGGAATCGGACTTGGGTGCAACATTAAGCCAGTCAGGGCTATGCTTAGAGTTCAAGGCCCCAGCCGAACTCCCTCGATTATCCAGCCTCGAGCCATGTCGTTCACTCGACACCTTAAAGGGAGTTCTGTCTTTCTTTTTCCTTAATATCATTTCCTTCTAGTATAACAACTGCTTGCATGGCTTTTGAATTAAGTCATTTCGTAAAAAGTATGCCTTCATTCAAAAGTGTGGGGTGAGAACCACCTGTATATATTAGTTAATAAATAATATCTTTTTGAAAATATGAACATAAGAATGTGAAAAAGATAGACCAAAATTCATGCATTTACCTTGTGAAAATTTAACTGTCTAAAAACTTAGAACGTAACTTCTCATTTGTCCCTTTGTGCTGAGATAAACTAGGGATGTGGAGTTGATAGAAATGCCCTAGAGAGGCTTGGCAAGCAATCAAAGGATCAGATCAAACTATATGGTTTTCGAAGTCAGTGGAGGCTGCACTTCGGGTTTCAGTGAAGATTGAAGTCATCTCCGCCATGCAATGCAAAAGGCGAGGACGGGAATCAGACCGTCCTATCTCCGGTCAAAGTAGCCGAGAAAATAGATGAGCGACCCTCATCTTGACCCGCGCGAAAACGATAGTCAAAGTAGCCGAGAAAATAGCTGAGCGGCCCTCACCTTGACCCGCGCGAAAACGGCAAAAAAGAGAGGAGCGGGGAGGTATTTCCATAGGCTTGCGGGCGATGATTGGACCTCCCAAAAAGGTTGAGAAAATGGACTAGCAGTCACAAAAACGCGAAAAACTCAAAGAAGAAAATCAAAAGAGGCCAAAGGCCCAAAATTGTGAAGGTTTTAACCGAGCAAAAGTGAAGCACTCAAAAAAGTCAAATCAAAGGCCAAAGGCCAATTCACTACAAAAAGCAGTCCCTCGCCAAAAGAAATCAAAGTACTCAAACCATTGAAACCCGAACCGAATCACGTGCATGAGACAGCTACAAGGAAACCATATAGTAAGAGACGATCCCGAGGTTGCAGTCCAGGAGCCAAAAAAGGGCTATCTCCCGAAACATCCAATATAATTTGCATCTCAGCACAGAGGTACAAGTATTAAGTCTCTTCTACTTATTTACACAGTTTAATTTAGTAATAAGTAGTAATGCATGAATTAGGAAAAATCGAGTCCCACAGTCTTACTTTCATATTTTACAAAGTTTTTACTTGATTGTGTGCACGCCCTTGAATAGCATTGTTCGGGACGAACAACTAAAAGTGTGGGGTAATCTGATGGACCAAAATTATACGAATCAAAAACACAGTAAAACCCACCAAATTAGACTGTTGGTCTATTTAACTTCTACTTGTTAGTCCCGATATATTTCTACAGGGTATTTTGGCGCTTAGAGAGAAAACACGCTAAGGAGGAGTTTTTAAGCGGAAAATGAAGAACGAGTCATTCCAGGTCACGACCATGCTACACTCAAAATCAGCCTTAACATCCTTCATGGAACCGACTTGGAATCACTCAAATATTCTAGAATCGTCGGCAAATGGACAAGAACGCAAGGCAAAGGCACCAAGCCCGGTAAAGGCCAAACAAGGGCAATTTCATCGGATTTGGGATTTCGACCATGTTCCAAGCGGAATTTGGCTTAGGTTCCTTCTTGAGATCATCTTAGAATAACATTTTCATTCAAAATACACTCTCCAAAATCCAAGAAGCTCCGGCCAAAGCTCCGGTCAGATCCGGTCAAACCGATGGCTTTTGTGAAGAAGTCACAAGCTTCTAGAAGGGTGGCTCCTCCACTCTCCTCCCTCCAAGTGGCGGCTCCTCCTCCTCTCCTCCCATAGCAGCCGGCGGCTTTCCTATTCACCCCATGTGGCACCTCCTCCTTGCTCCTCCATGGAAAAGATGACAAGTGGTGGCTCCTCCTCCACATCTTCAAACCCTCCTCCTCCACCCTTGGATGCTCCTCCACATGCCACCATCTCCACCCTTGCTCCTCCTCCTCCATGGCTATAAATAGAAGTGCTCCTCCTCATTTGTAACACACCCCAAAATGTGGAGAGCTTCTCTCTCTACAAAATCTCTCTAGCTTTTGTGGGCATAATTATGTAATATTACTTTGGAATAAAGAATCTCTTGGCGCTTCAACGGTTGTAAGTATCTCTTAGTATTTATTTATTTAACTGTTGTCTTTATTTACTTAGTAATAATGTTTAGCGTGATGAATAGTAGCTAAACTAGTAGTTCGGTAGAAGGGGCGTACTTGTATTATAAATGTTTAGACTTTACTCTTAGTGTACCTTTGTATTCAAAACTTGTTCTATGTGCCATATATAGTCAGAGTTTCCAAGGTTGAGTGGATGCTGTAACAAGCAAAGCTCTTCTGTGGGAATTCGTGATCATACTCAGGTAGTGGAAGCTGTAACAAGCAAAGCTATCTGAGGAGTTCGACTCATCCTAAACCCCATCTGGTCGAGCGTAACTGTGAGATCAGGTGGATGCACACAGGCTAGCATACCTTTAGGTATTGGCGCTAGACTGAAATAGAACAGGTGTTGTTTTTAAACCGGTGTTGCAAGTCTTGAGCTGTAACTAGCCTCGATTCATCGTTTGAATACTTAGCATGATCATATCTTGCGCTAGAAATAGCCTCAATTCATCTTTGAACACTTGGTATGATCATTAGCGGTCAATGATAAACAAATATAATACAAGGCCCCTGAAACCGAACATTTCTCTTAATTATTAAATCTGTAATTTACTTTCAGTATTAAAACCAACCAACCAATCAAACAATCATATAGCTGGTAGCTTTAAAACCAACCTAAAACACGCTCTCTCGCTGGATAAACCCCCCCCCCCCCCCCCCAAAGAACAACTAATCCACACTGACTCCCTTGGGTTCGACCCCTACTTACCACTTGCTACCCAGTAGTTAAGTCGCGAGTAGCGGACTTATAAATTTATTTGTACAAATCGCTTTAACGACGAGCGGTCTGTCAGCAGCTCCCAATCGGGAGGATGCACTATAGGAGCGGAAGTAAGAGCAGTTTTTAGACTGTTGAAAGCATTTAAACAAGAGTCAGTAAATTCAAACTCAGCTTCCTGACAAAGCAGATCAGTGAGCGGCTTTGCTGTCTTCGAGAAATCCTTGATAAATCGCCTGTAAAATCCAGCGTGCCCAAGAAAACTCCTGATCCCTTTCACATCTTTTGGTGGGGGCAGCTTTTCAATCACCTCTACCTTTGCGCGATCAACCTTGATACCTCTGTGGGAAACCATGTGTCCAAGCACTATGCCTTCCTGCACCATAAAGTGATACTTCTCCCAGTTCAAAACCAGGTTAGTGTCAACACAACGACGAAGAACATCAGTAAGGTTAGAGAGACACGAATCGAATGAGGAACCATACACCGAAAAATCATCCATAAATACTTCCATGGTGTGTTCCAAAAAATCAGAAAAGATAGCCATCATGCAACGCTGAAATGTGGCCGGCGCATTACAAAGACCGAATGGCATACGTCTATAAGCAAAGGTGCCAAAAGGGCAAGTGAAAGTAGTTTTCTCCTGGTCCTCGGGGTGTATAGGGATCTGGAAAAATCCACTATAACCGTCGAGGTAGCAGAAAAATTTATGCTTCGCTAGACGTTCCAACATTTGATCAATAAAAGGCAAAGGGAAGTGATCCTTAAGAGTAGCCTTATTCAATTTCCTATAATCAATGCACATACGCCAACCAGTCACAGTACGAGTAGGAATCAATTCATTATGCTCATTTCGTACAACAGTAAGACCTCCCTTCTTAGGGACTACGTGCACAGGACTAACCCACTTACTATCAGCTACAGAATAAATGATGCCGGCATCTAATAATTTCAGAATTTCTTTCTTAACAACATCATTCAATTTGGGGTTCAAGCGTCTCAAGGCATCCCTACTAGGACTAGCATCGTCCTCAAGGTTAATTCTATGCATGCACAAATCTGGGCTAATCCCCTTGAGGTCGTCTATAGAATATCCTAGGGCTGGTCTATGTTCTCGCAAGACAACAAGCAATTTCTGGGTCTCTACATCAGTCAAGGATGCATTAACAATCACCGGGTAGGTTGAGTTAGGGCCCAGAAATTCATACCTGAGACTTGCAGGTAGAGGTTTTAGCTCTACCGTGCAAGATTCCTTACCTGTGTCTCCTGCGGCATCTGCTGCGTCCGCACCCTCTATGCTCATGGCGTAGACATCCATCGGTATAGGGCAGCCTGGTACAACCTTGTAAGACTCAATAGAGGTCAGTGAAATTGGCTGATCAACATCAGCAGAGTCTAAAACATCACAATCAGCAAGAAGACTAGGAGTTCTGCACATGTCAGGTAAATAAAAGACAACACGTTCGCTGCCTACGCGCAAAGCTATAGATCCCCTATCCATGTCAATAACAACCCTAGCGGTGTAAAGGAATGGTCTACCGAGTATAATCGAGATGTCGATGTCCTCTGATATCTCTAGCACGACAAAATCAGCAGGGATATAAATGTTCTTCACCCTGACGGGTACGTCTTTCAGAATCCCTTTCGGGAGTCTGCAAGAACGATCCGCAAGGCGAATAGAGATATTAGTAGGACAAAGGTCATCTAGATTCAGTTTAGCATACATCGAATAAGGCATGATAGACACACTAGCACCTAAATCACACAAGGCACGACGAATAGTAAGACCACCAATATCACAAGGAATAGAAAAACTCCCTGAGTCCTTAAGCTTAGGTGGCATGGGAATGTGCATGGCTGCACTACACTCCTCACTTAGAGCTACTGTCTCGGTGCCGTCTATTTTTCGCTTTCCAGTTATAATCTCTTTCATGAATTTAGCGTATGTAGGAATCTGTGTGATTGCATCAGTGAAGGGCATAGTGATGTACAGTGTCCGAATCTTGTCCACGAATTTCATGAACTCTTTGTCCCTCCTAGCACCCTTGAGTCGCTGAGGGTATGGGACTGGAGGCTTGTAGGGCTCCACTGTCTAGGCAGAATTTTCTTCTCGGTTTTCAGCTTCTTTCGATGTTTCTCCTTCATCAAGTGTAGAATTTAGTGCTGATTTCTCTGCTCCGGCTCGAGTGTCCTGGGCAGATATCATCTCAAGATGTTTCCCACTTCGGAGTGTGATAGCATTGACAGACTCCCTAGGATTGTGCTCTGGCTTCGAGGGGAGTTTTCCGTGCTCCCTTGTTGCTGAATTCGCTTGCTGAGCCACCTGAGTTTCCAGCATTCTGTTCTGAGTGACTAGCTGGTCGATCGTCTTCTGGAGTTCTTGCACTTTCTTGTCCTGATCTGCCATAAACTTAGCCATCATGGCTTCCATGCTAGATGAGTTGTCGGACCCTTGCTGCTTGGTCTGCTGCGGCTGGTACGAATAATTCCATGAGTTCTGATTTTGCTGCCCTTGCGACTGATTTTGATACACTGAGTCCTTGGCTGGTAGGAGTTGCTATTCTGCGATTGCTGAGCCTGGTTGTTGTATTGCCCTCGTGGCTGATACGGTGCACTGCCTTGCTGCTGTTTGTATGGAAAGCTTTGAGGCGCCGGATTCTGAGGTTTGTAAGACAGGTTAGGATTGTTTCTGTTCGGATTGTCCCATCTGTTCGTGGGTGGTCCATAGCCGGGACCAGCCCCTTGATTATTCTGCCCGACGTAGTTTGCATCCTCTTGGTTTCCGCTATTATCATCTGATCCGATCACTAGACAACCATCTGCATAGTGTGAAGGGGAGCCGCAAATCTGACAGTATACGCCAATGTGAGCAACGTCTGATGACTTCATGGTGTTTGCTAGCTTCAAACTCTGAATCTCGGTGGCAAGTATTTTCATTGTATCGGCCAACCGAGCTATGTCATTACTGCTCTCGGCTTGGCAGAGGTCCTGCACACCTTTTCTGTCCCTAGGATTGCCGCGGTCACTCGTCCAGAGATGGTAATATTGGGCTGCCCTCTCTATAATCTCATAGGTGTCTTCTAGCGGGACTTGGTTCAGTCCCCCACCTGCTGCTTGATTTATTAAGGTGCGCATCCCTTGATCGATCCCCTGATAGAAGGTGTCAATAATCGATTCGGGTGCCGTCTCCTTCTTGTGCCACTTGATGTCCTAGGAAGAATTTAAGTTCTCCGACCATACTCATCTCAAACTCACCCTCCATCAGTTTAGTAAACTTCCTGACTAAGAGATCATTAATGGAACCAAAAATGATGTCATCAACATATACCTGTACCACCAGAGTATGGTTTCCTTCCTTCAGAAGGAACAGTGTCTTGTCGACCTCTCCTCTTACATATCCGTGCGTGAGGAGAAATTGATACAGTCTTTTGTACCAGGCACGAGGTGCCTGTTTCAGTCCGTAGAGAGCTTTGTTCAGAATGTACACGTGATTGAGATACTTGCTATCCTCGAAGCCAGGGGTTTGTGCGACGTATACTTCCTCCTTAAGTACATCATTGAGGAAAGCAGTCTTTACGTCCATCTGCTACAGTTTAAAGCGATGTTAAGCAGAATATGCAATCAATAGTCTAATGACTTCTAACCTGGCTATCGGTGCAAATGTCTCGTCGTAGTCGATTCCTTCTTGCTGGTTGTATCCCTTAACAACAAGCCTTGCCTTGTGATGGACCGTATTTATACGACTCATCGAAACAGTTAAACCCACTAAATTAGACACTTTGTCTTAAGAACTTTCACTTGTTAGTGTCATTTTACTCTACACGCATTTTGAAGGTCTAAAGTGGAAACAAGCCTAAAAGAGGAGTTTTAAGCCAAAATTGGATTATGATAAGCGTATTTTTAACCCTATATAGTCGTCAAATTATAAGTTTTAGGGGTTCAATTGCAGTCAAACAAAATTTATAAACCTTGGTAAGCCAAGGGTCGATCCTAGGAGCAATGCGTGCGAGTACTAGTTAACAAGTGACCTATTTAGCTATTCCGATTGAAAAGAGATTTTTGTTGTTTGTAAATTGCAGAATTTAAATTGCGGAAAATAAATGTTGTGTTTTTATTCGGAGAGAGAATCCCAGAATCCGTACTTCACCCGTGCTAACCCCACTAATCATGCAATCATTCTACGTTAATCATTCATGCTATCGAATATGAAATATAACCGAAATAACACTAGACAAGCCGCCCATCCACGGATCATTGTCTAGATTAATCTCCATCGTTGAACGCCGCCCATCCATGGATTATCAACGATTTCAATTTATTAAATTAAAGGTTTTCCTATTAGTTCATGTAAACATGACCTAACATCAATTTCATTCAATCCGGTTAATCCCTTGGGCCCATCCACCTTTCGGCATATAACCTAAATACGTTCTACCAATGCAAACATACCCTTAGATGTAAATACATGCATAGAACGATAAAATTAAGCACGCAATGAAATTGAATATTCAACTCGCATAAATAATAAACTTCAATTGATCACATGAGAGTTAGGGTTACATAGCACGGGATCCGTAGGATCCCAGAATAAGAAAGACTACTCGCTATTCATGGTGATTAAACCACAAATAGTGTAATAAAGAGAAAAGGGCGAGGAAACCGTAATGACGCGGGTGCTTGACGAATCTCTCGTGATGAACTCTGTCTTCTCTCCCAAGTTAGGGTTCTTCGATCTCAAAATAAGCACCCCTGAATTCTGGTCGAGCTCTTCTATTTATAGAATAATTCCACAAAGTTTCCTAAATTATGTCGTGATTTCCTAAACTGATTCCGATTAAGTCCCGTGACAGCCGATCCGTCACGGGCTGTCACGGGCTGTCACGGGTACACCGCTACGGCTGAGTCCCGTGACAGAATCATTGGCACGTGACACCGACTTCGTCACGGGCTGTCACGGGCTTCTGGATTTGTATTGCTACGGCGTGGTCCCGTGACGCCTTCTTTGGCCCGTGATGAACTGAGTTGTCACGGGGTTTGGGCAGAATTTGCTGTTGAGACTGATTTTCTTCATCTTTTCGTGTAATCGGGTCCATATCGAGTCATCGTGTAATTCAAACCTGAAACACTAGGAAAAGAGATTAAATGATAACAAAATGTTCGGAAAACAAACCTAATCCATCATCGAATGAGGTGAATAATAGGTCAAGAACTTGACCGATCAGATTACAAGTCAAATCGGGCCAGTCGGGGACCAAGAGAGCTCAGCCGGGACCGAGTCTCCCAACCGGGCGGTGCCGAGAGCGCCCAGGACCGAGTACCGAGAGTGCCCAGGAACCCGCGCCAGGAATGCCGAGCGCCTGTGCCGAGCGTGCCGAGTACCAAGCCGGGCCGTCCGAGACCAGCATCCGGGTCCCCATCCGAGAAGTACCCGCCCCGTCTGAGACCAGCACCGAGAGGCCCCAGGCTACGTCCAAGGATCCCATCCGGGCGCGCCGAGAACCACTACCGGGCCATCCAAGGACAGCGCCGAGACCCGCGTCTGAGAGCGCCGAGGGCCGAGTCCGGGAAAACCACGTCAGTGCCGAGAACAGCGCCCAAGCCCGGTCGACCATGGGCCCAAGGAAAACTTAAACCCAGGCCATGACCATACTCCAGCCAGAATCATGCCTTACTTCCTTGATGAAATCATTTTATTTTGGCCTTGTCGTTCAAAATCCATGGTCCTCAACTCAAGCACCTCCAACCAAAATTCCGGCCAACTCCGACCATATTCCGGCCAAGCTCCGGTGAGCTCCGACCAGCCTCCGGCGATGCTCCGTCCATGCTTTTATCACTTGCAACCATGCTCCGGCCAATTATAGCCTTGCTCCGGCCACATTCCGGCGAAGTCCAACCAAAACCGAACTATTACTTTTCCGGTTTGCCACTACTACTCCTGTTAGCTTTGCTATTCATGTAGGTTGCCCTTTGAAGCAAGTCACACCAAGTAGTGAAAGTGGTTACCCCTTGGCTTAACCAAGTCCAAGTGGATTGCCCCTTGGCTCACCCATGTCCTAGCCACCCATGTGGATTGCCCTTTGGGCTCAAACTAAGCTCAAACCGAAGCACTTGAGGAGGGACTAGGGCCAAGTCGGTTGGTCCTCCTCCAACTACAAACCGCCACATTTGGCCTATAAATAGAGGTGCATCCCCTTTGAAATCACAACTTTGAGTTCATGTATCTTGTGGTTACTTAGTCACTTATCTCTCTAGCTAGATCTTTGTTACTTTCACTCACAAAGCTTGTAAACACTCACACACATTTGGGAAATCAAAAGCTCCAACTTCTCTCTACTTGTCCTTGAGTTTGTTCTTGAGTTGTTCTTGAGTTTACTTTCCAAAACCTTACTTTCCTTGTCTTTGATTTTTGAAAACCATTTACTTTCTTTTGTACTAGCTATGGTATTCACTTCAATGAATACTTGTAGCTAAACCTTTCATTCGGTTGAAGGGTTGTTTTTATATCATAAATCGTTCTAGACTCCTTAATGCTACTTAGTGTTCTAACTAGTTCTTTGTGCCATATATTCGGGTTGAACATAACAAGGTTGAGTGGATGCATCGAAAGGGCAAAACTCTTCCTTGTAGTTCATCCCCTCTTAAACACCGCTTGGTTGATCGGAAATGATTGATCAAGTGGATGCACTTAGGCTAAGATACTTCGAAAGGAGGAATTAGCCTAGCTAGAACTAGTAAGCTACGTCTTGAAAAGGACTAGCCGGTGTGGCATGTGCTTGAAAAAGTCTTGCTTTGGGTTAAGTCTTGAAAAGGAACAACCTACACCTTAGAACACTTAGTAAGATCATTAGAGGTCGATGATGAACGAAGCTATGATATAAAGCTCCTAAACCGAATCTTTCTCTTGCTTAAAACACCACTTGTCATTTACTTATAGTCTTACTTTCAACTGTTTAAATTCAGTACCCTTTACATTCAGCACCTTTACTTTCAAGCACCTAACCTTTACATTCAGTAACTAACTTTACTTTCAGTACCTTTACATTCAGTAACTAACTTTGCTTTCAGTACTTTTACTTTCAAGCACCTAACTTTTAAATTCAGTACCTTTACATTCAGTACCTAACTTTACTTTCAGTACCTAACTTTACATTCAGCGCCTTTATTTTCATTACATTTAATTTCAGTACCTTTACTTTCCAGTCTTTACTTTCCGTTTAAAACCAAAAATCAAACCCAATCGTCTTACTTTATTTTCCATTTTCGAAAGAACAACTCTATCCACTAATTCCTTTGGGTTCGACCCCTACTTACCACTTTACTAATCCAATAGTAAGGCCAAAGTAGTGGACTTATAATCTGTAATTTGCAGTGCACACGACGACGTGCCTGTCAAATTTTGGTGCCGTTGCCGGGGAATTAGCAATCGGATTAGCTGTTCTTTTCTCTCCCTTTTCGTTTTTGTTTCATTGCATTTTCCACTATGTCTTTATGGATGATTAAGTATCTTCCCCAGTTTGGAGGTACCATCGGAGAGGACCATGTGCTACATTGCCAACATTTTCACTCCATCTACAGCCACATGAAACCTGAAAATGAGACGTTAGAAGGGTTTCAGATGAAATGCTTTAAATTTTCTCAAACTAACTTCACTGTAATTTGGTATTACTCATCAACTGCTAGTTGTGCAGGCTATTATGAGGATCTTCGTGCCCAATTCCTAAAATAATTCTCCCCGCCAACCTTACGACATGACACCCGCGATAAGATCATCTGCCTTCAACAATCCCGAGACGAGACTTTGGACGAGTACTATACGTACTTTGATACCATTGTTTCACACTACCCGCACCATGGATTCACGAACGTGGTTCTTCTTCAAAAATTTCTTTGTGGGATGAGGCCAGTTGAGCGGTCAAGGATTAATGATGCAGTTGGAGGATCAGCCATGCACTTAACCATGACTGAAATGTGGGATCTCATAGACGACTTACCCGAAGCCACAAAAAGAAGGCCAATGAACCAAACTGATGAAAGAGCGCAGATGGTAGAAGATGATCTAGAGAAGAATGGGGAAGACATTGCAATGGCCAAGATGGACGAGTCGGAAACAGGAAGCACCGAGGAGGTGCCTACATGGGAGATCACTCCCGAGCCATCAGAAGAGGAAATCCCGATCGCCACTGACGCGCTGCCCAAGACATACCCTACCCTCACTACCGAAGCGGTCGAAGAAATCAACCGAGACCAGGTCCTCACGGACAGGCTGGCCGAGACGGAACCGGTCATTATAATGAAAGCTTCCCAACTTTTCCCCTCAATCCATATGCGAATCACAGCCCATGAAAACGATGTAATCAATGGTGAGCCTGAAAAAAGGATGGAAAAAAGGCCTAAACAAAACGACTCCTTGATGGAGCATTCACTCGCCACAACTAGACAAGGTAGGCCTGAAAACGAGAGAGCATGACTCAAAGGACCAGCAACTATGGTCAAAAGATCCTCACCTTCTCGGAGGAATGTAAAGGCAAATCCGCCCGATCAATGGAGTCCTGTTTCGAGCACATCATCCCACAAGAACACGGGGAGGGTCAAGGCGAGGATCAATGCAGGCGCTCCGGTGAAGTTTGATCTAGCCCACCCATGGGATCCCAACTTATGATCCCTGAGTAAGGTATCGTCGAGCCAATGACGTTAAACAAAGGCACTGGCCGGGAGGTAACCCGGCACATTTTCAATTTTTTGCGTCTTTTACATTTTTCAGTACATATTTACTTATGTCATTTAGTTTTTTGAGTCGTTCTCACCTTTCTTGTGAATATTTGCTTGCATGTATGTTTTGAACTAAGTTGTTCCGTGAGGAACGGCCTTGTTCAAAAGTGTGGGGTGAGAATAGTCGTTGTATATCAGTCAGTTTGTTATCCTTTTCCCTTAATATTAACTTTTTGAAAATATGAACTTGAGAATGTGAAATAGATAGATCCAAATGCGTGCATTTACCTTGTAAAATCGAAACTGTGTAGAAACATGTGAACTTAACTATTTACTTTTCCTCTGGTGCCAAGATAAAGTAGGATGTTGAGTTGACATAAATCGTCCTAGAGAGGCTTGACAAAGCACCCAAGGGACCGATTCTCATGATATATGGTTATGACGAGACAGTGGAGGCTAGCAATTCGGGTTATTTGGGTTTAAAGTGACTCCGCCGTGCAGTGTTTATGCAAAGGGCGGGATGGGAATCAGACCGTCCTATCTCTAGTTCGAAGTAGCCGGGAAAAGAGGTGAGCGACCCTCAGCTTGACCCGCGCGAAAATGGCGAAGATGAGAAAGAGCGGGGAGGCATTTCCATATGCTCTCGGGCGATGATTGGACCTCCCAAAGGTGAAGAAAATGGACAAGCAAATCACAAAGGAGCAAAATTCAAAGAATCAATTCAAAGGCCGAAGGCCAATTTGTGAAGAATTTACCCGAAAGCAAAAGTGAAGTACTCCAATACCAAATCGAAGGCCGAAGGCCAAAATCACTCCAAAAGCTGTTCCTTCAAGTAAACCAAATAGCTCAACCCTTTGGCCCGAACAAATCATGTGCTAAAGAAAGCCAAGAGTCATAATCATATATCGAGATCGGAACCGAGAGTGTAGATCAAGGGCCTAAGAGGGCTATATCCCACTCATCCATGATAGTATGCATCTCGGCTCAAAGGTATAAGTATCGAAGTTGCTTCTATGTTTTAGCTCAGTTTCTTTTAAAAGCAAGTTAGAAATGCATGATAAGGTGAAGTCCAAATTAGCACTCTATCATTCTTACCTTAAACTTTTTGTGTTTTAGCTAAATTGTTCCTCTTTTTGCCTAGCCTTGTTCGGGACGAACATGTGTAAGTGTGGGGTGATTTGATGGACCGTATTTATATGACTCGTCGAAACAGTTGAACCCACCAAATTAGACACTTTGTCTTAAGAACTTTCACTTGTTAGTGTCATTTTACTCTATCGGCATTTTGAAGGTCTAAAGTGGAAACAAGCCTAAAAGAGGAGTTTTGAGCCAAAATTGGATTACAAGTCAAATCGGGCTAGTCGGGGACCAAGAGAGCTCAGCCGGGACCGAGTCTCCCAACCGGGCGGTGTCGAGAGCGCCCAGGAGCGAGTACCGGGAGTGCCGAGCGCCTGTGCCGAGTGTGCCGAGTACCAAGTCGAGCCGTCCGAGACTAGCGTCCGGGTCCATCCGGCATGCGCCCAAGCATCGCCCAGGTCCCCGTCCGAGAAGTACCGGCCGCATCCGAGACCAACGCCGAGAGGCCCCAGGATGCGTCCGAGGATCCCATCCGGGCGCGCCGAGAACCACTACCGGGCCATCCAAGGCTAGCACCGAGACCCGCGTCCAAGAGCGCAGAGGGCCGAGTTCGGGAAAACCAGGTCCGTGCCGAGAGCAGCGCCAGAGCCCGGTCGACCAAGGGCACGAGGAAAACTTCAACCCAGGCCATGACAATGCTCCGGCCAGAATCAAGCCTAACTTCCTTGATGAAATCATTTTATTTTGGCCTTGTCGTTCAGAATCCATGGTCCTCAACTCAAGCACCTCCGGCCAAAATTCCGGCCAACTCCGGCCATATTCCGGCCAAGCTCCAACGAGCTCCGACCAGCCGCCGGCGATGCTCCGGCATGCTTATATCACTTGCAACCATGCTCCGGCAAATTATAGCCTTGCTCCGGCCACATTCCGGCGAAGTCCAACCAATACCGAACTATTACTTTTCCGGTTGGCCACTACTACTCCGGTTAGCTTTGCTATTCATGTCGGTTGCCCTTTGAAGCAAGTCACACCAAGTAGTGCCAGTGGTTGCCCCTTGGCTCAACCAAGTCCAACTGGATTGCCCCTTTGCTCACCCATGTCCTAGCCGCCCATGTGGATTGCCCTTTGGGCTCAAACTAAGCTCAAACCGAAGCACTTGAGGAGGGACTAGGGCCAAGTCGGTTGGTCCTCCTCCAACTACAAACCGCCACTTTTGGCCTATAAATAGAGGTGCATCCCCTTTGAAATCACAACTTTGAGTTCATGTATCTTGTGGTTACTTAGTCACTTATCTCTCTAGCTAGATCTTTGTTACTTTCACACACAAAGCTTGTAAACACTCACACACATTTGGGAAATCAAAAGCTCCAACTTCTCTCTACTTGTTCTTGAGTTGTTCTTGAGTTGTTCTTGAGTTTACTTTCCAAAACCTTACTTCCCTTGTCTTTGATTTTCGAAAACCATTTACTTTCTTTTGTACTAGCTATGGTATTCACTTCAATGAATACTTGTAGCTAAACCTTTCATTCGGTTGAAGGATTGTTTTTATTTCATAAATCGTTCTAGACTCTTTGCTTAATGCTACTTAGTGTTCTAACTAGTTCTTTGTGCCATATATTCGGGTTGAACATAACAAGGTTTAGTGGATGCATCGAAAGGGCAAAACTCTTCCTTGTAGTTGATCCCCTCTTAAACACCACTTGGTTGATTGGAAATGATTGATCAAGTGGATGCACTTAGGCTAAGATACTTCGAAAGGAGGAATTAGCCTAGCTAGAACTAGTAAGCTACGTCTTGAAAAGGACTAGCCGGTGTGGCATGTGATTGAAAAAGTCTTGCTTTGGGTTAAGTCTTGAAAAGGAACAACCTACATCTTAGAACACTTAGTAAGATCATTAGAGGTCGATGATGAACGAAGCTATGATATGAAGCCCCTAAACCGAATGTTTCTCTTGCTCAAAACACCTTCTTGTCATTTACTTACAGTCTTACTTTCAACTGTTCAAATTCAGTACCCTTTACATTCAGCACCTTCACTTTCAAGCACCTAACCTTTACATTCAGTAACTAACTTTACTTTCAGTACCATTACATTCAGTAACTAACTTTACTTTCAGTACTTTTACTTTCAAGCACCTAACTTTTACATTCAGTACCTTTACTTTCAGTTTCATTCAGTACCTAACTTTACTTTCAGTACCTAACTTTACATTCAGCACCTTTATTTTCAGTACATTTACTTTCCAGTCTTTACTTTCCGTTTAAAATCAAAAATCAAACCCAATTGACAGGCTGTCGTTTGACCTGCAAATTTAAATTTATAATTTCCTGGCTGTAGACTGTGGGTTAGCACAATGGCAAGCAAGGGTCAAACCCAAGGTAGCTAGATAGCTACTACTTTGTTCTGTAATGGAGAAAAACAAGAAACTAGGTGAGAGTAATTGTTAGTGAAACAATTGTAAATCACGAAAATTGCTAAGGTGTAAATATCAGAGAGAAATATTCAGGTTAGGGTATTATTCAATTGTGACTTGGTTTTATCATTGATTTCTAAACATCATGTTTCTAATTCTTTTAATCCTAATAATTCAATACTCCATTCCAAGATATATCGAATTAGTGCACTACTTTTTAATAGCTCTCTAGTATCAACAAATAGTAAATAGGGGCGTTGAATTGATCAGTTAAGCTTTGCCATTCCAAGCCTCCACTTAACTTCACAATTCAATCCAAATAATGAGCACAAAAGGTTTAATCGAATAACGAAACAAGCATTAAGATTCAAATCTCAAAAACATAAGTCACAATTATTTAACCCTAACCCGAATAAGGGTTTTAGTTACACATCGTCATAAGGAAATAATGCAGAAAATAAAGAACAAGTAATACTTCACTAAAATAGCCGAATGGAATGCACTGAGTCACGGTTGAAGACTGGCCGAGTCACACTGAGTTGCACCGAGTAGGGCTGAGCTTCGGCCGTGGTAAGGAGGAGCAAGGGCGGAGGATGGGCGGTCCAAACTTAGGGTTTGGCCGTGTGGAATGAGAGGACTCGAATGGAGTAGTGTGAGGGATGATTTGAAAGGCTTATGAGCTCCTCTATTTATAGGGTGGAGTAGGGCACGAAATTCCCTCTTGGACTAGGTCAAATCGGTGGCCCAAAAGACAAATTAGGAAAAGTTTCCAAATCCGACTTTGCTTGATCTCTAAGTTAACTTTTTGTGCAAGTCTTCCAGAGTCTTCCAGTGACTTCCAGAACCTTCCAGGAGCTTCTAAACCGCCTAGGATGAAATTGGGAAATTTCCCGAAATCACTGTTCACCACCGGAGTACTGTTCATTGCCGGAATTACTGTTCACCGCCGGAGTTACTGTTCACGAGCTGAAAACACTGTTCATCCATTCTGCGCATCTGTTTTGACTTTGGCTCTCGATTTGACCTTCCAAACGACCTCGGATGCTCTCGATGTGAACTAGAGAGTTGTAGGGAATTGAGTCACCTACGCAACGGCATGTGTCTTGTATTTTTCTGATCATCGGTGCATTCCCAGTCCTCCGGAGAAGCTCCAAAGGTCAATCTGCCATTGTGATGTTTTTGGCATAAAATGCCGTCTTTTATGCACGTTTCCTCCCAGAGCTTCCAAATCACCTGAAATGCAAAACAACACTAAAAAGTAACTGTTTGCATAATTAAGTGGAGAAATTGGTGGGATTTAATTACTCGATGAGTCGTATAAATACGGCTCATCAAACCACCCCACACTTAAACTTGTTCGTCCCGAACAAGAACTAGGTCATAAGAGGAATGAAATAATGCAACACCACAATGCTTCGGTCATCCTAGACGTGCTACATGGACATGAAATGGTTACTCTAGATCTCGCCTGTTATGCATGCTTGCTACTAATATCTTTGTGCGAAAAACATGGGTTAATGATACGTGTTACCTTTGGGTCGAGATGCAAATCAATTCGGATGTCTCGGGAGATAGCCCTTTTTAGACCCATGAACCCTCATTCTAGGACTCAAACTCGCTGCTATATGGTTATGCTTTGCTGCTTTTTCTTGCACGTGATTGATTCGAGCTTCAAAGTATGTTGAGTGCTTTTCGGCCAGCTATAGTGTCATCTGATTTGGGATTTCAATGATGCTTTCACATGAGAAACGTGTGGACTATCACAATGGTGGTGGATTTGTTGCCTTGAAGTGCGGATTGTGACTTGCTCGAACCGTGGTTCCTTCTCCTTTTGACGCGAGTCAAGGCGAGGGTCGCTCGTCTATTTTCCCGGTTACTCGGATTAGAAACCTTCCTGCTCTCACTCATCATCGTCCTTTTGACACGGGTCAAGTCAAGGGTCGCTTGCCTATTTTCTCGGCTACTTGGACTAGAGATTGGACGATGTGTACCACCGTCCCGCCTAACCGCAAAAGTACCGCAGTGGCGGAGCAGACTCGTACTATGTCGTCTCGAAGTGCTAGCCTCCACAAGCTCCACATAACCATATACCCTGAATCCGGTCTTTGAATGATCTGTCAAGTCTCTCTAGGGCATTGCTATCAACTCCACATCCCTGTTTATCTCAACTAACAAAGGCACACAAGGATTTTAAGATCACATGTTAGTCGCACAAATCAGGTTTCACCAAAGACATGCATGTAATCGGCTCTATCTATTTCGCCAAATCATTATCCAATACTGCAAGTCTAGGAAATAGTGAAGTAATCATGTACAAAAATTTTAAAAATGACTCAAAACGTGCTGACTCTGTGCAGGGTGCAGTAAATAAACGTGCTGACTCAAGGACTGACTCTCCCACCCCACACTTTTGAAATGAGCCGTGTCCTCACGACACGACTCAAATCTAGACTCACAATGCATGCAATAAAACAAAGAGGGAAAAGAAGAGAGTAAAGGTTGGATAGGCACTTCCCTCGTGCGTGCGTGACAATCAGACACGACTGATAATTCTCCTGTGAGTCCTCGAAGAGCACCATTGGAGCTTGTATCGCAGCGTGAGTTTGTTGCACACCGAAAGGTCTGCGTCGATGACATTAAGACAAATAAAAGATTCCCAGGAGGTTGGAGGAGTCACAGCGGTCTCACTTAAAATCCAACCTCCTTAGACTCGTAAGTCTTTGTGACAGAATCTTTAAACGCTCATGTTTCTTGACACAACTTACTCAAGGTGTGAACTACTCATGCTAGATACAATCTTTTGCTAACATCCCTGATACGTTCGCCTCTGTCCCTGCATGAAGATCATCTTCTTTCCCAAGTACAATGTGACAATAATGACTCATAAATAAACATAGTAAGTAAATGATGGAAACGAAAATGCAGATATTGCAGGGCTGCCTCCCTGCGAGCGCCTTTGTTTAACGTCGTTGGCTCGACAGTACCTCCTCTAAGTGTCAGGAGGCTCAGCAAGGGGAATCTCATCAGCGGTGGTGGCAAGGGGCTCGGCTAGGTCAAACTCCTGGGCTGGTATCTCGATCTCTCCGTGGTAGTGCTTCACCCTCTGCTCATTGACCTTAAAGCGCCGCCCATCTGTAGGGCACTCTAGCTCGAGCGCTCCATGGTTATAAACGTGAGTCACTGAATATGGGCCTGTCCATCTGGACCGCAACTTGCCTGGCATCAATCGTAGGCGTGATGAAAAGACCAGGACCTGTTGCCCTACTTCAAACGTGCGCCTGAGTATAAACTTGTCGTGGTAGAGCTTGGTCCGCGCCTTGTAGTCTGTTTGGCTCTCGTAAGCCTCGAGGCACAACTCCTCTAACTCACACAACTGTAGTTTCCTGTCTAGTCGGGCTGCCTGTAAATCTGGATTGCACTTCTTCAGTGCCCAATATGCCTTATGCTCGAGCTCGACTGGTAAGTGGCACGCCTTCCCATAGACCAACCGAAAAGGCGAGGTGCCGATCGGGGTCTTGTAAGCTGTCCTGTATGCCCATAGTGCCTCATCTAACCGCTGGCTCCAATCCTTCCTAGTCGGTCCTACCATCTTCTCCAGAATTCCCTTAATTTCGCGGTTGGAGATCTCCGCTTGCCCATTCGTCTGGGGGTGATATGCTGTGGAAGTCCGGTGATGAACATGGTAGCGCTTCAGTGTGGATGCCATGATGCGGTTGCAGAAGTGTGTCCCCTGATCACTGATAATGGCCTTAGGTACTCCGTACCTGCAAAAGATGTTAGTGCGCAAAAAGTCTACGACAGTTTTAGCATCAGCACATCTAGTGGCCTTGGCCTCTACCCACTTGGACACATAATCAACTGCAACTAAGATAAACTCAAAACCACATGAAGCAGGAAAAGGACCCATGAAATCTATCCCCCAAATGTCAAACACATCATTCACTAATATGGGGACCTGTGGCATCTCCTGTCTGGCCGAAATATTACCTACTCTCTGGCATCTATCACATCTCTTACAATGATCGTAGGCATCTCTAAAAACATGCGGCCAAAAGAAACCACTATCTAAAATCTTCCTAGCAGTCCTCCTAGGGCCGAAATGGCCTCCACACTCTAACTCATGGCAAAAACTAATGACTGAAGCAATCTCATCATTAGGGATACACCGTCTAAGAATCTGGTCTACGCCTATTTTCCACAAGTACGGGTCATCCCACACATAGTATTTAGCATCATGCTTCAGTTTCAAACATTGTGCCCTAGAGTAAGAGGGCGGGAACTTACCTCCTACCAGGTAGTTCACTAGAGGAGCGAACCATGGCATCTTACCCAAAATAGCATACAAGTGCTCATCTGGGAACGTCTCTGTAATCTGCCCGGCATCCTCCTCTCTGACAAGACAGCTCAAGTGATCTGCAACCGTGTTTTCTATGCCCTTCTTGTCCCTGATCTCCACGTCAAACTCCTGTAGGAGCAGGATCCACCTAATGAGCCTTGGTTTTGCCTCCTTCTTCGTCATCAAGTACCTAATAGCTGCATGGTCAGAGTAGACAACAACTTTAGTACATAACAGATATGATCTAAATTTCTCCAAGGCGAAAACCACGGCTAGCAGCTCCTTCTCTGTGGTCGAATAGTTCTTCTGGGCCACGTCCAGTGTCCTCGAAGCGTAGTAGATTACCACGGGCTTCTTGTCCACCTTCTGACCAAGAACTGCTCCTACAGCATAATCACTCGCGTCACATATAATCTCAAATGGCTGAGTCCAGTCCGGAGCTCTAATGATGGGCGTGCTGGTGAGGGCCTCCTTCAGCTCGTCAAATGCTGCCTTGCACTGATCTTAAAACTCAAAAGGAACATCTTTCTGCAAGAGGTTAGATAAAGGCAGCGCCTTTTTAGAAAAATCCTTAATGAATCTATGATAGAAACCAGCATGCCCCAAAAATGACTTAATATCACGGACTGTGGAGGGATATGGCAGAGTAATAATCAAATCTATCTTAGCTTTTTCTACCTCTATACCCTCATGTGAGACTATGTGACCGAGTACTACTCCATGAGTAACCATAAAATGACACTTTTCATACTTGAGCACCAAATTCATAGAAACACAACGTGCTAATACCGTGCTCAAATTATCTAAACATGCATCAAAAGTGTCACCATGCACAGTGAAGTCATCCATAAACACCTCTATAAACGAACCTATCATGTCAGAGAATATACTAGTAACTACCCGCTGAAAGGTGCCGGGTGCATTACACAAGCCAAAGGACATCCGGCGAAAAGCAAACGTACCGAATGGACATGTGAAGGTCGTCTTCTCCTGATCCTCGGGTGCTATGAGAATCTGGTTATAGCCTGAAAAACCATCTAGAAAACAAAAATAAGGCTTACCTGCCAAGCGGTAGAGCATCTGGTCAATGAATGGAAGAGGAAAGTGATCCTTGCGCGTAACTGCATTCAGCTTCCTGTAGTCTATGCACATGCGCCATCCATTCTTGACTCGTGTTGTGACCATCTCGCCCTCGGCATTCTTCTCCACCGTGATCCCTGTCTTCTTCGGCACAACATGTACCGGACTTACCCACTGACTATTTGAGATTGGGTAGATCACGTCTGCATCCAACAGCTTCTGAATCTCCTTCTGGACAACCTCCATCATAATTGGGTTCAATCTGCGCTGAGGCTCCCTCGAAGGTCTAGCTCCATCCTCCAACAATATCCGATGCATACAAACTACCGGGCTGATTCCCTTGATGTCGGCTAGCGTCCATCCAATGGCCAGTTTGTGCTCGGTGAGCACTCCAATCAACCTACGCTCCTGATCTGCCTCGAGCCCACTCTTAATGATGACTGGCAGCGTGCTATCCTCCCCTAAGAATGCATACTTCAAGTGACTAGGTAGAGGCTTCAATTCTACTGTAGGTGCCTACACAACAGAAGGCAAACACACTTGTGATTTGAATAAACGAACTGCATTAACCTCGTACCTTGGGGTGAGTGGCTAGGCAATCTCGAGCTGGTCTAGTACGTCCATGATCGCCTCTGTATTCTCATAAGAGTCCTCGGGCGAGTATACTGCCTCCTCAATTACCTGCTCTAGTGGGTCGGTCCGTCTCTCCGGATGTACCTCCTGGACAAGGTCGTCCAAGGTGTCTAAGGCATGGACCGCCTCGTACTCTGTAGGATGCTTCATGGCCCTGAAGATGTCAAAGCTGATCCTCTCGTCCTCAACCTCCATGGTCAACGTCCCAGTGTCACAGTCTATCTTCATCTTTGACGTCTTGAGGAACGGCCGACCGAGTAGAATCGGTGCATGGTCTGTCGGGCTAGAATGCTCCATCTTGAGCACACAGAAGTCTGCTGGGAATACTAGCTCGCCCACCTGTACTAGCACGTCCTCAATCTTGCCCTCGGGCTGCTTGCATGACCTGTCCGCCAGCTGTATGGTAAGACCTTCAGGTTCTAGAGGACCAATGCGCAAACTGGAGTATATAGAATATGGTAAAACATTAATAGAGGCACCGAGATCAAGCATGCAATTCTCTAGCCTAATGTTACCGATCATGCAGGGAATGGTGTATGTTCCTGGATCACCGCATTTTGGTGGCACCTTGCGCTGAATCACCGCTGACACATTCCTGCTCATGAGCTCCTGATCGGGATGGATTCCTCTTCGTCTGTTTGTGCACAACTCCTTCAGAAACTTGGAGTACCTCGGGATCTGCTTGATGGCCTCAAGGAGTGGGATGTTGATTTCTACCTTGCTGAATAGCTCCCACACTTCCTTGTCCATCACATACTTCTTTGGAGCTCGAGCCTGCACAGGAAAAGGTAAAGGTACCGGAACGTTAGCATTTTCTATAGTGGGAACCGGTTCTGGCCGTGAGATTGGGGTCTCGTCTGATGAAGTCTGGTCTGTATGAGAGACGTCTATCTCTTGTGCGGCATCCTGTCCGGCCTCATCCTGATCGGGCTCTACTTCGTCCTCTGGTGGTCCCGATACCCTTCCTGCACTCCTCAATGTCACTGCACTGACATTCCCCTTAAGATTTTGAACTGTCTGTGAGGGAAGTCGTCCTGCGTGTACACTGGCTGAGAGACCTGAGACTAGTGTAGCGAGCTCGGATATCTGCTTCTTTATGTCTGCAATGTCGCTCTTGGTTGAGGCTGCCAGCTCTTCTACTACTTTCTCGATAGGTTTTCCGTGGTTGCTCGGGCCTGACTGATTGCTGTTCGGCCCTCTCTGCTGATACTGACTTGGAGCATTCTGCTGATACTGTCCGGACGCATTCTGTCGGAACTGATGATGAGGATGCTGGTAAGGCTGCTGGGTCTGCCGAGGTGCATTCTGTCGTGCTGGCTGGGCCTGATTCTGCTGGTTGTTGTTCCTCCAGGACTGTCCAGTGGTTCCTTGGTTGGGCGCTGCTGCATTAAACTGTCTGACTGGCCCTGGTTGATTGCCATAATTTTGATAGTTGCCCACTGCATTGATCTCAGCTTGGTCATCTTCCACTATAGTAGGGCACTCGTCTGTTTTGTGATCTATGGATGCACAAAACTCGCATGGTCTGACCTGGACTGGCTGCCTTCGAACGACATGCTTCATCAGCTCCCTCATCTCCTTGAGTTCCGTGACCATGGCACTGATAGAGGGCTCCACTCGTGATACATTCCGAGTTCGGCCATAGTCATCCTCCTTCGTAGCTTCATCCTAGAATCGCTCACTCTCTGCTACTGATATGATCATCTGTTTGACTTTAGCAGGGCTGAGGTTCATCAGGTTGCCTCCAGCTGAGGCATCTAGGAGCTTTCTATCTAATCTGCTGATTCCATCTAGCAAGTATTCCACCAGTAGCTTCTTCGGAAGCTCAAGGTTACAACAGCTTTTCTCCAAGGCAAGGAACTTCTCTACGTATTCTGATAAGGTCTCATTGGGTCCTTGCTTGAGCTCTTGCAACTGTCTACGGATCTTCATGGCTCGTCCAGCTGGGTAGTATTGCGAGAGGAACTGGCGCTGCATCTCTTCCCATGTATAGATGTTGTCTGAGGGTAAAGATAAGAACCAGTCTGTGGCGGAGTCAGTGAGTGAGAAGTAGAACGCCTTAAGTTTGAAGTCGTCCACTAAAGCTCCGTAGGGTCTATAGTTGTGGCAACTGCCATGATAACGCTTCATATGCCCTGTAGCTGATTCTCCCTTTGATCCTGCAAATTTGGGAAGATGATGGACGATTGAGGTGCTGATAACGATCTCCTCGAGTTCTGGTCCTTCATAGATTGGCCACGTCTGGTCTTTGAAGTCTGGGACCAAGAGCTCTCCCATAGATGGCTCCTCATTGTGATAGTAGGCTTCCTCTTCGTATACCGGCTGTCTCAGTCTCCTGGGGGGCGGCTGATCCTGAGGTTGCATCGGGTTCTGCTGTCGGCCTTGGATCTGAGGTCTGGCCTGAACTCTCTGCTGGATTACTTGTCTGCCCGGAACCTGCTGTTGGGCTGGTTGTCTAGCTGCAACCTGTTGTCGTGCTGGGGCCTGTTGTTGGTTTTGTTGCTGTCGGGCTCGGGCCTGTCCTTGGATCGGTCCTCCTTGTAGTACTACAGCTGCCCCTTGGTTCTGATTTTGTCTAGCTGCATCTCTTTGTGCCCTTCTCTGATCACGGAATAGCTGCTCCGGATTATCATAGATTACTTGTTCTACGACGTTGTTGTTGTTGTTGACTGATGGGGGGTTTTCAAGAGGTAGTTCGAACTGGTCTTCTTCTTGGTCAATGAAGTTGTCATCTTCATATGGGACGTTTTCAGCAACTCCACTACCTGCGTGAGACATGGCGTAAGAATAGCAAGCACCGAAATAGCAAACACCGAAATAGCAAAGACAGACTAGCAACAAAGGGTCCCCAGGAGATTGGAGGGGTCACAGCGGTCCCACATAAAACCCAAAATCCTTAGACTCGTAAGTCTTGGTGACAGAACCCTCTGAGAGCTAGAAATTGGAAATCGAAAAGAATTGAAAACAAAGATCGAACAGTTGAATGGGGAATCACCGAAATAAGCAGCTTTCGAAATAAGCAAACAGAAAGTGAACAAAAATTTGAGAGAAGAACAAGATTTCACCGTGCTTAGCTCCCCGGCAACGGCGCCAAAATTTGACAGGCTGTCGTTTGACCTGCAAATTTAAATTTATAATTTCCTGGCTGTAGACTATGGGTTAGCACAATGGCAAGCAAGGGTCGAACCCAAGGGAGCTAGATAGCTACTACTTTGTTCTGTAATGGAGAAAAACAAGAAACTAGGTGAGAGTAATTGTTAGTGAAACAATTGTAAATCACGAAAATTGCTAAGGTGTAAATATCAGAGAGAAATATTCAGGTTAGGGTATTATTCAATTGTGACTTGGTTTTATCATTGATTTCTAAACATCATGTTTCTAATTCTTTTAAACCTAATAATTCAATACTCCATTCCAAGATATATCGAATTAGTGCACTACTTGTTAATAGCTCTCTAGTATCAACAAATAGTAAATAGGGGCGTTGAATTGATCAGTTAAGCTTTGCCATTCCAAGCCTCCACTTAACTTCACAATTCAATCCAAATAATGAGCACAAAAGGTTTAATCGAATAACGAAACAAGCATTAAGATTCAAATCTCAAAAACATAAGTCACAATTATTTAACCCTAACCCGAATAAGGGTTTTAGTTACACAACGTCATAAGGAAATAATGCAGAAAATAAAGAACAAGTAATCCTTCACTAAAATAGCCGAATGGAATGCACTGAGTCACGGTTGAAGGCTGGCCGAGTCACACTGAGTTGCACCGAGTAGGGCTGAGCTTCGGCCACGGTAAGGAGGAGCAAGGGCGGAGGATGGGCGGTCCAAACTTAGGGTTTGGCCGTGTGGAATGAGAGGACTCGAATGGAGTAGTGTGAGGGATGATTTGAAAGGCTTATGAGCTCCTCTATTTATAGGGTGGAGTAGGGCACGAAATTCCCTCTTGGACTAGGTCAAATCGGTGGCCCAAAAGACAAATTAGGAAAAGTTTCCAAATCCGACTTTGCTTGATCTCTAAGTTAACTTCTTGTGCAAGTCTTCCAGAGTCTTCCAGTGACTTCCAGAACCTTCCAGGGACTTCCAGAACCTTCCAGGAGCTTCTAAACCGCCTAGGATGAAATTGGGAAATTTCCCGAAAATCACTGTTCACCGCCGGAGTTACTGTTCCCCGCCGGAAATACTGTTCACGAGCCGAAAAACACTATTCATCCATTCTGCGCATCTGTTTTGACTTCGGCTCTCGATTTGACCTTCCAAACGACCTCGGATGCTCTTGGTGTGAACTAGAGAGTTGTAGGGAATTGAGTCACCTACGCAACGGCATGTGTCTTGTATTTTTCTGATCATCGGTGCATTCCCAGTCCTCCGACGAAGCTCCAAAGGTCAATCTGCCATTGTGATGTTTTTGGCATAAAATGCCGTCTTTTATGCACGTTTCCTCCTAGAGCTTCCAAATCACCTGAAATGCAAAACAACACTAAAAAGTAACTGTTTGCATAATTAAGTGCAGAAATTGGTGGGATTTAATGACTCGATGAGTCGTATAAATACGGCTCATCACCAATCGTCTTATTTTATTTTCCATTTTCGAAAGAACAACTCTATCCACTAATTCCTTTGGGTTCGACCCCTAATTACCACTTTACTAATCCAATAGTAAGGCCAAAGTAGTGGGCTTATAAATTGTAATTTGCAGTGCACACGACAGTGCCTGTCACCTTGTTCCTAACTACTTGCCCTTTGTCATCCAGTTTGTTTTTGAACACCCATTTTGTCCCTATGACGGTTTGATCTTCCGGTCGAGGGACTAGTCGCCAAACTTTGTTCCTTTTGAACTGATGTAACTCATCTTGCATATCTCTTACCCAATCAAGATCCTTCAGTGCTTCATGAATATATTCCTGGGCTCGGAGAGACAGATAAAGCTAGTAAATGCATGACTATCAGGTAATGAATGAGTGGATGGATTCACCTGATCGGTTCGGTCATTTGTAAAAGAGGCACGACATATATAATCTCGAATCAATCCAGGGGGCGAATGATCTCTTGCACTTTGTCTAACAAGCATTACCTGGCTTTCCTCATGCCCTTGAGTTTGCTCATCCTCTTGTGTCGTTTCGACTCCATCTCCAGTAGGGTGGGCGGGTACTGTGGGATTGATGGACCATAATTGTATGAATCATAAACACAGTTAAACCCACCAAATCAGACTCTTTGTCTATTTAACTTTTGCTTGTTAGTTCCGATATTTATCTACAGGGTATTTTGAAGTCTAGAGAGAATGCAGGCTAAGGAGGAGTTTTAAAGCTGAAAATGAATTACGAGCCATTCCAGGTCACGACCAAATTCTGACTTTCAAGAACCGGACGTGGAATCACTCAAAACAAGTCCAACCGAAGAGCAACCAGAGTCAGTCCGGAGCTGAAAGGACCGATGGCTTTTTGGGATGAGACTCACAAAACTCAAACTCACTCTCCTTCCTCCATGTGGCCGGCGGCTAAAGCCACAAGCCACTCCTTCTCCTCCATGTGGCCGGCGGCTAAGGGAGAGGTGACATCACCCGATGGCTTCGAGCTCCTCCTCCCATCTTGTGACATGTGGTGGCTTCTCCTCCACATCCATCTCCTCTTCATGGCCTATAAATAGAGCCCTTCATTGCCTTTGTAAATCATCCCAATCTCATTCCAACATCCCATCCTCATCCCATTTTGTGTGCAAGAAACACAAGTCACAAGTCACTTATCTCTCTAGCTTTTGTGGGCACAATCTTGTAATCGATTTACTTTGGAATCGAAGCTTGATCTTTAGCACTCTCAACGTTTTTGTAAGTACTCACTTCTTTACTTTACAGTCTTTTCAATTCAGCAACTTTACTTTCCTGTCTTTACTTTCGAAAACTTTACTTTACTGTCTTCCAAAAAACCTTTACTTTTCAACGCACTTAGCTATGATGTCCTATTCCATGGATATTCGTAGCTAAACCCTTCATTCGGTTGAAGGGGTGTGCTTGTGTCATACAATGTTTTAGGCCCTACTCTTAATGCCTCTATGTGTTCAAAACTTGTTCTATGTGCCACATATTAGGTTAGAACTTCCAAGGTTGAGTGGATCCTTGAAATGGCAAAACTCTTCCGTGGGGTTCGTGAACATACTCGGGTAAGTGGATGCTTGAAATGGCAAAGCTTATCTGAGGAGTTCGACCTCTTTAAAACACCATTTGGATTGATCGGAAATGATTGATCAAATGGATGCATATAGGCTAGTATACCTTGAAATGGGGTGCTAGTCTAAATAGAACAAGTGCTCTATGACCTTGAAATGGGCTAGACAGTGTGGCAAATCAAGTGCTTGAAATGGCCTTGATACACTTTTGAACACTTAGTATGATCATTAGAGGTCAATGATAAACAGACTATGATACATGGCCCCTAAAACCGAATGCTTTCCTTTAATTGTAATTTCAACTGTTACCTTACCTTTCAGTACTAAAATCACAACCAACCCACGCTACTCTTAGTACTAAAATCACAACCAACCCCCAACTGTCCTACTTAAAGAACAACTATTCACCTGACTCCCTTGGGTTCGACCCCTACTTACCCTTTACTACCCACTAGTAGAGTACGAGTAGCGGAGATATAAATATATTTTGCACAGAGAACATCGCACCTTAACGACAGTGCGGTGGGCTCCGTCAAAATTGGCGCCATTGCTGGGGATTTAGCAAATGGATAGTTGTTCTTTTTTCCGTTGTACATAATTCACCATGTCGTCGTACTACGGAAGCGAGCCTTGGTACTATGAGGAGTTTTCCCCACCACCCTTCGAACTTGAAATCCGCGAGAAGATCAACAACCTAGAGCAATCTCGGGACGAAACTTTGGACGAGTACTTATGGTACTTCGATTCCCTTGTAACGAGCTGCCCGCACCTTGGATTCACCAACCACGATCTTCTTCAAAGGTTTCTCAATGGGATGATGCCACAAGAGTGGAATTGGCTTAATGACGCGGCAGGAGGCTCGGTAAATAACTTAAACATGGATGATCTTTGGAAATTGATAAACGATTTGGCGACAAGGTCAAGACCAAGAGAAGATCAGGCCGAGCCACTCGAGGACGTTACAACGGAGCTGGCAACTAGCAACCAGCAGTTGGCCAACTTGGTACACCAAATCCAGGTCAAAAGCGACGAATCATGGGTGGCTCAAAAAGAAGCATCAAACCAGCTCTGGGACCTCATTAACAAGCTGCCCAAATCAGTACTGGTACACATTTCCGAAATGCCCGAGGAAGCCCAAGTCCACATTGCCGAGCCACTCAAGGACAAGGAGAAAGAATTGGCAGCTAGCATCCAACAAATGAGTGCCCCGATACACCAAGACGAGGTCGCAAATGAGGAATTCTGGGCAGCTACACAACTGATCTGGGACCACATTACCAATCTGCCCAAATCAATTTCGGTCCTAACTGAAGAGTTGCCCGAGACATACCCAGACCTCAGTGCTGAACTGCCCAAAACAGACCCGGACCTCAGTATGATTGCCCCTAGAGACCATATGAATGACGAGGATGAGGACCCATGGTTGCCTGAAGAAGAGCTCCATTCAGATTATCCTTGGGAGTTAGAAGAAGAACTGCCCAAATCAGGCCCGGTCCTTATCACCAATCCATCCGAGGAAATCACAGTCCTAACTACCGAGCCAACAGAAGTCCCGAACCTCACTGCCGAAGCGGCCGAAGAAATCAAGCCAGGCCCGGTCCTTGCGCTCGGAGCACCCGAGGAAGTCTCGGACCTCATTGCCAAACTATCCGAGAAAGACCTGGTCCTCACTGTCGGAGCACCTGAAACAGACCCAGTCCTCATGATCGAAGTGCCCCAACTTAACCCTTCGTGTTTTATGCCGATCATAGCCACTGAAGATCATATAATCAATAATGATGAGTGATGGACCATAATTATACGAATCAAAAACACAGTAAAACCCACCAAATTAGACTGTTTGTCTATTGAACTTCTTCTTGTTAGTCCCGATATATTTCTACAGGGTATTTTGGCGCTTAGAGAGAAAACATGCTAAGGAGAGGATTTTACGCTGAAAAGATGTTTCGAGTCATTCCAAGGTCAAGATCAGACGCCGAATGCAAAAATCTCAAGATCCTGACATTGAATTACTCAATTCAAATCCAACCGAGGAACAACCAAAGTCAGACCGGAGCGAAATTGAACTAATAGTTTTGTGAAAAGACTGCACAAAACTCACAAACTCATCCTTATCTCCAAGTGACCGGCGGCTTTTGTGGATGTGGTGACTCATGGGTGGCCAAAACCGCCCCTTCTCCTCCTTGTGACCGGTGGCTTTGGCAAGAGGTGGCCAAAGCCACAAGCTTCGCCTCCATGGAGACCTCCAACTGGCGGCTTTGGAGCCTCCCTCCTCCTCCCTTGGATGAAGCCAGATGCCACCATCTCCACCCTCCATTCTCCTCCCTTATGGCTATAAAAGGAGCTCATCCCCTCCTCATTTGTATCATCCAACAATCAAAAAATCAATAAACACTTATCTCTCTACATTTTGTTACTTTGCAAGTTTGGTTTTTGAAATTATAATACTCCTGTTGGTTCTTGAGTATTATAATACTGTAGAGAATACTCCTGTTGATTCTTGAGTATTCAGTAGGATTGGGAATACTCCTGTTGGTTCTTGAGTATTCCACCCCCTCTCCTCTTACTGCTTTCAAAAACCCCCGAGTATTTAGCTATGGTATCCACCTCTATGGATATTCGTAGCTAAACTCTTTATTCGGTTAAAGGGGTGTACTTGTATTGTAAAATGTTTTAGACCCTGCACTTAATGTCGCTTTGTGTTCAAAACTTGTTCTATGTGCCATATATAGTCAGAATTTGCAAGGTTGAGTGGAAGCTGTAACAAGCAAAACTCTTCCGTGGGGATTCGTGAACATACTCGGGTAGTGGAGACTGTAACAAGCAAAGCTATCTGAGGAGTTCGACTTATCTAAAACACCACTTGGTCGATCGTAACTGAAAGATCAGGTGGATGCACACAAGGCTAAGATACTTCGAAAGGAGGAATTAGTCTAAAGTAGAACAAGTGTTTTAAACGATGTTGCAAGTCTTGCGCTTAGAAATGGCCTCGATTCATCTTTGAACACTTAGTATGATCATTAGCGGTCGATGATAAACAACTATGATACAAGGCCCCTGAAACCGAATGTTTTCCTTGAATTACAAAACCCCCTTGTATTTACTTTTAATATTAGTATAACTGCAATCATCAACCGCTCATCTTTCGGAGGACTCGCAAATCACGCATCACCCACTGTAAGTCTTTCTTTTTACTTTTCAGTATTTATTTTCTGTAATTTACTTTTCCGCACTCAAAACCAAAAACAACCAAAAAAAGTCACTTAGTCATAACCGGTAAAATCTCAATCAACCTTAAAACACGCTCCCTCGATGTACAAATCCCTTAAAGAACAACGTATCCCCCTAATTCCCTTGGGTTCGACCCCTACTTACCACTTACTACCCAGTAGTGAAGTCACGAGTAGCGGAAAATATAAATTTATTTGCACAGAGAACATTGCACCCTAACGACAGTGCAGTGGGCTCTGTCAATGAGGTGCAAGCTGAGTTAGAGGTAGAGCATGAGCCAAAAAAGCCGACAAAGGAACTCTCACTCGTCACAAGCCAAGGAAAACCGCCTGAAAACTCACTCGTTCCAAGACAACCATCCATCACTGCCACAATGAAGAGGATTGGCAGAGGCGCATGCTTAATGTCGCCTACATTTAATGGCACAAAACCAAACTTCCAAACTCGCAAAGGTGCCAACTATTCAAACATAAAGAACCGGCAAAGACATGGGCCGAAAGAATGGAAACCCGGAAGGAGTAACAAGCGAGCACGACTCATTGGACCAGCAGCTATGGTCAATGAAGCCTCACCCTCGGGGAGCAAAAGGGCAGCCGAGAAGAAATTCAACCTCACACGCCCATGGGACCCAACCTTATGATCCAGGAATGAGGTACTGTCGAGCTAACGACGTTAAACAAATGCACTGGTCGGGAGGTAACCCGACACCTATCTTACTTTCAGTAATTTTCTTTTCTATCATTTAGTTTTTACCTTAATAGTCGCTCTCACCCATTTTTTGTATAGAAGAAATGACTCCTTGTAGGAATTGGTTTTTGGAGCAAGATCAGATCAGCCAGGCAGCTTTCGAGAATTACCGGGCCTGCGCTGAGAGTTTAAGGCCCCAGCCGAACTCCCTCGATTATCCAGCTCCGAGGCATGTCGTTCCACGACACGACATAGTAAAAGGGAGTTCAGTTCTTCTCTTTTCCTTAATGTCATTTCTTTCTCTTGTATATATTTGCAGGACTTTTGAACTAAGTCGTGATGAAAGGCACGCCTTCGTTCAAAAGTGTGGGGTGAGAACCGCCTGTGTACATAGTTAATTAACATGTTCTTCTTTTCCTTTTCCCTTAATATTATCTTTTTGAAAATATGAACTTGAGAATGTGAAAAAGATAAATCTAAATTCATGCATGTACCTTGTGAAATCTCAACTGTATAAAAACTTAGAATGTAACTTCTCATTTGTCCCTTCGTGCTGAGATATACAGGGGATGTGGAGTTGACATAAACTGCCCTAGAGAGGCTTGGCAAGCACTCAAAGGATCGAATCTAACTATATGGTTTTCGAAGTCAGTGGAGGCTGCACTTCGGGTTTCAGTGAAGATTGAAGTCATCTCCGCCGTGTAGCGTTTATGCAAGAGGCGGGACGGGAATCAAACTGTCCTATCTCTAGTCCTAGTAGCCGGGAAAATAGATGAGCGACCCTCATCTTGACCCGCGCAAAACGGCGAGGATGAGAAAGAGCGGGGAGGTATTTCCATATGCTCGCGGGCAATGATTGGACCTCCCAAAAAAGGATGAGAAAATGGACTAGCAAGTCACAAAGAAGCAAAAGCTCAAAGAAGCTAATCAAAGGCCAAAGGCCAAGATTGTGAAGGTTTTAACCGAACGAAAGTGAAGAAACTCCAACTCAATATCAAAGGCGAAAAGCCGATTCACTACAGAAGCTGTCCCTTGCCAAAAAGAAATCAAAGTACTCAACTCAGTGAAACCCGAACCGAATCACGTGCTAGAGAAAGATACAAGGAAACCATATAGTACGAGTCGATCCCGAGAATGCAATCCAGGAGCCTAAAAAGGGCTATCTCCCGAAACATCCGAATTAATTTGCATCTCGGCGCGAAGGTACAAGTATCAAGTTTCTTCTAAGTATTTACACGGTTTAGTTTAGTAATAAGTAAGTAATGCATGAATTAAGATGAATCTAGTCCCACAGTCTCACTTTCATATTTAAAAGTTTTTACTTAGATTGTGTGCCGCCGTTTAAAAAGCATTGTTCGGGACGAACAACTAAAAGTGTGGGGTGATCTGATGGACCATAATTGTATGAATCATAAACACAGTTAAACGCACCAAATTAGACTCTTTGTCTATTTAACTTTTGCTTGTTAGTTCTGATATTTATCTACAGGGTATTTTGAAGTCTAGAGAGAATACAGGCTAAGGAGGAGTTTTAAAGCTGAAAATGAATTACGAGCCATTCCAGGTCACGACCAAATTCTGACTTTCAAGAACCGGACGTGGAATCACTCAAAACAAGTCCAACCGAAGAGCAACCAGAGTCAGTCCGGAGCTGAAAAGACCGATGGCTTTTTGGGATGAGACTCACAAAACTCAAACTCACTCTCCTTCCTCCATGTGGCCGGTGACTAAAGCCACAAGCCACTCCTTCTCCTCCATGTGGCCGGCGGCTAAGGGAGAGGTGACATCACCCGATGGCTTTGAGCTCCTCCTCCCATCTTGTGACATGTGGTGGCTTCTCCTCCACATCCATCTCCTCTTCATGGCCTATAAATAGAGCCCTTCATTGCCTTTGTAAATCATCCCAATCTCATCCAACATCCCATCCTCATCCCATTTTGTGTGCAAGAAGCACAAGTCACAAGTCACTTATCTCTCTAGCTTTTGTGGGCACAATCTTGTAATCGCTTTACTTTGGAATCGAAGCTTGATCTTTAGCACTCTCAACGTTTTTGTAAGTACTCACTTCTTTACTTTACTGTCTTTTCAATTCAGCAACTTTACTTTCCTATCTTTACTTTAAAAAACTTTACTTTACTGTCTTCCAAAAAACCTTTACTTTTCAACGCACTTAGCTATGATGTCCTATTCCATGGATATTCGTAGCTAAACCCTTCATTCGGTTGAAGGGGTGTGCTTGTATCATACAATGTTTTAGGCCCTACTCTTAATGCCTCTATGTGTTCAAAACTTGTTCTATGTGCCACATATTAGGTTAGAACTTCCAAGGTTGAGTGGATGCTTGAAATGGCAAAACTCTTCCGTGGGGTTCGTGAACATACTCGGGTAAGTGGATGCTTGAAATGGCAAAGCTTATCTGAGGAGTTCAACCTCTTTAAAACACCATTTGGATTGATCGGAAATGATTGATCAAATGGATGCACATAGGCTAGTATACCTTGAAATGGGGTGCTAGTCTAAATAGAACAAGTGCTTTATGACCCTGAAATGGGCTAGACAGTGTGGCAAATCAAGTGCTTGAAATGGCCTTGATACACTTTTGAACACTTAGTATGATCATTAGAGGTCAATGATAAACAGACTATGATGCAAGGCCCCTAAAACCGAATGCTTTCCTTTAATTGTAATATCAACTGTTACCTTACCTTTCAGTACTAAAATCACAACCAACCCACGCTACTCTCAGTACTAAAATCACAACCAACCCTCAACTGTCCTACTTAAAGAACAACTATTCACCTGACTCCCTTGGGTTCGACCCCTACTTACCCTTTACTACCCACTAGTAGAGTATGAGTAGCGGAGATATAAATTTATTTTGCACAGAGAACATCACACCTTAACGACAGTGCGGTGGGCTCCGTCAAAATTGTCTGTTTATCATTGACCTCTAATGATCATACTAAGTGTTCAAAAGTGTATCAAGGCCATTTCAAGCACTTGATTTGCCACACTGTCAGGCCCATTTCAAGGTCATAGAGCACTTGTTCTATTTAGACTAGCACCCCATTTCAAGGTATACTAGCCTATGTGCATCCATTTGATCAATCATTTCCGATCAATCCATATGGTGTTTTAAAGAGGTCGAACTCCTCAGATAAGCTTTGCCATTTCAAGCATCCACTTACCCGAGTATGTTCACGAACCCCACGGAAGAGTTTTGCCATTTCAAGCACCCCCTCAACCTCGACAAGTGCCAAGGCAAGAACCCGCCTTCGATGATTACTATAGGGATAACAACTTTCGTGAACCTACTATGGGAGAACTCAATGCCCCAGATTTCGAAACACAGCCATGGTGCATTTATAGGGGCCCTGAACTAGAATACATTACCATCAACGCGTCAGTGGCCCACAGCTTGCCAAAATTCTCAGGAGCTCATGGAGAATGACGGAGCCCACTGCACTGTCATTAAGGTGCAATGTTCTCTGTACAAAAATAAATTTATATCTCCGCTACTCGCTACTTCACTACTGGGTAGCAAGTGGTAAGTAGGGGTCGAACCCAAGGGAATTGGTGGATTAGTTGTTCTTTAATAAAGCTTATGCATAAATTTAATGCGATTGGGGTTGGGTTTGAGTGTGCTTTGAGAACTGAAAGTAAATTACAACAGTTGATAATGGACTGTAAGGAAAGGATTCGGTTTAGGAGTTTCACATCATATCATCGTTCATCATTGACCTCTAATGATCATACTAAGTGTTCAAAAGTGTATCAAGGCCATTTCAAGCACTCGACTTGCCACACTGTCTAGCCCATTTCAAGGTCATAGAGCACTTGTTCTATTTAGACTAGCACCCCATTTCAAGGTATACTAGCCTATGTGCATCCATTTGATCAATCATTTCCGATCAATCCAAATGGTGTTTTAAAGAGGTCGAACTCCTCAGATAAGCTTTGCCATTTCAAGCATCCACTTACCCGAGTATGTTCACGAACCCCACGGAAGAGTTTTGCCATTTCAAACATCCACTCAACCTTGGAAGTTCTAACCTAATATGTGGCACATAGAACAAGTTTTGAAACACTAAGTAGCATTAAGCATAGAGTCTAGAACGGTTTATGATATAAATACTCCCTCTACCGAATACAAGCTTTAGATACTTGTATTCATATCAAGGAATACAAGTAAACCATGGCTTTGAACAAGGATACCGAAAAGGAGAATAACTTTAAAGTAAGAACAATATATACGGAAAGTAAAGGACAAGTCAGGGAAAAGAAAGCCGTGGCTTTTGTACCTACAATAAGTGGAGGAGAGGAGCTTCTAAGGAAGATCCAAGCAAGGAAAAGTAGCTCCAAAATGAAGAACAAAATGTATATTGAAAGTGAAGAGAAGAGGGTTAAGCCCTCTATCTCTCTAAAGACTTGTGGATTGTGGGATGGGATGAGATTACAAAGGGAAGGGCATGCTCTATTTATAGGCTAAGGGGAGGCAAGGATGTGGAGGAGAAGTATCCACTTGGCACAAAATGGGAGGAGAAGCAAAACCATCGGGGTGAGTCATCACCTCCCTTAGCCGCCCCCCCATGTGTCACTTCCTCCTTGAAGCCGCCGGCCATGTGAGGTGGAGGAGAGTGAGTGGTGAGTTTGTGATCTTTTCACAAAAGCCATCGGTCCTTTCAGCTCCGGACTGACTCTGGTCGCCCTTTGATTGGATTTGTTTTGAGTGATTCCACGTCCAGTTCTTGAAAGTCAGAATTTGGTCGTGACCTGGAATGACTCGTAATTCATTTTCAGGTTTAAAACTCCTCCTTAGCCTGTATTCTCTCTAGACTTCAAAATACCCAGTAGATAAATATCGGAACTAACAAGCAAAAGTTAAATAGACAAAGAGTCTAATTTGGTGGGTTTAACTGTGTTTATGATTCATACAATTATGGTCTATCAGATCACCCCACACTTTTAGTTGTTCATCCCGGACAATGCTTTTTAAAGGGTGGAACACAATCTAAGTAAAATATGAAAGTGAGACTGTGGGACTAGATTTATCCTAATTCATGCATTACTTACTTATTACCAAATTAAACCGTGGAAATACTTAGAAGAAACTTGATACTTGTACCTTCGCGCCGAGATGCAAATTAATTCGGATGTTTTGGGAGATAGCCCTTTTTAGGCTCCTAGATTGCATTCTCGAGATCGACTCGCACTATATGGTTTCCTTGTAGCTTTCTCTAGCACGTGATTCGGTTCGGGTTTCACTGAGTTGAGCACTTTGATTTCTTTTTGGCGAGGGACAGCTTCTGTAGTGAATCGGCCTTTGGCCTTTGATATTGAGTTGGAGTTTCTTCACTTTTGTTCGGTTAAAACCTTCACAATTTTGGCCTTTGGCCTTTGATTAGCTTCTTTGAGCTTTTGCTTCTTTGTGATTGCTAGTCCATTTTCTCAGCCTTTTTGGGAGGTCCAATCGTCGCCCGCAAGCATATGGAAATACCTCCCCACTCTTTCTCATCCTCGCCGTTTCGCGCGGGTCAAAATGAGGGTCAATCATCTATTTTCCCGGCTACTCTGACTAGAGATAGGACGGTTTGATTCTCGTCCCGCCTCTTGCATAAACACTGCATGGCGGAGATGACTTCAATCTTCACTGAAACCCGAAGTGCAGCCTCCAATGACTTCGAAAACCATATAGCTTGATTCGATCCTTCGAGTGCTTGCAAAGCCTCTCTAGGGCAGTTTATGTCAACTCCACATCCCTAGTTTATCTCATTACAAAGGGACAAATGAGAAGTTACATTCTAAGTTTTTAAACAGTTGAATTTTCACAAGGTTAACGAATGAATTATGATCTATCTTTTTCGCATTCTCAAGTTCATATTTTCAAAAAGATAATATTAAGGGAAAAGGAAAAGGAAAAGCATGTTAATTAACTATGTACAAAGGCGGTTCTCACCCCACACTTTTGAACGAAGGCGTGCCTCACAGCACGGATTAGTTCAAAAGTCATGCAAGCAAATATTTACAGAAAAGGTGAGAATGAAAAAACTAAATGACAGAAAATAAATGACTGAAAGTAAGATAGGTGTCGGGTTACCTCCCGACAAGTGCATTTGTTTAACGTCGTTAGCTCGACAGTACCTCATTCCTGGATTATAAGGTCGGGTCTCATGGGCGTGTGAGGTCGAATTTCTTCTCGGCTGCCCTTTTGCTCCGAGAGGGTGAGGCTTCATTGACCATAGCTGGTGGTCCAATGAGTCGTGCTCGCTTGTTACTCCTTCCGGGTTTCCATTCTTTCGGCTCATGTCTTTGCCGCTTCTTCATGTTTGAATAGGTTGCACCTTTGCGAGTTTGGAAGTTTGGTTTTGTGCCATTAAATGTAGGCTACATTAAGCATGCGCCTCTGGCAATCCTCTTCATTGTGGTAGTGATGGATGGTTGTTTTGGAACGAGTGAGTTTTCAGGCGGTTTTCCTTGGCTTGTGACGAGTGAGAGTTCCTTTGTCGGCTTTTTTGGCTCATGCTCCTCCTCTAACTCCCCTTGCACCTCATCATTATTGATTATAAGATCTTCGGTGGCTACGATCGGCATAAAACACGAAGGGTTAAGTTGGGGCACTTCGACCATGAGGACTGGGTCTGTTTCAGGTGCTCCGACAGTGAGGACCAGGTCTTTCTCGGACAGTTCGGCAATGAGGTCCGGGACTTCCGTTGGCTCGGTAGTTAGGACTGTGATTTCCTCGGATGGATTGGTGATAAGGACCGGGCCTGATTTGGGCAGTTCTTCTTCTAACTCCCAGGGATAATCTGAATGGAGTTCTTCTTCAGGCAACCATGGGTCCTCATCTTCGTCATTCATATGGTCTCCGGGGGCAATCATACTGAGGTCCGGGTCTGTTTTGGGCAGTTCTTCAGTTAGGACCGAAATTGATTTGGGCAGTTTGACAATGCGGTCCCAGATCAGTTGTGTAGCTGCCTAGAATTCCTCATTTTCGACCTCGTCTTGGTGTATCGGGGCACTCATTTGCTGGATGCTAGCTGCCAATTCTTCCTCCTTGTCCTTGAGTGGCTCGGAAATGTGGACCTGGGCTTCCTCGGGCATTTCGGAAATGTGTACCGGTACTGATTTGGACAGCTTGTTAATGAGGTCCTAGAGCTGGTTTGATGCTTCTTTTTGAGCCACCCATAATTCTTTGCTTTCGACATGGATTTGGTGTACCATGTTGGCCAACTGCTGGTTGCTAGATGCCAGCTCCGTTGTAACGTCCTCGAGTGGCTCAGCCTGATCTTCTCTTGGTCTTGACCTTGCGGCCAAATCGTTTATCAATTTCCAAAGATCATCCATGTTTAAGTTATTTACCGAGCCTCCTGCTGCGTCATTAAGCCAATTCCACTCATATGACATCATCCCATCGAGAAACCTTAGAAGAAGATCTGAGTTGCTGAATCCATGGTGCGGGAAGCTCGTTACAATGGAATTGAAGTACCATAAGTACTCGTTTCATCCCGGGATTGCTTTAGGTTGTTGATCTTCTCGCGGATTTCAAGTTCGAAGGGTGGTGGGAAAAACTCCTCATCGTTCCAAGGCTTGTTTTGATAGTACATCGACATGGTGGTTTGTAAAATAAAAAGAACAACTACTCCGATTTATAAATCCAATTCCCCGGCAACGACGCCAATTTTGACGGAGCCCACTGCACTGTCGTTAAGGTGCAATGTTCTCTGTACAAAAATAAATTTATATCTCCGCTACTCGCGACTTCACTACTGGGTAGCAAGTGGTAAGTAGGGGTCGAACCCAAGGGAATTGGTGGATTAGTTGTTCTTTAATGAAGCTTATGTGAAATCTACTTGTCTTAGTCAAGACGAGTTCCAAATGGTGTTCGAACTGCGTCTCGAACACTTGTTGGACAGTTTCAAGTTGTGTTCAAACAGAGGTTGGAACACCTTAGCAGACAGAACATAAACATCACAAAATAGGAGCACACACAATATGATAACCCAGTTCAGCTCCGCCTACTCTGGGGGGTTTCCCACACCCAAAAAAGGGACACAAATCTTATTACGAGTTTAGGGTTACAAGAGGTCTTACTCTTACACAACTCCTCGTTTGTAATTGCCTCACCACTAACAGTCCGTCTCTCGAATTTGCAATCTCGGTTCGTCGCAACTCCCCTCGATCCCCTATGGGTAGGACGAGACTTCCCTCTCGGCCTAGTCTTGGACTTCTCGGAAGTCCAGTCGCCTTCTCTCAAAGACGTGTCTTTATCACCGTGTGTGTGTGCGCTTGATAGTTCTCCAAGAGCTGTCTGAACAGCACACTGAACAGACTCTTTCTTCGCCGGTTGTATAATGATAAGGAATGTTCCTCCGGCTGTCGCTACCCCCAATCTCACGAACTCTCGTGTTTTTCTTTTTCACTCGGGAAGCGACACAGAATGAGGACGCCCTAGCATTGTATTTATATGCTTGGACGAAACCCTAATCTGCACAAGATAATCCCATCAAATATTTAGGAGATATTCCCAGTTATTTGATGTATATCTTTTCCAATCGTTTGGAAGAATATTCGAAGGCTTCTTGCCCAAGTCAGCCACGCCGCCTTCAATGTAGATATTCATTCGAATATCTGATGTTCAAATCATTCACTGGCCGACTTCAAATCGAATCTTCGATCGCCCAAATCCAATCTAAATATCTTGTCAAATATTTTGGAGATGCTCCTAAATATTTGATAGATATTCAATCTCCTCCATATCCAATCTTTGGAGATTACTTCCACGCCAAGCCATCCGATATTCTCTCATCCAATCTGCATATATTTGATCGCCTATCAGATCTTCGGTGATGACTTATCGATTGGCTCCAATCAAATAATCTCGTCGATATCTTCTGGATATTCGAATCTTCATTCCAATCTTCGTGAGATATCTTCCACGGTAAGTTAGTCAGCCAATCTTCAATTCTGGTGAGGAGATATTCGAATGACATCTCGAATATATGTTTCTTCGCTGACCGACTTCAACCGAAAAGATCCTCTATCTTCAGAACCTTCCGGATTCAGATCATGCGTCTGCTGTACGCTGTCCTTCTGTTCCAGTCCGTGGTTGAACTCTAGCTCGAACTGTCTAAAGCCGTTTTGCCAAATCCATGCCATCCATGGGAACATCAATCTCCCCCTTGGCATTTTGGCAAAACAAAATCTACGCTTTAGACACAACTTGAGGAACCAGAACTGTTACCTCAACAATACTCCCCCTTTTTGCCACAAACTGACAAGGGGTCCAATCGAGCAACCTGGTCTCCTCCGAATCTGAAATCTTTGCAGCTCCCCCTCGAACATAGCCTGGGACAATGACACATATTGTGAGTCTGTCGAACTATGGTGTCTCAGCAGCTGTTCAACCACATGTCAGCAACTGATAGGTTTTTTATGATCTGGTTTCCTCCATCAGAGATTCTCGGCCCACGTTCTCGCTCTCCATTCTCATGTCAGAACTCATCATGTTTGTCAGAGGGTACCTGTTCATCTCTCTGTACACCAACTGTTCAGCTTTGACGAACTTAGTCTTTCCTGAACTACTCCCATCAGTGTAGCCAATGCCTCTACATCCTCCAATCATTCTCTGGGACTTCAAAATTGTATCTAGGTCTTTTGAACCAGAGATTATCATCTTCACTGGTTTCTTGAATTGATTCAGCTCGTCCAGTATTGCTGCATGGTAGTCCTTCTCCAGACATATCTCTCTTTGGCTCATGGCACCATGTCTTTTCTTCAAGCAGGACATCAACTCTCCCCGTCTTCTTTATCATCACTGGGATATCGCAAAGCGTGTACCAATTGATTGATTCTTGACCTCTAATCCTGTTCGACCTCCAATATGATCTCTACCTCTAAGATGACTCCGGAAAATTCTTCCTCTTTAGCTCGGGGTCTTTCAGATCCTTAATATGGCGTCCCTTGACCCACTTGTGATCAACTTCCAACTAAATCGGAGCACTTGACAGCCTGTCATGGTCAGTCTTCAAATCTGGATGCTGGTTGATGTTCAGCTTATAGATAAGCGATGGGAAGATTATCTGGTGCAGAGACTTCGTAGATATGGCGTGTTCTGCAATCTGGTCGAACATAATTCTTCCATATCAATGAGCATCCTATTTCCAATCTGGTACAACAGCTGTCCCAT